>JAVIAB010000160.1:34381701-35848679 GCA_032433765.1 Megaustenia siamemsis | reverse complement strand
GTGACTGTATATACATTTGGCTAGGCTATGACAATATAAAGTTACGTATTTAGAAAGGTAAAGAAATTGTAAGTCAACACCTGCTTGTCAAAAATGTGAGCGATTTGTCATGATAGGATGTTTTAATGTGTGAAAATGTGGCAAGAGTAGAATATTCGATCGTTTGAGTATGTAGAAATACAACAGTCTATGATATTAAAGAGTTGAATGTGTAGATATACACCAGTCTATGATATTAAAGAGTTGAATGTGTAGAAATACAACAGTCTATGATATTAAAGAGTTGAATGTGTAGAAATACAACAGTCTATGATATTAAAGAGTTGAATGTGTAGAAATACAACAGTCTATGATATTAAAGAGTTGAATGTGTAGAAATACAACAGTCTATGATATTAAAGAGTGGAATGTGTAGAAATACAACAGTCTGTGATATTAAAGAGTTGAATATGTGGAAATACAACAGTCTATGATATTAAAGAGTGGAATGTGTAGAAATACAACAGTCTGTGATATTAAAGAGTGGAATGTGTAGAAATACAACAGTCTATGATATTAAAGAGTGGAATATGTAGAAATACACCAGTCTACGATATTAAAGAGTTGAATATGTGGAAATACACCAGTCTATGATATTAAAGAGTTGAATATGTAGAAATACACCAGTCTATGATATTAAAGAGTAGATTATGTAGAAATACACCAGTCTATGATATTAAAGAGTTGAATATGTAGATATACACCAGTCTATGATATTAAAGAGTTGAATATGTAGAAATACAACAGTCTATGATATTAAAGAGTTGAATATGTAGAAATACACCAGTCTATGATATTAAAGAGTTGAATATGTAGATATACACCAGTCTATGATATTAACGAGTTTAATATGTAGAAATACACCAGTCTATGATATTAAAGAGTTGAATATGTAGATATACACCAGTCTATGATATTAAAGAGTTGAATATGTAGAAATACACCAGTCTATGATATTAAAGAGTTGAATATGTAGATATACACCAGTCTATGATATTAAAGAGTTGAATATGTAAAAAATACACCAGTCTATGATATTAACGAGTTGAATATGTAGATATACACCAGTCTATGATATTAAAGAGTTGAATATGTAGAAATGCACCAGTATATGATATTAAAGAGTTGAATATTTAGAAACACATCCAGTCTTTAGTATTAAAAGGTTGAGTATATAGAAACACACATAGTCTGTGATATTTAAAAGTGAGCATGTAGAAACACACATAGTCTGTGATATTAAAAAAGTTGAGCATGTAGAAAACACACATAGTCTGTGATATTTAAAAAGTTGAGCATGTAGAAACACACATAGTCTGTGATATTAAAAAGTTGAGCATGTAGAAACACATCCAGTCTGTAGTATTAAAAAGTTAAGCATGTAGAAACACACATAGTCTGTGATATTAAAAAGTTGAGTATGTAGAAACACACCCAGCTTGTGGTATTAAAAAGTTGAGTATGTAGAAACACACCCAGCTTGTGGTATTAAAAAGTTGAGTATGTAGAAACACACCCAGCTTGTGATATTAAAGAGTTGATTATGTAGAAACACACCCAGCTGGTGATATTAAAAAGTTCATTATATTGAAACATACTAGTTTATGATATTAAAAAGTTGAGTATGTAGAAACACACATAGACTGTGATATTAAAACGTTGAGTATGTAGAAACACACATAGTCTGTGATATTAAAAAGATGAGCATGTAGAAATAGTGCGCCTGATGAACACATTGTTGCAGCTCTTATTTCTCTCACAGCATGCCACAAAAGCATTATTCCATATTTAATCTCCACAGTTATTACTCATGTTCGTTTTACTATAATATAATGTTAGCATCACTAAACAATTCTAATAAAGTTGAGCTTCTATCGGTGCTTGCTTTTATCCTAAGCATTTCCTATCTGCATAATGGGAAATAAAGGGCAAATTACTTTGGCAAAACCGAGATATATTACGAATTTTGTGTGAGTTATGCATCCTGAATATGTTAACCCTTGAACCGGATGTAGTTGTTGTTAGCACGCTTTCATTTGTTGATGGCGGCGGCAACCTTGACACATACACACAACGACTGTTGTTTTATTTAAATCTGCCTTAACCGAATCATGCCTTTATGCATACGCTTTGGCTTCAGGACTGAGAGATTGTGAAATGTTTCTCGAGGGACATAGTCTAGTCAACCTCTCATTGATTCGCCTTCATCATATCGCACCACTTAGCTCTCATTCATAACCTCCCTCTGATCCTCTCTCGCATCTCCCACTGTTCCTCTCCATCTCCCACTGTTCCTCTCCATCCCCACTGTTCATCTCCATCTCTCACTGTTCCTCTCCATCTCCCACTGTTCCTCTCCATATCCAACTGTCCATCTCCCACTGTTCATCTCCATCTCCCACTGTTCATCTCCATCTCCCTCTGTTCCTCTCCATCTCCCACTGTTCCTCTCCATCTCCCACTGTTCTTCTCCATCTCCAAATGTCCATCTCCCACTGTTCTTCTCCATCTCCCACTGTTCATCTCCATCTCCACTGTTCTTCTCCATCTCCAACTGTCCATCTCCCACTGTTCAACTCCATCTCCCACTGTTCTTCTCCATCTGTTCTTCTCACTATTCTCCCTCTGATCTTTTATTGCTGATTCTCTCCACAATTTCCCACTGATCCGCTCATCCTGTTTTTCTATCTCATCTCCCACTGAACCATTCTTAACGACCCGTTATCTGCGAATGATTTCATTTGTGTGGTCCTCCCTCATATCCTACTGATCCTCTCTCTCTCATATCCTACTGATCATCTCCATCATATCCTACTGATCATCTCCCTCATATCCTACTGATCATCTTCCTCATATCCTACTGATCCTCCCCTCATATCCTACTGATCCGCTCCCTCATATCCTACTGATCCTCTCCCTCATATCCTACTGATCATCTCCCTCATATCCTACTGATCCTCTCTCTCATATCCCACTGATCATCTCCCTCATATCCTACTGATCATCTCCCTCATATCCTACAGATCCTCTCCCTCATATCCTACTGGTCCTATCCCTAATATCCTACTTGTCCTCCTCCTCATATCCTACTGATCCTCTCCCTCATATCCTACTGGTCCTATCCCTAATATCCTACTGATCCTCTCCCTCATATCCTACTGATCCTCTCCCTCATATCCTACTGGTCCTATCCCTAATATCCTACTTGTCCTCTCCCTCATATCCTACTGATCCTCTCTCTCATATCCTACTGGTCCTATCCCTAATATCCTACTTGTCCTATACCTCATATCCTACTGATCGTCTCTCTCATATCCTACTGGTCCTATCCCTAATATCCTACTTGTCCTATACCTCATATCCTACTGATCCTCTCTCTCATATCCTACTGGTCCTATCCCTAATATCCTACTTGTCCTATACCTCATATCCTACTGGTCATGTCCCTAATATCCTACTTGTCCTCTCTCTCATATCCTACTGATCCTCTCTCTCATAACCTACTGGTCCTATCCCTAATATCCTACTGGTCCTCTCCCTCATATCCTACTGATCCTCTCTCTCATATCCTACTGATCCTCTCTCTCATATCCTACTGATCCTCTCCCTCATATCCTACTGATCCTCTCCCTCATATCCTATTGGTCCTCTCCCTCATATCCTACTGATCCTCTCTCTCATATCCTACTGATCCTCTCCCTCATATCCTACTGATCCTCTCTCTCATATCCTACTGATCCTCTCCCTCATATCCTACTGATCCCTCCCTCATATCCTACTGATCATCTCCCTCATATCCTACTGATCCTCTCCATCATATCCTACTGATCCTCTCCCTCATATCCTACTGGTCCTATCCCTAATATCCTACTTATCCTCTCCCTCATATCCTACTGATCCTCTCCCTCATATCCTACTGGTCCTATCCCTAATATCCTACTGATCCTCTCCCTCATATCCTACTGATCCTCTCCCTCATATCCTACTGGTCCTATCCCTAATATCCTACTTGTCCTCTCCCTCATATCCTACTGATCCTCTCTCTCATATCCTACTGGTCCTATCCCTAATATCCTACTTGTCCTATACCTCATATCCTACTGATCCTCTCTCTCATATCCTACTGGTCCTATCCCTAATATCCTACTTGTCCTATACCTCATATCCTACTGATCCTCTCTCTCATATCCTACTGGTCCTATCCCTGATATCCTACTTGTCCTTCACCTCATATCCTACTGGTCCTATCCCTAATATCCTACTTGTCCTCTCCCTCATATCCTACTGATCCTCTCTCTCATATCCTACTTGTACTATCCCTAATATCCTACTGGTCCTCCCTCATATCCTACTGATCCTCTCTCTCATATCCTACTGATCCTCTCTCTCATATCCTACTGATCCTCTCTCTCATATCCTACTGATCCTCTCCCTCATATCCTACTGATCATCTCCCTCATATCCTACTGATCCTCTCCCTCATATCCTACTGATCATCTCCCTCATATCCTACTGATCCTCTCTCTCATATCCTACTGATCCTCTCTCTCGTATCCTACTGATCCTCTCTCTCGTATCCTACTGATCCTCTCTCTCATATCCTACTGATCCTCTCTCTCATATCCTACTGATCCTCTCCCTCATATCCTACTGATCCTCTCCCTCATATCCTACTGATCCTCTCCCTCATATCCTACTGATACTCTCCCTCATATCCTACTGATCCTCTCCCTCATATCCTACTGATCCTCTCCCTCATATCCTACTGATCCTCTCCCTCATATCCTACTGATCCTCTCCCTCATATCCTACTGATCCTCTCCCTCATATCCTACAGATCCTCTCCCTCATATCCTACTGATCCTCTCCCTCATATCCTACTGATCCTCTCTCTCATATCCTACTGATCCTCTCCCTCATATCCTACTGATCCTCTCTCTCATATCCTACTGATCCTCTCCCTCATATCCTACTGATCCTCTCTCTCATATCCTACTGATCCTCTCCCTCATATCCTACTGATCCTCTCCCTCATATCCTACTGATCCTCTCCCTCATATCCTAATGAACCTCTCCCTCATATCCTACTGATCCTCTCCCTCATATCCTACTGATCCTCCCTCTCATATCCTACTGATCCTCTCTCTCATATCCTACTGATCGTCTCTCTCATATCCTACTGATCCTCTACCTCATATCCTACTGGTCCTCTCCCTCATATCCTACTGAACCTCTCTCTCATATCCTACTGGTCCTCTCTCTCATATCCTACTGATCCTCTCTCTCATATCCTACTGATCTTCTCTCTCATATCCTACTGATCCTCTCCCTCATATCCTACTGATCCTCTCCCTCATATCCTACTGGTCCTCTCCCTCATATCCTACTGATCCTCTCTCTCATATCCTACTGATCCTCTCTCTCATATCCTACTGATCCTCTCTCTCATATCCTACTGATCCTCTCTCTCATATCCTACTGATCCTCTCTCTCATATCCTACTGATCCTCTCCCTCATATCCTACTGATCCTCTCCCTCATATCCTACTGGTCCTCTCCCTCATATCCTACTGATCCTCTCCCTCATATCCTACTGATCCTCTCCCTCATATCCTACTGATCCTCTCCCTCATATCCTACTGATCCTCTCCCTCATATCCTACTGGTCCTCTCTCTCATATCCTACTGATCCTCTCCCTCATATCCTACTGATCCTCTCTCTCATATCTACTGATCTCTCTCTCATATCATACTGATCCTCTCTCTCATATCCTACTGATCCTCTCTCTCATTTCCTACTGATCCTCTCCCTCATATCCTACTGATCTTCTCTCTCATATCCTACTGATCCTCTCTCTCATATCCTACTGATCCTCTCCCTCATATCCTACTGATCCTCTCTCTCATATCCTACTGATCATCTCTCTCATATCCTACTGATCCTCTCCCTCATATCCTACTGATCCTCTCTCTCATATCCTACTGATCCTCTCCCTCATATCCTACTGATCCTCTCTCTCATATCCTACTGATCCTCTCTCTCATATCCTACTGATCATCTCTCTCATATCCTACTGATTCTCTCTCTCATATCCTACTGATCCTCTCTCTCATATCCTACTGATCATCTCTTTCATATCCTACTGATCCTCTCTCTCATATCCTACTGATCCTCTCTCTCATATCCTACTGATCATCTCTCTCATATCCTACTGATCATCTCTCTCATATCCTACTGATCCTCTCTCTCATATCCTACTGATCCTCTCCCTCATATCCTACTGATCATCTCTCTCATATCCTACTGATCCTCTCCCTCATATCCTACTGATCCTCTCTCTCATATCCTACTGATCCTCTCCCTCATATCCTACTGATCCTCTCCCTCATATCCTACTGATCCTCTCTCTCATATCCTACTGATCCTCTCCCTCATATCCTACTGATCCTCTCTCTCATATCCTACTGATCCTCTCTCTCATATCCTACTGATCATCTCCCTCATATCCTACTGATCCTCTCTCTCATATCCTACTGATCATCTCTCTCATATCCTACTGATCCTCTCCCTCATATCCTACTGATCCTCTCTCTCATATCCTACTGATCCTCTCTCTCATATCCTACTGATCCTTTCTCACATATCCTACTGATCCTCTACCTCATATCCTACTGATCCTCTCCCTCATATCCTACTGATCATCTCTCTGTCATATCCTACTGGTCCTATCCCTAATATCCTACTGGTCCTATCCCTAATATCCTTCTGGTCCTATCCCTAATATCCTACTTGTCCTATACCTCATATCCTACTGGTCCTATCCCTAATATCCTACTTGTCCTATACCTCATATCCTACTGGTCCTATCCCTAATATCCTACTTGTCCTATACCTCATATCCTACTGGTCCACTCCTTCTGATTTTTTTCTTTACCTCGCACCCACTCGTCTCATACCTCCGATCCACTCCCTTACCCGCTCACCACAAATCCCCTATCTACAGTCCCTTTCTTCTTATCTCACAAATCCCCGAACCATAATTCCTTTCTCCACATGTCATAAATCCCCTAATTATAATCCCGTCTTGACATCTCACATATCCCCAAACTATAATCTCTTTACTCACATCTCACACATCCCCAAACTATAATCTCTTTACTCACATCTCACAGATCCCCTAATTAGTCCCTATCCTCACATCTCACAGATCCTTTAATTAGTCCCTATCCTCACATCTCACAGATCCCCTAATTAGTCCCTATCCTCACATCTCACAGATCCTTTAATTAGTCCCTATCCTCACATCTCACAGATCCCCTAATTAGTCCCTATCCTCACATCTCACAGATCCCCTAATTAGTCCCTATCCTCACATCTCACAGATCCCCTAATTAGTCCCTATCCTCACATCTCACAGATCCCCTAATTAGTCCCTATCCTCACATCTCACAGATCCTTTAATTAGTCCCTATCCTCACATCTCACAGATCCCCTAATTAGTCCCTATCCTCACATCTCACAGATCCCCTAATTAGTCCCTATCCTCACATCTCACAGATCCCCTAATTAGTCCCTATCCTCACATCTCACAGATCCTTTAATTAGTCCCTATCCTCACATCTCACAGATCACCTAACTCTTTGTACTTGTTTCGAAGATTTTTTGCTGTCCACATTTCATGAAGTTGAATAATAGCACGGCATGCATTATTTTTCTCTGCCTAGCTTCTGTCAGTGTGCCTATCAGGGCTCTGACCACGTTCAGGGGAAAATAAAAGACAGCCCATGTCAGTCTCTATGTAGGGGGGAGAGGCAAACAGCGTGTCACGTGTAAGACAAAATTCCAAGGTTACAACAAGAGACAAGGGAACTGCCGCATAATAATCGTCAATAAGAGTGGGTAGTGTGCTGGGAAGTAGTTGCCATATAAACTAAAGTACCCCCGTCACGCCAAGTGGCGTATAGAGAATATGGTGTTAGTGACCATAAATTTTACAGACCTTCGACACATGGTTTTTGGGGTAATGTGGTCGGTATTACGCCCATGCCGCTTTACTTTCCCAGAAAAAAATTCGGTACCCATTAAAGGTTGGGTGAACCTGGAAGCCGTCGGTTGGGGTTGAACCCTACCTATTGTCCTTTGTAGTCCAGTTCACTAACCACTGAGCTATCGCGGCTCCCAGTTGCCATATAAAAATAGTAAAATAAGAGTGTGTGGTGGAGGACGCAGTAGTTGAGTGTAATATATCAATCGTAAAATAAGAGTGGGTATTGGGCCACGGGTAGTTGCTCTATAACAATTGTAAAATAAGAGTGGGTGGTGATGACGCAGTAGTTGAGTGTAATATATCGATCGTAAAATAAGAGTGGGTATTGGGCCACGAGGTAGTTGCCATAGATCAATCGTAAAATAAGAGTGAGTTGTGGATGAACGTCTCCTAACAATATACAATAGGAGTGGGCGGTGGATGACGAAGTAAATTCGTGTAACTTATCTATCTATCTATTGACTTTTCGAGCCGTAACCGGCCCATAGGGCGTAGACCAAGATACACCTTCTCCTATATGAATTTTTGTTCTAGCAGTTTTCTTTTAAAGATATTTTATCAAATCTCGCCATCTGTCTCTGTTCTGTGCAAGCAGTTCTATCTCATTGAGGGAGCCGATTCCTGCTGCTCTTGCCTCTCTCATCAATGTTCTTCTCAGTGTCTCCCTGGGTCTTCCTCTTTTTCTTTTACCTGTTGTTTCCCATATGAGGGCTTGCTTTGCTATTCGATTATTATCTCTTCTCATCACATGTCCAACGTATGACCATCGTCTTTCTTTATTACTGAAGATATTAGTGTAACTTAACAAGTGTAGAATAAGAGTGGCTTGTAGATATATGAACTAGTTGCATACCACATTACAGTCTCAAATAAGAATGGGCGACGGATGACCAACTATAGTTCGTTCAGAAATTCGTGCCCACAGAGTTTTATCAATTATCTCGGAAGTTGTTTGATGAATTTTTATAATTCTTTGTCATGAAATCTTATTTGTTCATCAACCTTAAGATCTTGTAACATTTAAATACAAAGGTATATCTGAATTTTGCACAAATCGTTTTTTGTTATATAATTTTAAGAAAATATCAAACCGTGTGCTATAAACATTTTATCTGACTGTAAATCACGTTAATTTTCTAACAATGCAAGTGAAAGACGTATCCGTATCACACCAAAGAGGGTCACAATTTTTTCATTTGATCTTATATCTTCGCCCTAGAGAGATAGGTAATTGCCAAAGTGCCTGTACAATAACAAAGTTAGCTTTTGCATAGTGATGAATTTACACTTTAAATTTACAATTTACACTTCATGATATTAAAAATCAAGTAATCACTTCACAACAGCTTACAAATTATCACATGTAAAGGAATAGACATTAATAGTAAATATTTTGTCAAAATACGCCTCTAAACATATTTAACAAGAAATCGGAAAGGACAAAAGTGGCGCGTCTTTCAAAATCGCGTTCGGTAAGTGCGAGCAAGTGCTAAGATTGTGTGAAAAAACACGTGACAGTTTACCTTTTAAATGACAATGTTGATTACAACAAATGTTGGTATTGTAAACTTCTAAAAATTAGGACAGCCAAGAAAATCATATTTTTATATAACTTAAAGAATGAAACATTTTTCCCAAATGCATGACAGTAGGGGAAAAAAATCAGACTTAAGGTCGGTGAAAAAATAAGATTTCATGAAAAAAAATATTGAAATTCATCAAACAAACAGTTTCCGAGATAATTAATAAATTCTGTGGGCACTAATTTCTGAACGAACTGTAGTTGCATATTCCTTATCATCAGTGAGTGTTGTCTCCGAATCGATGTTCAACTACCATCAAGCGACATTCCGCTCTGTCTCTTGATTTGATTGTGCAGGCTGTCATAGCTGACTTGTCTATCTTTTGGTGTTACTCGTCCGTGTTTGTCTTGGTCTGCCTATTTTACCTTGTATTTTCCCTTCTAAGATTACTTTTAGTAGGCTGCTGTGTCTTTTAACATGCCCCAAAAATAGCATTTGTCTTGTTTAATTGTGTTTAATAGTTTTCTTTTCATTTTTAGTTGTAAGACTTCGTTTGTTTTCTTTACTTTACATCCAATTCCTTATATTCTTTTATAAATCCCCATTTCAAAGGTTTCAATTTCCTGTTCAGTTTTCGTGTCTAATATCCCATTTTTGCATCACACAGGACTGTTGAGAAGATATAACATCTTGCTAAACTTAGTTTTGAGCCGCGATAGCTCAGTGGTTAGTGAACTGGACTACAAAGAACAAGAGGTAGGGTTCGATCCCAACCGACGGTATTACCCCTTCATCTGAAATGTGTATTTCCGTGCTAGCCATGGCTCATATCTTAGTGTGTTTCTTTGCAAGAAATTGCTCATATCTTAGCTTGTGTGTGTGTGTGTGTGTGTGTGTGTGTGTGTGTGTGTGTGTGTGTGTGTGTGTGTGTGTGTGTGTGTGGTGTGTGTGTGGTGTGTGTGTGTGTGTGTGTGTGTGTGTGTGTGTGTGTGTGTGGTGTGTGTGTGTTGTGTGTGTGTGTGTGTGTGTGTGTGTGTGGTGTGTGTGTGTGTGTGTTGTGTGTTGTGTGTGTGTGTGTTGTGTGTGTGTGTGTGTGTGTGTGTGTGGTGTGTGTGTGTTTGTGTGTGGTGTGTGTGTGTGTGTGTGTGTGTGTGTGTGTGTGTGTGTGTGTGTGTGTGTGGTGTGTGTGTGTGTGTGTGTGTGTGTGTGTGTGTGTGTGTGTGTGTGTGTGTGTGTGTGTGTGTGGTGTGTGTGTGGTGTGTGTGTGTGTGTGTGTGTGTGTGTGGTGTGTGTGTGTGTGTGTGTGTGGTGTGTGTGTGTGTGTGTGTGTGTGTGTGTGTGTGTGTGTGTGTGTGTGTGTGTGTGTGGTTGTGTGTGTGTGTGTGTGTGTGTGTGTGTGTGTGTGTGTGTTGTGTGTGTGTGTGTGTGTGTGTGTGTGTGTGTGTGTGTGGTGTGTGTGTGTGTGTGTGTGTGTGTGTGTGTGGTGTGTGTGTGTGTGTGTGGTGTGTGTGTGTGTGTGTGTGTGTGTGTGTGGTGTGTGTGTGTGTGTGTGTGTGTGTGTGTGTGTGTGTGTGTGTGTGTGTGTGTGTGTGTGTGTGTGTGTGTTGTGTGTGTGTGTGTGTGTGTGTGTGTGTGTGTGTGTGTGTGTGTGTGTGTGTGTGTGTGTGTGTGTGTGTGTGTGTGTGTGTGTGTGTGTGTGTGTGTGTGTGTGTGGTGTGTGTGTGTGTTGTGTGTGTGTGTGTGTGTGTGTGTGTGTGTGTGTGTGTGTGTGTGTGTGTGTGTGTGGTGTGTGTGTGTGTGTGTGGTGTGTGTGTGTGTGTGTGTGCGTGTGCGTGCGCGTGCGCGTGCGCGTGCGCGTGCGCGTGCGCGTGCGCGTGCGCGTGCGCGTGCGCGTGCGCGTGCGCGTGCGCGTGCGCGTTGCGCGTGCTGCGTGCGCGTGCGCGTGCGCGTGCGCGTTGCGCGTGCGCGTGCGCGTGCGCGTGCGTGTGTGCGCGTGCGCGTGCGCGTGCGCTGTGCGCGTGCGCGTGCGCGTGCGCGTGCGCTGTGCGTGTGCGTGTGCGTGTGTGTGTGTGTGTGTGTGTGTGTGTGTGTGTGTGCTGTCCATGTCGCATATCTTGGTGTGTGTCATGTTGGTCATATCTCGTGTCTTGGTGTGTGTCATGTTGGTCATATCACATATCTTTATGTGTGTCTGTGTTTGGTCATATCTCATATCTTAGCGTGTATCTGTGTTGGTCATGTGTCATATCTTTGTGTGCATGTTTATGTTAGACATATCTCGTGTCTTTGTGTGTGCATGTCTATGTTAGTTACCTCTAGTGACTCAGGCAGATGGTGCTCGTAGACCTGGGAGAGCTGACCATCTAAGGGCAGAATCCCCCTACAGAAAAGACAATCTGCTGCCTTGGAAATCTTTGCTAAGGAAAGCAAACCTGAAAATGCTGGCAGAAATCGGATGCACTGGGCCACTGGCGCAGAACACAGTGCAACGTTTTAACGGGTGTTCAATCAGAGTGGATCTGGCAGACTCTAATAGTGATGTTCTGTCTGTGGGGGCGATCAACACCCTTAGCCAGACAGCTGACTTCATGTGAGAGTCTGGAATCCTACTCTGATTGAGTCCTGATCGCAGAGAGAGAGAGAGAGAGAGAGAGAGAGAGAGAGAGAGAGAGAGAGAGAGAGAGAGAATTAATTCGCTGACTATCGCCTCGGAAGTTTCCCTCTATAATAATATTCATTTATTATTTTTTGTCTCTGATAGGATGCATCTCTGTATTACTCATCTTTTTATACCAATAGGTGTGTATTTCTATTTGATATATTTTATTAATGCTGTTTGCTCCCAGTATAAATTACATATTAGTCTTCATCATCATCAAATACCGGGCCTGCTGGCGTAGGTGATCGTGTCTCTCCACAACTTTCGATCACGACAGTTATTTATCATTTCTGTTGTTTACCTTCTACCAAGCCAGTCTCTTAAGCTGTCTGGTATCTTTTCTCTTTGCTTCCCTCTATCTCTTCGTTCCTCAATTTTTCCGGTTGTTACAATATATTCCAGCTGTTATCTTCTCATTTCATGACCAAAAAATGATTTTCTACAGACTCCAGTGAGTATCAGTCTGTGTAATCTAGATGTATATCTTCTAGGCAGTCTATAAGTTGTTAATGGGGTATTCCTTCAATGGCTTTGGTGTAGTTTATGAAGCAGGCATATAAAAGCTGTCACCATACCATAGAGTGTTTATCACACCTCACTACTGGCTCCTTGCTACCAGCTTTACCGCAGCATTGTAATTATTTGCCTGTTCCCTACCAATATATTGGTGTGTTTACTTCTGTGTATTTTTCGATTAATGTCCTCATACAGAATATGGCTTCTTTTCTCCCACTGTTTTTCTTAAATCCAAATTGCTGCTCTTCTATTTCAGTATTAATTTTATTCTGAATCCTTCCTTGTATAATCTTTAGCAAGATCTTTGTTACATGGATCACTATGCTTATTATTCTAAAATCACTGTATTCAAATGTACCATTCTTTTTTGGCAATGCAATGCAAGTCCGTGATTTTAGTTATTTGGTATGTATCCTGTATGGCATATGTCGTTGCAAATGTCTGTGATCACTTCAATGCCAAAATTCTACAGCCTTTATTATCTCTATCTCTATGTTGTCAGGTCCTGTAGTTTTCCCTTTTTCATTGTTTGCATAGCTTTTTCCACTTCCGATTTAAAAATTTTAAAGCCTTATGTACATTTTATAATTGTTTTTTCCCCTTCCGTCATAAAATAATTATATTATATATTCCTGCCATATATGTCCCAAACCATAAAAATTGTAAAATAAGAGTGGGTGGTGGACAAGGAACTAGCAGCAAGTTCTATAATAAATCGTATAAAATAAGAGTGGGTGGTGGACAAGGAACTAGCAGCAAGTTCTATAATAAATCGTATAAAAATAAGAGTGGGTGGTGGACAAGGAACTAACTGCAAGTTCCATAATAAATCGTATAAAATAAGAGTGGGTGGTGGACAAGGAACTAGCAGCAAGTTCTATAATAAAGCGTATAAAATAAGAATGGGTGGTGGACAAGGAACTAGCAGCAAGTTCTATAATAAATCGTATAAAATAAGAGTGGGTGGTGGACAAGGAACTAGCAGCAAGTTCTATAATAAAGCGTATAAAATAAGAGTGGGTGGTGAACAAGGAACTAACAGCAAGTTCTATAATAAATCGTATAAAATAAGAGTGGGTGTGGACAAGGAACTAGCAGCAAGTTCTATAATAAATCGTATAAAATAAGAGTGGGTGGTGAACAAGGAACTAGCAGCAAGTTCTATAATAAAGCGTATAAAATAAGAGTGGGTGGTGGACAAGGAACTAGCAGCAAGTTCTATAATAAATCGTATAAAATAAGAGTGGGTGGTGGACAAGGAACTAGCAGCAAGTTCCATAATAAATCGTATAAAATAAGAGTGGGTGGTGGACAAGGAACTAGCAGCAAGTTCTATAATAAAGCGTATAAAATAAGAGTGGGTGGTGGACTAGGAACTAGCAGCAAGTTCTATAATAAATCGTATAAAATAAGAGTGGGTGGTGGACAAGGAACTAGCAGCAAGTTCTATAATAAATCGTATAAAATAAGAGTGGGTGGTGGACAAGGAACTAGCAGCAAGTTCCATAATAAATCGTATAAAAAAAGAGTGGGTGGTGGACAAGGAACTAGCAGCAAGTTCTATAATAAAGCGCATAAAATAAGAGTGGGTGGTGGACAAGGAACTAGCAGCAAGTTCTATAATAAAGCGTATAAAATAAGAGTGGGTGGTGGACAAGGAACTAGCAGCAAGTTCTATAATAAAGCGTATAAAATAAGAGTGGGTGGTGGACAAGGAACTAGCAGCAAGTTCTATAATAAATCGTATAAAATAAGAGTGGGTGGTGGACAAGGAACTAGCAGCAAGTTCTATAATAAATCGTATAAAATAAGAGTGGGTGGTGAACAAGGAACTAGCAGCAAGTTCTATAATAAATCGTATAAAATAAGAGTGGGTGGTGAACAAGGAACTAGCAGCAAGTTCTATAATAAATCGTATAAAATAAGAGTGGGTGGTGAACAAGGAACTAGCAGCAAGTTCTATAATAAAGCGTATAAAATAAGAGTGGGTGGTGGGCGAGGAACTAGTTGCATGTTCCATAATAAATCTTATAAAATGAGAGTGGGTTGTGGGCGAGGAACTAGTTGCATGTTCCATAATAAATCGTATAAAATAAGAGTGGGTGGTGGACGAGGAACTAGTTGCAAGTTCCATAATAAATCTTATAAAATAAGAGTGGGTAGTGGACGAGGAACTAGTTGCAAGTTCCATAATAAATCTTATCAAATAAGAGTGGGTAGTGGACGAGGAACTAGTTGCAAGTTCCATAATAAATCTTATCAAATAAGAGTGGGAGGTGGCTGATTATTTCATCGCCGTCAATGCATGACGCATTCCATCTACACAGCACAAGTCTGAAATGACATTTGCACGAGTAAACGAAGCGGGGTCGTGTTCTGCTGCCTTATTATTTGTGGTTTCAAATTTCATAGCTTTGTGGTTCATGAACTCTTTCAACGAATAACGTTCTGTAACGAAAAGTGTCCGTCAGAAAAATGAAATAAGAATCAATACCGTGAAGCTGCAACACTGTCTGATCGCTTCCAGTCACATATAGAATATGACTAAATATCATTGAGGGCGTTTATTTATATATAAGTTTGACTAACTATCAATGTGGACATTTTTTATGTATATAGATGAATCACTATGAATATGGGCATTTTTGTATATAGAAGTATGACTAACTATCAGTATGGCATTTAAATATTTAGAAGTATGACTAACTATCAATATGGCATTTTGTATATAGAAGTATGACTAACTATCAATATGGCATTTAAATATTTAGAAGTATGACTAATTATCAATATGGCATTTAAATATTTAGAAGTATGACTAATTATCAATATCTATCTATCTATTGACCTTTCGAGCCGTAACCGGCCCATAGGGCGTAGACCAAGATACACCTTCTCCTATATGAATTTTGTTCTAGCAGTTTTCTTTTAAAGATATTTTATCAAATCTCGCCATCTGTCTCTGTTCTGTGCAAGCAGTTCTATCTCATTGATGGAGCCGATTCCTGCTGCTCTTGCCTCTCTCATCAATGTTCTTCTCAGTGTCTCCCTGGGTCTTCCTCTTTTTCTTTTACCTGTTGTTTCCCATATGAGGGCTTGCTTTGCTATTCGATTATTATCTCTTCTCATCACATGTCCAACGTATGACCATCGTCTTTTCTTTATTACTGAAGATATTAGTGGTTGATTGGCGATTTCTCTAATTTCCTCGTTTGTTTTGAATTCGTTCCATTCTATACCAAGTATTTTCCTTAGACATTTATTTTCGAATGCGTTCAACTTTGTTTCTATATCTCTTGTTGTTTTCCAGCTTTCACACGCATACGTAAGGGTTGATAGTACATTTGATTTGAATAGCCTAAGTTTTGTGTTTGTGCTAATGAGTTTTGATTTCCACAACTTTTCAAGGCTTCTGAAAGACATTGCTGCTTTAGCCAGTCTGATTCTAATTTCTTTGCTCGTATCCCCTTCTCGATCAATGTGACTTCCAAGATAGATAAAGTGATCGATCTCTTCTACTGTTTGTTTTCCATGTATATTTTGTCACTTGTTGGAATTAAACTTTTCATGACTTTAGTCTTTTCATGATTGACCTCAAGCCCAATTTTGCTGGCTATTGATGATAGTTCATTTGTGTTTTCCTGCATCGTTTTTATCTGACTGCTGATGAGAACTATGTCATCAGCAAAGTCGAGGTCCTCCAAATGGTCTCCTTGTATCCATTCGATGCCTTTATTACCAGTGCAGCATTTCTTCATTATGAAGTCCATAACAATTCCAAATAACAAGGGCGATAAAATACATCCTTGTTTAACCCCAGTTTCTATTGGGAAACATTCGCTCAGTCCTTCCTCTGTTCGAACTGCACATGTGTAACCATCATACATGTCTTTGATAATATTTATGATTTTGATGGTAAGCCATATTGCTTCAGAATTTTCACAAAGAATCTCTATGAATACTATCAAATGCTTTTTTGAAGTCGATGAAGTTAAGTACAAAAGGTTTTTGCTTTTCAATGTGTTCCTCCAATATAAGTCGTAGAGTGAAAATGTGGTCAAGACAGCTTCTCCCTTTTCTAAACCCAGCCTGTTCTTCACGCATTACTGTATCTATTGAATCCTTTATTCTATTTAGGATGATTTTACAGAATAATTTTGAGGCAACTGACAAAAGTGTCACGCCTCTCCAATTGTTACAATCTCTAAGATTGCCCTTTTTTGGATCTTAACAATGATTCCTTTTTTCCATTTATGAGGCGTCTTCTCTGTTTTCCAAATGATGTTGAACATTTTTTGGAGATGTATTAAATTATGGCTATCAATTGCCTTGAGGATCTCAGCTGTTAACTTATCCTCTCCAGCAGCCTTGTTATTGGTCATTAGCTTTAAGGTGGTTTCTATTTCACTCAAGGTGAAGTCATCTAAATTTACATCTAATTCTGCTGCTGGTGTTTCAACTTCAAAATCTATTAAACTGTGAGGTAGTGGACGGTTAAGAATTTCTTTGAAGTGTTCCGCCCAACGGGCTTTTATGTCTGCGCTTGTTGTTAGCATTAATCCAGATTTGTCTAGAATTGGTGTTCCACTGGATGTATAGGTGTTTGTCAGCATCTTTTGTACAGTATAAAGAGTTCTGCTGTCTCCTGTAATTGCAGCTGTCTCTGCTTTCTCTGCCAAGTTGTCTATATAAGCTCTTGTATCTCTTCTTGCCGAACTTTTCACTTTGTTGTCTAATTCTTTGTATGTTGCTTTTGCCAGAACCTTTCCAAGATCTGTCTTTACATTAGTCATGGCTCTCTTCGCTTCTCTTCTTTCTTTGATGTATTTCCATGTGGTGTCTGAGATCCAAGCTCGTTTTTCCATTTTCTTCAGTCCAGCACTTGCTTCTGCTGCTGTCATTAGTATTTTGCTCTGTGAGTCCCACATTTCATTGATATCTAAGTCTATTTCACCAAGTGCTGAATAACAATTACTTAGCTCTATGTTAAACTTTTCCTTTATTGCTTCATCTTTCAGTTTATGACTATCAATTTTATGTGTAATTGACCTCTTCTGTTGGTTTCTAAATTTTAATCTTATTTTCCCAATGCACAGGTTGTGGTCACTATTAACATCAGCACCTCTGTATGCTCTTACATCTATTAATGATGATCTGAATTGTTGTTTAATACATAGGTGGTCAATTTGATTTGATGTTCTATCATCAGGAGATATCCATGTTGTTTTGTGGATATTTTTATGTGGAAATAATGTCCCACCTATAACTAAATTTTCTATTAAACATAATTCTATTAATCTTTCTCCATTCTGACTTGTTGTATTACAGCCTTCTCTCCCCATCACATGTTCCACTCCTGCGTTATCTTGTCCTACTTTGGCGTTGAAGTCTCCCATTACAATTAAAAGATCGTGTTTTGGTATTTTGTTTATAAGTTGTTGCAGTTAGTTATAAAAATCATCCTTAACTTCATCATCAGCTTCGTTAGTAGGCGCATAACATTGAATAATTGAAAGTCTTCCATGTTTTGTTTTGTATCGTGTTCGTATCAGACGGCTATTTACCGGTTCCCATTCTAATAAACTTCTTGCAGCTTTGTCTGTCATCATTATGCCTACTCCTTCACGGTGTTTTCCATCTTCCCTTCCAGAAAAAACTACTATTTTATTATCAATAGATCTCCTACCTGTTCCAGGCCAGCGCATTTCGCTTAATCCTAAAATATCTAGATCGTATCTGTCCATCTCGCTCGCGACCTGTGCATGTTTCGTCGGAGCGGCCATTGTTCGCACATTCCAGAATCCTATTTTTGTTGTTGTTTTAGGGCCGAAAAAACTATCACTACTATCTACTGCTAATTTACACATTCTGTATCAGGTCTACGTTTCATTAACAACATCGTTTTTACGATAGCGGCTTGTTAAACCTCTGATCAACGGTTCTATACCAAGCCGGAGAAAAATAATTCCTCCATTTTGGAAACAACCGGAAACACCATTGAATTATCAATATGGCATTTAAATATTTAGAAGTATGACTAATTATCAATATGGCATTTAAATATTTAGAAGTATGACTAACTATCAATATGGCATTTAAATATTTAGAAGTATGACTAACTATCAATATGGCATTTAAATATTTAGAAGTATGACTAACTATCAATATGGCATTTAAATATTTAGAAGTATGACTAACTATCAATATGACATTTAAATATTTAGAAGTATGACTAACTATCAATATCATTTATGTATATAGAAGTATAATTATGCTATTAGTAAAAACGTTTGTACATATAATAAAATCTAAACAATGAGACTAGGCTATTATAGTGAGGGGAGAATTTTGTATAGATAAGTATGACTAGACTATGATATTGAGGGGAGAATGGTGTATATATACATATAAGTATGACTAGACTATGATATTGAGGGGAGAATGGTGTATATATACATATAAGTATGACTAGACTATGATATTGAGGGGAGAATGGTGTATATATATACATATAAGTATGACTAGACTATGATAGTGACGAGAGAATTGCATATATATATATAAGTGTGACTAGACTATAATAAAAAAAAGTAAAGTATAGCCAGTCTGGAAGAATCTCTGTCTCTAGCCAGATCTCCCACTTCTTCTGTTGCCAGGTTCAAGGTCTCCTTGAAGTTTTGAAACCACCTTCTTTTGGACTGCCCCTGATGCGTCATTCAGGAACCTTCCATTATTGTTGTTTCCAGCGTGTACTGTGTCTTTTGGCGTGGCTATAGTATTTTACTTTCCTCTGTAGAATGATGTTTATAAATCTGTTCTTTTTAATTTGGATATCTTTTAGAATGTCTTGATTATTTTTTTTTCATTATCCAAGAAATCTTCATAATTTTTCTGCATCAGTTTATTCAAATCAATGAATTTCTTCCTTTCTGTTTGTGCAATTGTTCATGATTCACAACCGTATGTTGCTATCGGGAAAATACATCTCCTTAGATATTATTTTACTGAACTCTTTGTTAGGATATATTAGATGATAAATGACGGCAGAATGAACACTATACTGTACAAACTCGTGAATGTACCAACAAATATGAAGCCTGCGTGGACGACATTCAATGTTATTTCTAACCACAGAGTAGACACTCGACAATAACCATAGCGCTTCTCCCTTGCCAAAGTTTGCAAGCGAATTTGGGGGCCGTGGCGACTGTTTGGGAAACACCAGGTTAAAATGATAATTATAATTGCTCACTTTGATTTTCATTTTATCGATATCCTTCCTATGTTCTTCTCATCACTTGAGTGCTTTCCCTTATTAGTCAGCCAATTATAGTTCGTTTTGTTTATGTTTTATTGTTTCTTTTGTGCAGTTTATCAGTTTGCCATCATTATTATCAAAGCTTTCATCTCCATGTGCTACAGAGAGTTCAATAACAATATTATATTAATTTCCTGTCTTTGAAAACAAAATAATTTCATCGTTTTCCAAGTGTTTCCTTCCCTTTATATGTCCTCTCTCTTTTCTGCTTCTGGGAATCAGACGCTAGCTAACCTTTATTCTCCCGGCAGTCAACAACTCCAAATTGACCAAGAAAGAAAAAAAAGTAAAGTACCCCCGTCACGCCAAGTGGAGTATAGGGAATATGGTGTTAGTGACCATACATTTTACAGACCTTCGGCACATGATTTTGGGGTAATGTGGTCGGTATTACGCCCATGCTGCTTTACCTTACAAGAAAAAATCCGGTACCCATTATAGGCTGGGTGAACCCGGAAATCGTCGGTTGGGATCGAACCCTACCTCTTGCCCTTTGTAGTCCAGTTCACTAACCACTGAGCTATCGCGGCTCCATTTTATTACAATTCTTTACTGCAATTTTTTCTCGTTCCGGTGACGGATCTGTCTGTCGAGGATTGGCAATTTCAGCCACGAGAAAAGATGTTCATTAAAACAGCACCCAGTATGAGACACTAATGCTTTACCAAACTACTGACTTATCATGATTGCTTGCTACCAACCGACTGTCAAGACGCCAAGGGCCATATAATGCTTTGCTGCAAAGCGTTACTACAATACTTTACTACAATACTTTACTACAATATTTTACGGCAATACTTTACTACAGTTCTTTACTCATACACATAACTTCAATACTTTGCTTCACTACAATACTTTACTATAATACATTACTACAGTTCATTACTCAAGTACTTAACTTCAATACTTTACTACAATTCTTTACTATAATACATTACTACAGTTCGTTACTCAAGTACTTAACTTCAATACTTTACTACAATACTTTACTCCTATATCTACAGAGCATCGTATCAGTTATGTTGTTGACTGTTTTCCATGCCATGACACCAAGCTATCTAGTATTTTCTCTCTTTGTCGTCCGCGATCTCTCTTTCCTTTTCTTTTGCCAGTTGTAACCAAGTATTCCAACTTTTCTCTTCTTATGATGTGCCCAAAAAATGTTGATTGTTTCTTTCTGATGTGTTTTAGGAGTTCCCTTCATGTGATGACCTCTTAGAGGATTTCTTCATTGGCCTTTTTAGCTGTCCAGGGAACTTTCAACATTATTCTGAGAAATCCCATCACTGTGGCCTCTAATCGTCTTTTCATTTCTTTGTCTACTGTCCTTGATTCGTTTCAATGGGTCAGAATTGGTTCTACATATCACCGATGAACTCTCTTTCTCGCTTCTATTGACATAGATTTGTAGCATAAGATATTTTTCATTTTCTGAAATGCTATTTTGGCCTGAGCTATTCTGCTCTTTACTTCTGTGGTGTATCTTCCATCTGATGTTATTATTGTGCCCAAGTAATTGACGCGTTGCACTTATTTAAGATTTGTCCTGTTTATTTGTATGCTGCATGATGGTGATGATTGTTTCTTTGATGACTATTACTTCTGTTTTCTTACTACTCAGACTGAGTGAGACCTTTCTTGTTGCTTTGTTTCACTATTATGTCTAACATTTCTTGTAATTCATTCTATGTCTCCGCTATTAAGTTTCTGTCATCCGCATATCGCAAATTATTTATACTGTGACCGTTGACTTCAATTCTATTTTTTGTCTAATATAAAGGTGACCAGACGTCCCGATTTTTTCCGGACAGTCCTGATTTTTTACTGTTTTTATCAACATTTGTCCCGGACTTGTTACTGTACCGGATTTGTCCCAATTTTTTAGCTTTTGTCCAGGATTTGTTAAAATACATTAGAGACAGAAACGTTTACCAATTTTGCCAATATGGTAATCGTCTCTTCGACTTAAAAATATGCATTATTCCGTTGTTATGTAGAAAATGTTTAAAAAGTTGAACTGGCTGTTCATTTGGCGAAACAGTAACAGTAAAATGCGATCCAAGCTTTTAATCTTGTGTACTGAAGCTGAAACTCAACAAGTAGTATTTTTGCGGCCACATTTCATATTCTTGTGTATTCATTCTGTTACTTTCGTTTACAGGCGAACTAATTCTTTGTATTATGTTGTTTAGTGATAGAGGTTATTGCATTCATTAGATTTATTTACTTTGTGCTATTATTCAGTTACTTGACATTTTAATATTTAAGAACTTATGCTATGCATATGGTATAGTCATAGAATATTATTATTTAAACTATAGTTAGTTTGTAAAGTTTATAATTGTTGCAACAAATGGCATCAAAACGTAAATGCAGTTTCAATCAAGATTTACATCAAAGAATGCCCCTTTCTAAAAAAAAAGTCTACATCAGTCTTCACTGTAAGATGCAGTAAATGTGCCTCTAGGTTTTCGATTAACCATAGTGGACGTGGTGATATTAAGAGTCACATAAATAGTGCCATAGAGCCGTCGCTACAGATGCATCAAGCTCGTCGCTAACAAGATTTTTTTTAGCTGAACAGATTGATGACAAAGAAGAACAATTAGCTGCTACAGAAGGTGCATTTGCCTATCATACAGTGATGCACAATCATACATTTAAATCTATGGACTGCACATCAACATTACTTCAGGTTGCTTTAGAACCAAAATTTGCTTGTGCTCGTACAAAAACGGAAGCCATTATTCGAAATGTGTTCACACCCCATGTTCAAAACTAGTTGAGATGTGACTTAGAAAACTGAACATTTATTTCCATACTGACAGATGCCTCCAACCACAAGGAAATAACAATTTTTTCTTTGCTTTTCAGATACTTTGATCCCAATAAGGGTTGAAAGTTAAAATATTAGAATTGAAGACATTGCCAAGAGAAACATCTGATATTGTTAGTAGTTTTATTAATGACTGTTAGAAGGGAAAATAGTTGCATTATGTGCAGCAACACAAATTCTAATTTTGAGGGCGCTGAGAGGAAATGAAGGAACAGGCGCTGAAAGGAAAGGAGAGAACACTGTTTTCAAAAAGCTGAAAGAAAAACCATGGACATGGTTTGATAGGTGTTGGTTGTGCTTGCCATATTTTCCACAACACTGTTCGAGCAGCTGCAGATGTATTACCTATTGATGTTGAGATGATTATTGCTAAAATGTATCTGCACTTCAAATCATAAACAGTTAGAGTTGAAAGTCTCAAGGAGTTTTGCCAGTTTGTGGACACAGACTTGCAGATGATTTTGGGTTATGCACAGACTAGGTGGCTTGCACTGCTGCCTGCTGTTGAAAGGGTTCTTTACATGTTTCTGCCTTTAACATCCTATTTTCAGCCTCAAGACAGATGCCCAATCTTTATACATAATTTCTTTGAAAACCCCTGTCTGAAGCATGGCTTATTTTGTTCACAGTCAGGCATCCTCTTTCCACGAATCAGTGTAGGAAGTAGAGGGACAGGTGGTCAATGTTTTGAAGTAATTGACAACATCAATGGGTTGAGAACTATCTTGGAGTCCAAACTGGAAGATAGTTTCTTGCCATCAAGAGTTAAGCTAATTCTTGACAAGCAGGAAATGGAAGGAATTCCTCAGGATGATGTGAACAAGTTTAAAGCCAGTGTTTCTTCATTCTATGAAACATCATTAAGTTATTTAAAGAAATGATCTGCAAATAATTTTCAAAACATTGAAGCCTACAGCTGGATAATGTTGAACAGGACACCAACTTGGGAAGATATTCAGAAATCTTCATGATTAGTGAGTCAAACAGTGCCTTTAGTCGACTTTCCAGAAAATGAAATTTATGACGAATATGAAGCAGTTTGTTACTTCTCTGAAAATTAATGAGTGGAGCATTAATAAAACATCACCAGGGCAGCGTTGGATTGAAATGGCTTCCCACTTCAAAAACAGGCATGTGCCAATTTTACATATTCTGAAGCTGGCAGGGTTCTTTTTGTGTCTACCGAGAACAAATGCTGTAACGGAAAGATTGTTTTCACTGATGAACAGCTTGTGGATAAATGATAAAACACATCTAAGTGTGGACACTTTAAAGGCCATGTTGATGACCAAGTGAACAATGAGCAAACATGTGTTGAATTTTTTAAGATGCTCCAAACAAAGAAAGATCTTTTTAAAAAATCCACTCATCAGAAAAGTACAGCAACTCTGCCTTACCTTCCATTTAAGTGAGTATCACTAATGTTTTTTTTTTTTAATCTCCTGATAACGTTTTGTAAGCCTATATTGTTGTGTGTTTTAATTAGTTTTAACAATATATGTATTATTCACTTGAAAAATACGGAAGAAATGTCATTTTATTGCATAGAACATTTAAGTGAAATTAATCCGTCCCGGATTACGGTTTCAAAAATATGGCTACCTTACTACCATTGATCTCATAATATGCTCGCTGTAAAGTGAAAACAAATCTGGTGACAGAACACAGCCTTTTCTGACTCCTTGTTTTATATATTGGAATTGTCCTGTTTGGTTGCTAATTCGTATAGCTGCTGTTTGTTGTCAGTATATGTTTTTTTATGTACAAGAAAAAAACACAACCTAATTACTACATATATATGGCCCTTTTCGTCTTGTCAGACGGTCTAGTGGAGGCTATTGCGTATTTTTTTGAGGTATTGTTTTTGCCGAACAGCTTCTCTCGTGGCTAATTCTACCAATGTTTGACAAACACACGCGGTCACATAAAGAACAAGTCAGGCAAGCTGGTCCACATGGTTTTCCATCCTTTTTCATGAGTCTCTTCTCTTCCAAGTCCTGTCTTAGCACAGTCTCAAATGTTGTTATACGTTCCTTATACGTGCTCTCCATGATGTGCGATCACTTGCCATATGTTGCCAGTCGTTTTCACAGATGGAGAAGTCTTTCAGAGATGATTTGCAGATATCTCTATATCGTAGTTTAGGTCTGCTGATTTGTCGTTTTCCGTGTTTTAGCTCACCATATAGTATTTGCCTAGGAATGCGTTTTTCTTCCATCCGTTGGACATGCCCCAGCCATCTTAGCCTTCAACTTCTGAGCATCGACATGATTGTTAGGGTCTTAGCACGTTGCAGGACAGTTAAGTTGGTTATTTTGTCCTGCCATTTGATGTGCATTATTTTGCGGAGACATCGCATGTGGAAGACATTTAGTCTTTTTTCCTGGTTTGAGTATGTTGTCCAGGTTTCGGATCCATATAGTAGTGTGCTAAGCACACATGTTTGATATATTAGGAGTTTAGTCTTTCGAGTTAGTTTCGTGTTGTTCCATGCCCTATTTGTGAGTTTGCCGAAGGTCGTAGCTGCCTTACCAATTCGACAGTTTATTTCTTCATCAGGAGAGATGGTTTGCGTAACTGTGGATCCAAGATATGTAAATTTCTGTACTGATTCTAGTGGGCAGTCTTTTAGAGTAATAGATAGAGGTTTGAAGTCACCTTGATTTAGTATTACTGTCTTCTGAACATTAATTGACAGTGAAAAAGGTCGCATGCTTTATCCAGGTTGTTGATCAGCGACTGTAGGGTGGCCTCACTATGAGCACCTAGGGCTGCATCGTCAGCAAATAAAAATTCTTTAAGTAGGGCAACATTTGTTTTGGTTTTTGCTCTTAGTCGTGCTAGGTTGAACAGTGAGCCATCTGGTCTAGTGCGAATGTAAATATCTCCTGAGCTGTTTTCAAAGGTGTAATTTAGGAGGGCAGCAAAAAATATACCAAAAAGGGTGGGGGCGAGGACACATCCCTGTTTCACTCCTTTGTTGACTTTGAAATTCTCTGATGGACTCCCATCAAAATGGACTTTGCCAGTCATGTCTTCATGGAAGGAAATTATCAGCCTAGGTAATTTAGGAGGGCAGCCTATGCCTTCTAACACCTTGTAGAGACCATCTCTGTTTACTGTGTGAATAATTACTACAATACTTTACTATAACACTTTATTTTAGTACTTTACTATAATACTTTATTTTAATACTTTCCTACAATAAATGTTTCATCATACATCTAGTTCTTCATTTTACGCTCTTTTTAAAAAAAAAAATTACTCTATTTCCGAATAATTTTATTTTCAGTACAAGCTATTAAACATTATTTGCAGGCACTGTAAACAAATACATTAACCTGCTTTAAATGGAATATATTTTATGTGCCGTGAAAGAAGTTTTATACTAAACTGTCAAATGAAGTTATATGATTCATGGAAATATCAAATACACTGTTGTATTCAAATGATTGTGAAAAGGAGATATTTGCTTTATCCGACTGTCAAACGAAGCTATTGAATTCACCTGACTGTCAAACGAAGCTATTGAATTTACCTGACTGTGAAACGAAGCTATTGAATTCACCTGACTGTGAAACGAAGCTATTGAATTCACCTGACTGTCAAACGAAGCTTTTGAATTCACCTGACTGTGAAACGAAGCTATTGAATTCATCTGACTGTGAAACGAAGCTATTGAATTCACCTGACTGTGAAACGAAGCTATTGAATTCACCTGACTGTCAAACGAAGCTATTGAATTCACCTGACTGTGAAACGAAGCTATTGAATTCACCTGACTGTGAAACGAAGCTATTGAATTCACCTGACTGTGAAACGAAGCTATTGAATTCACCTGACTGTGAAACGAAGCTTTTGAATTCACCTGACTGTGAAACGAAGCTATTGAATTCATCTGACTGTCAAACGAAGCTATTGAATTCACCTGACTGTGAAACGAAGCTATTGAATTCACCTGTCAAACGAAGCTATTGAATTCACCTGACTGTGAAACGAAGCTATTGAATTCACCTGACTGTCAAACGAAGCTATTGAATTCATCTGACAGTCAAACGAAGCTATTGAATTCACCTGACTGTCAAACGAAGCTATTGAATTCACCTGACTGTCAAACGAAACTATTGAACTCATCTGACTGTCAAACGAAGCTATTGAATTCATCTGACTATCAAATGGAGCTGTTAGATCCATATGACTGTCAAACAGACCCATTGAATTCATCTGGCTGTCAAAATAAACTATACATTTTATGACTGCAAAATGGAGCAATAGATTACATCTGATTGTCTATGAAGCTACAAATCTCACTTGACACTTACAGAGATCTACTGCCATCTCCAAACTGTCAAAGGGCCTACATGTTTCACATATCACAGAGGGAGATCGTTACAGAAACATCACTAGAAAATACAGAGCTGATTTAAGAATAACAAGTTAAACAATCAGCGATATCTTAGACGATATTCCAAGCACGAATGTTTCCATTTTTGCTTTAGCGTGGGGAAAAAAACAAAGTTTGTTTAGCACAAACCTCGGTGGCATTATAACAAGTTAATAAATGATAATTTCCATGCTATTTTAGTCACGGTTTTCTTAAGAAGAATAGAGTAATAGTATCAACATTTCCAATGATTATCGGTATATTTATTGATGATGTAATCATAACCACGACACGCCTCTATATTATTGATGATGTAATCATAACCACGACACGCCTCTATATTATTGATGATGTAATCATAACCACGACACGCCTCTTTATTATTGATGATGTAATCATAACCACGACACGCCTCTATATTATTAAATAATCAGTGACGTGTTTCAGGGTGATGTCGTCAGAGCTACATCAATGTAGCCATATTTTCCCAGTTGAAAAATGTACTGGCAAATTTCAGAGACCGGGTGATCTCGGCCTTTGGGAATCTTGTAAGTCGGGAAAATGTAACTCGCCGTTCTTGGCTGGAAGTCAGTCTCAAACCATGACAGACGAAATTTCAAACCATCTGAAAGATGAAATCTCAAACCATCTGAAAGACGAAATCTCAAACCATCTGTCAAACGATGTCTGAAATCTTGACATTCGAATTGAAAACCATCTGACAGACGAAATCTCAAACCATCTGAAAGACGAAATCTCAAATCATCTGAAAGACGAAATCTCAAACTATCTGACAGACGAAATCTCAAACCATCTGATAGACGAAATCTCAAACCATCTGAAAGACGAAATCTCAAACCATCTGACAGACGAAATCTCAAAATATCTGAAAGACGGAATCTCAAACCATCTGAAAGACGAAATCTCAAACCATCTGACAAACGAAATCTGAAATTTTGACAATCGAATTGCTAACCATCTGACAGACGAAATCTCAAACCACGACAGACGAAATCTCAAATCATTTCAGACGAAATCTGAAATATTGACAAACGAATCTCAAACAATATGAGGGATAAGTACAACTAACTATATCGCCACTAACCTAAAGATAACAATTAGAAAAAAAGAGTTGAATTTAATTTCTAGATAAATACTTAGGTGCGGTAGTTAAAGTTATCAGACATTTGTTGGAACTAGCAAGAAAAAGGAAAAAAGTTCATGACTAGTTGATGAGTTAAAACATCTATTTGATAAATAATTATTCTCCTTCTTCCTTCCTTCCTCATTTGCCTTTCAGCGTCGAGAGGAGATATAATTTGCGGTCTTTTACTCTTCTATTCGCCACTTCTGCTGTTATGTTTCCAAGCACTTCTAATATTCCGTCAATCCATCTTTATCGTGGTCGTCCCTTGGGTCTGGTTTTCTCGCAACGTTTATTGCAGGCTCGTGTTGAGTTCTGATCACTCTGCACGTGGTCAAACCATTTCATCTGTTGTTTTTTTTATATATTCTATGGCGGAGGTTATTTCTAGCTTTTTTCAGTTCTTCATTTCTGATCTTATCTCTCAGACTGTTTCCTGTCATTCGTCTAACACACTTCATCTCAGTAGAGGTTATTTTTCTTATTGTTCTTGCATCTAGGGTCCAGGTCTGACATTGGTAGCACAACGTTGCAATGAAGATTGCATTGTACAGTGCCCGTTTTGCCTCAAGAGTTATTTCCTTGTTGAATAATAGTGGTGATAGCTGTCCAATGATTTGACAAGCTTTGTTGCATCGTGAGCCTAACTTTGCTATTTGTGAATTGTCGTTTGTCACTAGACTTCCTAGGTATTTGAATTCCTCTACTTCAAGTATTTATTTCGTAGTAGAATGTGACGCGGTCAGCAAAGTAGAATGTTGAACAAATAGGGATGTATATTTCTAACTCAAGAAGAAATCGAACAGAGAGATATGAAAAGGTGACGTGAATAAAATAAATAAATGTTGTACATAGAGAAATAAAACTGGTGTAATAAGGAAGAATGTTGTACATTGAAAAATAAAACTGGTGTTATATGGAAGAATGTTGTACATTGAGAAATAAAACTGGTGTGATATGGAAGAATGTTGTACATTGAGAAATAAAACTGGTGTGATATGGAAGAATGTTGGACATTGAGAAATAAAACTGGTGTGATATGGAAGAATGTTGGACATTGAGAAATAAAACTGGTGTAATAAGGAAGAATGTTGTACATATAGAAATAAAACTGGTGTAATATGGAAGAATGTTGTACATTGAGAAATTAAACTGGTGTGATATGGAAGAATGTTGTACATTGAGAAATAAAACTGGTGTGATATGGAAGAATGTTGGACATTGAGAAATAAAACTGGTGTGATATGGAAGAATGTTGGACATTGAGAAATAAAACTGGTGTAATAAGGAAGAATGTTGTACATATAGAAATAAAACTGGTGTGATATGGAAGAATGTTGTACATTGAGAAATAAAACTGGTGTGATATGGAAGAATGTTGTACATTGAGAAATAAAACTGGTGTAATATGGAAGAATGTTGTACATATAGAAATTAAACCGGTGTGATATGGAAGAATGTTGTACATATAGAAATTAAACGGTGTAATATGGAAGAATGTTGTACATATAGAAATTAAACCGGTGTGATATGGAAGAATGTTGTACATATAGAAATTAAACTGGTGTGATATGGAAGAATGTTGTACATATAGAAATTAAACTGGTGTGATATGGAAGAATGTTGTACATATAGAAATTAAACTGGTGTAATATGGAAGAATGTTGTACATTGAGAAATTAAACTGGTGTGATATGGAAGAATGTTGTACATTGAGATATAAAACTGGTGTGATATGGAAGAATGTTGTACATTGAGATATAAAACTGGTGTGATATGGAAGAATGTTGTACATTGAGATATAAAACTGGTGTGATATGGAAGAATGTTGTACATTGAGATATAAAACTGGTGTGATATGGAAGAATGCTGATAGGGAAGGCACGCTAACTTTGAAAGTTTGCTTTTTTTTGTTTTTTAAGGAACGACCGCTCTGACAACAAACAACTGCTGCCTTGTTGGAAAATTACGGAAAACAGAAGGCGGAGGAAGTAGTCCTGAACCATTACAAAACTCAGTACAAAGCATGTCACATTACCTCCTTGTTTTCTCCAGCTCACTTTCATTTACCTTTTTATCATTCTCTTTCTTCATCTCCCACAATCTCTCATCTCTTCTTTCTCTCCATGTTTCTTTAATTTTATATTTCTCACAGTCTCTCCTCGTTCTCCTTCCTCTTCACAGCGAACATCTTTCTCTTTCCTATTTTCACCATTTCCTCTTTTCTCTTATCAGTCTTACCTTCTCCTTCTTACTGTCCCCCCCCCCACTCTCTCTCTTCCTGACAATTCTCTTCCTTTCTCTACACATACCCCCTCTACTGTATTGAGCCTCCACCCCTTTCCTTATAACTGTTTCCTTATTTTCTCAAGAACGGCACCTCTCCTCCCTCTCTCTTCCTCATTCAAACTTTCTTTCTACCTAAATTACTATTTTTCTCCCACTCTGAGCCCCATTGTAACCTTCAACTATTTCATCCATTTCTCACTGTCTCTTCCGTCCTTCTAACTCCCCTCCATCTATCTCTCTCTCCAACTACTCCCGCCTTCACTTTTCTCACCCCTTCTTCCTCACCCCTTCGACTCACTTTCTCGACATACACACCCAGAATTACGCAACAGAAGAACACATATCACCATTCCGATGCAGACGGATTGCCTGAATTATATTCATTATAATTTCAAATGTTCTGTAAAACTCTTACAGGCTTGGACTAGCTGTGGCGAAATTTTTGTGTGCATTCCCGCCTGAATAAAATTAATTCTTCTTTACGGTTACGTGCCCCAGGTTGATCGTTTTGTTTGTATTGGTAAAATGTACAATTCTCTGCAGAGATATATAGGACAATATCATTATCGTCATCAAGTACCGGGCCTGCTGGCGTAGGTGATCAAGTCTCACCACAACTTTCGATCTCAACAGTTATTTTTAATTTCTGTTGTTGACCTTCTGCCAAGCCATTCTCTTAAGCTGTCTGCTATTTTTTTTCTCTTTGCTTCCCTCTATCTCTTCGTCCCTCAATTTTTCCAGTTGTTACAATATATTCCAGTTGTTTTCTTCTCGTTACATGGCCAAAAAATGATGATTGTTTCTTCCTAATATTGGAAATTAGCTCTCTTTTTGCTTTGACCTCTCTCAGAACATCTTCATTACTCTTCTTAGCTGTCCATGGTACTCTCTACATTCTTCTGTAAAACCACATTTCTACAGACTCCAGTGATTTTCTTGTCTGTTGTCCAATTGTCCATGATTCACATCCATGTGTTAACACTGGCTCTACATAACATTTAAGAACTCTTTTTCTTGTTTGTTATAGTACAATATAGATTTAGAAAATAGCATGTAGGGAGGGCATTAATGATTTGATTTTAAATACTAGCGTAAATTCATTGAGACAAATTTGTTGAAGTAAATAAAAATATACAAATAATACCAGTAACGAAGTAAAATTACTGAGAGCCTGTATCTTTGCAATAACAAAATGTGGTTGTGAATCATGGACAATCTCGTAAACAACAAGGGAAAAAATCGATTCATTTAAAAAGAAAATGTTACTGAAAAATCCTTAAAACACCATTGATAATTAAAGCGAACACTGAAGACATTAAACGATTTAAATATTTAAAAGAACTGGTTTATAAACATCTTACAGGGAAAGTTACAATACTACAGCCACGTTATAAGACATGTACTGGAAAGAACAATAATGAAAAACGAGGTTCCCGGATGACGCGTCAGGAACAGAACAAGAAGATTGTGGTTTCAAGACATTAAACAGATCTTTAACATAACAACAGAACTAGTGTGAGATCTGGCTTGAGACAGAAATTCTTTCAGACTAGCTTTGGTGAATGCAACGTTGTGTGGAAGATCTGGCTAGAGATAGAGATTCTTTCAGACGAGCTTTGGTGAATGCAATGTTGTGTGGGATATCGGGCTAGAGATAGAGATTCTTTCAGACGAGCTTTGGTGAATGCAATGTTGTGTGGAAGATCTGGCTAGAGATAGAGATTCTTTCAGACGAGCTTTGGTGAATGCAATGTTGTGTGGGATATCGGGCTAGAGATAGGGGTTCTTTCAGACGAGCTTTGGTGAATGCAATGTTGTGTGGGATATCGGGCTAGAGATAGGGGTTCTTTCAGACGGGTGGTGGTGAATGTAAAGTTCTGAAAAGGGCATGCGACCTGATGATTCAATAAAAATATTATAAGATAACAATATATAACTTGTACATACATTCAAGAATAGAGATTTAAGTTCAAGTCAATGTAATTGATTTTTCATTATGAATTGAGGTTAAATCTCTGAAAAGCTGTTCATCTATACCAGTGACATAACTCAGGGGTCCGGTTTCTCCCTCAGTTACATTATTAGAACAATCAACAGTTTTCGGGGTAAGTGGAAGTTGGAATACTTGGTTAAAACTGGCAATATACAAGGAAAGAGAGATCGCGGACGACAAAGAGAGAAGATACTAGATAGCTTTTTGTCATGGCATGGAAAACAGTCAACAACAGAACTGATACGATGCACAGTAGATAGAAGATTGTGGAGGGACATGATCACCTACGCCAACCGGTATGGAACATGATGATGATGATGATGATGATGATATATTCTTGGCAGGGTTTTGTTTCTACCATTTTCTTTTGGTTTCATTTGGTATTCTATCTCTTCTTATGTTGTTTGTTACTTTTCTCAAGCATCGCTTCTCACATGTAATGATCTTTCTTAAATGTGATTTAGAAAGTGCCCATATTTGGCTTTCATAGCACAAAGGTGGTATGAAAATGCTATTTATCATTTGCTGTTTAACTGTTATAGAAATGTTTGGATGTCTTAACAATGGTGAAAGCTGGTATGTGACAACATTTGCTTTTTGAATTCTCAAATTAATGATTAAAACATATAATATATAAAATAAACCTAAAATGGTCTTAAGCAGCTGAACTTAAAAAGAGACGAAACAACGTTTTTTCAAGTATTCATCATGTACGAAACAACACATTTTAATACAAACACATACACAAAAGGCAAATATTTATCTATCTCATGAAGGTAACGTGGAGCGGTTGACTCGCACGGGTGGTGTCCGAATAAATAGTCCACATCCCTGGGTATGTGACGCATGTCATCATTTTAATCAGTGATCCTTCCATTTGGATAAGTTGTTCAATATTTTTTCGTATGGTTTTCCTCTGCTTCTCATTCCATTGATTCTACCTGTTCTTATCGTATTCTCAATGCCTTCATTCGGATCATCACCAGTCAACCACGCCATGCTGCCTTCTTGAGATAGATACGTGCCTTTTGTGCTTGTGTTTTCTATTAATATTTGTAGCTTCACACCGAATGAAGGATTTTTCCGAAGCGTCGTAATCTATCTCAGCCCTCTTTAGGTTACATGCTTAAGACCATTTTATGTTGCGCGGCCCCGCATGATATTTAATTTGTTATATAATAAATATTATATTTGTGCCTGTCTCCACTGACTATTATTTCAAGTCTCTTTTTTATGAACTTTATGACTTTTCCATGACAGCCAGAACAAACACGAACACATCGAAAGACAGAGACTAGAAAAACAATAATGGAAAGTATGGTTCCTGGAAAACGAGACAATGGTAGACCAAGACGATGATTTAAAGACATCGAAGTGACACTGAACATGGCAACAGAAGAAGTGGGAGATCTGACTAGAGACAAACGATTCTTTCTGACGGGATTTGATGAGTGCAACGTACTGCGAAGGATGTTAAAACTAGATGATAATGACTTTCGCGTTTAGTCAGACTTCTTCATTTGTTAAAAGAGATTTGATGATTAGAAAGTAGGTCGATCTGGCGTAAATGTGACAGCTTTAGTGAAGACACCAACATAATATAACCCATAAACTACAAGGGATTATGGGTAATTTTTTTTCATTGTAAGCACAATAGAAGGGAGGGAGCCGCGATAGCTCAGTGGTTAGTGAACTGGACTACAAAGGACAAGAGGTCAGGTGCGATCCTGACTGACGGCTTCCGGGTTCACCCAGCCTTAAATGGGTACCGGATTTTTTTCTGGAAAGTAAGGCGGTACGGGCGTAATACCGACCACAATACCCCAAAATCAAGTGCCGAAGGTCTATAAAAATTATGGTCACTAACGCCATATTCCCTATACGCCACTTGGCGGGACGGGGGCTCTTTACTTTACTTTTACTACAATAGAAGGGAAATACAAGGTAAAAGAGGCAATGGCAGACGAAGACTAACATGGACGAGTAATACCAAAAGATGGACAAGTCAGCCTATGACAACCTGCACCATAAAAGCAAGAGACAGGGCAGAATTGCGCTCCAAGGATGCGGATACGGCACTCAATGATGATGATGATAAACCACAACAGATCAGTTCAGTGATTCAGTTCTACAATTTTAACGACATTCTTCAATTAGTGAGGTCTGTGGGGGGGGGGGGGGGGGGGATAGGATTGGAGAATAAAGGCCGCTTGTCCTGAACAATCATCACGTTTTCAGCTCTGAGTTTGTTTCAGAAAGAGTTCTCGTTATAAACATGACACGGTGAAATGTCGGTTGGAGGAGGCCACCATTTCTCTCCACATTTCTGGGTCCTTGATGCAATGCAACAGCTGCTCAATTATTTTGTTTTCTCTGGCTTTCCTCTGCTACTGTTTTCATTCATTATACTCTTATTTTCAATGCCTTCTTCTCGTGTCCACATGCCCAAAATGTAAATTGTCTTTTTATTATGATGATGTTTCTGATTTCTCCATCTCTTTAAAAATATTCTTCTTTAGTAATTGTTGCTATCCATAGAATTCGAAGCACTCTCCTGATAAACCAGCTTTCAGTTTCTTTAATTCTTGTCTGTTTTGTCTTGTTTATAGTCCATGACTCAATTCCATGTAGTAGAACAGGTTCTATGTAGCACTTTAGGACACGTTTTTCTATTATTAATTAGCAATGATTTTTTGCACAGGATGTTTTTTTTTTTAATATTGTTCATTCGATAGAGTTCTGCCTTTGCTTGTCCTAGAGATTTCTACAAATAGCAAATTTCTGTTCTAAATTAAAGAGAATAAAAGAAAGATCATTGGCGTGGGGTATCGTGAAAATGACAAATCATAGATTAGGAAAATAAATAAATTTAGGGTAGACATTCATGGACATAATGAGAAACGAGACGGGATTACCGAGGGAAAGGATCAGATCCACCACGAGGCTAGGTCGAAAGGGAGAATGATACGAGTTGGGGTAAAATATAACGACACGTGGGGGAATTGAAGTCAACGGAATTGTGGAGGTCAAGGAATTGGAATAGATTTTAGAGATTAGGTGAATGACAGGAGGAATGGTGGAGGAAGTGGTGTGTTGGTGAACGGGAGGAGAGGTCACCTCATGTCAAAGTTTACTTCTTTCATCAGAACCTGCGAATCTTTGGGACCTGTATTGTGTATAATAGGCTTTCTTTTTTAAATACTTTCTCAACTTTTTTCAAGATGTTAAGTTGTCCTTGATCTTTGCTCATCTTTGGAGGGGGCATTGTTACGTCACGTTACAATTTACAGAGAATATAACGACAGATTTACAAGTTTGTGTAATCAAAATTTACGTGGTTTACAAGTGGTTAAGATATGAGGATTACACAAACCGGTAGTTTGTTTCTTTTTTTTATTTCAATATTTTTGTTTCCTTTTACCCATTTGCCTCGGTGGCTGGATGGTTAACGTGCTGACTTCATGACGCGTCCAGGTTCAATTCCTAGAAGTGGCGATTTTTGATCGACAAGGTTCCGGGCTTCTCCCAGCCTTTTAAAATGAGTGCCAGAGATTTGTTAGGAAGTAAAACCACCCTAATGTGACACCGACCACATCATCGAAAAATCTGCAGCAGCAGACATTAAAAATAATATGGTCGAAGACACCATAAACCCATACGCCTTGCAAGGAGTAAGGTGGGGGGGGGGGAGGCTTTACATTATGTTATTTTATTTCTTCATTACGTGTCGTGTTTCTTCTTTCTGCCTTTCTTTCTTTCTCTCCATTTCTTGAGGGCTGTGGTAGAAACACCGCTAGAGAGCGTGTCTACTAACAAGTTGACACCGCTAGAGAGCTTGTCTACTAACAAGTTTACACCGCTAGAGAGCGTGTCTACTAACAAGTTTACACCGCTAGAGCGCTTGTCTACTAACAAGTTGACACCGCTAGAGAGCTTGTCTACTAACAAGTTTACACCGCTAGAGCGCTTGTCTACTAACAAGTTTACACCGCTAGAGCGCTTGTCTACTAACAAGTTGACACCGCTAGAGAGCTTGTCTACTAACAAGTTTACACCGCTAGAGCGCTTGTCTACTAACAAGTTTACACCGCTAGAGCGCTTGTCTACTAACAAGTTGACACCGCTAGAGAGCTTGTCTACTAACAAGTTGACACCGCTAGAGCGCTTGTCTACTAACAAGTTGACACCGCTAGAGAGCTTGTCTACTAACAAGTTTACACCGCTAGAGCGCTTGTCTACTAACAAGTTTACACCGCTAGAGCGCTTGTCTACTAACAAGTTGACACCGCTAGAGAGCTTGTCTACTAACAAGTTTACACCGCTAGAGCGCTTGTCTACTAACAAGTTGACACCGCTAGAGAGCTTGTCTACTAACAAGTTGACACCGCTAGAGAGCTTGTCTACTAACAAGTTTACACCGCTAGAGAGCTTGTCTACTAACAAGTTGACACCGCTAGAGAGCGTGTCTACTAACAAGTTGACACCGCTAGAGAGCTTGTCTACTAACAAGTTTACACCGCTAGAGAGCTTGTCTACTAACAAGTTTACACCGCTAGAGAGCTTGTCTACTAACAAGTTTACACCGCTAGAGAGCGTGTCTACTAACAAGTTGACACCGCTAGAGCGCTTGTCTACTAACAAGTTTACACCGCTAGAGAGCTTGTCTACTAACAAGTTGACACCGCTAGAGCGCTTGTCTACTAACAAGTTTACACCGCTAGAGAGCTTGTCTACTAACAAGTTGACACCGCTAGAGCGCTTGTCTACTAACAAGTTTACACCGCTAGAGAGCTTGTCTACTAACAAGTTTACACCGCTAGAGCGCTTGTCTACTAACAAGTTTACACCGCTAGAGCGCTTGTCTACTAACAAGTTGACACCGCTAGAGCGCTTGTCTACTAACAAGTTTACACCGCTAGAGAGCTTGTCTACTTACAAGCTTACAGGGCTAAAGAGCTTGTCTACTCATAAGCTTACACCGCTAGAGAGCTTGTCTACTCACAAGTTTACACCGCTAGAGAGCTTGTCTACTTACAAGCTTACAGGGCTAAAGAGCTTGTCTACTCATAAGCTTACACCGCTAGAGAGCTTGTCTACTTACAAGCTTACAGGGCTAAAGAGCTTGTCTACTCATAAGTTTACACCGCTAGAGAGCTTGTCTACTCACAAGTTTACACCGCTAGAGAGCTTGTCTACTTACAAGCTTACAGGGCTAAAGAGCTTGTCTACTAACAAGTTTACACCGCTAGAGAGCGTGTCTACTAACAAGTTGACACCGCTAGAGCGCTTGTCTACTAACAAGTTTACACCGCTAGAGAGCTTGTCTACTAACAAGTTGACACCGCTAGAGCGCTTGTCTACTAACAAGTTTACACCGCTAGAGCGCTTGTCTACTAACAAGTTTACACCGCTAGAGCGCTTGTCTACTAACAAGTTTACACCGCTAGAGCGCTTGTCTACTAACAAGTTGACACCGCTAGAGCGCTTGTCTACTAACAAGTTTACACCGCTAGAGAGCTTGTCTACTAACAAGTTGACACCGCTAGAGCGCTTGTCTACTAACAAGTTTACACCGCTAGAGCGCTTGTCTACTAACAAGTTTACACCGCTAGAGCGCTTGTCTACTAACAAGTTTACACCGCTAGAGCGCTTGTCTACTAACAAGTTGACACCGCTAGAGCGCTTGTCTACTAACAAGTTTACACCGCTAGAGAGCTTGTCTACTAACAAGTTTACACCGCTAGAGCGCTTGTCTACTAACAAGTTTACACCGCTAGAGCGCTTGTCTACTAACAAGTTGACACCGCTAGAGCGCTTGTCTACTAACAAGTTTACACCGCTAGAGAGCTTGTCTACTTACAAGCTTACAGGGCTAAAGAGCTTGTCTACTCATAAGCTTACACCGCTAGAGAGCTTGTCTACTCACAAGTTTACACCGCTAGAGAGCTTGTCTACTTACAAGCTTACAGGGCTAAAGAGCTTGTCTACTCATAAGCTTACACCGCTAGAGAGCTTGTCTACTTACAAGCTTACAGGGCTAAAGAGCTTGTCTACTCATAAGTTTACACCGCTAGAGAGCTTGTCTACTCACAAGTTTACACCGCTAGAGAGCTTGTCTACTTACAAGCTTACAGGGCTAAAGAGCTTGTCTACTCATAAGCTTACACCGCTAGAGAGCTTGTCTACTCACAAGTTTACACCGCTAGAGAGCTTGTCTACTTACAAGCTTACAGGGCTAAAGAGCTTGTCTACTCATAAGCTTACACCGCTAGAGAGCTTGTCTACTCACAAGTTTACACCGCTAGAGAGCTTGTCTACTTACAAGCTTACAGGGCTAAAGAGCTTGTCTACTTACAAGCTTACATGGCTAAAGAGCTTGTCTACTCATAAGCTTACGACGCTAGAGAGCTTGTCTACTTACAGGCTGACGCCGCTAGAGAGCTTGTCTACTTACAAGCTTACAGGGCTAAAGAGCTTGTCTACTTACAAGCTTACAGGGCTAAAGAGCTTGTCTACTCATAAGCTTACGCCGCTAGAGAGCTTGTCTACTTACAGGCTGACGCCGCTAGAGAGCTTGTCTACTCACAGGCTGACCCCGCTAGAGAGCTTGTCTACTCACAGGCTGACGACGCTAGAGAGCTTATCTACTCACAGGCTGACGCCGCTAGAGAGCTTATCTACTCACACGCTGACGCCGCTAGAGAGCTTATATACTCACAGGCTGACGCCGCTAGAGAGCTTATATACTCACAGGCTGACGCCGCTAGAGAGCTTGTCTACTCACTACTTAGATCTAAATTTGAGGAACATTTTTTTTAACGTCTAGACCGACATGACTAAGAAATTTGCCCAATCTATATAAATTGGTTCCCAACCGACGGCTTCCAGGTTCACCCAGCCTTTAATGGGTACCTGATTTTTTTCTGGGAAAGTAAAGCTGTAATTTTTTTGAGAAATAAGGCGACTTTGATTAATACTGAATATGTGATTTATAAATGTGCAGGCGACCATTAACAAGATATGGCCACTAATGTTGTATCACCCATACGACACAACGACAAGGCTCAGCTAATTTACTTTACCACAGCCAACTTTAGAGAAAACCTGCGCTTAAACCTCTTGGTGTGACGTGTTCTTATGTGAACTTTGACCAGTGACGTCACGCAAGTATGGTTGCGTGCAAACCTTCTCTAAAGTTGGTTGCAACTTTACCCTCCCTTTTGCTCCAATTTTCCCTGTCATTTCCGCCTGCACTTGCCTCCTTGCAAACCCTTCATTTCTATCTCTTTTATACTTTCCTCCCTTCTCCAGTTGTTTATAGTTTTCCCCTTTCATCAATTTTTCTCTCTTCCTTTAGCTACACCCACTCCCACTTCTCACTACTGCCATTCATTAAAAATAGAAAAACCTTTTCTTTTCCTTACTGCTTCCCTTCCGTATTTCCCTGCTTGTTCCTTCTTCACTCTTTCCTTCCTGAATTTTTCCTTACTCACTCTTTCCTTTCTCACTCTTTCCTTCCTCACTCTTTCCTTCCTCACTCTTTCCTTCCTCACTTTTTCCTTCCCCACTCTTTCCTTCCTCACTCTTTCCTTCCTCACTTTCTCCTTCCTCACTTTCTCCTTCCTCACTTTTTCCTTCCTCACTCTTTACTTCCTCACTCTTTCCTTCCTCACTTTCTTCTTCCTCACTCTTTCCTTCCTCACTTTTTCCTTCCTCACTCTTTCCTTTCTCACTCTTTCCTTTCTCACTCATTCCTTCCTCACTCTTTCCTTCCTCACTCTTTACTTCCTCCATCTTTCCTTCCTCACTTTCTCCTTCCTCACTTTTTCCTTCCTCACTCTTTACTTCCTCACTTTTTCCTTCCTCACTCTTTACTTCCTCACTCTTTCCTTCCTCACTTTCTTCTTCCTCACTCTTTCTTTCCTCACTTTCTCCTTCCTCACGTTCTCCTTCCTCACTCTGTCCTTCCTCACTTTTTCCTTCCTCACTCTGTCCTTCCTCACTTTTTCCTTCCTCACTCTTTCCTTCCTCACTTTCTCCTTCCTCACTTTTTCCTTCCTCACTCTTTCCTTCCTCACTTTTTCCTTCCTCACTCTTTCCTTCCTCACTCTTTCCTTCCTCACTCTTTCCTTCCTCACTTTCTCCTTCCTCACTTTTTCCTTCCTCACTCTTTCCTTCCTCACTCTGTCCTTCCTCACTCTTTCCTTCCTCACTCTTTCTTTCCTCACTCTTTCCTTCCTCACTCTTTCCATCTCTTAGTTTTCTCCCTCCGTCTCCCTCTCTTGGGAATACATTCCGGTTTATTCTGGTAATAGCCACCTCAAAAAAAAAAAAGCAGCAAAGAGATGAAAAAGGGAGGCTATCGTTACCGTTATGACACGATGAGATGGAAAAAGAACAAAATAATCAGACGGGGTTATCTGTAATTGAAGCTCGGCAAAGGTTTCAAATACATGTATCTTGTTCCTTTTCAAGTGTCAAGTAGTTAGCCCTAGATTGTCGCGATCCTGTCCTATTAGCCTAGAACTTTATTATCTTCTATGATCCCAAGTACTGCAGTTTCCATCTATGATCCCACGTACTGTAGTTTCCCTCTATGATCCCACGTACTGTAGTTTCCCTCAAGGTTGTTGGGTACTTTATCATATAGATTGCCTAGAATGCTATTATCTTTATATTTTCCCAAGTACTGTAGTTTTCCTCAAAGTTATTACGTGCTTTATTATTTCCTTAATAAACTAAATCTTTATGGAGCCTCTGTGGCCGAGTGGTCAGTGTGTTCGCTTCCTGATCAGAAGGGTTGTGGGTTCGATCCGCAGAAGTCGCGGATTTTTTTCGCACCCACAAATGCTTCGGGGTTCACCCAGCCTCGGATACCAGTCATTTTTGTGGAAAAAAAATTTTTATGTTGAAAACATTTTTCTGGGAAGAAAAGGCGGCTTGGCATGATACCGACCACATCACCCAAAAATGTGCCATGATCATAGAAAAATATGGTCCCTAACACCAATATTCACCAAACGCCTATCAAGGCGTGAAGGGAACCTTTATTTGTTCTTTGTTTTTTTGTCCACTAGATCTTTATAATCTTTCAAGATTCACTGGTACTTTAATTCCTCTCTAGATTGCCAAGCACTTTTGAATTAGGTACTCCTTGGGTTGCCAAGTAATTTAGATCTCTCCTTTTAGATTATTATTTACTTTAGTAATATCATCATCAAGTACCAATCCTGCTGCCGTAGGTGATCATGTCTCTCCACAACTTTCGATCTAACAGGTACTTATCATTTCTGTTGTTGACCTTCTGCCAAGCCATTCTCTTAAGCTGTCTGGTATTTTTTCTCTTTGCTTCCGTCTATCTCTTCGTCCCTCAATTGTCCCAGTTGTTACAATATATTTCAGCTGTTCTCTTCTCATTACATGGCAAAAAAATGATGATTGTTTCTTCCTAATATTGGAAATTAGCTCTCTTTTTTTGTTTTGGCCTCTTTTAGAACGTTTTTATTAATCTTCTTAGCTGTCCATAGTATTCTCAAAATTCTTCTGTAAAACCACATTTCTACAGCCTCCAGTGATTTTCGTCTCTGTTGTCCTATTGTCCATGATTCACATCCATATGTTAACACTAGCTCTACATAACATTTAAGAACCCTTTTTCTTGTTTTTATTGTCAAAAATGGATTGCATAGTATCTTCCTCATTTTTTGGAAAGCTGCTTTTGCCTGAGCCATTCTGTATCTCACCTCCGTTGTACACCTACCATCAGAGGTTAACATTGTTCCCAAATATTTAAATGTATTTACCTGTTTTAATATTGTTCCACTTGTTTTTATTTTGCACTGAGGTGATGTCTTTTTCTTTGTGGTTACCGTTACTTCTGTCTTTTTGCTATTAAGGCTGAGTCCTTTATTTTTGCTTTCCTTTACTATAATGTCTAACATTTCTTGTAATTCATTTTCACTCTTAGCGATTAAGACTGTATCATCAGCATACCTTGGATTATTTAATAATATGTCGAATAGTAATATGTCGAATAGTAATATGTCGAATAGTAATATGTCGAATAGTAATATATCTAATATCAAGTATTTTACCTAACCACGAGTGGTTTTATCGCGCCACGGTGGTCAATTACATTAACAGAAATGCTATAATATTTGAAATAATTTATACGTCATTACCCTCCCTTTTGCTCCTACTTCCTCTGTCATCTCCGCCTATAGTTGTCTCCTTGCAAACCTTTGGTTTCTATCTCTTGTATATTTTTCTTCCTCCATTTTTTCCTCAGTAACGTTTCCCTGGCTGAAAACCCGGCGTACCATGCTCGGAACCTGCGGTAGACAGGAAGGATTTTTTTCTATCCGGGGTGAAATAAAAATCCTCAATCCCATACGTCGTGGCGACTGCTTGACCAAGCGGCCTTTATCCCTCTGGTTCTATCGTTAGCCCCTCGACATAAACCAGCAATGTTAATATGTGTCGTAAAGAAAGATAGTAAAGATAGCCTTCATTTTTCTTATTTTTTTCCTTTTCATCAATCTCTCTCTCTCTCTCTCATCTTTTAGATGCACCCCCTCCTGTCATTCATTTAACATAAAACCGCTTTTCTTTTCCTTACTGCTTCCCTTTCGTATTTTCCTACATTTTCCGTATGAAATACATTAACCCTGCCCCGAATGACAAATACTTTATCTTTACCTCAAGTGGAGCCGCGATAGCTCAGTGGTTAGAGATCTGGACTACAAGGGACAAGAGGTAGAATTCGATTCCAACCGACGGCTTCCGGTTCGCCCATCCTTTAATGGGTACCGGATTTTTTTTTCTGGGAAAGTAAAGCGGTACGGGCGTAATACCGACCACATTACCCCAAAAATCATGTGCCGAAGATCTGTGAAATGTATGGTCACTAACACCATATTCCCTATACGCCACTTGCGTGACGGTGGTACTTTAAATTTTTTTTTTTTTTACCTCAAGTTGTACAAGTTACAGAAGGTCCTTGTTGCAAGTATCCCTGTGATATCAACTACTTTACCTACACCCAATTCATGTAGATAACGGTTTTTTTTTTTTTTTTTGCAAACGAAAGCCTTTCAAACTCACCAAACGCAGTCAGGACTTCTACCTGATTTCTAATTAATCTAGCTGTAAATACGTACTTAACCTTTTAACTGCGTGAATAAATGATATATTATTTGAAATCTATAGAAACTGTGCTCTGGCATGCCCACATTCAACAATAACCTTCCAGAAACATGTATCACTCAATAATAAAAATAGTGAAGAAAACTCACCGGGGATAAATCAGGTTTCATCAATTTCTCCTCAGAATTACTACAATCTATTTATAACTCTTGCTTCCATTGGACAGAAATTCTACAGACAAATAAGCTTAGCACCTCTAGGAAGAAGAGTCAAACTGCGTCAGCAATCTTCTTTGAGCAGAATCGTTGTACTTCCAGACACGACCAGTTCCAAACAGCGATAAACCCAAATAGTAACCGACTTTTATAGCGAGTAATCGAATAGGCTCAAAGTTCTATTGTCTGTAATGTTCTCGTCGTGTCTGACTTCTCGAAGTGCATGGCAAATATTTATTTCATGAAATTACATACACATTTCTGTCAGAATTATTTATTTTATTTTTTTAAAATTTCAAGTTGCAATAATTACAAAAAAATGAATTAATGTTTTTGATAAGAGTCTTAAAAAAGAATTGCATATAAGCTTTTGTCATCGACGTTGTTAGATGACATATTATTGTATGGAAGGTTAGCCGTAGCTCGGTACCAAGAGTTTGTTTATACTAAAAAAAATAATGTATAGGCAAAGTGCTGACCATACAAAAGTATGCCAGTTGTTAACAAAAAATTGAGCACTATCTGGCAATCTGCTGATCAAATTTAAAAAAAAAATGAGCAAATGGTTTTTATACCCCACTCGTCCGCGACGTGGTACTTAATTTTAATATGAGTGCAGTCAGAGAATAACGGAATTCAACAGATTTTGTTCATGGTGTACACTAATAGTCGATTTAAAAATATTATAAAAACCACCTATTCTGTGCATTTTTCTTCTTTTTTTTTATACCCCAGGGTCGATGGGGCACCACGACAGACTTCGCGAGTCTTCTTCATTTTACTATCTTCGATCATTTCTTGCTACTGTGTAAAGTTGAAGATAGTTAATTCCTTGATGTTATCTTCTCAACTCTGTCTCTGTCCTTAATTAAACAAACCTCAATTGAAAGCCATATCCTCAGAACGTTAACATAACGATAGAGAGCAGACAATTAAAACAAGTGGTTGAATTAAACAATCGAGAACGTCTAGCAACAAACGATAATTCACAAGCAGGAAAAGTAGATGCAGGATGCAGCAAAGCTTGTCAGATCATTGCGCAGTCACAACAACTACTGTCCAACAAAGAAATAACACTAGAAAGCTAAACGAGCACTCTACAATACAATATTCATTCCGACGGTGTGCTATTAATGACCTAGACTCTAGTCTCTGATACAATTTAAAAAAAAAAAAAACGACAACCGAAATAAAAATATATTGGATGCATGACAGGAAATAACGTGAGAGATTAAATCAGAAATGAAGAATTGAGAAAAAAAGTTAAGAGTAATTTCCGCCATTTAATACATAAAGAAATAACAGATCAAATGGTTTTGCCACTTGGTAGGACAGAAAGTTCAAAACAACACAACGAGCCTTCAACAAACGGCGCAATAACACCAGACTCAAGGGCCGACAAAGAAAAAGATGGGTTGATGGAGTATTAGGAAAACTAGAAAACATAACAGCAGGATAAGCTAACATAATAGAAAAATACATCAAATTATATCCCTCCTCATCGCTGAAAGTCAAATGAAGAAGAAGAAGACACACAAAACGTCACATTTGTTAACAAAAGTCAATATACATGAATGATATTTTCCTTACAATAATCAATGCTCATAGCTAAAAGATCAATGATTGACAAATCTGAGAGTTTCCGGGGAGCGAATTTCACTTTTTAACTACATGTTTTTTTAATTTGTAAATACAGTTTCTTTGAACTCTCGCACTTTACAACTGTAACAGAACCAAATAACAAGTGTAACAGAACCAAATAACCAAATAACAAGTGTAACAGAACCAAATAACCAAATAACAAGTGTAACAGAACCAAATAACCAAATAACAAGTGTAACATAACCAAATAACCAAATAACAAGTGTAACAGAACCAAATAACCAAATAACAAGTGTAACAGAAGAAGTATATTTTACCTTCCAGGAAAGACACACATGAGCAAGTTAACTAAAGTTTCTGTGACAAACCGCGCTGTGTGCTATAATATCAACTCTTTCGTTACCATGAATATGTCCTGCGTGACTTGGCCAACATCTCAACTCTAGTTCCCTAAGGCCTTTATTTATCACATCCAAACATGTTTTTTCTGCCGTCTGTTTGGCTGTTTTGATTGAGGAATTGTCACGATGCCTCCTGTAGTTAACTGAAGCTCTGCAGCGCTACTCCTGAGATGGGCGACAGCGTAAACATTTACTTTACTCATGTCTGCTTCTCCTTATTTTGTGGAATAGGAATACAAGTAAAAGTAATCACGTGGAAGCTACTATTACTGCCTACTTTGGGGAAAACGTTAGACGATAAAGCGAGCATTTCTGGAAGAATGTCAATCGTACCGCTCATGCTCCGTTGGCAGTCCACTTGAAATCTCCTAACCGTCCTGGCACTGAGTCATCCGGGTTTACTGGCAGTATCTCATGCTCTTCAAATGATCGTATTCACTTCGTACTTGAGAACCGTCTCATAGCTCGTTTTGTTTTTCATAGCTCTCTTTAGACCACACATGGATTATTTCTTTTCATTCTTTTTTTTTTTTCAGTGAGACATAATCTTTCTTTCTGCACACTTCAGTGACTCTTCTCTTCACTATTCAGCCCTTCCCCCAACATACCGCATTTTTAACCTTTGTTGAGTAATTCAACTGTCGTGATCGAAAGTTGTGGAGAGACATGATCACCTACGCTAGCAGGCTTGGTACTCGATGATGATGCTGATGAGTAATCCATATCAATTTTAAAAAAAACCACTCTTTGAAAGCATTACTTGACTTGTCATATGACCCGAGACTCTCTATAACACACTAATCTTACTTTCTCTTCTCTACGGTAACGACTGTTTCGAGTCTTTAGTTTAAAAATAATATTACAATTTATGATCTGTTTTGTTTGTGCTTGTCTCTTGTTTAAAACTTTTACAGTAACAACGTTGGGTTTGTCCAGTCTTGTCTTATCCGCAAATCTGAAGAATGTAATTGTCAATTATTACATCTTCATTTATGTTTCTTTCCTTCATATATTTATAAGAAATAAGGCAACCACCCCTGGCCTCAGCAGCGAGGCCCGGCTTGAAACGCCAATTACTCATCGACGGAAAAAAAATATGAGTATCTCCGAAGTCGAAGTTATCTGCCTGTGCGGCGAGGGACCCCTGTGCACACGGCTGCCATGGAAAAATGGATTAACACGCAAAATTCAGTTTCTAGTCTCTATGGACTCCGTCAGAGGTAAAAGCTAGAGAACGAAAAAAAAATATATATACATATTTATATATATATATATTTATATATATTTATAAATTGTGAATTAAACTCCCCACCCCTCATGTATCAACCTCCACCTTATCGAGGTGGGTGAGGGCGGGAGGTTTGAGAGTTCCAATGATCCCGAGAACTATGGCGGCGGTAGAGCAGCTTTCAGTTGAGTTTACCAGGCCGGACAGGTCAAAGGACGGGAGCCAGACAGAGAGAGAGACATGCTGGTCCTCCAAGGTCTTGGCGTTGTACCAACGACCCACACATAGAAAAATTAAAATTCTGCAGAAACACAAACAAGAGAACCTACCAATCAAGTCTAGGAGGAACGAGCGGGGACTCAGGCACAAAAGTCGTCCATAGCGGATAGAAATGAAAGCCAAATGTAGAGTTGTCCATGCTTGCTTCAGTCCGGATCGGGTGGAGATTTCTTATGAGTACCCTTTGCTCCGACCGGAGTTCAAAGGATTTAATGAAGAAGAGTAAGGATTAAACTAGCAGATAACAAATTTGGAAAACTTCAGTTCGATTACCGGCGGGGTTTTTTTTTTCTATCGCAGGTGAAATAATAACTGTCAATCTATACACTACTTGCCGGACTACATTAGTCATGTGGCATTTATTGAGAAGTTCTTGATTTAATCCGGAAGACTTTTCCAGTTGGATAAACGTCGTGACGATAATTTTTACTTTTTTAAATTGTAGAGAGTTCGTTATCATGGTGAGAGGATGAGAAGCAAGAGGATAAGGAAGAAAATAGAGGATAATAAGGATAGGGGGGGGGAGGAAGAGTAGGGTAGGAATTGGGAGGTTAAAAGAGTATAACAATGAGAATAAAAAAAGATGATCGGGAAGGATGAAGACGGTTATGATGATGATGATGATGATGATGATGATGAAGATAAGAAGGAGGAATATTAAAAAAGATGAGGAAGAGGAGGATGTGACGTAGAATGATGTGGAAGAGGTACTACACTTGGAGCTATACAAGCGAATGGTTTCTCTGGCAGATCACACTAGCTAATTTCTTCTGCTTCTACCTTTTTAGCTCCCAGTGGAGCATAGGTCTTCAACAAACACTTTCCAAGTCGTTCTGTTTTTTGCCATTCTTTTAAGATCATTCCATGTCTTCCCCATCATCTTCATCCCTGCTTCTATCTGTCTTCTCCAAGAATTCCTTGGTCTTCCTCTTTGTCTTTTCCCCTGGGGATTCCAAAAAAGGGCCTGTTGTGTAATACTCTCAGTTGGCTTCCGTAGTGTGTGTCCTATCCAGCGCCATCGTCTTCGCTGTATCTCTTTATCCACTGATGTTTTTCTGGTACATTTCCATAATTCTATGTTAGTGATTTTGTCTAGCTAGATAATTTGGATATACATTAATTTTTTTAAAGTTTTTTTTTGTGTGTGTAATTCTACGTGCACAAAAAATATTAATCTCGTAACAGATTCATGCAAATTAATGCAATTATTTAATTTTTATAATTGAAAGAGAGAGAGAATGAATGAGTGAGTGAGAGAGAGAGTGTGTGTGAGAGAAATTGCGCGTGCAATATTCAAGAAAGCAAAATACCCAGAAGAACCACCAAAAGGCGTCTATAAAATCATGATTTAGATGGATTGATCAGAAGCCGATATTTCCTATTAAAAAAAAGGGGGAACACAAATTGCTGACGTTGTCCAACTGATGAATCTAATTCTGATCAGCACACATAAATCTGTATAGAAAGAAATTGCTCTAGATGTGAGTTATGTTCGCTGTAGAATGTGTCCTCTTCTTATAGTTATAATGTGCATTTATTGGTCCGCTCGCTGTTTCTTACAAGAATTGGCCGGAACGTAACAGCCTATAAGCTGAGGCTCAATAAATGTTCGTTCCATGTACGGCCACTACTCTTGTATTGGTTACAAGAGTTCGATAATTGAGATAATAATATTCCATTTGTAACATGAACACTTTGTAAAAGACTAGTAATGAGGCTTCTGTATTGTAAAGCCGTAGTTACTAATCGAGCTGTATTAGGCATTTACACTTCGGTTCAGTGTCAAACGTTATAGTAGCTTCTATGCTGGGTAGTCTGTTGATTTGCAGTCCACCCAGGCCTGAAACCAGTTTGAGTATTGTCGCATCAGTGTTAAGTTAGCGAATACGTTCTGTTTCAGAAATACTGTGGACAATGCCAGCGCACTCTGCTACCATTCCCTGCCAACACTTGCTGCTGTTGGCTGCACTGAATGAATCTAAATTCCAGACAATGAAACATAAAATACAAAGAAGGGTATGGCCTCAGTCACTGTGCCAGTTTCAGACACAAGAAAATAGCCCAGTTTGCCTCAGTGTTTCCAGTTCTGTGCGGCATGGTTCCGGTTCCTTCCGAACAACTCAAAGTTTTGTAACTTCAATGAATGCATCGCTCATTTGCTGGCACGGCTGCTTGCCGCTTACGTTCATTGAAGTTGTCTTTGATCACTTCAGAAGATAACTTCTATATCATTCTTCTTCGTTTTACCCATACTTTTATTTTATTCTTCTTTGTAATAACCAGACTTATATTATTGTTCTTCGTTAATCCATACTTTTATCTTATTTCTCTTTGTTATACCAATGCGTTTATAATATTTTTCTTTGCTATATACCCCGACTCTTAGTATATTCTTCTTTGTTATACCCAAATTGATTAGAATGGAATTAGAGCTTATTCTTAGTAACACTTATTGTGGATGTAGCTCACTTTTAATAACACTTATTGTGGATATAGCTCACTTTTAATAGCACTTATTGTTGACATAGCTCACTTTTAATAGCACTTATTGTGGATGTAGCTTACATTTAATAACACTTATTGTGGATGTAGCTCACTTTTAATAACACTTATTGTGGATGTAGCTCACTTTTAATAACACTTATTGTGGATGTAGCTTACTTTTAATAACACTTATTGTGGATGTAGCTCACTTTTAATAACACTTATTGTGGATGTAGCTTACTTTTAATAACACTTATTGTGTATGTAGCTCACTTTTAATAACACGTTTTGTCGATGTAGCTTACTCTTATTAACACTTATCGTGGATGTAGCTTACTCTTAATAACACTTATTGTGGATGTAGCTCACTTTTAATAACACTTATTGTGGATGTAGCTCACTCTTAATAACACTTATTGTGGATGTAGCTTACTTTTATTAACACTTATTGTGGATGTAGCTTACTTTTATTAACACTTATTGTGGATGTAGCTTACTCTTAATAACACTTATTGTGAATGTAGCTTACTTTTATTAACACTTATTGTGGATGTAGCTTACTCTTAATAACACTTATTGTGGATGTACCTTACTTTTAATAACACTTATTGTGGATGTAGCTTACTTTTAATAACACTTATTGTGGATGTAGCTTACTTTTAATAACACTTATTGTGGATGTAGCTCACTTTTCATAGCACTTATTGTGGATGTAGCTTACTCTTAATAACACTTATTGTGGATGTAGCTTACTTTTATTAACACTTATTGTGGATGTAGCTTACTCCTAATAACACTTATTGTGGATGTAGCTTACTTTTAATAACACTTATTGTGGATGTAGCTCACTTTTAATAACACTTATTGTGGATGTAGCTCACTTTTAATAACACTTATTGTGGATGTAGCTTACTCTTAATAACACTTATTGTGGATGTAGCTTACTTTTATTAACACTTATTGTGGATGTAGCTTACTTTTAATAACACTTATTGTGGATGTAGCGTACTCTTAATAACACTTATTGTGGATGTAGCTTACTTTTAATAACACTTATTGTGGATGTAGCTTACTTTTAATAACACTTATTGTGGATGTAGCTTACTCTTAATAACACTTATTGTGGATGTAGCTTACTCTTAATAACACTTATTGTGGATGTAGCTTACTCTTAATAACACTTCTTGTGGATGTAGCTTACTCTTTACAACACTTATTGTGGATGTAGCTTACTCTTAATAACACTTATTGTGGATGTAGCTTACTCTTAATAACACTTATTGTGGATGTAGCTTACTTTTATTAACACTTATTGTGGATGTAGCTTACTTTTATGAACACTTATTGTGGATGTAGCTTACTTTTAATAACGCTTATTGTGGATGTAGCTTACTTTTAATAACACTGTGGACGTAGCTGACTCTTAATAACACTTATTGTGGACGTAGCTTACTTTTAATAACACTTATTGTGGATGTAGCTTACTTTTAATAACACTTAATGTGGATGTAGCTTACTCTTAATAACACTTATTGTGGATGTAGCTTACTCTTAATAACACTTATTGTGGACGTAGCTTACTTTTATTAACACTTATTGTGGACGTAGCTTACTTTTAATAACACTTATTGTGGATGTAGCTTACTTTTAATAACACTTATTGTGGATGTAGCTTACTCTTAATATCACTTATTGTGGATGTAGCTTACTCTTAATAACACTTATTGTGGATGTAGCTTACTCTTAATAACACTTATTGTGGATGTAGCTTACTCTTAATAACACTTATTGTGGATGTAGCTTACTCTTTACAACACTTATTGTGGATGTAGCTTACTCTTAATAACACTTATTGTGGATGTAGCTTACTCTTAATAACACTTATTGTGGATGTAGCTTAATCTTAATAACACTTATTGTGGATGTAGTTTACTTTTAATAACACTTATTGTGGATGTAGCTTACTCTTTACAACACTTATTGTGGATGTAGCTTACTCTTAATAACACTTATTGTGGATGTAGCTTTCTCTTAATAACACTTATTGTGGATGTAGCTTACTCTTAATAACACTTATTGTGGATGTAGCTTACTCTTAATAACACTTATTTTGGATGTAGCTTACTTTTAATAACACTTATTGTGGATGTAGCTTACTCTTAATAACACTTATTGTGGATGTAGCTTACTCTTAATAACACTTACTGTGGATGTAGCTTACTTTTAATAACACTTATTGTGGATGCAGCTTACTTTTAATAACACTTATTGTAGATGTAGCTTACTTTTAATAACACTTATTGTGGATGTAGCTTACTTTTAATAACACTTATTGTGGATTTAGCTTACTTTTAATAACACTTATTGTGGATGTAGCTTACTTTTAATAACACTTATTGTGGATGTAGCTTACTTTTAATAACACTTATTGTGGATGTAGCTTACTTTTATGAACACTTATTGTGGATGCAGCTTACTTTTAATAACACTTATTGTGGATGTAGCTTACTCTTAATAACACTTATTGTGGATGTAGCTTACATTTATGAACACTTTTTGTGGATGCAAAGCCGACGACAGCAGGGTTGAAGTTCCCAGCGGTTCATAGCTGACAGGGGCAAATGGCGGGGTGTAACCTGCACTTCTACACTACACTATTACACTATTCTGCTACGCTACACTCCTACACTACACTCCTACACTACACTCCCACACTACACTCCCACACTACACTCCTATACTATACTCCTACGCTAAACTCCTACACTACACTCCTACACTATACTCCTACGCTACACTCCTACAGAACACTCCTACACTACACTCCTACGCTACACTCCTACGCTACACTCCTACACTATACTCCTACACTATACTCCTACACTACACCCCTACACTACACTCCTACACTATACTCCTACACTACACTACTATACTACACTCCTACACTATATTCCTATACTACACTCCTACACTATACTCCTACATTACACTCCTACACTATACTTCTACGCTACACTCCTACACTACACTCCTACACTGTACTCCTACGCTACACTCCTACGCTATACTCCTACGCTACACTCCTACACTACACTCCTACACTGTACTCCTACGCTACACTCCTACACTACACTCCTACACTGTACTCACCCACTACACTCCTACGCTATACTCCTACACTATACTCCTACACTACAATCCTACACTATACTCCTACACTACAATCCTACACTATACTCATACACTACACTCCTACGCTACACTCCTACACTACAATCCTACACTATACTCCTACACTATACTCCTACACTACACTCCTACACTACACTCCTACGCTACACTCCTACGCTACACTCCTACACTATACTCCTACACTATACTCCTACACTACACTCCTACGCTACTCCTACACTAAACTCCTACACTACACTCCTACACTATACTGCTACGCTACACTCCTACACTACACTCCTACGCTACACTCATACTCTACACTCCTACACTACACTCCTACACTACACTACTAGAAGGTATGGTGACAGCTTTACACAAAAAAGAATCACAATAAAATACTGACATATTCGGCCGACATGCGGCCTTCGTCAGAAAATGAGTCCAACACAAATGGACAATGAAATAAGGATAACTAAATAAAGAACAGAGACATGAATGACGTTAAAAAAACATAAAGTAGCAGCGATATAATATAAGTAGGGGCAGTCAAATAAACACTATTGCTGCGTTGGAGCAAGTTTGAGCGTTGAGTTGACTCATTGTTGGAAATGTGCACCAGGATTGGTGATCAGTGGTTAGTGAACTAGACTACAAAGGACAAGAGGTAGGGTTCAATCCCAACCGACGGCTTCCAGGTTCATTCAGCCTTTAATGGGTACCGGTTTTTTTTCTGGGAAAGTAAAGCGGCACGGGCGTAATACCGACCACATTACCCCAAAAATTATGTGCGGAAGGTCTGTAAAATTTATGGTCACTAACACCATATTCCCTATACGCCACTTGGCGTGACGGGGGGTACTTTACTTTACTTACACTACCTCATTGTGGTGCTTCTAGTCTGTCCAAGTAAATAGAGAACGAGAAGGAAGGTAAGCCGGTACTCAAAAACTCTGTGTCGAAGGCGAATACGCTGGGCCGAAAGGTGCAAATGTTACAGCTTTTATTGCAAACATCAACACAATGCATTTAAGCCCACTTATACTTTTTAGAGCTTTTTACTTACTGTTAAGAGTGGGTGACGAAGAGTGATAGCTTGCGTCGGTGTCGGTGAGCCAGGACTATCTAGGAGGGCAACTATTCCTTTAGTCGTCGGATGAACGCAAGTACCTTAACATTTATTGCGAAAAATGTGAATCTTCACATCGAAAATTGTGAAAATGTGTGTCTTTGAAATGTTGCTTCTAATGAGCATTCTTTAATTAAAAGAGACATTAATATAGAGATTGACTAAGCTGGAATTCCGGTTTGTTATCGTTGATACTTATAATTATTTGCTCATGTGTGTCTTTTCAGGGAGATAAAAGTCGCATCTGACCCGTGGAAGCGAATCATGGACAGTAAACAAACAAATAAAAAGACGATTAGAGGCTACAGAGATGGGATTTCTCAGAAGAATGTTGAAAGTTTCATGGACAGCTAAAAAGACCAATGAGGAAATTCTCAAAGAGGTTAACACAAAAAAAGGGAGCTCCTAAAAAAACATCAGAAAGAAACAATCAGCATTTTTCGGGCACATCATGAGAAGAGGAAAATTAGAATACTTGGTTACAACTGGAAAAATACAGGGAAAGAGAGATCGCATACGGCAAAAAGAGAAAATAGTTGATAGCTTAGTGTCATAACACCGAAAACAGTCACCAACAGAGTTGATACGATTCCCGATGGTTAGAAGATTGTGGAAGGACATGATCGCCTACCCCAACCGGTATGGCACATGATGATTATAAAAAGTCACAAGCTTAGTCAATTATAGGTTCAGATTGATTAGAGGAAGCTGTGTTTTAACAGTTGAAAACTAGTGTGGTTAAATATTAAACACATCATCCCCCGAAACACCATCAGTGAAACACCATTAACTCAACTTTAGTATTTTTTATAACGAATATTAACTACTTAAAATATATTCCTACATAAATATTTATTTAGCTAATAATGTAATACATTGTGTATGGTGTCACAATTTGAAACCACTCCCATAAAATATAAGTTTAAAGAATCAGTGGAATGTATAAGGCTGAGAACATCTTTATCCATAAATGCTGCATAAATGTTTGATTATAACTATAATTCAACTTTGAGAGTAAAATAAAGAACTGTGCGGACATTTGTTTTTTCCTGTTAGTGTAACGAAGTGCAAACACTCCAATTGAATAATTTCCAGTAATTTACGTCACAGAAGGTCAGTGACTGGTATAGATTGGATTATGATGTTTTGTGTACTCTACAGTATATATATATATATATATATATGGTCTTTTGCGTCTTGACAGAGGGTTGGTAGCAAGCAATCCATGATATTTGGTAAATTATTTGTATCTTGAGCTAAATGTTGTTTAACTGAACAGCTTCTCTGATGAAAGAATCTGCCTAAAACTGGATAGGCAGAGTCGACCGCAGAATGAACAAGATGTATTCGTGGTGCTTGGCCTCGTCTCCTTTCTCTTGCACCTTTCTGAATTTGATATCAGCGCTGCCTGGTACGTTGCTGTACCGCTTTTCTTTTTTTTTTTTTTTTCTTTTGTTCTTCATATGCCGAGATCTGCAGCTAGATTTTCTCAGTTTCTTCCACTGATAAAGAATTCACTCAAGAAAGCCCTGCAAACATCCTTCTATCTCAGCTCTGGTCTGCCCTTTGATCTCTTTCCATCCCTAAGTACAGCATACAATATTTGTTTGAGAATACAATTGTTTACCATTCTTCTTACATGACCCAGCCATTTTAGTCTCCGACTCCTAAGTGCTGTCAGCGTGAATGAGAGTTTGGCTCGTTGTAAGACATTAGAGTTGGTTAACTGGTCTGCGATGCTTACCAATATATATGTTTGCATAATTTGACAATATATTTAGTCAGGACATTTCTCAAAATGTTAATCATCAATGCAGCAGGAGACCAACGCCTGGGAGTCATTACCTTAGACTGTCAGGAATCTAAAAAACCGAAGCACTTGCATATTAAAAGCATCACTTTGATGACCAGATTTCCTTCTGTTGCTAGGCTCTGTATAACGGATTTCCTGTATAACGAATTTCCTGTATAACGGATTTCCTGTATAACGGATTTCCTGTATAACGAATTTCCTGTATAACGGATTTTCTGTATAACGAATGTCCTGTATAACGGATTTACTGTTGCCAACTTCATGAACAAGTAAATTATCGCAATCTGAACAGCATCATCCATAAATGCTGCAACTTGTTATGGAGTGTAACTAAAATACCATTTTGAGATTTCAACTATCATCCGTGATAGAAGATTTGCTGGAAACGTGAGAAGATATATATGAACTTTTCTTTCTGACCTTCACCCAAATGGTGCTAACAGAATGAATAATCCTCTTCGTCATCCGCCCTTAATAAAAATGGTTTTTAATTTGGAGTGGATGCGTAGTTTTGTTGTTTATTTACACCTTTCGACCCAACACATCCGACTTCGGTACAGCATTTTAGTCCACGAACATATATAAGAATACATAGAAGCCCAATATATATAGTCAAATATGAGCTCAGTTATATTGTATTAGCGTGCCAGGTCTGAAAGCTCATTGAAGAGCCGGCCTAGTGGTGACTTATAGAAGACATCGTCTACAACCGTGCCTACTGGCATAGATGATTATGACTCTTCACAACTTTCTGCCTTCGTATTTCTCTATCAATCTTGTTGTTGGTTCTTCACCAAATCATTATTTTCTTGTGTTTTTGTTTGCGTACGACAGCTTTATATCTCCAGTCAAGTCCATATGGTGACAGAATCTTCTGGGAATATTACATGATCCCAGTTTCACACCGGCAGATCAGGTAGAGTCGCCATCTTTGCCACACAAACAATTATTTTCAGACTTTAAAATAATTTGTTTATTTTTTATCATAGAGAGTTCCCATATAATTGTGTAGATATTTTTCCCTTTCAATTTTAAACGGGCAGCGACCATTTTATACCTACTCGTTTCCCATTTTCAACTGTCGATGGTTGTTTAACGTGCGCAGAATACACACGAGACCTCCTATTTTTTGCCGTTGTCTGAAAAGACAAGATAATGCATTTCACTACCCAGAGATCGGACGGTAGGTGAAGCCAGTACGAAGCTACGGATTGGAAGTGACAAATAACCACTGCCTATGGATGGATTCGAACCCGCGACTTTCTTGTCCGAAGACCTCTGTACCCTTAAATCACTGTTTTAAACTGTCCAGTATATATTCTATATTTCCTCCTTCTATGTATGTATCTATATTTAACAATATCATCATTCTTGAGATCGCATGTTCTTTGCAGAACGTTTAATTCATCACAGCCCGTCGGAAAGAATCTCTGTCTCAAGTCAGATCTCCCACAGAACGTTTAATTCATCACAGCCCGTCGGAAAGAATCTCTGCCTCAAGTCAGATCTCCCACATAACGTTTAATTCATCACAGCCCGTCGGAAAGAATCTATGTCTCAAGCCAGATCTCCCACATAACGTTTAATTCATCACAGCCCGTCGGAAAGAATCTATGTCTCAAGCCAGATCTCCCACATAACGTTTAATTCATCACAGCCCGTCGGAAAGAATCTGTCTCAAGCCAGATCTCCCACAGAACGTTTAATTCATCACAGCAAGTCGGAAAGAATCTGTCTCAAGCCAGATCTCCCACAGAACGTTTAATTCATCACAGCCCGTCGGAAATAATCTATGTCTCAAGCCAGATCTCCCACAGAACGTTTAATTCATCACAGCAAGTCGGAAAGAATCTGTCTCAAGCCAGATCTCCCACAGAACGTTTAATTCAACACAGTCCGTCGGAAATAATCTGTCTCAAGCCAGATCTCCCACAGAACGTTTAATTCACCACAGCCGTCGGAAAGAATTTATATGTCTCTAGTCAGATCTCCAAATTCGTCTGTTGTCATGTTCAAAGACTCCTTGATTTCTGGAAACCACATTCTTCTTGGTCTGCCTCTGATCTGTCGCCCAGAAACCATCCCTTTCAATATTCTTTCCAGCCAGTTGTGTTTTTTTATGTGGCCATAGTATTTTAAATTTCCTATGTAGAACGGTATTTACAAGCCAGTTGTTTTTAATGTTTAAATCTTTTAATATGTCATTATTGCTCTTTTTCATTATCCAAGATATCTTAAGGATCTTTCTGTAGCATTTTGTTTCCAATGAATCAATTTCCTTCCTTGCTGTTTGCAAAGAGTCCATGATTCACAAGCATATGTTGCTATCGAGAAGATACATTCCTCAGTAATTTTAATACCCTGCATGTATTGTGCCACATGTTCTTCATGACCTTCAATTTTTGTGTTGCTATTGCTAATCTTCTTTTGATCTCTTTCTGGCACTCTCCATTGTTAGTTTCTACAGATCCCAAATATTCATATTTTTTAACAATTTCAAGTTCTTTACTGTTGATGATTTTAGTTTGGATTTTTGTTTTGTCAACGTTATCGTAGTTTTATGTACAGAGGTTTTGCTCTTCACTGCGTTTTTTTTAAACACACTCGATTGTATATACTTATAATAATATAGACATTATATAAAATGATATATGGATCATTTATGGGGCCTCGGTAGCCTAGTTGGGAAAACCACTCAACTGGACTACCTGACGTTCGGACAACCCGTGTTCGATTCCCGCTGGGAGAAGTGTGAATTGTACTCGTGGTTGGAAATAAAATACCCCCACGGTCGATCTAGCCGTTGGCAGAAATGGGTACCAGGGTATTACCCTGGGAAGGTGAGGAATGTCGCCTTGCATCGTGAGTTTAGATGCTTGAAGCGACACTATACAGAAATCTCCGAACATTTCTGGATAGGCGGCCGAGCACATATAGGTGGAAACTCGCGTGCTAAGACGCCGGTTCAAGTCTCGTACGTTACCTTTACCTATGCATCATCAGTATCCTCTTGTATGACAGTGAATCATGGACAACTCATGCAAATCAAGAGAGAAGGCTAAATGCATTCTTTATGTAATGTCAGCACCGTATTCTTATCAACTAGAAGGACAAAGTGACAAACGTGGAGGTCCTCACAGGTCTCCCGAACATCTACACAGTTCTTAAGCAACGTAGGTTATCTGGTTTGGCCACTTACACCTGTGAAAGATGGCCGCATAACAAAAGATATACTTTATGGACAACTAGAAGATAGCAAAAGATATACTTTATGGACAACTAGAAGATAGCAAAAGATATACTTTATGGACAACTAGAAGATAGCAAAAGATATACTTTATGGACAACTAGAAGATAGCAAAAGATATACTTTATGGACAACTAGAAGATAGCAAAAGATATACTTTATGGACAACTAGAAGATAGCAAAAGATATACTTTATGGACAACTAGAAGATAGCAAAAGATATACTTTATGGACAACTAGAAGATAGCAAAAGAACTAGGAGGCGCCCAAAACTCCAATTTATAGACGTGTGTAAACGTGACATGAAGACACTGAGCCCTGCAGCCTGGGACGATATAGCTGAAGCTCACAATCTTTTGAAACACACTTTACAATCTAAATTTCCAACTTAAACAAGAAACAGACAGATTCATGGGAAAAGAGAATACACGTCGAAAGAAAAGAAAACATAACATTTCCTAAGGCCGCTGCAAAATTCGTAGTCAACTATTACTGATGGAGGCTACTATAAACATGCATTTTAACAAGACTTGAAATCCTTGCCTGGTTATATTTACAACGGGACACAAGAAGGAAGACGAACGAGTAACTTCCCCTGTTGTAATTTACTTTTGAAACCGCCGAGTGAAAGAGGGGGAAAAAACAGAGGAATAAAAAATAAAATGAATAAATCGATGGATGAGGCGAGGTCATGTGATTTTCGAGGGCTCAGATGTGGGAAAATATTATTCCCTGTAGATTTCCTGATCGGGCTTGCATGAAATTCTATGGCTGTTGGTGGGCATCTATTAAGTTTAAAATAACCGAGTTAGGTATTGAAGTTTAGCACGCTCGAATAATATATGTTCCACAATCTACTACAGTACACGTTATGTCCTTTTTCAAATTGCATTTTTTCACAATTATCTGTTTGGGAAGTTGGACACTTACTCGAGATGAAAGATGAAAGTTATCAGTGACTCTTAGCTGACTGTTTGCTTAAAGATCAATGCCCAACAGCATATCAAAGTCATAATTAACATTCAGTTAAAACCTTGCCACGCGGTAGAGAATGGAAGACAAGCCCTACTCAAAAAGTCATTCTGAGGTCGGATGTGTTTGACCGAAAGCTGCAGATATCACAGTAGCTACATAACATTGTATAGCGAAACTGCTTCCACTAAACATTCTTCTTCTAAGGGTGGACGATGACGTATAGTTCTCGTCGACTGAACGAGGAAAACACGTCTAGAAACATGAAAGGATTTCATGAGTATGTATATTTACAGATTTAAAAAATAAATATGTTTGTATCAACCTATGCCTGAGTTATCAGATCAACAATATTATTTCCTTCATGCTTACTATGGACAGTTTATCGGAAACTTTGTAAGTTCTATCGTAAAATATCTACTGTTATTGAAACTACAAACCCGGGATCTTAAATTAAATGATAATTTTGTTTCAAATTATGAACGTACGGAAATAAAATACACGTAGCAATGTATGGTCAAACAAAGCAGTGTATGGTCAGACAAAGCAATGTATGGTCGGACAAAGCAATGTATGGTCGGACAAAGCAATGTAAGGTTGGACAAAGCAATGTATGGTCGGACAAAGCAATGTATGGTTGGACAAAGCAATGTATGGTCGGACAAAGCAATGTATGGTTGGACAAAGCAATGTTTGGTTGGACAAAGCAATGTATGGTCGGACAAAGCAATGTATGGTCAGACAAAGCAATGTATGGTCGGACAAAGCAATGTAAGGTCGGACAAAGCAATGTATGGTCGGACGAAGCAATGTATGGTCAGACAAAGCAATGTATGGTCAGACAAAGCAATGTAAGGTCGGACAAAGCAATGTATGGTCGGACGAAGCAATGTATGGTCAGACAAAGCAATGTATGGTCAGACAAAGCAATGTAAGGTCGGACAAAGCAATGTATGGTCGGACGAAGCAATGTATGGTCAGACAAAGCAATGTATGGTCAGAAAAAGCAATGTAAGGTCGGACAAAGCAATGTATGGTCGGACGAAGCAATGTATGGTCAGACAAAGCAACGTATGGTCGGACGAAGCAATGTATGGTCAGACAAAGCAACGTATGGTCGGACGAAGCAATGTATGGTCAGACAAAGCAATGTATGGTCGGACGAAGCAATGTATGGTCAGACAAAGCAATGTATGGTCAAACAAAGCAATGTATGGGCAGACAAAGCAATGTATATTCAGACAAAGCAATGCATGGTCAGACAAAGCAATGTATGGTCGGACAAAGCATTGTATGGTCGGACAAAGCAATGTATGGTCGGACAAAGCAATGTAGGGGCAAGTAAATCAATGTATGGTCAGACAAAGCAATGTATGGTTAAACAAAGCAATGTATGGTCAAACAAAGCAACGTATGGTCAAACAAAGCAACGTATGGTCAAACAAAGCAACGTATGGTCAAACAAAGCAATGTATGGTCAAACAAAGCAATGTATGGTCGGACAAAGCAATGTATGGTCGGACAAAGCAATGTATATTCAGACAAAGCAATGCATGGTCAGACAAAGCAATGTATGGTCGGACAAAGCATTGTATGGTCGGACAAAGCAATGTATGGTCGGACAAAGCAATGTATGGTTAAACAAAGCAATGTATGGTCAAACAAAGCAATGTATGGTCAAACAAAGCAATGTATGGTTAAACAAAGCAGTGTATGGTCAGACAAAGTAATGTATGGTTAAACAAAGCAATGTATGGTTAAACAAAGCAATGTAAGGTCAGACAAAGTAATGTATGGTCAAACAAAGCAATGTATGGTTAACAAGGCAATGTATGGTCAGACAAAGTAATGTATGGTTAAACAAAGTAATGTATGGTCAGACAAAGTAATGTATGGTTAAACAAAGCAATGTATGGTCAGACAAAGTAATGTATGGTCAAACAAAGCAATGTATGGTTAAACAAGGCAATGTATGGTCAGACAAAGTAATGTATGGTTAAACAAAGCAATGTATGGTTAAATAAAGTAATGCATGGTTAAACAAAGCAATATATGGTCAGACAAAGTAATGTATGGTTAAACAAAGCAATGTATGGTCAGACAGACTGATATAGACTTATGGTTTCTGCCCTTTAAACCATCTTCGGGTCTGGAGAGATAAATTAACTTGATCAGAGCTGTTTTAGGTGGACAATATTTACAAACGAACCCTAGCCTAACACTTTGCACTGTCATGATGTAGGATATGCTAGATCTAATCCTGTATGGTGTCCAATTCATAGAAACAGAAAGTTTTTTTTTCTTGTGTGTGTCTGGCGAAATGCTTCGGTATTGCTTGTTCGACATTGCTTAAGATAGTTACATAGTTTAACATTCACTATTTAGCTAAATGGGGAGCTGCGATAGCTCAGTGTTTAGTGAACTGGACTACAATGGACAAGAGGTAGGGTTCGATCCCAACCGACGGCTTCAGGATTCACCCAGCCTTTAATGGGTACCGGATTTTTTCTGGGAAAGTAAAGCGGCACGGGCGTAATACCGACCACATTACCCTAAAAATCATGTGCTGAAGGTCTGTAAAATTTATGGTCACTAACACCATATTCCCTATACGCCACTTGGCATGACGGGGGCACTTACTTTTTTACTTACTATTTAGCTAAATGATTGATTTAATCTGAGTGCTTGACTGCGTTCACTCGATGACTAAAGAAATAGACTTCGTCATCCTTCCTTTAAAATAACTGTTATTTGGGCGGTGGATGTATTGTGTTCAGGTTTGCAGAAGAACTGTGATATTTACACCTTACGGCACAAAACGCCCGACTTCTGCACCGCATTTGAGTACCGGTTGCTATCCCCTTGATTTCTACTCACTTGGCCCGACTTCTGACCCCATTTTTGAGTACCGGTTGCTATCCCTTGATTTCTACTCACTTGGCCCGACTTCTGCGCCGCATTTTTGAGTACCGGTTGCTATCCCGTTGATTTCTACTCACTTGGCCCGACTAGGCTGGTTAGTCTGTTTACAGTGGCACTGCGAAGAGGAGGAGTATGATCTTGATAGTTCTGATTGACTGATCCTAGCGCAAACCATCAGCTATGATTCACTGACAGCTTTCAGCCTGTCTTGCTGAACGGCGCCTTAAGTCCCCGATATATTTTCATCTGAATATATGGATAAGAAATTATTTTTTTTTTAAAGATTTAAAAGTCGATGAAGATTAATAGCATGACGCAATTGTTCTATAATTAATCACTGACTCAAATAATGCTTTGAGGGTAACAACAGAGAGCAGACAAGCAAAACGCGTTCACAATAGCAGTGTAAATATGATCATGGAATGAGAAGGAAACAGCTGGATTATATTATGAGATTTGGAAGTATTATTAGGAGAAGAGATAAGAGCGAAGCAGAGAGAGAAGATACCCGCTAGTTTAAGGGAATAGTGTGGTTTGAAGTCACAGAAAAGCTGATAAATGAACTGTAGAATAGACGAAGAATTGTGGAGAGATGCCTGCTGGCGTGATACCTGTTAATAATGATAACAACGATGACTAACCTTTATGATCAAACAGTTTAAGATGAAAAGTTAAGATTAAAAGCTAGAAACCATTGCCGTGATTAAATACATACCGAAACAACAGATACTATGGTTTGGCCATGTAATAAGAGAGAACGATTAAAAAAAAAACACAACACAATTAGCCTTTAATAAACATTAACGAGAACACCAGAGCTAAGAGTCGATCAAGAGAAAATGTGCCTGTTGGAATATTAGAAACACTAGGAATTATAACAGACAGGCTAACTGGAGAGCAAAAGACCATATATTATATCATCAACATTTTCAAACTATCATCAACATTTTCAAACTATCATCAACATTTTTACACGATCATGAACATTTTTACACAATCATCAACAGTTTTACATGATCATCAACAGTTTTACACGATCATCAACAGTTTTACACGATCATCAACAGTTTTACACGATCATCAACAGTTTTACACGATCATCAACATCTTTACACGATCATCAACATCTTTACACGATCATCAACAGTTTTACATGATAATCAACAGTTTTACACGATCATCAACATCTTTACACGATCATCAACATTTTTACACGATCATGAGCATTTTTACACGATCATCAACATCTTTACACGATCATCAACATCTTTACACGATCATCAACAATTTTACACGATCATGAGCCTTTTTACATAATCATCAACAGTTTTACATGATCATCACAGTTTTACACGATCATCAACATTTTTACACGCTCATCAACATCTTTTCACGATCATCAACATTTTTCCACAATCATCAACAGTATTACACGGTCATCAACATCTTTACACGATCATCAACATTTTTCCACAATCATCAACATTTTTACACGGTCATCAACATCTTTACACGATCATCAACATTTTTCCACAATCATCAACAGTTTTACACGGTCATCAACATCTTTTCACGATCATCAACATTTTTACAGGATCATCAACATTTTTACACGGTCATCAACATCTTTTCACGATCATCAACATTTTTACACGATCATCAACATTTTTACACGATCAATTTTTTTTTTTACTTAATCCCCAAACTTCCTACATTATCATAATCATAGCTTACTTACTTGCAACATTTCTACTTCATTTCAAGACGACACACTCATTTTGTTATTTTACGAGTATTCGATTTCATTACGAAGTTTACGTTGTATTTGTCGTCTTCTATCTCATTTCACATTAATCTTGTCTCTAATTAGCTACATTTCTTTATAAGGCTTCATTTCAGTGCGCATGTCTGTATGTATTTAGAATAACTCCCCTCGAATGTAAAATGTGTTTTAGCTTATTTGTCTTCCCTTGAACATCCTAATTACTTTTTAGCGTTTGAGAATTTTCCTCTTTTTATCTGTCACAGCATCGATGTAGATTCTGGAATTAATCCGGCATTAATTGATTGATTTGTTTTCCATGCGATAAGATCAGCTTTATGTTGCATTTAAATCAGTTTATATATTTAATTCTTCTGGAAGAGATCGCTTTGAAGAGATCATTTTTTTTAAAGGCCTGTTTGTGTGTTTGGTTAGGGTGGGATGTTAGATGACGAATGGATAGACATCGCTGTTTCCGAGCTGAGTATTCTATCTTTTTGTCCGAAAAAACATTTTCGGATCAAGATGTGTTAATATAAATTAAGCATGTTTGGATCGAGATGTTATAATTTCAACATGTTTGGATCAAGATGTTATAATATAAACATGTTTGGATCTAGATGTTATAAAATATATTTTTTTTTATTCGAGATATTCTAATGTAAACATGTTTGGATCAAGATGTTATAATATAAATTAAGCATATTTTGATCGAGATGTGCTATATAAGCATATTTGGATCGAGATGTGTTAATGTAAACATATTTGGATCGAGATGTGCTAGTATAAACATATTTGGATCGAGATGTTCTAATATAAATTAAACATATTTGGAAGAAACAGTCTGAGAGATAAGATCAGAAATGAAGAACTGAGAAAAATGCTAGGAATGGCCCCCGCCATAGAAAATATAAGAAACAACAGATAAAATGGTTTGGCCACGTGACAAAGCAGAAAGAACAAAACACAACACAACGGGCCTTCACAAAAACGTTGTGAGAACACCAGACCCAAGGGTCGACCACGAAAAAGATGGGTGGATGGAATGTTAGAAGCACTAGGAAACATAACAGCAGCAGAGGAGAACAGAAGAGCAAAAGACCGCAAATTATATCTCCCCTCGATGCTGAAAGGCAGATGAGGAAGGAAAGAATATATTTGGATCGAGATGTTCTAATATAGATGAAACATATTTGGATCGAGATGTTCTAATATAAATGAAACATATTTGGATCGAGATGTTCTAATATAAATTAAACATATTTGGATCGAGATGTTCTAATATAAATTAAACATATTTGGATCGAGATGTTCTAATATAAATTAAACATATTTGGATCGAGATGTTCTATATAAATGAAACATATTTGGGATCGAGATGTTCTAAATAAATGAAACATATTTGGATCGAGATGTTCTAATATAAATTAAACATATTTGGATCGAGATGTTCTAATATAAATTAAACAGATTCTGGTATTGACATATTTATTATATTTTGAATGGCATCGTTTCATGAAAACGAGATTGGGGCAGACCAAGAAGAGAATGGTTTCAAGAAGATATCAAAGATACCTTGAACATGACAGAAAAAGAAGTGGGAAGTATGGCTATTTTAATCTGACTGTCAATAACGAATGAAAGAATCTGTATCTCAAGCCAGATCTACCACTTCTTCTGTTATCAAGTTCAAGGTTTCTTTATTGTCCTTTCTCTTGGTCTATTCCTGTCTCGTTTTCCTGGAACCATTCCTCCCATTATTGTTCTTTTCGGCCTACTGTGTCCTTTGACTTGGCCGTAGTGTTTTATTTCATCTCTAAGATGTCGTTTATGAGCCAGTTATGTTCAATGGTTTCTCTACCACAGCCGCTTCTAAAACACCACTAACTATTGATAAAGATGTGATCTTATTTTAAATCTTCATTTTCTTCTAGATCTGCAGGTCTATTGTCAGAACAGAGCTCAATTATGGTGCACGACAGATCTGCTGGATCTGCAGGTCTATTGTCAGAACGGAGCAAATAAATAGCTTGTACATTAAAGTTTGGCTAGATCAACAGGTATATTATCAGAACGGAATAAAATTATAGTACATGAAAGTTGCTAGCTAGATCAGCAGGTCTATTGTCAGAACGAAGCTCACAAGACTAGTCCATTAAAGTCAGCTTTGTCGTTTCCGCAGGTCTGTCGTCAGAATAAAAAACCCACAAATCTGGTATATTATGTCTTCTAGATCTGCAGTTTTGACTCAGAACAAAGCCCACATGTCTTCTCTATGATATTCCGTTAGATCGAAGGTCTGTCTCTACAACGAAGTCCATAAGCTGGTCCGTGATATTTATGTTAGTTATGCACCTTTCTTTTACTGTAAAACCCACAAGTCTGATCTATGACAAGTGTGCTAGATCTGCAAGTCTGTGGTTAGAACAAAGCCCACAAGTCTGGTCTATGACAATTGTGCTAGATCTGCAAGTCTGTGGTTAGAACAAAGCCCACAAGTCTGATCTATGACAAGTGTGCTAGATCTGCAAGTCTGTGGTTAGAACAAAGCCCACAAGTCTGATCTATGACAATTGTGCTAGATCTGCAAGTCTGTGGTTAGAACAAAGCCCACAAGTCTAGTCTATGACAATTGTGCTAGATCTGCAAGTCTGGTCTATGACAATTGTGCTAGATCTGCAAGTTTGTGGTTAGAACATTGCCTAAAAGTCTGGTCAATGACAATTGTGCTAGATCTGCAAAACTGTGGTTAGAACATAGCCTACAAGTCTGGTCTATGACAATTGTGCTAGACCTGCAAGTCTGGTCTATGACAATTGTGCTAGATCTGCAAGGTTGTGGTTAGAACATAGCCCACAAGTCTGATCTATGACAATTGTGCTAGATCTGCAAGTCTGTGGTTAGAACAAAGCCCACAAGTCTGGTCTAAGACAATTGTGCTAGATCTGCAAGTCTGGTCTATGACAATTGTGCTAGATCTGCAAGTCTGTGGTTAGAACAAAGCCCACATGTCTAATCTATGACATTTGTGCTAGATCTGCACGTCTGGTCTATGACAATTGTGCTAGATCTGCAAGTCTGTGGTTTAACATTGCCTAAAAGTCTGGTCAATGACAATTGTGCTAGATCTGCAAGTCTGTGGTTAGAACATAGCCTACACGTCTGGTCTATGACAATTGTGCTAGTCCTGCAAGTCTGGTCTATGACAATTGTGCTAGATCTGCAAGGTTGTGGTTAGAACATAGCCTACAAGTCTGGTCAATGACAATTGTGCTAGATCTGCAAGTCTGTGGTTAGAACATAGCCTACAAGTCTGGTCTATGACAATTGTGCTAGATCTGCAAGTCTGGTCTATGACAATTGTGCTAGATCTGCAAGGTTGTGGTTAGAACATAGCCTACAAGTCTGGTCAATGACAATTGTGCTAGATCTGCAAGTCTGGTCTATGACAATTGTGCTAGATCTGCAAGTCTGTGGTTAGAACATAGCCTACAAGTCTGGTCTATGACAATTGTGCTAGATCTGCAAGTCTGTGGTTAGAACAAAGCCTACAAGTCTGGTCAATGACAATTGTGCTAGATCTGCAAGTCTGTGGTTAGAACAAAGCCTACAAGTCTGGTCAATGACAATTGTGATAGATCTGCAAGGTTGTGGTTAGAACATAGCCTACAAGTCTGGTCTATTTCAATTGTGCTAGATCTGCAAGTCTGTGGTTAGAACAAAGCCCACATGTCTGGTCTATAACAATTGTGCTAGACCTGAAAAATCTGTGGTTAGAACATAGCCTACAAGTCTGGTCAATGACAATTGTGCTAGATCTGCAAGTCTGTGGTTAGAACAAAGCCCACAAGTCTAGTCTATGACAATTGTGCTAGATCTGCAAATCTGTGGTTAGAACAATGCCCACAAGTCTGTTCAATGACAATTGTGCTAGATCTGCAAGTCTGTGGTTAGAACAAAGCCCACAAGTCTAGTTTATGACAATTGTGCTAGATCTGCAAGTCTGTGGTTAGAACAAAGCCCACAAGTCTAGTCTATGACAATTGTGCTAGATCTGCAAGTCTGTGGTTAGAACAAAGCCCACAAGTCTAATCTATGACAATTGTGCTAGATCTGCAAGTCTGTGGTTAGAACAAAGCCCATAAGTCTAGTCTATGACAATTGTGCTAGATCTGCATGTCTGGTCTATGACAATTGTGCTAGATCTGCAAGTCTGTGGTTAGAACATAGCCCCCAAGTCTGGTCTATGACAATTGTGCTAGATCTGCAAGGTTGTGGTTAGAACAAAGCCCACATGTCTGGTCTATGACAATTGTGCTAGATCTGCAAGTCTGTGGTTAGAACAAAGCCCACAAGTCTGGTCTATAACAATTGTGCTAGACCTGCAAATCTGTGGTTAGAACATAGCCTACAAGTCTGGTCTATGACAATTGTGCTAGATCTGCAAGTCTGTGGTTAGAACATAGCCTACAAGTCTGTTCTATGACAATTGTGCTAGATCTGCAATGTTGTGGTTAGAACAAAGCCCACATGTCTGGTCAATGACAATTGTGCTAGATCTGCAAGTCTGTGGTTAGAACAAAGCCCACAAGTCTGGTCTATAACAATTGTGCTAGACCTGCAATCTGTGGTTAGAACATAGCCTACAAGTTTGGTCAATGACAATTGTGCTAGATCTGCAAGTCTGTGGTTAGAACAAAGCCCAGAAGTCTAGTCTATGACAATTGTGCTAGATCTGCAAGTCTGTGGTTAGAACAATGCCCACAAGTCTGTTCAATGACAATTGTGCTAGATCTGCAAGTCTGTGGTTAGAACAAAGCCCACAAGTCTAGTTTATGACAATTGTGCTAGATCTGCAAGTATGTGGTTAGAACAAAGCCCACAAGTCTAGTCTATGACAATTGTGCTAGATCTGCAAGTCTGTGGTTAGAAAAAAGCCCACAAGTCTAATCTATGACAACTGTGCTAGATCTGCAAGTCTGTAGTTAGAACAAAGCCAACAATTCTAGTCTATGACAATTGTGCTAGATCTGCATGTCTGTTCTATGACAATTGTGCTAGATCTGCTAGTCTGTGGTTAGAACATAGCCTACACGTCTGGTCTATGACAATTGTGCTAGATCTGCAAGTCTGTGGTTAGAACAAAGCCCACATGTCTGGTCAATGACAATTGTGCTAGATCTGCAAGTCTGTGGTTAGAACAAAGCCCACAAGTCTGTTCTATAACAATTGTGCTAGACCTGCAAATCTGTGGTTAGAACATAGCCTATAAGTCTAGTCAATGACAATTGTGCTAGATCTGCAAGTCTGTGGTTAGAACAAAGCCCACAAGTCTAATCTATGACATTTGTGCTAGATCTGCAAGTCTGGTCTATGACAATTGTGCTAGATCTGCAAGTCTGTGGTTAGAACATAGCCTAAAAGTCTGGTCATGACAATTGTGCTAGATCTGCAAGTCTGTGGTTAGAACATAGCCTACAAGTCTGGTCTATGACAATTGTGCTAGATCTGCAATGTTGGTCTATGACAATTGTGCTAGATCTGCAAGGTTGTGGTTAGAAAATAGCCTACAAGTCTGGTCAATGACAATTGTGCTAGATCTGCAAGGTCTGGTCTATGACAATTGTGCTAGATCTGCAAGTCTGTGGTTAGGACATAGCCTACAAGTCTGGTCTATGACAATTGTGCTAGATCTGCAAGTCTGTGGTTAGAACAAAGCCTACAAGTCTGGTCAATGACAATTGTGCTAGATCTGCAAGTCTGTGGTTAGAACAAAGCCTACAAGTCTGGTCAATGACAATTGTGCTAGATCTGCAAGTTGTGGTTAGAACATAGCCTACAAGTCTGGTCTATTTCAATTGTGCTAGATCTGCAAGTCTGTGGTTAGAACAAAGCCCACATGTCTGGTCTATAACAATTGTGCTGGACCTGAAAAATCTGTGGTTAGAACATAGCCTACAAGTCTGGTCAATGACAATTGTGCTAGATCTGCAAGTCTGTGGTTAGAACAAAGCCCACAAGTCTAGTCTATGACAATTGTGCTAGATCTGCAAATCTGTGGTTAGAACAATGCCCACAAGTCTGTTCAATGACAATTGTGCTAGATCTGCAAGTCTGTGGTTAGAACAAAGCCCACAAGTCTAGTCTATGACAATTGTGCTAGATCTGCAAGTCTGTGGTTAGAACAAAGCCCACAAGTCTAATCTATGACAATTGTGCTAGATCTGCAAGTCTGTGGTTAGAACAAAGCCCATAAGTCTAGTCTATGACAATTGTGCTAGATCTGCATGTCTGGTCTATGACAATTGTGCTAGATCTGCAAGTCTGTGGTTAGAACATAGCCCCCAAGTCTGGTCTATGACAATTGTGCTAGATCTGCAAGGTTGTGGTTAGAACAAAGCCCACATGTCTGGTCTATTACAATTGTGCTAGATCTGCAAGTCTGTGGTTAGAACAAAGCCCACAAGTCTGGTCTATAACAATTGTGCTAGACCTGCAAATCTGTGGTTAGAACATAGCCTACAAGTCTGGTCAATGACAATTGTGCTAGATCTGCAAGTCTGTGGTTAGAACATAGCCTACAAATCTGGTTTATGACAATTGTGCTAGATCTGCAATGTTGTGGTTAGAACAAAGCCCACATGTCTGGTCAATGACAATTGTGCTAGATCTGCAAGTCTGTGGTTAGAACATAGCCTACAAGTCTGGTCTATGACAATTGTGCTAGATCTGCAAGTCTGCTCTATGACAATTGTGCTAGATCTGCAAGGTGTGGTTAGAAAATAGCCTACAAGTCTGGTCAATGACAATTGTTCTAGATCTGCAAGTCTGGTCTATGACAATTGTGCTAGATCTGCAAGTCTGTGGTTAGGACATAGCCTACAAGTCTGGTCTATGACAATGTGCTAGATCTGCAAGTCTGTGGTTAGAACAAAGCCTACAAGTCTGGTCAATGACAATTGTGCTAGATCTGCAAGTCTGTGGTTAGAACAAAGCCTACAAGTCTGGTCAATGACAATTGTGCTAGATCTGCAAGTTGTGGTTAGAACATAGCCTACAAGTCTGGTCTATTTCAATTGTGCTAGATCTGCAAGTCTGTGGTTAGAACAAAGCCCACATGTCTGGTCTATAACAATTGTGCTAGATCTGAAAAGTCTGTGGTTAGAACATAGCCTACAAGTCTGGTCAATGACAATTGTGCTAGATCTGCAAGTCTGTGGTTAGAACAAAGCCCACAAGTCTAGTCTATGACAATTGTGCTAGATCTGCAAATCTGTGGTTAGAACAATGCCCACAAGTCTGTTCAATGACAATTGTGCTAGATCTGCAAGTCTGTGGTTAGAACAAAGCCCACAAGTCTAGTCTATGACAATTGTGCTAGATCTGCAAGTCTGTGGTTAGAACAAAGCCACAAGTCTAATCTATGACAATTGTGCTAGATCTGCAAGTCTGTGGTTAGAACAAAGCCCATAAGTCTAGTCTATGACAATTGTGCTAGATCTGCATGTCTGGTCTATGACAATTGTGCTAGATCTGCAAGTCTGTGGTTAGAACCTTGCCCCCAAGTCTGGTCTATGACAATTGTGCTAGATCTGCAAGGTTGTGGTTAGAACAAAGCCCACATGTCTGGTCTATACAATTGTGCTAGATCTGCAAGTCTGTGGTTAGAACAAAGCCCACAAGTCTGGTCTATAACAATTGTGCTAGACCTGCAAATCTGTGGTTAGAACATAGCCTACAAGTCTGGTCAATGACAATTGTGCTAGATCTGCAAGTCTGTGGTTAGAACATAGCCTACAAATCTGGTTTATGACAATTGTGCTAGATCTGCAATGTTGTGGTTAGAACAAAGCCCACATGTCTGGTCAATGACAATTGTGCTAGATCTGCAAGTCTGTGGTTTGAACAAAGCCCACAAGTCTGGTCTATAACAATTGTGCTAGACCTGCAAATCTGTGGTTAGAACATAGCCTACAAGTTGGTCAATGACAATTGTGCTAGATCTGCAAGTCTGTGGTTAGAACAAAGCCCACAAGTCTAGTCTATGACAATTGTGCTAGATCTGCAAGTCTGTGGTTAGAACAATGCCCACAAGTCTGTTCAATGACAATTGTGCTAGATCTGCAAGTCTGTGGTTAGAACAAAGCCCACAAGTCTAGTTTATGACAATTGTGCTAGATCTGCATATATGTGGTTAGAACAAAGCCCACAAGTCTAGTCTATGACAATTGTGCTAGATCAGCAAGTCTGTGGTTAGAACAAAGCCCACAAGTCTAATCTATGACAATTGTGCTAGATCTGCAAGTCTGTGGTTAGAACAAAGCCCACAAGTCTAGTCTATGACAATTGTGCTAGATCTGCATGTCTGGTCTATGACAATTGTGCTAGATCTGCTAGTCTGTGGTTAGAACATAGCCTACAAGTCTAGTCTATGACAATTGTGCTAGATCTGCAAGTCCGTGGTTAGAACAAAGCCCACAAGTCTGTTCAATGACAATTGTGCTAGATCTGCAAGTCTGTGGTTAGAACAAAGCCCACAAGTCTGGTCTATAACAATTGTGCTAGACCTGCAAATCTGTGGTTAGAACATAGCCTATAAGTCTAGTCAATGACAATTGTGCTAGATCTGCAAGTCTGTGGTTAGAACAAAGCCAACAAGTCTAGTCTATGACAATTGTGCTAGATCTACAAGTCTGTGGTTAGAACAAAGCCCACAAGTCTGTTCAATGACAATTGTGCTAGATCTGCAAGTCTGTGGTTAGAACAAAGCCCACAAGTCTAGTTCATGACAATTGAGCTAGATCTGCAAGTCTGTGGTTAGAACAAAGCCCACAAGTCTAGTCTATGACAATTGTGCTAGATCTGCAAGTCTGTGGTTAAAACAAAGCAAACAAATCTAGTCTATGACAATTGTGCTAGATCTGCAAGTCTGTGGTTAGAACAAAGCCCACAAGTCTAGTCTATGACAATTGTGCTAGATGTGCAAGTCTGGTCTATGACAATTGTGCTAGATCTGCAAGTCTGTGGTTAGAACATAGCCTACAAGTTTGGTCAATGACAATTGTGCTAGATCTGCAAGTCTGTGGTTAGAACAAAGCCCACAAGTCTGGTCTTTGACAATTGTGCTAGATCTGCAAGTCTGGTCTATGACAATTGTGCTAGAAGATGCAAGGTTGTGGTTAGAACATAGCCTACAAGTCTGGTCTATGACAATTGTGCTAGATCTGCAAGTCTGTGGTTAGAACAAAGCCCACGTGTCTGGTCAATGACAATTGTGCTAGATCTGCAAGTCTGTGGTTAGAACAAAGCCCACAAGTCTGTTCTATAACAATTGTGCTAGACCTGCAAATCTGTGGTTAGAACATAGCCTATAAGTCTAGTCAATGACAATTGTGCTAGATCTGCAAGTCTGTGGTTAGAACAAAACCCACATGTCTAATCTATGACATTTGTGCTAGATCTGCAAGTCTGGTCTATGACAATTGTGCTAGATCTGCAAGTCTGTGGTTAGAACATTGCCTAAAAGTCTGGTCAATGACAATTGTGCTAGATCTGCAAGTCTGTGGTTAGAACATAGCCTACAAGTCTGGTCTATGACAATTGTGCTAGACCTGCAAGTCTGGTCTATGACAATTGTGCTAGATCTGCAAGGTTGTGGTTAGAACATAGCCTACAAGTCTGGTCAATGACAATTGTGCTAGATCTGCAAGTCTGTGGTTAGAACATAGCCTACAAGTCTGGTCTATGACAATTGTGCTAGATCTGCAAGTCTGGTCTATGACAATTGTGCTAGATCTGCTAGGTTGAGGTTAGAAAATAGCCTACAAGTCTGGTCAATGACAATTGTGCTAGATCTGCAAGTCTGGTCTATGACAATTGTGCTAGATCTGCAAGTCTGTGGTTAGGACATAGCCTACAAGTCTGGTCTATGACAATTGTGCTAGATCTGCAAGTCTGTGGTTAGAACAAAGCCTACAAGTCTGGTCAATGACAATTGTGCTAGATCTGCAAGTCTGTGGTTAGAACAAAGCCTACAAGTCTGGTCAATGACAATTGTGCTAGATCTGCAAGGTTGTGGTTAGAACATAGCCTACAAGTCTGGTCTATTTCAATTGTGCTAGATCTGCAAGTCTGTGGTTAGAACAAAGCCCACATGTCTGGTCTATAACAATTGTGCTAGACCTGAAAATCTGTGGTTAGAACATAGCCTACAAGTCTGGTCAATGACAATTGTGCTAGATCTGCAAGTCTGTGGTTAGAACAAAGCCCACAAGTCTAGTCTATGACAATTGTGCTAGATCTGCAAATCTGTGGTTAGAACAATGCCCACAAGTCTGTTCAATGACAATTGTGCTAGATCTGCAAGTCTGTGGTTAGAACAAAGCCCACAAGTCTAGTCTATGACAATTGTGCTAGATCTGCAAGTCTGTGGTTAGAACAAAGCCCACAAGTCTAATCTATGACAATTGTGCTAGATCTGCAAGTCTGTGGTTAGAACAAAGCCCATAAGTCTAGTCTATGACAATTGTGCTAGATCTGCATGTCTGGTCTATGACAATTGTGCTAGATCTGCAAGTCTGTGGTTAGAACATAGCCCCCAAGTCTGGTCTATGACAATTGTGTTAGATCTGCAAGGTTGTGGTTAGAACAAAGCCCACATGTCTGGTCTATTACAATTGTGCTAGATCTGCAAGTCTGTGGTTAGAACAAAGCACAAGTCTGGTCTATAACAATTGTGCTAGACCTGCAAATCTGTGGTTAGAACATAGCCTACAAGTCTGGTCAATGACAATTGTGCTAGATCTGCAAGTCTGTGGTTAGAACATAGCCTACAAATCTGGTTTATGACAATTGTGCTAGATCTGCAATGTTGTGGTTAGAACAAAGCCCACATGTCTGGTCAATGACAATTGTGCTAGATCTGCAAGTCTGTGGTTTGAACAAAGCCCACAAGTCTGGTCTATAACAATTGTGCTAGACCTGCAAATCTGTGGTTAGAACATAGCCTACAAGTTTGGTCAATGACAATTGTGCTAGATCTGCAAGTCTGTGGTTAGAACAAAGCCCACAAGTCTAGTCTATGACAATTGTGCTAGATCTGCAAGTCTGTGGTTAGAACAATGCCCACAAGTCTGTTCAATGACAATTGTGCTAGATCTGCAAGTCTGTGGTTAGAACAAAGCCCACAAGTCTAGTTTATGACAATTGTGCTAGATCTGCATATATGTGGTTAGAACAAAGCCCACAAGTCTAGTCTATGACAATTGTGCTAGATCTGCAAGTCTGTGGTTAGAACAAAGCCCACAAGTCTAATCTATGACAATTGTGCTAGATCTGCAAGTCTGTGGTTAGAACAAAGCCCACAAGTCTAGTCTATGACAATTGTGCTAGATCTGCATGTCTGGTCTATGACAATTGTGCTAGATCTGCTAGTCTGTGGTTAGAACATAGCCTACAAGTCTAGTCTATGACAATTGTGCTAGATCTGCAAGTCCGTGGTTAGAACAAAGCCCACAAGTCTGTTCAATGACAATTGTGCTAGATCTGCAAGTCTGTGGTTAGAACAAAGCCCACAAGTCTGGTCTATAACAATTGTGCTAGACCTGCAAATCTGTGGTTAGAACATAGCCTATAAGTCTAGTCAATGACAATTGTGCTAGATCTGCAAGTCTGTGGTTAGAACAAAGCCAACAAGTCTAGTCTATGACAATTGTGCTAGATCTACAAGTCTGTGGTTAGAACAAAGCCCACAAGTCTGTTCAATGACAATTGTGCTAGATCTGCAAGTCTGTGGTTAGAACAAAGCCCACAAGTCTAGTTCATGACAATTGTGCTAGATCTGCAAGTCTGTGGTTAGAACAAAGCCCACAAGTCTAGTTCATGACAATTGTGCTAGATCTGCAAGTCTGTGGTTAGAACAAAGCCCACAAGTCTGGTCTATAACAATTGTGCTAGACCTGCAAATCTGTGGTTAGAACATAGCCTACAAGTTGGTCAATGACAATTGTGCTAGATCTGCAAGTCTGTGGTTAGAACAAAGCCCACAAGTCTAGTCTATGACAATTGTGCTAGATCTGCAAGTCTGTGGTTAGAACAATGCCCACAAGTCTGTTCAATGACAATTGTGCTAGATCTGCAAGTCTGTGGTTAGAACAAAGCCCACAAGTCTAGTTTATGACAATTGTGCTAGATCTGCATATATGTGATTAGAACAAAGCCCACAAGTCTAGTCTATGACAATTGTGCTAGATCAGCAAGTCTGTGGTTAGAACAAAGCCCACAAGTCTAATCTATGACAATTGTGCTAGATCTGCAAGTCTGGGTTAGAACAAAGCCCACAAGTCTAGTCTATGACAATTGTGCTAGATCTGTATGTCTGGTCTATGACAATTGTGCTAGATCTGCTAGTCTGTGGTTAGAACATAGCCTACAAGTCTAGTCTATGACAATTGTGCTAGATCTGCAAGTCCGTGGTTAGAACAAAGCCCACAAGTCTGTTCAATGACAATTGTGCTAGATCTGCAAGTCTGTGGTTAGAACAAAGCCCACAAGTCTGGTCTATAACAATTGTGCTAGACCTGCAAATCTGTGGTTAGAACATAGCCTATAAGTCTAGTCAATGACAATTGTGCTAGATCTGCAAGTCTGTGGTTAGAACAAAGCCAACAAGTCTAGTCTATGACAATTGTGCTAGATCTACAAGTCTGTGGTTAGAACAAAGCCCACAAGTCTGTTCAATGACAATTGTGCTAGATCTGCAAGTCTGTGGTTAGAACAAAGCCCACAAGTCTAGTTCATGACAATTGAGCTAGATCTGCAAGTCTGTGGTTAGAACAAAGCCCACAAGTCTAGTCTATGACAATTGTGCTAGATCTGCAAGTCTGTGGTTAAAACAAAGCAAACAAATCTAGTCTATGACAATTGTGCTAGATCTGCAAGTCTGTGGTTAGAACAAAGCCCACAAGTGTAGTCTATGACAATTGTGCTAGATGTGCAAGTCTGGTCTATGACAATTGTGCTAGATCTGCAAGTCTGTGGTTAGAACATAGCCTACAAGTTGGTCAATGACAATTGTGCTAGATCTGCAAGTCTGTGGTTAGAACAAAGCCCACAAGTCTGGTCTTTGACAATTGTGCTAGATCTGCAAGTCTGGTCTATGACAATTGTGCTAGAAGATGCAAGGTTGTGGTTAGAACATAGCCTACAAGTCTGGTCTATGACAATTGTGCTAGATCTGCAAGTCTGTGGTTAGAACAATGCCCACAAGTCTGTTCAATGACAATTGTGCTAGATCTGCAAGTCTGTGGTTAGAACAAAGCCCACAAGTCTAGTTTATGACAATTGTGCTAGATCTGCATATATGTGGTTAGAACAAAGCCACAAGTCTAGTCTATGACAATTGTGCTAGATCTGCAAGTCTGTGGTTAGAACAAAGCCCACAAGTCTAATCTATGACAATTGTGCTAGATCTGCAAGTCTGTGGTTAGAACAAAGCCCACAAGTCTAGTCTATGACAATTGTGCTAGATCTGCATGTCTGGTCTATGACAATTGTGCTAGATCTGCTAGTCTGTGGTTAGAACATAGCCTACAAGTCTAGTCTATGACAATTGTGCTAGATCTGCAAGTCCGTGGTTAGAACAAAGCCCACAAGTCTGTTCAATGACAATTGTGCTAGATCTGCAAGTCTGTGGTTAGAACAAAGCCCACAAGTCTGGTCTATAACAATTGTGCTAGACCTGCAAATCTGTGGTTAGAACATAGCCTATAAGTCTAGTCAATGACAATTGTGCTAGATCTGCAAGTCTGTGGTTAGAACAAAGCCAACAAGTCTAGTCTATGACAATTGTGCTAGATCTACAAGTCTGTGGTTAGAACAAAGCCCACAAGTCTGTTCAATGACAATTGTGCTAGATCTGCAAGTCTGTGGTTAGAACAAAGCCCACAAGTCTAGTTCATGACAATTGTGCTAGATCTGCAAGTCTGTGGTTAGAACAAAGCCCACAAGTCTGGTCATGACAATTGTGCTAGATCTGCAAGTCTGTGGTTAGAACAAAGCCCACAAGTCTGGTCTATAACAATTGTGCTAGACCTGCAAATCTGTGGTTAGAACATAGCCTACAAGTTGGTCAATGACAATTGTGCTAGATCTGCAAGTCTGTGGTTAGAACAAAGCCCACAAGTCTAGTCTATGACAATTGTGCTAGATCTGCAAGTCTGTGGTTAGAACAATGCCCACAAGTCTGTTCAATGACAATTGTGCTAGATCTGCAAGTCTGTGGTTAGAACAAAGCCCACAAGTCTAGTTTATGACAATTGTGCTAGATCTGCAATATGTGGTTAGAACAAAGCCCACAAGTCTAGTCTATGACAATTGTGCTAGATCAGCAAGTCTGTGGTTAGAACAAAGCCCACAAGTCTAATCTATGACAATTGTGCTAGATCTGCAAGTCTGTGGTTAGAACAAAGCCCACAAGTCTAGTCTATGACAATTGTGCTAGATCTGCATGTCTGGTCTATGACAATTGTGCTAGATCTGCTAGTCTGTGGTTAGAACATAGCCTACAAGTCTAGTCTATGACAATTGTGCTAGATCTGCAAGTCCGTGGTTAGAACAAAGCCCACAAGTCTGTTCAATGACAATTGTGCTAGATCTGCAAGTCTGTGGTTAGAACAAAGCCCACAAGTCTGGTCTATAACAATTGTGCTAGACCTGCAAATCTGTGGTTAGAACATAGCCTATAAGTCTAGTCAATGACAATTGTGCTAGATCTGCAAGTCTGTGGTTAGAACAAAGCCAACAAGTCTAGTCTATGACAATTGTGCTAGATCTACAAGTCTGTGGTTAGAACAAAGCCCACAAGTCTGTTCAATGACAATTGTGCTAGATCTGCAAGTCTGTGGTTAGAACAAAGCCCACAAGTCTAGTTCATGACAATTGAGCTAGATCTGCAAGTCTGTGGTTAGAACAAAGCCCACAAGTCTAGTCTATGACAATTGTGCTAGATCTGCAAGTCTGTGGTTAAAACAAAGCAAACAAATCTAGTCTATGACAATTGTGCTAGATCTGCAAGTCTGTGGTTAGAACAAAGCCCACAAGTCTAGTCTATGACAATTGTGCTAGATGTGCAAGTCTGGTCTATGACAATTGTGCTAGATCTGCAAGTCTGTGGTTAGAACATAGCCTACAAGTTGGTCAATGACAATTGTGCTAGATCTGCAAGTCTGTGGTTAGAACAAAGCCCACAAGTCTGGTCTTTGACAATTGTGCTAGATCTGCAAGTCTGGTCTATGACAATTGTGCTAGAAGATGCAAGGTTGTGGTTAGAACATAGCCTACAAGTCTGGTCTATGACAATTGTGCTAGATCTGCAAGTCTGTGGTTAGAACAAAGCCCACATGTCTGGTCAATGACAATTGTGCTAGATCTGCAAGTCTGTGGTTAGAACAAAGCCCACAAGTCTGTTCTATAACAATTGTGCTAGACCTGCAAATCTGTGGTTAGAACATAGCCTATAAGTCTAGTCAATGACAATTGTGCTAGATCTGCAAGTCTGTGGTTAGAACAAAGCCCACAAGTCTAATCTATGACAATTGTGCTAGATCTGCAAGTCTGGTCTATGACAATTGTGCTAGATCTGCAAGTCTGTGGTTAGAACATGCCTACAAGTCTGGTCTATGACAATTGTGCTAGACCTGCAAGTCTGGTCTATGACAATTGTGCTAGATCTGCAAGGTTGTGGTTAGAACATAGCCTACAAGTCTGGTCAATGACAATTGTGCTAGATCTGCAAGTCTGTGGTTAGAACATAGCCTACAAGTCTGGTCTATGACAATTGTGCTAGATCTGCAAGTCTGGTCTATGACAATTGTGCTAGATCTGCAAGGATGTGGTTAGAAAGTAGCCTACAAGTCTGGTCAATGACAATTGTGCTAGATCTGCAAGTCTGGTCTATAACAATTGTGCTAGATCTGCAAGTCTGTGGTTAGAACAAAGCCTACAAGTCTGGTCAATGACAATTGTGCTAGATCTGCAAGGTTGTGGTTAGAACATAGCCTACAAGTCTGGTCTATTTCAATTGTGCTAGATCTGCAAGTCTGTGGTTAGAACAAAGCCCACATGTCTGGTCTATAACAATTGTGCTAGACCTGAAAAATCTGTGGTTAGAACATAGCCTACAAGTCTGGTCAATGACAATTGTGCTAGATCTGCAAGTCTGTGGTTAGAACAAAGCCCACAAGTCTAGTCTATGACAATTGTGCTAGATCTGCAAATCTGTGGTTAGAACAATGCCCACAAGTCTGTTCAATGACAATTGTGCTAGATCTGCAAGTCTGTGGTTAGAACAAAGCCCACAAGTCTAGTCTATGACAATTGTGCTAGATCTGCAAGTCTGTGGTTAGAACAAAGCCCACAAGTCTAATCTATGACAATTGTGCTAGATCTGCAAGTCTGTGGTTAGAACAAAGCCCATAAGTCTAGTCTATGACAATTGTGCTAGATCTGCATGTCTGGTCTATGACAATTGTGCTAGATCTGCAAGTCTGTGGTTAGAACATAGCCCCCAAGTCTGGTCTATGACAATTGAGTTAGATCTGCAAGGTTGTGGTTAGAACAAAACCCACATGTCTGGTCTATTACAATTGTGCTAGATCTGCAAGTCTGTGGTTAGAACATAGCCTACAAGTCTGGTCAATGACAATTGTGCTAGATCTGCAAGTCTGTGGTTAGAACATAGCCTACAAATCTGGTTTATGACAATTGTGCTAGATCTGCAATGTTGTGGTTAGAACAAAGCCCACATGTCTGGTCAATGACAATTGTGCTAGATCTGCAAGTCTGTGGTTTGAACAAAGCCCACAAGTCTGGTCTATAACAATTGTGCTAGACCTGCAAATCTGTGGTTAGAACATAGCCTACAAGTTTGGTCAATGACAATTGTGCTAGATCTGCAAGTCTGTGGTTAGAACAAAGCCCACAAGTCTAGTCTATGACAATTGTGCTAGATCTGCAAGTCTGTGGTTAGAACAATGCCCACAAGTCTGTTCAATGACAATTGTGCTAGATCTGCAAGTCTGTGGTTAGAACAAAGCCCACAAGTCTAGTTTATGACAATTGTGCTAGATCTGCATATATGTGGTTAGAACAAAGCCCACAAGTCTAGTCTATGACAATTGTGCTAGATCAGCAAGTCTGTGGTTAGAACAAAGCCCACAAGTCTAATCTATGACAATTGTGCTAGATCTGCAAGTCTGTGGTTAGAACAAAGCCCACAAGTCTAGTCTATGACAATTGTGCTAGATCTGCATGTCTGGTCTATGACAATTGTGCTAGATCTGCTAGTCTGTGGTTAGAACATAGCCTACAAGTCTAGTCTATGACAATTGTGCTAGATCTGCAAGTCCGTGGTTAGAACAAAGCCCACAAGTCTGTTCAATGACAATTGTGCTAGATCTGCAAGTCTGTGGTTAGAACAAAGCCCACAAGTCTGGTCTATAACAATTGTGCTAGACCTGCAAATCTGTGGTTAGAACATAGCCTATAAGTCTAGTCAATGACAATTGTGCTAGATCTGCAAGTCTGTGGTTAGAACAAAGCCAACAAGTCTAGTCTATGACAATTGTGCTAGATCTACAAGTCTGTGGTTAGAACAAAGCCCACAAGTCTGTTCAATGACAATTGTGCTAGATCTGCAAGTCTGTGGTTAGAACAAAGCCCACAAGTCTAGTTCATGACAATTGTGCTAGATCTGCAAGTCTGTGGTTAGAACAAAGCCCACAAGTCTAGTCTATGACAATTGTGCTAGATCTGCAAGTCTGTGGTTAAAACAAAGCCCACAAGTCTAGTCTATGACAATTGTGCTAGATCTGCAAGTCTGTGGTTAGAACAAAGCCCACAAGTCTAGTCTATGACAATTGTGCCAGATGTGCAAGTCTGGTCTATGACAATTGTGCTAGATCTGCAAGTCTGTGGTTAGAACATAGCCTACAAGTTTGGTCAATGACAATTGTGCTAGATCTGCAAGTCTGTGGTTAGAACAAAGCCCACAAGTCTGGTCTTTGACAATTGTGCTAGATCTGCAAGTCTGGTCTATGACAATTGTGCTAGAAGATGCAAGGTTGTGGTTAGAACATAGCCTACAAGTCTGGTCAATGACAATTGTGCTAGATCTGCATGTCTGGTCTATGACAATTGTGCTAGATCTGCAAGTCTGTGGTTAGAACATAGCCTACAAGTCTGGTCTACGACAATTGTGCTAGATCTACAAGTCTGTGGTTAGAACAAAGCCTACAAGTCTGGTCAATGACAATTGTGCTAGATCTGCAAGGTTGTGGTTAGAACATAGCCTACAAGTCTGGTCTATTTCAATTGTGCTAGATCTGCAAGTCTGTGGTTAGAACAAAGCCCACATGTCTGGTCTATAGCAATTGTGTTAGACCTGCAAATCTGTGGTTAGAACATAGCCTACAGGTCTGGTCAATGACAATTGTGCTAGATCTGCAAGTCTGTGGTTAGAACAAAGCCCACAAGTCTAGTCTATGACAATTGTGCTAGATCTGCAAATCTGTGGTTAGAACAATGCCCACAAGTCTGTTCAATGACAATTGTGCTAGATCTGCAAGTCTGTGGTTAGAACAAAGCCCACAAGTCTAGTTTATGACAATTGTGCTAGATCTGCAAGTCTGTGGTTAGAACAAAGCCCACAAGTCTAGCATAGACAATTGTGCTAGATCTGCAAGTCTGTGGTTAGAACAAAGCCCACAAGTCTAATCTATGACAATTGTTCTAGATCTGCAAGTCTGTGGTTAGAACAAAGCCCATAAGTCTAGTCTATGACAATTGTGCTAGATCTGCATGTCTGGTCTATGACAATTGTGCTAGATCTGCAAGTCTGTGGTTAGAACAAAGCCCACAAGTCTAATCTATGACAATTGTGCTAGATCTGCAAGTCTGTGGTTAGAACAAAGCCCATAAGTCTAGTCTATGACAATTGTGCTAGATCTGCATGTCTGGTCTATGACAATTGTGCTAGATCTGCAAGTCTGTGGTTAGAACATAGCCCCCAAGTCTGGTCTATGACAATTGTGCTAGATCTGCAAGGTTGTGGTTAGAACAAAGCCCACATGTCTGGTCTATGACAATTGTGCTAGATCTGCAAGTCTGTGGTTAGAACAAAGCCCACAAGTCTGGTCTATAACAATTGTGCTAGACCTGCAAATCTGTGGTTAGAACATAGCCTACAAGTCTGGTCTATGACAATTGTGCTAGATCTGCAAGTCTGTGGTTAGAACATAGCCTACAAGTCTGTTCTATGACAATTGTGCTAGATCTGCAATGTTGTGGTTAGAACAAAGCCCACATGTCTGGTCAATGACAATTGTGCTAGATCTGCAAGTCTGTGGTTAGAACAAAGCCCACAAGTCTGGTCTATAACAATTGTGCTAGACCTGCAAATCTGTGGTTAGAACATAGCCTACAAGTTTGGTCAATGACAATTGTGCTAGATCTGCAAGTCTGTGGTTAGAACAAAGCCCACAAGTCTAGTCTATGACAATTGTGCTAGATCTGCAAGTCTGTGGTTAGAACAATGCCCACAAGTCTGTTCAATGACAATTGTGCTAGATCTGCAAGTCTGTGGTTAGAACAAAGCCCACAAGTCTAGTTTATGACAATTGTGCTAGATCTGCAAGTCTGTGGTTAGAACAAAGCCCACAAGTCTAGTCTATGACAATTGTGCTAGATCTGCAAGTCTGTGGTTAGAACAAAGCCCACACGTCTAATCTATGACAATTGTGCTAGATCTGCAAGTCTGTGGTTAGAACAAAGCCCACAAGTCTAGTCTATGACAATTGTGCTAGATCTGCATGTCTGGTCTATGACAATTGTGCTAGATCTGCTAGTCTGTGGTTAGAACATAGCCTACAAGTCTTGTCTATGACAATTGTGCTAGATCTGCAAGTCTGTGGTTAGAACAAAGCCCACATGTCTGGGCAATGACAATTGTGCTAGATCTGCAAGTCTGTGGTTAGAACAAAGCCCACAAGTCTTGGTCTATAACAATTGTGCTAGACCTGCAAATCTGTGGTTAGAACATAGCCTATAAGTCTAGTCAATGACAATTGTGCTAGATCTGCAAGTCTGTGGTTAGAACAAAGCCAACAGGTCTAGTCTATGACAATTGTGCTAGATCTGCAAGTCTGTGGTTAGAACAAAGCCCACAAGTCTGTTCAATGACAATTGTGCTAGATCTGCAAGTCTGTGGTTAGAACAAAGCCCACAAGTCTAGTTTATGACAATTGTGCTAGATCTGCAAGTCTGTGGTTAGAACAAAGCCCACAAGTCTAGTCTATGACAATTGTGCTAGATCTGCAAGTCTGTGGTTAGAACAAAGCCCACAAGTCTAGTCTATGACAATTGTGCTAGATCTGCAAGTCTGTGGTTAGAACAAAGCCCACAAGTCTAGTCTATGACAATTGTGCTAGATGTGCAAGTCTGGTATATGACAATTGTGCTAGATCTGCAAGTCTGTGGTTAGAACATAGCCTACAAGTTTGGTCAATGACAATTGTGCTAGATCTGCAAGTCTGTGGTTAGAACAAAGCCCACAAGTCTGGTCTTTGACAATTGTGCTAGATCTGCAAGTCTGGTCTATGACAATTGTGCTAGATCTGCAAGGTTGTGGTCAGAACGAAGCCGAAAAGTCTGGTCCAATTTGGTCTCCCTCCTGTGTTTTTTACTCTTCCATTATTTTACTTGGCTATATATCTGATATCGTAAATCACTGTCGCTTGAGCAGCCCTAATTATATGTCTGTGCTCCGTTCTCGCATAAACTTGTCAGTGTGAGATATTCATAATCGATATACGCTTAGGAACTATTTGTACTGGAAACAGCACAGACTCCTTGCATAATGTAAAAAAGTAAAGAGCCCCCGTTACGCCAAGTGGCGTTAAGGGAATATGGTATTAGTGACCATAAATTTTACAGACCTTCAGAACATGATTTTTTAGGGTAATGTGGTCGGTATTACGCCCGTGCCGCTTTACTTTCCCAGAAAAAAATCCGTTGCCCATTTAAGGCTGGGTGAACCCGGAAGTCGTCGGTTGGGATTGAACCCTACCTCTTGTCCTTTGTAGTCCAGTTCACTAACCACTGAGCTATCACGGCTCCCTAGACTCCTTGCATACACCGAAGTAGAAGTGTTAACGTGACCCAGATAGAATTCTCTTTTATCTAGCCAATCTGTTGAGGTGAAAGTAGATGATACATAGTTTACTCTATAAATGAAGTCGTTAGCATCAAAGAAGTTCCACGAGGTAAGGATAGGGAAGGAGAAAAGACACGATGTCGTAACAACAAAAGCGCGGGAAATAAATGAGGAAGAAAATTGAGAGGAGAGATGTAATTCGTTCTTAAGATTGATACATTGGGCGACAAGAAGAAAACTACTTGGAAACGCATTTCGATGTTACCAAAAGATAATATAAATGAGTTTTATCCAGCTTTAGAACCAATGGTGTTCTAATTAATCTGAAAGATGCGTTTAATAGCCAAATTAAAGATAATTAAAGGTTATCTCCATGCCTTGCTAGGCGTATTGGGAATATGGTGTTAGTGACCATATTTTTCCTTGACCATGGCACATTTGTGGATGATGTGGTCGGTATCACACCAGGCCGCCTTTACTTCCCAGAAAAAAAAACAACTTTAGTACCAATTTTTAGAGGCTGGGTGAACAACGGAGCCTTGTGGGTCCGGGGAAAAAAAAGCCGGCACTTCTGTGAATCGAACCCAGACACTTATGATCAGGAATCGAACACACTAACCACTTAGCCACTGAGGCTCCTGTGTAAATAGAGATGACTTTAAATGAGCTTATTGTCCACGTTTCTGGACGCTGGAGTTGACTTCCGTTATAAGATGGGAAGTGGTGGAGGCAATGAAGGAAGGAATAGTCGCTTTGGGATCTTGAGCATCTGATCCTGTATTTATATGCTCAGGTCTGCCACTTGCACAAAGAGCCTCCTATTGCGAGTGTTTTCTACGTCTATGCGTGACGGGATTCTTTATAATATACAAGTATACACACACACGTACGCACACAGACACATTGTCCTTGATTAACGTCGAGTTAGCTTCCTAAAACCAGCGATTTTAATTTGTCAACAACAACAAAAAAAAAAAAAACGTTAAGTGCACCAATTTGGCAATTGTTGGAAAAGAAGAAAAAATGCCCCCGCCACGACTCCTGAAGATATAGTGAATACAGTTCTACTGTCTAGTGAATAGAGCGTTAATGTCTGGTGAATACAATGCTACTGTCTAGTGAATGGAGCTTTAATGTCTAGTGATTACAGTGCTACTGTTTAGTCAATAGAACGATAATGTCTAGTGAATACAGTGCTACTGTCTAGTGAATAGAGCGATAATGTCTAGTGAATAATGCGTTAATGTCTAGTGAATATAGCGTTAATGTCTAGTGAATATAGCGTTAATGTCTAGTGAATATAGCGTTAATATCTAGTGAATGCAGTGCTAATGTCGAGTGAATACAGTGCTAATGTCTAGTGAATACAGCGCTAATATCTAGTTAATACGGCGTTAATGTCTAGTAAATATAGCGTTAATGTCTAGTGCGTACAGTGCTAATGTCTAGTGAATACAGTGCTAATGTCTAGTGAATATAGCGTTAATATCCATATATTTCTTTAATTAGCAAACGTTATATATTGAGGTCAGTGTTTTGCCACCATGAAAACAAACTAGAATCAGTTAAAGACTGGATATATCTGGAAATCGTCAATCGAGATAAAACCCGACATCTTGTGCTCATCAACTGTCCAGATTTGTCCACAATATGTCCATCTGTTCCATTCTACCACTTCTATTACTAATTATCATCATGACAGCTTTCAATACTTAACTTAATTATTTTTTTTCCCCTGCAAATCAGTGAATGTTTGCACAGTCGTAGAGTGGCATGTCCGGAGTTCACTGATCGAAAAATGCCCTTGACTCGCCTAATTTATCTTCTAATTCAGCAATAAGGATAAACACAAACATATAATAATATATAATAATTAACGTTATTGAGTTATTGAATTATTAGCGGGTCATCATCATTACACTCCGAACATGTCCATAGGTGCTCAGATCCCCTCCTCAGCAAGTCTCGCAGTGTCCAGCGACTGACGACGCCAGTTCTGTAACGTATTAAATATAGCGCGGGCCCACGATTAGAGCTCCAGAAAACACATAAAATAACCATACAATGATATTAAACAGCGAAACCTGCAGAGGGACGAAACAAACTACAACGCTTCGGTAGAAACTTTCATCAGGTACAGGACAACACATATTTATACATTATTTAAAAACATTATACGGAAAGTAGTATTTTAAAATCAATATTCATCATCATGTGCCATACCGGTTGGCGTAGGTGATCATGTCCCTCCACAATCTTCTATCTACAGTGCATCGTATCAGTTATGTTGTTGACTGTTTTCCATGCCATGACACCAAGCTATCCAGTATTTTCTCTCTTTGTCGCCCACGATCTCTCTTTCCTTTTATTGTGCCAGTTGTAACCAAGTATTCCAACTTTCCTCTTCTCATGATGTACCCGAAAAATGTTGATTGCTTCTTTCTGATGCTTTTTAAGAGCTCCCTTTTTGTGTTGGCCTCTTTGAGAACTTCCTCATTGGTCTATTTAGCTGTCCAGTGAACTTTCAACATTCTTCTGAGAAATCTCATCTCTGTGGCCTCCAATCATCTTTTCATTTGTTTGTCCACTGTCCATGATTCGCTTCCATAGGTCAGAATTGGTTCTATATAGCACCGATGAACTCTCTTTCTCATTTTTTATTGACATAGATTTGTTGCATAAGATATTTTTAACCTTATGAAATGCTATTTTGGCCTGAGCTATTCTGCTTTTTATTTCTGTGGTGCATTTCCCATCTGATGTTATTATTGTTCCCAAGTATTTGAAACGTTGCACTTGTTTCAGATTTGTCTCATTTATTTTTATGCTGCATGATGGTGGTGATTGTTTCTTCGATATAACCATTACTTATGTTTTCTTACTTTTCAGACTGAGACCTTTCTTGTTGCTTTCATTTACTATTATGTCTATCATTTCGTGTAGCTCATTCTCTGTCTCTGCTATTAAGACTGTGTCATCCGCATATCGCAAATTATTTATGTTGTGAAAATCAATATTAACACACACATAAAGTCAAACACTGATCACAAAATTGAAAATGATGGATTAGGAACAGTGGTCAGGGTTTGAAGTCTGTTGATCACAAAATGGATAGTCAATACGGCAGGTAGGATCTCTAGAGGTGAGAAAGAGCCGAACGTTGTGAAAAATTAGTGTCTCATGGGGATGGATGAAAGGAGAGAGTAGAAGAGGATGACAGTAATTATAAGAAAAAAAGTGATAACAGATTAACCCTCTTGGATGGAGAGTACCAAACGGGCTATGAGTCTGTTTTCCAAAGCGAACAGACTGTGGGTGTCAGAGGAGCAAGAGACGATACCAGTAACCTGGAAGTCCTTCCAGGTATGATGGCCTGCAGATCTGAAGTGGGAGGAGACCGGAGTGCCGCAATCGATTTCGATGTAGCTCAAGTGTACACTTTTATTTTATTTTGTCATAACTGACAAAAAAAGGTGCATACTTATCTTTTAGAACCCATTGACCTCGGGCTTCTGTACAATCAGAATAGCTCTCTAAATGAATGAATTAGGGGGCCAACAAATCAATGAACAGTAGCTATAGTCCGTTCAGATTCGTTTGCCGAGATGTTATGATTTATAATTAAAAAAGTTCTTGATGATTTCACATGATTTTTGGCATACGGTGTTAAAATGTCCATGTCACGAGAACATATGTGTTACTCGATGTCTAGCTATAACGGTTTTCTTAAAGCGGCGAATTCCTTTGATCTTGCCCATGTAACTATTATTTTGACCCTAATCAAAATGTTTTACAGTAATCTAGTGCAACGATGACCCATAGGCGTGTCCATAAAATTGTACTTGGTGGCAAGTATACAAATTTTAAATTATATATAGAACTTTTGTTCGTAGAGTCAATTTGATATAGTTCCATGCTCTTGGTGTGAGTTTCCCAAATGTTGTCGCTGCCTTTCAAATACGTACATTTAGTTCCTCATCTAAGGAAAGTGTGGCTGTAATAGTGGATCCAAGATAGCTGAACTTCTGTACTGACTCAAGCAGGCTTCCATTCAAAGTAATGGTTGGTTGGTTTGCTTATAACATATTTTTGATTGCTTGGGTGGTCTTGAACAATAAACTGTTTAACAAATCAACTAGGAAATATTGCAAATCAAACTATTTATCTGTAGACTTAATCAGAGTAATGATCATTCAGAATCAGACGAGTCAAATAGGTCGATTACTGCTTTCGGCTGAACAAACAACAAACCATCCTTTTTCCAATATTCCTCTTCTTGTCGTAACACATGATCCTCACATTTTACCCAGTAGTCTTTATTTATATTTGATAGAGCCTGATTTGTAAGTGTCTCAACATCGCATAATTTGAAAGTTTTATTTGTATATGCTACGTGTCCTTTAACTTTTGCCCAAACTAGTTCTATAGGATTTAAGTGTGCATGATATGGAGGTAGTCTCAAACATCTATGGCCATGTTCTTGAATTAACTTGTCTATTTTAAATATCTTTGTACGTTGTGTCTGTTTTACAAGGCTAAGCGATTCGGGTTTCAAGTAGCTGTCGTTAACTTGTATGTGTTCTTTTATGAGCCACGTTTTGATTGCATCTTTTGTACTTGATGATGTTGGGATTCTATCTTCTACGTTAACTACGTTATGGTATGAAGCATTGTCCATTATCAGACAAGAAGGTCGATCTAATATTGGAAGGATACTTTTCTCGATCCAGTCTTTAAATATGTGCCCATTCATTTCGGAGTGGTAGTCTCTATTGTCTATGGATTTTGAAATGAAAACGAGATGAGCATTCTGCAACAACCCATTATGTCTGCTACCTGCATGTGCAACTATCAAACGTTGCCCTTTACTGCTTGGTACTGATCTTTTAATACTTCCATCTGCTAACTGCCATTCCTTTTCATTTGTATGATGAGCGTTGATCCAAGTTTCATCTAAATAAACAATATCATAATCATTTTCGCGCATTTCCTTCACTTCACGTAAATACTTGCTTCTAAGAGCTACTAGATGTGGCTTCTCACAAATAATGTTTTTTCCACCAGCATACTTTCTAAAGGTGAAGCCTGCACTTCTTAATATTTTCCATAATGAAGTTTTTGATATTTCAATGTCGTTGTTAGTTTTCAGCCAAAGCTTCAACTTTCTAAGTGTCACTTCTTCGTTTATATCAAACATTCGACAGATTTCTCTTTTTACTAGGTCCTTATCAAAACTGTCTAACGTTTCTTTCCTTCCTTGCTTTCTTGCATTTGTTGGCAATAAATATCCGCTTCCTTTAACTATTCGATCAAATGAACGTTTACACAAACCTAAAATATGCATTGTTCTCTTCTCAGGGTTTGATAAAGAAAAATAAAGATGTCCCTTTTTACGCTCTCTGCAGAAGTATTGATAAATCTTTATAGCAATGTTATGCTCAGTAAAATATTTTGCCTTTATATTCATTCTCACATAGACTTGCAGAAGATAATATGGATAGTGCCGCCTCCTTTCTGTAAATATTGAGATTTGCCTCTGAATTATGACTCGAACTCGAGTCTACGGCCGTGATTTTGACGTCACATAATTTCCGGTTTCGGCTAAAATGTCATTTTGTGCTAAACGGGAAATTTCATATGTAACATTTCTTTATAAAAATTTATAGTGGAAACATAACTATTTTAGGACGGTGCGCATTCAGCCGTGAAGGTCATGCCTATATGTTAAAGAATCAGCTGTGAGATGTAAGCATCTACATAATCCCGCCGGTGTTTATATTATCGATTAACTTTTTTTTAATATAGGTTAAATAAGGCATCTTTGAAACTGGATCACATTTCTTTGATAAAAAAATATTTTTATAGCGACATTAGTATTCTAAACCTAACTTCAAAAGATCAATGCAAATGAACAATAAGTTTTTGAAAAAAATAAATTAATGTCTAGGCAAACGAATCTGAACGGACTATAGCATGTTATGATGTCTTCGTACACAATATATTATATTACAGTATAACATTGAGCAAACATTTAAAATACATTACCGATATGCACAAAAAAGACAGGTGGAGCAATATTAAAACATAACATTGAATTTAAATATGTGGGAACAATGTTAATCACAGATGGTAGATGTACAACAGAAGTGATATGTAGAATCGTTTAGGTAAAAGCAGATTATTTAAAAATGAGGAAGATACTGTGCGATCCATTTTTGACAATAGAAACAAACAAAAAACAAAAAAGATTTGTTAAATGCTATGTAGAGCCAGTCTTAATATATATCGAAGTGAATCATGGACAGAGGGACAATAGACAAGAAAATCACTAGAGGCTGTAGAAATGTGGTTTTACAAAAGAATGTTGAGAATACCATGGACAATTAAGAAGAGTAATGAAAACGTTATGAAAGAAGCCAACGCAAAACGAGAGCTAATTTCCAAAATTAGGAATAAACAATCAGCATTTTTGGCCATGCAGTGAGAAGGGAACAGCTGGAATATATTGTAACAACTGGGAAAATAGAGGGACGAAGAGATAGAGGGAAGTAAAGAGAAAAGATAAAAGACAGCTTAAGAGTGACTTTTGCAGAAGGTCAACAACATAAATGATAAATAATTGTCGAGATCGAAAGTTATGGAGAAACATTATCACCTGCGCCAACAGGCATGGTACTAGATGATGATGATAACACTGTGAGTTTATGTAGTTTTTATTCGACATTACAGAGAGATGACGTGGGTGTGAAACACCATTAGCTGGTGCGTGTGTGTCTGTGTGTGTGTGTGTGTCTGTGGGTGTATGTGTGTGTGTGTCTGTATATATATATATATATATATATATATATACATACATACATAGATGTACATGGAGAATGATTTGATAACAATGGAGTGGTATGTAAAATTAGTGTAGAGGTAATAAACGGTTATACAACCAACAGTAAAGGTAAAGTACGAGACTTGAATCGACGTCTTAGCACGATAGTTTTCACCCATATGTGCTCGGCCGCTTATCAAGAAGTGTTCGGAGACTTCTGGATAGTGTCACTTCAAGCATCGAAACTCACGAAGCGAGGCGGCATTCCTTACCTTCCCAAAGTACTACCCTGGTACCCATTTCTTCCAGCGGCTGGGTCGACCGCGCGACCTTTTTTTTCCCAACCACGAGTACAATTCACACTGCTTCCAGCCAACAGTATCGTTGATAATCGGGAAGATAAAGAGGACATACGTTGGCTATGTTATGAGAAAACATGACCAGAAATCGGCAAATCAAGTACACAAATAAAAAAATAACGGGCACACTAGGCTGACTTTCGTGAAACACTAAGAAGAACATTGACAAGAGAGGCCAAAAAAATCCACAACCATAAGCTCTCTTATTGAGATTTAAAAGTTCTAACAGAAAAGAGGCGTATAGTCAAATGCACAGAGAGTCTGGGGTGATAATGAAGTCATGTGTTTTTTAGATATCTAAACTAAAATAAAGAAAGGTCTCAGTCTGAATAGTAAGAAAACATAAGTAATGGTTATATCGAAGAAACAATCATCACCATCATGAAGCATAAAAATAAACGAGAAAAATCCGAAATAAGTGCAACGTTTCAAATACTTGGGCACAATAATAACATACTATGGAAGATGCACCACAGAAATAAAAAGCAGAATAGCTCAGGCCAAAATAGTATTTCAGAAAATGAAAAATATCTTATGCAACAAATCTATGTCAATAAAAATGAGTAAGAGAGTTCATCGGTGCTATATAGAACCAATTCTGACCTATGGAAGCGAATCATGGACAGTAGACAAAGAAATGAAAAGAAGATTAGAGCCCACAGAGATGGGATTTCTCAGAAGAATGTTGAAAGTTCCCTGGACAGCTAAAAAGACCAATGAGGAAGTTCTCAAAGAGGCCAACACAAAAAGGGAGCTCTTAAAAAACATCAGAGAGAAGCAATCAACATTTTTCGGGTACATCATGAGAAGAGGAAAGTTGGAATACTTGGTTACAATTGGCAAAATAAAAGGAAAGAGAGATCGCGGACGACAAAGAGAGAAAATGCTGGATAGTTTGGTCTCATAGCATGGAAAACAGTCAACAACAGAACTGATACGACGCACTGTAGATAGAAGATTGTGGAGGGACATGATCGCCTACACCAACCGGTATGGCATATGATGATGATGAAACTAAATATATTCGGTAGCCTAGTTGGGAAAATCACTCGACTGGACTACCGACGTTCAGACAACCCATGTTCGATTCCCGCTGGAAGCAGTATGGGTTGTACTCGTGTTTGGTAAAAAATATACTTCCGCGGCCGACCCAGACGCTGTCAGATATGGATACCAGGGTCGTACTTTGGGAAGGTGAAGAATGCCGCCTCACATTGTGTGATTCGATGCTTGAAACGACACTATCCAGAAGTCTCCGAACATTTCTTTATAAGCGGTCGAGTACATAACGGTGACAACTCGCGTGCTAAGACGCCGGTTCAAGTCACATGTTTTACCTTTAAATATCTATTTCTGAAGGCATCTTAAACTGTTATAGTTTTGTACCTTCGAACGATCAGTAGTTTCAAAAGAGAACAATCAAGAGTGCAATCAGCGTAAAAGATGTCATCAGAAAAAAAATGCATGAGAACCCTGGCAAAGAAGACAGCATCTCTGTGCAATCGGAGTTTCAAATTGTCGAGCAATCCGTTCATAATGGCCTGCCTCTTCGTAACTTTTATTCTGTCACCATATCAGCGGCAAAACATGTAGCCATATATTGCTGCAATTTAAAAATGTTGTTGCTCTAAGGCACTTTCAGGGAGCAATAACTACTGCGATTTGTTATCAGAAATTGTTCGGTGGATCACAGCTTGCTCCGAGATAGAGATAGAAATTGAAATATCAGATAGGAATAACGACGGATGAGAATAAAACAAGAGACAACAAACCCCAAACCCCTCTTGAACAAAAAATAAAACCCATTTCCGGAAACGGTTTCTCTCTCTCTCTCTCTCTCGCTCTCTCTCTCTCTCACTCTCTCTCTCTCTCTTTCTCTCTCACACACAGACATGTATATATTTGGCACGCGTAAGATCATGTGGTACACACGCACACACACACACATACACACGCACGCACACAGCCGCAATCATAAACGATTGCGCTCATCCAGCAAAGGGGTACCAGGAGAATATTTCTGGCCATCGATTTTAGACCGAGGCCAGTTTCAGATGTAAAAAAAATCAAACTGCTGTCTCACGTGAGGTTACCGAGAAAGGTTTCCTATCGGTTTCAACTGGTTTGACGTGCAATGAGCCGAGAATAAACATGAGGAAGATGTTAGTTGAGGGTTTCACATAAATGGGGTTTACTGGCCATTTTATGGACTTGTGCAGCGAGTTAGAAGTGATGCTGATAGTAAAATAGATTTTTTTTTTTTAGGGCTGAATTTTGTGCGGTGAGTTAGAAGTGGTAAATGAAATATATATATTTTTTTAAGGTTGAATTTTGAGCCGTGAGTTAGAAGTGATAAATGAAATAGACTTTTTTAGGGTTGAATTTTCAGCGGTGACTTAGAAGTGATGCTGATAAGTGAAATATAATTTTTGAGGGCTGAATTTTGAGCGGTGAGTTAGAAGTGATAAATGAAATAGACTTTTTAAGGGTTGAATTTTCAGCGGTGACTAAGAAGTGATGCTGATAAGTGAAATAGACTTTTGGGGAGTTGAATTTTGTGCGGCGAGTTAGAAGTTCGTAGATGATCGTAGTGAAATAGATAAAGAGGTTTTTAGGATGGAATTTTGTGCGTCGGTTTAAAGTGATACTTATAAGTGATAATATAATTTGAATGGAAAATTGAAATGTAACTGATGAAAATAATCGATCCGAAATTTTCTGCAAAAATAATTTTAATTGGACAACACTGGAAGACAAATAAATGGTGTGGTAACAAGTGTTGTAAATCAAGATATTTTATATACTGATAACTACTATGGTTACCAGTGTTTTAAATCACCATATCTTTGGAGACTGATAACTTATTTAAATCATGACAAACTCAGATTGATAATCAACGTTGTATATTATAATATTTCTAGAACCTGGTAAATGATACCCTAGATCATGACAAACTCAGATTGATAATCAACGTTGTATATTATAATATTTCTAGAACCTGGTAAATGATACCCTAGATTATGACAAACTCAGATTGATAATCAACATTGTATATTATATTATTTCTAGAACCTGGTAAATGATACCCTTGATCATGACAAACTCAGGGTTTAATAACGATTATTGTAAATAACTAGCCGCGATAGCTCAGTGGTTAGTGAACTGGACTACAAAGGACAAGAGGTAGGGTTCGATCCCAACCGACGGCTTCCGGTTCACCCAGCCATTAATGGGTACCTGATTTTTTTTCAGGGAAAATGAAGCGGCACGGGCGTAATACCGACCACATTACCCCAAAAATCATGTGCCGAAGGTCTGTCAAAGTATATGGTCACTAACACCATATTCCCTCTACGCCACTTGGCGTGTCGGGGGTACTTTACTTTTTATTTTATTTTATTGTAAATAACTACATCCTTAAAGTCTGTTATAGAAAACTGTTATAGAAGATAGTGGCAATATCATAGTTAGATAACGGTTGGCACAGACCACGACTTTTCTCCTGATTAGAAAGCCCTTCACAAAAGCACTAAATACCCATTGTTATCATCTGACACGTTCCACTCTAACTCTACCAACGAGAGAAGGAAGATCCCTATTCAGTAGCTCCACAGCACAAACTACATTGGGTTTTCATGACTGCGCCTTTCGACTAGAACTTAATACCAAGACATTACTATTCAGTCTGTATTACATTATCTCCTGGAAGACGAAAACTGATTCTATTTTGTTCTGTTTATTTCACGGAATATTTCAATTTCTGAAAGTTTTCAAACAGACATTGTATTAGTGAAATCGTTTAATTTCGATGCAAACATTTGTTGGAAAAACAACATTATCAATAGAATAATGTTTGAAAACATAAATTAGTTTTTTTTGTTTTTTTTTTAATTTTGTAAATATTTATCTTCTTTTGATTATTTATTGACTTCTTCTTTCCTTCCTTATTTGCCTTTCAGCGTCGAGGGGATATGTAATTGGCGGTCTTTTGCACCTTTGTTGGCTTCATCTGATGTTATGTTTCCGAGTGTTTCTAATATTTCAACAATTCCTCTTTTTCGTGGGGACCCTTGAGTCTTGTGTTCTTGCAACGTTTACTGAAGGTTTGTTGTGTTGTGTTTTGATCTTTCTGTCTTACCACACGGACAAACCATTTTACCTGTTGTTCTTTTAATTTATTCTAGTGCGGGGACTATTCCGAATTTTTCTTAGTTTTTCATTTTGTGGTCTTATCTCTCAGGCTGTTTCCTGTCATTCGTCTAACTCATTTAATCTCGGTTGTAGTGGTTTTTCTTATTTTTTCTTGCATCTTCGGTCCAAGACTGGCATTGATAGTAGCACAGCGTTGGGGTGAAGATTGTATTGTAGAGTACCCGTTTTGTCTCCAGAGTTATTTCTTGTTGGACAATAGTGGTGATAGTTGTCTAGTGATTTAACATGCTTTGTTGCATCTTGAGTCTTTTCTGCTGCAAGTGAATTGTTGCTTGTCACTAAACTTCCTAGGTATTTAAACTCCCCCACATGTTTTAGTTGTCTGCCATCCATCGTTATGTTGATATCCCATTCTCTTTTGCGATATTCGGGACTTTTGTTTTGTTGATTTTGAATTTCATGTAAAATAAAGAAAAACCACTTTGGATATATATATATATATATATATATATATATATATATATATATATATAATATATATATATTTGTATACAATATACATAACATAACATACATAACATAACACATGTTGGATGTAGGAGGGATCTGATTACAGATTTGTAGGTAGCGTCTTCTACACACATACATACTCTAACTAATACAAGCATTTCGCTCCATTACTGGATTTGGGCTAGGCGCCCTACTGGCGTGAGCCAGTCTCCTTGTCTCACTTATACTATCTGTGAACCTTGTCTAGCTTTATCTGTGCAGACCTTTAAATACTCACTATCTCATCCAATCGGGTCTCGCCCCGCTCCCTTTCAGTCTCGATCTGGCTAAAACTCCCCCATTATATTTAAAGTGGTAGCGAATACATATATTTATATATTTCGTGATCTCTTCTAAAAATGTGCTTTTCCTTCTCGTATGGCGGATGCCGACCAGGACTGTTCAGCCCACCTGCTCATGGTTTCTTCCATAACCTTTCCTTCTCTCAATGGCAACTGCTAGAGAGCAGTGCTTTGTTTTCCGGGGCATCCTTCCCGTGGATAGAGCTTCGAAAGTACTGGCATAGCTTCCCCCGTTATTGGATCCATGGGACGTTTTTAGTTGATACAAAAGTTCCACCTATTGTACCCACCCCGTCCTGGTCGAAGAGCCCTATCTGGGCTTTTTGTTCTTGGAGGTAATATCTTCAGAGCCTTTCTCATGATGAAATCAACATATGTGTCTAGGCTATGACGATTCCTCCATGATGAAATCAACATATTTGTCTAGGCTATGACGATTCCTCCATGATGAAATCAACATATTTGTCTAGGCTATGACGATTCCTCCATAGTTTCTGCCTTCATTCAGCACGCTCTGACTAAATTTTAAATCTTTAATGTTGTGGGTTGGACACAGGTGGAGGATATGTTCTGAGTCCTGGATACCAGTCCCCCATGGGCATTCGTTTGTGTAGGACACTTCAGGACAACAGAGATGAATCAGGAATCTACAGTGACCGGTCCTCAAACGAGAGATGGTCTACTGGAATCTCTGCAATTGATGTAAGGTGGTTATTGTTGTTGCTAATATTGATGTGAACTAAAATGCCATTTTTATTTTGAAACAAGCATCTGTGATATATGATTTATTTCAACCCCGATAGGAAATAACATTATCGTGGGTCGAACCCGGGTCCTCCTTTGCTGAAAGCAAGTGGTTTGGCTAAATATATCCGCCACACTTTTTAAACCATCCTCTTATATTCACTCATGCAACAAAATTGTTGTATGCCCTACGGCTGATTAAGGGACATAATATTATATTCGATTATTCCCCGTTGTTGTGGTTAGATAATTATCTAAGCTTGGGGTTTCTAAGCATTAAAGAAAAATAATTTATTACATTAGCCAATATTTTGGGTCGCGCAGTCCGTTACACTTTCTCTTTTTAAGGGACAGAATTAATAAGGAATATAATATACATAAGCGTATATTCACTGCCCGTGATAAGTGTTCGTTAGAAGAGAATGCCATGTTAACATTGAATATTTCAATGATGGCAAACTGACACATCTTATTCTCTCTTCCTTCATTAGCTTTCAAAATAATTATAGGTGTCGCTGTTTACAATATGGTCGTGACATCTTGGGCTTATGTTGGTTGATTGGTTGGATGGATGTTGGGGTAGGGATGTAGGTAGGTTAGAAACAGACGGAAAGATAGATGTGAGATAATAGGGATAACACAACAACTAGACTTTACTAAACAATTGATACAACGCTGTGTTCGGATACAATCATCAATAAAGACAGCCGTAAACGGAATGTAACGCTTACCATTTACATTTCACAATCTATTCTATCTTTCGCTTGATTCTTGATAAGGATAATCACAGTTCCCCAAATGTGGCGCATTCTACTTTTTCAAACTGACAAAGTCCCAAGTTTCACTCATCCTCTAAAAATGAGTATCAGGTATTTTTTCTGGGAAATAAAGAGATCGGGGAGAAAACTCGGGAGAGTTCGAAGACTACGGGAATAAACTCCGGCAGAAGAGGCAGGGTTAGGGGTCATAAGGCGGCTAGTGATCTATTTTCCGTCTTCTAGCATTTCATGCAGCTTAAGTTTGGTTCAGAACATATGGTCCTCGTCCCTCCTTCGGAACGCTTTACATAGGAGCCGAGATGGGGGCTGGTGCGTTTTTGGCACATCATTATCTTGCCATTATTCACCTGAGCATATCAAGCAAACAGTCATGTCAGCGCCATCCTTGTGTGGGCTCAGCTGATGGAAAACCCCATATCTCATGCTCCAGCAAAGGGGGCGCCAGAATCATGTATCCTGCATGCATGCAACATCTCCAACCTTATTAAGGGAGAACATATTGGGGAAACAGCCCTCATCGACAAGGGTTGCAGAGTCTACATTTTGATATCACAGCCCTTCCGGAAAAGAGACTTTCAGACTGTGGTTTAGTCAGGGAGAAAACTTATACCTTTCATCTGACAGGGTCTAAACCTGAGTAGCCTCGACTACACGGAGTGGGTTTTGTCGTAGAAAACAAGTTCATTGATTCCATAATCACCTATAAAGGAACAGCATAACGCATATCTAAAAAATGAACTCAAAAGCAGAACCAATGAACATCATTATAGCCTATGCACCAACAATGGCAGCAGATACAGAAGATAAAGACAGATCTTCTAATGCTCCAATTTATCTTTGATTCGGTCCCCAAGGTAGACCAACCCTACTCGCTAGGAGACATAAGTGCACACATTGGATCTGACATCACCCATGACCTTCATTCTTAGGTCATAATGACATTGGCAAAATGAAAGAGAACGATCAGAGACTTCTGGAATGTTGTTGTCATAGCAACATGTGTGGGACCAGTCATGAAAATCGACAAAACAAAAACTCAATATGGCGTCATCCTTGATCTGGTCTTTGGTACCAGCTTGGCTTTGTCGTAGTTCGCAACCACGACCTAAATAATATTAAATTAACCCGAGTATACCCAGAACAGGGTGTCCGGTTAGCGCAATCGATAGGCGGTTGGCTTACCACGGCAACAGCCGGGGTTCGTTCCCTGGCGAGGACACCTGGGTTTTACTAATTCCCTAAAAATTAGTGGGAGCCGCGATAGCTCAGTGGTTAGTGAACTGGACTACTACGGACAAGGGGTAGGGTTCGATCCCAACCGACGGCTCCGGGTTCACCCAGCCTTAAATGGGTACCGGATTTTTTCTGGGAAAGTAAAGCAGCACGGGCGTAATACCGACCACATTACCCCAAAAATCATGTGCTGAAGGTCTGTAAAATATAGGGTCACTAACACCATATTTCCCTATACGCCACTTGGCGTGACGGGGGGTACTTTACTTTTTTTTTTTATACCCAGAACAGACTGTGACACTGACCATGCACTTGTCATTAGTAAAGGCAACCACCAAAAGGATGTACAAATCTAGAGAACCATCCAAGCCTAAGATTAGTATCACTGCAGTGAAAATACCCGACAACCAAGTCATGTTCAAGAATGCCTAATGCATGGTGATAGCAGAAGATCTAGACAATGTAGATGATACATGGAACAGTTTGAAATCACACATCCTTGACTTTGCAATTTTTTCTGATGGTAAAAATAAATACTCCAGGAAGGACATGGTTCAAGAAAACTCGTTGAAAATCAGGCCATTTGTAAGAGAGGAAGAACAAGGCTTTCTCAACCTTAAAGAATTACCTATGCCAGAAAAGTATAAGATCAAACAGCGGAATAAGTGCAACGGGTAAAAAATGTGGGAAAGAATACTGGTCAGATTTGTACTTTACAATACAGAAATGTGCAGAGCTGGGCAACTCAGGGACAATGATATGAGTCTCATCAACATAAAAGTTACTCTAGGCCCAAACTCATACAAAATTGTTCAATTAAGAAACTAATCGATGAGCCTATCAGTGACAAAACTAAACAGATGGAAAGCTGGGTCAAACTTTACTCAAGACTACTATGAAAATAAGCCAGCAAGCCCACTCCCGGACTAGCTGGTCCCAAAATACTCAACATGGTGAACCTACTGAGAAGGAACTTCATGATGTCATACGCGACCTCCCGAGCAAGTGCTAAAGTGTCAGGTAACGACAACATCCCCGCCGAAGTTCTCAAGTAAAATCTTCAAATTCTCCTGTCCGCCCTATTCAAACTCCTTGTCCAATGCTGTAGACGTGGAGATATACCACAGGTTAAGAAAAATGTCAAGATTGTAACGTTATACAAGATGTAAGGGGACGAGAGCGATTATAACTACTATAGGGAATCGCCCGCCTGAGTATAACTTGAAAAGCAATCACAAGAACTGTTCTAAAGCGCCTACATCAACTAGCAGAACGTATCTTTCCCGAAACTCAGTTCGGTTTTAGAGTTGTTATATTAATCATTGATATGATTTTTACTTTCCATCGATTGCAGGAGAAATGCAAGGTACGGGGAATAACTATATTTATTGCTTTCGTTGATACCACAAGGGTTTCTGAAACCCTGAGAAGAGTGGGTCTATACAAGGAGCTTGAAAATGTAGGCTGCCCACCGACATTACGCAAAATGAGCAAGTCATTTCATAACAATATATCTAACACAATCCAGTTCGAAGGCAGATCATTCCAGTCATTTGAGATTACATATGATGTCAAGCACGGATGCATTCTTGCCCTCACCCTATTCGGAGTCTTTTTTTTCGCTGCCCTTCTAAACAATGCTTTTAATGCTGTCTCTGAAGACGTCTATATCCGAACAAGATCTGACAACTTGTTTAATCTATCACGTCTGAGGGTAACACTTAAAACAATTGAGACCCTCATCAAGGAGCTTCTATTCAAAGATGACGCAGTACTGGTTGAACACGATGAAACTGTTCTGCGCTCAATTATTGACAATCTAGCTAGATCATGTGACTTCATCTCCTGTCAATAAGTATCCAGAGGACTAGTGCTTCAATAAGGTGTACCCATACCCGCAACTGTAACATTAAATAACACACCCATGAATCTGTGCGTAAGTTCTCCTACCTCGGCTCAGTGGCTACACCCACCATCTCACTTGATGAAGAGATAAATACAGTCGAACCTGGTCTTAGGACCACCTGTTTAAAGCGTTTCCCTGGTTATAGGACCGGGTCTACAATTTCCCCGAGTTTTTTACTATATGCTAACACTAATTACGGCGCTCACCGTATGACGCGACCAGAGACCAGGCTAATTAACCGCCGCCAATGTTATTTATCCTGTTTACGACACGCGGGTAGTAATCCGAGATAAAGATACACTGACCAGCCAGTCCTTATCCGTCTCGCTGGGAGCCATAAACGATCGACACAGGTGTCTCCTACAGGTGTCGAAGTTTTCCCGTATTTAGTGAGTCCCAGATTACAGTGGGACGTGTTACGTTTATCAGTCAATACTGGTGTGAGAAAAACGGCAGACACAGATCTATGATTCGTGAAGTGACATCACTTCGCGGTTCCGTCTAGACCAGAGTAGACCATTGCGTGGCCCGTATAAATTACAGGAATTAACTAAAGAATTAGTTATTGCCCGCTTAGAGTGTATTCACGTACATGTACAGTATCTCAGTGAATTATTTTTGTGGATTTTAAAAGTGTTACACACAATATAGGAAATGGCCAGTGTCAAAAGTGTAAAACCAAAAGCATTAACGCTGGAAGAACGAATATCAGTGATTCGACAAAATATTTTTGTGTGTTTAACTATCGTGTTTTATGAAAAGTGTCCAACCAGTGGCTATTGTAGACCGACATGTGCACTATGTTCTACTCATGGATTACGCTGATTTGCAGGTTAGTTTTCATAGTGCTTAGGATAAAAATTTTTTTATCGCTCTATTTATTATGTGAAACCTGTGAGGCAGGACCACCTGTCCTATGGGACCAGTTTTTGAAAGTCCCGTGAATGGTCGCCTTAGACAGGTTCGACTACCTAAATCGGAAAGGCCAATTCGACATTTGGTAAACTTAAACATAGAGCATACAAATAAGTAAAGAATCCTGTCACGCCAAGTGCCATATAGGGAATATGGTGTTAGTGACCATAATTTTTACAGACCTTCGGCACATGATTTTTTTTTTGTAATATGGTCAGTATTACGCCCGTACCCCTTAACTTTCCCAGAAAAAAAAACCGGTACCCATTAAGGCTGGATGAGCCCAGAAGCCATCGATGAGGATCGAACCCGACCTCTTGTCCTTTGTAGTCCAGTCCACTAATCACTGAGCTGTCGCCGCTCTCAAAAATAGAGCATGGGCAACACAAAATGAACACTCAGGAATAGGATTCTAATTTACCAAAGTTGTGCGATTAGCTGACTACCATGTGTATCCGTACTTGGACTGCCTATGCTGGGCGAACCATGTGTATCCGTACTTGGACTGCCTATGCTGGGCGAACCATGTGTATCCGTACTTGGACTGCCTATGCTGGGCGAACCATGTGTATCCGTACTTGGACTGCCTATGCTGGGCGAACCATGTGTATCCGTACTTGGACTGCCTATGCTGGGCGAACCATGTGTATCCGTACTTGGACTGCCTATGCTGGGCGAATGTGAAGATTAAACAGTGTTCATGTGCGTTGCCGTCGCAAGATAATGAACATCAAATGGCAAGACAAAGTATCATCTTGCAACTACCTAAACTTGTATGTATTATGGCAATACTTAGGAGTTAGAGACTAATGGCCGGGGCACCCGCGAGAAGAATGAAGTACAATCGTTTTCCCAAATAAAGTAAGTAAAGTACGAGCCTTGAACCGGCGTCTTAGCACGCGAGTTTCCACCCATATGTGCTCGGCCGCCTATCCAGAAATGTTCGGAGATTTCTGTATAGTGTCGCCTCAAGCATCGAAACACAGATGCGAAGCAACATTCCTCACCTTCTCAGGGTAATACCCTGGTACCCATTTCTGCCAACGGCTGGGTCGACCGTGGGGGTATTTTTTTTTTTCAACCACGAGTACAATTCACACTGCTCCCAGCGGGAATCGAACACGGGTTGTCCGAACGTCGGTAGTCCAGTCGGCTGGTTTTCCCAACTCGGCTACCGAGGCCCCAAAATAATTATTGTATGGTGAACTTTAGAGATGGAAGAGATGAAAGAGCAGAATAACGCAGAGATATAAGGATGTTTGCAGGACTTATTTGGGTGAATTGTCTATCAGTGACAGAAAATGGGAAAGTCTGGCATCAGATCTTAGCACATGGAGAACACAACTGAAAAATGGCACAGTTACGTTTGAGAACGCGTTGATGTAAAATTTCAAAAGACAAAAGGCGCAGGAGAAATTAGGCGAGGCATCACAAATACATGTTCTTACTGAGGTTCAGATCTGTCTATCAAATAGTGGTAGATTCAGTCACGAAAGGAACTGCTCAATAAGACAGGGCTCAGGATAATACAAGTATATATTACCAAACTACTGATAATGAATGACTGCTTGCTAATAACCGTCTCTCATGATGCTGCAGGCCACGTAAGGACAGCCTGGTATGATATTGACCATATCACACCACCCAAAATGCGCCGTTAGTCATGTAAAAATATGGTCACTAACACCATTTTCCCTACACGCATAGCAAGGTGTGGAGAGAACCTTCGCATAACTCCCTTGATACATTGATTCAATCTCTACAGTCCGTTTGTAGATAAATAATGAAAATAAAAAGTAAACAATAAACATACTACCACATTTTAGGAATAACTTGTCCATATCTGAATGACAAACATAGCTCTTGTTCCGGCTTTCAATATTTTAGAGACAAATAATAATAAATGAATATTATCATGGAGGGTTACTTTCGATACGATAGATCAGCGAATCATTTCAGGGAATGTGTGGTATGTGCGGTTTTTAGTTTTTGTTCTCCATTAGCTTCGATCTGACGCCAGACCTTCCATAGTTTCTTTGTTCTCCATTAGCTTCAATCTGATGCCAGACTTTCCATAGTTTCTTTGTTCTCCATTAGCTTCGATCTGATGCCAGACTTTCCATAGTTTCCTTGTTCTCCATTAGATTCGATCTGATGCCAGACTTTCCATAGTTTCTTTGTTCTCCATTAGCTTCGATCTGATGCCAGACCTTCCATAGTTTCTTTGTTCTCCATTAGCTTAGATCTGATGCCGGACCTTCCATAGTTTCTTTGTTCTCAATTAGCTTCGATCTGATGCCAGACCTTCCATAGTTTCTTTGTTCTCCATTAGCTTCGATCTGATGCCGGACCTTCCATAGTTTCTTTGTTCTCAATTAGCTTCGATCTGATGCCAGACTTTCCATAGTTTCTTTGTTCTCCATTAGCTTCGATCTGATGCCAGACTTTCCATAGTTTCTTTGTTCTCCATTAGCTTCGATCTGATGCCAGACCTTCCATAGTTTCTTTGTTCTCCATTAGCTTCGATCTGATGCCAGACCTTCCATAGTTTCTTTGTTCTCAATTAGCTTCGATCTGATGCCAGACCTTCCATAGTTTCTTTGTTCTCCATTAGCTTCGATCTGATGCCAGACCTTCCATAGTTTCTTTGTTCTCCATTAGCTTCGATCCGATGCCAGACCTTCCATAGTTTCTTTGTTCTCCATTAGCTTCGATCTGATGCCAGACTTTCCATAGTTTCTTTGTTCTCCATTAGCTTCGATCTGATGCCAGACTTTCCATACTTTCTTTGTTCTCCATTAGCTTCGATCTGATGCCAGACTTTCCATAGTTTCTGTCTCTGATAGAGAATCCTCTTCCCCTGCAATGATAAGCTTTCCAGATTTTGACTGGCAGTTTATCAAAGCCTCGTGTTTACGAATCAGTTTACAGTTTTTCCTAAACAAGTCACTGCTGTCGCCACGTAGAGATCAAGCACTCAGTGTTTTAGGTCAAGCACTCAGTGTTTTAGGTCAAGCACTCAGTGTTCTAAGTCAAGCACTCAGTGTTCTAAGTCAAGCACTCAGTGTTCTAGGTCAAGCACTCGGTGTTCTAGGTCAAGCACTCGGTGTTCTAGGTCAAGCACTCAGTGTTCTAGGTCAAGCACTCAGTGTTCTAGGTCAAGCACTCGGTGTTCTAGGTCAAGCACTCGGTGTTCTAGGTCAAGCACTCAGTGTTCTAGGTCAAGCACTCAGTGTTATAGTTTAAGCACCCAGTGTTCTAGGTCAAGCACTCAGTGTTCTACGTCAAGCACTCAGTGTTCTAGTTTAAGCACTCAGTGTTCTAGTTTAAGCACTCAGTGTTCTAGGTCAAGCACTCGGTGTTCTAGTTTAAGCACTCAGTGTTCTCGTTTTATCACTCAGTGCTCTAGGTTAAGGCTCGCACAGAAATTTGTGACTGGGCATTGGTGGTAGATTCGATCCGGAGTTTTATGTAGAGCAGAGTCGCTTCTATAATTCGTTCACAAATTCGTGCCCACAGAGTTGATCAATTATCTCGGAAACTGTTTGATGAATTTCTGTAATTCTTTTTCATGAAATCTTATTTTTTTCAGCGACCTTCAGATTTTTTATAACATTTAAGTACAAAGGTAAAAGGAATTTTGCACAAATCATTTTTTATTACATAATTTTAGAAAAATATCAAGCCGCGTGCTCTAAACATTAGATTTTACTGTAAATTATGTTAATTTTCTAACAATGCAAGCTAAAGGCGTATCCGTATTACATTGAATAGGGCAATATTTTTCGTTTGATTTTATATCTTCGTCATAGAGGTAGGTAAACTTCCTTGCTTGACCGTCGCCTCTGCAGAGTCAAAGTTCTGTCCTATCCATCGATTGAAAGACTTTCTATCTATATTTAGAGCTGCCCATGTTCTGTTTTCTGGGTTTTTTTATATCGTAATATAACCGACCTGATTTTGATTCTTTGCAAAAGTGCATGTACAATAACACAACTACCTTTTGCATAGTGATGAATTTACACTTTCAACTCTTCATGGTTTTAAAAATCAAGTAATGACTTCACAACAGCTTACAAATTATCACACATCCAGGAGTATTGATTAATAGTAAATATTTTGTCAAAATACGCAGCTGGACCAATTTAACAAGAAACCGAAAATGAAATTACAAAAAAAAAACCTCGGAGTGGCGTGTTTACAATTTAAGAGTGCGAAACGGTGCTAAGATTGTGTGGTGTGCACGTGAAATTTGCCTTTTTAATTGGTGAGTTGATTACAACAATTGTGGGTATTTTAAAATCCTAAAATTTAGGACAAGCAAGAAAATCATATTTTTATATACCTCAAAAAAGCAAAAATCTTTCCTAAATGCATGACAGTAGGGCACAAAATCAGACTGAAGGTCGGTGAAAAAATAAGATTTCACGAAAAAGAATTACAGAAATTCATCAGTTTCCGAGATAATTAATAAACTCTGTGGGCACGAATTTGTGAACGAACTATAATATATCGGGGGAGAGGATTACTTGTGATGATCAGATTACTGCATGTTCTTATATCTGTATGAAGAGCTTCCGATAAGGACTTGGAAAATATCAATTAAATTAATAACTTCTTTAGTCATACTTCTCCAATATTAACGCACAATCTATATTCTATAATGATGTGATTGAACTATTATAAAATAAGCGTGGCACAAGTAAAAGATTGACTGCCCGAACAGATAAGACATAAAACGAATATATGATTATTTAACATAATCATCATCATCATGTGCCACACGGGTGAGTGTATAACGTGCCATACCGGTTTGTGATCATGTCCTTCCACAATTTTCTATCTACAGTGCATGTAGCAGGCTTTTAACCTATAATGTAACAGGTTTATGAACACAGGAAGGCGTGATCACCCTAGTTGAACCGACTTCTCCCAGAAGCCTGCCCTGTACTGTATGCACTAGGACAACATGGTGAACACCACATCAACGCCCCCTATGCAACCCTACACGTGGTGGACGCAGGCCTTGCCTCGCCTGTGACGCTCCTTCACTGCCGATATGGACTGTCGGAAGTGTCGTAGGCAAGTCCCTCTTGCCCGAATTGACTTGACCGCTGCTCTGCTTTACTGGAGGAAGGACTTGCCACGCCTTGCCTCCGGTACGCCTTACACAGAAGATGCAGACAAACAGCTCACTCCATTTTGAGCCATCCCCTGCTTGACTTGAAGAACTCGTCTTACCGCTAAAGGCGGTCTGACTCTCCTTCGACCTTCCTCTGTGGATATCTGGACGGAAGCTCGTTGAGATCTGAGCCCTCGTGAATCCTACCCGCTGCTAGAACACCAGCCGGTTGCACTGGCCAACGACTTGACCACCTGTTACGACTTGACCACCTGTTACGACTTGACCACCTGTTGACCGTTAGCAGTACTTCTCGCTATTCAATCTATGGTTCAGGACAACCTAATCCGTTCGTCGTCAGGACAAGACAACAAGAACACAGCTAGCATTTCCAACATGTTTCAACGCCATTGGAGTTAACAGTTAAACGTTTATTAAACACTAACAAATCCATTCCCAGAAATTTACAAAATGTCCACTGTCACTCTTATAGTGACCTCTCATTCCGACCTGACTCTCGCACTGACAACACGTTCAATGCTCCATAATATTTGTCTCCTCAACATGAGTGAGACCTGCAATAATACAACAGTCTCTGCACTTGTTTAGTGCCAGTGACACTCACAGTTAAATTACTTCCACCGTCTCTGTTCTATGCTAAGTATACACTCATAATGATTCAAAGTCTCTGTTCTACGCTAAGTGGAACACTCATAATAATTCACATATGTTCTAGGTGAAATTGAATACTCACAATGATACAAAGTCTCTGAGTTATCAGAAGCTACCAGCTTCATAGTCAATTCTCTCCATGACTACATCTACTCTAAGTCACTGAAGTTTCGGTGAGAACACTCACAATTTATATATACGTCCCTAGTCTATGCTACTTGAACACTCACAATAATTCACAACCTATTCTAGGTAAACTTGAATACTCACAATGATTCAAAGTCTCTGAGTTATCAGAAGCTACCAGCTTCATAGTCAATTCTCTCCATGACTATATCTAGTCTAATTCACTGAAGTTTCGGTGAGAACACTCACGATTAATATATACGTCTCTACACATGTGGTGAGCTCTCCACGCTCTGCTAATGTCTCGATGGAATGATTGATATTCAATCTTCCGATGTAGGTGATTACACATATCTCCTAAATCTCATGATACTGTACCCACCTGATTCACAATCAAGTCCTTGCGATAATTGTAACACGAACATTTATCTGTTATTCATAGTACAGCCCTACTGTGCCTAGCTTAATCTGGCATCACAACTAATCACATCTAACTGTCCAGTGTCCAGGAAACTCACACAACTAACTTGAGGGGCTGTCGCCCTCCAACTAACATAGCTACTAACTTTCTCACTAACCTCTCTAGTTCACGGTACCGACTGTATTTCTACAGACGTCCGCATCTGGACCCACTTCTGAATCGAATGACCAAACTCTACTCTAAACTACCCTGTCTTGCGCACACCTGATCCCTCAACACTAAATCCTTTTTTCACTCACCTCTGGCTTTTTTCCTGTCCCCCGTGATTCTTGCTTACTCACTACCTTCTCGAGCCCTTGAACACCTATCAGCCCTCCTTCCTAATTATCCCCCCTTTGTTTACATTTTGCCCTTCACTCACTAATTTCATATCGCTGCTATCTCCTGTTTCAAACTTACTATTGCTATAGCCTGTTTCCACCATACCCCTTCTATACCCTTTTTCACTACCTTATATCTTCTCCGAGTTATTTAACCACCTCTAATAACTCTTTAACTCTCATTCCCTTCTTATTTACACCCCCTCCTCTTCAACTGCTATCCTGGATTTCCTCTTTCTCTACTTTTGTAGCCTCCTCCTATTTCTTATATGGCCTACCTTCTGTTCTACCAATTATCCCATCTGTCTCTTGATTTATAACTATTATATCTTCGAAAACTTCTCCTATCTATTCTATATCCATAATCTTCAGTTTGACCCTCTCTTCGAATACCTCTCCTATGTTCTCTGTATTCATCATCATAAGTTTGACTCTCATGTATCTCGTCTATATCCTTATATAATTTTTCCTCTTGCTCTCTTGTTAATCTCTCTATGTCTGCTGCTGTTAATTTCCATAGACTATCCTCACTTTCTGCCTTTTCTATGTTTTCTGTTTTCTGTGATTCCCTGTTGTGTATCATTTTTATTGTCTGTATCCTATGGGTTCTGTCTAATTTATGCGTGGTACTTGGCAACCTACGCTCTATGTCGGTCATGTACCTTCCTAACATCTTTAATATTTTGTCCCCCTTGTCTTTAGTTTGCCCTTCTTTGTTCCCTTTTTCTTCCACTACTAATAAACTTCCGTTATTATCTACCTGTGTTCCCCTATCCTCTGTGTTTATTTGTTTGTCCGTCACTGTCCCCCTATTCTTAGTTCCCTTCTCTATCATTTGTGTTGCACTATCTGTGCATTCCGTTTCAGTTTGTGTAAACTTTTGTTCTTTTTCGTTCTGTCTAACTATGTCATTGTCTGGGCCTACTCCAATATTAATATATCTTTTTATATCCCTATCTTCCAACCTTGTCTTTGTCTCCCTTGTCTCATGTGTCTTCCTTACTTTCCTTCCCTTTTTAGTTTTCTTACAGTCTAACTTTCCTACTCTCTTCATGTCTTCATCTGCCGTCAAAAACTCTTCGTTATCTGATGTATCTGCTATTGTATCTGTTGCCCTCATAAATTTATAATTCTGTTCCCTAATCCTCTTATTTACCTGGAGCCCATACCATCTATAGTTTATCCTCTTATCTAGTCCATCTCTTCTTCCTCTACTATCGGTTAAATAAGCTGGTCTTGTCTTTCCGTTATCTTCCTGTCTCCTCTCCATGGGTCTAAATACATCTACTCCTATCTTATTATTTGCTATTTTATGTTCTTGATTTATAATATTATTTACTATTTCGCTATTTCTGTATAGTATTATGGCCTTATTTTTCCCATCAAGTCTCTCTATGTATCTATAAAACATTATCTCCCCAAACTTACTAAAATACCTTCTAATCTGTTCGTCTGTAACATACCTCCTTAATTCCCCTACTATTATCTTGCAACTGTTAGTTTTATTTTCCCTTAATCTAGACTGATTCATTCTGTTTACTATTTCTCACTACCCTTCTCTTACAACCTTGTTCCTTTCCTTGTATTGATGTCTATTTTCTACTCTAATACTCAACCTGCTATTGCTCTTGTCTCAACGTCCCCCCCCCCCCACTTGTGATGATATCCTACACCAATATTCAATTATTTATCTCCTGGGACTCTATCTGATCTCTTTGTTCATCACCTGTTTATATTTCCATTCATGTTTGTTCATAATACACTTTCCTAGAACCAAAATATATGACACACAACTCTGTTTACCACAATACCATCATTGCCCACACAAAAATCACACAATGTATCACAATATCACTCTTTACAACAATTTGTTCATCACCTTCACCCAAAAACACAAATCTCTCTCTAACCTTGTATCCCAGCCATGTGTGTCATTTGTTGTAATAATATTTGTTCCTTATTTTACTCCCTCTTCCCTTAATTACTATGTCCCTATTCTATCTAAAAAAATATGGTTGACACACACGACTGTGATAGCACTCTTTATAAATTTCTCTCCCTCTTTTTTTTTTCTTTAAACGTGTGGCCACACACTTTACACTCTTTACACTTCTCTTTAATATCTCTCACTCAATACTCCTTCCACTCTCCTTTCACTCGCTAATTAATATACTACTTAATTAACTAGTAACACACTTTTGAAGATCCTTTGAATTTTCTCCCCGCTTTGCTACCACTGTGTCTCACTTGCCTGTCTTTGACCTAACGTTGGCCATTGACCAAAAATGTAGCAGGCTTTTAACCTATAATGTAACAGGTTTATGAACACAGGAAGGCGTGATCACCCTGGTTGAACCGACTTCTCCCAGAAGCCTGCCCTGTACTGTATGCACTAGGACAACATGGTGAACACCACATCAACGCCCCCTATGCAACCCTACACGTGGTGGACGCAGGCCTTGCCTCGCCTATGACGCTCCTTCACTGCCGATATGGACTGTCGGAAGTGTCGTAGGCAAGTCCCTCTTGCCCGCATTGACTTGACCGCTGCTCTGCTTTACTGGAGGAAGGACTTGCCACGCCTTGCCTCCGGTACGCCTTACACAGAAGATGCAGACAAACAGCTCACTCCATTTTGAGCCATCCCCTGCTTGACTTGAAGAACTCGTCTTACCGCTAAAGGCGGTCTGACTCTCCTTCGACCTTCCTCTGGGGATATCTGGACGGAAGCTCGTTGAGATCTGAGCCCTCGTGAATCCTACCCGCTGCTAGAACACCAGCCGGTTGCACTGGCCAACGACTTGACCACCTGTTACGACTTGACCACCTGTTACGACTTGACCACCTGTTGACCGTTAGCAGTACTTCTCGCTATTCAATCTATGGTTCAGGACAACCTAATCCGTTCGTCGTCAGGACAAGACAACAAGAACACAGCTAGCATTTCCAACATGTTTCAACACCATTGGAGTTAACAGTTAAACGTTTATTAAACACTAACAAATCCATTCCCAGAAATTTACAAAATGTCCACTGTCACTCTTATAGTGACCTCTCATTCCGACCTGACTCTCGCACTGACAACACGTTCAATGCTCCATAATATTTGTCTCCTCAACATGAGTGAGACCTGCAATAATACAACAGTCTCTGCACTTGTTTAGTGCCAGTGACACTCACAGTTAAATTAATTCCACCGTCTCTGTTCTATGCTAAGTATACACTCATAATGATTCAAAGTCTCTGTTCTACGCTAAGTGGAACACTCATAATAATTCACATATGTTCTAGGTGAAATTGAATACTCACAATGATACAAAGTCTCTGAGTTATCAGAAGCTACCAGCTTCATAGTCAATTCTCTCCATGACTACATCTACTCTAAGTCACTGAAGTTTCGGTGAGAACACTCACAATTTATATATACGTCCCTAGTCTATGCTACTTGAACACTCACAATAATTCACAACCTATTCTAGGTAAACTTGAATACTCACAATGATTCAAAGTCTCTGAGTTATCAGAAGCTACCAGCTTCATAGTCAATTCTCTCCATGACTATATCTAGTCTAATTCACTGAAGTTTCGGTGAGAACACTCACGATTAATATATACGTCTCTACACATGTGGTGAGCTCTCCACGCTCTGCTAATGTCTCGATGGAATGATTGATATTCAATCTTCCGATGTAGGTGATTACACATATCTCCTAAATCTCATGATACTGTACCCACCTGATTCACAATCAAGTCCTTGCGATAATTGTAACACGAACATTTATCTGTTATTCATAGTACAGCCCTACTGTGCCTAGCTTAATCTGGCATCACAACTAATCACATCTAACTGTCCAGTGTCCAGGAAACTCACACAACTAACTTGAGGGGCTGTCGCCCTCCAACTAACATAGCTACTAACTTTCTCACTAACCTCTCTAGTTCACGGTACCGACTGTATTTCTACAGACGTCCGCATCTGGACCCACTTCTGAATCGAATGACCAAACTCTACTCTAAACTACCCTGTCTTGCGCACACCTGATCCCTCAACACTAAATCCTTTTTTCACTCACCTCTGGCTTTTTTCCTGTCCCCCGTGATTCTTGCTTACTCACTACCTTCTCGAGCCCTTGAACACCTATCAGCCCTCCTTCCTAATTATCCACCCTTGTTTACATTTTGCCCTTCACTCACTAATTTCATATCGCTGCTATCTCCTGTTTCAAACTTACTATTGCTATAGCCTGTTTCCACCATACCCCTTCTATACCCTTTTTCATGCATAGTATCAGAGATTAGACATAAATTAGTTCAAGATATGAGTTCTATTTTTGTTTGTTAAGGGGAAATAAAAAAAAGAGTGGAATTAATAAGTCAATAAGAAATATATTCCTTCTTACGGCACTTTGAAATTGCAAAATAGAACGGGCACCTTCAGGCCGTCTGGTATTCAATAAATTCCACTTTGCTATTAAATAAAACAACAGTTGAAACACAAAACCATTTACAAACCTGATAAGTCGTCATCATTCTCTGGGATTTCCGGGGTGGCAAGGATTGATTCCTTGAAAGCTGGAAATTAATCGTGGGTGTGCAGGGCTATAGAAAAGTAGTGTGTAGGTTGAAAATGTTACACGTGTTTCAGTTCATGTGGGGAATATTCCCTAACCCACCGGGATTCAAAAACGACTTTAACCAGCTTGGTAGCTGATCGGTTTAATCTATTTGGTCACTCGGTTTTCTATTAGTCGTCTGTAACAATGCTAAATTAAATATAATGTAAAACAATTATTATTTTGCGCAAAAGCAGGTTAGAATTGCACAAAAGTGAAAGCATAATATCACAGCTCTTTGTTTTCATCTTAAAGTGGCAATTCTTGTGGATTGTACCCTGTTTTAAGAAAAAAACGTCATCATTCTTTGGCCATGTAAAGAGAAGGGAACAGCTGGAATATATTGTGACAACCGAAAAAAATTGAGGGACGAAGAGATAGAGAGAGAGAGAGGAAGCAAAGAGGAATGATACTAGACTTAAGAGAATGGCTTGGCAGAAGGTCAACAACATAAATGATAAATAACTGTCGAGATCGAAAGTTGTGGAGAGACATGATCACCTACGCCAGCAGGTATGGTGCTTCTTGATGATGGTTGTGTAAATCAAGATAAAGTAAAACGTGAAAGTGAAGCATATACAATTATTAATTAATTAATTATTATTATGTAAATAACACAACACAGGGCAGCTGCTTAAGAACCTGTGATCGACGTTCTAACGTAACTTCAAAGCAACGCTTTCTCATTATTGTCACAAATACTGGCTAATCACTGTTGTCCTCGGGGTTGTGTGGAAAGACTGGATCCCAAGTTTTGAAGCACTATTTAGCCACCAGCCCATATTTGAGAACTCTGCCCTCCGAGACTCGGGGTCTCCTTTGGCAATTAGAGCACACGAGGCTTGGTGAAGATTAGTCGAGGGGATCTTTCATAAGAAACCGCTGAGTTATCACGACTGCGTATTCGAGAAGGAAATCCTAAGACGCGATCCAATTAATTTGGTTTCCATGGCGTAAATGATTGCGCGAGACATTGATTGCTATGTGGTGTTGGCATTAAAACAGTGGTAACTTGCCATCTGGATTTTTTTAAAAATAATTGGAGGTGAAGGATGAAGATGTCGCCTTGAGAGCTTTGCTCTTTAAACATCATCATCGAGTGCCGTCTTCGCATCGAAAGTTGGCTTCCATGGATCGCCATTCCGCTATATTTCTTGCTTTAATAGTGCAGATTGTCATAGACTAACTTGTCCATCTTTTGATGTTACTAGTCCTTGTTAGTGTTGGTCTGCTTCTGCCTCTTTTACCCTGTATTTTTCCTTCCAAGATTACTTTTAGTAGGCCACTATGTCTTTTAACATGGCCCAAAAATCTCATTTCTCTTGTTTTAATTGTGTTTAGTAGTTCTCTAAATATAACCTGAGGAATTACTTCTGTTTATTAGTTAAGGTCAGGATAACTTAAGACGTATTAAGTTCGGGGAAAACCCTTATAATTGTCACGTTCCCTGGATACGTTTTTTTTAATAAGTCATTGAAAGAAGATTTTATTACTCAGCAACTACCGTTGTTACCGTTATCTACTGTGTAGTTTTGTAGTTTTGTTGAGAAATGAATTCAAAAAGTACATTTCTTTGTCTAGAGATCGACATTCCGCGTTCTTTAAATAGTACTGTACCTACCTTTGAGGAAGGGAGGGAGTAATGAAGGGAGGGAGGAAGAAAGGAAGAGAGGGAGGGAGGTAGGTAGGGAGATAGTTAGGAAATTAGTTAGGAATGAAGAAGGTAAGTAAGTCGGGAAGGCAGGAATGTAATTTGATAAATATATTGTCCTTTCGACAAAATGTAATTACACCGTACCTTCATAGACATGGAATATCACCATTTTCTCTTTTGGAATTGACTTTTTTTTGAGTTCCAGTAAACCTATATTCAGATCAACAGGCTTGATTAAATATTTTGATGGATTGCTATAGAGCAATAGTTTGAAAACTGGTAAACGATAAGATGGCGAATTTGGTTCACGGCTTCTAGACTGTCCGGCCTTAAATTTGTACAGAATATTTTAGGTATTAAATACAGCACTGGCGTAATGCTGACAACATTATCCAAAAAGATTCCATTTTTTCCAATAACATTGACACTAACACTATATTCCGTATATGCAATGGGATAGTTATTTCTTCCTTCTACTATCAGAAGGCTGAGGACAAAAGTGTCGCCTGCCCAACTGCCATGTCCTGATCTATCTGTAAATCTGAAAAAAAGAATCACTTTGCATATACATGTCTATCTATCTATCTATCTATCTATCTATCTATCTATCTATCTATCTATCTATCTATCTATCTATCTATCTATCTATCTATCTATCTATCTATCTATCTATCTATCTATCTATCTATCTATCTATCTATCTATCTATCTATCTATCTATCTATCTATCTATCTGTCTGTCTGTCTGTCTGTCTGTCTGTCTGTCTGTCTGTCTTGTCTGTTTGTCTGTCTGTCTGCCTGTCTGTCTGCCTGCCTGCCTGTTTATCTTTGTCTGTCTGTCTATTTATATCTGTCTGTCCGTCCGCCCGACACGTCCATCGTCCTCTCCAGACGAAGAGGATACATAATGCAGAAATGTTATACTATCCATGAACATCAAGTGTCACACCTTGTACAGGGACCGCATTGTAGACCTTGTACAGGGACCGCATTGTACCACGTCACAAATCCCTGTTCTGGCCGAGTTTCTCACCCTCGATAAGGGAGTTGATGCCTGCTGTTGTTGTCTCTCGTCACAATGTTTTTTTTAAAAATCGTTTTTCTCTATGTAAACTTCGTTTTTCTTTTACCCTCTGATTTTCTTTTAAGGGCTTGCTTTGAGATTTTCTTGTTGTTTCTTCTAATCACATGGCCAAAATATGACTACCTTCTCTTGCCTCTTCTCATCACATGGCCAAAATATGACTACCTTCTCTTGTCTCTTCTCATCACATGGCCAAAATATGACTACCTTCTTCTCTTGATTATCATCATCATCAAGTACCGTGCCTGCTGATGTAGGTGATCACGTCTGTCCATAACTTTCGATCTCGACATTTATTTATCATTTCTGTTGTTGACCTTCTGCCAAGTCATTCTCTTAAGCTGTCTGGTATCTTTTCTCTTTGCTTCCCTCAATCTCTTCGTCCCTCAATTTTCCCAGTTGATACAATATATTCCAGTTGTTCTCTTCTCATCTCATGGCAAAAAAATGATGATTGTTTCTTCCTAATATTGGAAATTAGCTCTCTCTCTGCTTTGACTTCTTTCAGAACGTTTTCATTACTCTTCTTAGCTGTCCATGGTATTCTCAACATACTTCTGTAAATCCACATTTCTACAGACTCCAGTCATTTTCTTGTTGTTGTCCTATTGTCCATGATTCGCATCCATATGTTAAGACTGGCTCTACATAACATTTAAGAGCTCTTTTTCTTGTTTCTATTGTCAAATATAGATTGCATAGTATCTTCCTCATTTTTTGGAAAGCTGCTTTTGCCTGAGCCATTCTGCATCTCACCTCTTTTGTGTTCCAGGGTCTCTATCTGATAGTTCTGATAGTTCAGAAAGGAATATAATGTTGTTGCAGGGTCTCTATCTGATATCTGATAGTTCTGAGGAACTAGTATCTTGACTCGACTCATAGTTACACAGTTGGACTTCCTTCAACTATTATATATCTAAGTCCAATACGTATCACCAATCCTCTAAACGAATTATTTCAATTGTATAAGTCCAACTTAAGTTCTTGTCGTGTTCTTGTTTCAAGTTCAGTAAAGTCTCACTGAGTCTGGCCGACTCTAGCTGAATGTCTCTGAGTCTTTTTTTTTTTTTTTTTTTTTCCACTCAGTGATTTATATTATATTCCCTCCCGCACTCTTATAATGAAGAGGCAGGAGATTTGTTTATTTAAATCGTTTCATCATCGTGGATTCCCTGGGCATTGCCTTTATTTCTTCTAGTGTTAGTATTCCTAACTTAACTAATAAATTCTAGTGTTAGTAAGGCTTAATTACGCTACTTATTTAAACTATCATGGACATTGGTTTCTTTTTGCATTTAGGTTTAATACTAAGATATACCAAACGAAAAATTGCGTTACAAAATGATTAAGGGTTACTGGCGTTTACATTAAAATTACAGAGCCTACATTTCTAAACAAACATATCTAATTTTTTTTAAAAACTATGTTATAATCAACATTTCTTTCTTTTTATATATATACAAGAACATTTCAGAATTAAAAAACCTATTTTCATATTTAACGCTGAGACGACATGTCCACACTACGTATCTGTACCAGGCTAACAGAAAGATTAGTTTTCCGTGGATCTCTTTTGTTGTGGTGGGTATGGTGTTGATCATGATTGCTTTGTACATATCTGTTGTCTGTTTTGTGTGGTGTTCTATTAAGCGTTTTAAGGCTTTTACTGTTGGAGCTACTGATGGGCATCTGCAGTATAAATGTTCTTCTGTTTCACGTGGGTTGCCTGTGCACAGCTGGCATCGTCCCGTGTGTGGTTGTACCGGTGTCATGTTATACAACAGCCTGTAGGTGATCTCTTTGGCTCTTGGGGTGATGTCTGCTTGGTGTAGATTTTTAAATGTGTTTTTGTAGTTTGTGTGTAAATAGGTGTATCCCCATTTGATTCTGCCTTGGAGTGGTGGTTGCTGCTGCTTGACAAGATTTTTATAGATGTTACGTGTCTTTTCGTGCATCAGACCTTCGTTCCCTTTCAGGGCTTGGATGCAGGTCTTATAGAAAGGCGGCATTGCCCCGAAATGATGCGGCTTGTCGTTGCAGAGCTTTTTGTGCTTTATTAGTCTTAGGCCCATGTAGTAGTGGGCGAAGGTATAGCTTTCCGGGCGGTGGATGATGCGACCCACATGGCTGATCCTGAGGGCTTTGACTTTCGTTGCAATGTCTTGAAGTGCAGTGCCTCCTTCGCGTTTGTCTTGTATGAGCGTTTTGTGTTGTATGTTTTGTATTGTGTTCCGGAAGACGAAACGTCGAATTGGTTTGTTACATTCTTTGATGACGTCAGGAGGTGGATCAAATACTGTTGCTGTGTAGATTAGTCTGGGAATGATGTATGTGTTGACTATAACGCTCCTTCCGAAGATGGTCGCTGTTTTGTGTTGGTATTTTTGGAGTGTATTTGTGATCTGTTCGATTAGAGTCCGCCATGTGGGTTTGCGTATTCTGGGATGCTGGTGGAATGTGATGCCGTACACCTTCATGGCGTTGACCGGAGTCATTCCCGGGTGGAAATCCGCTTTGTCTTTCCACCTGCCGATTCCCATGATGGACGATTTGTGCACGTTGATGTTTGCCCCGCTTCCAGCTCCGAAATCTCTGAAGGTGTTGATGATGAGGCGTATTGATTCTGTGTTTGTTGGGAAGAAGATTGTGTCATCTGCGTACGCTATCAGTTTCTTTTCCCCTCCTCCTGGTATGAAGGTGCCTCTAATGGTTTCGTCCTGTCGGATTTTCTCCAGCAGCGGCTCAATAGCTAGTACGTAGAGTAGCGGTGAGAGGGGGCATCCTTGTCTCACTGAGCGTGTCAGCATGAAGGCGTCCGTGAACGTGTGGTTGACTAGTACTCTGCTTTCTTGGTTTGGAATATAGGATGACGATCCACCGCCGGAAGTAATCTCCTACGTTGCAGTTGAGGAGCGTTTTATGTAGATAGGAATGTGACACCCTGTCGAAAGCTTTTTCTTGGTCCAAGGACAGAATCGATGACGGGATGTTCCTTTCGTGTGTGTAATTGATGATGTCTCGTATGAAATGGGTATGGTTGTGTATGTTTCTTCCTTGTACGCTACATTGTTGGTCGTCGTGGACGAGTGATGGCATGACCGGTCTGAGCTTGTTAGCTAAGGTCTTTGTCAGAATTTTGTAGTCGACATTAAGTAAGGAAATGGGTCTGTAGTTTTCAACTGTGTCTTGTCGGTGTTGTTTTTTGGGAGGAGTGCGATGTATGACTCGTTCATACTGGCAGGGAGCTGTCCTTTGGAGAAGGATTCAGCGACGACCCGTAGAAGCAGTGGGCCAAGAGCGGGGAGGAAATGTAGGTAGAACTCTACCGTGATCCCGTCCGGTCCGGGTGTTTTGTTCCTTTGCATGGCTCTCACTGAGGTCGTTAGATCCGCGAGTGTTATCTCGGCGTTCAAGGATTGCTTGTCTGTTTCCGTCAGTTTCTTTGTGTGTTGCATATATCTGTCTTGTACGTCTTCCCGTGTGTCTTCTTGTGTGAACAGCTGTCGGTAGTACTGCTCGAAGGCTTTAGCCATCTCTGCTGTGTCCGTTTGTTTGTTCCCCTCCATGTCGACGATTTCTCGTATCTGTCTGCTGCGTTGTACATGTTGTTCGATTTGCAAGAACCTCTTGCTGGCTGTTTCCTGCGTGTTCGTGTTTTGGCGCGAGCGTATCACTGCTCCTTGGTGTTTGTAGTTTTCGTATTTTAATAGTTCGTCTTCGAGTGCTGGTAGGTTGGGGTCGTTTTTGTCATTTTGTTTTGTTAGTTGGATGGCTTCTTGTAGTAAGTGTTCTTGTTTCTTTCTGTAGTTGTGTATTTGTGATGACAGCACCATCGTCCGATCCCTTATTGTGTTCTTCATGACCTCCCAGTGGGCCAGAGCGTCATGCACGTTTCCATCGCTGGTGTAACTGTGGATCAGCTGTGTCATTCCCTGGACGTATGCGTGGTTCTGGAGCAGCGTGTTGTTAAATTTCCAGTGAGGAGACCTTCTCACCTCGGCCGACTGTGTGCCGCTTATCTCGGCGAAGACACCTTTATGGTCTGTGAACTGTAGTGCGCTGGTTATGTGGCCGGTTTTGTTGATGTGGTGGGTCGATGGCGCATAAATCCTGTCCAGTCTTTTGGCAACGTTGTACGGACGGACATTGTGTGTGGTCTCTCGGCTTAGCGGATGCGTGTGCCTGTATGTGTCTCGAAGGTCGTGCTTGTCGATTAGGGCCCTTAGTATGTCCAGCTGATTGGCCCTGTCTTTGTTGGTGAGCTTGATTTGATTTTTTAAGTCTCCGCCTACGATGTCCATTTCCGACAAGACACAGTTGAAATCGCCGGCCAGAATGACGTTCTGTCCTGCGTATTCGTCTGTCAGTCGGTTTGCTAGGTGTTCATAAAATATGGGCTGCTGTCGCTGGTGTGGTGGTGCATGAATATTGACTATTGTGTGTGTGTGTCGGTCGTCTTTAGCTTGTACTATGACCGTTCTGCCATCACTGTCCCTGTAAGTTTCCCCCAGAGACCACCTGTCGGAGGTCTGGAGTATAGCGACACCGGACCCTAGATTTTGGACCGCCAAGCTGAAACAGGAGTGTTTTAGGCCTAACTGTGTGGTTGTTTGTTGTGCGTGGTAGTCTGTGTGTATGTTTGTTTCTTGCACTAAGATGAAATCTGGTTTGTGTTGGTGTATTAGTGAGATTATGTGCTGTGTTTTGGCCCTTAGGCCCCTAATGTTTATGGAAATAATCCTAATGGTAGCCATGGTAGAGATAAGAAAAAAAACCTGGCAAGTAACAATCTGTATAATATTCATCTCTATTAATATATATATTTAAAAGGTCTAATACTAAAGTTTTATCTAAGGAATCTAAAAAAATCTAACTAATCTGTTCTGTCTTCTTTGTTTTCGGTGATCTTGCTTGTATCCATGGTACAGGTTGGGGCTCCTCGTCATCTGTGTCTATGACAAGCTGGCCGGGAGTTGCTGGAGGCTTCATTTCGTCGTCCTCGCTGTCTGTGTTTCCCCGTGCCTGCATCTTGCTTTCAGGAGACTCCTTGGTTTGTCGGAGCTGACGGCGTTTCCTGCCGGTCAGCGCCTCTGCTGCTGTTTCTGGGGTTTCCCCTTGAATTGTTTTTTTGGGGGTTCCCTTTACCTGAGGTATTTCTACCGGAGTTTCCCCAACCGGGGTTGTCTCTACCGAGGGAGCCGCTGATTCCACTGGCGCTGTCTCTGGTTGTCCGTTTTCTACGTTTATTTTTGTATGTTTTTCAGGAACCTTGGTTTTCGCCTGCGTGGATTTGGTTTGCTTCCTGGTTTCACACTGGCTTTCCCAGCGCGTGTCCAGGCCACACCACGTGCATTGTGTCCTACGACCTGGCAAAGTAATAAAGATTCTTGCCGATCGTGGGTTTTTCCCGGTTAGTCGCACTGTAGCATAGTGCGGTATCTCTACCCCGGCTTGGGGTTTATACTTAAACGACCACTTGCTGGCCTCTGCTGCGATCTGCTTGGTCTCAGCCTGGCTATCGCCAGTGAACTTTCGGACCATGTCCTCCACATATTTTTGCGGAAATGTTGGCGGCAGCCAATTTATCCACCCTGTGGAATGTTCTTTTTCTACATGTTGAAAGGAGATATGTAGTTGCTTTATGTTGAGCTCCTTCCCGTCAAGGTTTTTATAATGCGTCACATGAGACGCCGCCGAAAGTGCAAAGTACCACTTCCGTTGGTCTGCGAAACGGTAGAGCGTTGTCACACCGCTCGTGCCGAGGCCGACTGGCCCCATTAAAATGCTCATAAACGTCGAGTATGTCAATTTGTGGGCTTCTGGCCCGCTTATAGAGGCGACGATCGTCCCCTTTCTGTGGGCCGCTCCACCCTCCAACTCAGCATCATATTCGAAAATTGGTATATTCATCATTTCTGAAATGCAAAACCTGCAGACGTATGAACTTAAAGTCCTTTTTGGCGTATGACGAAGGAGAAATTAGTCTAGGAATACTCTAGAAAACTAGTCATCGGGCGGAAAAGTAGCACGTAACCAAATGTTGGTAACAAACCGTGATGGATAATTTAAACTGTAAAAGTGTCAAAATACTGGTTTAATATCCACTTCTTGATGTAGATTTGGTAAGATAATCGGCTAACTCTTCTAGACATTGGCAAAAACTTACTCAATTTTCTTGTCTCCTTTGCTCTAGTTGACTTTTCCTCCTTTGCCTCGTCCGGACATTTTGAGATTTTGAGTGTTAAAATACAAAGTATCTCTGAGTCTCTGGCCGACCGTCCGTTTCAGTCAAGCCCTGGCTTCTTAGTCTTTTCTAGCTACTGCCCCTCCCAAAGCATTCTGGGCATCTCTAGTTCCCAGGGTCTCGGCGTTAAGTCCCCGGTGATCACACCCCCCGACCACTGATACGGCCTAACCTACGTCTGTTGACCGTCACTACTTCTTAACTCCGCCTTTTTTAATTATCTCCAAAGTCTTATTGCTTTAATCGACAACCTGTCAATCTTCTCAAACCTTTTCCCACAACTAAAAACCTACAACATAACTCCTCCCTTGGCCCTTTGTTTACGCGGGGCAGTTTAATTGTCCGCTTTCATCTCAGGTCTTCTCTGGACTTCAAGGCGGCTGCCGATATAAGAGTTTCCGGTCTTTTGATTACGCCCTTTTTCGGCTTAACTCTGAATGTTACAGGGCTGGACTAGTATCCCATGTCCGCAGGTGTCTATAAACCAGCGGCCGTGTCGTTGCGTTACGCAACTTTGTCGACCAGAGCAAATATCTGTCTGGCTTTAGGCTGACCACCTGTACGCATTTCACTGGTAATCAAGTTGATTACGACTCAGCGACTGAGTTGGGTAGACTTAACGTCTCCTTGCTAATCCTCTGAAGATTGTCTTTTCTACGCCGCCTAAAACTATCCTACCTCACATCGTCATCGCATCATTCTTTTATTCTTCTGTCTATCGTCATATTCTTCTATTCTTCCATTATCGCCCATGACTGAGTCACACTATAACATTTGTACATCTTCAGTCTGAGGTTAGCAAAGTTCCCAAATATTTAAATTCATTTACCTGTTTTAATATTGTTCCACTTGTCTTTATTTTGCACTGAGGTGATGTCTTTTTCTTTGTTGTTACCATTACCTCTGTCTTTTTGCTATTAAGGCTGAGTCCTTTATTTTTGCTTTCTTTCACTATAATGTCCAACATTTCTTGTAACTCATTTTCACTCTTAGCGATTAAGACTGCATCATCAGCATAACTTAGATTATTTATATTATGACCTCCAATTGTTATTCCAGGCATGTCCCTTATGGATCTTAAAATAATATATCTTGATTACAGATGATATATTTAATTTGGTTGCTTTGTCATTCCACTTAACTCAATTCTGCATTGGTCTAGAAATCATTTCATGGTAAATGAAGAATTCTCTTGAGCCATTTGCTTTCAGTTCTACAGTTTTGTCAGCAAATATATTTACTTATTTATTGCATATTGAGGAGCAGAACCGTTTTTAGGGTTAGTCTAAATAATCACAGTCCGAGAGAGACTTAAATTTGTTTTTATTGTAATCTATGATAGTGGCTTCTGATGTAATTTATTGAACAGGGGGCCTCAAAGTTTCGTTTAGCCTAGCCAGTTTAGAGCCCAGCCAACTTAAGTCTTAAGTCATGCCCGTCGAGGAGGCACGAAATTAAATTTCCTACTCCACATCCAAATTGTGCTGAGATATGCAAAGGTTATTATCTGTTATGGTTATCATCAAGTATTGCCTGTATACCTTATATATTTAGCATTGCTTCTCTACTTTGTTTATTAAGCATTGCTTCGATACTTCGCATATTATGTATTGCTTCTATACTTTATTAAATATTACTTCTATGCTTTATCTATTAAATATTGGTTGCGTGCTTTATTTATAGAGTATTGAATATATACGTTATGTATTAAGTATTGTTTTTTTAAATACTTTATTTATATAGTATTGTTTCAATACTTTATCTATTATTTTGTTCCCCATGATTTGTTAGTGCCACACACGCTGGTAAAGACTGCAGATTAAAACCAAATGAAAATATTCATACAGGAGGAGCATGTTATCCCCGGCGGACATCCATATAGAAAAGTGAAAAACTGACACACACCATGACTAGAAAAGACTTGCTAATCAAAGAATTATTTTCTATGAGACGCAACTCTTGAACAGACTTGCATGAAGGTTAAGGACAAATCTTCAGCTTGTGAAACTGTTCTTAAAAAAACTTGAAGATGGATGCGCTGAACTGTAAGGTGTGAAACCTAGTGCAAAGCAAACTGGTAATTAGACAACGTAGAAGATAAAGAAAAAACCATTTCTTTATTTTTCATTTGCTTCTAAAGTGCTCACTCCTTTGTTCATCCTCACTACTAATTAAATTGTCATACTTCATGTTTACTATACTTTTCATATCAGCAGTGTCAGGGCTTTGTTTTTTAAACGAAACCTCCCTGAACGAACTCAAGTGAACCTTTAGTATTTGATCGGTCCTTAGAGACAGATTGTATTTGTTATTAAACACTAAGATAGCCATCAATTTGCATTTCCATGCTATGGTCATGTAAGAGCATCAGAGCTTTTGAGGCCTGGTATAATACGATTTGTCCACTTTTGTATGATATGATGTCTTCAGAGTTCCAGTAAATATTTTTTAATAATAAAAATAAAACCACTGGGTATAGTAAGTAATTTCATCGGCATGTACACGGCGATCAATTTGTCGACTGTATTTTACCATCCAGATAACCACACCGATATAGATACTTCAAGAGTCTACAAAAGTAAGCATAACTAACATCGAAAAAGCTTGTCTCGCCACAGGAGACAAATCATAATAAATGAATATTATTATAGATGTTTTAATGTATTAAAGTTACATCTTCTCAATATTCCTGTATGGTGCAGAAACATGGACATTAGACAAGAAAAAAGAACAGAAAATTGAAGCCTTTGAAATGTGGATTTATAGAAGAATAGATAGAATTGGATGGAAAGAAAAGATAACAAACGATGAAGTTTTAAAACAACTGAAAATAAAAAGAGAACTACTAAATACAATTAAGACAAGATAAATGAAATTTTGGGGGCATGTTAAAAGACACAACAGCCTACTAAAAGTAATATTGGAAGGGAAAATACAAGGTAAAAGAGGCAGAGGCAGACCAAGACTAACATGGACGAGTAACATCAAAAGATGGACAAGTCAATCTATGACAACCTGCACCATCAAATCAAGAAACAGAGTAGAATGGTGATCCATGGTAGCCAACCTTCGTTGCGGAGAAGGCACTCAATGATGATGATGATTATTATGGATTGAAACTTTCGAGGCGATAATCAGCTAATCATTTCAGAGGAAGAGGTATGATTACAGTACTCGGAACATATGGCAAATAATCAACAACAAGGAAAAAAAAACAAAGAACAATATATGGTCCGAAGCAGGATCGAACCCGTACTCAGTGGCACAGCGCCTTGCCACGAGAAGCTAAACGCTAGGGAACACTGCCAAATCAGCTAACTCTCTTGTCTCGCAACAGTAGGGTGAAAGCAAAGAAATGCCTACAAACGTATACAGATGCGAAGCTGCAGAAAAGCTAATGAGGAGAAATGAAAAAAAAAGAAAATAGAAAAAAGGTATGGTTAATGTTCTACGTAATAAATGGACGTCACAAATTAGAACGACGTGTCGGCTCAATAGACCTTCAGCAGGAACAAACATACAACGCACACACAGATATGTATTTAAATATAAGATAATAAATAATTTTAAAAATAATAATTTCGAAGTCTTATTCTTATTTCTCCTTCTTGTTCGAAATTATGTTTTTTTACTACTTATTTTTTTTAACTTTAAATACATATCTGTATGTGTGTTGTAAGTTTGTTCCTGCTGAAGACTTATTGAGCCGAAACGTTGTTCTAATCTGTGTCCTCCACTTATTACGTAAAGCTTTTACCATACTGGTTTTTTTTTGTCTATATGTTTCTATATCTATATATTTCTCACTGTCTCGCAACACTAGCACCTAAAACGCCAATATTTGACTAACATGACAACTGTCCCTGGGGAAATTTGAAAACTGGTTACCAGAATAGCAAAGAAACGAATGGTCTAACTAAAGACTGGCTTAGGGACATTCGAGGAATCACGTGATTTTAATAAAATTTTGAGAACAAAACTGGTGAGATAGGGGTACAGTTCTGTGACCTCTGTTGCAGAAGTAGAGAAATGACGGCGTCAGAAATGAGTGTTGCAAATGTTGCACGTTTAGTTGCTCCAAGTGAAAATTGCGTCCAATTGCAACAACTGTGGCATTGTTGATGAGATTTTGCTGCATGTGCTAAATTAATTTCGTTGTGTTATGGTATTTAGTCCATGTGACGATAATTTAATTACAACACCGCAAGATCCTTGAATTAATTTCACTCGTTCATTTCCTCTGTGGCCGAAGACCTGACAGGATTGAAGTAGTTTTCGAAGTTGGGGGCCTCGGTAGCCTAATTGGGAAAACCACCCGACTGGGCTACCGACGCTCGGACAACCCGTGTTCATTTCCCGCTGGGAGCAGTGTGTGAGTTGTACTCGTGGTTGGAAAAAAATATACCCCTGTGGTGGACCCAGCCGCTGGCAGAAATGAGTACCAGGTTAGTATTCTGCGAAGGTGAGGAATTCCAGCTCACATCGTGAGTGCTTAAAGCGACACTATCCAGAAGTCTCCGAACACTTTTAGATAGGCGGCCGAGCACATACGGGTGGAAACTCGCGTGCTAAGACGCGGAATCAAGTCTCGTACTTTACCTCACTTAGGGTTGAAGTCATAGTTCTCCACGATTGACTATTTGCTTATCATCAAATTAGTAGTACGACGAATATCATCAAATTAGTAGTACGGCGAATATCATCAAATTAGTAGTACGGCGAATATCATCAAATTAGTAGTACGACGAATATCATCAGCCCGAAAGCGCTAACGCGAATAGGCTACTGGAATGTTCGAACAATGGCCTCTCCGACCAATCTAGCGCAGGTTGTCAACGAAATGGAGAAATACCACCTTGATATTTTAGGAATTAGTGAAACTTGATGGTCAGATATAGGGAAAACCCCCATCAACAATAGATCAAGAAGGTGAAATAAAAAAGGATATTAAAAGCAGCAATGATTTTAAGAAAGATCAATACATGTGAGATGCGATGCTTCAGAAAAGTAATAAACAACACAAGAAGAGATAGAATAGCAAGTGAAACCATAAGAAAAATGGTAGGAACAAAACCCTGCCAAGAATTTATAGAGCAACAACTTAAATGGTTGGGCCACCTGGTCAGAATGAATCCTCACCAATCACCATCAAGGGCGTTCTTCTCGAGAATGCATGGAAAAAGACCAAGAAGAAAGGCCTAGAAGAAGATAGATATATGCAGTGATAGAGACATGTAACAACAAAGGAAAATCACTAATTCAGACAGTTCGAGCAGCTCAAGAACGACAAATGATATAACCACGACACCTTTTCGGTATCAGTGAGGAAGAGAAAGGAAAAATAAGAAGAATGATTTTTTTTTAAAACCTGGACAAAATATGGAAATAAAAAAATACTATGCAAGAAAACCAAACTTAGAATATTCAACTCAAATGTATTATCACTACTACCTATGCATGTGAAAGCTGGGAAAAATCAAAACAGATTGAAAAAAAAAACGCTTTCTAAGATAAATGAGAAATTGTAATAATGTTGATGTTTATTTATCTTGTTTATAGTTAGAGCCACATCACATTAATCACATTGATCACATTGATCACATTAATCACATTGATCACATTGATCACATTGATCACATTAATCACATTAATCACATTGATCACATTATCACATTGATCACATTGATCACAACGTAGTCAACATACACATCATGGACTATTCAGTCATAATTCATCTTTTTTACATCTTACTTACGACTTGTCCTCTGAAGCACAACTTTGAAATACATTTTAAAACACTGTCACAACTAAATCTACTCTATGTTCTAATGCACTTGCTCTGTTCTATCTAGTAGTAGTATCTACTTCTCAACTACCAAGTTCCTAAGTCACTGCTATCTTTTCCTATGTCCTCTACTCTAAGCTTCACTAGTTTTCATTTATGATTAACTCAGTTTACTACTTCTTACTACTGTCTGAACTAACTCTTCTAACTCCGGTGACTAACTACAGACTTCCTTGTCTGTCCTAACTGCTTAAAACTGAAAACTATTAACTGTCTAACTGACTGCCTTCAGCAGTTCGGCCGAAACCGGACTAACTTACTAGTCTATATTTCTGATTCGTGACTAGCTCTGTCTTCCTCTAACTTACTGAAAACCTGTTGAGAAGATGACTAAATACTGAGATCTCATTTACATAATTAGGCGCGTGGAATACTTGCATCCAATGGTTTGTCGCAAAGTTGTCGCGAGATGAGCACTTGCAACACCCTCTGACCAATCAGACGTCACAATCCTGAATCAAAGTTGACCAATGTCTCAGAATTTTCAAAACAGACTGTTTTAGTGACTCCAAAGTAACCTCTGGTCAGCTTGACCTCTCCTGAGTTTCAAAATGATGTTGTTTATTTCAGGACTTTCACCTGTCCTGGAAGTTGTTTGTCAGCCTATTTACCTGACGGGTCAAGCAATGCGTTTATCCACACCTTCACAATAACTATAAAATTTCCATTCTCACAACTTATGTCCGAGTACTACCCTTCCTTCATCCCCATCTTTGTCCTCGGCTTTTCTCCACTAACAGCTATGAACTATCCATTGCTTACGTACTGTCACTAACTACAGGTGACTCAAAAACTACTGGCGACTGTTATTCTGATGTTACTGTTATAAGCTGTCAAGAAATGGGTACCGACTGAATTACCGGACCTATGCTTTAATTCACCTATTCTGTTACAAAATAAGAAAAATACTCTGTGTATAAAAGAATGAATTTGAGATAAATATTGAAATAAGAAAAATACTCTGTGTATAAAAGAATGAATTTGAGACAAATATTGAAATAAGAAAAATACTCTGTGTATAAAAGAATGATTTTGAGACTAATATTGAAATAAGAAAAGTGGCCATGCTACTACAAATCTCATCAGCAACTAAGAAATGAAGAGGGACATATGTCGGACATGTGATGAGAAGAGACAATAAAATAATTCCAAATAGGCACCTCTATGGGAAACATCAGGATACAAAAAAGTGGATGACCTAAATAGACAGTAAAAAGAACACGTATAAGAGAAGCAAAGTTGGCAGGCATAGACTTATTAGATAAGATTGAAGTCTAACGGTGCGGGAAAGATCAAGATATTTGTTCATTAATCAAATGAGAATAAAACAACAACATTTTAACACAGTTCAAAAAGGACAACTAAAATATGTTCCAAATCCCAAGCCTAAACCAGAACTTGATGACGTTAGATAGTACAAAATCCCAAGTCTAAAACAGAACTTGATGACGTCAGATAGTACAAAATCCCAAGTCTAAAACAGAACTTGATGACGTCAGATAGTACAAAATCCCAAGTCTAAAACAGAACTTGATCACGTCGGATAGTACAAAATCCCAAGCCTAAACCAGAACTTGATGACGTCGGATAGTACAAAATCCCAAGACTAAACCATAACTTGATGACGTTGGAAAGTACAAAATCCCAAGTCTAAACCATAACTTGATGACGTTGGATAGTACAAAATCCCAAGTCTAAACCATAACTTGATGACGTTGGATAGTACAAAATCCCAAGTCTAAACCAGGCCTTGATAACGTCAGATAGTACACAATTTCAAGTCTGTATCAGAACTTTATGACGTCAGATAGTACAAAATTACAAGTTTAAACCACACAAAATTATTCCTTATTGTTAGTTGTTGAGTTAGTTGAGTCTTTCAAAATGTCATTCTCTTTGTACTTGATACGTTTTCGTTTCTGTGTTCTTTATCTTATTAGTTGATCTGAAATGCAGCAGTGTTCAAGAATGGCACTGATGGTATTGGCAACGTTAAGTTAGCATTTGTAAAAATACTGCTTATTTTCGTCTATTGTTATTTTTCTATTAGACAGTGATATCTCCAGCTTATTCAGACGCAATAGCTTAGTGGTTAGTGAACTGAACTACAAAGGACAAGGGGTAGGGTTCGTTCCCAACCGACGGCTTCCGGGTTCACCCAGCCTTAATTAAACGGTTACCGGATTTTTTTCTGGGAAAGTAAAGCAGCACGGGCGTAATACCGACCACATTACCCCAAAAATCATGTGGTGAAGGTCTGTAATATATAGGGTCACTAATACCATATTCCTTATACGCCACTTGGCGTGACGGGGGTACTTTACTTTACTTACTATTCAGACGTAATTCGTGTTTTGCGTTTCCGAACATCACTAAACATTTTATCTTTAAAAAAAAAAAGAAATAAAGAAAGGCTCTCACGCTCGCAGCATATTTGGAGAGTGTAATTGTTAATACCGTTTGTTGTTGTTGTTATTGTTGTTGTTGTTGTTATTGTTTTAATAGCACTGTGTTTTCTCGATTTATGTGAGCGCACTGGGGCAGGGAAACGACTACATATATATTCTTTCTTTTCTGTGAGGTTGTTTGATATTGTCGCCTATAAAGCCCATTGCGATTTGCACGGACTTCGACTTCGTTAACATCATAACCGATAATGCACAATGGCAACACATAACGGCCTGTGTTTGCAGGGACTAATGTCATATTTTAAACCGCTTCTGTTCCTTTGCTTGTTTTCAATGTTCTTTTTTTCGAGGAAATTGGATTGAGGAAATGACTGTGCACTCTTTTCGGTGGAAACCATTTGGAATGGTCATCTATTCAGGTGTTTAGGGTCTGCATGGAGGTCGACCTGGTAAACAGTTTGTGCGAATATGGTGAATTCTCGAATGCAACAAACTTCCTTGCATGAAATAGAATGTATATATTTGGATTCATGTGCTTTCTTCATTTGTTAGTCCACCATCTTTACATTAATGTTCGGTCTGTAACTGGCAATATTCTTTACTTTCAATTCATCAATTTTACTTTTTATGCCAAAATGCTTGCTCTGAATAGCCAAGTGTTTTGTTTTTGTTTTTGTTTCGCCTGTATTTTTGTTTAAGGTTTATTATGCTCTCATTGATTAGTGCCTGGTTCTGCGATTAGAACTTTCCATGTTGTCGGTTGAGTTTATTTAGATAAATACATTTGCTGCTTGAACAATTTGTTTTTGAAATATATTATTTGCACAATATGTGTTGCTATAAACAATTGTTTTTTCTTCACTTTTCGAGTGGTGGCCGAATGAAATCAGCCGGTCGTTCTCCAATCAGATGAATGCGGATTTAATTCCCAATGGAGGCAGTATTTATTTCCCCCTTTTTCTATCAGGCACGAAATTAAAACCCTGACCTGTACATCGGGTCATGCAGCCTTTATTCCCAGTTCTGCAGAGAGCAACTATGATATGATGACGTATTCACTAGCTTTAGATCGTTTATCATTAGATCAATTAATTATTTAAAACTGCTTTGCTATTTCAACAATTTTTCCATGCTTCTTTCCTTCCTCATTTGCCTTTCAACGTTGAGGAAGAAGATAACGTCCGGACTTATTCTATTTAAGTGGCCTCTTTTGCTGTCACGTTTTGCAGTGTTTTTCTTGTATTCTATCTTCATTCTCTTAATGTCGACATCACTTTCGGTCCTTTGCTTCTCTAACGTTCGTTGATAGCCGTGTGGATTGTGTGAATCTGTTACTGTTTTGTTCCGAACCATTTAATTTTTTTTAAATATATAACTTTATTGACGGTTATCCTGGAATGTTTCTTAGTTCTTTACTTCAAATTTTGTCTCCGGTGCTGGCTCCTGTCATGCATCTGACACGTTTCTTCTTGTGCTCTTTATCTTATCTTCTTTCTTTTGTTCATCAGCTGTTCCTATGAAGCTTAGCAGGAGAAAGAAAGAATGTGCAATATAATCTAATGCCTGTAGATATTATATTACTTGTTCTTTTGGTCGTTTTCCTTTCAGAAGTAGTGTCATTTTGTTTATTTTATCAGGTTTAATTCTTACCAATTGTCAAAAACGTTTAGTTTATTGTTGGAGGACTGTTTGGTCTCAAGGCAAAACGTCGGTCTCGAGATAGAGAGGTTGTGGGTTCAAATCCTGGCTGCACCAGTTGGGATTTTTATTTGTGATTTCTCTCTGTGGCAACTACCCCTGGTCTCAGCAGTGAAGCTTTGAAGCGTCAATTGCTCATTGACGGAAAACAAAAAATTAGTACCTCCGAAGACGGAGTTATCTGCCTGTGCGACGAGGAACTCTTGTGCACACGGCTGCCAGGGGAAAAACAGATTAACATGCAAAATTTGGTTCCTAGTCTCACACAAAAAAAATGAATTGTGTTCGTGATATATATATATTCCAAAAAATAAAAGCAATATCAGCGACAAAGAACATTTTGAAATGCTATTACCAACGCGGTGAAATTTATGTTTTATATAATTAAATTATTTATAATTTTATATTTTGCCCCCGTCCCCCACATATATAAGACAAGGATCGACCAAATTACAATATCTCGGTAGTAGACCTAGTGGCGATCCGATGTATAATTTCTTCTTCTTTCCTTCGTCGTTTGCCTTTCAGCGTCAATGAGCCAATGCATATACGATATGATGATATGATTTTAAAAGTGATCGACCTAATACAAAAGTAATTAATTGTGAACTACTACAACAGGTATATTGTAGTAATGATAACTACTACAACAGGTATATTGTAGTAATGATAACTACTACAACAGGTATATTGTAGTAATGATAACTACTGCAACAAGAACATTGCACCAACGATAACCACTTCAACAAGCACATTGTACTAACAATAGCTACTGCAACAAGTACTTTGTACTAACGATAACTACTGCAACAAGAACATTGCACCAACGATAACCACTTCAACAAGCACATTGTACTAACGATAACTACTGCAACAGGTACTTTGTACTAACGATAACTAATGTAACAAGCACATTGCACTAATGATAACTACTGCAACAAGCACATTGTACTAACGATAACTACTGCAACAAGCACATTGTACTAACGATAACTACAACAACAAGCACATTGTACTAACGATAACTACAACAACAAGCACATTGTACTAACGATAACTACAACAACAAGCACATTGTACTAACGATAACCAATGCAACAAGCACATTGTACTAACGATAACTAATGCAACAAACACTTTGTACTAACGATAACTAATGTAACAAGCACATTGTACTAACGATAACTAATGTAACAAGCACATTGTACTAACGATAACTAATGTAACAAGCACATTGTATTAACGATAATTACCGCAACAAGCACATTGTACTAACGATAACTAATGTAACTAGCACATTGTACTAACGATAACTACTGCGACACATTCAACTTTGTATATTTACATACACATTGTACATTTACACATACTTTGTATATAAAAAAAAAACTATCTTTATGGCACTTTCCATTACTATTATCTGCCTGGAGGACATATGGGATCGTACTGTGCTGTCGCCGTGAGGTTTCCGGATCTGAGTTCTAATTCCCTCCGATAGAAACAACTTTGTACCCTGCTGGGTTTCGAACCCGCGTTCTCCTGGTTTTGCGTCCGACACGTTTCTCGATTCAACTACCCGTTCTCACACTTTTTATCGAAAACATTTTAATCCGCAATTTATATAATTGTTACCTCCGCTATTATTTTTTTCCTCATTGCCGGATTTCCCGTGGGCTTATGGGAAATACGGTCAATAATCACTAATGTATTCTGAATAATCGAATTTGGGAGATGAATAAATTATTCAAATACTTGTGATAGAAACTTTATAAAAACCTTTTTTTGTAATTACATATTGTGATATCCAAGTAACGATATATAATTTGAATTAACGTAATGATATCAAAAAGGTGTGCCAGCTGCACGTCTCAACGGAGAGAATAGGTGGAATATTCGATTTGGCTTATTAATTATTCAAGTATAATACGTCACATTGTGTTGGGATCATCATTAATGCACGCCAGTATATTCCACAAATGCACTGATTTTCCCCCGAAATTCTCGTGAATCTCCGAGGAGAATCCTGAATCATTTGCACGAGCTCCGTAGCACGGCCTTGGATCAACAAATAAAAAATCAGTGTTTCTATTCTATGCTGTTCTATACAGGGAATACATTTAATTGCAGTCGGGAATTTCCCATATCCGCTCCACCTCCTATCGAATCTCCCTAAGCGCGTCTGTTGAGAAGGTAGACATCCGTGCATACCAGCACAGCCTGCACAGTCAGTGACTTCAAACAACTTCAACCGAAATGGTTACATTTGAGCAGTTCACTCTAATTCTCAACAGAAAACACTGAAAACAAACAAAGCAACTGAAGCGGTTTAAAAGACGAAACTAAGGAGCAAGGAAGATTACCACAAGAGAACCATATGGTCAACTACGATTAAGCCAAATAGATCATCAAAGGCCAGTATCGTGAAAAATGGAAACAAGAACACCCAAAGTATAAGGAGAGGGACGGATATCTCCAATTATCAAGGACGGACCAAGTCACCATACTTCGCCTACACACTGACCACAACAGAATTGAGAAACCACATGTTCACCAAACTCAAAATAGGAACTACCAGCCAATGCTACTGTACACTGGATAACATGACAATAAAATACATTCTACAGGATTGCCCTCAGTACATAGCCCTGAGGAGGACAACGTGACCCATTCTCCCACCTCCCTGGAAGAGAAACTCTACGGGGCAACCGAATCACTTAGCTCTTTCAGTACGAAAGGTTTTATAAATTTAGTAGTAGAGATTTGGGAGACAACATATTTCAAAGTTTTTAAATTTTAATCTATATGCTTATATTTATCTAACACTTAACAAATTATATATGAATTTTTCAATAATTAAACAGGGAATTATATTTCACCAATACCAAGATGATACAAGACATAAAAAGAATATGGTTCGATGACAGTTTACACTAATCAAATTGAGAGTGACGCACTGTGCGGTTAAACGTACAGGACCGAAATCGGCATGGCACATGGTGTAGCAAAACGTACGGAAAGAGTTAAAACAGACAGCTGCCTTCGTGAGAGATGCCTGAGTCCTAGTCTGAATGAGCCATGATCGCAGAAGAAGAAGAAGCGTAGAAACTAGTTATTTTGCAAAATCATGGTGATATATTGGGCCGATATGGGCAATTTTATCAGTTAACGAATGCCACTACAACCACTACTCAAGCTTTTAAACATATGTTTCTGTTGTTTTTTTTTTTATTAGAAACGTTTATGTTTATTTTTTCTTCAGTTGCGTAAACAAAATAAATGGCATATTCATCTGACATGAAGATTCATAAAAAGTTCCATATTTTTAATATGCCCAATGTACAATCTAAGGATAATTTTCAACCATAAACTTAAATCAGTCCTATTATATGAATATGAAACATGAATAACAACAAAAATGACAATCACGAAGATACAGATCTTCATTAATGGATGCTTACGCAGGTTAAAAGGATTGGAATTAGCCAGAAAAAATACACTAACGTAGAATTATGGGAAAGTAGTCAAATACCAGTGGACACAGAGATACAATGAAGACGATGTCGCTGAATAAGACCACTGTTGAAGCCACCTGAGAGTAGCACACGACACACCCCTTTTTGGAATCATCACGTGAAGAGACAATATGGAAGACCAAAATATTTTTGAAGACAGATGGAAGCAGAGATGAAGGTGATGGGGAAAACAAGGAATGATCTTCAAAGAGTGACAAGAAACAGAACTCCTTGGAAAGTATTTGTTGAAGACCTATGCTCCACAGGGAACTGAAAGTGTTTGTTGAAGACCTATGCTGCTCAGGGAGCTGAAAGTGTTTGTTGAAGACCTATGCTGCTCAGGGAGCTGAAAGTATTTGTTGAAGACCTATGCTGCTCAGGGAGCTGAAAGTGTTTGTTTGAAGATCTATGCTCCACAGGGAACTGAAAGTGTTTGTTGAAGACCTATGCTGCTCAGGGAGCTGAAAGTGTTTGTTGAAGACCTATGCTCCATATGGAGCTGATAGATAGAAGAAGAAGACAATCTAAGGATGGATTAGGGGAGTTGTAGTGGGTTCGGAAGAGTCCTGCAATCTAAAGGAAAGCAGCACATTAGCTATATAACAAGAAATGAGTGCCTGGATCAATGAAGAAATAAAGTCTTGCAGTGAACATTCTAGCACAGTTACCTTAAAAATGTACCAATGAAAAGTGGAGGGTCAACACACATAAAACCAATAGCCATAATTCTAACCACTCTTTAAACTGCCTTGTGTTTTTTTTTTCTTACTCGCTCGCTCTCTCTCTCTCTCCCTCTCTCTCTCTCTCCTTCCCATGTTTTTTAATATTTACACAAATGTATATGCATCATGTTGTTACTCAGATGTTGAAGACTAAGATGGCTCGGGCACGTCCAGGGAATGAAAGAAAAACGCATATCCAAGCAAATACTATATGGTGAACTAATACACGGAAAAAGACTAATCGGCAGACCTAAACTACGAAAAAGAGATCTGTAAATCATCACTGAATGACTTCTCCATCTGTGAAAATGACTGGGAACATCTTGGCAAGTGATCGCACATCATGGAGAGCATGTATAAGGAATGGTTTAACATCATTTAAGACTGTGCTTGGGCAAAACTTAGAAGAGGAAAGACTCATGAAAAAGGATGGAAAACCCCGTGGATCAGTGAGCCTGACTTGTTCATTCTGTGACCGTGTGTGTTTGTCAAACATTGGTAGAATTAGCCACGAGAGAAGCTGCTCGACAAAAACAAAACTCAACAAAAAAAATACACAATAGCCTCCACTAGACCGTCTGACAAGACGAAAAGGGAAATATATAAGTTGTTCGTTGAAGATAAACATTAAAAGGATTTGTCTGGACTCTTTGTACCCCGTCCTCCTTCACTACTTCCTTTTATCTATGGAAGTGATGTAGCAATTTACACTTCAGGCGTTGGCTGTTGCGTGCTCATCACGGAAGGAGCTTAAGTCACAGAGGCTGTGAAGTCAGCCCTTAATTTTCTTACACATTTCTCTTCCTGCTCTTTATTTTGCCCTTCTTCTTTCAGCTTTCTCTGTTCAACAGATAATTATAGCTAAAGTTAGCGGAATTCGCTAAATTTGAGGGGTGATCAGGTCAACAATAGAGAGATATAGCTGCAGACTGTGCAGAGACATAAACATCTATGCCAGCGTGCACAGCTTATGATGGTGACTATGGTAATTATAATGTCCATGGAGTTGTTCAGGAACTAAAATGATTGTTTTCACGTTTTATTACACTTATGATGTCTACAGTCACATGATTGACGTCATCATTTATTTCATTATAAAAATCATGTGGATACCAACACTTTCATATTTATTTCACTGCTTCTTACGTCAGCTCTTGTGGCCACTTTTGTTGTATTTCCTCTACTTTCTTGTTGTCCTTAGGTGCTTATACATTATCATATATTCAGTATTTCTTTCCAAATGGCTATCCTCATGATTGCTTCATTTTCTTTCTTTCTTTCTTTCTTTCTTTCTTTCTTTCTTTCTTTCTCTCTTTCTTTCTTTCTTTCTTTCTTTCTTTCTTTCTTTCTTTCTTTTCTTTCTTTCTTTTAAAAAATTGTTTGCCCAAATGTATATATTCAATTGTTAGAGTGGTGATAAATGTTGTACTTGCAAAATGTGCCCTAAGACAAATATGTTGAGAACCTCTGTCATACCAGCAGTAGATGATTATCTTAGTGAACATGAGGAGTGACGTGACATCACTATTCTATTCCCTCTTCCGAGATTATAAATGTCATTATGCATTTTAATCTTCCGGCGCTATTTTAATACAATTTCCCATTATTTTTAACGCATGTTTGGCTATTTTAATAAATGATGCCATTGTGGAAGATTTAGTTGAATTAATATAGATTGTACTGACTGTTCCCATTGTGTGTCCGTGATGTGAATTAAAATCACAGCATTCTTTAGCATGTCGATAACAGACAGTCTAAGGCGGATTCTAAAGGGGCTGGCATTATTATTATTATGTTAACAAACAGCCTGTCTGAATCTGATGTGTAATATATTGTGCAAGATCTTGCAACCCTGCTGATTAATACGATGCGTGGAACAATTCCTTCTTTCAAGAGCGAAACAGGAAGATTAGATGAATGTTCAATTCGTGTTGTTATAATGGATTGGAAATGTGTACAAAGGTGGCGTTCATGGTTATTTTTATAGTTTAAAAACATATTTAAATAAAAAGGAAAAGAGCCCCCGTCGTGTCACCTGTTAGCGAATAATGAATTTTGTGTTAGTCCATATTTTTGACAGACTTTCAAAACATTAAAAAAAATTGTATTGGGTATTCTGGTCTGTATTACGCCCGCGCTGTTTTCCTTTCCCAGGAAAATACGGTACTTATTTAAGGCACGGTTAATCTGGAAGCCATTGATCAGGCTCAAACCCGACCACTTGTAATTAGTGGTCTAATTCACTAACCACTGAGCTACCACGGGCACTCACTTTTTCTTTTTATACCATGCCTCTCCAACAGTTGTTACTCAGATCTTTGTGAGATTAAAAGTAATTAATTAAAATAACGCAATTCTCAAAGAGGTCAACACTAATAGAGTTCCTAAAAAACATCAGAAAGAAACAATCAACATTTGTTGGGCATATCATGAAAAGAGGAAAGTTGGAATACTTGGTTACAACTGGCAAAATAGAAGGAAAGAGAGATCGCGGACGACAAAGAGAGAAAATACTGGATAGCTTGATGTCATGGCATGGAAAACGGTCAACAACAGAATTGATACGATGCAGTGCATATAGAAGATTGTGGAAGGGCATGATCGCCTACGCCAACCGGAATGGCATATGATGATGATGATCATGAATGCAATTGTGTGTTTCCCTCGACGCTGAAAGGCAAATTAGGAAGGAAAGAACGTTTGAATGAACGAATGGCGCTCCATGGTAGCCAACCATCAATGTGGAGGCGGCAATCAATGAATGAATGGTGCTCCATTGTAGCCAACCATCGATGTGGAGGCGGCAATCAATGAACGAATGGCGCTCCATGGTAGCGAACCATCGATGTGGAGGCGGCAATCAATGAATGAATGGTGCTCCATTGTAGCCAACCATCGATGTGGAGGCGGCAATCAATGAATGAATGGCGCTCCATGGTAGCGAACCAGCGATGTGGAGGCGGCAATCAATGAATGAATGGCGCTCCATGGTAGCGAACCAGCGATGTGGAGACGGCAATCAATGAATGAATGGCGCTCCATTGTAGCCAACCATCGATGTGGAGACGGCAATCAATGAACGAATGGCGCTCCATGGTAGCGAACCAGCGATGTGGAGACGGCAATCAATGAACGAATACAGTTCTTACCAACTTGTTTGGGTTAGTTAATCGGATCCCAAATAAACCGTCAAGGGGGGGGGGGGGGGGGCAGAATTTTCATGAGTTCGGGCCCACTGACGCCAGTAGTTAGTTATGAATACCTTAGTGCTTATTTGTTATACTCAATGTAAATATATCCGGTAATATTTTACTAGGTAGGAGTCTCGGTGACTGAGCTATTAATGCGCTCGCTTCCTAATCAAAAGGGTTTGGTTCGATTCCCAGAAGTGGCGGCTTTTTCGGACTAACAAAGATTTGGGGTTAACATAATCTGAGATTATTCTGAGAAGTAAGGGCGGCCTGGCGTGATACCGACTAATCAGCCAAAAACGTTTCGTGGTGATGGAAAAATATGGTCACTAACACTACAATCCCCATACGCCTAGGAACCTTTATATTATACATATAATGGGGAAATAAAAGAGCGGACAGGTTGACTAGCTGCGCAGTCGTTGAGGACAGTCAAACAATGGATCGGGTGGATATCATCAGTGCCCTCCGAGATGTGGGAAGAGCACATAACTTCAACAACCACAAATCCACGTCACTCCTTCGGATGAAAGAGATGGGAGTTAAGATGGGCACAGCCAGAAATTAGAAACTTAGTGGGCGTGTAAGAAGACTAATCAACCAACACAGAACTGGAGTCGTCAGTCGCTGGACACTGCGGGACTTGCTGAGCAGGGGATCTGAGCACCTATGGACATGTTTGGAGTGCAGTGATGATGACCCGCAAATAACTCAATAACTCTATATATATATATATATATATTTGCTAGAGTCGTACTTAATCGCCTGCATAGACTTGCAGAACGGGTGCTTCCCGAGTCCCAATGCGGTTTCAGACCCGGGAGATCAACCATAGATATGATCTTCACTCTTAGACAACTGCAGGAAAAATGTCGGGAACAAAATATGCCGCTCTATATTGCCTTTGTGGATCTCACAAAGGCATTCGACACAGTAAACAGAGATGGTCTCTACAAGGTGTTAGAAGGCATAGGCTGCCCTCCTAAATTACTTAGGCTGATAATTTCCTTCCATGAAGACATGAATGGCAAAGTCCATTTTGATGGGAGTCCATCAGAGAATTTCAAAGTCAACAAAGGAGTGAAACAGGGATGTGTCCTCGCCCCCACCCTTTTTGGTATATTTTTTGCTGCCCTCCTAAATTACACCTTCGAAAACAGCTCAGGAGATATTTACATTCGCACTAGACCAGATGGCTCACTGTTCAACCTAGCACGACTAAGAGCAAAAACCAAAACAAATGTTGCCCTACTTAAAGAATTTTTTATTTGCTGACGATGCAGCCCTAGTCGCTCATAGTGAGGCCACCCTACAGTCGCTGATCAACAACCTGGATAAAGCATGCGACCTTTTTTCACTGTCATTTAATGTTCAGAAGACAGTAATACTAAATCAAGGTGACTTCAAACCTCTATCTATTACTCTAAAAGACTGCCCACTAGAATCAGTACAGAAATTTACATATCTTGGATCCACAGTTACGCAAACCATCTCAATTGATGAAGAAATAAACTGTCGAATTGGTAAGGCAGCTACGACCTTCGGCAAACTCACAAAAAGGGCATGGAACAACACGAAACTAACTCGAAAGACTAAACTCTTAATATATCAAACTTGTGTGCTTAGCACACTACTATATGGATCCGAAACCTGGACAACATACTCAAACCAGGAAAAAAGACTAAATGTCTTCCACATGCGATGTCTCCGCAAAATAATGCACATCAAATGGCAGGACAAAATAACCAACTTAACTGTCCTGCAACGTGCTAAGACCCTAACAATCATGTCGATGCTCAGAAGTCGAAGGCTAAGATGGCTGGGGCATGTCCAACGGATGGAAGAAAAACGCATTCCTAGGCAAATACTATATGGCGAGCTAAAACACGGAAAACGACAAATCGGCAGACCTAAACTACGATATAGAGATATCTGCAAATCATCTCTGAAAGACTTCTCCATCTGTGAAAACGACTGGCAACATCTGGCAAGTGATCGCACATCATGGAGAGCACCTATAAGGAACGGTATAACAACATTTGAGACTGTTCTAAGACAGGACTTAGAAGAGAAGAGACTCATGAAAAAGGATGGTAAACCCTATGGATCAGCGAGCCTGACCTGTTCATTATGTGACCGCGTGTGTTTGTCAAACATTGGTAGAATTAGCCACGAGAGAAGCTGTTCGGCAAAAACAATACCTCAAAAAAATACGCAATAGCCTCCACTAGACCGTCTGACAAGACGAAAAGGGCCATATATATATATATATCTTCTTCTTTTCTCATTTGCCTTTCAGCGTCGAGGAGAGATATAATTTGCGGTCTTTTGCTCTTATGTTCGCCTCTGCTGCTGTTATGTTTCCTGGTGCTTCTAATATTCCATCGACCCATCTTTCTCGTGGAAGACCCTTGGGTCTGGTGTTCCTGCAACGTTTGTTGAAGGCTCGTTGTGTTGTGTTTTGTTCTTTCTGCCTTGTCACGTGGCCAAACCATTTTATCTGTTGTTTCCTTATATACTCTATGGCAGGGCTATTCCTAGCTTTTTTCTCAATTCTTCATTTCTGATCTTATCTATCAGACTGTTTCCTGTCATTCGTCTAACACATTTCATCTCTGTAGAGGTTATTTTTTTTTTTTATTGTTCTTGCATCTAGGGTCCAGGTCTGGCATTGGTAGAACAACGTTGGGATGAAGATTGTATTGTATAGTGCTCGTTTTGCCTCCAGATTTATTTCCTTGTTGGACAATAGTGGTGATAACTTTCCAATGATTTGACAAGCTTTGTTGCATCTTGATTCTATCTCTGCTGTTTGAGAATTATCGTTTATCATTAGATATATATATATATATATATATATATATATATATATATATATATATATATATATATATATATATATATAATATGCATTGTGAAGGCGATGTATAGAACACCAACGTCAGCCCTAAAATTAAACTTCATATGTTCTATATGTGGGTTTGACTGTTTCTAGACTATGATTATGTAGACAACGAAAGGCTGGGTTAGCTTTTGAGCGTCTGACGTGACACACATTGATTTATCCCTAGCGGCAGGAAACCTATTAACACTGCTAATATTGTGTGTACTATTTTTATATTCAGTGCAATTTGATAAATATGGTAACTTTTGGAATAAACTATTGATGCTTTATAATTCATTTGCATTATATTTATTTATTAATAGATAGGCAACAATTTTAATATGTTCTTTATTATTAGGTCGTGTATTAATTTAATAACGTTTTATTTTCAGAATGTCGTGTTATTTATTTAATAGATATTGCGTGGATATGTTTAAATAGATTGCCGGTTGCTTCAGTTATTTATATTATTTTGTTATATGCCCGGATATATCGTTTGGTTTTGTGATGAATAATAGTTTTGTGTTTTATAATAGTGTTGTGTGTTTAATATTATAGTTTTGTATTTAATAATATAGATTTGTGTTTAATAATATAGATTTGTGTTTAATAATATAGTTTTGTGTTTAATACAAGCGTTTTGTGTTTAATAATATATATTTGTGTTTAATAAATGGTTTTGTTTAATAGAGTTTTGGTTTTTATTAGAGTTTTGTGTTTAATAGAGTTTTGTGTTTAATAAAAGCATTTTGTGTTTAATAATATAGATTTGTGTTTAATAAGTAGTTTTGTGTTTAATAAAGAGTTTTGTTTTTATAAAACAGTTGAGTTTTGTGCTAAATGAAAGAGTTTTGTGTTTGATTATTAGAACACGAATCCCCTTGTAATGTGTGAATATTTAAAAAGTATCTACCATTTTCCAGAGATGTTTGGGAAAACGATTCGAAACGTTAGACCAGGATAAACGTCATAAAATGTATATGTTTCATCATCATCAAGTATCGGGCCTGCTGGCGTAGGTGATCATGTCTCTCCACAACTTTCGATCTCGATAGTTATTTACCATTTCTGTTGTTGACCTTCTGCCAAGCCAATCTCTTAAGCTGTCTGATATTTTTTTTCTCTTTGCTTCCCTCTGTCTCTTCGTCCCTAAATTTCCCCAGTTGTTACAATATATTCCAGTTGTTCTCTTCTCATTACATGGCCAAAAAATGATGATTGTTTCTTCCTAATATTGGAAATTAGTTCTCTTTTTGCTTTGACCTCTTTCAGAACATTTTCATTACTCTTCTTAGCTGCCCATGGTATTCTCAACATCCTTCTGTAAAACAACATTTCTACAGACTCCAGTGATTTTCTTGTCTGTTGCCCTATTGTCCATGATTCTCATCCATATGTTAAGACTGGCTCTACATAACATTTAAGAACTCTTTTTCTTGTTTCTATTGTCAAAAATGGATTGCATAGTATTTCTCATTTTTTTGGAAAGCTGCATTTGCCTGAGCCATTCGACATCTCACCTCTTTTGTACATCTTCTGTCTGAGGTTAACAAATTTCCCAAATATTTAAATTCATTTACCTGTTTTAATATTGTTCCACTTGTCTTTATTTTTCACTGAGGTGATGTTTTTTTCTTTGTTGTTACGATTACTTCTGTCTTTTTGCTATTAAGGCTGAGTCCTTTATTTTTGCTTTCTTTAACTATAATGTCCAACATTTCTTGTAACTCATTTTCACTATTAGCGATTAAGACTGTATCATCAGCATACCTTCGATTATTTATATTATGACCTCCAATTGTTATTCCAGGTATGCCCCTTATGGATCTTAAAATAATCTCACTATAAATATTAAACAAATCTGGTGACAGCACACAACCTTGTCTAACACCCTGTTTTATTTGTTGAAACATTCCCAATAGGTTTCCAGTTCTTATGGCCGCTGTTTGTTGCCAGTACATGTTCTTTATTATTCTTAAATCTTTGCTGTCTACGTTTATGCTTTCTAAAATTTTGATTATTTCTTTGTGCTTTACTTTCTCAAATGCTTTGGTATAATCTATGAAACATAGGTTATGTGTATATGTTTACATCATACTAATTCGTATTGTAAAGACAGAAGTCATGACCGTAAATAATCATTTAAAAATTATAATGCTTGTCAAAACTGAGAACCAGAAGCATTCTACATGGAACACATTCTTCTGCTGTTTATTGTCGATATTTTTGTTGCTTTTTGTATGCTGCTTAGCTCATCATTATACCCTGCCTGTGATGGATGTGCAGTTCATCAAGCTGGCTAGAAAAAAAGTTGGTGCTTAAGTGTTAGTGACTTTTGTGGAGAGAATATTATTTGTTCTGTATTTTCAAAGATAATCAATAACCTAAGATATGCTGATGATAATGTACTACTAGCAGAAAATCATAAAGATCTACAACAATTACTTAATGAAATAAACATGACAAGCCAAAAATATAGATTAGATATGAATATCAAAAAGACTAAAACTATGCTCATAAACAAAGAAAATGCTCAAAACCTACAAGTGGATATCAAAATTGAAGTAATAGACCTGGAGACAGGTTCAGAACTACAACTACCTTGGACATACTATAACCAGTGATGGAAAATGTACAACTGAAATAAACAAAAGAATAAGAATGGCAAAAAGTAATTTTAATGCAATTAAAATTATTTTTTTATGAAATAATATTACCATCAAAACAATTACCACAAGGGCTAAAACTAAGAATAGCAAAATGTTATATCTTCTCAACATTCCTAAATGGTGCAGAAACATGGACATTAGACAAGAAAATAGAAAAGAAAATGGATCCCGTTGAAATGTGGATATATAATAGAATAGGTAAAATTGGATGGAAAGAAAAGAAAACAAACGATGAAGTCTTAAAACAACTAAAAATGAAAAGAGAACTACTAGACACAATTCAAACAAGACAAATGCGATTTTTGGGCCATCGTAAAAGACACAGCCTACTAAAAGTAATCTTGGAGGTGAAAATACAAAGTAAAAGAGGCAGAGGCAGACCAAGACTAACATGGACAAGTAACATCAAAGTCAGCCTATGACAACCTGCACCATCAAAGCAAGAGACAGAGCAGAATGGCGCTCCATGGTAGCCAACCTTCATTGCGAAGATGACACTCGATGATGATGATTTTTAAAAAAGAAAAATGACAATTTGAGCACATTTTTAATATTTAATTTTATTAAAAATAATCTACTAAATTATATTAAACATGTTAAAAATATATTGTTATATATTATCAATTTATATTCTTTTAATATGTAGTACATCTCCCTTTTATTTTCTCATTTCATTTCTTGTCCCTCTTTTTCATTTCTCCTTGATTTACCTGTCATTCTAGATGTAGTAGTTTATCTTATTTCGTTGTCCGTTTGTGTTGTTCTTGTTTTCTGAAAAAAAAGGCACCAACGTCGGTATTTTATTGTTTCTTTTGTGTCAAGCTGTCACCATACCTTGTAGGAGTGGACGTTCCAACCCACCACCACTTGCTCCTTGCTATCAGCTTTACCGCAGCACTGCAATTATTTACTCGTTCTCGTCTAACTTGTTTGCCCATTTTTTGCTCATCGACAACCTACTACGGATGGGAGGAGAAAGAAAGGTGGGACAAGGATAACCTGGTGGCAGTTGGTAAAAATACAGTTGAATAGCATGCACCTGTCATAGGGCACTCTGCAAAGGATGGCCACGAACGGCGCAAAGTAGAGAAAACGTTGTTGTTGTCCAACATAACGCTCCCAGTCGTATTGAGTGACACATTGCTTCGTTTCAAAGCAACTAAATAAAGATTAAGAAAAATAACCAAATAAAGAAAAAAAATTAGAAAAACGAACAAATAGAGAATAAGAAAAACAAACAAATAGAGAATAAGAAAAACAAACAAATAGAGAATAAGAAAAACAAACAAATAGAGAATAAGAAAAACAAACAAATAGAAAATAAGAAAAACAACCAAATAAAGAAAGAATAAGAAAAACAAACAAATAGAGCATAAGAAAAACAAACAAATAGAGAATAAGAAAAACAAACAAATAGAGAATAAGAAAAACAAACAAATAGAGAATAAGAAAAACAAACAAATAAAGAAAGTATAAAAAAGCAACCGAATAGAGAATATAAAAACAACGTCTAATCACTAATTCTGTATTCATGTGACGATTTTTTTTTTCATTTTGCCGAATTTGAATTTGTAGACATGTCCTGTCATGAGAGTTGCAATTATTCGTGCTGTTTACGTCGCTCACTATTTATACAGTTTCAGTGTATACTTCAAGCGGGTATTTTGATTGTCATGCGGAATGAGTAACGGGCAAACGATGAAGTCGTACATCACATACACGAAGCGCACGTTACAGAAACACATACAGCGACAAGTAGCAAAGTTCAGATTATGATAAAGTATTAACTTGATGTCCTTCCTTTCAGTCCATGTGGACCGTAGGTTTCCAACAAACACTTTCCAAGCTGTTGTATTTCTTGCCATTCTAATAAGAAGGTTCCATGTCTTTCGCATCCTCTTCATCTTTGGCTCCACTTGTCTTCTCCAAGTATACTTTACTCTTTGTCTCCTTCGCTGGGTATAAAAAAGTGTGTGTTTATAAATAAATAAGTAAATAAATAAATAAATAAATAAATAAATAAATAAATATATAAATAAATAAATGAATAAATATATAAATAAATAAATAAATAAATAAATAAATAAATATATAAATAAATAAATATATAAATAAATATATAAATATATAAATAAATAAATATATAAATAAATAAATAAATAAATAAATAAATATATAAATAAATAAATAAATAAATAAATAAATATATACACACACATACATACATACACGCGCTTCGTTCAGTGGGAGATCAGATGTGCATATACGACCGACCTATGTAACTATATGTCTGGTATGCGGACACGGTGACCTTGAACTACAACAGATGCAGGTAACAGGCAAATAATTACAGTGCTGCGGTAAAGCTGAGAGCAAGGAGCCAGTAGCGAGGTGTGACGTACACTTCTATAAAGTAAGGTGACAACTTTACAAAAGAGGAACCAGAAAAAATCACGACGTTTCAGCTTACATGCGGCCTTCGTCAGAAAACACGAACACGGAAACAGACAACAAAATTAAGAATAACTAAATGACATGTTGGAGCCGCGATAGCTCAGTGGTTAGTGAGCTGGACTATAAAGGACAAGAGGTATGGTTTGATCCCAACCGACGGCTTCCGATTCACCCAGCCTTTAATGGGTACCAGATTTTTTTTCTGTAAAAGTAAAGCGGCACGGGCGTAATACGGACCACATTACTCCAGAAATCATGTGCCGAAGGTCTGTAAAATGTATGGTCACTAACACCATATTCCCTATACGCCGCCACTTGGCGTGACGTGGGTACTTTACTTTTTTTTACTAAATGACATGTTCTAGAATAGCCAGACCTAGTGAATCTAGAATAGAAACTGAAAAGATAAGACAAAGTATTATATTACAGGAAAACCATTAATTAAAAATAGGAATGAAATTAAAAGTAAAAATTAAATTTAATGTTAAAACACGTATCTGGCTGGAAGTTTCGGCTGAAGTTACGATGTGCACTAAGATGGATTAACAAGTATCTCCCAGTAGGCACTAGATTTTAGACACTTGCATTAATAGGAAAGTACAGAAATACAAGTTATTTCCGATCTGTGCTCGTAACCCTATGCTATAGTCATGGAAACGTCTCCGTGTAAGACACTGCTCACAATAGCTAATTTTTTTAGCTGCGTGGCAGTGTACCAAGCGTTCGGCTTCTCGTGACAAGGCGCGGTGCCATGGAGTACGAGTTCGAATCCTGCTTCGGACCATATATTGTTCTCTGTTTTTTTCTGTTGTTGTTTGTCTGTCATTTTTTCCGAGTGCTAACACATACTTCTTTGTTCTAGTATTCCCTATTATCGCCTCGGAAGTTCCCTATATAATAATAATTATGTATTAATATTTGTATCCAGTATTTGACTGGTACTTGTTCATTATTCTATGTTAATGATTTTTTACTGAATGGATTAACAGGTTCAAAAATAGCATTAATATTGTGGAGGAATTGGGTTAATTTTTCTCACATTTCTTATGTATTTTTTAACAAGCGTTTGTTTAAGCATTCACTGATATATGCATGTCAGTTTGTTTCACAAAATACGTTTTTTATTTTAAAGCTTTCTCTCATATAACAATATGACATTCTCGCAAAAAGTAATCATTTTGATGTCTCAACATCGTTTCATCAATTTCACTTTTGCAAATGTTTGTCTGTCTCAAGCTTGTGCTTATAGTAAGAATGTAAAAAAGTAGAGCCCCGTCACGCCAAGTGGCGTATAGGGAATATGGTGTTAGTGACCATAAATTTTACAGACCTTCAGCACATGATTTTTGGGGTAATGTAGTCTGTATTACGCCCGCGCCGCTTTACATTCCCAGAAAAATCTGGTACCCATTTAAGGCTGGGTGAACCCGGAAGCCGTCGGTTGGGATCGAACCCTACCCATGTCCTTTGTAGTCCAGTTCACTAACCACTGAGCTATCGTGGCTCCCTTGTTATTATAGTGCCATCTTGTTTATCGTAAAGTGGACCCTTGTCTCAGACTCATTATCATCGTGTGCCTTACCTGTTGGCGTAAGCGATCATGCCCTTCCACAATCTTCTATCCACATTGCATCGTATAAATTCTGTTGTTGACTGTTTTTCATGCCATGACACCAAGCTATCTAGTATCTTCTCAGTTTGTCGTCCGAGATATCTCTTTCCACTGTATTTTGTCAGTTGTAACCAAGTATTCCAACTTTCCTCTTCTCATGATGTGCCTAAAAAATTGTGATTTTTTTTTCTGATGTTTTAGGAGCTCACTTTTTATGGTGGCCTCTTTGAGAATATCCTAAATGACCTTTTTACCTGTCAAAGGAACTTTCAACATTCTTCTGAGAAATCCCATCTCTGTGACCTCTAATCGTCATTTCATTTCTTTGTCTACTGTTTATGATTCGCTTCCATAGATCAGAATTAGCTCTATATAGAAGTGATGAACTCTGTTTCTTACTTTTATTGACATAGACGTGTTGCAAAAGATGGGTTTTTTTTTCATTTTCTGAAATGTTACTTTGGTCTGAGCTATTCTTTTTATTTCATTGGTGCATCTTCCATCTTATGTTATTATTGTGCTCTGCCTGCCTGCCTATCTATCTCCTCTCTCAACCCCCTTTAAATATTAACTCTCTTTCCTCAAACTTTCTATCTATCCTCTAACCCTTCCAATAGCTCTCATTTTCTCCTTCACTTCTTCCCACTTTCTTTACTTCTTTCTTTCTCTCTTTCTCGTTCTCTTTTTTTCTCTCTCTCTCGGCTTTTTTTTTTTATCTTTCATATTCTCTCTCATTATTTCACACTTTGTTTCTCTCTATAATTTATGTCATCTTCTATCTCTCATTCCTTATTCTTTATTATTTTATTAAATGTTTCATCATCTCTCATCCAATATTTATTTCCATAATCTCTCTTCTCTTCTCATCTCTTCTCTTCTCATCTCATCTCTCTTCTCTTCTCTTCTCTTCTCTTCTCTTCTTTTCTCTTCACTTCTCATCTCTTCTCTTCTCATCTCTTCTCTTCTCATCTCATCTCTTCTCTTCTTTTCTCTTCTCTTCTCTTCACTTCTCATCTCTTCTCTTCTCATCTCTTCTCTTCTCATCTCATCTCTTCTTTTCTCTTCTCTTCTCTTCTTTTCTCTTCTTTTCTCTTCTCATCTCTTCTCTTCTCTTCTTTTCTCGTCTCGTCTCGTTTTTCTCTTCTCTTCTTTTCTCTTCTCTTATTTTCTCTTCTCTTCTCGTTTCGTTCTTCTCTTCTCCCCCCCTCTCTCCCCCCTCTCTCCCTCTCCCTCTTATCAATTCGATCACTTTACTTCTACCATAATCTACCCCAAACCACACTCACCCCTCCCACATCACAGTTTCCAGAAATCCATTATCCCGACAATTGCTCCTCTATTGTTATCTATCCAATGCCATTGATTTTCTGGCTCCGCATTGAGGCCTGTAAACGCTTTAGAACTGAACCTAATCCCCACTCTAAACACGCCTAGGTCTCCCAGGACATGCCACGGTCTCGTCTGTAACATTCCGCGCCAGTATCTGACTGGCTGGTTCTAGTTCTATCACCCAACGCATGCACGGTTTACAAAAATCCCTTTTGTGGCGCTATTTTATGTTTCTCTTTTTGTTTTGTTTGGAAGCTGAACTAAATAAAGAAAAACCAATTATCGGCAGCATCCATTTCTAGGGGAAGTCAATATCTGTGGGTAAAAATGCATGAGTTAGCACATCCTTGAAAAGAATATGTTACATTAGACCTGGTTTAGGCCAGATCTTGATGATAAACAAGCGCCAGAAATAGACTCTGTTTGCAGTAAAACGAGACAGACATTTAGTCAAAAGGGGCTCCGTTACTGAAAAACAACAAAAATCATCATCATCATCATCATTATGTGCCATACCGGTTAGCGTAGGTGATCATGTCCTTCCATAACTCTCTGTCCACAGTGAATTGTATCATTTCTGTTGTTGACCGTTTACCGTGCCACGGTCTTTCTTTGTAGTCCGTGATCTTTCTTTCCCTGTATTTTGCCACATGTAACCAAGTATTTCAAATTTCCTCTTCTCATGATATGCCAAAGAAAATGTAGTTTTTATCTGTCTGGTATTTTTTATGAGCTCCATTTTTGTGTTGGCCTTTTTTGAGAATTTCCTCGTTTATCTATTTTGACTATACAGGAAACTCTCTTCCGTGAAAACGCATCTCTGTGTCCTCTAATCGCCTTTCATTTGTTTGTCTATTATCAATTCGCTTTCATATGTCAGAAATGACAATTGTAGCAAGGAAAAGATACACCATTTAACTATAAGTGTCATTTCAAAGTTATGTTACCAATGTTAATGCTTGTTTGCGTTCGACCGATGACTAAAGCAGTATACAACTTCGTCATCCGCCCTTAAAAGGACGTTAAGTGGGCGTATCTGCGTTGTGTTGTGGTTTACAGTATAATTGTGATATTTGTGCCTTTCGGCCCAACACATCCGACTTCAGCACGACCAGTGTCAATGAAAGCATATATTTGGTTAAAGAAGGTATGTGACAATCTACTGGAAAGACTCATTGATAACGTTAAAAGAAAGATAATTAGAATTGTATGACCATGTTACATGATCTGCTAATACCATTTTGCAGGCACAATACCAGACAAAAGACAAACAAAGCGATATGAATAAAACATCAGAGAATGGACAAGATTAAGCTTCGCCATGTCTCAGATAGGAGCTCTTAATCGGGAATATTGGAGGGACATTGTGAAGTCGTCATCGATAATGCCAAACAACCGCTATGGTTTCGGGACATGATGAATAATGAATGGATTGAGAACTAGAGGAAGAAATTTCTTGTTCCCGCCATTGCAGACAGGATAAGACTTTGCCGAGCTCATGCCAACCTTTGAGTCGGAGCAGACCCACATCATCCGCTATACCGTGAATTTATGTGCACAGAATTCAGGAGGTTAAAAATAGGAAAGTCATGAATGGACAGGCTGTGGATATTGTTCAACAATTGTGTTCAATCTAGGAATAGAACCCACGAAAAAAATGGGTATAAGTGCCGCCAGAGTGCAGTACGTCCTTACCGTCGTCATCACACTAGATAGAGAAAGTAGACAACAAAACCCATTGGTCGTTGCGGCAGAAGTATTGGCATGATTTTTCAGAAGTATCAGCATGATTTTTCAGAAGTATCAGCATGATTTTTCAGAAGTATAAGGATGATTTTTCAGAAGTATCAGCATGATTTTTCAGAAGTATCAGCATGATTTTTCAGAAGTATCAGCATGATTTTTCAGAAGTATAAGGATGATTTTTCAGAAGTATAAGGATGATTTTTCAGAAGTATCAGCATGATTTTTCAGAAGTATCAGCATGATTTTTCAGAAGTATCAGCATGATTTTTCAGAAGTATCAGCATGATTTTTCAGAAATATCAGCATGATTTTTCAGAAGTATCAGCATGATTTTTCAGAAGTATCAGCATGATTTTTCAGAAGTATCAGCATGATTTTTCAGAAATATCAGCATGATTTTTCAGAAGTATCAGCATGATTTTTCAGAATCCTTCTGATAGAGACGCAGATATTTACACAGATGGGTTCGTTGATCGGCACGCACGAAGCTTGTGTCCTTTCATGGCTTAGGTTGGAAGCAGATCTGTGAAGGAAGACAGTAGGGCTTTCATATTGACTACAAGCAGTTTGACCATGGAAAATATGGCTGTTACAAAAGGTTTGGCATGGCTTGAGACACAGCCTTATGTCCATTTGTGTTTCCTCAGAGTGTGGATATGCTCAGAAAGATCGCAACTGGCTGTGCTCGACTGCAGTCGTTTGAGTTGAGTCTCTGGGGTGGTCTATTCTAACAAGTGACTGCTTCATTTTGTGCCAGGACACGCTGGTGTAGAAGGTAATGAAAGTGCTGACAGGCTTCACAATTTGGCTGATGGTGAGTGCGGAAATGCAATGGATCGCTGTTACATTCTGAATGCCCTCAGGGACGCTTACTGAAAAAAAGACTTAAAAAATTACCCTGAAACCGCAGCCATGAACAAACTTCATGAATATCATGTCAAGGTGGGAGGTTTTAACACAACACCTGTGTCCAACACACACAACAACGATGTCGTAATTCGTGACACGTTGAGTGATATTCGTCGGAAGAGACCAGAGCACTTATGGATTTGTCAAATGTGTAATGAGGATGACCTGTCGACTTTGAAAGAGAGTTATTGAGAAAATAGATATAGTGGTATACGATATAGAGATATCTGTAAATCATCTCTGAATGACTTCTCCATATATGAATATGACTGGAAACATCTGTCAAGTGATCGCACATCATGGAGAGCATGTATAAGGAACGGTATAATATCATTTGAGACTGTGCTAAAGAAAAACTTAAAAGAGAAAAGACCCATGAAAAAGGATGAAAAACCCTGTGGACCAGTGGGCCTAACTTGCTCATCCTGTGACCGCGTGTGTTTGTCAAACATTGGTAGAATTAGCCACGAGAGAAGCTGTTCGACAAAAACAAAACCTCAAAAAAATACACAATAGCCTCCACTAGACCGTCTGACAAGACGAAAAGGACCATATATTGAGAAAATGATTGAGAAAGATTTAGTGATATATTTAGAGATATTTTGAGGGAGAGATTTTGATAAACTTGGTGAGAAAGTTTTCATTGAGATTTTGAAGGAGAGATTTTGCTAACGTGGTTGAGAAAGATTTAGCGAGAGACTGGCCTTCATAATGCGGGTACTAGATTTGAGAACAATTAATATTATAACTAGCGTCGAAATGAAATGTGTAAGCCGCATGATGAGAGTCATCAAAACTGAAAATGAAGAACTGAAGGACGAACTTAGAAAGTAATGATGTCCTCTAGTTGTGGAGTGGAATATTGAGTATTCGCTAAAATGTGTACTCTTGTTTGAAAATCAGGGTCCTGACAATGATCAGGGGAGATAAAGAACCGATCCACTGTTGGCTGCCACGCCCATGTTGATATAGTTGTTCTGACCATTGTCAAGAGAGACAAGAATAGAGAAACTGAGACATACCACAAGTGTTGTTGGGGATGACTAAGGAGTTTGGGATCAAGATCTTCACCAGTGCTACCGAGTTTGTGCATATGACCTGAAGCCATCTTCAGTGCTTTCCATAAGGCGTAAAGTGTGTGCTATACTGGTGAAAGGGGATTCTGAACACTATGGAATTGTCCTTTGTGCTGTGAAGACGATTTGTCGACTAAACTAAACTAAACTAAACTAAACTAAACTAAACTAAACTAAACTAAACTAAACTAAACTAAACTAAACTAAACTAAACTAAACTAAACTAAACTAAACTAAACTAAACTAAACTAAACTAAACTAAACTAAACTAAACTAAACTAAACTAAACTAAACTAAACTAAACTAAACTACATTCTACAAGTTTCGGTGTACAGGGAAATGAAGCGTAGTTCTCTTTTACCAGATTCCTAACTTCCTCGACAAATGAGTGTACAATTTTGTACTAACTTTCATCATGATCTTCCCCGTCCTCGTCTAAATAACATTATGCCCTCCATAATGATCATGATCGTGGTTAATGCTGAGGTCAACGGTCTCATCTGCGATAACACCGATGAGAAAGATGCAGTCATCTATACAGACGGATCTGTAAGACGACACGAAAGAAGTGCATGGGCATTTACAGCACGCTCGGCAGGCAGAATAGTCAAAGAAGACAGTGGTGCTTACGTCATGACCACGAGTAGCATGACAATGGAGGTGATGGCAGTGACCAAGGCATTCAAATGGCTAGAGTCACAAGACTACATCCACGCATGTATACTGAGTGATTCGATGAGCATGATAAAAAAAAGTGGAGGCGGGCTTTGTACGCATGCAATGGGTAGAGTCGTTGCAGAAATCCAAGATACGTAAGGTCACCTTGTCTATGTCCCTGGACATGCGGGAGTACGGGGAAATGAGAGAGCGGACAGGTTGGCTAGCTGCGCTGTCGTTGAGGACGGGCAACCGATGGATCGGGCGGACATCATCAATGCGCTCCGAGATGTGGGAAGAGCACAGGAATTCGACAAACACAGATCAACGTCACCTCTTCGGATGATGGAAATGGGAGTTAAGATGGGCACAGCCAGAAATGAGAAACTTAGTGGCCGTGTAAGAAGACTTATCAACCAACATAGAACTGGAGTCGTCAGTCGCTGGACACTGAGGGAATTGCTGAGGAGGGGATCTGAGCACCTATGGACATGTTCGGAGTGCAATGATGATGACCCGCAAATAACTCAATAACTGAGGAGGGGATCTGAGCACCTATGGTCATGTTCGGAGTGCAATGATGATGACCCGCAAATAACTCAATAAATGAGGAGGGGATCTGAGCACCTATGGTCCTGTTCGGAGTGCAATGATGATGACCCGCAAATAACTCACTAATGATCATGTAGTTTTATGCATCCAAAATGTCTTACTGTATTTTCTTCATTAATGACCAGTTCTCATGAATATATTAATCATCGTGTGCGATACCGCCTGGCGTAGGCGATTATCACAATCTTCAATTCACCGTGCATCGTTTCAATTCTGATGTTGACTGTTTCCCATGCCATGATAGCAATCTATCTAGTATTTTCTCTCTTTGTTGTCCGCGAATTCTCTTTCACTGTTATTTTGCCAGTTGTAACCAAGTATTACAACGTTCCTCTTCCCATGATGTACCTGAAATATATGTTGATTCTTTCTTGCTGATGTCATTATGAGCTCTCTTTTTGTAGTTGGCTTCGTTGAGAATTTCTTCGTTGGTTTCTTTTAGCTGTCCAGTGAACTCTCAATATTCTTCAGAGAAATTCCACCTCTGTTGCGTCTAATTATCTTTTCATTAGTTTCCTTCTATGCATGATTCACCTTCAGAAAATTACGTTGTTACTAAATGTACATTTTTGTTTTTATATTTCTCCAAGGTATTCTAATCATTCTTTGGACAACGATCGCCACTATTATCCATCCAGGGTATCACACTAGAGGCAAAACCAGCACTCTACAATACAATTTTCATTGCAACGTTGTGCTACAATTGCCGGACCTGGGACTTAGTAGACTCAAGAACAATATGAAAAATAATCACTACCGAGATTAAATGTGTAAGACAAATGACAAGAGTGGTCTTGCAAGTGTGGTCTGAATGATAAGATCAGAAACGAAGAACTGAGGAAAACGCCTGAAATAATTCCCGCTATAGCATTTTAAAAAAAAAACAGATAACATGATTTGATCACGTGATAAGGCAGAGAGACCAAAACACAACAAACGATCTTTTAATAAATGTTGAGAGAACACAAGACTCAACGGCCGTCCACGATAAAGATGGATTGACGGGGTATTAGAAACACTAAGAAACACAACAGCAGCAGAGCCAAGAGAAGAGCAAGAGACTGCAAATTATATCTTATATCTAGGATACAAATAATAATACATAAATATTATAATATAGGGAACTTCCGAGGCGATAATAGGGAATAATAGAACAAAGAAGTATGTGTTAGCACTCGGAAAAATCTTATATCTACCCTGACGCTGAAAGGCAAATGAGGAAGGAAAGAAGAAGAAATGTGAGCATACTTCTGTAAAAGTTCATTCAAAAGACAGTTTGCTGATTTCATGAGAAAATTGGTGAATAGTCTAAGATATTGCTGCTGTTGGGTGTCCATTTACAGATAATCTCCATAATTGTTGTATTGTTGTACAGGCCTCCACTTCCCTTAAATGGTTAGGCCACCAGGTCAGAATGAATCTTTACCAATCAACATCAAGGGCGTTCTTCTCGAGAATTCGTGGAAAAAGACCAAGAGGAAGACCCAGAAGAAGATGGATGGATGCAATGACAGAGACATGTAACAACTAAGGAAAATCACTAATTCAGAAAGTTCAAGCAGCTCAGTAACGACAAATGATATAACCACGACATCTTTTCGGTACCAGTGAGAAAGAGGAAAGAAAGAAAGAAAGAAGATTGCTGTTGTAGGAGAAAATGCAGGCTCTTAAAAATCATCTTTTGCTGTTATATTAGTTCCCGTGGTACTGGTTGGTTTGTCTTGAGACAACACGCCGACCTCGAGACAGAAAGTTTGTGAGTTCAAGTCCCGGTTGCACCAGGAGAGTTTTTTATTTATGATTTCTCTCTGCGGCAGCCAGCCCTGGTCTCAGCAGAAGCTCTGCTTGAAGCGTCAATTACTCATGGACGAAAAACATCAGAGTACCTTCGAAAATGGAAACATTGACACATATCATGTCAATAAAGTGTAACCTCAAACTTTGACCTATATCATGTCAATAAAGTCTGGCCTCAAACATTGACCAATATCATGTCAATAAAGTCTGGCCTCAAACATTGACCAATATCATGTCAATAAAGTCTGGCCTCAAACATTGACCAATATCATGTCAATAAAGTGTGACATCAAACATTGACCAATATCATGTCAATAAAGTGTGACATCAAACATTGACCAATATCATGTCAATAAAGTGTGACATCAAACATTGACCAATATCATGTCAATAAAGTGTGACCTCAAACATTGACCAATATCATGTCAATAACGTGTGCCCTCAAACTTTGACCAATATCATGTCAATAACGTGTGCCCTCAAACATTGGCCAATATCATGTCAATAAAGTGTAACCTCAAACATTGACTAATATCATGTCAATAAAGTGTAACCTCAAACATTGGCCAATATCATGTCAATAAAGTGTAACCTCAAACATTGACCAATATCGTGTCAATAAAGTGCAACCTCAAACATTGACCAACATCATGTCAATAAAGTGTAACCTCAAACATTGACCAATATCATGTCAATAAAGTGTAACCTCAAACATTGACCAATATCATGTCAATAAAGAATAACCTTAAAAATTGACCAATATCATGTCAATAAAGTGTAACCTCAAACATTAACCAATATCATGTCAATAAGGTGTGCTTTCAAACATTGGCTAATATCATGTCAATAAAGTGTGACCTCAAACATTGACCAATATCATGTCAATAACGTGTGCCCTCAAACATTGGCCAATATCATGTCAATAAAGTGTAACCTCAAACATTGACCAATATCGTGTCAATAAAGTGTAACCTCAAACATTGACCAATATCATGTCAATAAAGTGTAACCTCAAACATTGACCAATATCATGTCAATAAAGAATAACCTTAAAAATTGACCAATATCATGTCAATAAAGTGTAACCTCAAACATTAACCAATATCATGTCAATAAGGTGTGCTTTCAAACATTGGCTAATATCATGTCAATAAAGTGTGACCTCAAACATTGACCAATATCGTGTCAATAACGTGTAACCTCAAACATTGGCCAATATCATGTCAATAAAGTGTAACCTCAAACATTGACCAATATCGTGTCAATAAAGTGTAACCTCAAACATTGACCAATATCATGTCAATAAAGAATAACCTTAAACATTGACCAATATCATGTCAATAAAGTGTAACCTCAAACATTAACCAATATCATGTCAATAAAGTGTGACATCAAACATTAACCAATATCATGTCAATAAAGTGTGACATCAAACATTGACCAATATCATGTCAATAAAGTGTGACATCAAACATTGACCAATATCATGTCAATAAAGTGTGACATCAAACGTTGACCAATATCATGTCAATAAAGTCTGGCCTCTAACATTGACCAATATCGTGTCAATAAAGTCTGGCATCAAACATTGACTTACTATCAAGTCAGTTTCAATTATGGGACTAACATTTTAAATTATTTTATTTGTTCGTTAATTATTGTTTAAATATGACTTCTTACTTGTAGTCAGCGCACCTCTTCACAGATTCTGTTAAATACTATTTTATCAATTTCTCCTTTTTAAAATGCTTTTTCCCCCGCTCTTTGTTTCTCTATCTCTCTCTCTCTCGCGCTCTGTCTCTTATGCGTTCTTTTCTGTACGCTCAACTACCCTCTCACGCACTCTCTTATTCTGTGCCTGCTTAATCCTCTAGTTCACTTGAGAGCGTTTGGACGCGAACGTAATTAGTCTTTCTCGATTTCTCTTTCTCTCTCTCTCCCTCTCCCTCTCTCTCTCTCTCTCTCTCTCTCTCTCTCTCTCTCACTCACACAATTTTATTATGCATGGCAATTTTTAAAAAATAAACGCTTTTAATATAATATGAAGTAATAAATGAGTATAGTTATAACGTATTTTACATGGTTTTATTGTAAACGTCTTGAAGTTTGTAATAACTTTTACAAGTTAAGGTCTTAACTTAAAGTTAAGGTCAAAGATCTCTCTGTCAATCACTTTCTCACAATTTCCCTGTTAATCAATCACTTTCTCACAATTTCCATGTTAATCAATCACTTTCTCACAATTTCCATGTTAATCAATCACTTTCTCACAATCTCTCTGTCAATCACTTTCTCACAATTTCCCTGTTAATCAATCACTTTCTCAATTTTTCCCTGTTAATCAATCACTTTCTCACAATTTCCCTGTTAATCAATCACTTTCTCACAATTTCCCTTTTAATCAATCACTTTCTCACAATCTCTCTGTCAATCACTTTCTCACAATTTCCCTGTTAATCAATCACTTTCTCACAATTTCCCTGTTAATCAATCACTTTCTCACAATTTCCATGTTAATCAATCACTTTCTCACAATTTCCCTGTCAATCACTTTCTCACAATTTCCCTGTTAATCAACACTTTCTCACAATTTCCCTGTTAATCAATCACTTTCTCACAATTTCCCTGTCAATCACTTTCTCACAATTTCCCTGTTAATCAACACTTTCTCACAATTTCCCTGTTAATCAATAACTTTCTCACAATTTCCCTGTCAATCACTTTCTCACAATTTCCCCGTTAATCAATCACTTTCTCACAATATCCCTGTTAATCAATCACTTTCTCACAATTTCCCTGTTAATCGATCACTTTCTCACAATCTCTCTGTCAATCACTTTCTCACAATTTCCCTGTTAATCAATCACTTTCTCACAATTTCCCTGTTAATCAATCACTTTCTCACAATCTCTCTGTCAATCACTTTCTCACAATTTCCCTGCTAATCAATCACTTTCTCACAATTTCCCTGTTAATCAATCACTTTCTCACAATTTCCCTTTTAATCAATCACTTTCTCACAATCTCTCTGTCAATCACTTTCTCACAATTTCCCTGTTAATCAATCACTTTCTCACAATCTCTCTGTCAATCACTTTCTCACAATTTCCCTGTTAATCAATCACTTTCTCACAATCTCTCTGTCAATCACTTTCTCACAATCTCTCTGTCAATCACTTTCGTAAAAATCCCTCCCAGAACCTACCTCACAAAATCCTTCTCTTAACAACCCCCCCCCCCCCCCCAAAAAAAAAAAAAAAAAAAAATCTCCTCGATGTTCTTCTTCTTCTCTTTTTCTTTCTTTTTGGCCTCGTCAGTTGTCGATTGATAAAGTTTGGTACCTTCTCTTCTGCAGTCGTGTACACTTGATGATGTGTATGTTTTGCTGACAGAGGGGAAAGTGCCATCAAAAATCATCTGCTCAGTGTCTTCGAGACGTGCGATGAGACCCCATTTAATTCCTCTTGGTCTGTCGCCAACAACCATTCTCGCATGATCCAATTCATAACCACAGGATAAAGGAGTGCGTCGAACTCCTGTTGTGACTCTGAACCAAGCTATCTGCTGTCCTTCATGTCCTACACAACACTGGTTGCCGTCAGGCATGACCTTTAGAATATTCACGATTTTATCCCGGAAGCCGTATGCAATTGTGATTGTCAAAACGATGAATGATGTACGCTATCGAATACCTTCTCAATACCTTCTTCAGTCTAAGAAATATATATATATATATAAGGATGAATTTCATTCCAGAGAAGTTTACATATCAGGATGAATTCCATGTGATTATTCTACAACGGTAAAAGTAAAAGTAAAGTGCCCAGTCACGCCAAGTGGCGTATAGGGAATATGGTGTTAGTGACCCTATATTTTACAGACCTTCAGCACATGATTTTTGGGGTAATGTGGTCGGTATTACACCCGTGCCGCTTTATTTCCCAGAAAAATATCCGGTACCCATTAAAGGCTGCGTGAACCCGGAAGCCGTCGGTTGGGATTGAACCCTACCTCTTGTCCTTTATAGTTGTTCCACAATGGGTTACAAGAGTAAGATTTGATCAGTGCATGATCTTCCACTTCTAAATCCTGCTCGCTCTTCTCTCAGCCACGCTTCACACTACTCTTTATAAGTTGGAGAAGTACTCGTCAAAATATCTTCCAAGGTACAGACAGCAGGTTTATACTTTCCAATGTTCACGACTAAGATTCTTCCCTTTTTCTTAGGAACTCTAACAATAATGCCCTTTTCCCATGCTTTTGATACTTTTTCATATTCCCATATGGGGAACTGGTTGGTCTCGAGACAAGACGCCGGCCTCGCGACAGAGAGGTTGTGGGTTTAAATCCCGGCTACACCGGTTGAGATTTTTATACATGATTTCTCTCTGCGGCAACCACCCCTGGTCTCAGCAGCGAGGCCCGGCTTGAAACTTCAATTACTCATCAACGGAGAAAATATGAGCACCTTCGAAGTCGGAGTTATCTGCCTGTGCGGCGAGGGACCCCTGTGCACACGGCTGTCAGGGAAAAAATGGATTAACACGCAAAATTCTGTTCCTAGTCTCTAGGGACTTCGTCAGAGGTCAAAGCTGGCGAACGAAAAAATAAATAAATAAATAAATATTCCCATATTTTATTTATTAATTCTCTTTTTTATTTTTTTGCTCTCAACCCTGGTTCTGCCTTTAACATGTCTGCAGGAACCCTATCTTCACCAGGTGTACTGCTGCTTTTGGTCTGCTTGATGGCAGTTTCAATTGAGTGGCGTGTACTCATTCTTTTCTACATTTCAAAACGAACAGGTGGGGAGCGGAATAGATTCTTCACTTACTGGTTCTGGTCTGTTGAGAGTTTCTTTAAAGTATTCTTCCCATCTTTAAAGTATTCTTCCCATCTTTAAAGTATTCTTCCCATCTTTAAAGTATTCTTCCCATCTTTAAAGTATTCTTTCCATCTTTAAAGTATTCTTCCCATCTTTAAAGTATTCTTCCCACTACTTAAGTATTCTTCTCATCGTTAAAGTATTCTTCCCATTTTTAAAGTATTCTTCCCATTTTTAAAGTATTCTTCCCATGGTTAAAGTAGTCTTCCCATCTTTAAAGTATTCTTTCCATCTTTAAAGTATTCTTCCCATCTTTAAAGTATTCTTCTCATCATTAAAGTATTCTTCCCATCTTTAAAGTATTCTTCTCATCGTTAAAGTATTCTTCCCATCTTTAAAGTATTCTTCCCATCTTTAAAGTATTCTTCCCATCGTTAAAGTATTCTTCCCATCTTTAAAGTATTCTTCCCATCTTTAAAGTATTCTTCCCATCTTTAAAGTATTCTTCCCATCTTTAAAGTATTCTTCCCATCTTTAAAGTATTCTTCCCATCTTTAAAGTATTCTTTCCATCTTTAAAGTATTCTTCCCATCTTTAAAGTATTCTTCCCATCTTTAAGTATTCTTCTCATCGTTAAAGTATTCTTCCCATTTTTAAAGTATTCTTCCCATTTTTAAAGTATTCTTCCCATGGTTAAAGTAGTCTTCCCATCTTTAAAGTATTCTTTCCATCTTTAAAGTATTCTTCCCATCTTTAAAGTATTCTTCTCATCATTAAAGTATTCTTCCCATCTTTAAAGTATTCTTTTCATCGTTAAAGTATTCTTCCCATCTTTAAAGTATTCTTCCCATCTTTAAAGTATTCTTCCCATCGTTAAAGTATTCTTCCCATCTTTAAAGTAATCTTCCCATCTTTAAAGTATTCTTCCAATCGTTAAAGTATTCTTCCCATCTTTAAAGTATTCTTCCCATCTTTAAAGTATTCTTCCCATCTTTAAAGTATTCTTCCCATGGTTAAAGTAGTCTTCCCATCTTTAAAGTATTCTTCCTATCTTTTCAGTTTTTATTCTACAGTGAACAAAAAAATGAAAAAAAAGAATTTATCAAAATCTCTGTTATCAATCACTTGTTTTCTGTTAAATAAACTCTGGGTTTATATCATGTGAATTTCCGTTTCTTTCTATCTACTCTCTCTCTCTCTCTCTTTTTCTCTCTCTCTTTCTCTCTCACTGTCTGGCTCATTCTAAACATATCCTTAAATCTCTTTCTTGCTTGCAAGCAAGCAAATCTCTTTCTTGATTTCTTTTTATAAATCTATCTACTCTCTCTCTCTCTCTCTCTCTCTCTCTCTCTCTCTCTCTCTCTCTCTCTCTCACTGTCTGGCTCATTCTAAACATATCCTTAAATCTCTTTCTTGCTTGCAAGCAAGCAAATCTCTTTCTTGATTTCTTTTTATAAATCTATCTACTCTCTCTCTCTCTATCTCTCTCTCTCTCTCTCTTTCTCTCCCTCTCTCTCTCTATCTGTCTCATTCTAAACATATCCTTAAATCTCTTTCTTGATTTCTCTTTATAAATCTATCTACTCGCTCGCGCTCTCTCTCTCTCTCTCTCTCTCTCTCTGTCTCATTCTAAACATATCCGTAAATCTCTTTCTTCATTTCTCTTTATAAATCTATCTACTCTCTCTCTCTCTCTCTCTCTCTCTCTATCTATCTATCTATCTATCTCTCTTTCTCTCTCTCTCTCTCTCTCTCTCTCTATCTATCTATCTATCTATCTCTCTTTCTCTCTCTCTCTCTCTCTCTCTCTCTCACTGTCTGTCTCATTCTAAACATATCCTTAAATCTCTTTCTTGATTTGTCTTTATAAATCTATCTACTCGCTCTCTCTCTCTCTCTCTCTCTCACACACACAGTCTTGCTCATTCTAAACATATCCTTAAATCTCTTTCTTGATTTGTCTTTATAAATCTATCTACTCGCTCTCTCTCTCTCTCTCTCTCTCTCTCACACACACACAGTCTGGCTCATTCTAAACATATCCTTAAATCTCTTTCTTGATTTCTCTTTATAAATCTATCAACTCGTTCTCTTTTTCTCTCACTGTCTGTCTCATTATAAACATATCCTTAAATCTCTTTCTTGATTTCTCTTTATAAATCTATCTACTCTCTCTCTCTCTCTTTCTCTCTCTCTCTCTCTCTCACTGTCTGTCTCATTCTAAACATATCCTTAAATCTCTTTTTTTATTTCTCTTTATAAATCTATCTAAATCACCCTCACTTTCTCAAAATCTGTCTCAAGATAGTTGTGCCTTCAAATCGCTCTGAATATCTTTTACCCTCAAAACCACTCTCAACCACTTTCACAAAATATCTTTTACCCTCAAAACCACTCTCAACCACTTTCACAAAATATCTTTTACCCTCAAAACCACTCTCAAACACTTTCACAAAATATCTTTTACCCTCAAAACCACTCTCAACCACTTTCACAAAATATCTTTTACCCTCAAAACCACTCTCAACCACTTTCACGAAATATCTTTTACCCTCAAAACCACTCTCAACCACTTTCACAAAATATCTTTTACCCTCAAAACCACTCTCAACCACTTTCACAAAATATCTATTACCCTCAAAACCACTCTCAACCACTTTCACAAAATATCTTTTACCCTCAAAACCACTCTCAACCACTTTCACGAAATATCTTTTATCCTCAAAACCACTCTCAACCACTTTCACAAAATATCTTTTACCCTCAAAACCACTCTCAACCACTTTCACGAAATATCTGTTACCCTCAAAACCACTCTCAACCACTTTCACAAAATATCTTTTACCCTCAAAACCACTCTCAACCACTTTCACAAAATATCTTTTACCCTCAAAACAACTCTCAATCACTTTCACGAAATATCTTTTACCCTCAAAACCACTCTCAACCACTTTCACGAAATATCTTTTACCCTCAAAACCACTCTCAACCACTTTCACAAAATATCTTTTACCCTCAAAACCACTCTCAACCACTTTCACGAAATATCTTTTACCCTCAAAACCACTCTCAACCACTTTCACAAAATATCTTTTACCCTCAAAACCACTCTCAACCACTTTCACGAAATATCTTTTACCCTCAAAACCACTCTCAACCACTTTCACAAAATATCTTTTACCCTCAAAACCACTCTCAACCACTTTCACGAAATATCTTTTACCCTCAAAACCACTCTCAACCACTTTCACGAAATATCTTTCTCGATCGCTTTTTTTTCAAAATCGCTTCTTTGTCACTTTCTAAAATGTTCTATTTCCCAATAACAATATCAACATATCTCTTTCAATTATTTTCTCAAAATTCTTTCTTACAAAATCTCTCTCAATCACTTTCTCAAAATTTCTTTCTATGTCACTTTGTTAAGATCTCTTTCACTTACTTTCTCTAAATATCTCTCAACCTCTCTCTCTGACTATTTCTAAATTGCACACTTTCTCAATATTTCCATCAATATCTCTTGATCTTCTCTTAAATCTCTTTCAATAACTTTTTTTCAAAATCTATCATTCTCTATCTAAATCTGTTTCCTTCAATTTCTTTCTAAATTCATTCTCAATATCTTTCTCCCTAGTTTCCTTTCTTAAGCACTCTAAATGTTTACCTTCTCTCCCATATCTCTCTTTTCATATCCACTTACTCTATTTAAACTGTCTCTATCTTTCTCCTCAGTCATACCTCCCTCCCCCTCCCGTATCACAGTTTAGAAGAATCCATTATCCGGCCAATTGCTCCTCTATTGTCATCTATCCAATGTCATTGATTTTCTGGATCCGCATTGAGATCTATAAATGTTTGAGAACTGAACCTAATCCTCACTCCAAATACGCCTAGGTCTCCCAGGATATGCCACGGTCTCGTCTGTAACATTTCTCGTCCAATCTCTCGCTGACTGCTTTATTTATCTCTCGCAACAAAGATCCTAATTTCCAAAAGACGGTTTTGAGATGTTATATTTTTATAAATTAATTGAACTTTTTAAGCAAAATTAAATAAATAAAATTCTGATTTTAGCAGCTTCTGTATTATTTTTTTTTTTTAAAGAAGAGAATAGTAAATTGTGACCCCCATTTCACTCCTTTGTATTGAGCTGAAACATGGACGCTAAACAAGATAATGGGAAAGAAAATTGAAGCTCTAGAATTGTGGATTTATAGAAGAATAGGAATAATTTGAAAGGATAATGGATTCAAAACGAATAATGAAGTTTTGAAGTGGCTGCAATTAAGAAAGAATTATAATTCCAGCAAGAAAATTAATTTCTTGCACGTAATAAGATATGAAACATTAATAAGAGCTTTACAGGGGTGGGGGGGGGGGGGGTGAATGGCAAAAAAAGCAAAGGCAGACAGAGATCGAAATGGAATAACAACAAGGGATTGACTAAAAAACGTCATTATAGAGTTTAACATCACACCAAGAGATAGAGTGGAATGTTACTCCAAAAGGGGCTTACATTAAATGCGGAGATAGCACTGAAATCGTTAACATAACGGATGATACTTTAGAACTTAATCAGTTATCGTTTTAGTTTAGATGTAGATCAGTTGATCTTTTTTCTTTTATCATGGATCATATTATATCTTTTAACTTTTGCAATAAATCTGACTATTTTTAAAAAATGTATTTTACAAGTCGATCAATTATCTTTTTACTTATTGGATCATGTTTCTGTTTTCATTAGTATGGATCATGTATCGATTTTTTTTTTCTTGATCAGTGGGACACTTCCAATATGGTGGAATAGAGTTTGTTTTTCATTGACTGGAAATAACGCTGCAGGATTTGTGTTTGGAGACTGATTATTTCAACTCTCTAATGTAGATCGTTGATTTAAAGTCAACCGGACGATATACTTTACTGACTCGTGCAGGTGCTACTGATTTCGTGCACTTGGCAGCGGTCTTTTTTGGTGAAGCAGGCAATGTGCATAAGAGTTCCCTCCGTCGGGAAGTCTTCATGCGTATAACGTCATGAGATTTAGAGCTGTTCAGCAACAGTCGTTGACTTGTTTGGCGCCGATTACTTTCAGCTTCTTCATGTAGATCGTTGTTCCAAGACAACGAAAGTTAGCACTTAAATGATTCTGTGCCGGCGCTACTGTGTTCGTGAGTCTGGCTGCGTTCTTTGGAGTGAATCAAGCCTTGCGGATGCATTCATTGCTTGACATTGTCACTTTATAATAATGCGACTATCGTACATCCTTAACCGTACGCTCGAAAAGTAGGGCGAGATGATAACGATTTCGGTTCTGTTCATAAATCTACTGTCTTGGTGCGACTCCAATATCTTAATGTTAAATCAAGAGGGATGTTGCCTAAATTCAGGAGAGCTGCGAGAAGAAAGGGAAATAAACTAATTAACTAGTTTATCGTTCCACATTGTGGGACTTGCTTTAGAGGAGATTTGAGAGCTTATTGGTAGTTGTTTGATGTGCGATAAGGATGTTTAAACGACATACTATATGTCTTTCTACTTTTGAAGTGGATTCGGTTGTACCTTTATTTTTATTTTAGAAACCGATCAATTATCTTTTTTTACTCCCTGGATCAATTATCCTTTAATTTTAGACGTAGACCTTAGACTTCAGGCTGTCTATTGTTCTGTGTGTTTTCTGTTGTCTATTTGTGGATTTTTTTCCGAGTTTTGTAAACGTAGTTGTCCTACTGAAATTAGTCGTCGACTTCCTATAACTCGTGTTGCCAGTGGGTCTCTACTTTAAAGGAGTTGCCGTGTGCCGAAAGGCATCAGCTCTCGGGCCGCTGTATTCCATAACAACAAGGGAGTTGCCAAATGTTTTCCTAGGGGTAGCACAGGCTATTTTTGCCCTTTTGTCGCGATTGCCCAGTGGTTAACAAACTGGTCAACTAAAGACAAGAGGTTCGATTCTGATCGACGACTTCCAGGTTCACCCAGCCTTATATAAGTACCGGATTTTTTTTTTTCTGGGAAAGAAAAGTGGCACGGACATTATGCTGACCACATCTCCCCCCCCCCACCTCCCCAAATAATGTGCCGAAGGCCTATAACAAAAATATTAGCACTAACACTGTGTTACCTATTCACCACGTGGTATGGCGAGACACCCACCCCCCTTTTTTTTTTCTTTCTTTTTATCGATGGAGAAGATGCCCTGAGTTTACTATATTTTACTTCATATTAAATTGACATTTTATGTGAGTTGCTTTCATTGAGACACCAGACACAAATACGAAATTTCTGGCTTTAATTAATGTTTTTCTTAACGATACTTTAGTACTAGTTTGACACTCTCTGGTGTCAGAGATTCAATTTGTAACCACAGACGTCATTAAAATGTAGCTTATAACTTCCTTCTAGTCAAAGTGAATGTCATCTTCTTTCATTGCCTGATTGTCTTTCAGCATTGAGAGGAGATATATAGTTTGTGCTGTTTCCTCTTCAATGGGCGTCACCTGTTTATGTTACCTAGTATTTCCAGTTGTTCATCAATTCATCTTTTTCGTGGTTGCCCCTTGGTTGTGGTCGCAGTGTTTTCTTAATGCTAAAGGCTCGTTGTATTGTGTTTTGTTCCTTCTGTCTTATCACATCGCCAAACCATTTTATCTGTTGTTTCTTTATGTATTTAATTGCGGTGATTATTCCCAAGTTTTTTTTTCCTCACTTTTAATTTATAAACTTATCTCTCAAACTATTTTCTGCCATGCGTCTGACACATTTCATTTCCTTTCCTTTGTTGTTATTTTTCTGACTGTTCTTGAGTCTAGCGTTTAGGTTTGTCATTGGTATCCCAACGTTGGAATGAAGCATATGCCATGGAATAAAAAAAATGCAGCAGTTATGTTTCTTGAATGGGCAAATACAACTACAAAATCGGTGGCAAACAGCTGTCAAAGGATACCCATTTTTTTTTTTACATCTAGTTTGATTTTAGACTCAATGTTTCGCATTGAAATGCTAGTCCCAAACAACTTTCTGCACACATAAATCTTCTATTGAATGTGCAATGTTCAGATATATATTTTCTTTTAAAATTATTGGTCGGCTAGAACAGCCCAACCTACAATCCATGCAAGGCTAAAACTTATTTGGAAATATAAGAACAATGTTCTTGGCTCTATATTCAGGCTAAAGCATACTTAGTTTTTGTAATGTTTTTTTTTTTGTATTTGGTCGCGAAACATGAACTTAACAGTCGAGCTACTGAGATGACATGTTTTAGTAAGGTTTTGGTCATCTCTTGCTTAGATCGTTTTACAAATGAAAAAGTTTGCAAAAGGGTATAATGAATAGGAGTACATGTTGATCTTTATACTATTCTGAGAAAAAGCAAAATGAAATGGTTTGGCCGCGGATCTCGATCGTCTGGCCTGGCAAAGATCATTCTGCAAAAAACAGTGAAGAAGGGAGTCGGAAAGATAGACAGAGAAGGAGATTAGAATATAAGATCATAGAAGGGCTAGACTTAGAATTACAAGAATGACTGAAGATGGAGAAGAATGGAGAGTATTGACTAAGTCTGTCAGTTATACATCAACGCGTGATTGGACTAAGTCTGTCAGTTGTACATCAACGCGAGGTTTGACTAAGTCTGTCAGTTGTACATCAACGCGAGGTTTGACTAAGTCTGTCAGTTGTACATCAACGCGTGATTGGACTAAGTCTGTCAGTTGTGCCTCAACGCGAGGTTTGACTAAGTCTGTCAGTTGTACATCAACGCATGATTGGACTAAGTCTGTCAGTTGTACATCAACGCGAGGTTTGACTAAGTCTGTCAGTTGTACATCAACGCATGATTAGACTAAGTCTGTCAGTTGTACATCAACGCGAGGTTTGACTAAGTCTGTCAGTTGTACATCAACGCATGATTGGACTAAGTCTGTCAGTTGTACATCAACGCATGATTGGACTAAGTCTGTCAGTTGTGCATCAACGCGTGATTGGACTAAGTCTGTCAGTTGTGTATCAACGCATGATTTGACTAAGTCTGTCAGTTGTGCATCAACGCGTGATTGGACTAAGTCTGTCAGTTGTGCATCAACGCGTGATTGGACTGTCTGTCAATTGTGCCTCAACGCGTGATTGGACTAAGTCTGTCAGTTGTACATCAACGCATGATTGGACTAAGTCTGTCAGTTGTGCATCAACGCATGATTGGACTAAGTCTGTCAGTTGTGCCTCAACGCGAGGTTTGACTAAGTCTGTCAGTTGTGCATCAACGCATGATTGGACTAAGTCTGTCAATTGTGCCTCAACGCGAGGTTTGACTAAGTCTGTCAGTTGTGCATCAACGCATGATTGGACTAAGTCTGTCAGTTGTGCATCAACGCATGATTGGACTAAGTCTGTCAGTTGTGCATCAACGCATGATTGGACTAAGTCTGTCAGTTGTGCATCAACGCATGATTGGACTAAGTCTGTCAGTTGTGCATCAACGCATGATTGGACTAAGTCTGTCAGTTGTGCATCAACGCATGATTGGACTATGTCTGTCAGTTGTGCATCAACGCATGATTGGACTAAGTCTGTCAGTTGTGCATCAACGCATGATTGGACTAAGTCTGTCAGTTGTGCATCAACACATGATTGGACTAAGTCTGTCAGTTGTGCATCAACGCATGATTGGACTAAGTCTGTCAGTTGTACATCAACGCGATGTTTGACTAAGTCCGTCAGTTGTACATCAACGCGGGGTTTTGAGATGAACGAGATTGGAAAGAAGAACTTTTATTGCTGCTTCATTCACAATTTATTCCCCAGGTAACTTACCTCACCAAGTCCCTTTCCTTGTTTTATTGTATGCAATTCTCAATATGCTTGTTTGCTAACTTACCTCACCAAGTCCCTTTCCTTGTTTTATTGTATGCAATTCTCAATATGCTTGGTTGATAACTTACCTCACCAAGTCCCTTTCCTTGTTTTATTGTATGCAATTCTCAATATGCTTGGTTGCTAACTTACCTCACCAAGTCCCTTTCCTTGTTTTATTGTATGCAATTCTCAATATGCTTGGTTGCTAACTTACCTCACCAAGTCCCTTTCCTTGTTTTATTGTATGCAATTCTCAATATGCTTGGTTGCTAACTTACCTCACCAAGTCCCTTTCCTTGTTTTATTGTATGCAATTCTCAATATTCTTGGTTGCTAACTTACCTCACCTAGTCCCTTTCCTTGTTTTATTGTATGCAATTCTCAATATTCTTGGTTGCTAACTTACCTCACCTAGTCCCTTTCCTTGTTTTATTGTATGCAATTCTCAATATGCTTGGTTGCTAACTTACCTCACCTAGTCCCTTTCCTTGTTTTATTGTATGCAATTCTCAATATGCTTGGTTGCTAACTTACCTCACAAAGTCCCTTTCCTTGTTTTATTGTATGCAATTCTCAATATGCTTGGTTGCTAACTTACCTCACCTAGTCCCTTTCCTTGTTTTATTGTATGCAATTCTCAATATGCTTGGTTGCTAACTTACAAGTGTCTAATATGCGTTATCCATGAATTAAAACACTTCTTTCTTCTTCTTCTTTCCTTCCTCGTGTGCCTTTCAGCGTCGAGGGGAGATATAAGTTGCGGTCTTTTGCTTTTTGTTCGTCTCTGCTACTGATATGTTTCCTAGTGCTTCTAATATTCCATCGACCCATCTTTTTCGTGGTCGACCCTTGGGTCTGGTGTTCTCACAACGTTTGTTGAAGGCTCGTTGTGTTGTGTTTTGTTCTTTCTGCCTTGTCACGTGGCCAGACCATTTTATCTGTTGTTTCCTTATATATTATATGGCGGGGGCTATTCCTAGCTTTTTTCTAAATTCTTCATTTCTGATCTTATCTCTCTTTCCTTTAAACGTTTCCTGTTTCAATTAAAAAACACTCATCAAAATATAATAATTTTACTAGACCTACTTAAATATCTACTTGTTTTAGTCTGAAACTTGATTGTGTGATAGCTTTATGGCACAGTCATGAAAACAAAGTCTGTTCTAACTTCTTTATTTTCGTTGTCGTCGTCTACTTCATCTATTGCTGCTTAGTTTTTGTTTCCTACTGAAACTTCTTTGTAGTAACTCTTCTTTTTCTACGTTTACTCTTTTTCTTTTATCCTACACTTCTACTGTTATCTTTGTTTTATGTATTCTGTCAGGACTTTCTTTATATGGAGACAAATAATAAATGCTTGCTTGCTTGCGATCGCCCGATGACTAAAGTATTCTAGTAGACTATAGAATCCCTCTTCATCATCCGCCTTTAAAAGGACGTTAAGTGGGTTTGTTTGCGTTGTGTTGTGGTTTGCATATAACTGTGATATTTGCGACTTTCGGCCCAACACATCCGACTTCAGCATAACATTTTTGAGTACCAGGTTGTCTTCCCTCTTCGATCCCTACTCGCTTGGCCAGACTAAACAGGTTAGTCTGTTATTAGAGGCATCGTGGAGAGGTGGAGCAGGGTCTGGATGGTTCTGGTTCACCGATCCTGGCGCAAGCCATCAGCTGTGGGTCGCTGACAACTTCCAGCTCCTGTGCTGTGAGGCGCGCGTTTGCCTCCTATAATAAATTAAAATTATTCTAGAGGGAAACTTCCGAGGCGATAGATCAGCGAATCATTTCAGAGGAGGACGTATGGTTACATAACTCAGCAAAAATGACAAATAATCAACAACAGAACAAAAAAAGAACAATATATGATCCGAAGTAGAATAGAATCCGTACTCCCTGGGACAGCGCCTTGCCACGAAAAATCAAATCTAGATAGAGCACACGGTCAAACCAGCAAACTAAAGTGGCCGTGTACTCTAGCGTTTGGTTTCTCGTGGCAAGGCGCTATGCCAAGGATTACGGGTTCAACCCTTATTCGGACCATATATTTTGTTTCCCCTGTTGATTATTTGTCTTTTTTTCCGAATTCTGTAAACATACCATTTCCTCTTAAATGTTTCACTTTCTTTCCATGCTTCGTTGCTTTTAGTGTATCTGATGAGAAGCAATTGAAAAATTCATATATATGTTATATGTTAGATAAATATAAATATGTAGATTGATTCTTAAAACGATCAAACATTTTGTCTCTGAAATCTCTTCTGTTACATCGATAAAAATCTTCCGTGCGAAAAGTTAAATAAACACCTGATATTTTTCTGGGAAAGTAAAGCGGTACGGACGTAATACCGACCACATTGCCCCAAAAGTCATGTGGTGAAGGTCTGTAAAAATGATGGTCACTAACATCTTATTCCCTATACGCCACTTGGCGTGACGTGGATCTTTACTTTACTTACTGCTCAATGCTGATTACGAAATCGATCGCATGTTGACAAATCTCAAAGTTTCAGCAGAAACATTGATTACAAATATTACATTTGTAACCACAAACGATTTATTTCATTTTAAGATATGGATTCCTCTAAATGAAATTTTTGGGGCATGCTAAAAGACACAACAGCCTACTAAAAGTAATATTGGAAGGGAAAATGCAAGGTAAAAGAGGCAGAGGCAGACCAAGACTAACATGGACGAGTAACATCAAAAGATGGACAAGTCATCATCCTCATCATGTGCCGTACAGGTTGGCGTTGGCGATCATGTCCTTCCACAATCTTCTATCCACAGAGTATCGTATGAGCTCTGTTGTTGACTGTTTTCCATGCCATGACACCAAGCTATCCAGTATTTTCTATCTTTGTCGTACACGATCACTCTTTCCTTTTATTTTGCCAGTTGTAACCAAGTATTCCAACTTTCCTCTTCTCATGATGTGCCCAAAAAATGTTGATTGCTTCTTTCTGATGTTTTCTAAGAGCTCCCTTTATGTGTTGGCTTCTTTGAGAACATTCTCATTGGTCTTTTTAGCTGTCCATGGAACTTTCAACATTCTTCTGAGAAATCCCATCTCCGTGGAATCTAATGGTCTTTTCATTTGTTTGTCTATTGTCCATGATTCGCTTCCATAGGTCAGAATTGGTTCTATATAGCATCGATGAACTCTCTTTCTCATTTCTATTGACATAGATTTGTTGCATAAGATATTTTTCATTTTCTGAAATGCTATTTTGGCCTGAGCTATTCTGCTTTTTATTTACAAGGGGATACTTTTTACTTACAATATACTTTTTATACTATATAATACTTTTTACTTACAATTTATAGGACAAGTCAACCTATGACAATCTGCACCATCAAAGCAAGAGACAGAGTGAAATGACGCTCCAAGGTAGCCAACCTTCGATGCGGAAACGGTACTCAATGATGATGATGAATTCCTCTAATCACTTCAATTGTGTAACAGAAGAAGTGTGTACATTTCTTCTTCCCGGAAAGGGGCAAATAAACAGATCAACTAAAGTATGAGTGACAAACAACTGTGCCGGGAGATCTACCTCTTTATTCGAAACTCTCTTAACAAATAATTTCTACAGGATATGTTCTACTGTTTATTTGTTGTTGCTAAATATATAATACACGTTTGTCCGATGTTTAACTTTCTGTGCATGTGATAGTTTAGTATATACTAAGCTGTTCTAAATTGAAGGAATAGACCTGGAGACAGTTCAGAACTACAACTACCATGGACATACTATAACCAGTGATGGAAAATGTACAACTGAAATAAACAAAAGAATAGGAATGGCAAAAAGTCATTTTAAAGTCATGAAGAACATACTAGCATGAAAACAATTAACACCAGGGCTAAAACTAAGAATAGCAAAATGTTATGTCTTCTCAATATTCCTATATGGTGCAGAAACATGGACATTAGACAAGAAAACAGAACAGAGAATTGAAACTTTTGAAATGTGGATATATAGAAGAATAGGTAGAATTGGATGGAAGGAAAAGAAAACAAACGATGAAGTCTTAAAACAACTAAAAATGAAAAGAGAACTACTAAACACAATTAAGACAAGACAAATGAAATTTTTGGGGCATGTTAAAAGACACAACAGCCTAATAAAAGTAATATTGGAAGGAAAAATACAAGGTAAAAGAGGCAGAGGCAGACCAAGACTAACATGGATGAGTAACATCAAAAGATGGACAACCCAGCTTATGACAACCTGCACCATCAAAGCAAGAGACAGAGCAGAGTGGCGCTCCATGGTAGCCAACTTTCGTTGTGGAGATGGCACTCGATGATGATGATGAAACTGTTCTCACTATCATTGCTTTATCTTCTCATAATTAATAAGTAGTGAGAAAGATCTTCAGCCTTTAAGTATCCATTGTATCATTTAAGCTCTTTAGATTCATATAATACCTTCCAAATCGCCGTATTTCTGCTTTGTTTTCAAATCAAATGTCATAATCTTCCAGTTTTGCGATCTATCAGTCCTCTCATCTCCCAACTATTTTGCTGTAGGCTACTAGGGGAGAAATGTGTGTGTGTGTTTTATAAATACAGCTGATTTTCATTACTCGTCGCCTGGCAATCTAATTTATTACCATCATTTTGCTATTGAGTGATATCCATCAGATAATGAATTCATAAACTACTATATTATATTAAACATTTTTTATTTGTATTCATTTAGCATTCATCTGTGTTCTGTCGCCGGATTTTTTTTCACTTTACAGTGAACATATTATGAGATCAATAGTAGACAAAAAAGGAATTGAAGTCAACGGTCACAACATAAATAATTTGCGATACGCGATCTTAATAACAAAGACAGAGAATGAACTACAAGAAATGATAGACATTATAGTAAAATAAAGCATCAAGAAAGGTCTCAGTCTGAATAGTAAGAAAACAGAAGTAATGGTCATATCGAAGAAACAATCACCACCATCATGCTGCATGAAAATAAAAAGGACAAATTTGAAACAAGTGCAACGTGTCAAATACTTGGGCACAATAATAACATCGGATGGAAAATGCACCACGGAAGTAAAAAGTAGAATAGCTCAGGCCAAAATAGCATTTAAGAAAATGAAAAATATATTTTGCAACAAATCTATGTCAATAGAAATGAGAAAGAGAGTTCATCGGTGCTATATAGAACCAATTCTGACCTATGGAAGCGAATCATGGACAATAGACAAAAACTGAAAAGACATTTAAGGCCACAGAGATGGGATTTCTCAGAATAATGTTGAAAGTTCACTGGACAGCTAAAAAGACCAATGAGGATGTTCTCAAGGAGGCTACCACAAAAAGGAAGCTCCTAAAAAATATCAGAAAGAAACAATCAACATTTTTCGGGCACATCATGAGAAGAGGAAAGTTGGAAAACTTGGTTACAACTGGCAAAATAAAAGGAAAGAGTGATCGCGGACGACAAAGAAAGAAAATACTGGATAGCTTGGTGTCATGGCATAGAAAGCAGTCAACAACAGAACTCATACGATGCACTGTAGTTAAAAGATTGTGGAAGGACATGATCGCCTACGCCAACCGGTACGCCTAGGCCAACATGATGATGATGATGAATGCTTTCGCGATTATTATTACTGTTATTGTTATTGATCTGGATCTTGCTTTAACGTTTCTAATTTATCACTCTATTTACAAAGGTCGGTCTATTTACAAAGGTCGGTCTATTTATCAAGATCGTTCCATTTACCAAGATCATTCTATTTGCTAAGTTCGTTCCATTTACCAGGATTTACCAAGATCATTCTATTTGCTAAGTTCGTTCCATTTACCAAGATCATTCTATTTGCTAAGTTCGTTCCATTTACCAAGGTCGTTCCATTTACCACGGTCGTTCCATTTACCATGGTCGTTCCATTTACCAAGATCATTCCATTTGCTAAGTTCGTTCCATTTACCAAGATCATTCTATTTGCTAAGTTCGTTCCATTTACCAAGATCATTCTATTTGCTAAGTTCATTCCATTTACCAAGGTCGTTCCATTTACCACGGTCGTTCCATTTACCAAGATCATTCTATTTGCTAAGTTCGTTCCATTTACCAAGGTCGTTCCATTTACCAAGGTCATTCCATTTACCAGAATCGTTCCATTTACCAAGATCATTCTATTTGCTAAGTTCGTTCCATTTACCAAGTTCGTTCCATTTACCAAGGTCGTTCCATTTAGATCGTTCCATTTACCAAGATCATTCTATTTGCTAAGTTCGTTCCATTTACCAAGATCATTCTATTTGCTAAGTTCGTTCCATTTACCAAGGTCGTTCCATTTACCAAGATCATTCTATTTGCTAAGTTCATTCCATTTACCAAGATCATTCTATTTGTTAAGTTCGTTCCATTTACCAAGGTCGTTCCATTTACCAGGATCGTTCCATTTACCAAGATCATTCTATTTGCTAAGTTCGTTCCATTTACCAAGATCATTCTATTTGCTAAGTTCGTTCCATTTACCAAGATCATTCTATTTGCTAAGTTCGTTCCATTTACCAAGATCATTCTATTTGCTAAGTTCGTTCCATTTACCAAGATCATTCTATTTGCTAAGTTCGTTCCATTTACCAAGGTCGTTCCATTTACCAAGATCATTCTATTTGCTAAGTTCGTTCCATTTACCAAGGTCGTTCCATTTACCAAGGTCGTTCCATTTACCGGGATCGTTCCATTTACCGAGATAGCTCAATTTACCAGGATCGTTCCATTTACCGAGATAGCTCAATTTACCAGGATCGTTCCATTTACCGAGATAGCTCAATTTACCAGGATCGTTCCATTTACCGCGGTCGTTCCATTTACCGCGGTCGTTCCATTTACCAGGATCGTTCCATTTATCGACGAATAAAGCTATATCATTATTAACAAATCAGACAAAAGTGGAGTCATAATTTATTTATCCACACTAATTTCAAGAACTCTATTAGTCTATATATTCTATAGTGATCCTTTCTGCGCCGTTAGAGTTCGCATAGATCTCGTCGTTTTTTCGCCAACCATCTCCATTCGTAGCGTGATGTTCGATCTTATCTAATGAGTATATGCCTACCAACTTTGCTTCTCTTATATGTGTTCATTTCAGTATGTCTCTAGTGTTTCCTCTTTTCCTGTGTCCTGATGTTTCCCATAGAAGAGGCTGTTTTGAAATGCTTTAGTTGCTTTTTATCAGCATATGTCTGACATATATCTTTCTTTTCCTAATTATAGATGAGATCGTTGGTTGCATGGTCATTTCTCTTATCTCTGTTTTAGTCTTGAATTTATTGCACTGTACACAGAGTATTCTTCTTATGCATTCATCTTCCAATGTCATTGACATAATATTAACCAATCAGCTACATGGGAAACCACAAATTATTACAATCATACAAATGGACCAATCACAGCTGTAGATGATAAGGAAATCATCATCCTCATCATTGAGTGCCTTCTCCGCAACGAAGGCTGGCTACCATGGATCGCCATTCTACTCTGTTTCTTGCTTTGATGGTGCAGACTGTCATAGATTGACTTGTCCATCTTTTGATGATACTCGTCCATGTTAGTCTTGGTCTGCCTCTGCCTCTTTTACCTTGTATTTTCCCTTCCAATATTACTTTTAGTAGGCTCTTGTGTCTTTTAACATGCCACAAAAATTGCATTTGTCTTGTCTTAATTGTATTTAGTAGTTCTCTTTTTATTTTCAGTTATTTTAAAACTTCATCGTTTGTTTTCTTTTCTTTCCATCCAATTCTACCTATTCTTCTATAGATCCACATTTCAAAGGCTTCAATTTTCTGTTCTGTTTTCTTGTCTAATGTCCATGCTAAGGGAGACCATTACTTCTGATTTTCTGTGCCATCCGCATAAGGAAATAGATTGTTACAAACAACTGCAAAGTGTTATAGATTAAATGAGTCAAAATGATATCGCATCAATAATGAGAAATTTTAATGCAAAAGTCGAAAGTGAAACAGAACAGGAAGAATGACTCATTATTAACCTACGAACAAGAAATGATGCCGGGAGAAAGAGATTAATAACTTTCAGTTTAAAAAAAAAAACATTTTGGGATCTACTGCTCGTTCGTCTGAAGTATTGTTTGCTTCTGCAACATCGTTTCTTGAATAAATTTTACTGTTTGTTGTTGTTGTTGTTGTTGTTGTTGTATGTCTTGGAGAGTCCCATATAGTTTAACTTGTAATGTTGTACAAACAGGTCAAAGCAAAAAGAGAGCTAATTTCCAATATTAGGAAGAAACAATCATCATTTATTGGCCATGTAATGAGAAGAGAACAACTAGAATATATTGTAACAACTGGAAAAATTGAGGGACGAAGAGATAGGGGGAAACAAAGAGAAAAAATACCAGACTGCTTAAGAGAATGGCTTGGCAGAAGGTCAACAACAGAAATAATAAATAACTGTCGAGATCGAAAGTTGTGGAGAGACATGATCATCTACACCAGCAGGCCTGGTAGTTGATGATGATGAGGATGCAATGTTGTATCTATGGACCGATGGGTTTTCCTCAGTGGACTATATTCAATATAGTCTTTAATTTGGTGGTAACAGGTACAATGTTCAACAACACCCACTAAGACTTTCATATGAACAATACCTGTCGGAAACACCAGAAAACAAATAGATTACATTTGTGTACAGAGAAGATGGTGATTATGTATAACAACCATCAAATAGATTACATTTGTGTAAAGAGAAGATGGCGATTATGTATAACAACCATCAAATAGATTACATTTATGTACAGAGAAGATGGTGATTATGTATAACAACCATCAAATAGATTACATTTGTGTAAAGAGAAGATGGTGATGATGTATAACAACCATCAAATAGATTACATTTGTGTAAAGAGAAGATGGTGATTATGTATAACAACCATCAAATAGATTACATTTATGTACAGAGAAGATGGTGATTATGTATAACAACCATCAAATAGATTACATTTGTGTAAAGAGAAGATGGTGATTATGTATAACAGCCATCAAATAGATTACATTTGTGTAAAGAGAAGATGGTGATTATGTATAACAACCATCAAATAGATTACATTTGTGTAAATAGAAGATGGTGATTATGTAAAACAACCATCAAATAGATTACATTTGTATAAAGAGAAGATGGTGATTATGTATAACAACCATCAAATAGATTACATTTGTGTAAAGAGAAGATGGTGATTATGTATAACAACCATCAAATAGATTACATTTGTGTAAAGAGAAGACGGATATTATGTATAACAACCATCAAATAGATTACATTTGTATAAAGAGAAGATGGTGATAGATTACATTTGTGTAAAGAGAAGATGGTGATTATGTATAACAACCATCAAATAGATTACATTTGTGTAAAGAGAAGACGGATATTATGTATAACAACCATCAAATAGATTACATTTGTATAAAGAGAAGATGGTGATTATGTATAACAACCATCAAATAGATTACATTTGTATAAAGAGAAGATGGTGATTATGTATAACAACCATCAAATAGATTACATTTGTGTAAAGAGAAGACGGATGTTATGTATAATAACAACAATCAAATAGATTACATTCATGCACATGGATTACATTCATCTACATAAATTACATTCATGTACAGAGATAATGGTGATTATATATAATAACTACCATCAAATAGATTACATTCATGTACAGAGATTATATTCATGTACATAGATTTCATTCATGTACAGAGATTATATTCATGTACATAGATTACATTCATGTACAGAGAAGATGGAGATTATGTATAATAACAACAAAAAACCTTGCCAAGTGTAGACTACGACTCAGACCACAAGTTGTTCGCTACGAAATTGAAAATTAAACTTTAAAAGCTGATTCAAGAATCAAGACAGTTTCGAATTGATGCCATGAACATTTGTGAAGGGTACAAGACAGAGATCAAAAATAGGATTTAAATATTGATGACTCTTCAAGAAGAGCTGCTATCAGTTTATATATTAATGGCAAGAAAATATATTTTGATACCAGCAGCTGAGAAGGAAACAACAGTAGGATGTTTCAGTTCCCCTGCTGAGGTTGTGTGTATATATATATGTATATATATATATATATATATATATATATATATATATATATATATATATATATATATATATATATGATGTTGTATATATATCTAAACTGCACTGCTAGCAGAAAATACTAAAGATCTACAACAATTACTTAATGTACAAGCAAAATATATGGACTAGATATGAATATCAAAAAGACTAAAACTATGATCATAAACAAAGAAAATTCTCAAGACCTACAATTGAATATCAAAGTTGAAGAAATACATCTGGAGACAGTTCAGAGCTACAACTACCTGGGACATACTATAACCAGTGATGGAAAGTGTACATCTGAAATAAACAAAAGAATAGGTATGGCAAAAATTAATTTTAATGCCATGAAAAATATATTATCAAAACAAATAACACCAGGACTAAAACTAAGAATAGCAAAATGTTACATCTTCTCAATATTCCTATATGGTACAAAAACCTGGACATTAGACAAGAAAACAGAACAAATGTGGATATATAGAAGAATGCGTAGAATTGGGTGGAAGGAAAAAAAAACGATGAAGTTTTAAAACAACTAAAAATGAAAAGAGAACTACTAAACACAATTAGAACAAGACAAATGAAATTTTTGGGGCATGTTAAAAGACACAACAGCCTAATAAAAGTAATATTGGAAGGAAAAATACAAGGTAAAAGAGGCAGAGTCAGACCAAGACTAACATCGACGAGTAACATCAAAAGATGGACAAGTCAGCCTATGACAATCTGCACCATCAAAGTGAGAGACAGAATGGAATGGCGCTCAACGGTAGCCAACCTTCTATGCGGATACGGCACTCCATGATGATGATGATGATGCTGTGGTTGAGAGGCTCGCCCTGAACAGGGACTTCTGGTAAAACTGTGGACTCTGTGCAAAGTCTGACGTTGCTGCGAGGATTACAGTGTCTGACGTTCCTGCAAGGATTACAGAGTCTGACGTTCCTGCAAGGATTACAGAGTCTGACGTTCCTGCAAGGATTACAGAGTCTCACGTTCATGCAAGGATTACAGCAACGGATCGTCGAATGTGGATTCAGTATTTTCTTCTGCCCCACTCCCGAATCATCCCTAAAGGAACTGTGTCCAAATCAACAAAATTGATCAAGCACGCACGCCAACTCTGAGCTGAAAGCGGTCAACAACTCATAGCTGACTGTTTGCACCGGTATCGATGAACCCGAGCTAGCCAGACCCTACTAATCTTCTTCACTCTCCACATAGAAACAGATTAACCACCCTCGCCAAGTGAATAACGATCGAGATGGAAAGCAACCCCGTAATCAAAATCTCATTTCTGAAGTCGGATGCATTGAGCTGAGTATGTGTAAATACCACAACCTGCTGCAAACAAACAACACTGTGCCCAATGAACTTCATTTTCAGGGGACGATAAAGATGAATATTTTAACAATTATTTAGTTTATCTGATGAATACAAGAAAGGAACAAAAAAAAAAAAAAAACACACACGAAGAATTCCGGAGTTTAAGAGTTAAACATTTTGAAGCCGAAGTCTCTTTCACAGCAGTTTGCTGATGATATTTTAATAGTCTTGTTAATTTTCTCAGTTCTGAACCACAACTTGAGCTTAGTTCTGGTATGGTGCATTAAAAGTGATCACGAGAGACGCTATACATTTGTACATTTGTAGTCAAAATAGTATACTTATACCAAAATGGTTTGGCTTCGCGACAAGGCAGAAAGAACAAAACACAACACAACGAGCCTTCAACAAACGTTGTGAGAACACCAGACCCAAAGATTGACCACGAAAAAGATGGGTGGATGGAATATTAGAAGCACTAGGAAACATAACAGCAGCAGAGGCGAACATAAGAGCAAACGACCGCAAATTACATCTCCCCTCGACGCTGAAAGGCAGATGAGGAAGGAAAGAAGAAGAGGAAGATACCAGAAAGGGTTAATTTATACAATTTGGAAATATTTCTTTTCATAAACATTAAGGAATTAGAAAATGAATAGTAAACATATTATTGAAGCTGGAATCATCATCATGTACCATACCGGTTGGCATAGGCAATCATGTCCTTCAAGAATCTTCTATCTACAGTGCATCGTATCAGTTCTGTTGTTGACTTGTTTTCCGTGCCATGACACCAAGCTATCCAGTATTTTCTGTTTTTGTCGTCCGCGATCTCTCTTTCCTTTTATTTTGCCGGTTGTAACCAACTTTTCCAACTTTCTTCTTCTCATGATGTGCCCGGAAAATGTTGATTGTTTCTTTCTGATGTTTTTTAGGAGCTCCCGTTTTGTATTGGTCGCTTTGAGAACTTCCTCATTGGTCTTTTTAGCTGTCTTTCAACATTCTTCAGAGAAATCCCATCCATGTGACCTCTAATCGTCTTTTCATTTGTTTGCCAATACAATAGTAATACAATAGTCATAGAATAGTCACATTATTGTTCAGTGTCACAAATGTGAATCACTCCAGCAAAATATCAATCTCAAGAATGAATTAAATTAAATTTCCTCAGTACATCCTCATTCATATATATAGCAACATTTTTTAGATAGGAACTAAAATCCCACTCCCAGATTAAAACGAGCAGCCGTGCTTTAGCATTTCTCCATCTCTTATTTTCTATATGCCTACATTTTCATCTCTCTCTCTCTCTCTCTCTCTCTCTCTATCTCTCTCTCTCAGACTCCTCCAGTCAGATTTTATTCTGTCACTTTGTATACATCTCTACGTTATCACTTCTCTCTTTCTCTCTCTCTCTCAGCTTCCCCCAGTCTAATTTCATTCTCTTACTCTCTATACCTTTTACGTTTTCACCTCTCTCTGTCTCTCTCTCAGCCTCCCCTAGTCTGATTTTATTCTCTCGCTTTCTATAACTTTCTACGTTTTCACTTTCTCTCTCTCTATCTCTCTCTCTCTATATATATCTCTATCTATCTATCTATCTATCTATCTATCTATCTATCTATCTATCTATCTATCTATCTATCTATCTATCTATCTATCTATCTATCTATCTATCTATCTATCTATCTATCTATCTATCTATCTATCTATCTATCTATCTATCTATCTATCTATCTATCTATCTATCTATCTATCTATCTATCTATCTATCTATCTATCTATCTATCTATCTATCTATCTGTCTATCTGTCTATCTATCTATCTATCTATCTATCTATCTATCTATCTATCTATCTATCTATCTATCTATCTATCTATCTATCTATCTATCTATCTATCTATCTATCTATCTATCTATCTATCTATCTATCTATCTATCTATCTATCTATCTATCTATCTATCTATCTATCTATCTATCTATCTTTCTATCTATCTTGTCTGTCTGTCTGTCTGTCCGTCCGTCCGTCTGTCTGTCTGTCTGTCTATCTATCTATCTCAGACTCCTTCGGTTAAATTCCATTCTCTCATTCACTATATTTCTTCGTTTTCATCTCTCTCTCTCTCTCTCATGCTCCCCCAGTCTGATTCTATTCTCTCTCTCTGTTCATCTCTACGCTTTCATCTCTCTCTCTCCTCTCTCCCAGACTCCTTAATTCTTATTCGATCTTAAACAGCAGCTTAGACAAAATCAACCATGACCAGACAATGTCTGTTATTGCTATTTATATAAGGACATTGATTTTCCGGTTCTACGTTGAGGCATGTGAGCGCGTTAGATGCAAACTTTATCTACACTCGAAAAGGATAAACATAACCCTGGGAGGGAAGGTGGAATACAAAACGGAATAAATACAACACGGGACAAATACATCATTGGAGTAAGGGATGGGGATGCAACACAGAAGGATGGAGGGGAATTTAAAAAGTGAGTATGATCTAGCATAACGTTGAGCAGAAGGTGGACGAGCTACTACAATTATGTAGGTGGATAGGCTATATAGAACACTGAGTAGAAGGTGGACGAGCTACTACAATTATGTAGGTGGATAGGCTATATAGAACGCTGAGTAGAAGGTGGACGAGCTACTACAATTATGTAGGTGGATAGGCTATATAGAACGCTGAGTAGAAGGTGGACGAGCTACTACAATTATGTAGGTGGATAGGCTATATAGAACGCTGAGTAGAAGGTGGACGAGCTACTACAAATATGTTGGTGGATAGGCTATATAGAACGCTGAGTAGAAGGTGGACGAGCTACTACAATTATGTAGGTGGATAGGCTATATAGAACGCTGAGCAGAAGGTGGACGAGCTACTACAAATATGTTGGTGGATAGGCTATATAGAACGCTGAGTAGAAGGTGGACGAGCTACTACAAACATGTTGGTGGATAGGCTATATAGAACGCTGAGTAGAAGGTGGAGAGGCTAAATAAAACGCTAAGAAATTGGTGAAGATGCTAAATATACCGCTTAGAAATTAGTGGAGATGCTAAATATAACGCTAAGAAATTAATTGAGATGACAAATATAACGCTTAGAAATTAGTGGAGATGCTAAATATAAAGCTAAGAAATTAGTGGAGTGGTAAAATAGAACGCTAAGAAATTGGTCGATTGTTAAAATAGAACGTTGAGAAATTGGTAGAGTGGTTAAACAGAACGCTGATAAATTGGTGGAGCGGTTAAATAGAAGGCTGAGAAATTGGTGGAGTGGTTAAATAGAAGGCTGAGAAATTGGTGGAGTGGTTAAATAGAAGGCTGGGAAATTGGTGGAGTGGTTAAATAGAAGGCTGAGAAATTGGTGGAGTGGTTAAATAGAAGGCTGAGAAATTGGTGGAGTGGTTAAATAGAAGGCTGAGAAATTGGTGGAGTGGTTAAATCGAAGGCTGATAAATTGGTGGAGTGGTTAAATAGAAGGCTGAGAAATTGGTGGAGTGGTTAAAAAGAAAGCCGAGAAATTGGTTGAGTGTTTAAATAGAACGCTGAGAAATTGGTTGGGTGTTTAAATAGAACGCTGATAAATTGGTGGAGTGGTTAAATAGAACGCTGAGAAATTGGTGGAGTGCTTAAATAGAACGCTGAGATTTTGATGGAGTGGTTAAATAGAACGCTGAGAAATTGGTGGAATTGTTAAATAGAACACTGAGATTTTGATGGAGTGATTAAATAGAACGCTGAGATTTTGATGGAGTGGTTAAATAGAACACTGAGATTTTGATGGAGTGGTAAAATAGAACGCTAAGAAACTGGTCGATTGTTAAAATAGAACGTTAAGAAATTGGTAGAGTGGTTGAACAGAACGCTGATAAATTGGTGGAGTGGTTAAATAGAAGGCTGAGAAATTGGTGGAGTGGTTAAATAGAAAGCCGAGAAATTGGTTGGGTGTTTAATAGAACGCTGAGAAATTGATGGAGTGGTTAAATAGAACTCTGAGATTTTGATGGAGTGGTTAAATAGAACGCTGAGAAATTGGTGGAGTGGTTAAATAGAACACTGAGATTTTGATGGAGTGGTTAAATAGAACGCTGAGATTTTGATGGAGTGGTTAAATAGAACGCTGAGATTTTGATGGAGTGGTTAAATAGAACGCTGAGATTTTGATGGAGTGGTTAAATAGAACGCTGAGATTTTGGTGGAGTGGTTAAATAGAACGCTGAGATTTTGATGGAGTGGTTAAATAGAACACTGAGATTTTGATGGAGTGGTTAAATAGAACACTGAGATTTTGATGGAGTGGCTAAATATAACGCTAAGAAATTGGTGAAATAGTTAAATTTAAAGCTGAGAAATGAGTGGGAAGTTAAAAAGAACGCTGAGAAATGAGTCGATGGATCAAACAGAACGCGAAGAAGTGGATTGGCCAAATAGAACGCTGAGAAATGAGTCTATGAATTCAATATAAAAATGAGAAATAGCTCGAAGAATTACATCGAACAATGAGAAGTGGGTGGATGAATTAAATAACATATCAACATGTGTATAAAAACAAAAACAAGGCTGAAAGGTGGAACTTGTACAAACACGAAAAGAGAAGTGGACAAAAAACACAATGAGAAGTGAAATTGATAGAAACACAACAATGAGAAGTGAAATTGATAGAAACACAACAATGAGAAGTGAAATTGATAGAAACACACCGAGAAGTGAAATTGATAGAAACACAACGAGAAGTGAAATTGATAGAAACACAGCTAAACGTGAAGTAGGTACAAACACAATAAGTGAAACAGAAACAAAATGCACATAAATAACAAGGGAAGTAGGTACAAACACAGCAATGAAAATTGAAGTAAGTAAATAAGCAGTGCGGTGAGCGCGCGCGCGCACACACACATACATAACAATGGGATGTGAAGCGAGTGGAATTTTTTTTTTCTACTAGAAAGTTAAAGAGGAAAATGAAACTAAGAACTGGAAAGAAAACAAGGACATAACACAATGGGGAAAACACACTCAAAGCTGAAGGGAGAGGAGTGGCTAGGAAAGATTGCACTAAGATAAAGTATGGATTGTGAAAGGGAAAGTATATAATGAGAGAGAGAGATATTAAACTTACATCGGAACGGGCAACAATCTCAAGTAGATGGAGACACGCAACTCAGAGGGGGCGACAGCTTTAACACCATGTGGGTAACAAACACAACACTAAGAGAGAGGGTAGAAATGTAAATTAAAGGAGAGGAAGAACAAACACAACACTAAGAGAGAGGGTAGAAATGTAAATTAAAGGAGAGGAAGAACAAACACAACACTAAGAGAGAGGGTAGAAATGTAAATTAAAGGAGAGGAAGAACAAACACAACACTGCGGGAGGGAGGGAAGGAGTAGACATAAGACCTATGAGCGGAAGAACAAACACAACACTGAGGAGGAAATAGATATAAGACTTAAAGGAGAGGATGAACATACACTGCAGTGGGGAATAGAGATAAGACTTAAAGAGGAGGTAGAACAAACACAACACTGCGGGAGGGAGTAGAAATATGATTTAAAGGAGAGGAAGAATAAACACAACGCTGCGGGAGGGGGGTAGAAATATGATTTAAAGGAGAGGAAGAATAAACACAATACTGCGGGAGGGGGGTAGAAATATGATTTAAAGTAGAGGAAGAATAAACACAACACTGCGGGAGGGGGTAGAAATATGATTTAAAGGAGAGAAAGAATAAACACAACACTGCGGGAGGGGGGTAGAAATATGATTTAAAGGAGAGAAAGAATAAACACAACACTGCGGGGGGGAGGGGGTAGAAATATGATTTAAAGGAGAGGAAGAATAAACACAACACTGCGGGAGGGGGGTAGAAATATGATTTAAAGGAGAGGAAGAATAAACACAACACTGCGGGAGGGGGGTAGAAATATGATTTAAAGGAGAGGAAGAATAAACACAACACTGCGGGAGGGGGGTAGAAATATGATTTAAAGGAGAGGAAGAATAAACACAACGCTGCGGGAGGGGGGTAGAAATATGATTTAAAGGAGAGGAAGAATAAACACAACTTTGCGGGAGGGGGGTAGAAATATGATTTAAAGGAGAGGAAGAATAAACACAACACTGCGGGAGGGAGGTAGAAATATGATTTAAAGGAGAGAAAGAATAAACACAACACTGCGGGAGGGGGGTAGAAATATGATTTAAAGGAGAGGAAGAATAAACTCAACACTGCGGGAGGGAGGTAGAAATATGATTTAAAGGAGAGAAAGAATAAACACAACACTGCAAGGGGGGGGGTGTAGAAATATGATTTAAAGGAGAGGAAGAATAAACACAACACTGCGGGAGGGGGGTAGAAATATGATTTAAAGAAGAGGAAGAATAAACACAACACTGCGGGAGGGGGGTAGAAATATGATTTAAAGGAGAGGAAGAATAAACACAACACTGCGGGAGGGGGGGTAGAAATATGATTTAAAGGAGAGGAAGAATAAACACAACACTGCGGGAGGGGGGGGGGTTAGAAATATGATTTAAAGGAGAGAAAGAATAAACACAACACTGCGGGAGGGGGTAGAAATATGATTTAAAGGAGAGGAAGAATAAACACAACACTGCGGGAGGGGGGTAGAAATATGATTTAAAGGAGAGGAAGAATAAACACAACACTGCGGGAGGGGGGTAGAAATATGATTTAAAGGAGAGGAAGAATAAACACAACACTGCGGGAGGGGGGTAGAAATATGATTTAAAGGAGAGGAAGAATAAACACAACGCTGCGGGAGGGGGGTAGAAATATGATTTAAAGGAGAGGAAGAATAAACACAACTTTGCGGGAGGGGGTAGAAATATGATTTAATGGAGAGAAAGAATAAACACAACACTGCGGGGGGAGTAGAAATATGATTTAAAGGAGAGGAAGAATAAACACAACACTGCGGGAGGGGGGGGGTTAGAAATATGATTTGAAGGAGAGAAAGAATAAACACAACACTGCGGGAGGGGGGGTTAGAAATATGATTTAATGGAGAGGAAGAATAAACACACCACTGCGGGAGGGGGTTAGAAATATGATTTAATGGAGAGAAAGAATAAACACAAAACACTGCGGGGGGAGTAGAAATATGATTTAATGGAGAGGTAGAATAAACACAACACTTCGGGAGGAGGGGTAGAAATATGATTTAAATGAGAGGAAGAATAAACACAACACTGGGGGGGGGTAGAAATATGATTTAAAGGAGAGGAGGAATAAACACAACACTGGGGGGGGGGGGGTAGAAATATTATTTAATGGAAAGGAAGATTAAACACAACGCTGGGGGGGGGGGGTAGAAATATGATTTAAAGGAGAGGAAGAAAAACACAACACTGGGGGGGGGGGGGGTAGAAATATGATTTAAAGGAGAGGAAGAAAAACACAACACTGGGGGGGGGGGTAGAAATATGATTTAATGGAGAGGAAGAATAGACACAACACTGGGGGGGGGGGGTAGAAATATGATTTAAAGGAGAGGAAGAATAAACACAACACTGGGGGGGGGGGGTAGAAATATGATTTAATGGAGAGAAAGAATAAACACAACACTGCGGGAGGGGGGTAGAAATATGATTTAATGGAGAGGAAGATTAAACACAACACTGGGGGAGGGGGGTAGAAATATGATTTAATGGAGAGGAATAATAAACACAACACTGCGGGGGGGGGGGGGGTGTAGAAACATGATTTGAAGGAGAGGAAGAATAAACACAACACTGGGGGAGGGAGGTAGAAATATTATTTAATGGAGAGGAAGAATAAACACAACACTGCGGGGGGGGGGGTAGAAATATGATTTGAAGGAGAGGAAGAATAAATACAACACTGAGGGAGGGGGGGGAGAAATATGATTTAATGGAGGGGAAGAATAAACACAACACTGCGGGGGGGAGGTAAGGATTAGACATAAGATTTAAGAGTGGAAGAATAAACACAACACTGAGGGATGAAATAGAGATAAGCCTTAAAAGAGAGGATGAACAAACACTGCAGTGGGGAATAGAGATAAGACTTAAAGGAGAGAAAGAACAAACACAACACTGCGGGAGGGAACAAACATCAACACAAAAAAAGGGAGAATAAACAAACAAGACGCTGCCGGAAGGAACAGACATAAAACAAATAGATTGTTAACATTGTCTAACACTGTCCTCGTATCAATTGTTTACACTAAGCCAAAAAAAGATTAAGTCGCGTCTTCTTGTTTACTAAACTGAGAAAATAACAATTACTGTCCGCCTGTGGGTTTGAATATGATAACTGGTCAAAATGAGTTCATTGACGCAATATATTCTGTCACAAGACGACCCTAGGATTATACGGATGCTTGACATTCACGCTGGCTACGTCATGAAGACCCTCAATGATGATTGTATGTTCGATATCGATACGGATATCGGTGAGAATGCATTATTCTTTCTTCTTCTTCTTTCCTTCCTCATCTGCCTTTCAGCGTCGAAGGGAGATATAATTTGCGGTGTTTTTGCTCTTCTGTTCGCCTCTGCTGCTGTTATGTTTCCTAGTGCTTCTATATCCATCCATCTTTTTCGTGGTCGACCCTTGGGTCTGATGTTCTCACAACAACTCCCAATAGGCTGGAATACAGCACAGAACGTGCATGAATCACAAACTCTAAGGACGAGTTAAACGAGCGCAAGCAGCGAGATACTGGAACCATTAGTGTGCACACACTTGACACTGCTGAAAATGATTGAGCACCTATGTTTGTCTGAAGGTGTATGATAATGACGTGGATCAGAGACGAGGTGTATGATAATGACGTGGATCAGAGACGAGTTGTATGATGATGACGTGGATCAGAGACGAGGTGTATGATAATGACGTGGATCAGAGACTAGGTGTATGATGATGACATGGATCAGAGACGAGGTGTATGATAATGACGTGGATCAGAGACGAGGTGTATGATGTTGACGTGGATCAGAGACGAGGTGTATGATAATGATGTGGATCAGAGACGAGGTGTATGATAATGACGTGGATCAGAGACGAGGTGTATGATAATGACGTGGATCAGAGACGAGGTGTATGATAATGACGTGGATCAGAGACGAGGTGTATGATAATGACGTGGATCAGAGACGAGGTGTATGATAATGACGTGGATCAGAGACGAGGTGTATGATGATGACGTGGATCAGAGACGAGGTGTATGATGATGACGTGGATCAGAGACGAGGTGTATGATAATGACGTGGATCAGAGACGAGGTGTATGATGATGACGTGGATCAGAGACTAGGTGTATGATAATGACGTGGATCAGAGACGAGGTGTATGATAATGACGTGGATCAGAGACGAGGTGTATGATGTTGACGTGGATCAGAGACGAGGTGTATGATAATGATGTGGATCAGAGACGATGTGTATGATAATGACGTGGATCAGAGACGAGGTGTATGATAATGACGTGGATCAGAGACGAGGTGTATGATAATGACGTGGATCAGAGACGAGGTGTATGATAATGACGTGGATCAGAGACGAGGTGTATGATAATGACGTGGATCAGAGACGAGGTGTATGATGATGACGTGGATCAGAGACGAGGTGTATGATGATGACGTGGATCAGAGACGAGGTGTATGATAATGACGTGGATCAGAGACGAGGTGTATGATGATGACGTGGATCAGAGACTAGGTGTATGATAATGACGTGGATCAGAGACGAGGTGTATGATAATGACGTGGATCAGAGACGAGGTGTGTGATAATGACGTGGATCAGAGTAGTGAAGTATGCTGATGATGACGTGGTTCAGAGACGTGGAGTATGATGATGACGTGGTTCTAGCAACAGTAAATAAACACTAACAAGGTAAGATACGCGTCTATGGAAACAATTGTTTTACATTAACTGTATCTGTATCGCTGTCCATCCTCTCGCCTATCAGTCAGCTTTCTCTCTTATTCTTTCGTATTTAGACTTTAGAACGGATTGTCGTCACTGTAGAAGGGACATTCCTATATCTGCTTCAGCCCCCCACCCCTCGTTCCAGCAACATACAAAGTGTTCATCATGATCGCTCATACTATTTTATTGAACGTGTTGCATTTTCTAAAAACGTGTGCAGCTCATGATGAACATTTTCCGGGTCGGTGTAACAGTCGTCGCCGACGGCACGATTTGTGGTTAGTGAGCGTTGGCATGAAACGCTGTTCCAACAAATGAAGTCAGGTCCCTTCTTCGGTGAAACACTAGACCGCAGTCCAGCTGGTGGCGGATTTGACCTTAAACACAGATCACACATCTAGTTTCAAGGTAAAACTTGAGCCTAGTGCTAGACCACTTAAATCAACAGTCGTCAACTGCATCACGAATCTCCATACACTGGCGCCAAAACAGTGTTGACTCCGTGGTCAGGTGAATGCAAAAGAACTACTGCTGTCTCCGTAAACGAATATCCAGATCAGGAATAATAGTTTGGAAGAACACTGCAGCAACAAATGAAACCAGTCTAGAAACGGATTTTCCTATGCGGCTATCGTTGCTCGCTGCATTTTTTGTTTTCTAAAATGCTATCTGGCGTCACAATGCGACGATCATGTGACATATCAACTGACTTCATTTATGGCATGATCACCATTAGGTGACTTTGTTGTCAGTGGGGAGTGCCTCTCAGATTCTTCGTTTTCTTCATCTTGTCTACCTCACTTGCCTTTCAGCGTTGAGGGGAGATATTATTTGCGGTCTTTTGCTCTTCGGTTCGCCTCTGCTGATGTTCTTTCCTCATCAACATTATTGAGTACCGTCCTCCACGTCGAAGGTTGGCTACCATGGTGCCCTATTTCGCTCTGTCTCTTGCTTTGATGGTGTAGGTTGTCATAGGCTGATTTGTCCATCTTTTGATGTTACTCATTGACATTAGTCTTGGTCTGCCTTTGCCCCTTTTAGCTTGTATCTTCCAAGATTACTTTTAGTACGCTGCTGTGTATTTTAACCTGTCCCAAAAATCTAATTTGTCTTGTTTTAATTGTTTTTAGTAGTTCTCTTTTCATTTTTAGCTGTTTAAGACTTCATTGTTTGCTTTCTTTTCTTTCCATCCAATTCTTCCTATTCTTCTGTATATCCACATTTCAGAGGCTTCAATTTTATGTTCTATTTTCTTGCTTAATGTCCATGTTTCTGCACCATACAGGAATATTGAGAAGATATAACATTTGAGGGAGCCGCGATATCTCAGTGGTTAGTGAACTGGACTACATAGGACAAGGGGTAGGGTTCGATGCCAACCGACGGCTCCGGGTTCACCCAGCTTAAATGGGTACCGGATTTTTTATGGGAAAGTAAAGCAGCACGGGCGTAATACCGACCACATTACCCCAAAAATCATGTGCTGAAGGTCTGTAAAATATAGGGTCACTAACACCATATTTCCCTATACACCACTTGGCGTGACGGGGGTACTTTACTTTTTATAACATTTTGCTATTCTTAGTTTTAGCACTGGTATTTGCTTTGAAGTTAATATATTTCCATGGCATTAAAATTACCTTTTTTGCCATTCCTATTCTTTTGTTTATTTGTTTTACATGTTCATCACTGGTTATAGTATGTCCACGGTTGTTGTAGCTCTGAACTGTCTCCAGGTCTTTTCCTTCAATTTTTATATCCACTGTAGGTTTTGAGTATTTCCTAGTGCTTCTAATATTCCGTCAATCCATCTCTTTCGTGGTCGGCTTTTGAGTCTGGTGTTCTCGCAACGTTTATTGTAAGCTAGTCATGTAGAGTTTTGATCTGTCTGACTTATCACGTGGTCAAAACCATTTTATCTGTTGTTTCTTTATGTATTCTATGGCGGGGGTTATTCCAAATTGTTTTTCTCAGTTCTTCATTTCTGATCTTATCTCTCAGGCTGTTTCCTATCATTCGTGCCCTCTCGGAAAACTGCGATACACAAGAGGTTCCGTATGCATCCTAAGCATCAAGAAACCTTCCAGTTCAAAACAGAAAAGAGGAGGTAAAAAAAAACATGGTCGCTTCCCGCGCAAAATTGATAAAAATAAATTCACCTAAAAATGTCAAACCCCTCGATGATAAAAAGATGAGAGTACCTAAAGTGGGAGAATATCTGCCAGTATGGTAATGGACACCTCAGCACACGGTTATCAATGGGAAAAATAAAGAAAAATGTTATGTCCACGTAAAATTGAGGCCATCGGAACTTCGCTGAAGATATCATCATCATCAAGTACCGAGCCTGCTGGCGTAGGTGATCATATCTCTCCACAACTTTCGATCACAACAGTTATTTATCATTTTTGTTGTTGACCTTCTGCCAAACCATTCTCTTAAGCTGTCTGGTATTTTTCTCTTTGCTTCCCTCTATCTCTTCGTCCTCAATTTTTCGGTTGTTACAACATATTTCAGTTGTTCTCTTCTCATTACATGGCCAAAAAATGATGATTGTCTCTTCCTAATGTTGGAAATTACCTCTCTTTTTGCTTTGACCTCTTTCAGAACGTTTTCGTTACTCTGCTTAGCTTTCCATGATATTGTCAACCACATGTCTACAGACTCCAGTGATTTTCTTGTCTGTTGTCCCATTGTCCATGATTCACAAGCATATGCTAAGACTGGCTCTACATAACATTTAAAAACTATTTTTCTTGCTTCTATTGTCAAAAATGGATTCCATAGTATCTTCCTCAGTTTTTGGAAAGCTGCTTTTGCCTGAGCCGTTCTGCGTCTTACCTCTTTTGTACATTTTCCGTCTGAGGTTAACAAAGTTCCCAAATATTTAAATTCATTTTAAATAAGCTGAAGATATAACGTTGACGCATGGCAAACAATCATATTGCTGTCCCCAACTTAATGAGCCAGTCTCCTTTGTTGACTAGGTCACGTAGAAAAAGCCAATATACGTTTTAACCCACACTCAATTTATCGCTAAGCCAATGCGTTGCCACTACAAATTTTACACCCTCTTTATATAAGAAAATAAAAAAAAAAACAATGATAATAAAAAAATAATATTTGAAAAAGTATTGATAATTAAATTATATGTGCCTTGTGATACATATTATAGCTACAGGGTATCAAATGTGTGTTTTGGTAAGTCTTTTTAACAAGAAGAGATGGTACTTTATCAAATGTTACTCAAATCCACTTGGTAAATTCCGACCAGCTCAATGAGGAATAAAGTAAGTTGATTTTGTCGGCTTTTAGACACGGGATGAAGCTAATGGAAGCCAATAATTGATTTACCGTCTCATCCGGAGCTTGTAGCGTTCAACAAACTACCATGACACATTTTGGAGTGAAATATTCAGCTGATTTGATTCAAATGTCTTTTCCATTTCGAATATTGACTTTAGCATATCGTTTATTTTTTTGCCATGTAATGAGAAGAGAACAGCTGGAATATATGACAACTGGGAAAATTGAGGGACGAAGCGATAGAGGGAAGCAATGAGAAGAGAACAGCTGGAATATATGACAACTGGGAAAATTGAGGGACGAAGCGATAGAGGGAAGCAATGAGAAGAGAACAGCTGGAATATGTGACAACTGGAAAATTGAGGGACGAAGCGATAGAGGGAAGCAATGAGAAGAGAACAGCTGGAATATATGACAACTGGGAAAATTGAGGGACGAAGCGATAGAGGGAAGCAATGAGAAAAGATACCAGACAGCTTAAGAGATTTGATAAAAGATCTTTACAAGGATTGAAAACTGCTAGAATAAAAATTTAGATAAGAGAAAGAGTATCTGGGTCTATGCCCTATGGGCTGGCTACGCTCGAAAGGTCAATAGATAGATTCTATTACTTGTCTCATCAGCAAAGTTGAATATTCTTTTACTTTGGGCATTCTATTACTTGTCTCATCAGAAAAGTTTAATATTTTTTTTAATTTTGGGCATTCTATTACTTGTCTCATCAGCAAAGCTGAATATTCATTTATTTCCGGTATTCAATTATACCATGGGTCTATTATACCATGAAAATATTACATCTTCCCAATATTCTTATATGGTGCAGAAACATGGACATTAGACAAGAAAACAGAACAAAGAATTGAAGCCTTTGAAATGTGGATATATAGAAGAATAGGTAGAATTGGATGGAAGGAAAAGAAAACAAACGACGAAGTCTTAAAACAACTAAAAATGAAAAGAGAACTACTAAACACATTTCAAACAAGACAAATGCGATTTTCGGCCATGTTAAAAAAAACACAACAGCCTTCTAAAAGTAATCCTGGAGGGGAAAATACAAGGTAAAAGAGGCAAAGGCAGACCAAGACTAACATGAACGAGTAACATCAAAAGATGGACAAATCAGCCTATGACAACCTGCACCATCAAAGCAAGAGACAGAGCAGAATGGCACTCCATGGTAGCCAACCTTCGTTGCGGAGACGGCACTCGATGATGATGATTATACCATGTTGATTTCCATTTGAACACAACAGCAAAAACAAATTAAAACCATAAGCATAACTTAATGAAGATTATATTTTCTTGTTTATTTCATTCCACACCTGATGTCTAACATCAGGAAGCATGATTCATGACACTAACAAATAACCAGACAAATATAGACATGTAAAAAATATGAAAAATAAATGTACTTCGATTCTGAGGCTCACTTTCTGATTCATTTATTTTCACAGTCTTTGTCTTGAATGTAAGTATTATATGATTCACACAAGTATAATATAGTTCATCTGTGTTGTGTTGTTGTTTATTTCTATTTTATTGAAACTTTGATCGTTTGCAATAAGCAATTCATATTGTGAGCCATGTACTGACTCTGTTTCATCTACTGAATAAAAAAAATGACACCATTTCATACAGGGAATTATGCACAATAGCATATAGGGAATCTTACATCACGGCATACAGGTAATTATCCACTGCGACATACACGGAAGTATCCACCACTGCATATTATAGGGAATCACACCATGGCAGATTTTAGGGAATCATACACTTTGGCATATAGGGAATATGATGTTATTGCACATACTTTATTTCAAGATACCAATGGCACATTTCTTGGCAATATGGTCACCCTTACGCTAATGCTGTAAAGAATGGTCCGGCTCTGGGTTAATGTAGAAGTCAATGACCTGGATCAAACCCAGCCACAACAAACTACAAGTGACAACCTTTTACAGCAGTTTGTTTATCTACAGAATATACTTCACAATCTGGAATCCCATCTTGATTCCATTTTTAATTTATTAGCAATATAAAACCAATATCTTGAAACATGACGGAATACCACAAAAAATTACCACATTAATAAGCCATATATGATGGCTATACTTACGCAGTTCATACAGAGGTGGGAATGAGTGATTGGTTTCAAATTGAAACAGGAGTCAAACAGGGATGTATACTATCACCATTGCTATTGAGAATTACCATTGATTACATAATGAGTATATGTTGCCAAGGTAATAATGGCATTAAATGGTACAAGAATTGCTTGGAAGATCTAGATTTTACAGATGATGTAGTGCTACTAAGTGACAATATCAACAAGATGCAAAGTATCACAGACATCGTATCATTCATGGCAGAAAGAATAGGACTTGAAATCAAAAAGGGATAAAACAAAAATAATGAAAAATAACAATACTCTAGACTGCAATATATATCTTAATTACCAGGCATTGGAAAGAGTAGATAACTACATACATATCATAGTATAGATCAAAAAGGTGAAAAAGATCACAAGAAGGATAGCAAAAGCAGCTGCAAATTTTAAAAACACTGACAAAATATGCAAATCAAAAATACTAAATAAGAAAACCAAACTTTGAATACTCAACTCAAAGGTTTTATCAAATTTTACCTATGCACGTGAAAGCTGAGGAAAAAAAAGTTTGAGGAAAGTAAATGCTTATGAAGACAAATGCCTAAGAAGAATACTCTGTGTAAAGTGGAATGAATTCAGGACTAAAATTAAGATAACAGAAATGACTATGCAATCAATGATCTCAAATACAAGTAACTCTAAAGTCAGAGTTATCTGCCTGTGCGACGAGGGACCCCTGTGCACACAGGCGCTAGAAAAAAAATGGATTAACACGCAAAAATTAGTTCCTAGCCTCTAGGGACTTCATCATCATAGGGAAAAAAAAAAAATACAAGTAAGAAGAGATGGTGGACATTAAGTTGGGCATGTGCTGAGAGAAAAAAGAATTCCAAAACAGGTTCTTCTATAGGAGCCATCAGGATACAGAAAAAGAGGAAAACCTAGAGAAATACTGAAAAGAACACTTATAAGAACATTTCACCCAGAATTGAGATTGGTGGCAAAATACACTACAAGCCCTAAGCAATGTCTAATGAGTGGGAAGGATAAAAAAACCAAGACTAAAACCAATATTCAGTTTACTAGGTCAGTCTTTGTAGAGAGAAATCAATATAAATATACAGAAAATAATTGAGGAAAACAGTATAGTTACTCTTTACTTAAGTAACAGAATGCCCTAAATATGGGTATGGCGATTACTTTTGATACTACTTTACATAATAAGTGGACGACACAAATTAGAACAACGTTTCGGCTCAATAGACCTTCAGCAGGAACAAACATACAACACAAACACAGATATGTTCTTAAAATGAGAAAATAAATAATTAAAAAATATTGTTTAAAGTGACAAAATGATTGCATGACTCAAAATCAATGGTCATCTATATACTGCTTCCCTTAGGACAAATTTAATTAGGGCAGTGAACAGTCTTAGTAGAACTGGAGGCCATTCCACCAATGGCTTATCAAGGTGAACCAGGCCAGTCTTACAGCTGCTGTATCAGACAAATGAAACTACCTCATACCCTCATTCCCCCCCCCCCCCAAAAAAAAATATTTAGAAACCCTTGACATTATATTGTCTCCACCTCCTGTGCACGAACAAGTGCTGTATAATAAGAATCAATGTGCATAAACTTTAAAAACAAACATGTTAGTTTAGAAGGCACTGATAAGAAACATTTACAAAGCCTAAACATAAAAACTGGTAAAGATGATCAATCCTGATCACAAACAGAAGCTATTTTCTCTGTGTATCAAATAAAAGAAGACATGCTCTACATATATAGGTGAATGTATTCTGTGCTTAAAAAAATACAAACAGAAAATACTAAAGTAACAAACCAAACCATTATCTTGAAAGTTGGCAGAATTATTGCCAGTGATATAAAGAGTGTCCTTACAATTACAGATAAGCAACACGCACTCATAGTAACAGTGTAAAGATGGCCACACCACTTCAGACATGCACTAAAGAGAAGCAGTATTTTTTTTATACAGGAATGCAACTATTTGCAATGCAACAACTACTAAAGTTACAAAACAATTGCATGACTCAAAATCAATGGTCATCAAGATACTTCTTCCGTGAGGAGATGTAGCTAGTCACCACTGTCTGCCACTTGTAGGAAATTTGTTATGCTACCAGTTATAATATTACAAGCTTACAGTACAATGACACAGGTTATCATATTTTTATCACATTTTAAAGTTTTCATTTCAATCACACTCCTACTTCACATCTGAGTAATGCTGAAATTGTGAATAAATAATTACTGACTGTCTCTACAACATTCCCCATCCAAGAATTATTTAAAAAAATAACATATCACAAATATAATATTGTAACTAAGGGGCTGGGTGATCTAGAGGCAAGATGTCAGCCTGTGGACAAGAAGGACCCAGGTTCGAATCTCACCATAGGTGTTTGGAATTTTTCACTTCAAATCTGTGGTTTCTTTGTGGCATTACCCTATTCTGATCTCTGGGTAGTGAGATCAGATGTCTAGTCCTCTAAGATATCAGTGAAAAAAATAGAGGTTCTGTGTACAATCTGTGCACCTTAAAGAACCCTCTTGGAAATCAGAAATAGTAGACCAAAATGGCCACTTTCCAAGGATAAAAGCAAACAATTTTATAGGAATAAAATCTTCTCAAGAAAAGTTAAAAACTCCCAACAATAAAAAAAAAAATATTGAGAGTACCTCTGGAGTGAGAGAATATCTGGCTGTACGGTGGGAAACACCTGAGTATATGGCTCATGGCATGAAAATAAGAAAAGTAATTTTCTAACAAAATTCAGTCCATCAAGACTTTGCTAGAAATAACAAAGTTGGCAACCACAAATAAACATATTGTAATTAGATACAACATTTACCATCCATAGCTTTATAAAAGAATATTTACCATTAACATTGTTACACAACTTGCCATATTATTCCTTCTTTTTCTGATAAACTATACTAGATTTAACAATTGTAACAAAACGCTAGTTCACGTATGTTGTTACTTTTAGAATTTCAAAGACAGCACAATGTTTCATGATATTACAGACTGTTTTAATTAGAGAACAAATGATTTGATGAACTATTTCAATAGTACACAGCTGGGCACCTTTCACTCTGGGAGAAATGACAACCACCACGCTGAAGGTGTAGCTGTCTCCTAGTGTCACAAACAGAAAGATCATTTGTTAGCTGGGGACCAATCAATGAAAGGGTCATTACAACTCAAAACCAATCTAGATGTTTCATAAGCAGGAAAGTATAAATTTAAAACGAACCAGTTTGAGAGAAATCTAAACAAGAATATGCAAAGAGCTCTATAAAAAGGCATTGAAAATACATCGGTCATGTGTTGAGAATGAATGAAGAAAGACTTCCCCATCAGCCATTCACATGGAAACCATCTGGTAAAAGAAAATAAGGAAGACCAAGAGAATCACTACAAAAAACAATTACTAGGGAAGGTTCAACCATGGGACTATGGTATAGTTAAAACGTTACGTAATTAACAAACATATAATACCACAACAAATTATCAACATCATAAAAGACATATATCATGGATGTACTTGCGCAGTTCACACAGAGGTGGGAATGAGTGATTGGTTTCAAATTGAAACAGGAGTCAAACAGGGATGTGTACTATCACCATTGTTATTGAGAATTTACCATTAATTACATAATGAGTAAATGCTGGAAAGTAAATAAAGGCATTAAATGGTACAAGAATTACTTGGAAGGTCTAGATTTTGCAGATGATATAGTGCTACTAAGTGACAATATCAACAAGATGCAAAATATCACAGACATCTTATCATCCATGGCAGAAAGAATACTTGAAATCAACAGGGACAAAAAAAAAATAACAATACTCCAGACGGCAATATATATTTCAATCACCAGGCATTGGAAAGAGAAGACCATTATACATATCTTGGAAGTAATACAGATCAAGAAGGTGAAAGCGGCAGCAAATTAAAAAAACCTGGACAAAATATGAAAATCAAAAATACTAAATAAGAAAACCAAACTTTGAATCATCATCATCTTTGAGTGCCGTCTCCGCAATGAAGGTTGGCTACCATGGAGCGCCATTCTGCTCTGTCTCTTGCTTTGATGGTGCAGGTTGTCATAGGCTGATTTGTCCATCTTTTGATGTTACTCGTCCATGTTAGTCTTGGTCTGCCTCTTTTACCTTGTATTTTCCCCTCCAGGATTACTTTTAGTAGGCTGTTGTGTCTTTTAACATGGCCCAAAAATTGCATTTGCCTTGCTTGAATTGTGCTTAGTAGTTCTCTTTTCATTTTTAGTTGTTTTAAGACTTCATCGTTTGTTTTCTTTTCCTTCCATCCAATTCTACCTATTCTTCTATATATGCACATTTCAAAGGCTTCAATTCTCTCTTCTGTTTTCTTGTCTAATGTCCATGTTTCTGCACCATATAGGAATATTGAGAAGATGTAACATTTTGCTATTCTTAGTTTTAGCCCTGGTGTTATTGTTTTGATGTAATATGTTCTTCATGACATTAAAATTACTTTTTGCCATCCCTATTCTTTTGTTTATTTCAGTTGTACATTTTCCATCACTGGTTATAGTATGTCCAAGGTAGTTGTAGCTCTGAACTGCCTGCAAGGTCTATTCCTTCAATTTTGATTTCCACTTGCGGGTTTAAACTTTGAATACTCAACTCAAACATTTTATCAACACTCATCAATGCATGTGAAATATGGAAAACAACAAAAGAGATTGAGAAAAGTAAGCGCTTTTGAAGACAAATGCCTAAGAAAAATACTCTGTGTAAAGTGAAATGAATTCAAGACTAATATTAAGATAACAGAAATGGCCACGCAACCAACAATCTCACCTACAATTAGGAAAAGAAAATGAACATATGTTGGGCATGTGCTGAGAAGAGACAAGAAGAGAATTCCAGAACAGGCTCTTCTATGGGAAATATCAGGATACAGAAAAAGAGGAAGACCCAGAGAGACACCAACAAAATTTGTTATAAGAGAAACAAAGTTGGCAGGCATAGACTAAAACATCTCCTAAAAATAGAGATGGGCGGTGAAAAACACTTCAAGCCCAACACGACATCTAAAGGCTCAGGAAGGATCAAGATGTAGATATAGATGGTTTTATGTGTGCAGACATATATATATATTATAAAATTATTATTTTATATATTTATATATATATATATACACATACATACATATACACACATTATATTTATATATATATATATATATATATATATATATATATATATATATATATATATATATATATATACATACATACACACACACATTATATTTATATATATATATATATAATTTGTGACTGTGCTAAGGCAAAACTTAGAAGAGAAAAGACTCATTAAAAAAATGGAAAACCCTGTGGATCAGTGGGCCTGACTTGTTCATTTTGTGGCCATGTGTGTTTGTCAAACATTAGTAGAATTAGCCACGAGAGAAGTTGTTCGAAAAAAACAAAGCCTAAAAAAATACACAATAGCTTCCACTAGACCATCTGACAAAGACGAAAAGGGCCATATATATATATATATATATATATATATATATATATATAATGTGTGTTTCGTACACATATGTACATTGACATGTTACTAAAGTCAACTAAAAATTGAATTAAATCTTTGACCCGCAACACTATGTTGTAAGTGAGCTGGACTTGTGACATCTGATACCACATAGGGACCCACCAGCATAACCCAAGATTTGGAGAACTTTTGTACAGGTAGATTTTTTTTTTATCTCTCTAGAACTCATAGCAGTGCATCATAATCTCCATATTTGAATAAATCATTATTTTCACACAAAAAAACCTACAAACTTATTGACTTACAACTTAGCTCTTATTTTAATGCTGTTCAAAATGCTGATGTTTGGGTTGACATATCCCTCTTGCGGCTGTAATGTGCACTGCACATCCCAAAGATTCTGTGGATTTGCTATGAATAATCTGTTATGGTACTTCTTGGATAACTCATCCAGTGACTCATCATAGTTCTGGAATATCATTTTGGAATATGGATCTATCTCCTTGGGGTAAAGGTCATCTCCTAAATTTAAAACAAAAAAAAAAACAGTTATGTACATTTGTTGGCATCAATAATCAATGTCACTCCTCAATGAGAAGGAAGGTAAAAGTACGAGACTTGAATCAGCATCTTAGCACCCTAGTTTAACCCATGTGTGCTCGGACGCTTATCTATTCGGAGACTCCTATTTAGTGTTGCCTCAAGCATCGTAACTCATGAGCAAAGTGGTGTTCCTCACCTTCCCAGAGCATGAACCATGGTACCCATTTCTATCAGAAACTGGGTTGACCGCACGGGTATTTTTTTTTCAAAACACGCGTACAATTCATACTGCTTCCAATGGGAGTCAAACACAAGTTGTCCAAATGACGGTAGCTAGAGGGGTGGTTTTCCCAAATAGACTACCGAGGACCCCAATAAAAAAATTATTAAATTTATTAAAGATGTGCTGAAGTGTGGGTACTCCATATACTAAGAGTGAATAATTAAAAAAAAGTAAAGTATCCCCGTCACGCCAAGTGGCGTATAGGGAAATATGGTGTTAGTGACCCTATATTTTACAGACCTTCAGCACGATTTTGGGGTAATGTGGTCAGTATTACGCCCGTGCTGCTTTATTTTCCCAGAAAAAAATCCGGTACCCATTTAAGGCTGGGCGAACCCGAAAGCCGTCGGTTGGGATCGAACCCTACCCCTTGTCCTTTGTAGTCCAGTTCACTAACCACTGAGCTATCGCGGCTCCCATATATATATATATATATATTCTTTGAAAGACATAAATGAGCAAAGCAACTAAAGTAGCATTGACAAACGATTGTATTATATATATATATATATATATATATATATATTATATATATATATATATATATATATAATACAAACAGGGTGTTAGACAAATTTCTGTGCTGTCTCCAGATTTAATATGTATAGTGAGATTATTTTAAGATCCGTAAGGGGCATGCTTGGAATAATAATTGGAGGTCATAATATAAATAATCTGAGATATGCTGATGATACAGTTTTAGTAGCTAAGAGTGAAAATGAATTACAAGAAATGTTAGATATTATAGCGAAGGAAAGCAAAAATAAAGGATTCAGCCTTAACAGCAAAGAGATAGAAGCAATAGCAGCAACAAAGAAAAAGACATCACCGCAATGCACAATAAAGACAAGTGGAACAATATTAAAACAGGTAAATGAATTTAAATACCTAATACCAGATACCTTAAGAGAATGGCTTGGCATAAGGTCAACAACAGAAATGATAAATAACTGTTGAGATTGAAAGTTGTGGAGAGACATGATCATCAACGCCAGCAGTCATGGTACTTGATGATGATATATATTACTTTAGTTTATTTGCCATTTGTGTTTTTCCAAGAAAATAAAACACACATCCTTCTATTATACATTCAATGTGAGTAGAGGAAGCTGTATATTAAACTACAAAAACTTTTGTGGTTAAATATTGAATATTGCATCCCCCGAAACTCTGATTTGCCAGTCTTTATTATTTTTGTTATGAACATTGACAAGTAAAATATCACGTAGGCCTACAAATAAATGGGGAGCCGCAATAGCTCAGTTGTTAGTGAACTGGACTACAAAGGACAAGAGATAGAATCCGATCCTAACCGATGGCTTCCGGGTTCACCCAGCCTTAAATGGGTACCAGATTTTTTTCTGGGAAAGTAAATCAGCACGGGCGTAGTACTGACCACATTACCCCAAAAATTATGTGCTGAAGTCTGTAAAATTTATGGTCCCTAACACCATATTCCCTATACGCCACTTGGCGTGACGGGGCTTTTTTTTTTCTTTTTAGTCACAAACCGAGAGCACTAAAACATCAAATTAAGAAAGAGTAGCATGTACTCTTAAATGCTTCTAACTTTCCAAGATTATAACTGAAGCGCCACCTTGAGATGTAAACAAACAGCTGTGTTATATCCTTGCACAGAACCATTTCTGAAATTCCTCAACAGAGGAATCAGTTTTGAAAACATAAAAAGTTAACTAAAACTTACTTTCTGTTCCTTTAGCACACCCCTACCATGAGCCCCCAAAACAGGCTCCAGTTACTGACACATTGAACTCTCGAGCCAGTTTTGGAGCGTTTAATTTATTGATGTTTCTGCAGTTATTTCCACTAAAACCTTGTCATTCTCTTATTGAGTTATTTGCGGGTCATCATCATTGCACTCTGAACATGCGAACATGTCCATAGGTGCACAGATCTGTTCCTCAGCAAGTCTCGCAGTGTCCAGCGACTGATGACACAGTTCTGTGTTGGTTGATAAGTAATCGTATTTTATTCTCTTATTTAACCTCTTTTGCAACTTCTTGAGCAAATTTTCCAAATAAACCACGTTTTAGAGAAATTTTAATTTACTTTCTCTCTGTGATTTAAAATTTAAAAAAAAAATGATAACAACAGCAGTACCCAAGTGTGTTAAACCCCTAAGTAAAGAATGTGTTGAGTAATATAATTGTTTCATTTTGCATATTCTTGACTTTATAAATGGGTCGTCTGCACCATGATGACATACAGCACATTAGCACAATAATTCTCCAAATCCATGTTGTGTGTTGGTGGAAATAAACTGCCTTTAAGTATGCTTTTGGGAAACCAGGCTCCACATTTGGTAATCGCTTTTAATTCTCCAGATATCCATGGCTCCACTTCTTCTTCATTCCATAACCCTGGAAGTCATTTGGGCACTGCTAACAGATTTAATTAACATTCTCCATTTCTCTCTATCTTGAATCATTCTTTGAGGTTCTGCAAAGTCAAAGCCTGTTCATTCTTTGATATTATCTTCCTATTTATTTTTCTGCTTTTCTCTACTTTTCACAATTCCCTGCAGAACGGTCTTGCCAACCCAGATGATCTAGATATGTAGTCAAACCATTCCATTGTGCATTTCTTCACAGTAGTGAAATGATCAAGTCATGCTCAGATTGCTTATCTCCTTGTACAAATCTTTACATTTGTGATGTCCACCCAAAACCTTACAATAACATTTCATTTCCATAGAATGTATTTCCTTCTGTAGTCCTGCTATCAGGAGTCTATGCTTTGCATGCAAATATAGAAAAATCAATATAACGAGGGCGTGCATCAGCCTGACTGATTTTAGAGCCATGAGTAATGTTCTTATCTATTCTAAATAGGTTTTAGCCTTACAAGGGCTGCTGTAGTTTGTCTAGCCAATATTTTATATTTCGAGCTTTCACTGCTGGCAATTGATCTTAAGTATTTAAATTGTTTGACTCTTTCCAGTTATTTTGATTTTTGTAGCAATACCCAGCGATAGCTCAGTGGTTAGTGAACTGGACTACAAAGGACAAGAGGAACGGTTCGATCCCAACCGACGGCTTCCAGGTCCACCCAGCCTTTAATGGGTACCGGATTGTTTTCTGGGAAAGTAAAGCGGCACGGGTGTAATACCGACCACATTACCCCAAAATCATGTGCCGAAGGTCTGTAAAATTTATGGTCACTAACACCATATTCCCTATACGCCACTTGGCGTGACGGGGGTACTTTACTTTTTTTTTACACTTACCCCTAGGGTTAGTGCTCATCAATTTTGTTTTTGGGTTCCATTGAAAGGAATTAAGTAGTAATTTTAGCACTACAGTGATTATTAGTATATTCTGCTTTTCTTATATTCACATGATGATATCAGGGCAGCTCCTCTTTGGTGACCGCCTTCAAAAGGGTGGTAAAGTAGATGCATTTTGTTGTGAAATACAGCAGGCTGTGATATGTGCCTTTGGACCCAACTTATCAAACTTATTAGGCACTAATAGCTGTTCCTTTTGATCCATATTTATTTGACCAGACTGGATAGTCTGTTTCAAGAGCTTTTGCAAGAAGGTGGTATAGGTACCCTACCAGCTGTTAGTTGCTGATCGTTAAGCAAACAGTCAGCTATGATTCACTGACAAACTATTAGCCTAAGCACTATCTGGCTGGCATCTGGCTCCTATCAGCATCTCATATACATACTTATAGAATAATATAAATACACTCACAAAAGACAAACACAAATTCAGTGTTTTGTTGTTCAGCAACAAATTTTAAAAACCTGGACAAACAAAATATGGAAATAAAAAATATTAAGGAAGAAAACCAAACTTTGTATATTCAAGTAAAACGTATTATCAACACTTACCTAGGCATGTGAAAGCTAGAAACCAGCAAAAGAGATTGAGAGAAAACTAAATTCTTCTGAAGACAAATGCCTAAGAAGAATACTCTGTGTACAACTGAATGAATTCAAGACTAATATAGAGATAAGAGAAATGGCCATGCAACTAACAATCTCATCTATAATTAGGAAGAGAAGATGAACATATGTCGAGAAGAGACAACAAGAGAATTCCTAAACAAGCTCTCCTAGGATACAGAAAAAGAAGACGGTCCAGAGAGACACCAAAAAGAATTTTTATAAAAGAAGCAAAGTTGACAGGCATAGACTTATTAGATATGATCGAACATCTTGCCAAGAATAGAGATGGATGATGAAAAACACTAAGATCGATATGCAACTAAGAGCCCTACGTGACATCTAGCGGTGCTGGAAGGATCAAGATAAAAGAAATACTTCTAACCCTCTTAGTGTTGAGCAATAGCTCTAATCATCTTTATGTTCAGTAGTATTTCTAGTCCTCTTTATGTTTGTGTCAGTAGAACAGTGGTAAGTTCAATTGGGTCCAGTGAGGGCATGAGGTATGACTCATTCCACCAACAGACCAATTTCTAGCTTCACCAAGCCTTAAATGGGTGTGTGAGTGAAAAGTCTGTCAGCATCATTGCTGGAAGAGACAAGCAACCTATAGCTGACTGTTTGTGCATTATCAGTGAACCAAACCATCTAGATTGTACTAGAACTAGACCTGTGTGATGCCTCTAAAGCTGACTTACCTGTCTGGCCAAGCAAGTAAGGTCAAGAGGAAAGGCAAGCTGTTACTCAAAATGTCATCTTCTTCTACCTTTCAGCTCCCTGTGGAACATAGGTCTTCAACAAACACTTTCCAAGCCGTTCTGTTTCTTGCCATTCTTTAAAGATCATTCCATGTCTTCCCCATCATCTTCATCTCTGCTTCTATCTGTCTTCTCCAAGAATTCCTTGGTCTTCCTCTTTGTCTTTTCCCTGGGGATTCCAAAAAAGGGGCTGTTGTGTAATACTCTCAGTTGGCTTCCATAGTGTGTGTCTTATCCAGCGCCATCGTCTTCACTGTATCTCTTTATCCACAGGTATTTGACTGGTACATTTCCATAATTCTATGTTAGTGATTTTGTCCTGCCATTTCCATCCTTTTATTCTGTGTAAGCATCCATTAATGAAAGTCTGTATCTTCATGATTCTCATTTTAGTTGTTCTCCATGTTTCACAGCCATATAATAAGACTTACTTAACATTGGAGTTGAAAATTTTATTTTAGTATTTAACCTAATTTCTTTGGACTTCCATGTTTCCCAGTGCAACAAAAGCTCCTCTTGCTTTTGATATCATTATTTTGGTATCATTTTCTGTTCCTCCCTCTTTGTCTATATTACTGCCAAGATATATGTAAGAGTGTACATCTAGTAGAGGTATTTCTCCTATTTTTATTTGGTTATTGCTAACTGTTAATTCTCATAATTTTGGTCTTATCTCTATTTATTTTCAGTCCCATCTGTTGTGATCTCTTATCAAGTATGCTCATTTTATCATGCATCTGTTGATGGCTGTGTGCTAGGAGAACTTTATTATCAGCAAAGTCTAAATCATCAAGTTGATTGGTCAGTGACCACTGGATTCCATTTCTGTTGTTTTGAGCTATTTTCATAATCCAATCTATGGCCAGTAGAAAGAGAAATGGAGACAGAATGCATCCCTGCTTCACTCCTATTCTTATTTAAAATGCTTCTGCAATCTGTCCTTCATGCACCACACTACATTTCATTCCTCATACATTGTTTTTAATCAGGTTAATAAATTTTATGGGGATTCCGTAATGACTCAGCAACTTCCAAAGCATTCTTCTGTCTAAACTATCCAATGACTTTTCGTAATCTATGAATCCAATATAAAGTGGGGACCGTAGTTCTAAACTTTGTTCAACTATTATATGTAGGGTAGTTATTTGATTAGCACATGATCTGTTCTTCTTAAAACCTGCTTCTTCATCTCTCAAATGTTTCTCTATAGCCTCTTTTAGTCTCTCCAGAATGATTCTGCTTAATATTTTTCCTGGCATTGATAGTAGCATAATTCCCCTATAATTTGTGCACTCCCGTAAACTTCCTTTCTTTGGTAGTTTGATCATATAACCTTCTTTCCAGTCTTTAGGTATTTCTTCCCTCTTCCAAATTGTGTCTAAAAGATTATGTAACATCTTGGTAGAGGTGTTAATATCTACTTTGATGGCTTCTGAAGGAATTTCATCTGGTCCTGTGGCTTTACCATTTTTTAAGTTTGATGGCTTTCATTATTTCTTCCTTGTTTGGTTTTCCACAGTTAACATGTAACTTTTCTTCTGCTGGTAGTATATCTGGAGGGTTATTTGAGCCGGGTCTGCTCAAAAGTTCTTCAAAGTGCTCTTTCCATCTATCCATTTGTTCCCTTATATTACTAAGCAGATTTCCTTTCTTATCTTTAATAAAGGCATTGATCTGTTTGAATTTTCCACTTAATTTCTTTGTGCTGTTGCACAACTCAAGGTCTTTCATATTCCCTTTATCTGCTGCTTCCTCTGCCTCTTTATCTAGTTCATCTATATATTTCCTCTTATCCCTTTTAATGCATCTTCTTACTTTTTTGTTCACCTCTGTGTAAGCTTTCCGTTTCTTGGCTTTATTACTTCTCATTTTGCTTTTATTTATGTCTGCTTTCTTGTTCTTTCTTTCTTTAATTTTATCCAGGGTCTCAGCTGTCATCCATGCCTTATTCTGGTGTTCTCCTTTTGTTTGGCCAAAAGGAGCAGTTATCACAGCTTGTAATGAACTAGTGATACAATGTATCTACGCTAACTTAAAGCCTTTTAACACATTCCGTAACCATGAGCAACAAAATGCGACTCTAGTAACCCCAGAAGCTGCGTTTTGCGGTTTTAATTTATAGACATTTCAGCAGTTATTTCCACTAAAACCTTGCAATTCTCTTAGGGAGCCGTGATAGCTCAGTGGTTAGTGAACTTGACTACAAAGGATAAGAGGTAGGGTTCGATTCCAACCGATGGCTGTAATAGTAAGCTAGTGAAAGCAAGGGGGCAGGTAATTTAGTTGTTACCCACTTCTCAATAGACTATAGCAGTGACGAATGGTAGCGACCAGCGTAGTTAGGACATAATTTAAGTATGGTAATTTCCAGATACAACAAAGTTAAGTGTATAAGTTCATGTAGGGGTAGCACACAGAAGTGGGGAGGAAGGTAAGGTAGAATTACTGGACGACACGATGAGAGTTAGGTCCATGGAGATTTCCATGAGGGTTTTCACAACAACAGGTTGTTGTGAAAGTGACAATCACGCAAATAGCATGCGTTGACCCCATGACTTTGGCCCGTCTGATAAACAAGGTGTTTTCATCAAACCAGAAGAGGTCAGAGTCATATGAAAATAAGCTGTTAATGTCAAAGTCTTGGACAGTTGAGACACAAGAGTTCAGATCTCGGACACGAATATGCAGGTGACCAGAAGAGCGCAAGTCACTTGGCAGCAGCTGATGGCTACTGAGTCTCAGGTGAAAGAGAGTAGTTGAGTATTTAAACTCCTACACAATAGGTTTAGTCAGTTAGCAGTTAGGAAGAGTTCAATTCAGTTCAGAATGTAGACTAAGCAAGCTGAGTCCGGCTTCGGCCGAACTGCCAAAGGCAGTAGTTAGAAGTTAAGTAGAACTAGAAGTGTTAGAATAAGAAGCTAGCAAGTTAGATCACAAGTAATTAATTTTAATAAGTTTTCTTGATATAGCAAAGTCAGTTAGGAACCTTCAAGTTGTAGTTGTAAGTCAGTTGAGAGATTATTAAGACAGTTGAGAAGTTATTAGTAGAAGTTGATGAGAATATGAACTTTAGTGCTGTGAAAGTGTTTGAAAGATTCCCAGAATTGTGTTTCACATATCATCAAGTAAGTTTAATGTTGTATTAAAATGTGCACTTGGAACGGACCATTGTCACCGGCGGTAGCCTCGGGAAGTTCCGAATTAATGAACATTGATTTAAGATAAGTGCATTCACCACTACAGATCATTGTGCAGAAAGAAATCAATAAACTAATTATCATTAATTATAATGAGCAAAGAGTCTGTCATGAATTTACCTGTTGTGTTGGTAAACTAAAATCAATGTGCTGTCAAGTTAAACAAGTTATAATATAATATAATAGCAGAAACAAGAAACAATAAATATACTACAACAATGGCTTCCGGGTTCACCCAGCCTTAAATGGGTACCGGATTTACTTTCTGGGAAAGTAAAGTGGCACGGGCGTAATACCGACCACATTACCCCAAAAATCATGTGCTGAAGGTCTGTAAAATTTATGATCACTAACACCATATTCCCTATACGCCACTTGGCGGGACGGGGCTCTTTACTTTACTTGCAATTCTCTTATTTAAACCTCTTTTCTGACTTTCTGAGCAAAGTGTCTGAACAAACTGTGTGTTTTAGATAATTTTCATTTATTTTCTCGCTGCTACTTCAAATTTTTTTTCTAATTTCCTAAAAACGGGCAGGCATGTTAAACCCTCACTACTTAGTGATTGTGTTAAGGAAGAATGATAATGTTTAGTAGTTTGATGAATGAAGCAGAAAAAGTAGGGATAGGTACCAGTGGGAAAGACAGGTTGACATAACGCTGTCCACATTACCAAAAAATGTGCTAAAAAATGTACTATGTTTAAGAAAATATGTACACTACCAGTCATATTACTTTCATTCATCAGTCCTTTATTCTTCTACATCTCCACCTGTTTTTGATTCATAAAGAAGACAATTCATAAATAGAAAATGTTTTCAGCTTCATCCTTTTAATGCAGCAGTTCTTTTTTTTATTAATTAACAATTTTTTTTTACTTTGCTGAAACTAAGCCCAGTTTAAAAATAAAAAAAACACATAAATTTAATGTTGACCTACATAGGAAATTTGGAATGAAAAAAAAAACTATTTTTGGAAAACAATTATTTAATAGCATGACATTATTGATACACTACTAGGAGGATTACCAGACATGAAATTGTGTCTGTTTGAAAGTGTTGTCATCTTGTAACATTTCCTAGATGGTAAAATGGCAGCTCAGCTTAAAATAAGCATTTCTGAATAAAGAGAGAGATTTAGTTCTTCAGAGCAAACACATTCTTGATTTTTTTAATACTATAATTTCTCAACATTGTATGATGTAAAGGTAAAGTACGAGACTTGAACCGGCGTCTTAGCACGCGAGTTTACACCCATATGGGCTCGGCCGCCTATCCAGAAATGTTCAGAGATTTCTGTATAGTGTCGCCTCAAGCATCGAAACTCAGATGCGAAGCTACATTCCTCACCTTCCCAGGGTAATACCCTGGTACCCATTTCTGCCAACGGCTGGGTCGACCGTGGGGGTATTTTTTTTGTTTTCCAACCACGAGTACAATTCACACTGCACTGCTCCTAGCGGGAATCGAACACGGGGTGCCCGAACGTCGGTAGTCCAGTGGGGTGGTTTTCCCAACTCGGCTACCGATCTAGTGATATGTGCTGTTCTGAGTCTGTTGGTACTTTACAGTTCTGATGGGGAAAATGGAAATTCAGGGATAATGACATAGCTAGATTTGTTTCATATACAGAAATATGTACAGCATTCAACTTTTACTATCTCTTTTGGGAAATCGTTTTCCTCTTATGTTGTTGCATGTAATTGTAAATGCCTTTTAGTGCAGTCTGCTTGCTGACACAAAAAAACAGGAAAGGGATGACTTGTGATATATTTTAATATCATAAGAGAGCGAAGAATTCCACTTTCCTGTACTAGTCCTAATCAACTGAAAGTGAAGAGGCTATTACACTTCTTCACTGCTATTTTAACTTCCCCAACTCACACAGAGCCAGGTACCCATTTGTTTAAAATCTGCTTCAACTAATATTTACTCAATCACCAAGCCAGAGCATTATCGCTACTCTACTGACACCCTCAAAAATGTTTGCTGATAAATGCATTGTCTAAACTATTTCATTTCTTATACTCAATGTAACTCAAGAATTATATTTGGTGGCATTAATGATGATGATATACACATATATTTTCATATCAGACTTGACATATTGTATGTTTTTTCAACTACTCTGTCAAAGCCATATCAGATTATTTTATCTATCTGCCTTACCTAATTTCTGTTATCCTCATTCTTTCCTATTGCAGTGAGAGAGATAATTGTAAAGGGTGTCCGTCATGTCATATGATGCATAGGGAATATGATGTTAGAGCCCACGGGGAATATGATGTTAGAGCCCATGGAGAATATGATGTTAGAGCCCATGGAGAATATGATGTTAGAGCCCATGGAGAATATGATGTTAGAGCCCATGGGGAATATGATGTTAGAGCCCATGGGGAATATGATGTTAGAGCCCATGGAGAATATGATGTTAGAGCCCATGGAGAATATGATGTTAGAGCCCATGGAGAATATGATGTTAGAGCCCATGGGGAATATGATGTTAGAGCCCATGGGGAATATGATGTTACAGCCCATGGAGAATATGATGTTAGAGCCCATGGGGAATATGATGTTAAAGCCCACGGAGAATATGATGTTAGAGCACATGGAGAATATGATGTTAGAGCTCATATTTTTTTCCATGAGCAGCACAATTATGTGTGATAGCATCATGGCAGGCTATTTTACTTTCCCAGAATAAAGTCTCTAGTAATCATTTTCAGAGGCTTCATGAACCCTGAAGTTATATATATATATCTTCATGAACGCTGAAGTTATATATATATATATATATATATATATATATATATATATATATGTAAAGTGGCAACAATTGGGAATTGAAACTGGACCAGTCAATCATCAAAAGTATGCACTAACCACTTCACAAAAAAACTAACATGGTTTTCCCCAGATATTGTTACTCTTTTGTATGTGAGTAATGAATTGTGTGTCTTCATTTCACCTGAGTTAGTTATGATCTGCTTTCCTTTATTTTATCATATGGTTTCTTCCCTATCTGACTGTCTACCACATGGGACAGTGCCTTCATCCTTTCTACATTTTGAGCATTCACAACTTCAAAACCTTTCTTGTCTAATCACATTCTCATACCATCCCAAATTTTGTTTCTTTCTTCTTCTGTTCTCATTTCTTTAGTCCCTTCTGCTATCATAAGGCAAACTTGAGGGCTTGAGTCTTGTCATAAGGCTTTATAGCCAATAACATATCTATCTATCTATTGTCCTTTCGAGCCGAAGACGGCACATAGGGCAGAATCACAATATCAAAAACAGAAACCTTGCATGCCAAAGTGGCACATATTGCAGAGGTCACTGCTTCTAAAATCTAAGGCTCTGTTTCGATAACAATGCTTTTTACAATGACAGCTTGTCAAGCCATCGATCAATCTCCTTAGTCGCCTCTTACGACATGCCTGGAAGGTCACAGTGTCACTATTCTTTACCTCCCTCATAATGAGGCCCCGGTAACACACGGGAACAAGAACAATAACAATAACATATACAACAGCTTTTATTTTTAGTTTGTAATAAATGTAGCAAAAATCATTTTAAAGTGTATTATTTGGTTAAAATAGGCCTGTTTTGCTAAATGAAATACTAATTTTTAAAAGCTGTTAGCACATTATTTTTGGTGCTTTATTTACATTTTCACAACCAAATACTTTACTTGAGAAGTAAGTGAAACTTAATCAGAATAGTTGACAACCAAATAACAATATTTTGTATACTAGACCAATATAGTTGGACAATTAAATGTTATGTACCTGGCAACACATGAAAATAATGATCCTTGGTCGCGACTGGGATAGGCAGAAACCTGACGACTCTTGAATAGCTTGGCTGCTTAACAAACTTCAATATGTCACTGGCAGATTTAAAGTTAAGCAGCCGGGCGAGTTCATACATTTGTGGGGCTGGCAGACCATCTCTTTGTTGAAAGTATGCAGTTAATAGAGAACTTGGGGAAGCCCACTGGTGACAGAATAAAATATTAATGTATGTTATCTCCAAGAAAAATTCTCAATATTTAGTGATTGCTTTTATAACTTTTTCTTCATGCTTAAAGGACTTACAGATTCTTCATGTGTTTTGACAATTATCTCTGTTCTTGAACTGTGTCAGTAAGAATTCTAATTCTTACCTGCTTCTCTTGCCATTTCTTGCACTGACAGTGGTTTCTATTTTAATTATATAACTCTGTCCTCAACATATATTAAAAAGAGTTGGAATTACACCTGTGCTGTCCAACATTAGTGGTTTGATCATATAACACAACCCAGTTCCACCAGACAGTATCAGCACTCAGAATCAATAAGAAGAGGGGCAAAGGCAGACATAGAAAACAATGGATCAATGAAATATTGGACATTAAGATAAGCATACATTTTCCCACCTAACCACCACTCTATTGAAGCTCTTAGACACTAAAAAATGTGAAGAACCATCAGTAGAAAAGGGTATATTATGAGACAAATGAAGCATTGACCCAAACATTTCATTCTCCTTCATTATTTGAAAGCAACAAAGACAAAAGGAAAGTAAATAAAGATATAAACATTGGCAAATGAAAAAATGCCACAGAATAAGAAATGTCATGCTCACCAAAGAAAGATATATCGCACTACTATAAGGATGAGGAGATAGATTTACGCTGCACATGAACACTGAATAAGTGCCTTCTTGGCACTCATCTGAACACTAAAAGTCATATCACACAACATAAACATCATCTTAGAGGAGTGGGAAATTTAATAAAGGCCATCTTTAACAGCATTTATCTCTTTTCTGGGTCTGCTTGTGTGGGGGTGTGTTACTCTAAGACTAAAAAACAAAGATTGCAAGTCAAGTGCAGTTGCAATGAGGTGTTCTGATCACAGTGTTTATTTCACTCCTGAAAGAGGGATGACTAGAATGAATATATAATGTAGCTACTTATATAAAATAAACAAAAATCTCATTAAAATTTTGTCAACATGCATCTGACTTTTGATATTCTAAAAGTACATAGGGACATACATTATATTTTAAGAACTGACTGATAATCAATGACTAGAATAATGATTGAATTATCACTATTAATAATCTTTGTTACTATCAAATGTAAAATTAATATCTTTGTCCAGTTTCGTACTACAGGTAATACTTTTATAAAATTTACAACAGACTCATTGACTCATTTATGCTAATTAATTAATGCAATATTCTAATATTTGCTCATTTAAAAATTAGAGGTGCACCATCAAGGAAACTCTATAACAGCATCAAATGATGATGTTTTCGATTTTAGGCCACTGATGTGCGAGAGCTTGAGTTTTATATCTCACTGGATTCAAAAAGTGTAAAAGGAAATGAAAACAAAATAACAGGAGCAATAATTGTTTCTGTGATAAAATTGTGTTTATTTAAACAATTTGTTTAATAAAATATTCTTAAAATAAGCTTCTGCACTAACCAAGGTACTGACTGTTTCTGCTGCATCATGTACTGTCTCTGGTTATAATCGACACAACAAACAAAAAATGCTGTGTCAAATCGGCGTCTGTTTTCTGTCTCAATAGCAGGAGTTAGCCAATTTGACACTCATACAATGCCCAAACTTCAGGAATAAGGTCTAGTTCAAGACACATTTTGAGAAATTCACCTGGATCTTTATTAACACGAGCTCTCCACAAATTTAGAGTTGTACAGTCCTCGTGCAATACTGACAACTTGAGAGTACCACCTAAATTTACTTGACTTTTCGACTCTTCTGCTGGAAGGGCAAGCAACATTCCCGACTCTTCAAATGTTTCTCGTATTGCACATATACGGAAAGCTACTTCTGATGGAATTTGGAAAAATGTGGCTCTCGTGTCTGGAAAACATTGGTGCCCGGACCCGGCAGACAATTTCGCGAAAAGACTCCGCTGGGCATCGGCACCTAGTTACGAAAGACTGAAATCCATTCTGAGGAAAAATCATTATCCACAGCAACTCCTCCTGGAAAAACGTGCATATTTGGCATAAACTTGCTGTTGCTGCTGCGTTTCAAAAGCAAAACATCAAAGTTGTCAACTGGGTCTTCTTTGAGACCTGAAGTTACAGTCTGAGAATTAGCAGACGTCAGTTGAGGAATAGTTCCACCTTTGGCGAGTTTTGAGGAAGTTGCCACAATAAGTGTGGCTGCTTCTCTCCAATGCTTTAACACGGCAGCCATCAACGAAAATGTGTTAACTGTTTACTTGTTAACTTAACTAGCTACTAAAATGCAATTTTCACAAACGAACACCGCGAGATCTGGACTGATGTTGAACTTTGAACTAGTCAGGAACTGAAATCACAATTGTCACGATAAAATCTGGATCACTTTTGAAACGAAAATAAATATAAGCGTCGGCAATTTTGTAACATTCCAGCAAAAAACGAAAAAAAAAATGTTAAATTATGTGTTAACTACTAACAAATATTAACATGTTATTAAAAGTGTGGGATTAATATTTATTAACAGATCACGACAAATGTATACTGGAAAATCTTGGACCTAGAAACCGGTCACCACTTCGGACCATATATTGTTCTTCGTTTTTTTCTATTGTTGTTTGTCTGTCAATTTTTCCGAGTGCTAACACATACTTCTTTGTTCTATTATTCACCACGAATCATCATGATTAAAATATAAAAATGTGGATCGCATCTGAAACGAAATATGTTTTGTTTTCATTCATTTTTATCTGCATTTCCAATCCATTTTTGACAATAGAAACAAGAAAAAATAGTTCTTAAATGTTATGTAGAACCAATTTAAGATATAGAAATGAATCATGGACAATAGGACAACAGACAATAAAATCACTGGAGGCTGTAGAAATGTGGTTTCGCAGAAGAATGTTGAGAATACCTTGGACAGCTAAGAAGAGTAATGTAATGAAAACGTTCTGAAAGAGGCCAAAGCAAAAAGAGAGCTAATTTCCAATAATAGGAAGAAACAATCATCATTTTTTGGCCATGTAATGAAAAGAGAACAATTGGAATATATTTTACAACTGGGAAGATTGAGGGACGAAGAGATAGAGGGAAGCAAAGAGAAAAGATACCAGACAGTCTAAGAGAATGGCTTGGCAGAAGGTCAACAACAAAAATGATAAATAACTGTTGTGATCGAAAGTTGTGAGAGACATGATCACCTACACCAGCAGGCTTGATACTTGATGATGATGATGATGATCTGCATTTCAGTGTCGGTTAAGTGATAATCTACGGTTCTATCTATGGTTGATTTCTTAATCTGCCACATTGTTTCAAGGATTCCGTTTATCCACCTTTTTCAAGGATGCCCCATCGGTCTTTTATGTTTGTAGTGTTTCTTAATATCTGTTTTAACAGAATTGAGTATATAGTAGCCCTATTCATATTATTATATAGTTATACTAATATAAAAGTTGTTACTCCCTCGTTACGTTGCCAAACTATTAATCTGTTGTTTCTTATCCAGATTTATATCAAGTTTGCCTTGAGCTCAGAGGTCAGCTATAGCCTGACGATCCCCAGTCAATAAAGCTTAAAAATGAGTAGCTCGCTTCTTGAGTTTTGGAAGGTATCAACATCAAGAAAGAGTACATCCCCCATGCAGAGTTGCTTGTTACCACTACTTTAGCTGTCTTACTAATTTGTGAGGAATGTCGCCTAGTTAGCTAGTGAGTTACTTGAAGTGACACTAGACATAAATCTCCGAGCACTTCTGGATAAGCGACCGAGCACATATGGGTTAAAAAAAAAAAAAAAACCCGCGTGCTAAGACGCCGATTGCATTATCGTACCTTTACCTTTTATTAATTTTGTCTTTTTTCAGACATAAAATGCGTAGACTTCTTCTATGGTACATTCATGTTTATTAGAATATGTTATAACTTAAGTCTTGAAGACTATTTTGGCTAAAATTATTCAATATTTCACACCAGACGGTGACAAATCTGTCCAATTTTGGAAATGCTTTTGGCAAAAGCTGTATTCTGGTCAAATATATTTAATACACAAATTGTTTTAGTAGTGCGTTATGTTTTGTGCTTTAATTTGCACTTTGAAATCACTTCCGTTAAATATAAATTAACATATGAGTGGGATATACAAGATTTAGGATAACTTCGCTAATAAATGCTGCAAAGTTTCCACGATTATAACTAAAATAACACTTTGAAATTATAGTAAACAGATGTGCCAAATCTCTAAACGTTTGTATTTCATTACTCAAGTCATAGTAGCTTCCGTCTGTCATAGTTGATTATGGATTTTACAGCGCTCCTAGGAAATGTATTTTTTCTTTTCTTTCGTTTCTTTGTATCCTCTTTTAATATAAATATATCTGCTTCTATGCATAATAGTAAATGAAAGCAACAAAAAAAAAGGTCTTAGTCTGAATAGTAAGAAAACAGAAATAATGGTCATATCGAAAAAACAATCATCGCCATCATGATGTATACAAATAAACAGGACAAATCTGAAACAAGTACAACGCATCAAATACTTGGGTACAATAATAACATCAGATGGAAGATGCACCACAGAAATAAAAACCAGAATAGCTCAGACCAAAATATAATTTCAGAAAATGAAAAACGTCTTATGCAACAAGTCTATGTCAGTTGAAGTGAGAGAGTTCATCAGTGCTATATAGAGCCAATTCTGACACAAGGCAGCGAATCATGGACAGTAGACATGAAAAGACGATTAGAGACCACAGAGATGGGATTTCTCAGAAGAATGATGAAAATTCCACGGACAGCTAAAAAGACCAACGAGGAAGTTCTCAAAGAGGCCAACACAACAAAAGGAGCTCCTAAATAACATCAGAAAGAAACAATTAACATTTTTCTGGCACATCATGAGAAGAAGAAAGTTGGAATACTTGGTTACAACTGGCAAAAAACAGGGAGAGAGATATCTTGGACGACAAAGAGAAAAGATAATAGATAGCTCTGTGTCTATCTATCTATCTATCTATCTATCTATCTATCTATCTATCTATCTATCTATCTATCTATCTATCTATCTATCTATCTATCTATCTATCTATCTATCTATCTATCTATCTATCTATCTATCTATCTATCTATCTATCTATCTATCTATCTATCTATCTATCTATCTATCTATCTATCTATCTATCTATCTATCTATCTATCTATCTATCTATCTATCTATCTATCTATCTATCTATCTATCTATCTATCTATCTATCTATCTATCTATCTATCTATCTATCTATCTATCTATCTATCTATCTATCTATCTATCTATCTATCTATCTATCTATCTATCTATCTATCTATCTATCTATCTCTATCTATCTATCTATCTATCTATCTATCTATCTATCTATCTATCTATCTATCTATCTATCTATCTATCTATCTATCTATCTATCTATCTATCTATCTATCTATCTATCTATCTATCTATCTATCTATCTATCTATCTATCTATCTATCTATCTATCTATCTATCTATCTATCTATCTATCTATCTATCTATCTATCTATCTATCTATCTATCTATCTATCTATCTATCTATCTATCTATCTATCTATCTATCTATCTATCTATCTATCTATCTATCTATCTATATCTATCTATCTATCTATCTATCTATCTATCTATCTATCTATCTATCTATCTATCTATCTATCTATCTATCTATCTATCTATCTATCTATCTATCTCTCTGTCTATCTGTCCGTCTGTCCGTCTGTCCGTCTGTCCGTCTGTCTGTCTGTCTGTCTGTCTGTCTGTCTGTCTATCTATCATCTATCTATCTATCGCCTGAAGTATTGTCTGTAACAGCAATGTCGTTTCCTGTATAACTTTTACTGTCTTTTGTAATTCTTGCAGCGGCCTATATAGTTCTGTCTGTAGTGTTGTATCTATGGGCCAATGGATTTTCCTTAGCCTACTATATTCAGTGCAGTCTTGAAGTATGTGTTCAGCAGACTGCGGCGCCTGTCCACATGTACAAATAGTTGATGTGCCGATCTTGAATTTTGTATGCATATGACTATGGAGTCGATTGTGTCCTGTTCTGAGGCGTATAATGATAACTTGTTCACATCTATTCATATTATGAAAGGCATCCTGATTTGGGGCTTGTGGTCCTCTGATTGATTTGATTATCTGTTTCTTATGATGGTATGTAACCGGTGTATCTAGTTGTGTGCCTATTGAACCTTCTTTTGCCAACTAATATGCTTTCTCATTTCCTGGTATTCCACAGTGAGATGGGATCCACTGCAGGGCAACCCTGTGGTGCTTGCAGAGTTCAGTCAATAAGGTCTGCAGATGTTGTAATTTTCTGGATTGTAGTGCCTGGAGTACTGATCTTGCATCTGTCAAAAACACTACAGGTTGCGGGCTAAGATTACTGTTCAACAGTTTTTCTATTGCCAATTTTATTGCTTGTATTTCTGCATCATAATTGTGACAATATTTCCCTGTTGCTATTTTATTCATATCCCTAGTGTTGTTTGGGTACTCTATATATGCACCTTCTCCCCCATTCTTTACTGCATTCTGTGCTGATCCATCTGTGTACACACGGATCCGTAGGTCTTATAGGTATTCTTCTTCCAGGAAACTGAGTGTTATTGTTTTTCGCTGTAGACTATTATGTTCTTCTTTGTCAATTATTCCATTAAATAATTAATTATCTTTTGTATATTTTGTTTACTTGGCTAGATACTCTGTGTGTGCATACGCGCGCGTGTGCGTGTGCTCGTGTGTGTGTGAGCCCACGTCAACAAGCTGCGATATCTGTGACTTCGGGACCGGTACATCAGACTTCGGCGCGACATTTTTGACTACTGGGTTGCTTTCCCATTCAATCACTAATCGATTGGCTAGACTGTAATCTATTTCCTGGAGCACCGCGGGGAAGTGGAGCAGTAGCTTGGTCAACTAAACCTAACGCACAAAATCTAATTCGCCGAGTTCTTTTAACTCTCTTGTTGTGTGTACATAAGGCGTCTTGATACCTCCGCCACGCCCCTCTCTATTTTGTTATTTTACTTACTTCCCTTGCTCGAGTTGTCTCCTTTGTCCGAAGTCTGGTTTCCTAGATCCTGGCTGGTCTTTCTAAAATAGTCAAATTTAGCAAAGGATTTTTGCGTCGAGGTTCTTGACATTTAATTATTAAATTACACTTATTGCATGAGTATAAAACTTCTTCTTTCCTTCCTCATTTGCCTTTCAGCGTCGATGGGAGACATAATTTGCGGTCTTTTGCTCTTCTGTTCACCTCTGCTGCTGTTATGTTTCCTAGTGCTTCTAATATTCCATCCATCCATCTTTTTCGTAGTCGACCCTTGGATCTGGTATTCTCACAATGTTTGTTGAAGTCTCGTTGTGTTGTGTTTTGATTTTTCTGCCGTGTCACGTGACCAACCATTTTATCTGTTGTTTCTTTATATATTCTATGGCGGGGGCTATTCCTAGCTTTTTTCTCAGTTCTTCATTTCTGATCTTATCTCTCCGACTGTTTCCTGTCATTCGTCTAACACACTTCATCTCAGTAGAGGTTATTTTTCTTATTGTTCTTGCATCTAGGGTCCAAGTCTGGCATTGGTAGCACAACTTTGGGATGAGGATTGTATTGTATAGTTCTTGTTTTGCCTCTAGAGTTAGTGAGTATAACAAGTCTGGCATTGGTAGCACAACGTTGGGATGAGGATTGTGTTGTATAGTTCTTGTTTTGCCTCTAGAGTTAGTGAGTATAACAAGTCTGGCATTGGTAGCACAACGTTGGGATGAGGATTGTGTTGTATAGTTCTTGTTTTGCCTCTAGAGTTAGTGAGTATAACAAGTCTGGCATTGGTAGCACAACGTTGGGATGAGGATTGTGTTGTATAGTTCTTGTTTTGCCTCTAGAGTTAGTGAGTATAAATGACGTTTGATATTCAAAACAAGCCTCAACGTTTTCTTGTTATTGTGCAGTTATTAAATTTTAGAGTGTAAATTTTCCAGAATTAATAATTACATTATCTGAATAAACCTGAATGTAATAAAAACTTTTCAAATAACGCTGTTAATCGATTAAACTGATTCGATACTTATGAACTATCCCTTTGATTTGGAGGCGCCAGCAGCATAGTTGTTAGAGCATAGTAAAAGTAAAGTACCCCCGTCACGCCAAGTGGCGTATAGGGAAATATGGTGTTAGTGACCCTATATTTTACAGACCTTCAGCACATGATTTTTGGGGTAATGTGGTCAGTATTACGCCCGTGCTGCTTTACTTTCCCAGAAAAAATCCGGTACCCATTTAGGGCTGGGTGAACCCTGAAGCCGTCGGTTGGGATCGAACCCTACCCCTTGTCCGTGGTAGTCCAGTTCACTAACCACAGAGCTATCGCGGCTCCCTGTTAGAGCATAGGCTTCGTAATAAAGTGAAGACATGTTCAATTTCATGAAACAACATGACTCATTCAGTGTCATAGCGTCCACAACGTAAAAAAGATATGACGTAACAGATGCTATACATCATTTCATGTAACAGAGAAGTGACGTGTTACAGTTTTGAGAATTAAGCAGCAACAGCGGAAATAACATGGCTGGTTTCACAGAACGTGGTTCACGCAGTCTTGGTGATTGATTCGCAAAGTATTTTACAGAAGATTGACACACGGTGTCTTTGGTAGGAGTTGATGCAGCTATTGGATGGCTCAACTGAGCACGTTAACCTGGGTGAAGTATTCAGAGCATGGTGGTGTACATGGCAATGAAATAGCCGATAAGTTGGCAGCTCTGGCACTGAGTGTGACCTTACTCGGGAAAAAGAGGTCGTTGCTAAGTTTGTTCTTCCTTCCTTAAGAGAAGAGGAGGACAATGGGTGGGACAATGATGTATATATTGAGAGACTGAGGAGAATGGGTGAGACAATGATATATATATATATTGAGAGACTGGGGAGAATGGGTGGGACAATGATGTATATATTGAGAGACTGGGGAGAATGGGTGGGACAATGATGTATATATTGAGAGACTGGGGAGAATGGGTGGGACAATGATGTATATATTGAGAGACTGGGGAGAATGGGTGGGACAATGATGTATATATTGAGAGACTGAGGAGAATGGGTGGGACAATGCTGTATATATTGAGAGACTGGGGAGAATGGGTGGGACAATGATGTATATATTGAGAGACTTGGGAGAATGGGTGCGACAATGATGTATATATTGAGAGACTGGGGAGAATGGGTGCGACAATGATGTATATATTGAGAGACTGGGGAGAATGGGTGCGACAATGATGTATATATTGAGAGACTGGGGAGAATGGGTGCGACAATGATGTATATATTGAGAGACTGGGGAGAATGGGTGGGACAATGATGTATATATTGAGAGACTGAGGAAAATGGGTGGGACAATTATGTATATATTGAGAGACTGGGGAGAATGGGTGGGACAATGATGTATATATTGAGAGACTGGGGAGAATGGATGGGACAATGCTGTATATATTGAGAGACTGGGGAGAATAGGTGGGACAATGATGTATATATTGAGAGACTGGGGAGAATTGGTGGGACAATGATGTATATATTGAGAGACTGGGGAGAATGGGTGGGACAATGATGTATATATTGAGAGACTGGGAGAATGGGTGGGACAATGATGTATATATTGAGAGACTGGGGAGAATGGGTGGGACAATGATGTATATATTGAGAGACTGGGGAGAATGGGTGGGACAATGATGTATATATTGAGAGACTGGAGAGAATGGGTGGGACAATGATGTATATATTGAGAGACTGGGGAGAATGGGTGGGACAATGGTTTAAACATTGAGAGACTGGGGAGAATGGGTGGGACAATGATTTAAACATTGAGAGACTGGGGAGAATGGGTGGGACAATGAGTTAAACATTGAGAGACTGGGGAGAATGGGTGGGACAATGATTTAAACAATGAGAGACTGGGGAGAATGGGCGGGACAATGATGTAAACATTGAGAGACTGGGAAGAATGGGTGGGACAATGATTTAAACATTGAGAGACTGGGGAGAATGGGTGGGACAATGATGTAAACATTGAGAGACTGGGGAATCTGAAGGTGGAAAAGGGATCTGGTTGATCTGGAGTAATTCGTGGGAAAAAATAATATATCTACAATAATATATCTACAATAATAGTATCTACAATAATAGTATCTACAATAATATATCTACAATAATAGTATCTACAATAATAGTATCTACAATAATAGTATCGACAATAATATATCTACAATAATAGTATCTACAATAATAGTATCTACAATAATATATCTACAATAATATATCTACAATAATAGTATCTACAATAATAGTATCTACAATAATATATCTACAATAATAGTATCTACAATAATAGTATCTACAATAATAGTATCGACAATAATATATCTACAATAATAGTATCTACAATAATAGTATCTACAATAATATATCTACAATAATATATCTACAATAATAGTATCTACAATAATAGTATCTACAATAATAGTATCTACAATAATATATCTACAATAATAGTATCTACAATAATAGTATCTACAATAATATATCTACAATAATAGTATCTACAATAATAGTATCTACAATAATATATCTACAATAATAGTATCTACAATAATAGTATCTACAATAATAGTATCTACAATAATAGTATCTACAATAATATATCTACAATAATAGTATCTACAATACTAGTATCTACAATAATATATCTACAATAATAGTATCTACAATAATATATCTACAATAATATATCTACAATAATAGTATCTACAATAATAGTATCTACAATAATAGTATCTACAATAATAGTATCTACAATAATATATCTACAATAATAGTATCTACAATAATATATCTACAATAATATATCTACAATAATATATCTACAATAATAGTATCTACAATAATATATCTACAATAATAGTATCTACAAAATATATCTACAAAATATATCTACAATAATAGTATCTACAATAATATATCTACAATAATATATCTACAATAATAGTATCTACAATAATATATCTACAATAATAGTATCTACAATAATAGTATCTACAATAATATATCTACAATAATAGTATCTACAATAATATATCTACAATAATATATCTACAATAATATATCTACAATAATAGTATCTACAATAATATATCTACAATAATAGTATCTACAATCAACACTTTACAGGAACAGTTAGTCTGCATATGCTTCGAGAAATGCTGGGGCGGACGGTGGAACGGATGTGGGATATGGATTGCAATGGAACTGATTCCATAAATAGAATAGAGTAGCGGTACATTTTACCATGATAGTCACATTATTTTGTTCACCATAGTAGTCCCATTATTGTGTTCACTTTAAATGTCACACTATTTTGAATTAAGTTACGATATCTTATTCCTCGCTGTTCTTTCTGTTCACGAATCAATAACCCCTGCACGATTATTTATTCTTTTATAAGCAGAGTCGACTGGAGAAATCAGAATGTACGTTGTAATAAATATATTCGTGAAATAAATATTTGAACTGAAAATTTATAACACATTTCTCCCTCTATTCTTTGCAGGTGCATAACCCACTGTTCCTAAGTCTACAGCCATCAAACAAACATCTGGCTCGTGGACTGGTCAGTTTGCTGTCGGTCAACTTCTGGTTCAGATTGACCCTGATCACACAGAAGGAACTTAGACACGATGGTTTTTACACTACTTTCAGGTTGGGGACTTCACTTTCATTTTAGTTAAATAAACTTATTAAAAGTGGGTCCTTGTGAGAAAACGGGGTTAAAACGCAAGGCATCAACTGGACTGAAAGCGGTTTACGAGCTATAACTGGCTGTCCGCGTGAGAATCAGTGAACCAAAACTAATAAATACTCCACTCCACCTCCCCACGGTGTTTATGGAGAAAGATTTCAGTCTAGGGTCTGGTAGTATAGAGGTAAGATGTTGGTTCAGTCTAGGGTCTGGTAGTATAGAGGTAAGATGTTGGTTCAGTCTAGGGTCTGGTAGTATAGAGGTAAGATGTTGGTTCAGTCTAGGGTCTGGTAGTATAGAGGTAAGATGTTGGTTCAGTCTAGGGTCTGGTAGTATAGAGGTAAGATGTTGGTTCAGTCTAGGGTCTGGTAGTATAGAGGTAAGATGTTGGTTCAGCCTAGGGTCTGGTAGTATAGAGGTAAGATGTTGGTTCAGTCTAGGGTCTGGTAGTTTACAGGTAAGATGTTGGTTCAGTCTAGGGTCTGATAGTATAGAGGTAAGATGTTGGTTCAGCCTAGGGTCTGGTAGTATAGAAGTAAGATGTTGGTTCAGTCTAGGGTCTGGTAGTATAGAGGTAAGATGTTGGTTCAGTCTAGGGTCTGGTAGTATAGAGGTAAGATGTTGGTCTCTGAACAAAAAGATAGCGGGTTGGAATCACACCACAGGTGGTGAGAGATGTTCACTTCGAATCTGTGGTTCCATTATGGCTCTACCCACCCCCATCTCTGGGTAGTGAGATACGATGTCTAAAACTCTCTGAGTAGTGAGATACGATGTCTAAAACTTTCTGAGTAGTGAGATACGATGTCTAAAACTTTCTGAGTAGTGAGATACGATGTCTAACACTTTCTGAGTAGTGAGATACGATGTCTAACACTCTCTGAGTAGTGAGATACGATGTCTAACACTCTCAGAGTAGTGAGATACGATTTCTGTGCGCGTGGCCGTGCGGCTAAAACCACTACTCCGCTGGCTGAAAAGCCGGCGAACGGTGTTCGAAGCCCGCGCTAGACAGAAAGGATTTTTTCTATCGGGAGTGAAATAAAAATCCTGAGTCTCACAGGTCGTGGCGACTGCTTGACCAAGCGGCCTTTATCCCTCTGGTTCTATCGTTGCCCCCCCCCCCCCCCCCCCGACATACACCAGCAATGGTACTATGTGTCGTTAAGATAGTATTTTTTTCTGAGAAGAGAGATATGATGTCTAACACTCTCTGAGTAGTGAGATATGATGTCTAACACTTTCTGAGTAGTGAGATACGATGTCTAACACTTTCTGAGTAGTGAGATACGATGTCTAACACTTTCTGAGTAGTGAGATACGATGTCTAACACTTTCTGAGTAGTGAGATACGATGTCTAACACTTTCTGAGTAGTGAGATACGATGTCTAACACTCTCTGAGTAGTGAGATACGATGTCTAACACTCTCTGAGTAGTGAGATACGATGTCTAACACTTTCTGAGTAGTGAGATACGATGTCTAACCCTCTCTGAGTAGTGAGATACGATGTCTAACACTCTCTGAGTAGTGAGATACGATGTCTAACACTTTCTGAGTAGTGAGATACGATGTCTAACACTTTCTGAGTAGTGAGATACGATGTCTAACACTTTCTGAGTAGTGAGATACGATGTCTAACACTCTCTGAGTAGTGAGATACGATGTCTAACACTTTCTGAGTAGTGAGATACGATGTCTAACACTTTCTAAGTAGTGAGATATGATAGTAGTATAGCAGGAAGGAACTGAATATCATATGACCCATAAATTAACAAAGATATATAGTAGGCGCATTTAGCGCCTAATGTACTCAAGGCGCAGGGGGAGCCGACCGTGTCTGGTAAGGGGAGATAAAAAAAGGGGTCCATTGTTATTTAACAAGGATCGATAGTAAAGTAAAGAGGGAAATAATGTGATACTTTAGCAGAGTATACATCAATGAAAAACGGTCAATATAAAACAGAAAACAGAGATATATTTTATTATCTCACTAGATATATAACACAACATACAGTGAATATTATAAAACATTAAAATATTTAGTACACTGAGTAAATATATAGTACAAGGATAAAATTTATGTATAGCAATGTAGTTGGGTGTCTGCTTAGCTCCATGACATAAATGAATCATAAGGGGTGAAACTGATAGAGATCGCTGCTCCCTCGAAACGGGTAGTGTAAAGAGTTAAATATCTAGAGGCGTAGTTGAGACGTTATCACCAGCTACCTTTATTTTTATATAGAAATAGGACAGAGCATTTCGTGCTTGACTATAGGATATATGGAGGATTTGTTGTTTGCCCTGAACTAGAAAGATGCCTTGTAATTTTGTATTTTAGCAGTCGTATAGTAATAATATGAGGAGTTGAACTCTAGACAGACATAGAGTAAGATAAAGAAATAACAAACTAAAACAATTAACAGTGACTGAGGATTACAAACAAAAGAGAATTCAGACTTTCTGTCTCCCTTGACAAACGAATAGATATATATTTTTAAAATTTATTTGTTTTTTTTTTATTTAGCTGAAACGAGCCCGTTTAATGATCCAAAGATAAGTCATTAAAACCCAAGATAAGTAATTTATAAATATTTGAAAACTACAGTTGATGTCATGTCACTGTACATTTTCATTATACGATCGTTGATACAAAGCTTCAGTGGTGTGGTAGAACAGGATTAGTTTTAATGTTATGGCATTCAGATGGTAGTTCCATAAAGTTTCTTTTAGAAATAAAGCAATGGAAGCAAGTGGAATTGAAGATGAAGAAAAATAATGTACAAGTTATTGACTTCTGGCGATCATCATCATCATGTGCAATACCGATTGGCGTAGGCGATCGTGTCCTTCCACAATCTTCTATTTACAATGCATCGAATCAGTTCTATTGTTGACTGTTTTCCATGTCATGTCACCAAGCTACCCAGTATTTTCTCTCTTTGTCGTCCACTTGTCGTCTCTCCTTCCTTTTATTTTGCCAGTTGTAACCAAGTATTCCAACTTTCCTGTTCTAATGATATACCCGAAAAATGTTGTTTCTTTCTGATGTTTTTTAGGAGCTCCCTTTATGTGTTGACCTCTTTGAGAATTTCTACATTGATTCTTTTTTAGCTGTCCATGGAACTTTCAAAATTTTTCTGAGAAATTCCATCTCTGTAGCCCCTAATCGTCTTTTCATTTTTTTTGGTCCACTGTCCATGATTCGCTTCCATAGGTCAGAATTGATTTTATATAGCACAGATGAACTCTCTTTCTCATACCTATCGACATCGATTTGTTGCATAAGATATTTTCCATTTTCTGAAATGCTATTTTGGCCTGAGCTATTCTGCTTTTTTATTTCTGTGGTGCATCTTCCATCTGATGTTATTATTACGCCCAAGTATTTCTGACGATCAGCGCGTGAAAGTTAATTCATTATAGATAAGATCTTTGTCTTACTCAACGTCATTCGCCAACGTTAATAATTTCTACAAATTGTTCATTTCTTTCTATGTCTTTAAGCTTCCAAATATTGACACAGTGCTGTCTCGATGACCGTATGCTCACTCTGTCGTCTTTGTACATCTGGTAATCATTAGAATGCCTTCTGCAATTTGTGACCTTGTCATAATGTTCACTTGCCAATCTTGTTAATTTGAAACTCTGTTTCGATACGATGAAATGAAGACAGAGAATTATGGAAGGACATGATCGCGGTATGGCACACGATGATAATGATTACTTAAAAAAAAAAAAAAAAAAAAAAAAAAAGGTAAGGTACCCAGTCACGCCATGTGGCGTATAGGGGATATGGTGTTAGTAACCATACATTTTACAGACCTTCGGCACATGATTTTTGAGGTAATGTGGTCGGTATTATGCCCGTGCCGCTTTACTTTCCCAGAAAAAAATCCGGTACCCATTAAAGGCTGGGTGAACCGGAAGCCGTCGGTTGGGATCGAACCCTACCTCTTGTCCTTTGTTGACCAGTTCACTAACCACTGAGCAATCGTGGCTCTATTCGTTAACATGTCAAAGCAAATTTCTTACATTTAGAAACATAATGTTTACATTGCATGCTTATAATCTTTCTTCTTTTCTCTTTCTTTCATGGAGCACTGTTATTATACTCCATTTTCCTGCTGGCTTGAGGATAAAATGATGGGTAGATCAATCTCAGCCGGACACGCCCCAGTCGACCCGTCTGAAGAATGAACGAGTATCGGTCTCGCTAAACTGGGGAAAACATTAACAATGAAGAAGAGTTCCTTCCCCTCCCAAGCATCCAAATGATGTAGCACAAAAACCATTTTCACATTATGCAAACAGCTTTATGATAATAGTATGGGATTCCCATAATGCATATGTGGCACATGGTGTTAATTGCCTTATTTTTCCATGACCAACTGCATGTACGCATATATTTGGGATGATATAGCCGGTATTACATCAGGCCTTATTATACTTTCAGAAAAATCCTGCACCAATATAAGACTGGGTGAACCTAGTAGCCGTTAATCGTGATCGAACAAGCCATTTGTCTTTAGTAGTCCAATTTACTAACCACTGAGCTACCGCAACTCTAAAATATAAAACAGAGGTCATTTTTAAAAAAAAACGTTTCGGCTTATAAAGTCTTCATCAGTAAGTAGACAAAGAATTACGGAACATAACGGATTATATGGATACACGACCATGTATTATTATAAATTAATGTGTGTTGTGTGCCTGGTCCTCTCAAAATATTGTCTAAATATGGTGAAGGGTGATCTTATCTTCTAATCCTCTACGGCATTTTATGTTACGAAACTTCTTTGACTGATGCATGTAGGATTCTGCTTGGACTTTCATAATGAAAATATGCTACAAGAATTGTAATATGCTACAAGAATTGTAATATGCTACAAGAATTGTAATATGTGACAAGAATTGTAATATGTGACAAGAATTATAATATGTGACAAGAATTGTAATATGTGACAAGAATTGTAATATGTGACAAGAATTGTAATATGCGACAAGAATTGTAATATGCTACAAGAATTGTAATATGTGACAAGAATTGTAATATGTGACAAGAATTGTAATATGTGACAAGAATTGTAATATGCTACAAGAATTTTAATGTGACAAGAATTGTAATATGTGACAAGAATTGTAATATGCTACAAGAATTGTAATATGCTACTATAATTGTAATATGTGGCAAGAATTGTAATAATTGACAAGAATTGTAATATGTGACAAGAATTGTAATATGTGACAAGAATTGTAATATGTGACACGAATTGTAATATGCTACAAGAATTGTAATATGTGACAAGAATTGTAATATGTGACAAGAATTGTAATATGCTACAAGAATTGTAATATGTAACAAGAATTGTAATATGTGACAAGAATTGTAATATGCGACAAGAATTGTAATATGTGACAAGAATTGTAATATGTGACAAGAATTGTAATATACGACAAGAATTGTAATATGCTACAAGAATTGTAATATGTGACAAGAATTGTAGTATGTGACAAGAATTGTAATATGTGACAAGAATTGTAATATGCTACAAGAATTTTAATGTGACAAGAATTGTAATATGTGACAAGAATTGTAATATGCTACAAGAATTGTAATATGCTACTATAATTGTAATATGTGGCAAGAATTGTAATAATTGACAAGAATTGTAATATGTGACAAGAATTGTAATATGTGACACGAATTGTAATATGCTACAAGAATTGTAATATTTGACAAGAATTGTAATATGTGACAAGAATTGTAATATGCTATAAGAATTTTAATGTGACAAGAATTGTAATATGTGACAAGAATTGTAATATGCTATAAGAATTGTAATATGCTACTATAATTGTAATAGGTGGCAAGAATTGTAATAATTGACAAGAATTGTAATATGTGACAAGAATTGTAATATGTGACAAGAATTATAATATGTGACACGAATTGTAATATGCTACAAGAATTGTAATATGTGACAAGAATTGTAATATGTGACAAGAATTGTAATATGTGACAAGAATTGTAATATGCGACAAGAATTGTAATATGTGACAAGAATAGTAATATGCGACAAGAATTGTAATATGTGACAAGAATTGTAATATGCGACAAGAATTGTAATATGCGACAAGAATTGTAATATGCTACAAGAATTGTAATATGTGACAAGAATTGTAATATGTGACAAGAATTGTAATATGTGACAAGAATTGTAATATGCGACAAGAATTGTAATATGTGACAAGAATAGTAATATGCGACAAGAATTGTAATATGTGACAAGAATTGTAATATGCGACAAGAATTGTAATATGCGACAAGAATTGTAATATGCGACAAGAATTGTCAAGTTGGTTGAACGCGCAAAAGCAGGTGGTACTTTCAACAGTCCAACTTGGTGGTACTTTCAACAGTCCAACTTGATGGTACTTTCAACAGTCCAACTTGATGGTACTTTCAACAGTCCAGCTTGGTGGTACTTTCAACAGTCCAACTTAGTGGTACTTTCAACAGTCCAACTTGATGGTACTTTCAACAGTCCAACTTGGTGGTACTTTCAACAGTCCAACTTGTTCGTACTTTCAGCAGTCCAACTTGATGGTACTTTTAACAGTCCAACTTGGTGGTACTTTCAACAGTCCAACTTGGTGGTACTTTCAACAGTCCAACTTGGTGGTACTTTCAGCAGTCCAACTTGGTGGTACTTTCAACAGTCCAACTTAGTGGTACTTTCAACAGTCCAACTTGGTGGTACTTTCAGCAGTCCAACTTGGTGGTACTTTCAACAGTCCAACTTGGTGGTACTTTCAACAGTCCAACTAAGCCTAGCGCCTAAAAAAAATAATGATAAAATCCTCAAAACAAGTTATAAAAAAACATAATGAAGTGAGGATAAATAGAAATATGAGCCAAAACACGAGAGCTTAAATAAACTCAGCAGACATGAGCAGACCAAAATATTCACTCAGAACAGAGTCACAGTGACATCAAAGCACACCTACACAAGATATGACTCGCTGACTCTGCAACATGGGACAACGGAGCACGCAGATTAACTCCAGAGCACATCCTATGGTACAGCAGCACACTCAACACTCTAAGAACAAACATATAGTCCACAGAAACTACGCTGCTGAACAAATTATGGGGAACCAGTGAAGACCTCAGACGCACGGTCTTGTTTATGTCCCAAGCTGGTCTAAATGTTTAAATGCATAGCAATAGCAGGTCGTTGAAGGAGTCAGGCTGATCTTGTCGATTTTGTAGGAAAGAGAATTTTAAAAAAATGGAGAGAAATAAATGCAAGGAGAAGACACATGCTGAAAATAGAATTATAAATAATTTTAAAAGCAACATTTGATGAAATGTGTAAACATAGACAGGAAAGCCTAGCCGAAGGGGACAAACGCTGACACATTTTGATTGAAGTTACGTCCTTAATGGAAACAATAAATGATTGAGCTCCACGAACTAACTACCATAAGTGCGGCACATCTAGCCCAGGAAGGAAAACTGCAGCTCCAAAAATGCATTTCAGCACACGTGAATAAGATATCAGATTAGTTTAGATAAGAAAAGAGCTCAAACAAACAAAAATACAGTTGGTTATTGTCGATTGCCTAATACAGACTGTTAATAAAGTTAACTTATGTGTTAAAGGTACACATAATACCATCTATGTCTTAAGAACACTGACATAGGGAGCCATGGAAGTACAGAAAGACTTATACTTATGCTTTATTGACTAGACTAAAGCTTTTGATAAAGTCAATAATAAACAGATGATCAAGATGCTAGAAAATATAAATATAGATAGCAAAGATCTGAAGATTGTTAAACATATATACTGGAAACAAGAAGCAGCCATTAAAAGTGAAAACAAACATGGAGAGCATCAACAAATAAGACAAAAAGTGCGACAGGGATGTGTGTTATCACCAGATCTATTTGTCTTTAAAGAGCGAAAATATTTTAAGAACAATTGCGATTAAGTCTTGCATTAAAGTAAGGAGAAACTACAAAAGCAACCAGATATGTCGATGACACAGTATTGATAGCAGAAAACCAAGAAGATCTACCAAATCTATTAGATGAAATTGTAGCAGAAAGTCAACAAAAGAACCTGACACTCAACATCAAAGAGACAGAAGCTCTAACAATTTCAAAGAAAACAGACACATTTTACCACAAGGAGTAAAACTAAATGGAAAACATTTGAAACTAGTGTGTAGATCCAAATACCCGGGATCAATAATAACATCAGATGGCAGATGCATTGCAGAAATTAGAAGCAGAATAAAACAAGCAAAGACAGAATTCTATCGAATGAAAAAAATCCTAAGTCACAAATCAGTGTTAATTAATGTTAGAAAATGTTTCCTCGAGTGCTACATTACAATCTTCATCCCAACGTTGTGCTAACCATGCCAGACCTGGACCCTAGATGCAAGAACAATCAGAAAAATAAACTCTGCAGATATGAAATGTGATAGACAAATGACAGGAAACAGTCTGAGAGATAAGATCAGAAATGAAGAACTGAGAAAAAAGCTAGGAATAGCCCCCGCCATAGAATATATGAGGAAACAACATAAAATGGTTTGGCCACGTGACAAGGCAGAAAGAACAAAACACAACGAACCTTCAACAAACGTTGTGAGAATACCAGATCCAAGGGTCGACCACGAAAAAGATGGGTCGATGGAATATTAGAAGCACTAGGAAATATAACAGCAGCAGAGGCCAACAGAAGAGCAAAAGACCGCAAATTATATCTCCCCTCGACGCTGAAAGGCAGATGAGGAAGGAAAGTAGAAGAAGAAGAACAAGGAGAAGAAGAGGAAGAGTGCTACATTGAACCTGTTCTACTACTATATGAAAGTGAGTCATGAACGATAAGTAAGACAACAGAAATAACATTAGAGGCAGCTGAGATGTGGTATATCAGAAGAATGTCACGAATTCCATTGATAACAAAAATTACAAATGAAGAATGTTTAAAACGAGTTTGAAAAACTAGGAATATAATAAAAATCATACGGAACAGACAATCCACATTTATTGGACACGTCATGCGAAAAGAAAATATTATAACAGCAGGCAGAATGAATGGAAAATAGAGCAGTGAAAAAAATATTGAACAGTTTATCCAAAATGCATAATAAAAGATGGCTGACTAAAATTATGGGAGACAAATAATAATAATAATAATAATAATAATAATAATAAATGAATATTATTATAGAGGGAAACTTCCAAGGTGATAATCAAATAATTGTTTGGCTTTTCGTGGCAAGGCGCTTTGCCACTGAGTACGGGTTCGATCCTGCTTCGGTCCATATATTGTTCTTTGTTTTTTTCTGTTGTTGATTATTTGTCATTTTTTTCTGAGTGCTGTAAACATATCTCTTCCTCTGAATTGATTCACTAACTAAAATTATTCCGTGAGTGAGGGACGAGTGATGTGGAGAGAGATGCTCGCCTACACTAACCGGCATGGTACCTGATGATGTGTGTTAATATTTATATTTTATTTTGATAACAACCTTCTAGTAAAAAAGGATTTAAAGATTATTTCAAAGTGATGTCCAAAGTATTTAGGAGAAATTGTAACATCCCTTTTTGCTATTAAGTTCTAATGAGAAACTAGAAAGTATATGTAGAACAACAGTTTGTGGCATATGTAATCCATATTTGTATAATTATGCTGATCACATTACACAAAGACGCACCAATGGTCTAAAAATATGGACTCTAACACCATACTCCATGTATGGCACACTCCATGACTGGCTAGGTTCTTTTCTTTTTTATTTCTTTCTATTGTTTCTTTTCCATTTCTTTTTTATTGTCTTTCCTTCCTTCACTCTTCCTTTCTTCTGTAATTTGTTCTCTCTATTTTTGTAAATTACAGAGATGCCTGGCCTACACATTAATGGAAAGATAATCAATAACCTTAGATATGCTGATGATACTGTACAACTAGCAGAAAATCCTGAAGATCTACAACAATTACTTAATTAAATAAACATGACGAGCAAAAAAATATGGACTAGATATGAATATCAAAAAGACTAAAACTATGATCATAAACAAAGAAGATACTCAAAATCCACAAGTGGATATCAAAATTGAAGGAATAGATCTGGAGATAGTTCAGAACTACAACTTCCTTGGACATACTATAACCAGTGATGGAAAAATGTACAACTGAAATAAACAAAAGAATAGGAATGGCAAAAAGTAATTTGAATGTCATGAAGAACATACTAACATCAAAACAAATAACACCAGGGCTAACACTAAGAATAGCAAACTGTTATGACTTCTCAACATTCCTATATGGTGCAGAAACATGGACATTAGACAAGAAAACAGAACAGAGAATTAAAGCCTTTGAAATGTGGATATTTAGAAGAATAGGTAGATTTGGATGGAAGGAAAAGAAAACAAACGATGAAGTCTTAAAACAACTAAAAATGAAAAGAGAACTACTAAACACAATTCAAACAAGACAAATGCGATTTTTTAGCCATGTTAAAGTAATCCTGGAGGGGAAAATACAAGGTAAAAGAGGCAGAGGTAAACCAAGACTAACATGGACGAGTAACATCAACAGATGGACAAACCAGCCTATGACAACCTGCACCATCAAAGCAAGAGACAGAGCAGAATGGCGCTCCATGGTAGCCAACCTTTGATGCGGAGATGGCACTTGATGATGATGACAATGATTTTTTTAACAAAAATAAATAATGGAAAGGTTTCTTTTACACCTTGCTAGGCGTTTGGGAAATATGTTATTTGTTACCGTATTTTTCTATGATCGAGGCGCTCGTCGGTATGTCCGCATCACGGTGGGATGCCTTAATTTCCAATAAAAAATCTTTGGTACTCACCTTTATAGGATTGGTGAACCTCGGAGACTAGTCTGTCCGATAACAAAACATGGACACATCTTTGAAGTTATGGGAGTCCATAAGGAGATGAAATATCGATAATGTGTAAAGTATGATTTTTCTCTCATTGCTTTGAAAATTCAGGCTGCTTAGTTACCCCATCTTGAGTGAGTATAGCTTTTTCTTTTACTTTGTACATGCATAATGAATTACTGCTGCTTGCCTTTCATTCTGTAGGGAGCTGACGCAAAGTAGCAAGTGGAAGATTGAGGACGAGGTCTTCATTTCAAAAGGAACATCTATTGCAGCATTGAACGCATCGCTTGAAGCCCTAAGCAGCAATACCTCTCGTATATTCGTGCTACATGCTACAGCGTCCTTGACCCGTCGAATATTTGTTACAGCCAGGCATGTTCTATCCAAACAAGGTCGGTTTGCCTGGATTATCACGGAGAATGCCTACACCAGAGATGAGAATTTTTTAAGGGATTTCCCGCTCGGAACCAAAGCTTTCTTAGTCAATCATGACATTGTTTCTGAAGAGCTGCTGAGGGATGTTTTGGATTTTACTATGGAAGCGCTTCAGGGAGATGGCAATGGAAAATCAGCATTAATATCTCGTCTAACCTCATCATTGACGCTGCCATCGTCATCATCGTATTCGTTATCTCTCTTATGGTCATCTTTGCAATCTTTACATTTATCATCGCCTTCTGGGAAGAATAAAGCTTACGGCTGCTGGTCAGCTAGATCCGAGGTTATACAACCTCATCAGGATCCTGTCTATAGGTAAGTATTGTTGCCTCACTATGAGCTCTTGCATGTGGGCATCTTTTTGTTGTCTGAGTGAGAGTTCTGCTGTGACACTTTTTTATTTTCTCTCTGTATTGTCAGAGATTGAGTTCTTGTTTGATGACAACTTTTATTTTCCTTCTACTTCTCTGAGGCTAATTTTGACAATTTGTATTTTCTTTTTGTTGCATTAAAATGACTTTTTGTGTGACGATAGCATTTTCCTCTTTATTTTTCCCCCTTTTTTTTTGAGAACAAGTTCTTGTTCAAGATCTGATTCTTGATGACCATACTTAAGTTCTTTTTATAAAATCATTGTCGCTGGTGATAAGTTCCTGTTGTTTGTTTATTGTCGTCATCTGTGATTTTGTTGTTAAATTATTATCGCTTGTTGTTGAGTTCTCATAACATTATTACCATTAGTTGTTGTGTTCTCTTAAAACATTATTACCATTAGTTGTTGTGTTATCTTAAAACATTATTACCATTAGTTGTTGTGTTATCTTAAAACATTATTACCATTAGTTGTTGTGTTCTCATAACATTATTACCATTAGTTGTTGTGTTCTCATAACATTATTACCATTAGTTGTGTTGTTCTCTTAATATTATTACCATCTGATGTGTTCTCATGAAATTATTACCACCTGAAGTTGTGTTCTCTTAAAATTATTACCATCCGATGTTGTGTTCTCATAAAATTATTACCACCTGTTGTTTTCTTGTTCTTTCCTTCCTCATCTGCCTTTCAGCGTCGAGGGGAGATATCATTTGCGGTCTTTTGCTCTTCTGTTCGCCTCTGCTGCTGTCATGTTTCCTAGTGCTTCTAATACTCCATCAATCCATCTTTTTCGTGGTCGACCCTTGGGTCTGGTGTTCTCACAACGTTTGCTGAAGGCTCGTTGTGTTGTGTTTTGACCTTTCTGCTTTGTACCTGTTGTTATGCTCTCATAAAATTATTACCACCTGATGTTGTGTTCTCATTCAATTATTACCACCTGTTGTGTTCTCATAAAATTATTACCACATGTTGTGTTCTCATAAAATGATTACCACCTGTTGTTCTGTTCTCATAACATTAGTACCACCTGTTATATTCTCATAATATTATTACCATCTGTTGTGTTCTCATAACATTATTACCACCTGTTGTTCTGTTTTCATAACATTATTACCACCTGATGTTCTGTTCTCATAACATTATTACCACCTGATGTTGTGTTCTCATAACATTATTACCACCTGTTGTTCTGTTTTCATAACATTATTACCACCTGTTGTTCTGTTTTCATAACATTATTACCACCTGTTGTTCTGTTTTCATAACATTATTACCACCTGTTGTTCTGTTTTCATAACATTATTACCACCTGTTGTTCTGTTCTCATAACATTATTACCACCTGTTGTTCTGTTTTCATAACATTATTACCACCTGTTGTTCTGTTTTCATAACATTATTACCACCTGATGTTGTGTTCTCATAACATTATTACCACCTGATGTTGTGTTCTCATAACATTATTACCACCTGATGTTGTGTTCTCATAACATTATTACCACCTGATGTTGTGTTCTCATAACATTATTACCACCTGATGTTGTGTTCTCATAACATTATTACCACCTGATGTTGTGTTTTCATAACATTATTACCACCTGTTGTTCTGTTTTCATAACATTATTACCACCTGATGTTGTGTTCTCATAACATTATTACCAACTGATGTTGTGTTCTCATAACATTATTACCACCAGTTGTTCAGTTTTCATAACATTATTACCACCTGTTGTTCTGTTTTCATAACATTATTACCACCTGTCGTTCTGTTTTCATAACATTATTACCACCTGATGTTGTGTTCTCATAACATTATTACCACCTGATGTTGTGTTCTCATAACATTATTACCACCTGTTGTTGTGTTCTCATAACATTATTACCACCTGATGTTGTGTTCTCATAACATTATTACCACCTGATGTTGTGTTCTCATAACATTATTACCACCTGATGTTGTGTTCTCATAACATTATTACCACCTGTTGTTGTGTTCTCATAACATTATTACCACCTGATGTTGTGTTCTCATAACATTATTACCACCTGATGTTGTGTTCTCATAACATTATTACCACCTGTTGTTGTGTTCTCATAACATTATTACCACCCGTTGTTGTGTTCTCATAATACTATTATCGCCTGTTGTTGAGTTCTTTTAAAATTTATATCACCTGTTGAATTATTGGTCAATTATTATCTTTTGTTGCTGAGTTCTTTTCCAATATTGTCACTTATTGTTGAGTTCTTGTTAAATTTTTGTCCCCCGTTTTTGAGTTCTTGTTAGCTCTAAGAGAAGATAATCGGCGTTGTAGTTCCAGATAAATCATTGAGAGGAAGACCTGGAAGTAGTTGGTGCAAGATATCCTTACTAAGCTGGAAAGACTGCCGCAGAAGCTGGACATTTCGTGCAGTACAGAGACAACTTGTCACGTTTCAACAGGGCAAACTAGATGATCATTATACATCGTTCTGACACTTTAGATGTCATCTTATTTTAAGACCATCCTCTTGCACTCTTGCTCTCCTGCTATTCAGATATCTTTTCACCCATTTGTACATCCTGAAATTTACTCCATAATTTCTCAGATTCATCAAGAGCCCTTCCTTCCATACTTAATCAAATGCTTTCTTTAGGTCTATCCATGATTCTATCATGTTTCTTTTCTTGGAACGCATCCTCAATTTCCTGGGAAAGATAGGTTACCTGAGATTCGGTAGAGTAACACTGTCTAAAGCCTGCTTAGTGTGGCACAATGCATCTTTCACTTTCCAGGTACCACTGCAGTCTGAGATTGATTATACGTTCCAATGTTATATACAAACAGCTCGTAAGGGTGATTGGTCTACATCTAAATGTCGTAGAACCATATTTTCCTAGCTTTAGTAATGGTATCGTAATTGCTTCTTTCCATGCCTGTGGCACTCTACCTGTGATCCAGCAAATGTTGTAGATCTGCAGTAGTTTTGCTTTAGCTGCAGTTCCCAAGTTCTTAATTATTTCATTAGACACTCCATTACTTCTTGATGACTTTTTTCATTTTTAATTTGGATATTGCTAGCTATAGCTCCCTTTGTGTAATATTTATTTAATTGACGTCATATATAGTCCCTTCTTGTCATGCATTTGTTGCTTCAAGCAGGTGTCTTGTCGGTTCCCTAGACTAATTTCAATATTATTGTCATTTGCAAAGAAGTTTGCAAAGTGATTTGCTGTCTGCTTACCTGTTAGGATGTTTCCATCTTTCTTCAGTGTAATTTTGGTGTTCCCTTCTGTACTGTATCCTCACCGTTAAGCGTTTTACAAGCTTCCACACTTTTCAGGTGTCTCGTTCAAGATTCAGTGACTGTTTTCTCTTTCCAGCTTCTCCGCCTGGCTTGTAGTTTAGCCCTTTAGAAATTTGACCTTAGCATGCTGATAGTTATTGTGGTGTTCCTGGTAAGGGTTATTTTCTGCTTGCTTTCGAGATATTTCCATGTCATTGTGCAGTTGCTCTAGTTCACTACTCCAGTATGGTTTGTAGTTTTTCCTTCCCCCTATAGGTATTGTTTCACCGACAGCTTGCAGTATTAGACTACTGAATTCATGAACTATTTTGTTGATGTCTCTGTCTGTATTTAAATCTTTAGTGAGTATTCTTGTGTATCGTTGATACATTTTTCAGTCTGCCTTTTATAATTTCATCTAGAGAGAGAGTGCTGCTCTCCCTGACAGACTAATTTTACACCACTAAAAAAATGATGCATAGAAATGCGAAGTTGTTGTAAAGCTGATGATAAGAATGACAAAAAAATGGAACAAGTGTTATGGTAACAGCTTTACGTAAGTGAGAAACAAAACAAAAGTAGATCGACGTTTCGGCCAAGTAGGCTTTCATTTGGAAGAATAAACAAAAACACAAAAATATATAAGGATATACACAGAAATCTAAAACATTGCGACAATATGCTAGACTCTGAAACAAGGAAAATAATTCACTTCCCTGTGGTCCGGAGCTAGGTCAGGCATCGACTGGACTGTAATTAATATGGCCGCGCACACAGGTGTGAAATACAATAAAAGGGAAGGGTTCTAAAAATATGTGGAGGTGGGTACAAGATCCAAGACTCTACTATTACTGGAAGCGTTTATACGAGTGCGATTTCTGAGTATCTCTGCAACTATGAGTGTACACACTGAAACGATGTGCCCAACCGCATGGGTACATAACCATACATTCATAAATGCATACGTCTGTATCATAAAGATCATTAAAAAAAAAAAAACACCCTAGGTGTCCAAATGTTTTTATGCAGAAAATACACACACATGTTTAGGTGCGGGTGTGCATGAGAGTAACAAATGTATAGCAGGTGTACTATATGTTTGAGTGCGATATGTTCATGCCTTGTGGGGACAGCGAATCCAATTGGTCTATGAGACGATCCTCAATGGCGAACCGGCTACGATTGATGAAGTGACATGAGACCATGCCAGTGACTTTCATGTCTGGATTACCACTATGGCCTGGGGAATTGAAATGGGACGACGCTGCGCTGCCAGTCTTTTGCTCAACATCACGAAAATGTCGTCCAGGCTCGCCTATATGTCAACTGACAATGCTGACATATGGCGGAAATGATATTCCGTGATACATGTAAAACCCTCCTTGATATAAAATCGCCCATTGGGAAAAAGGAATGAATCGGTGAAAAGCACTTGATCGCAAGTACTGCAGATTCGACGTCTAAATGGAACGGTCCCTGGGTGTTTGTAGCTTAAGTGGAGGAGGCGGTTCTTGATAAGAATGTCTCTCAAACTCCTGTCGCGGTTGAAAGAGACCAAAGGAGAATCACTGAAAAGTAGACGGGTGGTGGGATCCGAGTGGAGAATGGAGCGATACCGGTTAAGGATCCTCACCGCAGCCAATTTGTGAGGGTGGTAGGTGAGGGTAAATATAGTCCTATCGGAAGAACGGCGGGGGGATGGGGTCACGGGACGAGAAATGCCGAGAGTTCTTTGGAAGACAGACTGGAGAACCGATTCAAGATAGAGAAAATGCCTAAAGAAACTTAACATCAGGTGGGCCTGTTGGAGAAAATCTTGATCATCCTGGCAGATACGACGAAGTCGTAGTACGTTAAAATATTAACCTAATCTCTGCAGTGAGCTGGATGAGACGAGGTGTAGAGAAGATAACAGTGGACGTCTATGGGTTTATAGAAGACGGAAGTGTGGAGGCTGGGGGTACCCAAGGAGACAATCAGATCAGGAAAGGTGACGGACGAAGTAGTGTTATGTGACGTTGCCAATGCTGTCGATGCATCTGGAGATATTATTTTTCAGCAAGTCAGTCAGTCCAAAGTCGTCATCGATATACTGGAGGTATTTAAGGGAAAGGGGACCACGGTACGAGTTCAGTATTTGATGTTCAAGGGAACCCAGGAGCAGGTAAGCGTAACTGGGACCCATCTTGGTTCCCATAGCTACACCACTGGCTTCGCCATAGAACTGACCATTGAATTAAAAATTATAAAGACGATTGAAGTATAAAGAGAACATATGTCGAGGACGGAAAGTCGGTACGAGTAGTCTGGGGTAAGGAAAAGGGAAGAGAAGATAGTATGGGCATTTTTCGTGTCCTTGACATAAGTGGGAAGAAATGTCACCATTGTTTGGAAAATGCTGTCCAGAAAGTCTGATATCTATTCCGTGGGACAACTACTCGTCGAAACAATGCATCTCCTGGGACAATTGCTGCCTGCTATTTCCCAACAATACATGTGATATTCCATTCTAGGTTTGGCGAAGGGAAATCAGGGTTTGGTGTAGATGTGATATGCCATGATCTGGAATAGAATGTTGGTGGATCTGTTGTCTGGTTTAGCAGTATAAGTCCATTGTCGTCCTTCCAATTTCAAGCTTCTCGCCTCTCTTGTCCATGTGTTCATATCCCCAACTCTGTTAATGGATGTTGAAGTCTCCACAAACAATCATTCTTATTTTTAATGAAACTATCTAGTGCCAGTGAGCAGGCGCTCGGACCGTAGTAGCTGATTTAATGAAAAGTTTATTTTCCGTATTTTCCATCCTGAGATGCAGTATCTGATATTCAGTCCCATCGTTTATACTTCAAGCTGATTTGCATTGATGTTGTTCTTTACGTGTCAATATTCCACCATTCTGTCTGTCTTTTCTGTCAGATAGGTAACGCTGATATCCCCTAATCTTCAAGGCCATGTCTTTGTTTAGATGTTCCTGCAAGTAGCATACACTTACTTGCTCTTCACATAGGATATTTTCCAACTCTCCTGTGCCCATCTATTTTGCTGTTGATGCATTCAGCATTCCAGTGCATTGTTTTAAGTTATCTTAGTTTTAATTGACCAGTGGCTCTATTCTCTCGCCCCCTGACTCCATGGGACGGTTGAAGACAGGTAATAGTGGTTGGGCCCTTTCGTGGCTGAGGGCCCGAAACTACACCTGCCTGAGTGTCCATCACAGGGCGAGTGCCATATCGATTCGCAGTTATAGACATACTTCCCATTGACGTGGGTGCATGACATCCTGACTGTTGTAGTGCGCCTTTTGGCTGGTTGCCTCCGACTTCAGCACTTAAACTTGCTAGAGCAGACTGTGGTCTTGCTCGGGTGTAGGAATGCCTGGCCAGTCTTGGTTTTCAGTCCCTGGTGACTGTTAAGCCCCATCCCCACGACAAGGAGATGGCCTTGATGGGGGCCTGCCCTTTGAAACCAACTACATATCTCTCATAATAGACGTGAATTGCCTTCAGTTTCTCTAACCACCAAGTAGTTCGTCGTTCCGATCTGTCTACGGTGGCCAAATTGTTTGTTTCATTTCTGAAGTCGACTGTCCTGCAAGACAAATTTCACTATTTGTTAGTTTAGTTTTAGTTTAGTTTAGTTTAGTTTAGTTTAGTTTAGTTTAGTTTAGTTTAGTTTAGTTTAGTTTAGTTTAGTTTAGTTTAGTTTAGTTTAGTCGACATATATATTTAATTACACAACGGACAACTCCATGGTGGTCAGATACGTCTCCTCCTCCCCCCCCCGCCCCCGCTAAAAAAACCTTCCCCAGTATGAAAATCACGATTTCCCACCCTAGCGAAAGCACTGACGATGGCTTTAACTCAAATGCTCAAACTCCATAAAAACTACGAAGACCTCGCCCCTAAAACTTCCTTAGACGCTACTTCCGACATTGTGACTGGTGACGTGTACATGTCTACCCCCACCGTGGTCAGAGCCGCGATAGCCACACGAACTTTTTGCTTTATCTCTCCTTAAAAAAATGTAAAGTACCCCCGTCACAATAAGTGGCGTATAGGGAATATGGTGTTAGTGACCATAGATTTTATAGACCTTCAGCACATGATTTTTGGGGTAATGTGGCCGGTATTACGCCCGTGCCGCTTTACTTTCCCAGAAAAAAATCCGGTACCATTAAAGGCTGGGTGAACCGGAAGCCGTCGGTTGGGGTCGAACTCTACTTCTTGTCCTTTGTAGTCCAGTTCACTAACCACTGAGCTGTCGCGGCTCCTCGCTGTCACCTACATATGTTCTGTTTGTAGTTCACAGTTTACAAGACAACAAAATATTATCAGGACAGTTTTCAGCAATGAGATCAACCGTTGTTTTTTCTTGATAAATAATCAACACTAAGTGCCGTCTCCGCATCGAAGGTTTGCTACCATGGAGCGCCATTCTGCTATCTCTTGCTTTGATGGCGCAAGTTGTCATAGGCTAATTTGTCCATCTTTTGATGTTACTTGTCCATGTTAGTCTTTGTCTGTCTCTGCCTCTTTTACCTCGTATTTTCCCTTCCACGATTACTTTTAGTGCTGTGTCTTTTAACATGCCCCAAAAATCATCTCATTTGTCTTGTTTGAATTTGTGTTTAGTTTTTCTCTTTTCATTTTTAGTTGTAAGACTTCATCATTTGTTTTCTTTTCATCCAATTCTTCCTATTCTTCTATATATTCACATTTCAAAGGCTTAAATTTTCTGTTCTATTTTCTTGTATAATGTCCATGTTTCTGCACCGTATAGGACTGTTGAGAAGATATAACATTTCTATTTTTAGCCCTGGTGTTATTTGTTTTGATGTTATTATATGTTTCATGGCATTAAATTACTTTTTGCCATTCCTATTCTTATGTTTATTTCAGCTTTACATTTTCCATCACTGGTTATTGTATGTCCAAGGTAGTTTTAGCTCTGATTTGTCTCCAGGTCTATTCTTTCAACTTTGATATCTACTTGTAGGTTTAGAGTGTTATCTTTGTTTATGATCATAGTTTTAGTCTTTTTTATATTTTAATCTAATACATATTTTTTGCTTGTCATGTTTATTTCATTAAGTAACTGTGATATATCTTTAGGATATTCTCCTAGTAATATAGTATCATTGGCACATCTTAGGTTATTGATTATCTTTCCATTAACATTTATGCCTGACATCTCTGTGATGTTTTTAAAGATTTGCTCAGTGTATAGATTGAACAAACTTGGTGATAGGATGCATCCTTGTCTCACCGTTCTCTATATATTGATAGGTAAAGAGTTCTCTGTGTTAAATTATATTTTTTATTGTTGATTGCTCCAAGTATAAATTACACATTAGTCGTATTGATTATACTTGCTGTATACTCATACTGATAAGTAATGTAAGCTAGAAAACCGCTAATAACAGAGCCGCGCCGTATAATTTCCTAATATAAATATGTGGGGAAGAAATCATTACAATGGCACAACTGTAATTATAAAATAACAAGAGGCAATTATTTCCGCTAATATTATTGGTCTTCATGTTTCAAATGTTGCTAAAATCATCATTAATCAAAAATATTTTCCCACTGTCTTGATGTACTCGAACCATACATACAGTTAGACAAGTTTTCAACAAGCAGGCGTGTAAAAAGGACAGTTTTCTACTTTCGATTTCCCTTGATTTATTGCTGGCTGTCTAAGCCAATTTCCTTAACAAGCCACAGACCGGGGTCACTAACAAAACAAGCCAATGTTTGTACTTTCGATTTTCCGTCCCAATCATATAGAAGCATAGAGATTGTTATCCTTTCTGTTGTCTTTACGCAGTTTTAGCGTGTGTGTTATTCGTCGTTTTTCTCCCCATTAATCTCCGCCATCTTGAGTGAGCATTCATGGGAAGACATTCACTGCTCTATTCTGTCTTGGACCTGTTTGAACATCTCTGTACGTTCTCCACTCTGATGTTTTTACCCCCTCACCTCACATCTCTCATGCGTGGTAGTCTCCACTCAGTTTTTAGAGCACTTTCTTCGCCTTTTCCTTGATATTTTTATTTATTTACTTTCCTGAAATGTCACTCTCTTTCGTATTTTTTTTCTGAAGCTTTACAGGCGTTATTCCTTTGCAGTCTTAAATAGGTACCTGATTTTTGTGGAAAATAAAGACGAGACTGGCAAAACTCTAACCTCGTTACCTAAATATGTGTTAATGGACAAGAAAGTTTTTATCACAACTTTGTCACGAGGAGGTTTCTTTCTTTCTTACACATTCCCTTCCTTTCTTTATAGTTATCTTTCTTCCTTCGTTCCTTTCCCTTCCTGTCCTGTCCTTTCGCATCTTATCGCTTCCTTCCTTCCTTCCTTCCTTCCTTCCTTCCTTCCTTCCTTCCTTCCTTCCTTCCTTCCTTCCTTCCTTCCTTCCTTCCTTCCTTCCTTCTTTCCTTCCTTCCTTCCCTCTTTCCTATCCTCCCTATCTCTTTTTTGTTCTTTCTTTCTGTCTTTCTTTCGTTTTTTCTTTCCTTCCTTCCCCCCCTCCCTTCCTTTCTTTTCTTCTTTCATTTCTTTCCATTTTCTTTCCTCCTTCCCTTTCTAGCTTGCTTTCATTTTCTTTCTTTCTTTACGAAATTATTATGTTGTTCCATTAGTGGTTGTGGCTATAATTATGTCTGGTTAACGTTTAGTTTTTACCGATGCACATAATTACTCAAATGTTGTGCTTGAGAATAATATTAAACGTAATAGAAAGAAACAAAATGAAAAAGAAAGATACTAGAAGAAACCTAGGTCTAATAGCAATTTAGCGCTTCGACTGGAAGCAATAAATTCAGTTAACTAGTTCTGACCTATGAAAGCGAATCATGGACAATTGACAAACGAATGAAAAGACGATTAGAGGCCACAAAGATGGGATTTCTCAGAAGAATGTTGAAAGTTCCTTGGACAGCTAAAAAGACCAATGAGAAAGTTCTCATAGAGGCCAACACAAAAAGGGAGCTCTTAAAAAATATCAGAAAGAAGCAATCAACATTTTTTGGGCACATCATGAGAAGAGGAAAGTTGGAATACTTGGTTACAACTGGCAAAATAAAAAGAAAGAGAGATCGCGGACAACAAAGAGAGAAAATACTGGATAGCTTGGTATCATGGCATGGAAAACAGTCAACAACAGAACTGATACGATGCACTGTGGATGGAAGATTGTGGAAGGACATGATCGCCAACGACAACCGGTACGGCACATGATGATGATGATGATGAATTCGGGTACTTAACCCTTCTGCGAGCAAGGTACCTTGCAATATGAATAAAAAGAAAACAAGACGCAGCATCAGAAGAGGAACAGAACGACTTCCCAAATTATGAATTGACTATATTTAAAACCGGGAGCCGCAATAGCTCAGTGGTTAGTGAACTGGATTACAAAGGACAAGAGGTAGTGTTCGATCCCAACCGACGGCTCCGGTTCACCCAGCCTTTAATGGGTACCGGATTTTTTTCTGGGAAAGTAAAGCGGCACGGGAGTAATACCGACCATATTACCCCAAATATCATGTGCCGAAGGTGTGTAAAATGTATAGTCACTAACACCATATTCCCTATACGCCACTTGGCGTGACGGGGGTACTTTACTTTTATTTTTAATCTGCTGGAAAGCTATTGTGATACTCAGCGGAGAATGCAGAATGTGCTGCATTGAAGATTCCGGCCTATGTGAAGACAAGTTCATATTTGGTAATTGTATTGATTCTGCGTGGGTCTGAAATTGAGATATGAAACATGTCATTATTTCACAGTTATGTAATTAAGAAGAATCACTGTCTGAGATAGGGTGTCCGGTTAGCGCAATCGATAGGCGGTTGGCTTACCACGGCAACAGCCGGGGTTCGTGATCCTGGCGAGGACACCTGGGTTTTACTAATTCCCTAAAAATTAGTAGGAGCCGCGATAGCTCAGTGGTTAGTGAACTGGACTACTACGGACAAGGGGTAGGGTTCGATCCCAACCGACGGCTCCGGGTTCACCCAGCCTTAAATGGGTACCGGATTTTTTCTGGGAAAGTAAAAGCAGCACGGGCGTAATACCGACCACATTACCCCAAAAATCATGTGCTGAAGGTCTGTAAAATATAGGGTCACTAACACCATATTTCCCTATACGCCACTTGGCGTGACGGGGGGTACTTTACTTTTTTTTTTACTGTCTGAGATATCAATACGGATTAGGAACTACTACCAAAAAAAAAAAAAGGAATTATCAGATCTAAAGGCTAATGTCAAAATTGACAGTTCACTTTTCAAATCACAAAGCCAATCTCATATAATCTAGTCAAACAAGAAGCAAAGAACATCTTACATGATCAATTTAAACAAATAAAGCCAAACTTGCATAATCTAGTCAACTTACTAACAAAACAAAACTTACATGATCTAGTAAAAAAATACAAAGCCAAACTTGCATGATCTAGTCAACCTACAAACAAAGCCAAACTTGCATAATCTAGACAACTTACTAACAAAACCAAACTTACATGATATAAGCCAAAATATAGTTAAGCTTACACGACCTAGTCAAAGAAACAAATTAAAACTCACATAATCTAGACAAAAAACAAATTCAAACTTACATGATCCAGTCAAAAAAAAAAACAAAGTAAAACTCACATAATGTAGTCAAAAGACAAATTCAAGCTTACGTGATCCAGTCAAAGGAAAAAAACAAAGTGAAACTCATACATTCTAGTCAAAAAACAACGTCAAGCTTACATAATATCGTCAAACAAACAAAAAATCCCACTCACAAGATCCAGTCAAACAGCAAACAAAGCCCACGCACATGATCTAGTCAAACAGCAAAAAAAAAAGCCCACTCACATGATCTAGTAATAAAGCAAACAAAGCCCGCTCACATGATCTAGTCAAACAGCAAACAAAGTCAAACTTACATGATCTAGTCAAAGAAACAAAGTAAAACTCTTATGATCGAGTAAAAATACAAAGTCAAGATTACATGATCTAGTAAAAAAAAAACAAAGTGAAACTCATTTGATCTAGTCAAACAGCAAAGAAAGCCCACTCACATGATCTAGTCAAACAGCAAAGAAAGCCCACTCACGTGATCTAATCAACCAGCAAAGAAAGCCCACTCACGTGATCTAGTCAAACAGCAAAGAAAGCCCACTCACGTGATCTAGTCAAACAGCAAACAAAGCCCACTCACGTGATCTAGTCAAACAGCAAACAAAGCCCACTCACGTGATCTAGTCAAACAGCAAACAAAGCAAACTTACATGATCTAGTCAAACAGCAAACAAAGCAAACTTACATGATCTAGTCAAACAGCAAACAAAGCAAACTTACATGATCTAGTCAAACAGCAAACAAAGCAAACTTACATGATCTAGTCAAACAGCAAACAAAGCAAACTTACATGATCTAGTCAAACAGCAAACAAAGCAAACTTACATGATCTAGTCAAACAGCAAACAAAGCAAACTTACATGATCTAGTCAAACAGCAAACAAAGCAAACTTACATGATCTTGTCAAACAGCAAACAAAGCAAACTTACATGATCTAGTCAAACAGCAAACAAAGCAAACTTACATGATCTAGTCAAACAGCAAACAAAGCAAACTTACATGATCTAGTCAAACAGCAAACAAAGCAAACTTACATGATCTAGTCAAACAGCAAACAAAGCAAACTTACATGATCTAGTCAAACAGCAAACAAAGCAAACTTACATGATCTAGTCAACAAACAAAGCCAAAGGCGCATATTCTAGACAACAAACGAATTCAAACTTTCACGATCTAGTACCAAAAAAAACAAAAACAAAGCCAAACTTACATGATCTATACAATGAATCAATTCAGAGGAAGAGGTATGTTTACAGCACTCGGAAAAAATGACAAATAATCAACAACAGAAAAAAATATACTCCGGTACTCTCAACATTCTTCTGTAAAACCACATTTCTACAGACTCCAGTGATTTTCTTGTCTGTTGTCCTATTGTCCATGATTCGCATCTATATGTTAAGACTGGCTCTACATAACATTTAAGAACTCTTTTTCTTGTTTCTATTGTCAAAAATGGATTGCATAGTATCTTCCTCATTTTTTGGAAAGCTGCTTTTGACTGAGCCATTCTGCATCTCATCTCTTTTGTACATCTTCCGTCTGAGGTTAACAAAGTTCCCAAATATTTAATTCATTTACCATATATATATATATGTAAAAGCTTAATTCAGAGCTCCCATTTGAGAACAAACCATGTTCTTGTTTTGAACAAACTAAACAAATCTGAACAAACTTCAGGATGAACAATTTTGCGGGCACTGCAATCACCAAATTGAAACAGCAGACCCCTGTTATTAAACACCCCCTACATAACAGACTTACATACTTGGTATAGCGGGGAATGAATTCAAAACAAACGAGACAATTATAGAAATCACCAAACGACCACTAATATCTTCAGTAATCAAGAAAAGACGATGGTCATATGTGAGACATATGATGAGAAGAGATAATAATCCAATAACAAAGCAAGCCCTCATGTGGGAAACAACAGGTACAAGGAAAAGAGGCTGACCCACGGAGACACTGAGAACATTGATGAGAGACGAGAGCAGCAGGAATCGGCTCCCTCAATGAGATAGAGCTGCTTGCACAGAAGAGAGACAAATGGCGAGATTTGATAAAATATCTTTACAAGGATTGAAAACTGCTAGAATACAAATTTAGATAAGAGAAGGAGTAAAGTGTTCTGGTTTTATGCCATATGGGCCGGCTACGGCTCGAAAGGTAAATAGATAGATAGACATAACGGGACATGTGATGTGTTTTACAATCGTTCCAATCTCTACAACGTAACTCTAACACAAGGGGAAACAAATGAATAGGATTCATTTATTATTTTTTTAAAAAAGTAATTTATACCAATATCTCCTATTTTGGGGGTTTCCGGGGTGCGGGGGAGGGGAAACCTTTTATATAGGACCGGAGAATAGAGGCCTAGCTGTCTAGTGCAGTCGCCACGAGATGCTCGCTTCTGAGTACCCTATCGTGATTCGAACCCATGTTCTCCTGGTTTGGAGCAGGACTCGTTATCTGTCCGACCAGCCGCTCTCTCCCAACTTTGCCAATGTATGAGAGAAATGTGATGTCTTTAGAAAGCAAATTTAGATTTTGAAAAAGTAAAGTACCCCCGTCACGCCAAGTGGCGTATAGGGAATATGGTGTTAGTGACCATACATTTCACAGACCTTCAGCCCATGATTTTTGTTTGGGGTAATGTGGTCAGTATTACGCCCGTGCCGCTTTACTGTCCCAGAAAAAATCCGGTACCCATTTAAGGCTGGGTGAACCCGGAAGCCGTCGTTTGGGATCGAACCCTACCTCTTGTCCTTTTTAGTCCAGTTCACTAACCACTGAGCTATCGCGGCTCCCATGAACTTAGACAGGGGAAGTAGAAATATAAAGGTTCCTTCCAGGTCATAAGGCGAGAAGGGAATATGGTGGAGGTATCCGTACTTTTCAATGAACGGCGACACATTTTATCGGTGTTGTGGTCAATATGACACCAGGCCGCTTTAGCTTGCCAGAAAAATTCGATACCTGTTTAAGGCTGGGTGAACCTAGGAGCCGATCGAACCCGACCGCTAATCCTTAGTAGTCCAGCTAACTAATCATCGAACGTAAAAGTAACAGCTCTCTCCACGCTTTAAAACATGTAGTTCTGGTAGCAATATTTTGTAATGACCAACAACATATTTGAGTAATGACCAACAACATATTTCAGTAATGACCAACAACATATTTGAGTAATGACCAACAACATATTTGAGTAATGACCAACAACATATTTGAGTAATGACCAACAACATATTTCAGTAATGACCAACAACATATTTGAGTAATGACCAACAACATATTTGAGTAATGACCAACAACACATTTGAGTAATGACCAACAACATATTTGAGTAATGACCAACAATATATTTGAGTAATGACCAAAAACACATTTGAGTAATGACCAACAACACATTTGAGTAATGACCAACAACATATTTGAGTAATGACCAACAACATATTTGAGTAATGACCAACAACATATTTGAGTAATGACCAACAACATATTTGAGTAATGACCAACAATATATTTGAGTAATGACCAAAACACATTTGAGTAATGAGCAACAACATATTTGAGTAATGAGCAACAACATATTTGAGTAATGACCAACAATATATTTGAGTAATAATCAACAGCATATTTGAGTAAAGTGGTCAGTATCACGCCAGGTCAACACACTTCCTCAGAACACATCTCTGGTACCCATTTTTAGAGATTAAGCGAATTCCAAATTCACGTTGCAACGAGTAGTTCTAGTCAGTTGATCGCATTAAAACCTCATCCGCCACAGCATCACCTTAGATGGGGTACCAATAGTAAACAATCGCCAAGTGGACTGTTTCAGTGGGGCGGTGGGCACACTAATGTAGACCACTGTCTCTTCTATAGAATTACCTTAACGAATATTTATTTGACAATGATAATGTACCGCCAGACTGTATCATTGCCTTCATTAATCAATTTCTCACTTGATATTCGACGTTGGGGGGACGAGAGAGATGTTATGAGACCAGTTCTGTAGACGACAATTTGATGCTTTTAGTATGAAATTGACGTATTAATGTCAACATAAAATGAATGACTTCCTACGATCTCATAATCGACCTGCTAGTGTCATGAATGGGTCAATCTCGACCAGGTGAACGTCAGTGTTTGGTATAAATTTCGTTTTCTAGAACTTTTGGCCTCCTCTTTGCTCACGGATCTCCTGCTTTTCTTCCTTCTTGCCACCATTACTTTCTCTCTCTCTTTGTTTTCTTTCTCTCTTTCCTTCTACCTTATGGGATCCCTCATTCCATCCATCCTCAGGAGACCCTAACTTAGGCTCTTTTTGGTCCTCGAGATCCGATCTCTATCTGGCCTATCGACAAATTACCATGTGACCAACAGGCAGTTAGGTCCAGGTCACTTTCTCTTCGGGTAATTCGGACCTACCACGAGTCTCACCACTTCACATGGCCCTTCTCAGATAGACAAGTACTTGCCTTTTGTGTGTGATTTTGTAGTTTTGTACCCGATGAAGGATTTTGCCGAAACGTCGTAGTTTGTCTCGTCTCTCCTTAGGTTTAGCTGAATAATCATCATCATCAAGTACCGGGCCTTCTGGCGTAGCTGATCATGTCTCTCTTCAACTTTCGATCCCGACAGTTATTTATCATTTCTGTTGTTGACCTGCCAAGCCATTCTCTGAAGCTGTTTGGTATCTTTTCTCTTTGCTTTCCTCTATCTCTTCGTCCCACAATTTTCCCAGTTGTTACAATATATTCCAGCTGTTCTCTTCTCACTACATGGCCAAAAAATGGTGATTGTTTCTTCCAAATATCGGAAATTAACTCTCTTTTTGCTTTGGCCTCTTTCAGAGCGTTTTTATTACTCTTCTCAGCTGTCCATGGTATTCTCAACATTCTTCTGTAAAACCACATTTCTACAGCCTCCGGTGATTCTATTGTCCACGATTCACATCCATATGTTAAGGCTGGCTCTACATAACATTTAAAAACTCATTTTCTTGTTTTTATTGTCAAAAATGGATTGCATAGTATCTTCCTCATTTTTTGGTAAGCTGCATTTGCCTAAGCCATTCTGCATCTCACCTCTTTTGTACATCTTCCGTCTGAGGTTAACAAAGTTCCCAAATATTTAAATTCATTTACCTGTTTTAATATTGCTCCATTTGTCTTTATTTGTTGCACTGAGGTGATGTCTTTTTCTTGGTTTACCGTTACTTCTGTCTTTTTGCAATTAAGGCTGAGTCCTTTATTTTTAGCTGCATAATTTTTCATTGTATGTTTATTTTATATATTCGTTTATAAGAGAGCGTACCAATCAGATCATAATTATTTAGTCTGAATCTTTTATACCTTTTTTACCGCTTGGGCCATCAGTATTTAGTCTGAATCTTATATTTCTGAGTGTACCACTCTAGCCGCAAGTATTTAGTCTGAATCTTATATTTCTGAGTGTACCACTCTAGCCGCAAGTATTTAGTCTGAATCTTTTATACGAGTGCGTACTGTTTGGGCCATCAGTATTTAGTATGAATCTCTTATACAAGGGAGAGCCGTGATAGCTCAGTGGTTAGTGAACTCGACTACAAAGGACAAGAGGTACGGTTCGATCCTAACCGACGGCTTCCGGATTCACCCAGCCTGAAATGGATACCGTATGTTTTCTGTGAAAGTTAAGCGGCACGGGCGTAATACCGTCCACATTACCCCAAAAATCATGTGCCGAAGGTCTGTAAAAATTATGGTCTCTAACATCATATTCCCTATACGTCACTTGGCGTGACAGGGGTACTTTACTTACTTTACTCTTATACAAGGGGGTGCGACACCTACCGTTAGGATCTGTTTCTGGTGTATTTTAGTAAAGCTGATATATACAATGATATATTTAGTATTTCACCATTTCATCCAGTTTAACATTGGACTCGCATGATGCACATTTTTGCCTACCTCTCTCTGCGATACCTGCTGTAAGCATTTAGTCTGAATCTCAAATCCGGGAGCGTACTTTTAGGGCCATTAGTAGTTAGTTAGAGTCTCATATACGAGGGAGGGAAGCGTATTTTTTTATCCTTCAAAATTTTATATGATTTTCATTTTTTGAGAGCATATAACTTGGATCATCAGTATTTAGACTTATTTCATATATAGAACCGCCAGTATTTAGTTTAGTTTCAATACTTACTGAACCGCCAGTATTTAGTCTAGTTTCAATATTTACTGAACCGCCAGTATTTAGTCTAGTTTCAGTACTTACTGAACCGCCAGGATTTAATCTAGTTTCATTACTATTGAAAAGTCAGTATTTAGTCTAGTTTCATTACTATTGAACCGCCAGTATTTAGTCTAGTTTCATCACCATTGAACCGCCAATATTCAGTCTAGTTTCAATATTTACTTAACCGCCAGTATTTAGTCTAGTTTCATTACTATTGAACCGCCAGTATTTAGTCTAGTTTCATTACTATTGAACAGTCAGTATTTAGTCTAGTTTCATTACTATTGAACCGCCAGTATTTAGTCTAGTTTCAGTACTTACTGAACCGCCAGTATTTAGTCTAGTTTCATTACTATTGAACAGTCAGTATTTAGTCTAGTTTCATTACTATTGAACCGCCAGTATTTAGTCTAGTTTCATTACTATTGAACCGCCAGTATTTAGTCTAGTTTCAATATTTACTGAACCGCCAGTATTTAGTCTAGTTTCAGTACTTACTGAACCGCCAGTATTTAGTCTAGTTTCAGTACTTACTGAACCTCTAGTATTTAGTCTAGTTTCATTACTATTAAACCGCCAGTATTTAGTCTAGTTTCAGTACTTACTGAACCGCCAGTATTTAGTCTAGTTTCAGTACTTACTGAGCCTCCAGTATTTAGCCTAGTTTCAGTACTTATTGAACCGTCAGTATTTAGTCTAGTTTCATTACCATTGAACCGCCAGTATTTAGTCTAGTTTCATTACTATTTAACCGCCAGTATTTAGTCAAATTTCATTACTATTGAACCGCCAGTATTTAGTCTAGTTTCAGTACTTACTGAACCGCCAGTATTTAGCCTAGTTTCATTACTATTTAACCGCCAGTATTTAGTCTAGTTTCATTACTATTGAACCGCCAGTATTTAGTCTAGTTTCATTACTATTGAACCGCCAGTATTTAGTCTAGTTTCATTACTATTGAACCGCCAGTATTTAGTCTAGTTTCAGTACTTACTGAACCGCAAGTATTTAGTCTAGTTTCAGTACTTACTGAGCCTCCAGTATTTAGCCTAGTTTCAGTACTTACTGAACCGTCAGTATTTAGTCTAGTTTCATTACTATTGAACCGCCAGTATTTAGTCTAGTTTCATTTCTATTTAACCGCAAGTATTTAGTCTAGTTTCATTACTATTGAACCGCCAGTATTTAGTTTAGTTTCATTACTATTTAACCGACAGTATTTAGTCTAGTTTCATTACTATTTAACCGCCAGTATTTAGTCTAGTTTCATTACAATTGAACCGCCAGTATTTAGTCTAGTTTCATTACTATTTAACCGACAGTATTTAGTCTAGTTTCATTACTATTTAACCGCCAGTATTTAGTCTAGTTTCATTACTATTGAACCGCCAGTATTTAGTCTAGTTTCATTACTATTGAACCGCCAGTATTTAGTCTAGTTTCATTACTATTGAACCGTCAGTATTTAGTCTAGTTTCATTACTATTGAACCGTCAGTATTTATGATGAATCTCCTTTGCTACTTACTCTACTTTAGGTGTACTACTCGAGTGGCAGTGTTCCCTAGCGTTTGGCTTTTCTTGGCAAGGCGCTGTGTCACTGAGTACGGGTTCGATCCTGCTTCGGTCCATATATTGTTCTTTGTTTTTTTTTATGTTGTTGATTATTTGTCATTTTTTTCGAGTGCTGTAAACATACTTCTTCCTCTGAATTGATTTACTACTTGGGAACCAGAGGATAAGAACTTCAGTATTTGGTTTAGATTTCAAACTTCTTGAGCCATCAGTCTTTCTTTCTTTCCTTCTTTCTTTCTTTCTTTCTTACTTTCTTCATTTCCTCTTATATCCGTTCGGGTTTTGAGGGAGATACAAAGTTCTAGTTCTGACCCTCTCAGTATTTAGTCTAATTCTTATTCTTCATGAACCGTCAGTATTTAGTCTAATTCTCATTCTTCATGAACCGTCAGTATTTAGTCTAATTCTCATTCTTCATGAACCGCCAGTATTTAGTCTAATTCTCATTCTTCATGAACCGTCAGTATTTAGTCTAATTCTCATTCTTCATGAACCGTCAGTATTTAGTCTAATTCTCATTCGTCATTGAACCGTCAGTATCTATTACGAATTGCACCTACTACATGGAGTGTGTTGACTGCACTTCATTTTCGAGAGCACCTATCGACTCCGGGGTTCCCTTTTTCCTGATTGCTATTTTAATGCCGCTTGTCAAAGATACAACGTGGAAATCAGCACGTGAAAATCAGAAGCAAGAATTGACGATATCGCCCGTGCACTTAACATTCATGCCAATTATCTCAAGTTTTAGCAGCTTCCAGAATCCAAGAAAATGTAAGGCACAGAAACCGGAAGTCTCGGTAAAGAGCTTGGTACAGAGTACCTAAATGTCAGGTCAGTGACATGCAAACTTTTGCTGTTGCTCATATACTCAAGTATGGTCTTCGTTTTCTGCTGCGCTAGCCCGACGTCAACGCCATTTTATCACCTCCCCCCCCCCCCAATCCTCATTAAAAGGACTGACAAAGACATGTGGCTGAAACGTATATATTTTTCGTAAAGCTGAAATGTAAGTAAGAAAAAGTAAAGAGCCCCCGTCACGCCAAGTGGCGTATAGGGAATATGGTATTAGTGACCATAAATTTTACAGACCTTCAGCACATGGTTTTTGTGGTAATGTGGTCGGTATTACGCCCGTGCCGCTTTACTTTCCCAGAAAAAAATCCGGTACACATTTAAGGCTGGGTGAACCCGGAAGCCGTCGGTCGTGATCGAACCCTACCTCTTGTCCTTTGTAGTCCAGTTCACTAACCACTGAGCTAAAGCTGAAATGTACAGTGTTATATTTAGTTTTTCGCCATTTCATTCAGCTTTACAGTGGACCCGCATGCTACATATATTTTGCCTCTCTCTCTCTTTCTCTCTCTCTCTCTCTTTCTCTCTCTCTTTCTCTCTCTCTCTCTCTCTCTCGCTCCCTCTATGTTGAATAGACGTTATGTGGACGTGGAAAGGTTGTTTTGTATGTTACAGTAAGCAGCGATGTATGTTACAGTAAGCAGCGATGTATGTTACAGTAAGCAGCGATGTATGTTACAGTAAGCAGCGATATAGGTTACAGTAAGCAGCGATGTATGTTACGGTAAGCAGCGATGTAGGTTACAGTAAGCAGCGATGCATGTTACAGTAAGCAGCGATGCATGTTACAGTAAGCAGCGATGCATGTTACAGTAAGCAGCGATGTATGTTACAGTAAGCAGCGGTGTAGGTTACAGTAAGCAGCGATGTATGTTACAGTAAGCAGCGATGTATGTTACAGTAAGCAGCGATGTAGGTTACAGTAAGCAGCGATGTATATTACAGTAAGCAGCGATGTATGTTACAGTAAGCAGCGATGTAGGTTACAGTAAGCAGCGATGTAGGTTACAGTAAGCAGCGATGTAGGTTACAGTAAGCAGCGATGTAGGTTACAGTAAGCAGCGATGTATGCATCTTTCGACCGAGAACGTTCGACACCAGGAAGACATTTCTCGATGTTAAGTTGCCGTCCATCTCTTGATCAGACTGGGTAGTGAGTTTTCCAAAGTCTACGCGGGGAGGTGGAGTAGGGTCTTGATCAGCTTTCATTTACTGATCCTGAGGCAAGTAGTCATCAATCCCTGGCAACTCTCAGCTCCGATGTTGTTGGATTTCTTGTCCTCTACACCACGCATTGAGGAACAGAAAATAAATTACTTAGTCGTATCTCATGGGAATGTAGCCAAAGTGTCACAAACAGCAGACAACCTGGATTAAATAAACACACTTGCCAATATGTCAAATGGATGTTCATTTATAGCAGTATCCTAGTTATTTTGTTTTCTGACATAATTTGTATCTTGTTCCTAGCTGCCAAATTAGATGGTTGTCTTGGATAGTAAAATATCACGTGAGAGGATTACTCTCATAATACATCACATTACGATTACCATATTCAATGGAATTGATAGCTCACAATGTTTGCAACAATATCCACACCAGTCTTTATTCTTATGTCTACAAGTCTGAACGTAACAAATCACACAACAATGGAATCACATCTCTGCAATATTAGCTTAGAATTGTGTGGGTCCTTAGTCAAACGACAGTGTATATGCGCCCACGCCGTGAACATGTCATATCAACTTCTCTGAATGTTCTTATATTCTATCTTATCTAGCTTGATACTAGCCTGCAGAACTCAATTATCAATATTCTTAAGAATTCTATAGACAACTCTTCACTGGTTTCTCTCCAGCATTGATGTAGTACTTCAAGCATGGGATGTGCAAAACACTTGTGCAGGATATGTCGTTTCTCCATGGTTTTAGAATTCACCGACAGCTTATATATCTTCTTCTGACTCTAACACTATTCAAATGATTCTACAAATATGCTGATAACTTCTAATGCTTCCTAATTGCCTAACTATCTACACTCCTCTGCCTTGAGTCAGGTTCCTAAATAAGTCTAATTTTACATCGTCCTGACATCTTTTACACTCTTCGAAGGAGTAACTTCAAGTGTCCTAGAACGTCTTTGTTTGGCGTATTTGTTTCTAGCTAGACTCCTTCTATTTTTGGGTTTTATGGGTTTCTGGCATGGTCAGTCCTGGGAACACCCTGTTACAATCCTAGGACTATTGTCTCACTTACTGATTGCTTGTCAATCGCTTATCATTTAATGAGCAGTCTTGACAAACATCTGTCAATTACTCCCATCAGTTGACTCCTATCAGTTGACTTCTAACAGTTGACTCCTTAAAACACAGTTGTCCTTGACCTTTCCTGACAACCCGGATTCTCTCGTAGAAATCTTTTGATTTCGTCCACTCTCGCTGGACATCAGAGAAATCTTTGCGTCTACTACCGCTGGATATCAGAGAAATATTTGCCTCTACTACCGCTGGACATCAGAGAAAACTTTGCCTCTACTACCGCTGGACATCAGAGAAATCTTTGCCTCTACTACCGCTGGATATCAGAGAAATCTTTGCCTCTACTACTGCTGGACATCAGAGAAATCTTTGCCTCTACTACTGCTGGACATCAGAGAAATCTTTGCCTCTACTACCGCTGGACATCAGAGAAATCTTTGCCTCTACTACCGCTGGACATCAGAGAAATCTTTGCCTCTACTACCGCTGGATATCAGAGAAATCTTTGCCTCTACTACCGCTGGACATCAGAGAAATCTTTGCCTCTACTACCGCTGGATATCAGAGAAATATTTGCCTCTACTACCGAAGGATATCAGAGAAATCTTTGCCTCTACTACCGCTGGACATCAGAGAAATCTTTGCCTCTACTACCTCTGGACATCAGAGAAATCTTTTCCTCTACTACCGCTGGATATCAGAGAAATCTTTGCCTCTACTACCGCTGGATATCAGAGAAATCTTTGCGTCTACTACCGCTGGATATCAGAGAATTCTTTGCCTCTACTAGCGCTGGACATCAGAGAAATCTTTGCCTCTACTACCGCTGGATATCAGAGAAATCTTTGCCTCTACTACCGCTGGACATCAGAGAAATCTTTGCCTCTACTACCGCTGGACATCAGAGAAATCTTTGCCTCTACTACCGCTGGACATCAGAGAAATCTTTGCGTCTACTAGCGCTGGACATCAGAGAAATCTTTGCCTCTACTACCGCTGGACATCAGAGAAATCTTTGCCTCTACAACCGCTGGACATCAGAGAAATCTTTGCCTCTACTACCGCTGGACATCAGAGAAATCTTTGCCTCTACTACCGCTGGATATCAGAGAAATCTTTGCCTCTACTACCGCTGGATATCAGAGAAATCTTTGCCTCTACTACCGCTGGATATCAGTGAAATCTTTGCGTCTACTACTGCTGGATATCAGAGAATTCTTTGCCTCTACTAGCGCTGGACATCAGAGAAATCTTTGCCTCTACTACCGCTGGATATCAGAGAAATCTTTGCGTCTACTACTGCTGGATATCAGAGAAATCTTTGCGTCTACTACCGCTGGACATCAGAGAAATCTTTGCCTCTACGACCGCTGGATATCAGAAAAATCTTTGCGTCTACTACCGCTGGACATCAGAGAAATCTTTGCGTCTACTACCGCTGGATATCAGAGAAATCTTTGCGTCTACTACCGCTGGATATCAGAGAAATCTTTGCGTCTACTACCGCTGGACATCAGAGAAATCTTTGTCTCTACTACCGCTGGATATCAGAGAAATCTTTGCGTCTACTACCGCTGGATATCAGAGAAATCTTTGCCTCTACTACCGCTGGATATCAGAGAAATCTTTGTCTCTACTAGCGCTGGACATCAGAGAAATCTTTGTCTCTACTACCGCTGGATATCAGAGAAATTTTTGCCTCTACTACCGCTGGATATCAGAGAAATCGTTGCCTCTACTAGCGCTGGACATCAGAGAAATCTTTGCCTCTACTACCGCTGGATATCAGAGAAATCTTTGCCTCTACTACCGCTGGATATCAGAGAAATCTTTGCCTCTACTACCGCTGGACATCAGAGAAATCTTTGTCTCTACTACCGCTGGATATCAGAGAAATTTTTGCCTCTACTACCGCTGGATATCAGAGAAATCGTTGCCTCTACTAGCGCTGGACATCAGAGAAATCTTTGCCTCTACTACCGCTGGATATCAGAGAAATCTTTGCCTCTACTACCGCTGGATATCAGAGAAATCTTTGCCTCTACTACCGCTGGACATCAGAGAAATCTTTGCCTCTACTACCGCTGGATATCAGAGAAATCTTTGCGTCTACTACCGCTGGACATCAGAGAAATCTTTGCGTCTACTACCGCTGGACATCAAAGAAATCTTCGCGTCTACTACCGCTGGACATCAGAGAAATCTTTGCGTCTACTACCCCTGGACATAAATCTTTGCGTCTACTACCGCTGGACATCAGAGAAATCTTTGCGTCTACTACCGCTGGACATCAGAGAAATCTTTGCGTCTACTACCGCTGGACATCAGAGAAATCTTTGCGTCTGCTACCTCTGAAGACCTATGGAGTACCTGGTTACAACTGGCAAAATACAAGGAAAGAGTAGTCTTGGAGACAAAAAAGAGAAAAACATACAAGATAGCTTGGGTGTCATGGCATGAAAAACAGTCAACAACAGAATTGATACGATGCACAGATTATAGAAGATTGTGGATGGACATGATCGCCTACGTCAACTGGTATGACATATGATGATGATGAATGACATCCCGTTTTCCAAATTCAGCTTCCAATATTTGTACAATTTAGTGTTGGGGTGGGGGTGGGGGGGGGGGGGGTGGGTGGGTGGTCACTCGCAACAAGTTTCAAAGGGCAGATAACTTCACAAAACGTCATCACCGTCTAGTAATAGAATCCTTGTTTAAAGTCTGCACTCTCCAAACTGTTTGTATTTACGCCCATTTTCTAAAAATTTGGTTTCTGACACGCTACCAGTCGTCTTCTACCTTTTTAGTGTCAAGAGGGGTGACAATCTGCGATCTTCAGCACCTTGATTTGCCGTCACGTTTAAAGTTTAAAAATGTTTCTTGTATTCCTTCAGTCTATTTTTGTTTTGTTTTCGTAGCGTTTCTTGAAGTCGGTGCGGATTGTGTTTAGTTTCTTCTGTCGTGTTGTGTGGAACTATTTGATTTACTGTTTCATTACACGAGCGAATATTCTACTACAGTTTATGATCCGTAACTACCGTACAAGATCGTCACTTTTAAAGTTGTCGTTCATGATCGTTCTTGCGTCCGACTCCTTTAATTTCTGTGGTGTTTATCTTAATGTTTTAGAATCCAGCTTTCAAAACTGCACAACCTGAAGAAAAAGTTGATGTTGAGGGGCGCTTTTCTTGCGATTGTGTGTGTGTGTCTGTGATGACTTCTAGCCTTTAGTCTGACCTGAACTAATGTATATTAGTAAAACTTAAATTATGTTTTGCTTATTATTGACATACCATATTCTTTAATCTGACATGACTTATGTCCTTTAGTCTGACAGGACTTATGTCCTTCAGTCTGGCATGACTTATCCCCTTTAGTCTGACATTACTTAACTCCTTGAGACTGACACGACTTATCTCCTTTAGTCTGACAGACATGACTTATCTCCTTTAGTCTGACAGACATGACTTATCTCCTTTAGTCTGACATGACTTAACTCCTTGAGACAGACATGACTTATCTCTTTTAGTCTGACAGACATGACTTATCTCCTTTAGACTGACATGACTTAACTCCTTGAGACAGACATGACTTATCTCTTTTAGTCTGACAGACATGACTTATTTCCTTTAGACTGACAGACATGACTTATCTCCTTTAGTCTGATTGACATGGCTTATCTCCTTTAGTCTGATTGACATGGCTTATCTCCTTTAGTCTGACATGACTTAAGTCCTTGAGACAGACATGACTTATCTCTTTTAGTCTGACAGACATGACTTATCTCCTTTAGTCTGACAGACATGACTTATCTCCTTTAGTCTGACAGACATGACTTATCTCCTTTAGTCTGACAGACATGACTTATCTCCTGTAGTCTGACAGACATGACTTATCTCCTTTAGTCTGACAGACATGACTTATCTTCTTTAGTCTGACAGACATGACTTATCTCCTGTAGTCTGATAGACATGACTTATCTCCTGTAGTCTGGCAGACATGACTTATCCCCTTTAGTCTGACATTACTTAACTCCTTGAGACTGACATGACTTATCTCCTTTAGTCTGACAGACATGACTTATCTCCTTTAGTCTGACAGACATGACTTATCTCCTTTAGTCTGACATGACTTAACTCCTTGAGACAGACATGACTTATCTCTTTTAGTCTGACAGACATGACTTATCTCCTTTAGACTGACATGACTTAACTCCTTGAGACAGACATGACTTATCTCTTTTAGTCTGACAGACATGACTTATTTCCTTTAGACTGACAGACATGACTTATCTCCTTTAGTCTGATTGACATGGCTTATCTCCTTTAGTCTGATTGACATGGCTTATCTCCTTTAGTCTGACATGACTTAACTCCTTGAGACAGACATGACTTATCTCTTTTAGTCTGACAGACATGACTTATCTCCTTTAGTCTGACAGACATGACTTATCTCCTTTAGTCTGACAGACATGACTTATCTCCTTTAGTCTGACAGACATGACTTATCTCCTTTAGACTGACAGACGGGGGCCTCGGTAGCCTATTTGGGAAAACCAACCGACTGAACTACTGACGTTCGGACAACCCGTGTTCGATTCCCGCTGGAAGCAGTGTGAATTGTACTCGTGGTTGGAAAAAAAAAATACCCCCACGGTCGACCCAGCCGTTGGCAGAAATGGGTACCAGGGTATTACCCTGGGAAGGTGAGGAATGTCGCTTCGCATCTGAGTTTCGATGCTTGAGGCGACACTATACAGAAATATCCGAACATTTCTGGATAGGCGGCCGAGCACATATGGGTGTAAACTCGCGTGCTAAGACGCCGGTTCAAGTCTCGTACTTTACCTTTACCTTAGACTGACAGACATGACTTATCTTCTTTAGACTGACAGACATGACATATCTCCTTTAGACTGATATGCCTTACTGCATCTTGATCTATTTTCGATGTTTATTGTTTGATACTGTGAAATCAGCTCGAAACTTAGCTACCAGACTTCAAACTAAGGAAAACGTTGCACTAATCCCATAAGAATGAGAGTGAGAGAGAGAGAGAGAGAGAGAGAGAGAGAGAGAGAGAGATAGAGAGAGAGAGAAAAAGAGAGAGAGAGAGGAGAAGTCGCTGACAGAACTGATAGAAATGGGAAGAGAGATGGATATCGATAACAATTTTTTAGGCAAATCTTCGAAATTAAAAGTGGGCAGAGACTGCTTGATAATCTCTTCTTCGTGCTTCTTTCTTTATTTTCGAACAGCTAGGAATACCCCTCGTTCACCACTGATGTCACAAAGATTCCCACATCTGCCTGGTTGCAACAGATATTTGTTATCCACGACCTGGCAAACATCCACTAGCATGTTAGAATATCAATCAGCCAATAATTAATTGTGGTCATTGTGTTCTCTGTTACACATGGTTATGCCATCTCCACATGGAACACTGGTTATGTATAAGCGCTCTCCTATTACTCTTTCCTGTCATGATTGTGTTCACTTGAGATTGATCCTGTAATTAAAACAATATTCTCATTTCTCTCTTTTCCTTCTTGAGTCCACCGATAACTAAAGAAACAAAATTATCTTTGTTTTCCTGTCTAAACGACATTAATCCGGTCCTCAGCTGTTTACAGGAAGCTGTTATGTGTTTGTCTTTCTGTTCAACACTAATATTAAAGAACGTGTACTGGCAACAAACAGCGGCTATAAGAGCTGGAAATCAATTAGGAATGTTTCACAAATAAGACAGGGTGTTAGGAAAGGTTGTTTGCTGTCACCAGATTTGTTTAATATACATAGTGAGATTATTTTAAAGTCCATAAGGGTCATGCCTGGAATAATAGTTGGAGGTCGTAGTATAAACAATCTGAAGTATGCGGATGATACAATCTTAATCGCTAAGAGTGAAAATGAGTTACAAGAAATGTTAGACATTATGGGGTAAAGGTAAACAAAAAATAAAGGACTCAGCCTCAATAGCAAACAGATAGAAGTAATGGTAGCAACAAAGAAAAAGACATCACCGTAATGCACAATAAAGACATGTGGAAAAATGTTAAAACAGATAAATTAATTTAAATACATGGGAACATTATTAACCTCAGATGGTAGATGTACAACAGAGGTGATATGCAGAATGGTTCAAGCAAAAGCTGCTTTCCAAAAAAATGAGGAAGATACTGTGCAATCCATTTTTGACAATAGAAACAAAAAAAACAGAGTTCATAAATTGTATGTAGAGCCCAGTCTTAACATATGGATGTGAATCATGGACAATAGGACAACTAACAAGAAAATCACTGGAGGGTGTAAAAATGTGGTTGCACTGAAGAATGTAGAGAATACCATGAGCAGTTAAGAAGAGTAATGAAAACGTCCTGAAAGAGGTCAAAGCAAAAACAGAGCTAATTTCCAATATTAGGAAGAAACAATCATCATTTTTTGGCCGTGTAATGAGAAGAGAACAGCTGGAATATATTGTAACAACTGGGAAAGCTGAGAGACGAAGAATAACCATACAGCTTAAGTGAATGGCTTGGCAGAAGGTCAACAACAGAAATGATACATAACTGTCGAGATCGAAAGTTGAGGAGAGACATGATCACCTACGCCACCAGGCGTGGTACTTGATGATGATGTTGATGTTCAACACTGTCGATCTCATTTGGCAATTTTGAATCTTAGGTTACTTTTCCTGTAACGATCACTACTCGGAGAAATCTAAATCCCTAGAAAGTCTAGTGCTATAACGACAATTCACAAGCAGCGTACATAAACTCAAGATGTAACAAAACATGTCAAATCATCAGACAGATGCACTATTGCTCTACAACAAGGAAATAACAGTAGAGGCAAACATGGGCTTTACATCACAATCTTCATCCTAGCGTTGTGCTGCAAATGCCTGACCAGGACTCTATAGACTCAAGAACAATAAGAAAATAACCACTACCGAAAGGAAATGCGTACGGCAAATGACAGGAAACAGCCTAGAGATATGACATTCTTCTTCTGCTGCAATCATGGCTCATTCAGACTAGGACCCCGGACTCTCTTATGAAGGCAGCTGTCTGTTTCAGTGATTCGGTTGCCCCATAAAGCTTCTCTTCCAGGGAGGTGTGTGTAGGCTACATTGTTCTCCTCAGGCCTTTGTACTGGGGACAATATTATAGAACGTGGTTTGTCGTCATATTATCCAGGGTACAGTGGCATTGGCTGATAGCTCCTATTTTGAGTTTGGTTTCTCATTTTGTTGTGGCCAGTGCGAAGGCGAAGTATGATGACTAAATCCTTCCTTGATAACTGGAGATATCCCGTCTTCCTTGTTATACTTTGGGTGTTCTTGTTTCTATTTTCATGATACTGGCCTTTAATGATAGATTTGGCTTCATCGTAGCTGATCAGACGGTTCTCTTGTGGTGATCTCCCTCCCTTCATATCTAGTTTGTCTGCGCATTCGTTTCCTTGTATTTGACGGTATGATGGTATCAAAATCAGAAATTAACTAAAAAAGATAGTTAGGAATAACTTCTAAAAAAAAAAAAAAAACGCCACGAGAACACCAGGCCCAAGAGCAGACAACAAAATAGACTATTAATTTTAGAAACACAAAGAAACATAACAGCAGAAGAGGTCAAAAGAAGAGCAAATTAACTGTATCTATACTATATCTATCATCGACACCAAAGGACAGATAAAAGAAGGAAAGAGGAAGAGGAAGATATATAGATATAATATATATATATATATATATATAATATATATATATATATATATAGTAACTTTGACACATGTTTGTGTTATGTGGTAATTATTGCATCAGTGCAGTCTTTAAACCTCACCAGTGCTCATATTTTCATACCCTTTTTTCTAATCACACCAGTGCTCACATCTTTATACTCCTTCTTTCTAAAAGCACCAGCAAATATATTTTTATATCTCATCTTTCTTACCGCAACAATGCTCATTTTCTATAGCTCATCGTTCTAACCCAACCAATGCTCATTTTTCTATAGCTCATCTTTCTAACCCAACCAATGCTCATTTTTCTATAGCTCATCTTTTTAACTCCACCAATGCTCATTTTTTTATAGCTCATCTTTCTAACCCAACCAATGCTCATTTTTCTATAGCTCATCTTTCTAACTCAACCAATGCTCATTTTTTCTACAGCTCATCTTTCTAACCCCACCAATGCTCATTTTTCTATAGCTCATCTTTCTAACCCGAACAATGCTCATTTTCTGTAGCTCATCTTTCTAATCCCTCCAATGCTCATTTTTCTATAGCTCATCTTTCTAACCCCACCAATGCTCATTTTCTATAGCTCATCTTTCTAACTCAAAAAATGCTCATTTTTCTATAGCTCATCTTTCTAACTCAACTAATGCTCATTTTTCTATAGCGCACCTTTCTAACCCCACCAATGCTCATTTTCCTATAGCTCATCTTTCTAACCCCACCAATGTTCATTTTTCTATAGCTCATCTTTCTAACTCAACCAATGCTCATTTTTATAGCTCATCTTTCTAACCCAACCAATGCTCATTTTTCTATAGCTCATCCTTCTAACCCAACCAATGCTCATTTTTCTATAGCTCACCTTTCTAACTCCACCAATGCTCATTTTTCTATAGCTCATCTTTCTAACCCAACCAATGCTCATTTTTCGATAGTTCATCTTTCTAACTCAACCAATGCTCATTTTTTCTACAGCTCATCTTTCTAACCCCACCAATGCTCATTTTTCTATAGCTCATCTTTCTAACTCAACCAATGCTCATTTTTCTATAGCTCATCTTTCTAACTCAACTAATGCTCATTTTTCTATAGCGCACCTTTCTAACCCCACCAATGCTCATTTTCTTATAGCTCATCTTTCTAACCCCACCAATGCTCATTTTTCTATAGCTCACCTTTCTAAACCCACTAATGCTCATTTTTATAGCTCATCTTTCTAACCCCACCAATGCTCATTTTTCTATAGCTCATCTTTCTAACCCCACCAATGCTCATTTTTCTATAGCTCATCTTTCTAACCCCACCAATGCTCATTTTTCTATAGCTCATCTTTATAATTCCACCAATGCTCATTTTTCTATAGCTCATCTTTCTAACCCAACCAATGCTCATTTTTCTATAGCTCATCTTTCTAACCCAACCAATGCTCATTTTTCTATAGCTCACCTTTCTAACTCCACCAATGCTCATTTTTCTATAGCTCATCTTTCTAACCCAACCAATGCTCATTTTTCGATAGTTCATCTTTCTAACTCAACCAATGCTCATTTTTTCTACAGCTCATCTTTCTAACTCAACCAATGCTCATTTTTCTATAGCTCATCTTTCTAACCCAACCAATGCTCATTTTTCTATAGCTAATCTTTCTAACCCCACCAATGCTCATTTTTCTATAGCTCATCTTTATAATCCCACCAATGCTCATTTTTCTATAGCTCATCTTTCTAATCCAACCAATGCTCATTTTTCTATAGCTCATCTTTCTAACCCGTCAATGCTCATTTTTCTATAGCTCATCTTTCTAACCCCACTAATGCTCATTTGTATAGCTCATCTTTCTAACCCCACTAATGCTCAAATTTTATTGCTCACCTTTCTAACCCCACAGTGCTCATATTTTATAGCTCATCTTTCTAACCCCACCAATGCCAATTTTTGATAGCTCATCTTACTAACCCCATCAATGCTCATATTTTATTGCTTACCTTTCTAACCCCACAGTGCTCATATTTTATAGCTCATCTTTCTAACCCCACCAATGCTCATATTTTATAGCTCATCTTTCTAACCCCACCAATGCCCATTTTTGATAGCTCATCTTACTAACCCCATCAATGCTCATATTTTATTGCTTACCTTTCTAACCCCACAGTGCTCATATTTTATAGCTCATCTTTCTAACCCCACCAATGCTCATTTTTGATAGCTCATCTTTCTAACTCCACTTACACTCACATTTTATTGCTCACCTTTCTAACCCCACAGTGCTCATATTTGTATATCCCATCTTTCAACGTCACAGATCGTAATATTGTATATCCCGTCTTTCTAACCCCACATTGCTCATATTTTTATACCCCGTCTTACTAACCCCACCATGGCTCATATTCTTACACCATCGACAAATTACGTTTTCCTGAGTCATATGGTCAGCATTACGTCAGTACTATCCACCCGAATCCACGTATGTGTTCTTATATATTTAAAAAAAATCTTCATTGCACTCGTTTGTTATATAAGTTATCCTTCCTTAACTAGGTGGCATTTTCGCTCACAATTAAGTCTGTGTGACCCTGAAAACCACTCCGGTTCGGTATCGAACTCGACCCCTTGTTCTCAATTGAGGTTTACTACCCACTGCTCTACCGGGTTCCCAAAAGCGACAGAAGGTAGACTACACTTATAACAACTTCAACCACCCCCCCCCCCCCCCACACACACACACATATTTTAATGCGCAGACAGCACCTGACCTGAAATCCTTTAAATGTATTATAGGCTCAGATCCTACGGCCAAAATTATTTAAATCTAGGAAGCCAAACAAGATAAACAGAACCAAATACAGCTTTTTCCTGATTTGATCCCGTCTTTGCTTGTATTATTAAAATTGTGTAACATCACCTAATATTTACATATATACAAGATGTTTCTGATAGCCTTAAGGAGAGGAAATAAAGCAGTGTAGATTAAAATAAATGAATTATTTAACAAATTCCCCCCCCCCCCCCGCCTCTTTTACAGCTTCATTTCTTTAGTGAAAAAATAATAAATAATGTTGACCAGCAATAAGTAAAAAGTTTATTTTTTTCAGTAATTTGCCTGCTGTAAGTAAACGCCTGGTGTATATTGCAAGTAAATTCCTGGTGTGATGTTGCAAGTAAATTCCTGGTGTCTGTTGCAAGTAAATTCCTGGTGTGATGTTGCAAGTAAATTCCTGGTGTGATGTTGCAAGTAAATTCCTGGTGTGATGTTGCAAGTAAATTCCTGGTGTGATGTTGCAAGTAAATTCCTGGTGTGATGTTGCAAGTAAATTCCTGGTGTATGTTGCAATCAAATTCCTGGTGTATGTTGCAAGTAAATTCCTGGTGTATGTTACAAGTAAACGCCTGGTGTCTGTTGCGAGTAAATACCTGGTGTCTGTTGCAAGTAAATTCCTGATGTCTGTTGCAAGTAAACACCTGGTGTCTGTTGCAAGTAAACGCCTGGTGTATGTTGCAAGTAAACGCCTGGTGTCTGTTGCAAGTAAACGCTTGGTGTCTGTTGCAAGTACACGCCTTGTGTCTGTTGCAAGTAAATTGCTTGTGTCTGTTGCAAGAAAACTCCTCGTGTATGTTGCAAGTAAACGCCTGGTGTCTGTTGCAAGTAAATTCCTTGTGTCTGTTGCAAGAAAACTCCTCGTGTATGTTGCAAGTAAACGCCTGGTGTCTGTTGCAAGTAAATTCCTTGTGTCTGTTGCAAGAAAACTCCTCGTGTATGTTGCAAGTAAACGCCTGGTGTCTGTTGCAAGTAAATTCGTTGTGTCTGTTGCAAGAAAACTCCTCGTGTATGTTGCAAGTAAACGCCTGGTGTCTGTTGCAAGTAAACGCTTGGTGTCTGTTGCAAGTACACGCCTGGTGTCTGTTGCAAGTAAATTCCTTGTGTCTGTTGCAAGAAAACTCCTCGTGTATGTTGCAAGTAAACGCCTGGTGTCTGTTGCAAGTAAATTCCTTGTGTCTGTTGCAAGTAAATTCGTTGTGTCTGTTGCAAGAAAACTCCTCGTGTATGTTGCAAGTAAACGCCTGGTGTCTGTTGCAAGTAAACGCTTGGTGTCTGTTGCAAGTAAACGCCTGGTGTATGTTGCAAGTAAACGCCTGGTGTCTGTTGCAAGTAAACGCTTGGTGTCTGTTGCAAGTACACGCCTTGTGTCTGTTGCAAGTAAATTGCTTGTGTCTGTTGCAAGAAAACTCCTCGTGTATGTTGCAAGTAAACGCCTGGTGCGTGTTGTTTTGTTTATTTTATCTACTGCTTTTTTTCAAAGATTAAGAGTAATTTAAACATTAGAATCGTGAAGAACATATGATACGATAAGAGAATGACAGTATCATTATAATTACCGAAGGTATATATTTTTCCAATAGCAAAATATGGTTGTGAATCAATGACAATCTCGCAAAAGAACATAGAAAAATAAAATTGATTTATTCAAAAATAAATGCTACAGAAAAATCCATAACATACTCTGGATAATGAAAGAGAGCAAACAAATAAAAAAAAATAAAAACTGTAAAAAGAACTGGTTTATGAATATTATTCTACAGAGGAAAATAAATTACTATAACCACATCAAAAGACACATAGGCTTTGAAAGGACAAAAATCGAGGACATGGTTCCTTGTTGACAAAATAAAAGAGATGGACCATGATGAAGGTGGTGTCGAGACATCAAAGAGACCTTCAACATCACAATGGAAGAAATGGGAGATCTGGCACGAGACAGATTTTTTTTTTCAGACTATCTGTTGTGAATGCAATGTTCTGTGGGAGATTTGGCAAGAGACAAGAGATTTTTCTCCGACGAGCTGTTGTGAATGCAATGTTCTGTGGGAGATCTGGCAAGAGACAAGAGATTTTTCTCCGACGAGTTGTTGTGAATGCAACGTTCTGTGGAAGGTGTTCCACAACAAGAGAAGGGCGTTCTTTAACCTATACACAGCCATGTTTTATTGATTTATGCTTATGCCTTCTTGTCGAACCCCAAATCTTTCGACATTAAACTGTCTTCTAAATCACAACAGACGGAGATTTGTAAATTTAAAAGTTGCAGTGATAACTACATATTTTTAGTGTAGGGCCGCGCCAGTAATATCACCGGGCTTTAATCCTGGGAGCCGCGATAGCTCAGTGATTAGTGAACTGGACTACAAAGAACAAGAGGTAGGGTTCGATCTCAACCCACGGCTTCCAGGTTCACCCAGCCTGTAATGAGTACCGGATTTTTTTCCTGGAAAGTAAAGCCATACGGCCGTAATATCCGACCACATCATCCCAAAAATCATGTGCCGGTGATCTGTAAAATTTATGGTCACTAACACCATATTCCCATTACGCCACTTGGCGTGACAGGGACACTTTACTTTACTTTTATGTAATCTGTATCTTTAAGTTGTTTATTTACGTTTTTGTATCGCACATATCGTTCCAACAGAAGGCTTACCAAAGCCGCGTCTTTTTTAAATTTTATTTCGCGCTGTTTCCCACCTACGTGAAGCTGATACAATAACGTTTGTATCAACATACTTTCTCAGCGTTATCATCAGCTTTACAGCAGCTTCATATTTGAATGTCTTCCTCCCAAGATTAGAGCTGAGAGGGCCAATTCAAGATGGCTGCCTAGAAAGCTGAAATAAATGAGTTTTTTTTTTTAAATAAATACTTGTTTGTTATTTGTTGTCAGGACCATCATCACTGGAGCCGCGATAGCTCAGTGGTTAGTGAACTGGACTACAAAGGACAAGAGGTGTTGTTCGACCCTGATCGACGGCATCCGGGTTCACCCAGCCTTAAATGGTTACCGGATTTTTTCTGAGAAAGTGAAGCGGCACGGGCGTAATACCGACCACATTACCCCAAAAATCATGTGTCTGTAAAATATAGGGTCACTAACACCATATTTCCCTATACGTCACTTGGCGTGATGGGTCACTAACACCATATTCCCTATACGCCACTTGGCGTGACGGGTCACTAACACCATATTCCCTATACGCCACTTGGCGTGACGGGTCACTAACACCATATTCCCTATACGCCACTTGGCGTGACGGGTCACTAACACCATATTCCCTATACGCCACTTGGCGTGACGGGTCACTAACACCATATTCCCTATACGCCACTTGGCGTGACGGGTCACTAACACCATATTCCCTATACGCCACTAGGCGTGACGGGTCACTAACACCATATTCCCTATACGCCACTTGGCGTGACGGGTCACTAACACCATATTCCCTATACGCCACTTGGCGTGACTGGTCACTAACACCATATTCCCTATACGCCACTTGGCGTGACTGGTCACTAACACCATATTCCCTATACGCCACTTGGCGTGACTGGTCACTAACACCATATTCCCTATACGCCACTTGGCGTGACGGGTCACTAACACCATATTCCCTATACGCCACTTGGCGTGACGGGTCACTAACACCATATTCCCTATACGCCACTTGGCGTGACTGGTCACTAACACCATATTCCCTATACGCCACTTGGCGTGACTGGTCACTAACACCATATTCCCTATACGCCACTTGGCGTGACTGGTCACTAACACCATATTCCCTATACGCCACTTGGTGTGACGGGGGCACTTTACTTTTTTTTACCTCCATCCCTGCAACACGGACAAATCCACAGGTGCTCCGATATTACCCTGGTGGAGAATCTCGACAACATCCGAGGAGAACCACGGTTCATGTGCACGAACTCCGTAGCTCGGCATGAAACCCATGGTATGGGTAAGTTTCTGCTGACAACTTCGCACAGGCAGCGGCAATGTTTATGACCTACTATTTTCGATTTTAACTCCCAAGGATTCTTTAGCGTGCTGAGTGTACACGGGGACTCTTGTTTATTGCCGTTATCCGAGAGGGCTAGACATCGGATCTTACTACCCAAGAGATCTGTTCGAATAATATACTCATGGTGGTTACACATAAGACATCAGGACGACTCAAAATTTAAAAAGCGTTGTCAAATAATTACTAACTGTGGCATATGAGTGATTTAACTTTATTAGATCGTCGTTTTCTACAATTCTGATATATGTTCCAGCGGTGTAGATAACATATGTAATTCTAATGTTCTTGATCCGATGCGCTCGAGAGGTTAACACCGTTTTTTTTATTTGAGGCATCTCTCCATTCATCTTGTCTGTGACATTTCTAACATCCTATCTTTAATTCTATTAATGTATTATAATTCCCCTAGACTTAATCTATGCTGTTCTCTACCTATTTACTTTGATACGACACATTCATTGGGATCAATTAGCTATACACACATCAGGAAATCAAAACTTCTAAGTCTATCTTTGGAATACGTCTGAACTAAGCTATGTCTTCATGACTGATATATCTAACTTGATTGATTTGATTGGAAAGTATCGTTTATCTTTTCTACATCTCTCGTTGTGAATGTTCATTTACGTGTTCTTTATCTACCCATATCTCGCTATTTGTTTAATTTTGATAAAGCATGTTGTTTAATACCCCTGTCTCATTTGATTAATTTATCGACTGAGTGATTGGCTTTTAATTCTCCCAGCCAATCAAAAAAAAAAAAAAAAAACAAGGTTAAAGTATCGATCATTTTTGTGTCAAATTTTGAACAAAACTCGATCTTGACATTTTGTCTCACATCTGAGTTTAAAATAATAGTTTAGCATGAAATATCAGAATAATCTCTCTCTATCTCTCTCTCTCTCTCTCTCTCTCTCTCTCTCTCTCAGTGAGACTAACTTGTCCCTTTCCTCGACTTCCTAGATGTTTATCAAACCTGATTTCGGGACTTGTAACATCGACCTTTTGAGAAAAGTCAAGCCCAGTTCAATTCCTCTAATAACTATAATTGTCCTTGCCCTTCCCTAAAATTGCTACTTTATGTTACTGCTTCCCTCTGCTTCGTTATAGGTAACTCCTAACATGTACGACCCAAACGTATATCTCTCATTCTATGATTGTATTCTATTCCTAGTCTGTCTACCATTACAGTTCAAGGGAAATAAATAAACCAAGGATACCATTTTCGTATGGGGGGGGGGGGATCACCACCACTTCTGGTAGGTTTTGAACACGGGCCCTTTCGTCCTTGAGACCGACGTCGTACCTGCAGACTGCCTCTCTCATTAAACAATTATTAATAATATATGCAAAGTTAAATATACAAACTCATCTGACACCTCTGGCGATTTTTACTTCCGGTCAATATGGCGGATAGGCAGCAATGAACAATTGAGACACTGTCTGAAAAGCTTCTTTGTTGCAGTTTCCTCATATTCCAAGTCCGACTTGCTGCAGGAGTTACTGAGATTAGTGTTCTGTGTACACCGTGAGCTGTGTGTTTTTTTCGGATGGTGTTCCTATATTCCGATTGCTTACGATGAATGATATCGTATGACGAAGGACAGTATAGTTGCGTTTACTATCGGTGCTACTATGCCTAATGTCTTTTGACGTGTGCTATGTTTGCTCCTATGGGGACTGCAGCTTCTATTTTTTTGTTTTGGATATTCGATGAAATGTTAATTGATTACACCGGCACGGGCGGTTCAGCAATTATGGATTTTAATTCGTTTGGAGTGTTACAGGGGCCTTCGACTAACCATAGCTATAACCTCTGGTGGCTGCTCACAGCAAGCGACCTTTATTGTCGATCCTGTATGTCACCCTGGTGGGGTTGCCTCGGTAGCCTATGTGGAAAAGCCACCCGACTGCGCTACCGACGTTCCGACAACCCGTGTTCGATTTCTGCTGGAAGCAGTTTGAGTTGTACTCGTGGGTGGAAAAAAAATACCCCCCGCAGTCGACCCGGCCGCTGGCAGAGATGGTTACCAGGGTAGTACTCTGGGAAGGTGAGGAATGCCGCCTCGCATCGACAGTTTTGATACTTGAAGCAACACTATCCTGAAGTCTCCGAACACTCTGGATAGAAGGCCCAGCACATATGGGTGGAAACTCGCGTGCTAAGACGTCGGTTCAAGTCTGGTACTTTACCTCTACCCTGGCGGTCCACATGCATGTAATTATGCCGTAAATATAATATATAGTAAATTATGCCGTAAATAATATATGGTAAAAATAATATATGAATTTTTTTTTTTTTTTTTTTGGGGGGGGGGGGGGCGTGGGTGAAGTATATTTATTTTGAGCAAGAAGTGAGATGCAACGTACATTCCTACAAGGTATTGCCACAGTTGTGCAAAAAAAGAACACAACAAAATACTGACGTTTCGGCCTACATACGGCATTCCTCAGAAACAACTTAAACGAACAATGAAATAAAGATAAACTCTACTGCATCTAGGATGAGCGTAACAGGTAAATCAAGATAATTATTTGCCATATTATCCCATATTTATTTCGAGGTGAGAAACGGTATGCCGTTCCTGTCCTTGTTGTTAATTTAAAAAAAAAACACCTATACTTTATTTTTACCATTTCTAAAAATGTATAAACGAATTCAAAACAAACGAGGAAATTAGAGAAATCGCCAATCAACCACTAATATCTTCAGTAATAAAGAAAAGACGATGGTCATACGTTGGACATGTGATGAGAAGAGATAATAACCGAATAGCAAAGCAAGCCCTCATGTTGGAAACAACAGGTAAGAGGAAAAGAGGAAGACCCAGAGAGACACTGAGAAGAACATTGATGAGAGAGGCAAGAGCAGCAGGAATCGGTTCCATCAATGAGATAGAGCTGCATGCACAGAACAGAGACAAATAGCGAGATTTGATCAAATATCTTTAAAAAAAAATTGAAAACTGCTAGAACAAAAATTCAAATAAGAGAAGGAGTATCTTGGTCTACGCCCTATGGGTCTGTCTACGGCTCGAAAGGTCAATAGATAGATAGAATGTATAAATGTGTAGTGTGTTTTGCATGTGTTAGTTTCCTGATGAAGACTGTTTTAGTCTAAAAGAGGTTTGATTAGTCTTGTCTTATACGAAAATCTAAAAATGTCCATCCTTTATCAGTTATTGTCAGTTATCTCCACCAGTTTTACAACGGTCACATTTATCTATTGCCACTATGCTATTAGAATTAGTTCTTGAGACATAATATTACTTTAGAATTTGGAATTAACTCTTGAAATAGATAATAAACTTTTGAAATAGGAATTAACTCTTGATATTGGAATAAACTCTTGAAATAGGAATTAATTCTTGAAATAGGAATTAACTCTTGAAACTGGAAATAATTCTTAAAATGAGAATTAATTCTTGAAATAGGCATTAACTCTTTAATTAAATTGGAATTAACTCGAAATGTCAATTAATTCTTGAAAATGGACTCAATTTTTTAATGTTTATTATATTACAGTGCCTTGTTGTCTACAAGCATCTACGGCCTAACGGGGCAAATTGCCTTCGATGTGGACGGCTTCATGAACATCAGCAAGTTTCGGATCAGAAACTTAGTCTTCGATGGTCGTCAGAGCGTTTGGCAGGACATAGGTTGTGTCCAGGGCAAGGACGTCAGGCCGTTTAGTATCATCTGGCCTGGAGATGCTCGGAGTCTGAAGGTGGGTAAACATGGTCTCATAGCTTTCATATCTACAGTAGGATTCAAAATCGTAAACAGGGTCTCATAGCTTTCATATCTACAGTAGGATTCAAAATCGTAAACAGGGTCTCATAGCTTTCATATCTACAGTAGGATTCAAAATCGTAAACAGGGTCTCATAGCTTTCATATCTACAGTAGGATTCAAAATCGTAAACAGGGTCTCATAGCTTTCATATCTACAGTAGGATTCAAAATCGTAAACAGGGTCTCATAGCTTTCATATCTACAGTAGGATTCGAAATCGTAAACAGGGTCTCATAGCTTTCATATCTACAGTAGAATTCGAAGTCGTAAACAGGGTCTCATAGCTTTCATATCTACAGTAGGATTCAAAATTGTAAACAGGGTCTCATAGCTTTCATATCTACAGTAGGATTCGAAATCGTAAACAGGGTCTCATAGTTTTCATATCTACAGTAGGATTCGAAATCGTAAACAGGGTCTCATAGTTTTCATATCTACAGTAGGATTCAAAATCGTAAACAGGGTCTCATAGCTTTCATATCTACAATAGGATTCAAAACTATAAACAGGGTCTCATATCTACAGTAGGATTAGAAATCGTAAACAGGGTCTCATATCTACAGTGTGATGGATTCTAAATCGTAAAGAGGGTCACATAGCTTTCATATCTACAGTAGGATTCGAAATCGTAAACAGGGTCACATAGCTTTCATATCTACAGTAGGATTCCAAATCGTAAACAGGGTCTCATATATCTCATTTCTACAGGAGGATTCGAAATCATAAACAGGGTCTCACAGCTCTCATATCTACAGCTGGGTTAAAAATCGTTTCATTTTCGCCAAATTAGTTGAATATTTTAAAACTGGCTCTCCTCCACGCATTTATTGCGTTGCTTTATGATAATATTCTACAAAATAAGTAGAAAGTTGAGGCAAACAATTTTTGCGACCTTAAATGGGCTATGAAGGTCCACACAGCATCATTAAATAGGTATACGATATATTCCCTGGGAAGGAAAGGCCGCAAGGATGGAAATTGACCACCCCACCTCATGAAGGTGATAACATTACAATGTAATCACTTGCACGTTATTCACCATCATCATCAAGTACCGGGCCTGCTGGCGTAGGTCATCATGTCTCTCCATAATTTTCGATCTCGACAGTTATTTATCATTTCTGTTGTTAACCTTCTGCCAAGCCATTCTCTTAAGCTGTCTGGTATTTTTTCTCTTTGCTTCCCTCTATCTCTTCGTCCCTCAATTTTCCCAGTTGTTACAATATATTCCAGTTGTTCTCTTCTCATTACATGGCCACAAAATGATGATTGTTCGTTATTACCCAACCGTAATTACTATGGGACCACATTTACATTCATCATCGAGTGCCTTCTCCGCACCGAAGGTTAGTTACCATGGATCGCTATTCTACTCTAGTGTTTCTTGCTTTGATGGTGCAGGCTGTCATAGATTGACTTGTCCATCTTTTGATGTTACTCGTCCATGTTAGTCTTGGTCTGCCTCTGCCTCTTTTACCTTGTATTTTCCCCTCCAATATTACTTTTAGTAGGCTGTTCTGTCTATTAACATGTCCCAAAAATTTCATTTGTCTTGTCTTAATTGTATTTAGTAGTTATCTTTTTATTTTCAGTTGTTTTAAACTTCATCGTTTGTTTTCTTTTCTTTCCATCCAATTCTACTTATTCTTCTACAAATCCACATTTCAAAGGCTTCAATTTTATGTTCTGTTTTCTTGTCTAATGTCCATGTTTCTGCACTATACAGGAATATTGAGAAGATGTAACATTTTGCCATTCTTAGTTTCAGCCCTGTTGATATTTGTTTTGTTGTTAGTATATTTTTCATGGCGGTTGGCTTACCACGGCAACAGCCGGGGTTCGTAATCCTGGCGAGGACACCTGGGTTTTACTAATTCCCTAAAAATTAGTAGGAGCCGCGATAGCTCAGTGGTTAGTGAACTGGACTACTACGGACAAGGGGTAGGGTTCGATCCCAACCGACGGCTCCGGGTTCACCCAGCCTTAAATGGGTACCGGATTTTTTCTGGGAAAGTAAAAGCAGCACGGGCGTAATACCGACCACATTACCCCAAAAATCATGTGCTGAAGGTCTGTAAAATATAGGGTCACTAACACCATATTTCCCTATACGCCACTTGGCGTGACGGGGGTACTTTACTTTTTTTTTTATATTTTTCATGGCATTAAAATTACTTTTTGCCGTACCTATTCTTTTGTTTATTTCAATTTACATTTTCCATCATTGGTTATAGTATGTCCCAGGTAGTTGCAGCTCTGGACTGTCTTCAGATGTATTCCCTCAACAGTGATATTTAATTGTAAGGTCTTGAGAATTTTCTTTGTTTATGATCATAGTTTTAGTCTTTTTGATATTCAAATCTAGTCCATATTTTTTGCTTGTTATGTTTATCACATTAAGCAATTGTTGTAGGTCTTTATGACATTTACATTAACTTTAATAATAATGAAATAATGTATAATATTAATAATTTGTTTAAGATATAATATAAAGTAATTTCTAATATAAAATAATTTATAATATAAACAAAATTAAATTATATAGTAAACAGTTTAGCATTTAACGTCTAATATAATAAATATATTACTTACTTTTACTTACTTAATGCATGTTAAATTAGCTCTCTTGGACATGTCATAACAAGTGATAGAAAATGCGAGAGAGAAATACATAAAAAAATAGAAACGGCAAAACGCAATTTTAACTACATGAAACCTATGTTAACATCAAAGATTTCATCAGGAGTAAAACTGAGAATAATAAAGAACACACTGGGATATCTGCTCGATACTTCTGCATGATGTAGAAACATTACTACAAAATAAGAAAGTAGATCAAATTTGAAACTTTGAAATGTGGATTTATAGAAGAATTAATATAATGTAGTGGACAGAAAAAAAAAACAAATAAAATGGAAACAGAACTATTAAACATAATCGTACAAGACAAATGAAATGTGTAGAACACATAAAGTAACCCTATAATCTATTTAAAGTGATCTTTGATGGAAAAATACAATGCACACAAGATAAAGGCAAAGACTAAAGTGTACTGACGTAGCCTGAAGTTTACAGCAGAACGTATGGCATCGCAAGGAGTCGCGATAGCTCAGTGGTTAGTGAACTGGGCTACTAAGTACTAGATGTCTGGTTCGATCCTGATCGACAGTTTTCAGGTTCATCCGGTCTTAAATGGTACCGAATTTTTTTTCCTTGGGGGAGGTGGGGAAAAAGAGAAAAACGGCACGGGCGTAATACTGATCACATTACGAGGGAGGTAGATAAATATTCCATAAGCGCCACCTAATGTGACTAGGCTCTTGTCTTCTTTCCTTTTTAGGACACAATGTGTCATATTCTTAATCTTCTATCCTTCCTCCATTGCCGTTGGCGTCGAGGGGAGATACAATCTGCGATTCTTTGCTCTTCTGTTGGCCTCTTCTGGTGTTATCCCTCCTAGTGACTCTAGTATTACCATTATCAATCTCTTTCTCGGTCTTCCTCTTAATTTGGCGCTTTCGTAGTGTTTAAACAAAGGGCTCTTTGAGTCATTGTTAGTTTACGTTATGTCTGTATGATCGTGATTGTTTCTCCATTATTTTGACTCTGAGCACTGTTGCGTGTATGTTACATTGTCCTCTGAGTACTGTTGTGTGTATGTTACATTGTCCTCTGAGCACTGTTGTGTGTATGTTACATTGTCCTCTGAACACTGTTGTGTGTATGTTACATTGTCCTCTGAGCACTGTTGTGTGTATGTTACATTGTCCTCTGCCGCTGTGCTAGTTCTGTCGGAGAGTAACTTTGTCATCAAAACAGAAAATAGAGTGGAATGGAGACCTATAGCGGCCAATCTTTGATGTGGTCACGTCACATTAGAATGATGATAATATAAACAATCCGGAATGTGACATAAACAATCCGTAATATAATATGAACAACCCAGGATATAATATAAACAATATGTTGCATATATCTATCTTTCGTTCGCCTGAAGTATTGTCTATATCTGCAATGTCGTTTCCTGTATAAATTTTACTGTCTTTTGTAATTCTTGCAGTGGCCCATATAGTTTTGTCTGTAGTGTTGTATCTATGGGCCAATGGATTTTCCTCAGTCTACTATATTCAGTGCAGTCTTGAAGTATGTGTTCAGCAGTCTGGGGTGCCTGTCCACATGTACAAGTAGTTGATGTGCCGATCTTGAATTTTGTATACATGTGACTATGGAGTCGATTGTGTCCTGTTCTTAGGCGTATAATGATAACTTGTTCATATCTATTCATATTATGAAAGGCATCCTGATTTGGGGCTTGTGGTCCTCTGATTGATTTGATTATCTGTTTCTTATGATGGTATGTAACTGGTGTATCTAGTTGTGTGCCTGTTGAACCCTCCTTTGCCAACTGATCTGCTTTCTCATTTCCTGGTATTCCACAGTGAGACGGGATCCACTGCAGGGCAACCCTGTGGTGCTTGCAGAGTTCAGTCAATAAGGTCTGTAGATGTGGTAATTTTCTGGATTGTAGTGCCTGGAGTACTGATCTTGCATCTGTCAAAAACACTACAGGCTGTGGGCTAAGATTACTGTTCAGCAGTTTTTCTATTGCCAACTTTATTGCTTGTATTTCCGCATCATAATTGTGACAATATTTCCCTGTTGCTATTTTATTCATACCCCTAGTGTTATTTGGGTACTCTATATATGCACCTGCTCCCCCATTCTTTACTGCATTCTGTGCTGATCCATCTGTGTACACACGAATCCATAGGTCTTGTGGGTATTCTTCATCCAGGAAACTGAGAGCTATTGTTTTTCGCTGTAGACTATTTTGTTCCTCTTTGTCAACTATTCCTTTCACTTCTGTCCGTATTTGAACTGATAATCCTGATTCATCTGTCCAGGGAGTCTGTTCTGGTATGGGCAGAAGGGGTTTAACAACTCTTGGCATGTCTGGTGTTTGTCTACTAATACGCTTGGCTTGGTGGATAAAGCTGCTTCTCTTAAGTCGTCCCAATGCAAGATTTTGGAATCTGTCCTTCATTGGATGTCTCGGCATGCATACAAATTTTTCTGCCTGTATCAGCACCTTTGTGTCTCTCCGTTCTCTCAGTGCTGGTATCCTCCACAATTTCTCCATCTCCAATATTGGTGTTGATTTCATTGCTCCTGTGATGACCCTAAGTGCCTGGTTTTGTACTTTATCCAGTTCTTGCAATGTGGTGTTTGATGCTGAGCACCATGCGGATGATCCATATTCTAAATGTGGGCGTATACACTGTTGGTAAACTTTACTGAGTATTTTCCCACTCGCACCCCATGTGGTTCCACACAACTTTCTTAGAATAGCCAATTATGTTGCATATATAATCTATCACCGGATTTGGAGTTGCAAAAAATGCTACAGCAACATTTCCCGGCAACACGGGGAGTGTGGAATAGCAACATGCTGACAATCAATGTCAAGGTCACTGTATGTAAATCAGGTTTAATGAGCACTCTACCACATCCCAGCGATTCCTGGCCTATGAATAATGTGTCATGTAACAAGAATGGGCACTTTCCACATGCGCTGATGAGATGCACATATTTTAATCTAATAGATAAGTAGAGTTCTTAACAGCAAAGTGGTGGCTTCAAATGGAATGATAAACATGCTCATTGTCCTTCAGTATCATCGTCTAACATCTCTGGGCTATCTGTGTCGAATGTAAAATGAACTGACTCCAATATGCGTCATATACATACATGCCTCATTCACATATAGTAGTTATACACACAGATATACACAGGTATAGTCAATTATACATACATTCAACCATACATGTATACATTCATATTTGGTTATTTGGTTATGGAAGGCCCCTGTATCACTGCAAACGAATTAAAAATGCATAATTGCTCAACCGCCCGTGCCAGTGGAATCATCCGAATTAATATCTCATCTCCCAAACAAAGAAAGGTAACTGTAGTCCCCATCGTAGCAGTCTCAGCATACGCCAACAGACATAAGGCGAAACCGCGCAGAAAGAGAACACAGCCAACTGTTGCCTGTCATATGATATCATCATTCATCGTAAACAATTGGAATATCGAAACATGATCAAAACGGATGAGACACACAGCTCACGGTGTGCACAGAGCACTTAACTCAGTAGCTCCTGCAACAAGCCGGACTTGGAATATGAGGAAACTGCAACAAGGAACACTTTTCATGCATAGCTTTCAATTGTTCCCGCCGCCTATCCACCATATACCGAAAGTTCACGTCCTCTTGAAAATAGCATTCATATATACATACATAGTCATGCATTCGTCATTCATACATGCACTCATTCATACACACGTGCAGCCATACATACATACATACATACATATACAAGCATACATACATACATACGGTCATGAATTCATGAAGAGAAATAAACAGTAGGATGGACAAAATATATTGAGATTGCAGAGTAGATAGAGAGAGAAAGGGATGGAAGGAGGGAGGGACAGATAGATTATAAAAGAATAGAGAATAGGACAAAGATCATAAACTTAAGAGAAGAAGAAGTTAAAAAGAAGTTAAAAAGAAGTTAAAAAGACAATTAAATACTTTAACAGCCTGACATCGAAAAAGATTAACAGAGGAGCTGATAAGAAATACTAAAGACAGGATTTGAGAAGGGTTATGACGCCGAGGCCTATAGTTATGGCACCTAAAGATAATGTTGTTGTTGTTTGGACAAGATATTGTTTCCTATTTATGTTTGGTCAAAAATCACCAGCTTAGAACTAAGGGAAAGTACAAAACAAATACCAGTTAACAAAGAGATAAGACAAAGACGATGGCGCTGGATAGGACACATTTTGAAAGAAAACGGAGAGTATTGCACAAGCCCTTTTTTTAGTAATCCACAGAGAAGAAAACAAAGAAGAAGGTCAAAATATACTTGGACAAGAGAGGTGAAAAAAGTGTTGAAAAGGGTGGGGAAGATATGGAACGATTTTAAGAAAATGCCAAGAAAGAGAACGGTCTGGAAAGTGTTTGTTGAAGACTTATACTCCACAGGGAGTTGGGGAAAAAAAAAAGAAGAAAAGGAATTGTTTTGTAATTTCAATTGTTCTCTGGTGTTCTCTTAATTATGTTAGAAGATTGGATAAACCTCTTTGTCATCCGTCCTTACATAGACGTTCAGTGGTCACGCTCTGTTGTCAATACGCTGTGTTGTGGTAGAGCTGTGATATTTGAGCGTTTCGGCTCAACACATCTGACTTCAGTAAGTGCAGTTTCAATGAGTTGTCTTTTTTTTCCTTCAGCTTTATCCTCTGACAAATATAATGAGATAGATCAAGATACGTTAGTAGATAAACAGACATAGAGAGAGAGAGAGAGAGACAGACAGACAGACAGACAGAGATAGAGAGAAACAGGCAGAGGTAGAGAGAAACAGGCAGAGATAGAGAACAACAGGCAGAGTTAGAGAGAAACAGGTAGAGATAGAGAGAAACAGGAAGAGATAGAGAGAAACAGGAAGAGATAGAGCAAACAGGTAGAGATAGAGAGAAACAGGTAGAGATAGAGAGAAACAGGAAGAGATAGAGAGAAACAGGCAGGGATAGGGAAAAATAGGCAGAGATTGGGAAAAACAGGCAGAGATAGGGAAAAACAGGCAGAGATAGAGAGAAACAGGAAGAGATAGAGAGAAACAGGAAGAGATAGAGCAAACAGGTAGAGATAGAGAGAGACAGGTAGAGATAGAGAGAAACAGGAAGAGATAGAGAGAAACAGGCAGGGATAGGGAAAAATAGGCAGAGATTGGGAAAAACAGGCAGAGATAGGGAAAAACAGGCAGAGAAAGAGAGAAACAGGAAGAGATAGAGCAAACAGGTAGAGATAGAGAGAAACAGAGAGAGATAGAGGAAACAGGCAGAGATAGAGACAAACAGGCAGAGATAGAGAGAAACAGGAAGAGATAGAGCAAACAGGTAGAGATAGAGAGAAACAGGCAGAGATAGAGAGAAACAGGCAGGGATAGGGAAAAATAGGCAGAGATAGGGAAAAACAGGCAGAGATAGGGAAAACAGGCAGAGATAGAGAGAAACAGGAAGAGATAGAGAGAAACAGACAGCCAGAATAAATGAGATTCTTGGCAGATATCCAAAAATGAGATGTAAAGCTGAAGATATCGAAGCAAAGATAAAGTAAAGAAAAACATAATTTAAAACTGTAGACTGAGACATATATATAGAGATTAAGGATTAAGGATTTCCGTAACAATCTGCTACATTGAGCAGACGGACCAAAGAAATGAGGCTGTAAGAATGAGGATACGGGGATCTTTGTCAAATTTGTGTGAGGATGTAGGGCTGGAAGAAGATCTCACAATCACAACCGATACCATTCGCGCGACACTTAAAAGGTCACACAACACTGCTCCTGGTCCAGATGGTGTTCGGTATGATGACATAGGCGATTTAGCTGATGACGACTTGACAACACTGGCCAATGAGTTTAATGCCAGTATTCGGAGTGGCCAGATTAAGGAGGAGTGGCTACACAGCTACTTACTACCGCTACCGAAGCCAAACAAGGACCATTCTTAGATCAGTGCCTACAGAATCATCACAATGCAGAACACTGCGGGCAAGCTGCTGGAGAAAATAGTTGCCCGTGTCCTCACGTGTCGCCTTGAACAGAAACGCGTATTCCCATCCACACTCGGAGGTTATAGATATAACAAAGAGACATGGCTCAATGCGGCAGTATTTGCCTATGACGTCTTCGAAGGCTTCCACAGACGAGAGGAGACATGTGCTGCTGCTATAGATCTGGAGGATGCATACAACAGGGTACCATTTGAATATCTCATGCATATGCTTCTCAAACTGGCGGTGAACCCCTTCCTCATAAGATGGATCGCCGCGGCACTGTTTCAGAGGAAGGTGATACTCAGATGTGGAAGTTGGTCTTCCGAGCCAACATCCATTTGTCCTGGGCTGCCACAAGGCTCACCATTGTCACCAGTTCTATTTAATGTGTACACAATAACGATCACGGCCCAACAGCTGGATGGGAGGGGAAGAACTATGACTTTTGCTGATGATATTCTGGTATATCGACAGGGAAGAGACAGACGGGGAATCGCCTCCACAATGCAAGACGAACTCGATCGCATTTCTTCCTGGTGTGGGGTTTCAGGTGCCTTGGTTAATCCTAATAAAGCATCAGTTTCATGGTTCTCCCTTAACAATCATATCGTTAATACGACCACACCGGTAGTACGAATGGGAGCTGATGAGGTGACCAGGGACAAGTTGATGACATACCTCGGAGTTAAGTTTGATCGCAGCCTGTGTTTTCGGGACCACGTTGACCATGTGATAAAATCCCGCAAAGGATTAGCCGCCTTGAAGGTCATGGCAGCTGCCAACATCGAGCAGAGGCTACTTACTCTTCTGTTCCAGGGATTAGTCCTCGCACCAATCGAGTATGCCCTGGCCATTCTTACTGTCAGTACGACTCAAATTGATAGGCTGGAGAAAATACAAAATGAAGCCATGCGCATTATCCTGGGATGTACGAGGGACACTCCCTGTGTGGCAATGAGGTATCTTCTTGACTTTCCAACCATGGATGACAGAATCAAGATCTGGAGAGCACGAGCATACCTGAAGATTAGTACAGATACAGAGCATCCATTGCACCACGTGCTCAACACAGAGAAAGGTACCAGGCTAAAAAGAGGCAAATCATGGGTGGGCCGAGCAGAAGATGTCATCAAACAGGTGTGTGGGCTTACCAATCTCAGCGTTGGTGAGGAGTGGATACCGGTGCCTACGTCATTCAAGGGGACTTTCTCATGTATTGTCACACTCGACAGGAAAAGTAGGGAACAGAACCCAGTCGTGGTTAATGCTGAGGTCAACGGTCTCATCTGCGATAACACCGATGAGAAAGATGCAGTCATCTATACAGACGGATCTGTAAGACGACACGAAAAAAGTGCATGGGCATTTACAGCACGTTCGGCAGGCAGAATAGCCAAGGAAGACAGTGGTGCATACGCCATGACCACGAGTAGCATGACAATGGAGGTGATGGCAGTGCCCAAGGCATTCAAATGGTTAGAGTCACAAGACTACATCCACGCATGTATACTGAGTGATTCGATGAGCATGATAAAAAAAGTGGAGGCGGGCTTTGTACGCATGCAATGGGTAGAGTCGTTGCAGAAATCCAAAATACGTAAGGTCACCTTTGTCTATGTCCCTGGACATGCGGGAGTACGGGGAAATGAGAGAGCGGACAGGTTGGCTAGCTGCGCTGTCGTTGAGGACGGGCAACCGATGGATCGGGCGGACGTCATCAATGCACTCCGAGATGTGGGAAGAGCACAGGACTTCGACAAACACAGATCAACGTCGCTTCTTCGGATGATGGAAATGGGAGTTAAGATGGGCACAGCCAGAAATGAGAAACTTGGTGGCCGTGTAAGAAGACTTATCAACCAACATAGAACTGGAGTCGTAAGTCGCTGGACACTGAGGGAATTGCTGAGGAGGGGATCTGAGCACCTATGGACATGTTCGGAGTGCAATGATGATGACCCGCAAATAACTCAATAACTCAGTAACTCAATATATATAGAGAAAGACATACAAGTACTTTGAAATACAGACATAAACGAACTGATACAAATGCAAAAACAGAGATAGATAAAGAAACAGATTTGGAAAATATAAACAGGCTCAATAGATGGTACTGCATGAGGGCACTGATTAATGCGAATTTATTGTCTTATAATTTCAGTCTGAGACAGAAGGGAAGATTAATGCGAATTTATTGTCTTATAATTTCAGTCTGAGACAGAAGGGAAGATTAATGGGAATTTATTGTCTTATAATTTCAGTCCGAGACAGAAGGGAAAATTAATGCGAATTTATTGTCTTATAATTTCAGTCTGAGACAAAAGGGAAGATTAATGCGAATTTATTGTCTTATAATTTCAGTCCGAGACAGAAGGGAAGATTAATGCGAATTTATTGTCTTATAATTTCAGTCTGAGACAGAAGGGAAGATTAATGCGAATTAATTGTCTTATAATTTCAGTCCGAGACAGAAGGGAAGATTAATGCGAATTCATTGTCTTATAATTTCAGTCCGAGACAGAAGGGAAGATTAATGCGAATTCATTGTCTTATAATTTCAGTCTGAGACAGAAGGGAAGATTAATGGGAATTTTTTGTCTTATAATTTCAGTCCGAGACAGAAGGGAAGATTAATTGGAATTTTTTGTCTTATAATTTCAGTCCGAGACAGAAGGGAAGATTAATGCGAATTTATTGTCTTATAATTTCAGTCTGAGACAGAAGGGAAGATTAATGCGAATTTATTGTCTTATAATTTCAGTCCGAGACAGAAGGGAAGAAGCGTTACAAGGTGGTGACTAACCCTGTCCAGCCCTTTGTAATGACCGAGGCTCCTCACCCGGATTACGGCCAATGTTTGAGTGATACCCCTTGCCTGAACCTCACCAATAAATACAAGTCGCAGGAGGTTGTCTGGCGCGCCATCGAGGCCTACGAGAATGGCGAAGGTTCGGAGACCGGTCTCTTCACCATTCAGTGCTGTAGAGGCCTTAGCATCGATCTCCTGAAACAACTTTCATCGGATCTGGAATTTGAGTTCACCCTCTATATCGTCCAGGACGAGACGTACGGACAAAGATTGTTGAATGGGTCATCGTCGGGGATTTTGAGAGACCTCTCAGACAACACTGCTCACTTCGCTGTTGCTGCTTTCTCCATCACAAGCCAACGAGAAATAGCAATAGATTTTACAGATCCTTATTTCTTCTCAGGATTTTCCATCATTTACTCCGACAGAACCCGGGAGACAAGTATGCTGGCTTTCCTGGAACCGTTCTCAACTCGAGTGTGGTTCGCCATTTTAGTCTCCGCTCATATTACAGCGGTGTGTATAGCCTTATTAGAGTGGAACTCACCATTCGGATTAAACCCGTGGGGCAGGAAGCGGAACAAGAATTATTCCTTAGCTTCTGGGTTGACTATGGTCTTTTCTGTACTGTTCGGCCACACTGTTAGAGCTAAGTCACCGAAAGCGTGGCCGTCTAAATTCTTACAGAATGTCTGGGCATTTGCTGCGATCTTCATCATTGCGAGCTATACTGCCAACCTTGCTGCCTTCATTGCCGGTAAGCATGCCGGCATTAATTACATCGATATACAAGACCCACGGGTAAGCAATGTGTACATGTACTATTTTGTTGTTGCTAATTGCTGGGCCGGGTATAAATATTTCTTTATTATTTAATAATGTCTACCTGACGAGAGAGTAACTAACGGAAATAATAAGATACAGGGAAAACATTTAAATACTTTAGCAGTTTGATCACGAAAATTATCAATAGAAAAACTTGTATGAAGCAACTGTAAAAAAAGTAAAAAGTAAAGTACCCCCGTCGCGCCAAGTGGCGTATAGGGAAATATGGTGTTAGTGACCCTATATTTTACAGACCTTCAGCACATGATTTTTGGAGTAATGTGGTCAGTATTACGCCCGTGCTGCTTTACTTTCCCAGAAAAAAAATCCGGTACCCATTTAAGGCTGGTTGAACCCGGAAGCCGTCGGTTGGGATCGAACCCTACCCCTTGTCCTTTGTAGTCCAGTTCACTAACTACTGAGCTATCGCGGCTATGAAGCAGCTGTGTCAGAAATACGTTGAGGGTTAGTGGACATGACACCTGATGATGATGCTATTTCTGTTTAGAGAGATATATATTGTTCACTAATTATGTTTTATTATTTCAATGAATTTTTGTTTGTTTTCAACAACGTTTAAACCTCTGGCGGAATCCCATGTCGGACTGTGGGATTTTTTTTAGAGACTGAATTTTGCTTGAACAATATTATATATTACTATTACACACTAGTGGCATCATCATTGAGCTGAAAGTGCCATCAATGTGAGCGTATGTACCTCGCCTTATAGGCAGATATCTTTCAAAATTCAGAGGTGCTGAAAAATTTATCGTAGGAAATCTGACATTTTGGGTAGATTATTTTCTAACACTCATCCGGGCAGCGGCATAGGGCTTACTATTTTTGACTTTTAACTATCAAGGTTTCTTTTATGTGCAGAGTTCACACGGGACCTCCAGTTTGTCGCCTCTATGAGAGAGAGAGGGGGAGTTGTTCTTGTTAAAGCTTTCACCATGTCAAACATGTCCATTTTTAAGGTCTCTGGCACAATAGCATGTTATTTAACGCAATTACTGAAGCTGGAGTCAATGGAAATAACACCATCAAAGTGTCTGGTAGTAGGAGACTATAACAGCCACTCTGAAAGATGGGGGTATAGGAAGTCCAATGTTCGAGGTGAAGAAGTGGAAGAATGGGAAACAGACAACAACCTATTCCTCATAAACTCTAGGGAGGACCCCCACCAACCTTCTACTCAAGAAGATGGAAAACAACTTCCACTCCCGACCTAGCATTTGCAACTGGAGTCATATCTATCAAAATAACCAGAAAAGTGCTGAACCAACTTGGAGATAGTGACCATAGACCAGTCAAACTTTCAGTGGCTCTTGCTCACAAACAGGAGTTGCAAATACCTCTTCCCCGCTGGAACTATAAGAGAGCAGATTGGGCAAAGTTTGCAAAGCTCACTGATGCATATACTGCGCCTATCAACACCCACGAAAAAAAGTCAATAATATGATAGAGCGGTTAACAAATGGAATCCTGAGAGCTGCTAAAAAATCCATTCCCAGAGGAGCAAGAAGGAACTACAAGCCATACTGGAGCAAGGAAATACAAAGACTAGAAGAGGAACTGGACTTTGTCAGAGAACTAGCTGAAACATCACACAGCACAGAGAGCAACATTGCCTACAAAGCAGCCTCGGTCCAATACAGACGTGAGGTCATGATGGCAAGACAGAGCTGGATAGACAAAACAGAGAGACTTAATCTAGACAAAAATGGTCATAAACTATGGAAACTTGCAAAAGCTCTGAGCGACGAAAACAACTGCCGACCTCCAATATCATTAGCGCACAATCAGAACATCCTCACAGGCAAAAGGGCAGCAATTCTACTGATAGAGACATAACAAAAACATTAGTAGAATAAACATTCCAATAGACAAACAGAAAGCTGCAAGACGGGAAAACCAAGATCCAAAACACATGCCTTTAGCACCAGAAGAGCATCAGACTACCATCTTTACCCAAACTGAATTAGATATTGCCCTCAAAGGATTGAAGCTCAAAAGTTCCCCTGATAAAGATGGAATCTCCAACGAAATGCTCATAAATCTGGGACAGAAAGTCAAGAGCCAGCTTCTAAGGATAATAAATGCTAGCTGGAAGAGAGGTCATGTGCCGGCAATCTGGAAATAAGCAATTATGGTGCCCACCCTCAAACGTGGAAAAGATCCACTAGACCCAAGTAGCTATAGACCAATTAGCCTACTGAGCTGCCTGAGTAAACTCATGGAAAGGCTGGTTAACAGAAGACTTATGTGGCATTTGGAGACAAAACAACAAATCGTACCACAACAAAGTGGCTTCCGTCAGCACAGATCAACTGAAGACCTGGTCACCAACATCGCACAGGAAATAGAGGATGCTCTACAAGAAAAGAAGCACACACTGACAGTGTGGGTCGACATGGACAAGGCTTTTGATAAGGTATGGAGAGATGGTTTAAAGAACAAGCTTTTTAGACTTGGCTTCCGGGGTCGTTTATTCAATTGGGTCTCTCAATACCTTCAGGATAGAACGGCCAGAGTACAAGTTCAAGGTCAACTAAGCAAGAAGGTCTCTATCGAACAAGGTATCCCACAAGGCGGAGTCTTGTCCCCACCCCTCTTTTTTTCATAAATGACATCGTTATGGACATTCCACCCAGAATACACTCAGCAATATACGTAGATGATCTGGCGTTATGGGCTCACGAGGAAAGTATGTTGGACCCAGGATGCAAGATGCCCTGGGTGAACTTGAAAAATGGACGAACACCTGGTTCTTACCAATGAACGAAAAAAACTACATATACAATTTTCAGCCTATCAAGAAACACACTCTCTGCAAACTTGAAGATAAAAGACCATACACTCCCTATTGACCAAACCCAACATATCTTGGCGTCACCATGAATCGCAGAATGACTTGGAAAAATCAGATAGACAGAGCAAGGAAAAAAGCCAGAAAACGAACAAATATTATGAAGAAATTGGCAGGAACAGACTAGGGGACAGACAGCAATATTTTGAAAAGACTATACGTAGGACGAGTCAGGCTAGTTCTAGAGTATGGAGTCACAGCCTGGGCTATGGCTTCCAAATCACACCTTAGCAAAATTAACAGAACACAGAACCAAGCTTCCCGTATCATCACTGGTGCTATGAAATCTACACCTATCGAGACTCTAGAAACAGTAACAGGTTTACAACCCTTAGACGACAGACGGGTCACTAAATTATTGCAACAAGCGGAGAAATATAGAAGGTTCCTTAGCCACCCCATGCACCAAAGGATAACTGGTTCCGGGATGGTACGACTAAACAGGAGCATTCGCTGCAATTGCCAATGAACTAACCACTGGAGACCCAGTACTTTCCCAAACAATATCGAAACCCCTGGGCCTATCTGATATGTCTCCTCATGGAAAACATAAAATACCAGAATTATGGAAAATATAACAGGAATCATGAAAAAAGGCACCCAATCAGACACAGAAAGAAAACACGTAGCATAAAAACACATTCACGATACCTATACACAGGACACTTGGTCCCACATATACACAGATGGCTCTGCTACAAATGCCACCATAAATGGAGAGGGAGGTGTGTTCTTGACGCTGAATAATCAGGACGAGATCACCAAGTCAATAGCTACTGGAAATTTCTCAAACAACTTTAAAGCAGAAACTGAGGCCATCAGAGATTCTGCAACACTGGCTACTCAACACAAAAATAACATGCACAATAAATTGGTGATTCTGACTGATGCACTGTCAGTACTATCAGCTCTGAAAATCCCCTAGAACAATGAACTAGATGACTTGACAACAACCCTGGATCAACTATGCAATAACTTCCAGAGAGTAGTCATTCAGTGTATACCATCACACTGTAATATACACGGGAACGAACGCACAGACAAACTAGCTAAAGAGGGAGGGAGATTACCACAAGAGAACCATCCGCTCAGTTATGATGAAGCCAAATCCATCCTCAAAGGCCAGCTCCATGAAAAATGGAAACGAGAACACCCAAAGCCTAACGAGGGTGACGGATACCATCAACTATCAAGGAGGGATCAAGTCATCATACTTCGCCTACGCACTGGCCACAATAGAATGAGAAATCACATGTTCACCAAATTCAAAATAGGTACAACCAGCCTATGACACTGTACACTGGACAATATGACTACAAAACATGTTCTACAGGATTTTCCCCAGTACAGTCTTGAGAAGAGCAATATGGTCCACACCCACCTCGCTGGAAAAGAAACTACATGGGACAATCGATTCACTTAAACAGACAGCTGACTTCATGAGAGAGTCTGGTATCCTACTCTGATTGAGTCTTGATCGCAGAAAGAGAGAGAGAGAGAGAGAGAGAGAGAGAGAGAGAGAGAGAGAGATTCTCACTTTTCCAAAGTTACAACTAGGACATAACCCTGATCGTTACGTCAGCAGTTGAATGTCTGACCCCGTTATCAACTCATTCGCTGGACGGTGAGTGACTTCAGCTCTGAATCATCATAGATTGAGCGCTATTCTACAACCGTCGCTGGATTTGATCAGCGACAGTTACAAGCTATCTATCTATCTATTGACCTTTCGAGCCGTAACCGGCCCATAGGGCGTAGACCAAGATACACCTTCTCCTATATGAATTTTTGTTCTAGCAGTTTTCTTTTAAAGATATTTTATCAAATCTCGCCATCTGTCTCTGTTCTGTGCAAGCAGTTCTATCTCATTGAGGGAGCCGATTCCTGCTGCTCTTGCCTCTCTCATCAATGTTCTTCTCAGTGTCTCCCTGGGTCTTCCTCTTTTTCTTTTACCTGTTGTTTCCCATATGAGGGCTTGCTTTGCTATTCGATTATTATCTCTTCTCATCACATGTCCAACGTATGACCATCGTCTTTTCTTTATTACTGAAGATATTAGTGGTTGATTGGCGATTTCTCTAATTTCCTCGTTTGTTTTGAATTCGTTCCATTCTATACCAAGTATTTTCCTTAGACATTTATTTTCGAATGCGTTCAACTTTGTTTCTATATCTCTTGTTGTTTTCCAGCTTTCACACGCATACAGTTACAAGCTACAGCTCCTTAATATGGATTATTCTGCCAAAACAACCGAAGATTACACTTTGGAGATTCTGCGCCATCGCTTTCGTGTTTCGTGCGTTTTTGACTGAAATCATTGAAGTGGATAGGGCGTTGTTGGTGCATCCATTGTAGCATGTGCTACGATATCATGATGGACGTTCATATACACCCGTAAACCGCACGCTCGAAATGAAGGACGAAACAATGTAGCTTTGTCGGTGAATCTGCAGCCCTCGCGCAAGCCCCGGATTGTCATGTTAGTCACGAGAGATGTCTAGATCCAGGAGAGCTAGGAAAAGGTCCAGTGTAGACTTGTGAACTAGTTTATCGTTTTGCGCTGCAGATTCACCACTTGACAGTGTGTGTCACTGGACAGGAAATATGGGCGCTTATGAAATTGTTCGTTGTGTGGTTAAGATAATCCAACAATCAACCAACCAACTAATCAACTAACCAACTAACTAATCAACCAACTCACTAACTCACTCACTCACTTACTCACTCACCTACTCGCTCACTCACTCACTCACTCACTCACGCATCTCACTCACTCACTTACTCACTCATTCACTCACACACGCACTCACTCACTCATTCATTCATTCACCTACTCACTCTCTCACTCACGCATCTCACTCACTCACTTACTCACTCATTCACTCACACACGCACTCACTCACTCATTCATTCATTCACCTACTCACTCTCTCACTCACGCATCTCACTCACTCACCTACTCACTCACTCACTCACTCACTCATTCACTCACACTTGCACTCACTCACTCATTCACCTTCTCGCTCACACACTCGCTCACTCTCTCTCATACATTTATGTTATCCTGTATTTTCTCTCCTTGTCGCCCACAATCTTCCAATCTATTTTCCCATGTATTCCAACTTTCCTCTTCTCATAATGTCTCAAATAAAATTCCTATTTTTTTTCCCCTCTCTGATGTCTTTTAGGTATTCTCTTTTTACATTGACCTCTTTGAGAGTGGAAGCTAGTCTGTTCAGCTGTCCATGGAACTCTCAACACTGTTCTGGGAAATCCAATTGATGTGACCTCTGTTCGTCTTCTTCATTTTCAATATCTGAATATTCTGTCGTTAATATATCAATAACACTATTACTTAGGTCTGTATTCTTGGTGACTTATATTTGTTTTTTAATGTTTAAAATAAACGTATATTTCAGAATCTATGCCAAGGATGGATCATGTTAGACGGCGGTTGCATGAATATCACTTTAATTTTAAACTTTTTTTTCATGACATTTTACTTCTGGTCGATTTTTTCGTTAAAATTAACCTAAAAGTCCTGCTCTTTGAACGCAATCAGACGCAAGGTTAATACTCTCGTGTTGCTAGGAGACGCTATTATTGCTAAGAAAAATGTTGTGTTGCCAGGGAACTTAAAAATAGATAACGATTTTACATCTTTACTTCCAGTGTATTTCATAGATTGCTGTGACAACTCGGGTAGACTCATTCAACTTATAAATGACGGGTTGGGACTATCATTAAGTTCGCCCAAATGTATCATTATCATCATCAAGTACCGGGCCTGCTGGCGTTGGTGATCATGTCTCTCCACAACTTTCGATCTCGACAGTTATTTATCATTTCTGTTGTTGACCTTCTGACAAGCCATTCTCTTAATGGCCACTCTCTTCTCTGGTATTTTTTCTCTTTGCTTCCCACTATCTCTTCGTCCCTCAATTTTTTCAGTTGTTCTCTTCTCATTACATGGCCAAAAAATGATGATTGTTTCTTCCTAATATTGGAAATTAGCTCTCTTTTTGCTTTGACCTCTTTCAGAACATTTTCTTTACTCTTCTTAGATGTCCATGGTATTTTCAACATTCTTCTGTAAAACCACATTTCTACAGAATCCAGTGACTTTCTTGTCTGTTGTCCTATTGTCCATGATTCACATCCATGTATAGAGATTTTTATTTTTAATAAATCTACTTAAATTTGCAGAACAAAATACAATTCACAGCTGTATGCAAATGATACATTAGTTGTTTTTGTGTGTTGCTACGTTTAACCTGTTCATGATTGCTACATAGTTCATGCAGGTTGAGAAAACAATGGCTGGAACTTGAGTTTTAGGGATTTTTGTGTCAAGAAAATGTTTTCGCTCTCTATCAAAAGTATCATATCCGGCAACATTTTATATTATCTCCCACCACAAAGGTGAAAGGTTGGGCAACATTTTAATATTTTCTTCCACCAGATGTGTACAACTTGGGAAACATTATAAAATTTTCTCTTACCAGAAATGGACAATTTGGGCAACATTTTAATATTTTCTCCCAACAGAAACAGATAAATTAGGCAACATTTTAATATTTTCTTAAAGTAAAAAAGGTAAAGAGCCCCGTCACGCCAAGTGGCGTATAAGGAATGTGGTGTTAGCAACCATACATTTTACAGACCTGCAGAACATGATTTTTGGGGTAATGTGGTCGGTATTACGCCCGTGCTGCTTTACTTTCCCAGAAAAAATCCGGTACCCATTAAAAGCTGGGTGAACTGGAAGCCGTCGGTTGGGATCGAACCCTACCTCTTGTCCTTTGTAGTCCAGTTCACTAATCACTGAGCTATCGTGGCCACCATTTTCTCCTAGCAGAAAAGGTTGTTGTTGTTGACGGATTGCCACGAGTTGATGCGAGCATGTTACCTTTTGACTCATAAGATGTGACGGGTCGTAATGGCTTTCTTGACATTCCCGGCTCTTACTGGAGAGATTGGATTTCCTCTGTCCCAGGATATGCTGGGAAACTACTAGTCCAGCCCAGAGGTACTGCAATACTGGGTCCTCTATATCAGTAACAGCCACCACTACAGGGAGCACGACGATCCTAGCTTCTGTTAGCCAGTCTGGTCTGACGTAGACTGTTTCCAGGGGAGACCACGAATAGAAACTGCTAGGTTTTGTTTGGCTGATGGTGCGCCGACCCTGCTATTGCGACCGCAGGTCGCAGGCGCTTCTGCTTCCTCCCTCCCCCCTAAGTAGCAAGGGAAAAATCTGGCCACATTTTAATATTTTCTCCCAACAGAAACGGATAAATTGGGCAACATTTTAATATCTTCTCCCAACAGAAACGGATAAATTGGGCAACATTTTAATATTTTCTCCCAACAGAAACGGATAAATTGGGCAACATTTTAATATTTTCTCCCAACAGAAACGGATAAATTGGGCAACATTTTAATATTTTCTTCCATTACCGTCAATCTAATAAAACGTTGACTTGCAAAAAAAAAACATAATTCAACTAAAACATGTGGATATTCTTGCTCTCTGCTACAAAATAAATAATTGTCGAGATTGTGGTTACCGGGCCGCTGACCAGTCAAGGCAGTCAAGTATAGAGCTACTGCCACCTGGGATTGTTGCGCAAAATGTCTATACCGGTGCTACCGAGTTCGTTCTTCTAGGAAAAAACCATGCTCGATACTTTCGCTAGTATGGGGTGGGGGGGGGGATTACATTGGGGAACGTGCTGAGGAACATTACAGAGTTGTTTGTTGTGCTTTGACGATGGTATTCAACTAAACTAAACTAAACTGAACTAAATTAGTAAATGAAATTACAGCTAACAATGTTTTGAAATGTTTAACAACTAACGTAGTCTTTTCGTATATTTATTGTCACGTCTGAAAAGTTAACTGAAATACGATTGCTACCTATAAGAAGTAATGGTAGCAATAAAGAAAAAGACATCACCGCAATGCGCATTAAAGAAGTGGAACAATATTAAGTAGGGAACGGGCAAATAAATGCAGTGCTGCGGTAAAGCTGGTAGCAAACAGCCAGTAGTGGGGTGTGACGTAAACTCCTATAAGGTATGGTGACAGCTTTATAAAAAAGGAAAACAGCAGATACTGACGTTTTCTATTGTCCTTTCGAGCCGAAGACGGCACATAGGGCAGAACTACAATCTCAAAAACAGAAACCTTGCGTGCCAAAGTGGCACATATTGCAGAGATCACTGCTTCTAAAATCTATGGCTCTGTTTCCATAACAATACTTTTTACAATGACAGCTTGTCAAGCCATCGATCAACCTCCTTAGTCGCCTCTTACGACATGCCTGGAAGGTCACAGTGTCACTATTCTTTACCTCCCTCATAATGAGGCCCCGGTAACACACGGGATACTGACGTTTTACTTTACCTTTATTACAACATGTCAATGAATTTAAATATCTGGGAACAATGTTAACTTCAGATGGTAGATGTACAACAGAGGTGAGATGCAGAATGGCTCAGGCAAAAGCAGCTTTCCAATAAACAATTAGGAAGATACTATGCAATCCATTTTTGACAATAGAATCAAGAAAAAGAGTTCTTAAATGTTATATAGAGCCAGTCTTAACATATGAATGTGAATCATGGACAATGGGACAACAGACAAGAAATTCACTGGAGGCTATAGAAATGTGGTTTTACAGTAGAATGTTGAGAGTACCTTGGACAGCTAAGAAGAGAAATGAAAACGTTCTGAAAGAGGTTAAAGCAAAGACAGAGAGAGAGAGAGAGAGAGAGAGAGAGAGAGAGCTAATTTCCAATATTAGGGGGAAACAATTGACTTGTTCTGGCCATGCAGTGAGAAGGGAACAGCTGAAATATATTATGACAAGTGGGAAAATTCAGGGAAAAAGAGATAGAGGGAAGTAACAAGAAAAAATACCAGACAGCTTAAGAGAATGGCTTGCCAGAAGGTCAGCAACAGAAATTATAAATAACTGTCGACTTCGAAAGTTATGAAGAGACATTATCACCTACGCCAGCAGGCATGCTACTTGATGATGATGATAACTTTTAGGAAGAACTATGAACAATATAAAACAGAGTCATTCTGTCAAAGTTGCACTGTAAGTACCACGTATCTACGTTAACTCTTTCAGTACGGACAGTTTTTATCAATTTAGCGTTACAGATATCAGAGACTGAATGTATTTAATGGTTTCAAATATCAATCTACATGTTTATATTTATCTAACACTTAATATATTAACGTCGTTAGCAGTAAATATAAGGTTGTGATTTGTCATGATTAGTCCAGGCAATATAAGAAGGTAGTATGCATTCCTTTCCTTCTTGGCAGTGACTGTACTAGTCGGAGATCGCAGCCATTGTCTCTATACATGAGATCCTCTGCTTGCCATCGCGGAGTGGGGACCATAACCGGCACTACTTGTCGGCTGCTCCCACAACACCATCCACCACCTGCTCCAATGGCTTCACATAACCCTGATAGGGGGGGCTAAACGGGGGCAAACATTTTTCGGGCACATCATGAGAAGAGGAACGTTGGAATACTTGGTTACAACTGGCAAAATAAAAGGAAAGAGAGATCGCGGACGACAAAGAGAGAAAATACTGGATAGCTTGGTGTCATGGCATGGTAAACAGTCAACAACAGAACTGATACGATGTACTGTGGATAGAAGATTGTGGAAGGACATGATCGCTAACGCCAACCGGTATGGCACATGATGATGATGATGAATATATTAAACGTGCATTTTTAGATAATTGGAAAAGGAATTAGGTTTCACAAATACCAAGATGATACAAGATCTACAAGAAGAATATGGTTTGATGACAGTTTACACTAATCAAATGCAGCTAAACGTATGGAAAGAGTTAATAGTGAAACGAAAGATCACAGCTACTGAGATGTAATGCCTTCAATAAATACTTGAAGTGACAATAAGAGGTTAATAAGAGATAAAGAATTCAGAAAATGAGTGGGGGGTAACACTAATGCTGAGTTTTATCAACAGACAACATTAAATGGTTAGGAAATGTAACGCCATTACCAGTCCACAGTATTCCATAACATGCTTTAATAACCGGATGTGGCAACAGACAATTTATCGGATAGCTTAAAAGATTTCTAGCCTTATATCTGAAGCCATGAATAAAAATGAATTTACAAAGATATTATGTTTATTTTTGCATGTATGTCAGCGTTTGTGTGTAACGATGTAAGCACATATTCTTTACTGAAGATCATTATGTAATATTGTTTCCAATTCTTACCAAAAAAAAAAAAATAACTGGCCTTCATTTACTTTGTCCTTAGCTTCAGGATATCAGAATAGGTGTCTTGCCTGGGTCAGCGGTACATGAGGTGCTGAAGAACGGAGGGAGCAAGTTAGTGACCGTAGCTGAGAAGTTCCCAGTTCCTAAAACTGATGAGGGCATTGACTGGGTCATGTAAGTAGATGCATGGAGATTTGTGAAACTTGACTCAATATAGATAGTTATCGACTGGCCCTGCTTTTAAAACATTCAAACATTCCGGTAACAGATAAGAGGCAAATGATAAATATCATTTCTACAACCAACTTGATGCTATCAGTATCAAGCATGGTCATTGGACGAAGCCCACGCTCAGAAAAGATCGTAACCTGTGAATCGAGGTGCTTGAGACAGATAACAAACAATACTAAATTAAATCAAATAAAAAAGTAAAGTAAACTGCCCCCGTCACGCCAAGTGGGGTATAGGGAATATGGTGTTAGTGACAATAAATTTTACAGACCTTCAGTACATGATTTTTGGGGTAATGTGGTCGGTATTACGCCTGTGCCGCTTTACTTTCCCAGAAAAAAATCCGGTACCCATTAAAGGCTGGGTGAACCTGGAATCCGTCGGTTGGGATCGAACCCTACCTCTTGTCCTTTGTAGTCCAGTTCACTAACCACTGAGCTATCGCGGCTCCAAAAATTAAATCAAATACTCAGTGTGAAAATCAGAGAACTGATCGGAATTAAACCATGCCTGGAATATATAAAATGGTTCTGACAATTAGTACGAATGAAACCACACCAAACAACATTAGAAGCGTTCGGGGCAAAACATCAGAACAGAGAGCAAGAAATAGAGACCGATGAAGAGAAGGATAAACAAATAAAATAGATATGCAAGAACAAGAACATTTCTATTTAACAGCGTCCAGATACCTCAAAAACGAACCTATGTTTGAAAGGAAAGTGACCACAATAACAGGCAATAAACATATAATAAAGACTCATATAATAACAAGAAACATATAGATAGGATATATTAAGTAAAATATAAGAAACTCCTTATACAAAGTTTTGCAGCAGGAAGTGATCCGATCATCAGAAGTGGTCCCCCATCGAGCAAGTGATTCGGCCCTTTAGCTTCTAAACACTCTAGTTACATGACTCCCAGGCATCGGCCTGCTGCTGCATTGAACCTGAAGTTGATTACATTATACATTCCTAATTTCTTCCGCTGCACTTTAAGACAGCAGCAGATGAACAAAAAGAAAGAGATTTACCTCAAGGGGAACAATCATTGACATATTTAGATGAAATTTAGCTGGCATTGAAATGTTCACTTATTGAATGCTGAATGTGATGACAAATGAAAATAGAACTAAACACAATTCAAACAAGACAAACGAGCTTTTGGGGGCTTTTTTAAAGACACAGCAGCCTACTAAAAATAATATTGGTAGGGAAAATACAAGGTAAAAGAGGCAGTGGCAGACCAAGACTAGCATGGACGAGTAACATGAAAAGATGAACAAGTCAGCCTATGAGAACCTGCACTACCAAAGCAAGAGACAGATTGTTTCAGCATCAGGATAAATTCAGAAGAGAAATTAGAGTGACAAAACGAATAAGAGCACAAGTCTATTAGAGAACTGACTGGTTGTGACGTGATGCTGAATACATACATAATGACTAACTCCCGACGGGATACTATCGTGATCTCATTGTCTGCGAGCTAGAAGTGATGCTGTGTTTTATAGTTATAGTCTCCATTATCATATATTAATCATCCAAGCTAATATAATTGTATATGCATATGTTTCAATTGTTACCGATCTCATCTGACATTCAGCCTCCAGTTATCTATTTCATCAGATACATTTTCACTAATTCTATATTGACACTATTTTAAAGTTGTAATGCATATCAAGTTTATACCAAGGGTGGGCACCTGGATAAAGCAAAGTGGAAGAAGGGTCCCATTAAGAGAAGACATAAAAGAAGGGCATGTCAGCCATGATGGACTATTGACAGAAAATGGGAGTAGAAAGTCTGGTAATAGGTTTTTTTTCTGTGTGAGAGAGCGACATGGCCATAAAAAGTCGTAGCTTCTGCTCAAAATTAACGAAAACCAACGTGCTAAAGAGCCAGGCCCAAATAAATGTATCCTGGAAATGCAACAGAGCATCAGTTAGGAGCCAGACCTAAAGAAATATAAACGGAAGATATAACCGTGTCTCTGTTGGGAATCAGACGTAAAGAAATACAAGCTGAAGATATAACCGTGTCTGTGTTGGGAATCAGACGTAAAGAAATACAAGCTGAAGATATAACCGTGTCTCTTTTGGGGACCAGATAAAAAAAAAATGAACATTGAAGATATAAAGGTTGCCATGTTTGATACACGTCTAGGCGCAAGTAGTGATAGCTGCTTGTTGATGTCATGCACTAAAATAGAGGCTATCCTGCATTGTCTTGTACCAGCTAGCATTAGATTTACATGTTAGATGACGAGAACAACATAATCATGTGACGTTAATGTCCATCACTTCCTTTCTTGTATTAATTCATCATGTACAGGATAACGTTAATCAAGATAACGTGCTGATCGTTATTCTTTCTCAATCTATCACGACCGAGAGTTGTATATTTAGACAACTGTTATTGGAGATAAACACACATCATGAATGTTGTAGGAGATAAATACAATATCTTTATAGTCGTGGGAAGTATATCATCATCATGTGCAATACCGGTTAGCGTAGGCGATCATGTCCTTCCACAATCTTCAAACTACAGTGCATCGTATCAGTTCTGTTGTTGACTGTTTTCCATGCCATGACACAAAGCTATCCAATATTTTCTCTCTTTGTCGTCTGCGATCTCTCTTTCCTTTTATTTTGCCAGTTGTAACCAAGTATTCCAGCTTTCCTCTTCTCGTGATGTGCCCCAAAAAACTATGTATATACAACATCGTAATAGTCGTGTGAGATATATACAACATTGTAATAGTCGTGTGAGATATATACAACATTGTAATAGTCGTGTGAGATATATACAACACTGTAATAGTCGTGTGAGATATATACAACACTGTAATAGTGGTGTGAGATATATACAACACTGTAATAGTTGTGTGAGATATATAAAGCATCGTAATAGTCGTGTGAGATATATACAACACTGTAATAGTCGTGTGAGATATATAAAACATCGTAATAGTCGTGTGAGATATATACAACACTTTAATAGTTGTGTGAGATATATACAACATTGTAATAGTCGTGGGTGATATATAAAACATCGTAATAGTCGTGTGAGATATATACAACATTGTAATAGTCGTGTGAGATATATAAAACATCGTAATAGTCGTGTGAGATATATACAACATTGTAATAGTCGTGTGAGATATATAAAACATCGTAATAGTCGTGTGAGATATATACAACATTGTAATAGTCGTGTGAGATATATAAAACATTGTAATAGTCGTGTGAGATATATATACAACATTGTAATAGTCGTGTGAGATATATACAACATTGTAATAGTCGTGTGAGATATATACAACATTGTAATAGTCGTGTGAGATATATACAACATTGTAATAGTCGTGGGTGATATATACAACATTTTAATAGTCGTACACCTTAGTAGATTTTTGGTTGAATCGTCAAGATCTGACGTGGTCTACAAATCATCGCGCAGAATTATTTGGAATGTTGCATCCTTCATTCCTCTTAGTTTACGTGTGACTAACCTAAAAACAAATTTCTCTACTTGAGGTAAGGATAAATTCTTTTCATTCTGGAAACTCGTAGTTTTCTAGCTCACTCAGTACAGTTCTTGGCTCTATTTATGACTATACGTCAGTAGTTGTCTGTGAACTGGAAGATCTCTGGTTTCACTTCTGACTGACGTTAACACGATAATACGTCTATAGTTGTCTTTGAGATGGAAGATCTCTAGTTTCTCTTCTGACTGACGTTAACACGACAATACGTCTATAGTTGTCTTTGAGATGGAAGATCTCTAGTTTCTCTTCTGACTGACGTTAACACGACAATACGTCTATAGTTAGTTGCCTCTGAAATGGAAGATCTCTAGTTTCTCTTCTGACTGACGTTAACACGACAATACGTCTATAGTTAATTGTCTTTGAGATGGAAGATCTCTAGTTTCTCTTCTGACTGACGTTAACACGACAATACGTCTATAGTTAGTTGCCTCTGAGATGGAAGATCTCTAGTTTCATTTCTGACTCAAGTTAACACGACAATACGTCTATAGTTGTCTCTGAGATGGAAGATCTCTAGTTTCACTTCTGACTGACGTTAACGCGACAATACGTCTATAGTTAGTTGCCTCTGAGATGGAAGATCTCTAGTTTCATTTCTGACTCAAGTTAACACGACAATACGTCTATAGTTGTCTCTGAGATGGAAGATCTCTAGTTTCACTTCTGACTGACGTTAACGCGACAATACGTCTATAGTTAGTTGCCTCTGAGATGGAAGATCTCTAGTTTCACTTCTGACTCAAGTTAACACGACAATACGTCTATAGTTGTCTTTGATCTAGCGGTTAAATGTCAGTCTCTGGACAAGATGATCCCGAGGTTGAATCCCACCACAGGAGATGGAAAATAATGGGGGAAAATAAGACAGAACGGAATCCGTGATTTCTTCGTGGCTTTACCTTCCCTTAGTCTCGGGCTAGTGAGACCCAATGTCTAGCTTTCTTTGATAGCGGTAAAAAAACAACAGGAGGTCCCACGTGCATTCCGCGCACGTTAAAGAACCGTTGGCAGTTGGAAATTGAAAATAGTAGGCAAAAAATGGCCGCAATGGAGGCAGGAGGAAAATAAATTTACCCCAAAACGGAAGAACTCTCGACGATAAAAAATGAGAGTACTCTGAAGTCGGAGAATATCTGCCTACTTTGCGAAGGACAGCTGAGTCGTTGTGAAAAATAAGAAAAAAGGGATATTCATGCAAAATTCAGTCCCCCCGGGGCTCCAGTAAAGATTTGCAGCTGGCGAAAACGATAACAATAACAGCGGAAGTGACTGTCAGTCAGAGTACCTGGAGCGAAATGTGTTGGAAGTTAATGTCCGAGAGTGGCAGCGAGGGTAAAAATGTCAGAATCTCATTGAAAACAGCCCTTGATCCCAAGTGAACACTGCCTGCATTCTGGCCAACTTTGATGTAAATGGAGACAAGTCGTGCTCGGTTAAGGGAGAAATCGAAACCCTCCTGAGAATTAATGTAAATGATTTCTGTCGTCGCAACATTTAACAATAACTAAGTTAAAAGGGTCTGAACACCAATGGGGCCACTCAGAGTGCATTTGCTTCGAATGAAAAGTCAATGATTTTTATCACAATCATGATTTAAAGTGTTTATATTTATTCAGTGGGAACCGCGATAGCTCAGTGGTTAGTGAACTGGACTACAATGGACAAGAGGTAGGGTTCGATCCCAATCGACGACTCCCGGTTCACCCAGCCTTTAATGAGTACCGGATTTTTTTTCTGGGAAAGTAAAGCGGCACGGGCGTAATACCGACAACATTACCTCAAAAATCATGTGCTGAAGGTCTGTAAAATTTATGGTCACTAACACCATATTACACAAAAAGGGAGCTCTTAAAAAACATCAGAAAGAAGCAATCAACATTTTTCGGGCACATCATGAGAAGAGGAAAGTTGGAATATTTGGTTACAACTGGCAAAATAAAAGGAAAGAGAGATTGCGGGCGACAAAGAGAGAAAATACTGGATAGCTTGGTGTCATGGCATGGAAAACAGTCAACAACAGAACTGATACGATGCACTGTAGATAGAAGATTGTGGAGGAACATGATCACATACGCCAATCGGTATGGCACATGATGATAAACACCATATTCCCTATACGCCACTTGGCGTGACGGGGGTACTTTACTGTTTTTTTTTTTTTTACTATATTTATTCAGTAAATAAAATGGTTGTGTTTATTTTGTTAGTTGAATCTCGCTGATATGGATGTTCTCGTCAACAATATCATTATAATCATAATTCGTTAGCAACATCATCATTATCATGATTATCGTTACCGTTATAACCCTTGTTATCATCATATTCGCTGTTATTGTAATTATCGTGTACATATTTTCATTAGTATTAACATAATTATCACCCTCATGATACAGTCATAATCATCGCAACATTATCATCATCATCATCATCTCCATCATACTCGTCACCATCGTAATCACCTATTATTTTTATAATCGTGATCATTAACTTCATTGCCTTTATCATCGTTAGCATCATATTTACCGCTCTGTTTATTGATATGTCCTTCATCACATTATAAATCATCGTCATTTGTAACCCTCACAATCATTGTTATCATTAGTATCAACAGTATAGCTATAATCAACATTATCATCGTTACTCTCATAATGTTTGTCATCGATCTCTTCATAGTTATCATAAGCATCGTCGACATAACGATAATAGCAAGGCAAGCGACAAAGTTAAACACACAGACGCAATACAAACGTTAAAAAGACATACGTTTTGATGGTAAAGATCTAAGGATTAGCAAGAAAATGAGCTGGAAATAATCACCAGCATACAAAGTAGATAACCAACTGGGAGAAAACCAGAATATATAAAGGGGCGTACAACAGGGAAAGTGTTCTTTTGCCTGACCTCATCTAGATGTGCAGTGAAAACACCATTTCACACACAGAACACAAGCCAGGAATAACAGTAAGTAGGTTGGGGGGGGGGGACTTAATTCTAACAACATAAGATATGCAGGTGATACGGTAGAAAGCCGCGATAGCTCAGTAGTTAGTGAATTGGACTACAAAGGACGATAGCCCGGGTTCGATCCTGATCGATGGCTTCCGGGTTCATCCAGCCTTAAATGGGTATTGGATTTTTTCTTGGAAGGTAAAGGAGCACGGGAGTAATGCCCATCACATTACCCCAAAAATGTGCCGAAGGTCTTTAAAAATCATGGTCACTTACACGATGTTCCTATATGCCGCATGACGTGACGGGGCTCTTTACTTGCTTTTTTTTTTTTTTTTTTACAATACTGATATTCAATAGCGAAAAAGAATTCCAGTCATTCATAGATACAGTTAATAAAAGTAAGTAAAGTAAAGCGCCCCGTCACGCCAAGTGGCGTATAGGGAATATGGTATTAGTGACCATAAATTTTACAAACCTTCAGCACAGGATTTTTGGGGTAATGTGGTCGGTATTACGCCCGTGCCGCATCACTTTCTCAGAAAAAAATCCGGTAACCATTTAAGGCTGGGTGAACCTGGATGCCGTCGTCAACACCTCTTGTCCTTTGTAGTCCAGTTCACTAACCACTGAGCTATCGCGGCTCCCATGTACAATTAATAAAGGAAGTAAATAACAGGGACTCAGATTAAAGTAAAAGTAAATAGAAGTAAAGGGGATCTCAGAATACAAGAATTCACCCATGTGCAAAATATACGCAAATGGTAACAAGCTCAGAAAAAGTAGATTGTTTAAAATATCTTGGAAGAGTGTTAACATCAGATGGAAGATGTCTCACTGAGGCACACAGAAGAGAATTAGAATTACACAAACGAAGAATGTGTGGTTAGTTGAAGGTCCCGGTATCACTGCACACGAATAAAAATCAATAACTGCTCAACCATCCGTGCCAATGGAATCATCCGAATTAAAACTCATCTTATTGAAGGTTGCAGCCAAAGAAAGGCAGCTGCAGTCCCTATCATAGCAGCTACAGCACACGCCAAAAGACATATGGCCAAGCGGCACCGAAAGCGAATGCAGCTGAACTGTCATTTGTCATACGATATTATGATTCAAAGTTAGCAATCGGAATACCGAAACACCATCCGAATGAAACATACAGCTCACGGTGTGCACGGAGCACTAGACTCAGTAGCTTCGTAGCAAGCCGGACTTGGAATATGTGGAAATTGCAACAAGGAACACTTTTCAGGGAACCAGTGGTGGGGAGTGTTACACACTCCAAGGTATGAAGACAGCTTTACAAGGGAGGAACACAACACAATACTGACGTTTCGGTCTGAGGCCTTCTTCAGAGTACAAGGACAACGAAAACAAACGATGAAACACAATTATCTATAACTACAAGATCATAAGAAAGAAGAGGTGGACAGAAAAGAGGGAAGTAGGATGCAGAAAAATGAAAAAAGAAGAAGTAAAGAAAGCTACATGAGGGGAGGTTGGATGAGTAAATAGAAAGAATAGGAGAATATATATATACTTAGCTCGAATGACTTGTCTGTCCGCCGGGAACGAAAAACTGAAACATCAGTATTGTGTTGTGTTCCTCCTTTGTAAAGCTGTCTTCATACCTTGGTGTGTGTAACACTCCCCACCACTGGTTCCTTGCTACCAGCTTTACCGCAGCATCGCAATTATTTGCCTATTCCCAACACTTTTCAGACTGAACCTCAACGGTTCCTGCTGCCTATCCTCCATATTTATCAGAAGTCCGGGGAGGGGAGAGTGTATATGTTTGATTGAAATTGAAATTGAAAATATGTTATAGAATAAGTCACTGTTTGTAAAAGTTGGAGAATTTTACAGTTGAACCAGTGATATGTGTGGTCGTGAATCATGTGAAGCAAAAAAATAGAGATAAAAGGACGGATAGAATCTGCTGAGATGTGATGTTTTCTTTAAACGGATGCTTAAGGTACCGTTGACAGCTAAAAATGTCAATGAGAAAGTGCTAAAGGCAGACGGGAAAGGCAAAGTAGGAATGGATATTTCTGAGAGATGTGTAAAGAGAAGATGCGGTTTTCAATGTTTAGTAACAGCCGAAAAAAAAATAGAAGACATGAGAGACAGGCGATCTGAAGGAAATAATGCGGGATAGTATGATGGTGTGGCACGGGAAAAGAATAATGGTCAAACTATTAGACAGCGAATAAGAACGAGGTTTATGGAGGAACATGGTATCTAACGCCTGTAGGCATGGGCTAATTAATCATCGTCATCGTCTTAGTTATAATCATCACCGTCATCATCGTAATAATCATCGACATCATTGTCTTTATCGATATAATCTCATCATTGTAGTTGTCATCGTGGTCTGAGGTATAATCGTTATCAAATATTAAATTATCGGTGGTAAAAGAGATCGACAGCAACAGAACTGAAGTTGCCAGCGAATCATAGCTGATGGTTTGTGCCAGGATCGGTCAATCAGACCTTACTCCATCATTTCGTGGTGTCTCTAGTAACAGTCTCTACTCCATCTTATCGTGGTGTCTCTAGTAACAGTCTCTATTCCATCTTATCGTGGTGTCTCTAGAAACAGTTTCTTCTTCACCTTATCGTCGTGTCTCTAGTAACAGACTCTACTCCACCTTATCGTGCGTGTCTCTAGTAACAGTATCTACTCCATCTTATCGTGGTGTCTCTAGTAACAGTCTCTATTCCATCTTATCGTGGTGTCTCTAGTAACAGTCTCTACTCCATCTTATCGTGGTGTCTCTAGTAATAGTCTCTATTCCATCTTATCGTGGTGTCTCTAGTAACAGTCTCTACTCCATCTTATCGTGGTGTCTCTAGTAATAGTCTCTATTCCATCTTATCGTGGTGTCTCTAGTAACAGTTTCTATTCCATCTTATCGTGGTGTCTCTAGTAACAGTTTCTATTCCATCTTATCGTGATGTCTCTAGTAACAGTTTCTACTCCATCTTAACGTGGTGTCTCTAGTAACAGTCTCTACTCCATCTTATCGTAGTGTCTCTAGTAACAGACTCTATTCCATCTTATCGTGGTGTCTCTAGTAACAGTTTCTATTCCATCTTATCGTGGTGTCTCTAGTAACAGACTCTACTCCATCTTATCGTAGTGTCTCTAGTAACAGTCTCTATTCCATCTTATCGTGGTGTCTCTAGTAACAGTTTCTACTCCATCTTATCGTGGTGTCTCTAGTAACAGTCTCTACTCCATCTTATCGTGGTGTCTGTAGTAACAGTCTCTATTCCATCTTATCGTGGTGTCTCTAGTAACAGTTTCTTTTCCACCTTATCGTGGTGTCTCTAGTAACAGACTCTACTTCACCTTATCGTAGTGTCACTAGTAACAGGCTCTACTCCACCTTATCGTGGTGTCTCTAGTAACAGACTCTACTTCACCTTATCGTGGTGACTCTAGTAACAGACTCTACTTCACCTTATCGTGGTGACTCTAGTAACAGACTCTACTTCACCTTATCGTGGTGACTCTAGTAACAGTCTCTACTCCACCTTATCGTGGTGTCTCTAGTAACAGTTTCTTTTCCACCTTATCGTGGTGTCTCTAGTAACAGACTCTACTTCACCTTATCGTAGTGTCACTAGTAACAGGCTCTACTCCACCTTATCGTGGTGTCTCTAGTAACAGACTCTACTTCACCTTATCGTGGTGACTCTAGTAACAGACTCTACTTCACCTTATCGTGGTGACTCTAGTAACAGACTCTACTTCACCTTATCGTGGTGACTCTAGTAACAGTCTCTACTCCACCTTATCGTACGGTCTCTAGTAACAGACTCTACTCCACCTTATCGTAGGGTCTCTAGTAACAGACTCTACTCCAACTTATCGTGTTGTCTCTAGTAACAGACTCTACTCCACCTTATCGTGGTGTCTCTAGTAACAGTCTCTACTCCATCTTATCGTGGTGTCTCTAGTAATAGTCTCTATTCCATCTTATCGTGGTGTCTCTAGTAACAGTTTCTATTCCATCTTATCGTGGTGTCTCTAGTAACAGTTTCTATTCCATCTTATCGTGATGTCTCTAGTAACAGTTTCTACTCCATCTTAACGTGGTGTCTCTAGTAACAGTCTCTACTCCATCTTATCGTAGTGTCTCTAGTAACAGACTCTATTCCATCTTATCGTGGTGTCTCTAGTAACAGTTTCTATTCCATCTTATCGTGGTGTCTCTAGTAACAGACTCTACTCCATCTTATCGTAGTGTCTCTAGTAACAGTCTCTATTCCATCTTATCGTGGTGTCTCTAGTAACAGTTTCTACTCCATCTTATCGTGGTGTCTCTAGTAACAGTCTCTACTCCATCTTATCGTGGTGTCTGTAGTAACAGTCTCTATTCCATCTTATCGTGGTGTCTCTAGTAACAGTTTCTTTTCCACCTTATCGTGGTGTCTCTAGTAACAGACTCTACTTCACCTTATCGTAGTGTCACTAGTAACAGGCTCTACTCCACCTTATCGTGGTGTCTCTAGTAACAGACTCTACTTCACCTTATCGTGGTGACTCTAGTAACAGACTCTACTTCACCTTATCGTGGTGACTCTTGTAACAGACTCTACTTCACCTTATCGTGGTGACTCTAGTAACAGTCTCTACTCCACCTTATCGTACGGTCTCTAGTAACAGACTCTACTCCACCTTATCGTAGGGTCTCTAGTAACAGACTCTACTCCAACTTATCGTGTTGTCTCTAGTAACAGACTCTACTCCACCTTATCGTGGTGACTCTAGTAACAGTTTCTTTTTCACCTTATCGTAGTGTCTCTAGTAACAGACTCTACTTCACCTTATCGTAGTGTCACTATAAAAGACTCTACTCCACCTTATCGTGGTGTCTCTAGTAACAGACTCTGCTTCACCTTATCGTGGTGACTCTAGTAACAGACTCTACTTCACCTTATCGTGGTGACTCTAGTAACAGACTCTACTCCATCTTATCATGGTGTCTCTAGTAACAGTCTCTACTCCACCTTATCGAACGGTCTCTAGTAACAGACTCTGCTCCAACTTATCGTGGTGTCTCTAGTAACAGACTCTACTCCACCTTATCGTGGTGTCTCTAGTAACAGACTCTACTCCACCTTAACGTAGGGTCTCTAGTAACAGACTCTACTCCAACTTAACCTTATCGTGTTGTCTCTAGTAACAGACTCTACTCCACCTTATCGTGGTGTCTCTATTAACAGACTCTACTCTACCTTATCGTAGTGATTCTAGTGACAGTTTTTTTCAGTAACAGACTCTACTCCAACTTATCGTAGTGTCTCTAGTAACAGACTCTATTTCACCTTATCGTAGTGTCTCATGTAACAGACTCTACTTCACCTTATCGTGGTGTCTCTAGTAACAGACTCTACTTCACCTTATCGTGGTGTCTCTAGTAACAGACTCTACTTCACCTTATCGTGGTGTCTCTAGTAATAGACTCTACTTCACCTTATCGTGGTGTCTCTAGTAACAGACTCTACTCCACCTTATCGTAGTGTCTCTAGTAACAGACTCTACTCCACCTTATCGTGGTGTCTCTAGTAACAGACTCTACTCAACCTTATCATGGTGTCTCTAGATACAGACCAGCCTATTTGGGTTATTGAGTAGGGATCGAGAGGAAGCCAAACCGGGTACTCAAATCGCCCCGCCGAAGACGGATTGGTCCGAAAGGTATAAATGTTAGTTTTTATTTCAAGCAGCAACACAACGCATATAGGCCCACTTGAGGTCTTTATAATTGCGGACGACGGCGAACCAAAACTAGCCATGAGAGCAATTATTATTTTTACCATGGGATGAACGTAAGCAAGCAAATAAAATCGTCGTCAAATTTCATAATCTTTTATCTGCATATCGTCTCAGTTCTTTCAAATTTTCTTTGAGAGCATGTCTACATCTATCGTTCTTTCTTTTAATTTCCTATTCTTCTATCTCATTTTCGCATTCCTGCCCACACCTTCAACGGTTCGTATCTTCTTTGCTCACATGGTGGCTACATGAAGGGTTAGACCTCTTCATCATCCAATCTTTAAAAAGGACGTTAAGTCGTCGTGAGATGCGATGTCTGAGAACAGCGCTTGGGGTGACCAGAAAAGACAGAATCAGAAATGATATTAAAATAGAAAGAGCAGGCATTGAGCCAATCCATAGCTACATACAGAAATAACAAATCAACTGGTTTGCCATCTATAATGAATGTCATGCGATTTCTTACCTTACAAAGCATATAATACAAAAGGAAGTGTATGGGCATTTACAGCACGCTCGCCAGGCAGAATAGATAAAGAAGACAGTGGTGTATACGTCATGACCACGAGTAGCATGACGATGGAGGTGATGGCAGTGACCAGGGCATTTAACTGGTTAGTGTCACAAGATGGCTACACCCACGTCTGTATACTGAGTGATTGGATGAGCATGATAAAAAAAAAAAGGTGGAGGCGGGCTCTGTATACAGGCAATGGGTGGAGTCATTGCAGAAGTCCAAAATACGTAAGGTCACCTTTGTCTATGTCCCTGGACACGCGGGAGTACGGGGAAATAAAAGAGCGGACAGGTTGGCTAGCTGCGCTGTCGTTGAGGACGGGCAACCAATGGATCGGGCGGACATCATCAATGCCCTCCGAGATGTGGGAAGAGCACATGACTTCGACAAACACAGATCCACGTCACATCTTCGGATGGAAGAGATGGGAGTTAAAATGGGCACATCCAGAAATGAGAAACTTAGTGGCTGTGTAAGAAGACTTATCAACCAACATAGAACTGGAGTCGTCAGTCGCTGGACACTGAGGGAATTGCTGAGGAGGGGATCTGAGCACCTATGGACATGTTCGGAGTGCAATGATGATGACCCGCAAATAACTCAATAACTCAATAATAGAAGAGGAGAAGATCAAGAGGTAGACTCAGAGTAAAAAGGACAGACAAGTCCAAAGAAACACTATAACAAAACATCAATTAAAAATGATCGAAGCCGCTGAAAGAGCAAGATTCATAATTTTGTATCTCTCTGCACATAGACCACGAGCAAGTGAAAAAATAAAAAGAAAGTAGGCTTACAAATTTTAAAAAAAATTAAAGAACCCCGTCACACCAAGTGGCGTATAGGGAATTTGGTGTTAGTGACCATAATTTTTATAGACCTTCAGCACATGAATTTTGGGGTAATGTGGTCGGTATTACGCCCGTGTCGCTTGACTTTCCCAGAAAAATTCCGGCATCCGTTAAAGGCTGAGTGAAAACGGAAGCGTCGATCAGGATCGAACATCCTGCCCTTTGTAGTCCAGTTCACTAACTACCGAGATATCGCCGCTTCCATAGTTTGTAGTAGAACTGTGATATTTGATCTTTTTGGCCCAACATCTCCGACATCAGCACTACATTTTTGAGCACCGGTTTGCTTCCATCTCGATCCCTATTCACTTCAACAAGACTGGACAGGTTATTCTGTTTCTAGAGACAACACGCAGAGGTAGAATAGGATCTGGAAAGATCTGGTCCGCCGATCCTGCTCTTGATTGGCTGACATTCTTCAGCTCTATTGCTGAACGTTGCCCTGTAGCCTTCGTCCCTGGTCTACTTTCAATCTTTCTTCTCCGCTAAATTCTATCTTCTTTCGTTCCTCCTTTTAAAATAAAAAAATTATGGATTTCAAATTATGGCCTCTCCTGTAATGTTTCAAACTGGCTTTCCTAAAGTTTTGTCTCAACGAGACATCGATTTTCCTTTGATTTTCTAACCTTTAGGGACTTGCGTGATGCTACTGGGCTGGGCATGCAGAAGTCCAGAACAATTAAAGGAGCCGATAGACGTTTCAAAGACAAAAGGGGGAGATAATTTGGGGCATTGTACATTGATTGTGGCAAGGGAGATAAACTGTCAGCACTGATGCTATTGCTATAATGATGGTACGACAGTCCAGAGAATGAAGGAATTTGGAATAATGTTGAGTAAAATGGACGATTTTAAAAATCATTAATGGTTTGAAAAAAATATGACTTTTTAGAATCGTTACTGTTTGAGTGAATAGAGGAATTATTGGAGCACTTATGGTATCGAAGAATGTAGGATTTTCGTGTCATTGATGGTTCAGCGGTAGTTACTGAATCAGTCTATTGACTATTATTGTCTTTAGACCCAGTGATATGTAGTCACTTTCTGTGTGGAGACTTAAACAAATTAATTATACTTTAGGGAAGGAATGATTTTTAGCCACACAAAGGATGTAAGCCTTTCATCAAATTCAGCAAAACGTAGCCACACAAGGGATATAAGCCTTTCATCAAATTCAGAAAAACATAGCCACACAAGGGATGTGAGCCTTTCATCAAATTTAGAAACACGTAGCCACACAAGGGATATTATCCTTTCATCAAATTTAACAAAACATAGCCACACAAGTGATGTAAGCTTTTCATCAAATTTAGAAACACATAGCCACACAAGGGATATTATCCTTTCATCAAATTTAACAAAACATAGCCACACAAGTGATGTAAGCCTTTCATCAAATTTAGAAACAGGTAGCGACACAAGGGATGTAAGCCTTTAATCAAATTTAACAAAACATAGCCACACAAGGGATGTAAGCCTTTCATCAAATTTAGAAACAGGTAGCCACACAAGGGATGTTAGCCTTTCATCAAATTTAGACACAGATAGCCACACAAGAGATGTATACCTTTCATCAAATTTAGAAACAGGTAGCCACACAAGGGATGTAAGCCTTTCATCAAATTTAGCAAAACGTAATCACATGACAAATATAAGCCTTGCATCAAATTTAGCAAAACGTAATCAGATGACAAATATAAACCTTTCATCAAATTTAGCAAAACGTAATCAAATGACAAATATAAGCCTTTCATCAAATTTAGCAAAACGTAATCACATGACAAATACAAGCCTTTCAACAAATTTATGAACACACAATCACACGGGGATTAATAAGCATTGCATGAACAATTTAGAGGGAGATAAGTACACATCAGATATAAGAAATGTTAAATACTATACGGGACAGAGTGTATAGCTGCAGAAAAAAAAAATAAAAATAAACATAAAATGGTATTGATCCTCTGAACTAACAGAAAGACATGACAAACTACAACGTTTCGGCAGAAGCTTTCATCGGGTATATAAAAAAAAAAAACTATACACATTGAACACAAAATTCCGAGCAAAAATGCACAACAGCAAAGATATACAAAATGACGGTGACCACGATTTTCGTAGACTCTGGTTAAAAGATTAGCTCTTTCCGTACGCTTCGACGCACCGTGCGTCACTCTCAATTTGGTTAGTGTGAACCGTCATCAAACCTTAATCTTTTTACATGTCTTGTATCATCTTGGTTTTGGTGAAATCTAATACCATGTTCAATTATCTAAAAATCCATATATAATATGTTATATGTTAGAGAAATATAAATATGTAGAGTGATTCCTAAACCACGAAAAATACTGTCTCTGAAATCTCTTCAGCTGCATCGATAAAAAGCTTCGGTACAGAAAGAGTTTATAGACAATAGGGCAGATAGAATTGAATTAGATCAAATGAAGCAAACAATGAACAATTGGACAAATTAGAGAAGGTGACCCTTAGGGTAAGAAGAAAACGGAAAAAAGAGTAAATTAAAGGGAGCATGGGGATGGCAAGGGAGAAGAAGAGCAAGAAATGTAATAAAGATAACGCAAGGGGGAAGAAGAGCAATAACAGTAATAAAGATAACGCAAGGGGGAAGAAGAGCAAGAACAGTAACAAAGATAACGCAAGGGGGAAGAAGAGCAATAACAGTAATAAAGATAACGCAAGGGGGAAGAAGAGCAAGAACAGTAACAAAGATAACGCAAGGGGGAAGAAGAGCAATAACAGTAACAAAGATAACGCAAAGGGGAAGAAGAGTAAGAACAGTAACAAAGATAACGCAAGGGGGAAGAAGAGCAATAACAGTAACAAAGATAACGCAAAGGGGAAGAAGAGTAAGAACAGTAACAAAGATAACGCAAGGGGGAAGAAGAGCAATAACAGTAACAAAGGTAACGCAAAGGGGAAGAAGAGTAAGAACAGTAACAAAGATAACGCAAGGGGGAAGAAGAGCAATAACAGTAATAAAGATAACGCAAGGGGGAAGAAGAGCAAGAACAGTAACAAAGATAACGCAAGGGGAAGAAGAGCAAGAACAGTAACAAAGATAACGCAAGGGGGAAGAAGAGCAAGAACAGTAACAAAGATAACGCAAAGGGGAAGAAGAGCAATAACAGTAACAAAGATAACGCAAAGGGGAAGAAGAGCAAGAACAGTAACAAAGATAACGCAAAGGGGAAGAAGAGTAAGAACAGTAACAAAGATAACGCAAAGGGGAAGAAGAGTAAGAACAGTAACAAAGATAACGCAAAGGGGAAGAAGAGCAAGAACAGTAACAAAGATAACGCAAGGGGGAAGAAGAGCAAGAACAGTAACAAAGATAACGCAAGGGGGAAGAAGAGCAATAACAGTAACAAAGATAACGCAAGGGGGAAGAAGAGCAAGAACAGTAACAAAGATAACGCAAGGGGGAAGAAGAGCAAGAACAGTAACAAAGATAACGCAAGGGGGAAGAAGAGCAAGAACAGTAACAAAGATAACGCAAAGGGGAAGAAGAGCAAGAACAGTAACAAAGATAACGCAAGGGGGAAGAAGAGCAAGAACAGTAACAAAGATAACGCAAGGGGGAAGAAGAGCAAGAACAGTAACAAAGATAACGCAAGGGGGAAGAAGAGCAAGAACAGTAACAAAGATAACGCAAGGGGAAGAAGAGCAATAACAGTAATAAAGAGAAACGCTGGGGGGAGCAAGAACAGTAATAAAGATAACATCTCTAGGGGGAAGAAGAGCAAAAACAGTAATAAAGATAACGCAAGGTGGAATGGGGATAGCACACAGGAAAGAAATGGAGAGGAGACCAGAGATTAAAGAAAAGAGTGAAAAGAGTTTTGTCCTCTCGGTGGGAGAGTACCAAAGCGGGCTATAAGTCGGTTCTCCAAAGTGAACCGGCTATGGGTATGAGAGAACTAAGAAATGATGTCAGTAACACGGAAGTCATCAGAGGTATTATGTCCTGACAAGCTGAAATAGGAGGAGACAGAAGTGCCAGAGTCATAATTGATGTTATATAAGTGTTCATATATTCTGTCTTCCAGGCGTCGTCCTGTTTGGCCAATATATATATTTTGAGACAGCGTTGGCAGATGATGGTGTATATCGGATTGCTGGAAATGCACGTAAAGCCTTCCTGGATATCAAAAGGACCATTCGGAAACAAGACTCTGTGAGTCTGTAGTACGATAGAGCACGTACTGCATGATCTGGCCAGGATACGTTAGGCTGATCATAACCGAAATATCCCGAAGGTTCCTAGCACGTTTGAAAGCCACCAATGGTAGAACGGAGAATAGAAGGCGAGTGGTAGGGTCAGAGTGGAGGTAAGTAAGTGTCGTTTCAGGATCCGGAGTGCAGCCAGGTTGTGAGAGCGATGGAAATGGAGTGTAAGATTTCAAATTTAGAAACAAAGTCACACGATTAATATAAGCCTTGAATGAAATTTAACAGCGCGTAGTACGCGACGGAAACAAGCATTGCATCAAATTAAGCAATACGAAGTCACACAACGAATGTATGCCTTGCAGCGAATTAAGGAACACGATCGTGCAGAGAAATAAGCAACATACAACTTCAAGCATCCCATAAATTGTGTGGCAAATTAAATAAGATGTAGTCACACTTGGAGCACGAAACACAATGTAAGAAGACACGTTGTTTTTGTCGTCATAAGGTCTCTTTATTTACTCTTATATTTGTATAACCCATTTCCTTGCCCTGAATTTTGTCGACCACTCGTTATCAAGCACAAAAATTTGTTGGCAGGTTTTTAAAAAAATAAGAGTGCAGGCGTAAGGTTACACAGAAACTGGTCTATTTTTGGTTGAACAAAATGCTTAAAGCAAAATCAGTTAATTATTATGAAGCAAAGTGCAGACGAACGAGACAACAAGAAATGTCTGATTTGCGGTTAGTGTTCTGAGCTGTTTGGGTTAGGGAAAACAAACGATGACGTTTTAAAACAAGTAACAATGAAAATGAGAACTACTAAACACAATTCAAACAAGATAAATGAGACTTTTAGGGCATGTTAAAAGACACAACAGCCTACTAAAAGTAATCTTGGATGGGAAAATACAAGGTAAAAGAGGTAGAGGCCGACCAAAACAAATTGGTCGAGTAACATCAAAAGATGGACACGTCAGCATTTTTTTTCGTTCGCCAGCATTTACCTCTGACGAAGTCTCTAGAGATTAGGAACTGAATTTGCGTGTTAATTCATTTTTCCTTGGCAGCCGTGTGCACAGGGGTCCTTCGCCGCACAGGCAGATACTCCATCTTCGGAGGTACTAATTTTTTTCGTCAATGAGTTATTGACGTTTTAAGCCGGGCCTCGCTGCTGAGACCAGAGGTGGTTGCCGCAGAGAGAAATCATGTATAAAAATCCCAACTGGTGCAGCCAGAATTGAACCTACAAACTCTCTGTCTCGAGGCCAGCGTATAGCCTCGAGACCAACCAGTCCCCCACGTCAGTATTTGACAACCTGCACCATCAAAGAAGAGAGATGGTAGCCAACCTTCGATGCGGAGACGGCTCTCAATGAATGAAGGGTTAATGATTTCAGATACATGTAATATATTTGTCATTTAGCGATAAGAAAAAAGAGTAGTGTGATTTTATAAGCTCAAGTGGTAATGTTAAAGTTAAAGAAGGAGATTCTATGATATCGTTTTTTGGACTAGTGCTCGCTACTTTGCAGCTTTCGCGAAGGTGTGTGTTTATTTACTCTTTCCCTCTCTCTCACTCTCTCTCTCTCTCTCTTCTCATCCAATAACTGTGGGAGCCCTTAGGGTATCACAGACAAACGTTTTAACATTTCCTCATGTTTCTTTATCTTCAGTCATTCTTTAGAACTCTGCAAAGTTGATGCCTATCCATTCTTTGATATTATCTTCCGGTCTTTTTATCCCGCTACCTCTCTCTGTTTATGTCTCCCTGCAGGAATTGCCAAGCCAGCTGATCGAGACATGCATCCAAACATTTCGTTTTGCGTTTCTCCACAATAGTCAAATAATCATCATATACTCAGATTGCTTGTTATTCCTTTTTTTTAATTTGTTGTACTTTTGCGAACTTGTTCATTAGTGATACTATCTAAATTAGATTCCCAAAATCTTACGATAACATTTCTTCTCAATAGCTTATATTTATTCTGTAGTTTATATTTGGTCATCCATGTTTTGCAAACGTTTAGAAAAATTGAAATAACAAGCATGTTCACTAGTCTGATTTTAGAGCCAAGTGTGACTTTCTGATCTTTCCAAATAGGTTTTAGCCTTGTCAGTACAGCAGTTGTAGTTTGTACTATTCTAGCCGAGGTTTTAACCTTGTCATGACAGCAGTTGTAGTTTGTACTATTCTAGACGAGGTTTTAGCCATGTCATGACATCAGTTGTAGTTTGTACTATTCTAGCCGAGGTTTTAGCCATGTCATGACATCAGTTGTAGTTTGTACTATTCTAGCCGAGGTTTTAGCCATGTCATGACATCAGTTGTAGTTTGTACTATTCTAGCCGAGGTTTTAGCCATGTGATGACAGAAGTTGTAGTTTGTACTATTCTAGACGAGGTTTTAGCCATGTCATGACAGCAGTTGTAGTTTGTACTATTCTAGACGAGGTTTTAGCCATGTCATGACAGTAGTTGTAGTTTGTACTATTCTAGCCGAGGTTTTAGACATGTCATGACAGTAGTTGTAGTTTGTACTATTCTAGACGAGGTTTTAGCCATGTCATGACAGCAGTTGTAGTTTGTACTATTCTAGCGGATATTTCAGTTTTCAAGCTATCATCTAATGATAATTAATCCTAGGTTTTTTTTCATCTACATTCCCGTGTGTTACCGCGACCTTATTATGAGGGAAGTAAAGAATAGTGACACTGTGACCTTCCAGGCAAGTGGTAATAGGCGACTAAGGAGGTTGATCGATGAATTGACATGCTGTCATTGTAAAAAGTATTGTTATGGAAACAGAGTCATAGATTTTGGAAGCAGTAATCTCTGCAGTATGTGACATTTTGGCACGCAAGGTTTCTGTTATTTTTAAGATTGTGGTTCTGCCCTACGTGCCGTCTTCGGCTCGAAAGGACAATAGACAGAGATTTGTCATCTGTTTCTAGTTCTTGTCCATTTTGATTTTTGGAGCAATTGCTATTTAATCTATCTAATATGATCACGCGAAAGTGAAGACATGGGAGGAGATGGATTGTGATGTTGACGCAGCCAGCAAGCACTTCCGGTTGTGGTCTATTTAGGCACGGCCTAGAGATAATGGCTACAATCTCCCGACTAGTATAAGCACTGACTAGAGACTATTGTTACGATATCCCGACTAGTATAAGCACTGACTAGAGACTATTCTTACGATATCCCGACTAGTATAAGCTCTGACTAGAGACTATGGCTGCTATATCCATCTTGTTTAGTCACTACCTTACTAGAGAGAGTTAGTCTCAACGGGCTATCTTAACCCATTAGATAAAGTAATAGATTCTCTAACACGGAGAGGATCGGTCGATTTGTTTACCACACACTAATGTTTACATTCATTGAATTTTCTTCTTCTGCTGCGATGATGACTCTGTCTGAGTAGGATTCCGGGCTCTCTCACGAAGGCAGCTGTCTGTTTAAGTGATTCGGTTGCCCCTTATAGTTTCTCTTCCAGGGAGGTGGGTGTGGTCCACATTGTGCTGCTCAGGTCTGTGTACTGGGGGCAATCCTGTAGAACATGTTTTGTTGTTATGTTGTCCAGTGTGCAGTGGCACTGGCTGGTAGTTCCAATTTTGAGTTTGGTGAACATGTGGTTTCTCATTCTGTTGTGGCCATTGCGGAGGCGAAATATGATGACTTGATCCCTCCTTGATAGTTGGTGGTATCCATCCCTCTCGTCATACTTTGGGTGTTCTCGTTTCCATTTTGTTTATGAAACTGGCCTTTGATGGTGGATTTGGCTTCATTGTAGCTGATTCATTGAATCTAAAAGAAAATAAAGAAGACCCAGGAATACACGAAGAAAATAAGTCAAGGAAATCCTTCCGAACATTTGGCCAAGCCGGCAGCTTATAGAGAAAATGCCAACGAATACAACTACTACTATCACTTCTACTACTGCAACTACTACTGCCACTTCTACTACTACAACTACTACTATCACTGCTACTACTACAACTACTACTACTGCTACTACTACAACTGCTACTGCTATTAACCGACGGCTTCTGGTTCACCCAGCCTTTAATGGGTACCGGATTTTTTTTCTGGGAAAGTAAAGCGGCACGGGCGTAATACCGACCACATTACCCCAAAAATCATGTGCCGAAGGTCTGTAAAATTTATGTTCACTAACACCATATTCCCTATACGCCACTTGGCGTGATGGGGGTACTTTGCTTTTTTTTTTTTTTTTTTTTGCTACTTCAACTTCCAGTTGAGCAAAGTCTCCAATAATCGCATTCCAAGCTGTCCTGGTTGGTGTCATTCACTTATGATTACTTAAAGTCTTTCATATCTTCCTCATCTCTGATTCCTACATTCCGATCCAGGTATATGTTGGCCTTTCCTTTTCCTAAACTTATAATCATTAAACGCGTATTTAATATTTTGTTGCACATTATATTAATACTTTATTTACTCACATATAACATATTAAGCTACAAGCTGATCGAAATCTTCACTTGGAGAGAGAATAATAAATCTATACTGACAGTTTGACTGTGTCTATAGATTATTCTTCCTTCATTCATTCATTTTGTGCCGTCTCCACATTGAAGTTTGATTAACACGAAGCGCCATATTCCGTGGCTCAGTGGTAGCTAACTTTGTTTCACAATCCCGAGGTGCGGAGAACAATGAGCTCGGTTTTTAGAGAAATCTCGACTCGTGGGATTTCCTCCACTACCACGCCTACCATCAGAAGGCAATGGCAAACCACTGACGTATAACACTTAGACAATTAAATCCTGCTTCTTGTAGGAGTTACTGAGTTAAGTGCTCTGTGCACACAGTGAGCTGTGCGTTTCATCCGTTTTGATCGTGTTTCCATATTCCAATTGTTTACGATGAGTGATGGGAGAACAGATGGCTGTGTTCACTTTCTGTGCGGTTTCGCCTTATGTCTTTTGGCGTGTGCAGAGACTGCTATGATGGGGACTACAGCTACCTTTCTTTGTTTGGAAGATGAGATAGTAATTCGGATGATCCCACTGGCACGGGCGGTTGAGCAATTATGGATTTTAATTCGTTTGCAGTGATACCGGGGCCTTCCATAACCATAACCATAACCATAACCTAGACAATTACACATCAAAGACAAAATGCTTGGGCAATAGTAACGTTCTGTCAAGGATATCCTACTTACTTTTTATTTTTCTTCTTTCCTAATTTACTTATCACCGTGAGGGTTTATTTATGATATTTTGCTTTTGGATTGACATCTCTAACGGCGAACGATGTAAATGATTAACCGTCGGCGACAGCTTAAGTCGCTGCTTAAAAAGTATAAATTAAAAAGGGAGTGATGGGCATTTCAAATCGGGAAATATATTGCTTGTTTGGATATTATTACTTGACTTATAGCGATGACCCTGGGGGTCATTACATTCAAATTTCAGTATGTTTTCTCTAAATAAGACGTAATATATAATAAATGGTCAAAGCGTAAGTTAATTAAGTAGAGAATATAGGAGATGAAATATGAAAATATTGTTATAAATATATTATAAACGCATAGATAGATGAACACATACACAATGTCATCGGCTATTTTAGCTATGCCATCAGCTATGTTAGCTATGTCATCAGCTATGTTGGCTATGTCATCAGCTATGTTAGGATTCCAGACTCTCACATGAAGTCAGCTGTCAGGTTAAGTGTGTTGATCGCCCCCACAGTCCGAATATCACAATTAGAGTCTGCCAGATCCACTCTGATTGAACACCCGTTAAAACGTTGCACTGTGTTCTGCGCCAGTGGCCCAGTGCATGCGATTTCAGCCAGCATTTTATTCAGGTTTGCTTTCCTTAGCCTTTGATTGTCCCCAATCTTCCTGCAAGACAGCAGATGACCTTTACTGTAGGGTGATTCTGCCCTTAGATGGTCGGCCCTCCTAGGTTTACGAGCACCATCTGCCCGAGTCACTAGAGGTGACTAACACAGACATGCACACACAAAGATATGAGATGTGACTAACACAGACATGCACACAGCAATATGAGACATGACTAACACCGACACACATCAAGATATATTACACATGCCTAACATAAGCATGCACATAAAGATATGATATTTGACTAACATAGCCATGCACACACAAGAATATGAGATATGATAAATACAGACATGCAAACACAAAGATATGAGATATGACTAACATAAACATGCACACAAAGATATGAGATATTACTAAACTCAGACGTACATAAAGATATGAGACATGATTGACACGGACACACCAAGATATGAGATATGACTAACATGACATACACCAAGATATGAGCCATGGCCAGCACACACACACACAAGCTAAGATATGAGCCATGGCTAGCACAGAAACACACCAAGATATGAGCCATGGCTAGTACAGAAACACATTAAGATATGGGCCATGGCCTCACGGAAAAGCACCAAGAAATGAACCAAGTCTAGCACAGAAAGACATTGAGGTAGCCATATGCTTGGATTTGTTGTAGTCGGCAGACTCTTCTTGACGTGGGAATCATCGACATACGATACGCAGGCCTCGATTAACAGTTCACAGGTTTTGTTCAAACTGTTGTCCGATGATTTGAGAGTGCAGTCTGACCTGTAGAACTTTTTCTTGCATGCACAGTTCCCGGTTGACTGTTCGCAGGTGTCGTTCAAAAAGTTGTCCGGACATTTGAGAGTGCAGTCTCACTCGTAGTACGTTTCCTTGCACGTACTGTCTGCACTTTCCGGGTCACATATGATGTCACAGCCATCAGAACACGTCTGTTCGCACTGTAGTCCAAAATTACCATAGGGACAAGTGTCATTACAGGTATAGCCAGGATGTTTACATTGTAGGCATATTCCGGATTTTTTCCCACATAAAGGACAGACACTGAGACAAGACCTGGAGCAGTAGTGTCCATAGATCCCATGTGAACAGTTGACGTGACACGTACCGATGATGACGTCGCAGCTTTTCCTACACCCACTACACACTGCACAAAACGACCAAGAATACCCGTCTAGACAATAGGTGTCTGTAAATGATTGCACCTCACACACCGTCAGTAACTGCCGGCCTGCGAAATGGTCGGTGAGAAAGCCTTTAGAGTGTCATTCTTTACCCGAATCATAGTGCTAGCTCGATGTAGATTCGAATGATGTGAATCTTCTGGGGCGTGGCAAAGTACAGATACAAGTAAACAGGACTGGTTCCACTTCTCAATTTTGTGTGTGTGTGCAGTCATTGCCATAGAGATTGATCTTTGTTTTGCCATTAACTGCGGCCTCTGGTCCACATCCGTCTCCTGTATATCAAGCAATAAATGTGTCGGCTTGGTTTGTGTTCTATTTGAGAGCCACATTCCGACCCCTGCCAATGTAGATGGAGCAGATATTTGCAACTATCGTCCCTTCAATGCGTAACTTTTTTAACAGACCAGGCCCAGAGCAAAAGACATCAATCTCGCGCTGACTAACTACAAACCATGAATCATTGCTACATGATGCAGAACCAGTTAGTTTTACTGTGGAACTGTCAGGATGTGTTAAGTCATTCACATAAATCCTAAACCAGGAAAACGACAAAAATTGATTTAGAGTTGCCTCAACTGATGTAGAATTTGTGTCCGAATTACATGTGGTGTCGTTATTATCAAACAGGAAAGTAGGTTCAGATTTTTGGACGTATTTGTACACGAGAACCAAGTACTGACACTGGGGTCCAAAATATTTGTGCTGACAACTGTCATTATTTGGGCATGTCCCTGCAGTTTTGTCACAAACTCTCTCTCTCTCTCTCTCTCTCTCTCTCTCTCTCTCTCTCTCTCTTTCTCTCTCTCTCTGCGATCAAGACTCAATTAGAGTAGGATTCCAGACTCTCTCATGAAGTCAGCTGTCTGTTTAAGCGAATCGATCGCCCCATATAATTTCTCCTCCAGGGAGGTGGGCGTGGACCACATTGCTCTTCTCAGGTCCGTGTACTGGGGGCAATCCTGTAGAACATGGTTTGTAGTCATATTGTCCAGTGTACAGTGGCATAGGCTGGTAGTTCCTATTTTGAATTTAGTGAACATGTGATTTCTCATTCTATTATGGCCTGTGCGTAGGCGAAGTATAATGACTTGATCCCTCCTTGATAGTTTGTGGTATCCGTCACTCTCGTTATGCTTTGGGTGTTCACGTTTCCATTTTCCATGGAACTGACCCTTGAGGATGGATTTGGCTTCATCATAACTTAGTGGATGATGCTCTTGTGGTAATCTCCCTCCCTCTTTTGCTAATTTGTCTGCGCGTTCATTCCCGTGTATATTACAGTGTGATGGTATCCACTGAATGACTACTCTTTGAAAGTTATTGCATAGTTGATCCAGGGTAGTTCTCAAGTCATCTAGTTCATTGTTCTTAGGGCTTTTTAGAGCTGATAGTACTGACAGTGCATCAGTCAGAATCACCAATTTATTGTGCATGTTATTTTTGTGTTGAGTAGCCAGTGTTGCAGCATCTCTGATGGCCTCATTCTTCAGCTTTAAAGTTGTTTGAGAATTTTCCAGTAGCTATTGACTTGGTGATCTCGTCCTGATTATTCAGCGTCAAGAACACACCCCCCCCCCTCCATTTCTGGTGGCATTTGTAGCAGAGCCATCTGTATATATCTGGGACCAAGAGTCCTGTGGGTAGGTATCGTGTATATATTTTTCTGCTACGTGTTTTCTTTCAGTGTCTGATTGGGTGCCTTTTTTCATGATTCCTGTTATGTTTTCCTGAAGTTCTGGTATTTTATGTTGTCCATGAGGAGACATATCAGATGGGCCCAAGAGTTTCGATATTGTTTGGGAACGAACTGGGTCTCCAGTAGTTAGTTCATTGGCAATTACAGCGAAGTTGCTCCTCTTTAGTCGTACAATTCCGGAACCAGATATTCTTTGGTGCATTGGGTGGCTAAGGAGCCATCTATATTTCTCCGCTTGTTGCAATACTTTAGTGACCTGTCTGTCATCTAAGGGTTGTAATCCTGTTACTGTTTCTAGAGTCTTGATAGGTGTAGATTTCATAGCACCAGTGATGATACGGGCAGCTTGGTTCTGTATTCTATTAATTTTGCTAAGGTGTGATTTGGAAGCCAAAGCCCAGGCTGTGACTCCATACTGTAGAATTGGTCTGACTCTTCCTACGTTTAGTCTTTTCAAAATATTGCTATCTGCTCCCAGCTATGTTAGCTGTACTATCAGCTATTTTAGCTATGCCATCAGCTATGTTAGCTATGCCATCAGCTATGTTAGCTATGTCATCAGCAAAGTCAAATATTTCATTAGACAGTTGCTAAACATAGATGCTAAAGCCATCCAGATATTGAAATGGATACTGACTATTGTCATTTGATATTATCTTGGTCAACTGCACAAAGAAACAGATGACACAAAGACATACATACATGGCTTGTATTAATTGAACCACTTTGCATATTTATTACAAAGAAATTGTCTACTGTAGAAAACATATGAGGCATCAATTTAAAGGTAAATTCTCAATGTTTACATCAGTACTTGTTGCATGTGCACATGTGTTCTTGGACTTACGCTCAATATGGCGAATAGGCGACAGGAAACTGTTGAGGTACTGTCTTAAAAGTGTTCCTTGTTGCAGTTTCCTCATATTCCAAGTTCGGCTTGGTGCCGGCTTTACTGAGTAGTGCTCTGTGCACATCGTGAGCTGTGTTTTTCATCCGGATGGTGTTTCTATATTCACTTCAGATTGCTTACGATGAATAATGATATCATATGACAAAGGACAGTTGAGATGCGTTCACTGTCTGTGCTATAATACGTCTTATGTCTTTTGACGTGTGCTGTGTTTACTATGATGGGGACCGCAACTGCCTTTCTTTGTTTGGATATTCGATGAGATGTTAATTCAGATGATTCCACTGGCACAGGTGGTTGAGCAGTCATGGATTTCCGTTCGTTTGCGGTGATACCGGGGCCTTCGAATAACCATAACCATACACATACACGCCATAATGCACATATTCACATTAATGCACATAAACTCAATAAAACATGGTCGCTCATTAATGCAAACACACATCATCAACAACCGTCAGCGAGAATCGGCTAGAATAGCCAAAACTACAGCTACCATTACAAAGCTGAAACCGATTAGGAAATATAAGATCAGCACTCTCGGCTCCTAAAATCAGGCTGATACGCACCGTAGTTATGTGCATTTTTCTGCACGCTTGAGAAACAAGGGCGCTCACAGCAGAACAACAGACGAAAACACGAGCTATTGAGATGAAATGTTATCGTAAGATGTTGGGCACCTCTTACTTAGGTTGTAGCACAAGTGAAGAAGTTCTCAAATGGATATCAAGCAATCGGAGTAAATGATTTTGACTATTGTGAAAAAAAAAAGTAAAATGAAATTGTCTGGCCACATATCTCGATCCTTTGACCTAGGAAAGACCATTGTGTAGGTAACTGAAAGGCGGGAGAACAAGAGGGAGACAGTTACACGAGACGGGGAGATATGATATTGAGTTATTGAGTTATTTGCGGGTCATCATCATTGCACTCCGAACATGTCCATAGATGCTCAGATCCCCTCCTCAGCAATTCCCTCAGTGTCCAGCGACTGACCACTCCAGTTCTATGTTAGTTGATAAGTCTTCTTACACGGCCACTAAGTTTCTCATTTCTGGCTGTGCCCATCTTAACTCCCATTTCCATCATCCGAAGAAGTGACGTAGATCTGTGTTTGTCGAAGTCCTGTGCTCTTCCCACTTCTCGGAGGGCATTGATGATGTCCGCCCGATCCATTGGTTGCCCGTCCTCAACGACAGCGCAGCTAGCCAACCTGTCCGCCCTTTTATTTCCCCGTACTCCCGCATGTCCAGGGACATAGACAAAGGTGACCTTACGTATTTTGGATTTCTGCAACGACTCTACCCATTGCATGCGTACAGAGCCCGCCTCCACTTTTTTATCATGCTCATCGAATCACTCAGTTTACATGCGTGGGTGTAGTCTTGTGACTCTAACCATTTGAATGCCCTGGTCACTGCCATCGCCTCCATTGTCATGCTACTCGTGGTCATGACGTATGTACCACTGTCTTCCTTGACTATTCTGCCTGCCGAGCGTGCTGTAAATGCCCATGCACTTCTTTGGTGTCGTATTACAGATCCGTCTGTATAGATGACTGCATCTTTCTCATCGGTTTTATCGCAGATGAGACCGTTGACCTCAGCATTAATCACGACCGGGTTCTGTTCCCTATTTTTCCTGTTGAGTGTGACAATACACGTAAAGTCCCCTTGAATGACGTAGGTAGATATGATATAATTGACAAAACCTCGACTATGCAGGTTTCTTAAGAGTGGCTGAAGATAAGAGTTACATAGAGAAGGTCGAGGCAGACTGTCAGTCATGCCTCAACGACCCCCATGTTTTTAGATGAAGAAGATGAAACAAATATACATCAACAAACATACACACAATAATAAAGACACGTAGATTAACACACACAATAATAAATACACGTAGATTAATGCACACAATAATAAATTCCCATAGATTAATACACACAATAATAAATACACATAGATTAATACACACAATAATAAATAACCATAGATTAATACACACAATAATAAATACACATAGATTAATACACACAATAATAAAAACACATAGATTAATATACACAATAATAAATTCCCATAGATTAATACACACAATAATAAATACACATAGATTAATACACACAATAATAAATACACGTAGATTAACACACACAATAATAATAAATACACGTAGATTAACACACACAATAATAATAAATACACGTCGATAAACCCACACAATAATAATAAATACACGTCGATAAACACACACAATAATAATAAATACACGTCGATAAACACACACAATAATAATAAATACACGTAGATTAACACACACAATAATAATAAATACACGACGATAAACACACACAATAATAATAAATACACATCGATAAACACACACAATAATACATGAACATAGATTTTTTTTTTCGTTCGCCAGCTTTTACTTCTGACGAAGTCACTAGAGACTAGGAACTGAATTTTGCGTATTCATCCATTTTTCCCCTGACAGCCGTGCTCACAGAAGTCCCTCGCCGCACAGGCAGGTAACTCCGACTTCGGAGGTACTCATTTTTTTTCCGTGGATGAGTAATTGATGTATCAAGCCGGGTCTCCCTGCTGATACTAGGGATTGTTGCCGCAGCGAGAAATCATAAATAAAAATCCAAACCGGTGTAACCGTGATCTGAACCCACAACCTCTCTGTCTCGGTGCCGGCGTCTTGTCTCGAGACCAACAAGTCCCCCAACAACAAATTAAACGGTCGGACAATTGGCAAGAATGAAACCTGATTAAAAAAACATGAAAAGCTGTCTATGCTTTACACATAGATTAACACACACAATAGTAAATACACGTAGATTAACACACACAACAATAAATACACGTAGATTAACACACACAATAATAAATACACGTAGATTAACACACACAATAATAAATACACGTAGATTGACACACACAATATTATAATTCACACGTAGATTAACACACACAATATTATAATTCACACGTAGATTAACACACACAATGCATTGTAACTCCGTAAACGAGTACACATACACACATATATGAAATGACGACAATCTAAATACAAGATTATATGTTTAACCTCCACTCAAACACAATAATTATTATTATTCTTCTTTCCTTCCTCATTTGCCTTTCAGCGTCGAGGGGAGATACAATTTGCGGTCTTTTGTTCACCTCTGCTGCTATGTTTCCTAGTGCTTCTAATATTGCATTGATCCATCTTTTTCGTGGTCGACCCTTGGGTCTGGTGTTCTCACAACGTTTGCTGAGAGCTCGTTGTGTTGTGTTTTGATCTTTCTGTTTTGTCACGTGGCCAAACCATTTATCTGTTGTTTCTTTATAATATTCTATGGCGGGGGCTATTCCTAGCATTTTTCTCAGTTCTTCATTTCTGATCTTATCTCTCAGACTGTTTCCTGTCATTCGTCTGAATGACTGAATAATTATTGAAGTATCTATATCTGTAAACGTCATAGAGAGCTCGCTGTATACCTAATCTAAAATCCCTGGAGTGGGCGAGATTTTTAGTATCTGTCAGTTAGTTGATCCTGTCTTTGCCTTTCTTATCACTGTTCTTGATGTCTCTCGAAGTGACCCCCTTTTTCTTTTTCCCTCTTGTTTCCAACATGAGTGCTTGCTTTGCTATTCTGTGATTGTTTTATTAAAACAATTACAAAAATAATCTCTCAATATATTACTCACACAAACACAGATAGAGAGAGATATCTAACAGCCTTCTAAAGCTCTCTCTCACTCTCCTCAATTCAATAATTTCCACCTTTACTTTCTATTATTACAATCAATAGAAAACCACCAGGGGAAAACACTTTGACGCCAGCTCAGTCCCATAGGAAATACCCCTCAACTCTCTATATAACTGGAAACAATGTATGAGTAAGGGGTCCCCAAGCTGTGGACGACGGGTCTCAAAGGGGTCGTAAAGTGTTTTTGTGATATCACGGGGGCTTTTTTTTTTTAAAACAGGAAATGTCACCACCTTCAACATTTTCTTTACTTTTCCCTATTTCTCTCCGCTAATATAAAGAGGGTGTCAGTTTACCTGGCTGTTACAAAACGGTGTCAGTTTACCCACCGGTTATAACAGACATGAAAGTTTACTCGCCTGTTATAATAGAGGTCAAAGTTTACCCGTCTGTTATAATAGAGGTCAAAGTTTACCCGTCTGTTATAATAGAGGTCAAAGTTTACCCGTCTGTTATAATAGAGGTCAAAGTTTACCCGTCTGTTATAATAGAGGTCAAAGTTTACCCGTCTGTTATAATAGAGGTCAAAGTTTACTCGCCTGTTATAATAGAGGTCAAAGTTTACCCGTCTGTTATAATAGAGGTCAAAGTTTACTCGCCTGTTATAATAGAGGTCAAAGTTTACCCGTCTGTTATAATAGAGGTCAAAGTTTACCCGTCTGTTATAATAGAGGTCTAAGTTTACCCACCTGTTATAATAGAGGTCAAAGTTTACCCACCTGTTATAATAGAGGTCAAAGTTTACCCGCCTGTTATAATAGAGGTCAAAGTTTACCCACCTGTTATAATAGAGGTCTAAGTTTACCCACCTGTTATAATAGAGGTCTAAGTTTACCCGCCTGTTATAACAGAGGTCAAAGTTTTCCCGCCGGTTATAATAGATGTCGAAGTTTATCTGGCTGTTTTAATAGGATTTCGCCGATTATTTGGGTATTATTAAAAGGGTCTAAATTTGGTTATTTGGCTAAAAACAATTTGGCTAACTTTTGGGAAGGCCCCTGTATCACTGCAAACGAATTAAAATCCATAATTGCTCAACCGCCGGTGCCAGCGTAATCATCCGAATTAATATCTCATCTCCCAAACAAAAAAAAAAGGTCTAAATATACTTGGCTATTACAGAAGGGGTCGCAATATTTTGAGTCCTGCGGTTGAAGAACATGTCGTGTCTTTTCCGTCGCTTTCTTTTTTACTTTCTAGATGAGGAATTAATGTATCTTGACTGTGATGATAATTTCGCATTTCAGATGTTCTACTCAAAGCAAAAACGACAAATATTTACTATAGACCGTTTCAAATTGGTTAGCCGCTACTTAATAATTAATATCTCTATAACCACTTGATCGAAATTGTTCAAATTTTGAACATGACATAATAATCTCAATATCCCCACGAATATATTTTTTTCCTAATTAAAAACTTGCAGTTTTAAATTTTCTTTATTTAATGTATACAAATTTACTACCTCCAAGACAAACCATTATTTTATATGGCTTACCCCTTCATATTTCTTACCTATTTCGTTTGCTAATCGCAATTTCCCGTGATTTGTGTAGTTTCTCCGCACATTTTTGCACGACAAGTAAATTTTGGATTGAGTTATTGAGTTATTTGCGGGTCATCATCATTGCACTCCGAACATGTCCATAGGTGCTCAGATCCTCTCCTCAGCAAGTCCCAAAGTGTCCAGCGACTGACGACTCCAGTTCTATGTTGGTTGATATGTCTTCTTACACGCCCACTAAGTTTCTCATTTCTGGCTGTGCCCATCTTAACTCCCATCTCTTCCATCCGAAGAAGTGACGTAGATTTGTGGTGGTCGAAGTCCTGTGCTCTTCCCACATCTCGGAGGGCATTTATGCTGTCCGCCCGATTTATTGGTTGATCGTCCTCAACGACAGCGCAGCTAGCCAACCTGTCCGCTCTTTCATTTCTCCGTACTCCCGAATGTCCAGGGTTTTGGGATGTTTATAAACAGCTTCCGTTTCTATTCATTGGCGTTGTATAAATCGTTGGGTGTTCTATGCCATTATTGAAATGAGTGTTATTATTAACATTCGAATTGTGTTACGCCTATTCCGGGATAGGTCAATTGCTTCAATAACGGTAAACTATTTTCTTCAACCACAAAATAACTGCATCTGTCGAAAAGATCAAAGGAATTATCCGTTGCAGGTGAATGACACCATATGCAATATTGCATTTACGAAAACTTGTGTGACATTGAAAAAAGACGACCAAATGCAAAATATTATGTTTATGTGTGTAAAGGTTATGGAGATATTTGAAGTCAGGCGAGGACAAACCATTTGGAAACGGACAATAGTGTTGCAAATGTAAATAAAGATTAAGTAATTACAAATCTAATCTCGATGCCAGTAAAGTGTAAATGATAAGTGGTTTACTTTTTTAATTCAAAAATGTATAGGAATTTTCAAGGTAGAAACCTTTCAAATAATAAATTATATGAATAAAGAAGTATACATATCTTTTTAGCCTTTTCGTGAATTAACGTTAAGTTCTTACTCTGAAGGGACAAATCTTTATCTCCCCTTGTTCCAAGAAATGTTACCCGTCCAACGCTGCGAAATACGTAGACAGATTACGTCCCTTTCGCACATTTCAATTGATTATCCTCACCGTAGAAAAGTAATCAAGACCGATGGCAAATCCACTTGTCATTCACACACCCTCTCCCCTGCAATGAAGCACGAAAGTACACAACTATAATAGTGCAGCCAAATTGAAAAGCCCGCAATCTCAGACCACGAAAAGAAATCAAATTTTATAGCTAGTCAATAGATATTTACAGTATATGCACACGGAAAGGGAAAACCAAAAACGTAAAGTATACAACCAGTTCACAAATTGCACACTGAACCCAAATACGATACGAATTAATTTTTGGTAAATATTAAGGCATCATCATCAAGTACCGAGCCTGCAGGCGTAGGTGATCATGTCTTTCCACAACTTTCGATCTCGACAGTTATTTATCATTTCTACTGTTGACCTTCTGCCAAGCCATTCTCTTAAGCTGTCGGGCATTTTTCCTCTTTGCTTCCCTCTATCTCTTCGTCCCTCAATTTTCCCAGTTGTTACAATATATTACAGCTGTTCCCTTCTCATAACAAGTTCAAAAAATGATGATTGTTTCTTCCTAATATCGGAATATATATATATATATATATATATATATATATATATATATATATATATATATATATATATCAGCCTCCAGAGAATTTCTTGCCAATTGTCCTATTGTCCATGATTAACATCCATGTGTTAAGACTGGCTCTACATAACATGTAATAACTCTTTTTCTTGTTTTTATCTTAAACCGCTATCGAAAAACATCCGCTGCTGAATAATGAGGATAAATATTACAAGCTATGTACGGAGAAGACGTTGGAAATGCATCTTTCTTGTGTTCATAATGAATGAAAGAAGACTCCAACGCCAGGCCTTTGCTTGGGCACCGGATGGCCAAAGAAAACAAGGAAGATCAAAAGAAACTCTAAGAATGATGACTAGAGATGATTTAACCATCGTCATCTGCAGGAGAATGTATGAGGAATCAATGAGAAACTACTTAACTAGCGGTACTTTTTTAGTTTTGTGAGCACTGGCGTTGTGGGTAAATGACGTCAGTCGCCCACAGCTCATATAGCTTAACACGTCACGCTTGTTGGTGTATATGGAGTTTCCCTTTCAACCCCAGGTGGCGATAGTTCAACTAAAGGACTGAGAAGAAGATAAGACCTAGCAGTTGGTAGCGTTCGCCTGATGACTAAAGTGTTTCTAGAGTAGCGTGGTAGACTAGAATATTCCTCTTCATCATCCGCCCTTATAATGACGTAGTGGACGTGTCTGCGTTGTGTTGTGGTTTGCAGTACAACTGTTATATTTGCGCCTTTCGGCCCAACACATCCGACTTCAGCACGAGACCTAGCAGTGAATCGTTAGACATGGAGATACCCAAAATCACATGTTTTCTTTTCTCTGTATAGTTTTTGGGCCCGGAAGAACTATCTTATCTTATCTTAATTTATCTTATCTTATCTTATCTTAATTTATCTTATCTAACAATCATTACTTCTGATTGCCTCCTTATTTTCTGATTGTATTATTGTGCGTATGCTCATATGACCTTTCGTCGTTCTTTCATTCCTTCACAACCTAGCTTATTACTTATTCTGTCTTCTTGCCAGATAACTTGCATGATTGCCCAACATTCTATTCTCTTGTTTAATGTCTGTACATTAGTCTGTCCACCTACCTGCCTGAATTCTCGCGTCTCTACATGTTGTCCGGAAAGTTAACCTTCCGTCTATTCAACCCATTTTTCTATCTGCTCATTCATTCCATCATTTCATCTCCCATCTACGAGTATTCGTTCTCTGTCTGTCTGTCTGTCTGTCTGTCTGTCTGTCTGTCCGTCCGTCCGTCTGTCTGTCTGTCTGTCTGTCTAGTCGTAGATATTATTTTTCATCTATCTGTCCAACTGTCGTGTCTGATTGTTGGGCCACTCGCATGTCCATTTTAATATAGCTATAATTCCATCCAACTGATTGTCTGTTTATCGGACTCCCTAACTGTTTGTTTGTCTGTCGGTCTCCCTAACTGATTGTCTATTTGTCGGTCTCCCATCTCTCTACTAACTCTCATCTTTTAAAATCATTTCTGGGTCTTTCTATCCTTCTATTATCGATCTTTCTGTCCATCTATCTAATATATCCAAACTAATATCTTCAGCCGGAACTGCGGATCGTTTTCTGTCGTGTTTCATGGCCGTAGAGCTTTAAACTCCCAGTTGCTTTTTTTTTCAATTTTCTTTACTTTATTGTCCCCAATACCATCATTCATCTGTCGCAGGAGGTTATCGCTCATCACTTTTTCCATCAATCTCTAACATGCCCATTTCTCTTATATGTTCAGTGTTTCCATCAATCTCTAACATGCCCATTTCTCTTATATGTTCAGTGTTTCCATCAATCTCTAACATGCCCATTTCTCTTATATGTTCAGTGTTTCCATCAATCTCTAACATGCCCATTTCTCTTATATGTTCAGTGTTTCCATCAATCTCTAACATGCCCATTTCTCTTATATGTTCAGTGTTTCCATCAATCTCTAACATGCCCATTTCTCTTATATGTTCAGTGTTTTCATCAATATCTAACATGCCCATTTCTCTTATATGTTCAGTGTTTTCATCAATATCTAACATGCCCATTTCTCTTATATGTTCACTGTTTCCATCAATATCTAACATGCCCATTTCTCTTATATGTTCACTGTTTCCATCAATCTCTAACATGCCCATTTCTCTTATATGTTCAGTGTTTCCATCAATCTCTAACATGCCCATTTCTCTTATATATTCAGTGTTTCCATCAATCTCTAGCATGCCCACTTCTCTTATATATTCAGTGTTTCCATTAATCTCGAACATGCCCATTTCTCTTATATATTTGCTGTTTCCATCAGTCTCCAACATGCCCATTTCTCTTATATATTTGCTGTTTCCATCAGTCTCTAACATGCCCATTTCTCTGATATGTTCGAGTCCTCGAAACTGCAACAATTGATATAAATAAAGTCTTGTACTGTTCTGGCCCGTATTTCTCTCAATGGAAGAGCGGATCCGCAGTTTGAAAAAAAAAAAACATTTCAGACCGCCCGTTTGGTTTCCGTGGCCCTGGGGATGGGAGGAGATTAGAACTGAGCCACTGTTACCTGCCATGCATGTCATAGGAGGCGATTAATTAGGTTTGTAGTCATCGACTATATAGTCGAGTATGACGTACACGGAGCGACTTTGTTAACTGAGTTTACCAATGCATTTTAGGAAATGCTGTAACAATTAGTGGTGTGGATATGGGGAATTCCTGACTATTATGAAACTTATTCCGTTGATAGAACAGAATAGAATGCAATGGTTAAGATATTCCACTAGAATGGCCTCATCGATAAAACTCTTTCTTTCTCTATCGCTCTTCACTTCCTCTTATACCCCTTCGAGTGTCGATGGAGATACATAGCTCTACTTCTTGCCCTTCTGACAGCCTCAAGAATTGTCAGTTTATTTTAGTTGAAGCGTTTCTCAGATGTTGCCAGTCCATCTTACTTTGAGTCTATCACGGGCTCTTCTTCTATCTCCTCGTTTAATATAGTAGTTGTGTACGATATAGAACCTCTTTGCATTCTTTCTAGATGAGGAAACCATTTCATATTTTGTCTGTGCATGTAGTAATGAAGGACTACAAGAGTAAAAAAAAATATTAAATTGGTTTCAGGGTCAAGGTAAGGAAATTCACATAAACGCATCAAAATGAGAAGCAGCTGTAAACTAATAGGGTTTGTGTTGTCCACTTCTAACGTGAAGTTTTAACCACGCCTTTTTTTTTTAAATATTTCTTTCTATATATTTAGAATGGCTCAGGCAATAGCAGCTTTCCAAAAAATGGAAAAAGATACTATGCAATCCATTTTTGACAATAGAAACAAGAAAAAGAGTTATTAAATGTTATTTAGAGCCAGTCTTAACATATGGATATGAATCATGGACAATAGAACACTAGACAAGAAAATCACTGGAGTCTGTAGAAATGTGGTTTTACAGAAGAATGTTGAGAATGTCATGGACAGCTAAGAAGAGTAGTGAAAACGTTCTGAAAGAGGCCAAAGCAAAAAGAGAATTAATTTCCAATATTAGGAAGAAACAATCATCATTTTTTGACCATGTAATGAGAAGGGAACAGCTGGAATATATTGTAACAGCTGGAAAATTGAGGAACGAAGAAATAGAGGGAAGCAAAGAGAAAAAATACCAGACAGCTTAAGAGAATGGCTTGGCAGAAGGTCAACAACAGAAATGATAAATAACTGTCGAGATCGAAAGTTGTGGAGAGACATGATCACCTACGCCAGCAGGCCCAGTACTTGATGATGGTGATGATGATATATTAATATTAAACAATTTTCTCCTAAAAATAGTTGAAGCTATGAGAATAGCTAAACTAAAACTTCCTATTTCCCCCGACACCAAAAAACAGAGAATTATAGGAAGTAAAGATGAAGAAGACCTTTATTCCTGTTTTAAATCCCGTTTTTTTCCTTCATGTTTTCATCTGAAGCTATTCGCGGTCTAATCTTGTCTCTGTTCCTTTACATTTATAACATGACTTTAATTACGTAATCACGAGCTATGACTCTCAGAACCTGAGAATACCTTCTGCTAAATGAAACCTCCCTTATTGCTATACTCCATTCTCGAACACACGCAGACGTCAGAGGACCAAATTGAGATGTGACGGGTTCTGAAAATAGATCAGCTAAAACAAGATTTCGAATTATTAATATTTTTTCTTATTTTCGTATTTTCCTCATGCTTCTCTCACCAAACGCCTTGTTCTTATTTCGTCTTTTTAATTTCGTCTTCTAAATCGTTTTTTCCCTTTTTTTCTTAATCTTCTTCTTCTGTTCTATTCCTTTAATTTCCTCAGTTCCTTCTAATTTTATTCTTTCTTGTTTTGCTTCCTTCTTTGTTTCCTTTCTTTAAACTTTCTGTTATCTTTCTTAATTGTTTTCATATTTCTCCACTTCCTATTTCCATTCTTCTTCTCACACACTTTATTTGTATTTTTCCTCTACATTTTGTTTTACCTTATTCACCATATTTGTTTGTTTTCGCACTCCAATTTTACATCTCCAGTGAAATGCCCCGGACTGAAGTTTGATCAAGTATCTCTTTTTCAAATGTTCTTCTTACAAGCAGCCGTGATGTCCCCCAGTTGCCCCTCACCATCATGATCATCATCATCGAGTGTCATCTCCGCAACGAAGGTTGGCTACTATGGAGCGCCATTCTGCTCTGTCTCTTGCTTTGATGGTGCAGGCTGTCATAGGCTGACTTGTCCATCTTTTGATGTTACTCGTCCATGTTAGTCTTGGTCTGCCTCTTTTACCTTGTATATTCCCCTCCAAGATTACTTTTAGTAGGCTGTTGTGTCTTTTAACATGACCAAAAATCCCATTTGTCTTTTATGAATTGTGTTTAGTAGTTCTCTTTTCATTTTTAGTTATTTTAAGACTTCATCGTTTGTTTTCTTTTCCTTCCATCCAATTCTACCTATTCTTCTATATATCCACATATCCCTCACCATACAGGTAGATTATTCTCCGACTTCAGAAGTACTCTCGTATGTTATCGTTTAGAGTGTTGATATTTTTAAAAATAGATTTTTTCCCATTAATTTTGCGCGAACAGCAGCCAAATCAGACCTATTCATATCGGCTTCCAAATGCCAATGACTCTTTAACGTGCACATAGTGCACACAGGAACTCCTGACATTTTGGATCTCACTAATATGAGAACGTTGGAGGGTAAAGCCTAAAAGAAATCTCGGATTCGGAGAGAAAATTCCCACCGCGATGTGACCTTTTTCGAACCCGAATCCTTCTTGTCCAGAGGCAGACATCTTACATCTAGACCACCCAGCGCCCCTATACTCTTCCCTTCTCTCCGTCATTTAAATCGTCTTTGTTTGCTTTTAACTATTTCAGTACGGAAGGTTTTTTTCATCATTTTAGAGGTAGATGATTCCGTAGATTTAATTTTTCATGTTTTCAAATATTGATCTACATGTTTATATGTATCTAACACTTAACATATTATATATGAATTTTAGATAATTAAACAAGGAATTGGATTTCACCAATACCAAGATGATACAAGACCTAGAAAAAAGAGTATGGTTTGATGACAGTTTACACTAATCAAATTGAGAATGATGCACTGCGTGGCTAAATGTACATGACCGAAATCGGCATGGCGCATGGTGTGTCGAAACGTACGGAAAAAGTTAAAAGAACGTGCTCTCTGCGTGCTGTAAGTTCACCCAGGTCAACCATGCCAGTACACCCAGCCCATACAGAGGATGCCAACAGAGTTAATGACAGTACTGATCCTATCAGAACTCCGTAAACTCGTCTCTAACAACATATTAATTAATGCGATGAAACTGTTCCCAAATGACATCCACTCTGTGTGCAAAAAAGAGTGGAGCTGATGACAGATGCAGAGGGTGATCGAGTTCAATTATCTTCGAAATTCGATCCATTTTTTTTTTCTGCTTAAAATGGAAGTTGGGCTTTGAATTTTATATTTTGAAAAATGTTGCGCAGCTAATTTGTGGTTAAAGTTTTTAAACAAACATCTTCATAGTGTCTACTGAAAAAAAGATAATTTAAGAAATAAGAAGAATAGAATCGAAAACAAGTAGAAGTTTGATTTGGCAAATAAATAATCTACATTCACTACCAACAACAAAGAATGACTACTAGTTACTAACAAACTGTAAGATCCCAAATTAACGCCTACATCTAAAAACCGGGGGAGGGGGGGCGTTGCAAGAAAACACAAATGCACTCTCATCGACAGCCAGCAAAATCGGGCTTGAGATCAATCATGAAAAGACTAAAGTCATGAAAAGACTAAAGTCATGAAAAGACTAAAGTCATGAAAAGACTAAAGTCATGAAAAGACTAAAGTCATGAAATGCTTGGTTCCAACAGATGACAAGAATATACATGAGAAACAAAACAGTGGAAGAGATCGATCACTTTGTCTATCTTGGAAATAACATAGATCGGGAAGGGGCTACAAGTAAAGAAATTATAATCAGAATGGCTAAAGCAGCAATGTTTTTCAGAAACCTTGAAAAGTTGTGGAAATCAAAACTCATCAGCACAAACACAAAACTTAAACTATTCAAATCAAACGTAGTATCCTTACATATGCATGCGAGAGCTGAGAAGCAACAAATGACACAGAAACAAAGTTGAACGCATTAGAAAATAAATGTCTAAGGAAAATACTTGGTATAGCGTGGAACGAATTCAAAACAAACGAGGAAATTAGAGAAATCGCCAATCAACCACTAATATCTTCAGTAATCAAGAAAAGGCGTTGGGCATATTTTTGACATGTGTCGAGAAGAGATAATAACCGAATAACAAAGCAAGCCCTCATGTGGGAAACAACTTATCATCATCATCATCATGTACCCTGCCGGTTGGCGTAGGCGATCATGTCCCTCCACAATCTTCTATCTACAGTGCATCTTATCAGTTCTGTTGTTGACTGTTTTCTATGCCATGACACCAAGCTATCCAGTATTTTCTCTCTTTGTCGTCCGCGATCTCTCTTTCCTTTTATTTTGCCAGTTGTAACCAAGTATTCCAACTGGTGGGAGAAAAAGAGGTCGACACAGAGAAACACTGAGAAAAACATTGATCATGGAGGCAAAGGCAGCAGGAATTGGCTCCCTCAATGAGATTGAGATGCTTGCACAATACAGAGACAAGTGGTGAGATTTGATAAAAGATCTTTGGAAGGATTGAGACTGCTAGAAAAAAAATTTCGAAACAGGGAAAGAATATTTGGGTCTATGCCCCATGGGCTGACTACGGCTTGGAAGGTCAATAGAGATATCTTAAAAAAAAAAAAAAAAAAAAAAAACAGATAAATTCAGGAAACTAAATACTATACCCAACAAATCACAATTGTGTCAAACATATTATAACCATATTGAACAACTAAAGTCTATACCCAACAAATCACAATTGTGTCAAACATATTATAACCATATTGAACAACTAAAGTCTATACCCAACAAATCACAATTGTGTCAAACATATTATAACCATATTGAACAACTAAAGTCTATACCCAACAAATCACAATTGTGTCAAACATATTATAACCATATTGAACAACTAAAGTCTATACCCAACAAATCACAATTGTGTCAAACATATTATAACCATATTGAACAACTAAAGTCTATACCCAACAAATCACAATTGTGTCAAACATATTATAACCATATTGAACAACTAAAGTCTATACCCAACAAATCACAATTGTGTCAAACATATTATAACCATATTGAACAACTAAGGACTATATTCATAAAAACCACAACTGTACCCAACAAACCACAATTATATTTTAAAAAAACTACAATTATATCCAACAAATCACAACTGTAACCAACAAACCACAACTATATCCATGAAACCACATCTGCTTTTAAAGTGAACTGATTAAGAATCAAAAAATAATTATGACCTTATACCCAATAGCTTTAATTTCGTAAAAGAATGTTTAACAGAACACAACAATTAGCATTTTCCATACTGGCTTGAGTTAGCGATCACGTCCATCCACAATTCTATCCTCAATTCTTAGTTTCCGTTCTGTAGTTGACAGTTTACCGTGCCACGACACCAAACTATTTAATATCTTATCCCTTTGTCGACCGCGATCTCTCTCTTCTTGTACTTTGCCTGTTGTGATATTTTATTCCAACTTTTCTCTTCTCATGATGTGCCCGAAAAACTTCGATTATTTCGTTCTTATATTTTTAGGAAGATGTGAGGAGAAAAAAAAGTTCATTTGTGTTGTTCAGGGCCATTTATGACCTATGGACGCGAATCAAGGACGGTAGACACACTCATGAAAAAACGATTAGAAGCCGCAGAGTTTGGATTTCTCAGAAGAATGTTGAGAGTTCCCAGGACAGCCAAAAAGACCAATGAGGAGATTCTCAACGAAGCCATCACAGAAAGATAGAGCACAGTAATCATCCCATTAAACGAAAATATCATTGGATACCTTGAGTCTGATGCTTTGGTTTGTTCACATTACATTGAATGTGATACTTATAAAATGAAATTTAAAATAGGCAGTGAGTGAGTTGTGAAGTAAAGTGGTCGTTTTGAAAGTTTATCGGAATGCGTTCTGGGCTGATCCGGCTTAAAATAAAAAGTGTCTCTGCTTATATATCTGTCAGTTCCGTCCGTCCGTCTGTCAGTTCCGTCCGCCCGTCTGTCAGTTCTGTCCGTCCGTCCGTCCGTCCGTCTGTCAGTTCTGTCCGTCCGTCCGTCCGTCTGTCAGTTCTGTCCGTCTGTCTGTCTGCCTGATTGGTCTCGAGACAGATAGGTTGTGAGCTCAAATCCTGGCTACACCAGTTGGGGTTTTTATTTATGATTTCTCTCTGCGACAACCACCCCTGGTCTCAGCAGCGAGGCCCGGCTTTAAACGTCAAATTACTCATCGACGGAAAAAATAAGAGTACCTCTGAAGATGGAGTTATCTGCCTATGCGACAAGGGACCCCTGTGCACGCGGCAGCCAGAGAAAAACGGATTAACACGTAACATTCAATTCCTATTATCTAGGGACTTCGCCAAGGTGAAAGCTGGCGAACGCAAAAAAAAAAAAAAAAAAAAAAAAAAAAAAAAAAAAAAAATCTGTCTGTCATGTGTGTCTGTCTGAGTCTATTGTCTGTTCACGCCGATGACGGCACATATGACAGAAATTCTAGACTCTTGTGTCCGACGATCTTTGTTTAAGTGTCAGACCCTGGAAAGAGCCCGCATCTTTATCTCGTCACACGGTTTTGTTCTGGGCGAGTCGCTCAATCTCAACGAAGGAGCTGATGCTTGCTGTTGCTGCCTATCGCCTTTAGTTTTATCCTCTGGTTCCCATTTGAGAGCTCATTTTAAGAGTCCTCTTGTTATCTCTTCTCATTACAACATGTGACCACCTCTGTCTCTTGATTATAGTTGATATTTTTGTCTGCTTTGTCTGCTTATAGTAAAAGTAAAGAGCACCCGTCACGCCAAGTGGCGTATAGGGAATATGGTATTAGTGACCATAATTTTTACTGCCCTTCAGCACATGATTTTTGGGGTAATGTGGTCGGTATTACGCCCGTGCCGTTTTACTTTCCCAGAAAAAAATATAGTACCCATTTAAGGCTGGGTGAACATGGAAGCCGTCGGTTGGCAAAAATAATACATTCACCAAACACAGACACAATCTGTACATAAAACAGATAAAATAAAATAGTAGCCCACTATATAAAATGTAGGAAAGTAATGCATTTCAAAGACACGTTTTAGCAAGACAAAGTTGTGATAAGATTTAAGCTGTTTGACCATGTAAACGATTATCGGTCACCTTGTAAAGACTTGACTAACGGAACCCAAGTGACATTGTGACAGGACCAGCACGCGGCTGGTTGTTCATGATATATTAGTAGTCTTGGTAATTTTTCTCAGCTCTGAAATGTGAGTTGAGTATAATTCTGCTATGTGAGCCGCGATAGCTCAGTGGTTAGTGAACTGGACTACAAAGGACGAGGGGTTCGATCCTGATCGAAGGCTTCCGTTTTCACCCAGCTATAAATGGGTATCGGATTTCTTATGAGAAAGTAAAGCGGCACGATCGTAATACCGACCACATTACACCAAAAATCATGTGCCGAAGGTCTATACAAATTATGGTCACTAACACCATATTCCCTATACGCCACTTGGCGTGACGGGGCTCTTTACTTTTACTTTTATAATTCTGCTATAGAACATTAACAATGATCATTTGAGGCACTACAACTTACATCTGTACACCATTTGGTTATTAAATGTGATTGTTTTACAACTGAAATGTTCATATTTGTCAAATACAATATTGGATTAATATAAAGGTAAAATGAAGGTAAAGTACAATATTGGATTAATATAAAGGTAAAATGAAGGTAAAGTACAATATTGGATTAATATAAAGGTAAAATGAAGGTAAAGTAGGAGGCTTGAATCGGCGTCTTAGCACGCGAGTTTTCACTCAAAGTGCTCGACTCCCTATCAAGAAGTGTTCGGAGACTTCTGAATAGTGTCACTTCAAGCATCGAAACTCACGATGCCAGGCGGCATTCCTCAGCTTCCCAGAGTACTACCCTGGAACCCATTTCTGCCAGCGGCTAGGTCAACCGCTGTGGTAAATTTGGATTAACATATCAGTAGCATAAATATTAACTATTCTAGAATATTCATATTTTTGTGTCTTAATTTTGAACCTCTCCAAAAATATATCTATCTAAAGAATGAGTGGAATGTAGTTTCCACAGGACATCTTCTTTCATACATGTAGCAACATTTTTATCACTGAAACTAAAATGCTACTTTGAGATTAAAGTAAACAGCCGTGAACAAGTCGAAATTAGATAATTTATTGTTGAAAAAAAACATGTGTTTTTAAAAAAGTTCTTTTGATATCATAAAATACACGGTTTCTACATAATCTACATAATAAAAGTAGACACGGTAGACTCCAAGTAGACTCCAAGTTTACCTCAAATAGACCCAGTAGACTTAAAGTAGACCTCAATTAGACCCAGTAGACTCAAAGTAGACCCCAAACAGACTCAGTAGACTCCAAGTAGACCTCAAATAGACTCAGTAGACTCCAAGTAGACCTCAATTAGATTCAGTAGACTCCAAGTAGACCTCATCTAGACTCAGTAGACTCCAAGTAGACCTCATCTAGACTCAGTAGACTCCAAGTAGACCTCATCTAGACTCAGTAGACTCCAAGTAGACCTCATCTAGACTCAGTAGACTCCAAGTAGACCTCATCTAGACTCAGTAGACTCCAAGTAGACCTCATCTAGACTCAGTAGACTCCAAGTAGACCTCATCTAGACTCAGTAGACTCCAAGTAGACCTCATCTAGACTCAGTAGACTCCAAGTAGACCTCATCTAGACTCAGTAGACTCCAAGTAGACCTCAATTAGACTCAGTAGACTCCAAGTAGACCTCATCTAGACTCAGTAGACTCCAAGTAGACCTCATCTAGACTCAGTAGACTCCAAGTAGACCTCAATTAGACTCAGTAGACTCCAAGTAGACCTCAATTAGATTCAGTAGACTCCAAGTAGACCTCATCTAGACTCAGTAGACTCCAAGTAGACCTCATCTAGACTCAGTAGACTCCAAGTAGACCTCATCTAGACTCAGTAGACTCCAAGTAGACCTCAATTAGATTCAGTAGACTCCAAGTAGATTCAGTAGACTCCAAGTAGACTCAGTAAACTCCAAATAGACCTCAAATAGACTCAGTAGACTCCAAGTAGACCTCAATTAGATTCAGTAGACTCCAAGTAGACCCAGTAGACTCCAAGTAGACCTCAAGTAAATCCAGTATACTCCAAGTAGACCAACAGTATGAGGGGAAAGAACAACATCAAGGAAACTGAACAAAAACCTCAAATAACATTGTTTAAGGCCATCAAAACAATGACAACTAGAATTTTGTATCTCCCTGACAATCTCGAAAGGAGATCGGGACCCTTAGGAGGTCGGTAGATCAGTTAATTAAAATATCTTGACCTGACAACTTGAGATTGGCGAAACAGCTCCCATTGATATGTAAAAGAGCCAAGCCGAAGTCTGCATTCAACATAGGAAAGAACTTTCGGCAAGAAGTCACTGTCAACAGTAGCACAATCTATCAGCAACAGTAGCAAATCTATCAGCAACAGTAGCAGAATCTATCAGCAACAGTAGCAGAATCTATCAGCAACAGTATCAGAATCTATCAGCAACAGTAGCAGAATCTATCAGCAACAGTAGCACAATCTATCAGCAACAGTAGCACAATCTATCAGCAACAGTAGCACAATCTATCAGCAACAGTAGCAGAATCTATCAGCAACAGTAGCAGAATCTATCAGCAACAGTATCAGAATCTATCAGCAACAGTAGCAGAATCTATCAGCAACAGTAGCAGAATCTATCAGCAACAGTAGCACAATCTATCAGCAACAGTATCAGAATCTATCAGCAACAGTAGCAGAATCTATCAGTCTCCGGAGATAATGGGTTTAGTGTTCTAGTAAGCATCCTGTTTGGGGGGAGTCGCTTTTTCTTTTCTCTTTTCAGTGTGTGCGTTTGTCGACAACCTTTTAATAGGTTTAGTTCGTTTATTTTCAGGTCAGCGGTTACGTTCATGAAAGTTCCAACATGGAACAAAAAAAAAACTCTAGAGGCAACACGGGTACTCTACAGTGCAATCTTTATACCAACGTTGTGCTACCAATGCCATTCCTGGACCCTAGATGCAAGAACAATAACCTCTACTGAGGTGAAATGTGATAGATAAAAGACAGGAAACAGACTCCAAGATAAGATCAGAAATGAAGGACTGAGATAAAAGCTAGGAATAACCCCCGCCATTGAATATATAAAGAAACAACAGATAAAATGGTTTGGTCATGTGACAAGGCAGAAAGATCAAAACACAACACAACGAACCTTCAATAAGCGTTTCGAGAACATCACACTCAAAGGCCGACCACGAAAAAAATGGGATGATGGAATATTTGAAACACGTAAAAGTAACAGCATCAGACACGAACAGAAGAGCAAATGACTACAAATTATATCTCCCTCGGGCTGAAAGGCAAATGAGGAAGGGAAGTAGAAGAATTTTACTTTCAGGCTAGCTTTTACTTCCATGTTAGCGTTTACTTTCAGGCTAGCGTTTACTTTCAGGCTAGCGTTTACTTTCATGTTAGCGTTTACTTTCAGGCTAGCGTTTACTTTCATGTTAGCGTGTACTTTCATGTTAGCGTTTACTTTCAGGCTAGCGTTTACTTCCATGTTAGCGTTTACTTTCAGGCTAGCGTTTACTTTCATGTTAGCGTTTACTTTCAGGCTAGCTTTAACTTCCATGTTAGCGTTTACTTTCAGGCTAGCGTTTACTTTCAGGCTAGCTTTAACTTCCATGTTAGCGTTTACTTTCAGGCTAGCGTTTACTTTCAGGCTAGCCTTTACTTCCATGTTAGCGTTTACTCTCAGGCTAGCTTTAACTTCCATGTTAGCGTTTACTTTCAGGCTAGCGTTTACTTTCAGGCTAGCCTTTACTTCCATGTTAGCGTTTACTTTCAGGCTAGCTTTTACTTCCATGTTAGGGTTTACTTTCAGGTTAGCTTTTACTTTCAGACTAGCGTTACTGTTTGCATCCAGTTTGATTTGGTTTTGGCCAGCTTTTCCTAGCTATATGTTCATATTAAAAAAAAAAAAAACACTCCTGTCACGTTTCAGACGTCTTTATAGTGTAGAATAAGCCTTTTTTTGCCGAAAGCTGTCTCTTCATTTCTGATGTCTTTGAGAATCCAGTTTTCAATTTCGTTGGTTGAATCATCTTATATCTGTTAGTGGGTAATGAATATACTGTTACTTCAGCACGATCTAGTATTAAATTGTTACTTTAATTTGTTAATTGGGGTACTGGTTGGTCTCGAGGCAAGACGCCAACCTCGAGACAGAGAGGTTTTGGGTTCAAATCCCGGCTGCACGAGTTGGAATTTTTATTGTATGATTTCTCTCTGAGGCAACCACCGCAGCGAGAAAGTGTCTCAGCAGCGAGAGAGTGTCTCAGCAGCGAGAGAGTGTCTCAGCAGCGAGGCCCGGCTTGAAACATCCAATTACTCGTCGAGGGAAAAAAAAAAAAATATGAGTACCTCCGAAGACGGAGCTATCTGCCTGCGCACCGCGAGGAACCACTGTGCACACGACTTTAAAAAAAAAATTACTATCAAACACACCCGTCATGGAGCCGCGATAGCTCAGTGGTTAGTGAACTGGACTACAAAGGACAAGGGGTAGGGTTCGATCCCAACCGACGGCTTCCGGGTTCACCCAGCCTTAATTGGGTACCGGATTTTTTTCTGGGAAAGTAAAGCGGCACGGGCGTAATACCGACCACATTACCCCGAAAATTTATGTGCTGAATGTCTGTAAAATGTATGGTCCCGTACACCGTATTCCCTATACGCCACTTGGCGTGACTGACGGGGGCACTTTACTTTTTTTTTTACACCCGTCATTGTTGCTTTACCCACAAACTCATGTATTTTAAATTATGTGTGACTGTTAAAAAAAAAAACAAAAAACTAAGAAATCTTCAATTCCAGTCGATGTTATAGTTATTTTGTAAGGAACACATAGTAACCACTTTAGTGAACCCTGGAAAATAACTGGAATGTAAACGTTAAGATAATCATCATCTCAGACAAATTGCACCGGGAAGGAATGCTTGTGTTAGGCTGTCTGATACACCTGTGTGTACATACGGGTGATTAAATAATTCAACTACGGGACGTGCAACACAGGATTGGTTCTTACTTTATTGGATATACCAAAAATGAACTGATCCTATATTCAATATTCCAATGAAATATGTGTGGAGTTAACAGAAAATGCAGTCACTTAATCATATTGGATTACACTCATTAACCAGAGCAAACAACATAAACAGCTTTCTACCTAAAAAACCGGAACAGAGAGCAAGATGTTGACTATGGAAAAGATGGAGAAATTTAAGAAGTAAAGGCATCAAGGTGCACCAAGATGTCTAGAGATGCGAAGCTACTGTAAAGCTGATGATAATAGCAATTCTTTAAAAAAAAAAAAATAGAAGAAAAAAGTGGTATGGTTGCAGCTTTACGTGGTAATGGACAAAACAAAAGTCGACGTTTCGACCAAGTAAATGCTGAATAAATGTAATAAAAGGTGTATTGAAGAACCAAAATATCTATCTTACCAGCGTTTAGATTTGGTTATTTGGTTATGGAAGGCACCGGTATCACTGCAAATGAATTGAAATCCATAATTGCTCAACCGCCCGTGCCCGGGTAATCATCCGAATTAATATCTCATCTCCCAAACAAAGAAAGGTAACTGTAATCCCCACCGTAGCAGTCTTAGCACACGCCAAAAGACATGAGAAAGTGAACACAACCAACTGTTCCCTGTCATACGATATCATCATTCGTCGTAAACAATTGGAATATCGAAACATGATCAAAACGGATGAGACACACAGCTCACGGTGTGCACAGAGCACTTAACTCAGTAGCTCCCGCAACAAGCCGGTCTTGGAATATGAGGAAACTGCAACAAGGAACACTTTTCATGCATAGCCTTCAATTGTTCCCGACGCCTATCCACAATATACCGGAAGTTCAGTCCTGCTGTTGCTTACGGCTTCTCTGTTTCTTATAAATGTTCTGTTTACTTAACATTCTTTCTGTTTGCTTAACACTTTTTTTTCTATTATTTAAGATTTTTATATTTCTTTTAAATGTTCTAATTGCTTAAAATTGTTTCTATTTAGTTGACACTTTTTCTGGTTTTTTTTTGTTTCTCAACATTTTTTTCTGTTTCTTATAAATTTTCTGTTTACCTTAATATTCTTTCTGTTTGCTTAACACTTTTTCCACTGCTTAACATTTGTCTGTTGCTTACAATTTTTCTGCCAACTTAAAATTCTCTTTATCTGTTTAACATTTTTCTGTTTACCTGTCATGTTTCTCTTGTTTAATAATTTATATGTTGCTTAACTGCACCTATTTATTATTTATATCATTCTTCGTATAGAAAACGTAAACACTTTTATCTTGAATAGTTTGTTACATCATTCTCCAAGCTACAAGACATCGTGATGGTTTTGAACTGGGCTGAGTGCAGACTGATCCGAGTTTTGAACTGGGCTGAGTGCAGACTGATCCGAGTTTTGAACTGGGCTGAGTGCAGACTGATCCGAGTTTAGAACTGGGCTGAGTGCAGACTGATCCGAGTTTTGAACTGGGCTGAGTGCAGACTGATCCGAGTTTTGAACTGGGCTGAGTGCAGACTGATCCGAGTTTAGAACTGGGCTGAGTGCAGACTGATCCGAGTTTAGAACTGGGCTGAGTGCAGACTGATCCGAGGTTAGAACTGGGCTGAGTGCAGACTGATCCGAGGTTAGAACTGGGCTGAGTGCAGACTGATCCGAGGTTAGAACTGGGCTGAGTGCAGACTGATCCGAGTTTAGAACTGGGCTGAGTGCAGACTGATCCGAGGTTAGAACTGGGCTGAGTGCAGACTGATCCGAGTTTAGAACTGGGCTGAGTGCAGACTGATCCGAGGTTAGAACTGGGCTGAGTGCAGACTGATCCGAGTTTTGAACTGGGCTGAGTGCAGACTGATCCGAGTTTAGAACTGGGCTGAGTGCAGACTGATCCGAGTTTTGAACTGGGCTGAGTGCAGACTGATCCGAGTTTAGAACTGGGCTGAGTGCAGACTGATCCGAGTTTTGAACTGGGCTGAGTGCAGACTGATCCGAGTTTTGAACTGGGCTGAGTGCAGACTGATCCGAGTTATGAACTGGGCTGAGTGCAGACTGATCCGAGTTTTGAACTGGGCTGAGTGCAGACTGATCCGAGTTTAGAACTGGGCTGAGTACAGACTGATCCGAGTTTTGAACTGGGCTGAGTGCAGACTGATCCGAGTTTTGAACTGGGCTGAGTGCAGACTGATCCGAGTTTTGAACTGGGCTGAGTGCAGACTGATCCGAGTTTAGAACTGGGCTGAGTGCAGACTGATCCGAGTTTAGAACTGGGCTGAGTGCAGACTGATCCGAGTTTTGAACTGGGCTGAGTGCAGACTGATCCGAGTTTAGAACTGGGCTGAGTGCAGACTGATCCGAGTTTAGAACTGGGCTGAGTGCAGACTGATCCGAGTTTAGAACTGGGCTGAGTGCAGACTGATCCGAGTTTAGAACTGGGCTGAGTGCAGACTGATCCGAGTTTTGAACTGGGCTGAGTGCAGACTGATCCGAGTTTTGAACTGGGCTGAGTGCAGACTGATCCGAGTTTTGAACTGGGCTGAGTGCAGACTAATCCGAGTTTTGAACTGGGCTGAGTGCAGACTGATCCGAGTTTTGAACTGGGCTGAGTGCAGACTGATCCGAGTTTTGAACTGGGCTGAGTGCAGACTGATCCGAGTTTAGAACTGGGCTGAGTGCAGACTGATCCGAGTTTTGAACTGGGCTGAGTGCAGACTGATCCGAGTTTAGAACTGGGCTGAGTGCAGACTGACCCGAGTTTTGAACTGGGCTGAGTGCAGACTGATCCGAGTTCCTTATCAGGTGGAAGTAGCAGTTGCTGATTGCTCATAATTCTTGACGGATATACGTACATTCACTCCATGAACGCGCTTAGGGTCCCCAGGAAACGTGTGGCTTGGTGAGAAGCGGTAGACGTTTTTGGTCAGATGCAGGTAGTGAATAGTATCTGTGTTGCCCATCAATATATTTGGAGCAACTATTGCACTGGGTCAGATCTGTCTAACTGTTGTCTTTAATGCCTGATAGCCAAAGTCAGTTTCACCGTGGCCAGATACAGGATGAGGCTCCATCTCATACTCAGCTTCAATGTTCACTCGATCATCTGCTATCACATTTCTGTCATATTCTATAACCTCTTTGACTGTCTGTGATGAATGTATTCTGTGGTTAACTATTGCTTCAGCCAGTGGTGGTATGATATTTTTCTCAACTCCTGCATTGAACACAGTGACAGAGGTTACTGTTCTTATAATGGAAGATGCAGTGGGCTGTTGAGACAGTATCCAGGAAAGTAGAGGTTGGAAGAGCCAAATATTTGGAATGAGGATTCTCTGGAGAATAGCCATCTCTGGTACAAGATTTTCAAAAAATTCTGTCTCCACTCCAGTACCGAGCATACTAGGGCAGTACCGAGCATACTAGGGCAGTACCGAGCATACTAGGGCAGTACCGAGCTTACTAGGGCAGTACCGAGCATACTAGGGCAGTACCGAGCATACTAGGGCAGTACCGAGCATACTCGGGAGTGGGTCGCACTCGAGCCTGTGAACTGCTTTGGCAAGGATACCAATTGTGGATTCTTTAGGTGGTGCAGATGAATGACCTGGTGGACCTTTGACAGACAGTTTCAGAATGAATTAATTGGCCCTTTTCACTAACACCGATGCCTGCAATCTGTTTGTTGACACCAGGAACAATTCCTTCAATCATAGGTAGACCCTCATCAAAGATATACTCAAGTTCAGTAACTCCCTTCTGTTCCAATCTTTTAGCTATTTCTCCAGCTCTTCCTCTGTTACCTCTTCATCTTCATCATGACCAAAACCAATGTAGAAGGACCTGACAAGTGCAATGCCTTCTGTCAGCAGATATTCCAATGCCTCTAAAATTCCCATCACACCATGTTTATCATCTAAGTTCCCACGTCCATAAATGTACACATCGACAATGTTCCCAGAGAACGCTGGAGCATCCCATTCTTCGAAGTTTGTGGCAGGAACAACATCCATGTGGCTCATAAGTAGATATGGTTTTAGATTTGGGTTGTTCCCATTGATGTGGTGTAAAAGGCTGTAGTTGTTAACTCGTTCAAATTCAACCAATGATGAACTGTGTACTGCTGGAAAGTTTTTGATGATGAAGTCACCAAACTTTCTGAGATCTTCCCTATTATAGTCACCAGCGTCTCGACTCACAGTCTGAAACTGTAAAGCTGTCTGAAACCTCTTCAGCCTTTGTTCTGACAATTGAATAAAATCATCATCTGTTGCTTTACATTCTTTGACTGGTGGACACTGCCCTGACAGGAGAACAGCTCTTATCGTAATGATGCTCAGAACAACAAGAAGAGATGTCAGTATAATTGCTTTAATCATCTTGTGAAACTTGTGAAGAAGATCGATGTGTGACCTTCTACCAGACGACAAGGAATAGATTTTAGATATGCACATCAATGACGATACATCTATAAATGAAGTAACCAAACAGCACAATAAAAATAGCACATGCAAACAACAAATTATACTATACATGACTACTTTCTCATGCGACTCTTCAATACAAAAGCAGATAGATTTAAAAAAAAAAGAAAGAAAGATGACAGTGATATAGTGGAAATACCCAAATGTAAGCTCCGGAAGATAGCAGCGTTGTTTGTCTGAAAATTCTCAAAGTATATTGTCCAAACAGTCAGCAATTGAGAAGTGCTGAAAGTGTGTAACCAAGAGAAGATGTATACTATGGCCAGACAGACGATAGAAATGTGCTCAGAAAAGTTACAAACGCAAACACAGGAACTGTCGCACAGTAAACGCAGAAGAGACGGTGGAAGAGATCCATAAACAGAAAGTTGTTAATAACGGTGAAAACAGAGATGAGTAAAATACAATGCAACACAGCACTTTCGCGAAACATGGTCACAATCTGCAAAAAGTTGGGAACCTTTGTTTTTTATGGAACAAGAGAGAAAATGGTATGTCGAACATTGACAGTTTTGTCGGTCTGTGACAAAGACGAAGAAAGTAAGGATGATATCAGGTGTGGGCCATATGTGTAGATCTACGGTCTTGTCATTTACAAATATCCCTGTAAAGTGGCAAAAAAAGTCAATAATACAACTTGCTCATCCATCAACTTAACCAGAACCCTGCGACATAAACTAAATATAAACCCAACGTAATTTATTTTTATCTATCTCATCATCATCATCATCATCATCATGTGCCATACCGGTTGGCGTAGACGATCATGTCCTTCCACAATCTTCTATCTACAGTGCATCGTATCAATTCTGTTGTTGACTGTTTTCCATGCCATTATACCACGCTATCCCGTATTTTCTCTCTTTGTCGTCCGCGATCTCTCTTTCCTTTTATTTTCCAAATTGTAACCAAGTGTTCCAACTTTCCTTTTCTCACGATGTGCCGGAAAAAAGTTTGATTGTTTCTTTCTTATGTTTATAGGAGCTCCATTTCTTTTTGGCCTCTGAGAATTTCCTCATTGGTCTTTTTAGCTGCCCATGGAGCTTTCAATATTCTTCTGAGAAATCCCATCTCTGTGGCCTCTTACCGTCTTTTCATTTGTGTGTAGGTGACAGGCAACCGTTTCACTGCCTGTTTCTTGTTGCAGTTTCCTTAAATTCCAAGTCCGATTTGCTGCCGGAGCTACTGAGTAGTGCTCTGTACACACCGTGAGCTTTGTGTTTCATCCGGATGGTGTTTCTATATTCAGATTGCTTACGATGAATGATGATATTGTATGATGAAGAACAATTCAGAATCGTTCAATTCAGTGAGGAAACGCCTTATGTCTTTTGACGTTTGCTGTATCTGCTATGATGAGGACTGCAACTGTCTTGCTTTGTTTGGATATTCAATGAGATGTTAAAACAGATGATTCCACTGGCACGGGCGGTTGAGCAATTATGGATTTCCATTCTTTTGCAGTGATACCGGGGCCTTCGAATATCCATAAACACATCTACATCCAAAATAGATCACATCGCCTTTCATCCAAACATTTATCACATCTAAATTGAAAATTAATCACATATAATCACATGTCGGCAACAAAGATTATAAGAAAGTTATCGTGACTGATGTTTCTGTTTCTATCTGGTAGTAAAGGCAAGTTGGATGCACTTCTGGGAGATTATCCTATACTGGACTATGCAAGAGCTCATCTCGCGCCATCCTGTGAACTAAAACTTATATCGAAAGTCTTCGGGGTAGATAGATACGGCTTAGGACTTCCTAAAGAATCTCCACTCAAGGTAAGATGTTATATCGGTAGATAATCAATGTTATCAGCAACATCATTGTCAACATCATTATCATGAAGAAAAAATACCATCAGCAGCATTATTATCGTTATCAATTGAGGAGCACAATTTAGACTACTTGATTAAGACATCAGAATCTCTCATGGTTGGGTTGTAAATTAACATCTTGAGTGATAAAGGTAAAGTACGAGACTTCAATAGGAATCTTAGGACGCCAGTTTTCACCCATATGTCCTCGGCCACCTATCTAGATGTCTTCGGAGACTTCTGGATAGTGTCGCTTTAAACATCGAAACTCACGATGCGAGACGGCAGTCCTCACCTTCCCACAGTGCTACCCTGGTACCAATTTCTGCTAGCGGCTGGGTCGACCGCGAGGGTATTTTTTTTTTCCCAACCACTAGTCCAGTTCATACTGCTCCCAGCGGGAATCGAACACGGATTGTCGGAATGTTGGTAGTCCAGTCGGGTGGTTTTCCCAACTAGACTACCGAAGCCCCAGTGATAAATGATTGTTTAACGACGTGAGAAATATCGGTCTTCGCTCTGATCTGGGCTCTAGAAGACCGAGTATTATTTTCCCGCGAGTGTGGACGAAGTTCAAATTTATTCAGCAGATCGCTGAAAATAAGAAAGACCATTGCGGCCCGCTACATCATTGTGGCCTTTAAAAAAAAAACATCGAAATCCTGATATATAACAACACCCTTATCACCTAAAGTATTATCTTCAACAATATGATGATCTTCATCTGTTTTGTTGTGTTCATAGAATCAGTTCAGCTGTAGCAAGAAATTTCTCGTATCCGCGGCACCTATTCACGCCAAAACTATATTGTCCTGCTATGATAGTTTATGACTAATATTGTCTTGCTATGATAGTTTATGACTAGTATTGTCCCTGCTATGATAGTTTATGACTAATATTGTCCATGATATGATAGTTTATGGCTAATATGTCTTGCTATGATAGTTTATTACTAATATTGTCTTGCTATGATAGTTTATGACTAATATTGTCCCTGCTATGATAGTTTATGACTAATATTGTCCATGATATGATAGTTTATGACTAATATTGTCTTGCTATGATAGTTATGACTAATATTGTCTTGCTATGATAGTTTATGACTAGTATTGTCCCTGCTATGATAGTTTATGACTAATATTGTCCATGATATGATAGTTTATGACTAATATGTCTTGCTATGATAGTTTATTACTAATATTGTCTTGCTATGATAGTTTATGACTAATATTGTCCCTGCTATGATAGTTTATGACTAATATTGTCCATGATATGTAAGTTTATGACTAATATTGTCTTGCTATGATAGTTTATGAGTAATATTGTCTTGCTATGATAGTTTATGACTAATATTGTCCATGATATGATAGTTTATGACTAATATTGTCTTGCTATGATAGTTTATGAGTAATATTGTCTTGCTATGATAGTTTATGACAAATATTGTCTTGCTATGATAGTTTATGACTAATATTGTCTTGCTATGATAGTTTATGATTAATATTGTCTTGCTATGATAGTTTATGAGTAATATTGTCTTGCTATGATAGTTTATGACTAATATTGTCTTGCTATGATAGTTTATGAGTAATATTGTCTTGATATGATAGTTTATGACTAATATTGTCTTGCTATGATAGTTTATGACTAATATTGTCTTGCTATGATAGTTTATGACTAATATTGTCTTGCTATGATAGTTTATGACTAATATTGTCTTGCTATGATAGTTTATGACTAATATTGTCTTGCTATGATAGTTTATGAGTAATATTGTCTTGCTATGATAGTTTATGACTAATATTGTCTTGCTATGATAGTTTATGACTAATATTGTCTTGCTATGATAGTTTATGACTATAATTGTCTTGCTATGATAGTTTATGACTTATATTGTCTTGCTATGATAGTTTATGACTAATATTGTCCTGCTATGATAGCTTATGACTAATATTGTCATGATATGATAGTTTATGACTAATATTGTCCTGCTATGATAGTTTATGACTAATATTGTCCTGCTATGATAGTTTATGACTAAGATTGTCCTGCTAAGATAGTTTATGATTAATATTGTCCTGCTATGATAGTTATGACTAATATTGTCCTTATATGATAGTTTATGACTAAGATTGTCCTGCTAAGATAGTTTATGATTAATATTGTCCTGCTAAGATAGTATATGATGAATATTGTCATGATATGATAGTTTATGACTAATATTGTCTTGCTATGATAGTTTATGATTAATATTGTCTTGCTATGATAGTTTATGACTAATATTGTCATGACATGATAGTTTATGACTAATATTGTCCTGCTAAGATAGTTTATGATTAATATTGTCCTGCTATGATAGTTATGACTAATATTGTCCTTCTATGATAGTTTATGACTAATATTGTCCTGCTGTGATAGTTTATGACTAATATTGTCCTGCTATGATAGTTTGTGACTAATATTGTCCTGCTATGATAGTTTATGACTAATATTGTCCTTGCTATGATAATTTATGACTAATATTGTGATGATATGATAGTTTATGACTAATATTTTCATGATTTGATAGTTTATGACTAATATTGTCCTGCTATGATAGTTTATGACTAATATTGTCCTGCTATGATAGTTTATGACTAATATTGTCCTGCTAAGATAGTTTATGACTAATATTGTCCTGCTAAGATAGTTTTTGACTAATATTGTCATGATATGATAGTTTATGACTAATATTGTCCTGCTAAGATAGTTTATGACTGATATTGTCATGATATGATAGTTTATGACTAATATTGTCCTGCTAAGATAGTTTATGACTAATATTGTCCTGCTAAAATAGTTTATGACTAATATTGTCTTGCTATGATAGTTTATGACTAATATTGTCCTGCTAAGATAGTTTATGACTAATATTGTCCTGCTAAGATTGTTTATTACTAATATTGTCTTGCTATGATAGTTTATGATTAATATTGTCATGATATGATAGTTTATGACTAATATTGTCATGATTGATAGTTTATGACTAATATTGTCCTTCTATGAAAATTGCGGCTGGCTTTGGCGATCATGAATCTCCTTTTACCTCGTAGTATCGCATTTCAGTGGATGTCAAACCTATGATTTCCCCACCATGTCGATTTTATTTATTAATTTTCATTTTTATAATTTCCACATGATATGTCGTTTAACGTCATCTCGTGACACTACATTTATGGTAATATCGTTCCACTAACTTAGTTACTTTTCCTTTTTGCACACGGCTCACTGTTGTAATAACCCTAATCGTGACGTTTTTGATACAATCTTTTTAATTTTTGTTCCCACTATTTCTGAGGAAAGGTTTCCAGAGTCTATTATTTTGATCTCATTATAAAATGTACATCTTATATAAGTGGTGAGTCAAGTTTATGACAGAATAGAAAAGAGTTTAATTTTTCAACTTTATTCACATGTTTTACATCTTATGCCATACCGACTGACGTAGGTATATCTTTGATTTGTCTTAATTTGTTTCCCTTTATCCAAGATTATATATATCCAACGTTATATATATATATATATATATATATATATATATATATATATATATAAACGTGCGAGCCGCGATAGCTCAGTGGTTAGTGAAATGGACTGCAAAGAACAAGGATGTAGGGTTCGATCCCAATCGACGTCTTCCGGGTTCACCCAGCCTTAAATGGGTACGTGATTTTTTTCTGGGAAAATAAAGCGGCACATGCGTAATACCGACCACATTACCCCACAAATCATGTGCTGAAGGTCTATAAAATGTATGGTCTCAAACATCATATTCCCTATACGCCACTTGGCGTGACGGGGGCTCTTTACTACTTTTTACACATCCACAATACAGCTATTTGGACTTTTTCTCTTTTCAATGAATTGTTCAGGTTAATAGTCTTTTCTTGCGTTTGTTCTTTCAAAGTTAGTTAAAGCCGTGTTGTTGGTGTATTTAGTCTTGCTTTATAATCAAAGTTGAACGATCATACTCACTAATATTATTACAACATAAATGCCAGCTTGGCCAATCTAAAAGTAAAGACGACCCAGAACCAAAGGATGCAATTCTTATTGGGGATGTGTTGAGTCTATGGATTAATATATCACAGCTAGTAATCACAGTACAATGCATTCGCGCCAATTCATCCTCATTTTAAAGGGAGGACTATGAAAATAAGTAGAAGGGGGGTAATAAAAACACAGATATCTTACTTTAGTACATCCAGCGATTCTCTAACTTTCTTCTATGTATCATTGTAGGCAGCGTTGTCCAAGAAGATCTCGGAGTATCATCGTGTTGGCTTCATTGACGATCTCATTGACGTCCACTTCGCTGATGCTCATTGTTTTAAAAAGAGAATATCGGAAGAGGACTCTCAGTTGGAAGTCACCCATCATGCAGGTAGGCCTGCGTCTTTATTTTGTTGAATATTTATTTGTTTAATCGTGTGGTCTTCTTATTTGATGCAGAGAAGGGATCAACAAACAGAAACGTTTTACAACTTTCCCAATGTAATGAAACCTACACAGAAGAACATAAATATAAGTTTATCGGGAAAAAAACTATAAAAAGAAATTGAAACAAGACAGAAACATGTCACTATATATAATGCCTTTAGGGCACCTGTTAGTCTACTGTTCTATTCTTTCTCCTTTGTGTTTGCACACTGACCCCTGTGTGAACTCCTCTGGTTCTGTGTGCATTTCTGCACATCTCTGCACATACACGACATCCACACTCAGGTTACCATTTCCTTTTCATTTTTACCTCGGCCTGACACACAGGGAAGACATTTTTATTTTCTTTAACATATTTGGATTATTATTTTTTTTTATGTTTCGTTATTAGTCTTACTTACATATCCGTGTGTGTGTGTTTTTTGTGTGTGTTCCTGCTGAAGGCCTATTGGGCCGAAACGTCGTTTAATCTGTGTCGTCCACTAATCACGCAAAGCTTCTAACATACCATTTTTTTTATTTTTCCCCACTATATATAATGGGAGACTAATGGAAAGAGACAAATCGGCAGACCTAAACTATGATACAGAGATATCTGTAAATCATCTCTGAATGACTTCACTGTCTGTGAAAATGACTGGGAATTTCTGGCAAGAGATCGCACATCATGTAGAGCCTGATAAAAAGCAACGGCATAACAACATTTGAGGCTATACTATGGCAAAACGTGGAAGAAAATAGACTTGAAAAACAAAAGATAGTAAATCCTGTGGATCAGTGGGTCTGACTTGTTCATGTTGTGGTAAGATTGTAATACTAACAGCTAGAAGAGATATCCAAGATGAAACAGAAAATGCAGACTAAAAAACAAGGCGTCTTCGAACTAACCAATATATCAAATGAGGTAGTAATAAAACAACTGCAACAGCAATAGAGATAGAATATAAAAACACAGTGTGAAAAAGGTTTACATAGATTATAAAATCCAACAGCGAGAAAACCAGCAAATTAGTCAACTTAATGAAAAAATAATCTTGGCAACGCTTTGGAGAGTCATTAGTAGAAAATAAAAGAACATTTATTGGAACCTTTTTTAAAAATAAAAACAGTTAAAAGTATAAGGGAATGAAATGAAAACTATAACATAACAGAAATTATCAATGACCAAAATAGTAATTCTCTAATAGACCCACTAAAAATAACTGACAAATGTAGGGAATACTTCAAGGGTCTCCTTAATTAATCCCCTTCCCCAGCACACCTCACTCCCTCAGGGGGCAGAATCATGATGTAATAACACAGGACCATGAAAGAACATCATGCCAAGATTATGAGAAACCAGATTAAGACCTGCTATAGAAACCAGATTAAGACATGTTATAAAAACCAGCTTAAGACCTGTAATAAAAACCAGATTAAGACCTGTTAAAGAAACCAAATTAAGACCCGTTATAGAAACCAGATTGATACCTGTTACAGAATCCCAGTTGACAGATGAACAGACGGGGTTTAGAAAAACATATAAGCTGCACAAATGCAATCTATCATTTTGAGAAGAATATAGAATATAACGAATGGAAACATCCTCAAAGAAACCAACCAACATAGAATATAACGAATGGAAACATCCTCAAAGAAACCAACCAACATAACAGCGGAGCTCCTAAAAAATCATCAGAAAGAAACAATCAACATTTTTCGGGCACATCATGATAAGAGGAAAGTTGGTATACTTGGTTACAACTAGCAAAATACATAGAAAGAGATATCGCGAACAATAAAGAGAGAAGATATTAGATAGCTTGGTGTCGTGGCATGGAAAACAGTCAACAATAGAATTGATACGATTCACTGTGGATAGAAGATTGTGGAATAACATGATCGCCTACGCAACCGGTATGGCACATGATGATTATGATATAATATTTTTAAAGGAATCTTTCATAGCATTTGTGCACCAGAGAAAGCTTAAGACTGAGTCGAATAGAAATGTATGATGGCAAACATGTGTTCATTGTGGAGTAGTCACCTTATTAGTTGCTGAAAAGTTGATACATTGATTGTAGTAGTGAACGAGAACATTAAAGGGACTTCTAAACCATTGGCTGTAGCATTCGACGAATTATCCCTGCTCTTGTTAATCACTTATATCGACACCAAATGCAAGAATGCTAAACCACAAAATGAAGATATGAAGGAACTAGTCTTTGCTGATGGTCAAGTCCTAATAGTTAACAACGAAATAGATTCTAAACTACACACAAGAGACAACAAATGAAGTGGTTTGATCATCTGGGCATTAGGTCAATTTTAAACTACACACAAGAAACAACAAATGAAGTTGTTTTCTCATCTTGGCATTAGATCAATTCTAAACTACACACAAGAAACAACAAATGAAGTTGTTTTCTCATCTTGGCATTAGATCAATTCTAAACTACACACAAGAAACAACAAATGAAGTTGTTTTCTCATCTTGGCATTAGATCAATTCTAAACTACACACAAGAAACAACAAATGAAGTTGTTTTCTCATCTTGGCATTAGATCAATTCTAAACTACACACAAGAAACAACAAATGAAGTTGTTTTCTCATCTTGGCATTAGATCAATTCTAAACTACACACAAGAAACAACAAATAAAGTGGTTTGATCATCTTGGCATTGCATCAATTATAATCTACACACAATAGACAACAAATAAAGTGGTTTGATCATCTTGGCATTGCATCAATTCTAATTTACACACAAGAGACAACAAATAAAGTGGTTTGATCATCTTGGCATTGCATCAATTATAATCTACACACAATAGACAACAAATAAAGTGGTTTGATCATCTTGGCATTGCATCAATTCTAATTTACACACAAGAGACAACAAATAAAGTGGTTTGCTCATCTGGGCATTGGATCAATTCTAATCTACATACAAGAAACAACAAAGTGGTTTGCTCATCTGGGCATTGGATCAATTCTAATTTACCATCAAGAAACAACAAAGTGGTTTGCTCATCTGGGCATTGGATCAATTCTAATCTACATACAAGAAACAACAAAGTGGTTTGCTCATCTGGGCATTGGATCAATTCTAATCTACATACAAGAAACAACAAAGTGGTGTGCTCATCTGGAAAGAAATCGAGAGATTTTATACCATACAAAACATATGAAAAGATTAGATGGAAGAATAGCCGCAGCAAACTCAGAATAAGTTGAAGATCTGAAAAGCGCTACTTCATTTCCCAATGGGTGAGACTGCCAGAAGGCCCCCCCCCCCTCCAAAAAAAACAAAAAAACAATGTGTTATCTCCCGTCCCCCGAATGAGTCCATGAAGATAAACGAGAGGATTTGATAGTAAAAATGTGTTATCTCCCGTACACCCGAATGAGTCCATGAAGATAAACGAGAGGATTTGATAGTAAAAATGTGTTATCTCCCGTACACCCAAATGAGTCCATGAAGATAAACGAGAGGATTTGATAGTAAAAATGTGTTACTCCTGGAGAACAACGTTGAGAGTAGATGGAAACTGAAGAAAATCAAAACTGCCAAAAGTTGTAAGCAGTCGGTGCCAATAAAAATATGTCTAAAGAAAATAATGTTTTGGGGAATTTTGCGTAAACAAAGTTTAGAAGCAACACCAAACAAATGGAATATTGGGGGTGTGGGGAGCTAATGAAATAAATACAGAGAAGAAAACAGTCCGTTACGTGTAAATGTTTAACACCTGTTATATTTCATTTACCAAAACACCAATCAAGCTTGTTTCGAGTCATTGTTTTTTATATTTTTCTGTCATTTATGTTTTTTAGCTATGAAATGTTTTAGACACAAGACAGTAAAACAGCCTCAGAGATTGGATCGCAAGTAAGGAACTGAGAAAAAAACAAGAAATAATTCCCCCAATAGAATATATAAAGAAGCCACAGATAAAATGTTGTGAAATAAGTGATAAGACAGAAAGATCAAAACACAACACAAGGAGTCTTTAATAAGCCCTGCGAGAAAGACCAGACTCAAGGGTCGAATATTAGAAACACTAGGAAACATATCAGCGAAAGAGATCAATAAAACGACAAGAGACTGCAATCTGTATCTACCCTCGACGGTGAAAGCCAAAATGGGGAAGGAAAGAAGAAAAAATATTTGCTATTAGGACATATTATCATCATCAAGTCTAGGGGAGATCATTTCGCTCTTGACTGCCAGTCTGAAAGTTTTTTATTTTATTGTATTCTATTTCTTTTTATCTTTAGAGTCAAATTGTTGCTTGTCTCATTGTGTGTTGTCTGTTCGAGTTCTTTGACGTGTTCATCCTGTTGTTGCCTAGAGTCTACTTCCTAGGTCACCTTTTCTCAGCTTTTTAGGAGTTATGTCCCTCATTATTGCTCTTTGATGTTCGTTAAAGCATTTGATTTGCCCAGAGCATGTGTCAGTTTTCTTTTCTTAATAAATTCCCTAGCTAGTTTGTTTTCATTTATTCTTTTTATACCGTAAAATAATTTTTTTTCTTGGTTCTTTTATCCTTACCAGAATATCTGGGAGCATTCTTCTGTAGCGTTTTATCTCAAATAATTGTGTTTCAATTCAGCGTTCTGAGTTAGTCTTCATATTCTCCGTTCGTGCGAACCTATTTTAGGAAGCCGCGATAGCTCAGTAGTTAGTGAACTGGACTACAAAGGACAAGTGTGCGGGCTCGGTCCTTATCTACCGCTGCCAAGTTCACCAAACCTTAAATGGGTTCCGGTTTATTTTTTTTTTTTGCCTGGGAAAGTAGGAAAGTAAAGCGGAATGGGCGTAATACTGATCACATTGCCCAAAAAATAAAGTGCTGAATTTATATAAATAATGTGGGCACTAACATCATATTCCCCACACTTGACGGGGCACTTTACCTACCTTAATCATACAAGACCGAACCTGGACGTTCACGAATAAATATAACATGAAGCTTGTCACCACATATATGAGATGTTTAAGGAGACGCTTGGAGAGAATCAGAAACGATGTTATATAAGAGATTGGGCATTGGATCAATTCTAAACTACACACAAGAGACAACAAATGAAGTGGTTTGATCATCTGGCCGTTAGGTCAATTTTAAACTACACACAAGAGACAACAAATGAAGTGATTTGATCATCTGGCCGTTAGGTCAATTCTAAACTGCACACAAGAGACAACAAATGAAGTGATTTGATCATCTGGCCGTTAGGTCAATTCTAAACTGCACACAAGAGACAACAAATGAAGTGATTTGATCATCTGGCCGTTAGGTCAATTCTAAACTGCACACAAGAGACAACAAATGAAGTGATTTGATCATCTGGCCGTTAGGTCAATTCTAAACTGCACACAAGAGACAACAAATGAAGTGATTTGATCATCTGGCCGTTAGGTCAATTCTAATCTGCACACAAGAGACAACAAATGAAGTGACTTGATCGTCTTGTCATTAGGTCAATTCTAAAGTACACACAAGAGACAACAAATGAAGTGATTTGATCATCTGGCCGTTAGGTCAATTCTAAACTGCACACAAGAGACAACAAATGAAGTGATTTGATCATCTTGTAATTTGGTCAATTCTAAACTACACACAAGAGACATCAAATGAAGTGATTTGATCATCTTGTCATTTGGTCAATTCTAAACTACACACAAGAGACAACAAATGAAGTGATTTGATCATCTGGTCATTAGGTCAATTCTAAACTACACACAAGAGACAACAAATGAAGTGATTTGATCATCTTGTCATTTGGTCAATTCTAAACTACATACAAGAGACAACAAATGAAGTGATTTGATCATCTTGTCATTAGGTCAATTCTAAACTACACACAAGAGGCAACAAATGAAGTGATTTGATCATCTTGTAATTTGGTCAATTCTAAACTACACACAAGAGACAACAAATGAAGTGATTTGATCATCTGGGCATTAGATCAATTCTAAACTACACACAAGAGACAACAAATGAAGTGATTTGATCATCTTGTCATTTGGTCAATTCTAAACTACACACAAGAGACAACAAATGAAGTGATTTGATCATCTTGTAATTTGGTCAATTCTAAACTACACACAAGAGACAACAAATGAAGTGATTTGATCATCTGGTCATTAGGTCAATTCTAAACTACACACAAGAGACAACAAATGAAGTGATTTGATCATCTTGTCATTTGGTCAATTCTAAACTACACACAAGAGACAACAAATGAAGTGATTTGATCATCTGGGCATTAGATCAATTCTAAACTACACACAAGAGACAACAAATGAAGTGATTTGATCATCTGGGCATTAGATCAATTCTAAACTACACACTAAAATACTTTACTAATACCTCTTTACTTACTATAGACATACATTGCATTGAAAAAATACAGTAATAATAAAATAGTAGTAATAATAATATTCAAAGCAAGACATGCGAAATGACTCTCCATGGTAGCCAACTTTCGACGCGGAGACGGCACCCAATGTTGATGAATAATAATAATTATCACAATTTTTCAAATTATGAGGGAAAGCTCCTTAGTTTACAAAAAAGGTGATTTTCGTGTATACCATAACTGTCGTGGCGTTGTCATGTCACAGACATGGTACTAGGAATGTTCGATTTTAACATTCAGTTTAAGAAAACCAATCTCATTGAAACAGAATTAAGTCGCTATTAACGACCTGCCTGAAGATATCGGTTGGTATGTTCTTACTGAAAAATCGACAGTGGATCGCATGACGTCAATCGACTTCGTTTGTTGTCGTATTTTTACCAATCTCCTTCGATTCTCTTATTGTTTCTTTCAATCTCCTGATGGTCTCTTGCTACATCTATTTACTTTCTGCTGTCTTCTTCTATCTCCTTTGGTCTCCTCCTTGTCTCTATTGTTTTCTCTTGACTCCCTCTGTCTGCTCCTGTATCATTCTATCTCTTGCTGCCTCTTGTCCCCACTCCCCCACACTCGCCTGTTACTATCTTCTTCTGTCTTCTCTTCAGTCCCCCGACCTTCAGGTGTCTTCTTCTGTCTCCTCTTGATTTCTCTCCCAATCCTTCTTCTGTCTTCTCTTCAGTCCTCCGACCTTCAGCCGTTTTCTCCTGTCTCCTCCTTTTTTCTCTCCCATATTTTCGTCTGTCTCCTCTTGGTTCCTCTCCCAGGCTTTCTCCTGTCTCCACTTGTTTTCTATCCCAGGCCTTCTCCTATCTCCACTTGTTTTCTCTCCAAACCTGCCCTGTCTCCTCTTGTTTTCTCTCACAGGGCTTCGCCTGTCTCCACTTGTTTTCTCTTCCAGGCCTTCTCCTGTCTCCACATGTTTTCTCTTCTACGCCTTCTCCTGTCTCCTCTTGTTTTCTCTACCATACCTTCTCCTGTCTCCTCTTGATTTCTCTCCAATGCCTTCTCCTGTCTCCTCTTGTTTTCTCCTCCATGTCTTCTCCTGTCTCCTCTTGATTTCTCTCCCATGCCTTCTCCTGTCTCCTCTTTTTTCTCTCCTACGGCTTCTCCTGTCTCCTCTTGTTTTATCTCCCATGCCTTCTCCTGTCTCCTCTTGATTTCTCTACCATGCTTTCTCCTGTCTCCACTTGTTTTCTCTTCCAGGCCTTCTCCTTCTCCACTTGTTTTCTCTTCTACGCCTTCTCCTGTCTCCTCTTGTTTTCTCTCCCATACCTTCTCATGTCTCCTCTTGATTTCTCTCCAATGCCTTCTCCTGTCTCCTCTTGTTTTCTCCTCCATGCCTTCTCCTGTCTCCTCTTGATTTCTCTCCCATGCCTTCTCCTGTCTCCTCTTGTTTTCTCTCCCATGCCTTCTCCTGTCTCCTCTTGATTTCTCTACCATGCTTTCTCCTATCTCCACTTGTTTTCTCTCCCATGCTTTCTCCTATCTCCACTTGTTTTCTCTCCCATGCTTTCTCCTATCTCCACTTGTTTTCTCTCCCATGCTTTCTCCTATCTCCACTTGTTTTCTCTCCCAGGCCTTCTCCTGTCTCCTCTTGTTTTCTCCTCCATGTCTTCTCCTGTCTCCTCTTGATTTCTCTCCCATGCCTTCTCCTGTCTCCTCTTTTTTCTCTCCTACGGCTTCTCCTGTCTCCTCTTGTTTTATCTCCCATGCCTTCTCCTGTCTCCTCTTGATTTCTCTACCATGCTTTCTCCTGTCTCCACTTGTTTTCTCTTCCAGGCCTTCTCCTTCTCCACTTGTTTTCTCTTCTACGCCTTCTCCTGTCTCCTCTTGTTTTCTCTCCCATACCTTCTCATGTCTCCTCTTGATTTCTCTCCAATGCCTTCTCCTGTCTCCTCTTGTTTTCTCCTCCATGCCTTCTCCTGTCTCCTCTTGATTTCTCTCCCATGCCTTCTCCTGTCTCCTCTTGTTTTCTCTCCCATGCCTTCTCCTGTCTCCTCTTGATTTCTCTACCATGCTTTCTCCTATCTCCACTTGTTTTCTCTCCCATGCTTTCTCCTATCTCCACTTGTTTTCTCTCCCATGCTTTCTCCTATCTCCACTTGTTTTCTCTCCCATGCTTTCTCCTATCTCCACTTGTTTTCTCTCCCAGGCCTTCTCCTGTCTCCACTTGTTTTCTATCCTACACCTTCTCCGGTCTCCTCAAAGTCTCAACTTTTCCTCTCCTATTGTCTTATGTTTTTCGCTTCTTCATCTCGTCTTGTCTTTTCCCCGGCTCTCTCCTATCTGCCATGATCATCTCTCCTGATCATCTCCCCTGATCATCTCCTCTTATCATCTCTCCTGATCGTCTCCCCTGATCATCTCCCCTGATAATCTCTCCTGATTATCTCCCCTGATCATCTCCCCTGATAATCTCCCCTGATCATCTCCCCTGATCATCTCCCCTGATCATCTCTCCTATTCATCTCCCCTGATCTTCTCGTGCTTCTGTTTTATGTTTTCCACTCTCCTCCTCTCTCCTAACCCCTGACTATGGGCTGATAAAGCAATGACGTCAGACACTACCTGTGACGTTTTATAAAACAACAACAAAACCTTCCAACCTCTATCTGTCGTTTGCCGAGGATGCAGCGAGGGTTATGCCCACGTCTGACCTATCTTGAGCACCTTTACAATTTATGCCAATCATGAGCTTGCCTCTTTCTCGATTTCTTTCCAGAGACTTCGACAACTGTTCTTATGAAATTTTGCATTTCTCATGAGTACATTTCTTATCCGTTTAACGCTCACTGCTTTCATTGTGTCTATTTTGAAAGGAAGGAAGGAAGGAAGGAAGGAAGGAAGGAAGGAAGGAAGGGAGGGAGGGAGGGAGGGAGGGAGGGAGGGAGGAAGGAAGGAAGGAAGGAAGGAAGGAAGGAAGGAAGGAAGGAAGGAAGGAAGGAAGGAAGGAAGGAAGGAAGGAAGGAAGGAAGGAAGGAAGGAAGGAAGGAAGGAAGGAAGGAAGGAAGGAAGGAAGGAAGGAAGGAAAAGTAAGAAATGAACCCAGTCATGCACTGAGTAAAGTGTATAGTAATAAAGTATTATTTCCTTAGTTTTACATTGGCATACATCTTTTACAATGTGATCAGCACAACACCAGGACTATTTTTCTTTCCCAGGAAAAAAAGTCCTGTGTAGTTATTTAAGACTAGGTGAACCTAGAAGCTATTAATCGAGATCGATCCAGCCCTTCTATTCTCAGGAGGCTAGGTTAGTTCACTGACTGTAGATAGGCACAAATATAATAAAGTATTCAAAATATGTTGAATATCAAGCAGGACGCAAGTCGAGCGGCAATAAGGAAAACACATTAAGAGGTGTCATTGCACTAAATTGGAGCCGCGATAGCTCAGTGGTTAGTGAACTGGACTACAAAGAACAAGAGGTAGGGTTCGATCCCAACCGACGGCTTCCGGGTTCACCCAGCCTTAAATGGGTACCAGATTTTTTTCTTGGAAAGTAAAGCAGCACGGGCGTAATACCGACCACATTACCCCAAAAATCATGTGCTGAAGGTCTGTAAAATATAGGGTCACTAACACCATATTTCCCTATACGCCACTTAGCGTGACGGGGGTACTTTACTTTACTTTTTTATTGCACTAAATTGAGATAGTCACTAATTATAATTAGAGAGCGACGATCGCTCAGTGGTTAGTGAACTGGATTACAAAGGACAAGAGGTAGGGTTCGATCCCAACGTGAACCACAGCACAACCAACACACCTACGTCCGTCCACTTAACGTCTTTTAAGGACGGATGGCGAAGAGGCGCAGTCGACGGGTGAATGCAGAAGAAGAAAACAGAAGAATAAAAAAGGTAAAAACAGAAGAAGAAAGCACGGTAAAACAGAAGGAGGCAGAACAAGAAAGCGGAAGATAAAAAAAGGTAAAAACAGAAGAAGAAAGCGGAAGATAAAAAAAGGTAAAAACAGAAGAAGAAAGCACGGTAAAACAGAAGGAGGCAGAAGAAGAAAGCGGAAGATAAAAAAAAAGGTAAAAACAGGAAGAAAGCACGGTAAAACAGAAGAAAGCAGAAGAAGAAAATTGAAGAAGAAAAAAAAATAAGGTAAAAACAGAAGAAAAGAAGGTAAAAAATAAAAGAAGGTACCAGATGATGAAATCGGAAGAAGAAAAAAAGAAAGCTAACAAAAAGTAAGAACAGAAGAAAGAAAATAGTAGAATAAAACAAAAGAAGAAAACCGAAGGTGAAAACAGAAGAATGAAACAGAAAAAAACAGAAGAATGAAAACAAAAGAAGAAAATAGAGCAAGAAAGCAAGTAGAAAACAAAACAAGACAACAGAAGATGAAAACAAGTCGAAAACATAAGAAGATCGAACAGACAATAAACAAATGTAACGTCACAGAAGCCACTTTTTGCAGAAACGTTGAGTTGAGTTTCGTGTAGACGTGCATCAGTAAGAAGTATACAATTATACTCCTCATTCCGTTTGTTTCCTCACCTCTTCATTTATTTGCACAGAAATGCTGTTTGATAACTATGGACTTTCAACGACGTTAACAAAGGGTAGCGCAAGATCACAGCTACTGAAATGAGATGTTTTCCTTGGACATTTTATGACGTGATCACTTGTCATGTCAGCGCACGCCAGCTTTATATCTCAAGCGAAATCACCAGGAACCATAACTATTCTCGAATATCACTTTCTCCTATTTTTAACTTCCGGAAGTCGTGTGCTCGGGGTGCTCCTTGCCGTACAGGCAGATATTCTTTGACTTCAGAGCTGCTCTCATTTTGGTTTTTTTTTTCGTCGTGAGTTTTTGACGTTTTTTGGTAGATTTTCCCATTTTGATTTTGCATATCATTTTGGTTTGTTTTTACTTTTCGTCGTGAGTTTTTGACGTTTTTGGGTAAATTTTTTTCATTTTGATTTTGCCTATCATTTTGGTTTTTTTTTTTCGTCGTGAGTTTTTGACGTTTTTGTGTAGATTTTTCCACATTGATTTTGTGCAGGCTGCAGCCAGTTTCTTGCCTACTCTTTTTGATTTCCGTCTCCCAAAGGAGATTCTTTTACGTGCTCAGAATGCACAAGAGACCTCCTGTTATTTTGCTGTTATCCGAGGGAGCTAGACATCTGATCTCCCTACACAGAGACCATGAGATACAAACTCGGAACGCTCTTTTCTAAAGGCTCACGTCTTACTTTTAGACCACCCAGCCCCCCGTGGTGATATATTTTTTTCTTTTTCAAGTGAGAAATAAACATGAAACATGAAACATGAAACATGAAACTAGTCAGAACAAAACCAGTTTCTTGTAGATACAATAAATTCAATGGTTTGGACAGGTAGCACGGGGGCGATAAACATAATTCCACAGGAAGTATAAACAACGGTTAACCATGATTCAGCAACATAAGCGGAAGAGAATGGCCTCCCACGAGATGGACAAACCAAATACCTGACGTCACACAAAGCGTCGTTTGGGAGTATAACCAAAGAGTAATGTCAAGGACACTCAGTTTCTCCGCTAAAACACAAAAGAGGCAGTAGTTTATCACGGATACTTTAGTTGATTGATAAAATTAATTTAAATGAGCTACATTTGAACATTTTGAGATCATCTCTGAATGACTTCACAATCTGTGACAATGATTGTGAACATCTGGCAAGTGATCGCACATCATGGACAGCATGTATAGGGAACGGCATAACATCATTTGAGACTGTGCTAAGGCAAATCTTAAAAGAGAAAAGACTCATGAAAAAGGATGGAAAACCCTGTGGATCAGTGGGCCTGACTTGTTCATTCTGTGGCCGTGTGCGTTTGTCAAACAGTGGTAGAATTAGCCACGAGAGAAGCTGTTCGTCAAAAACAAAACCTAAAAAAAAAAAAAATACACAATAGCTTCCACTAGACCGTCTGACAAGACGAAAAGGGACATATATTTTAACATTTTAAAATATGTGTGGTTCGTTATTGAAAACCGCATCACTACTTCTTCTTCCCTCCATCATTTGCCTTCCAGCGTCGAGAGGAGATATAATTTGCTGTCTTTTGCTCCTCTGTTCGCTTCTGCTGCTATTATATTTCCTAGTGTTTCTAATATACCGCCAATCCATCTTTTTCGTGGTCGGCCCTTGCGTCTAGTGTTCTCGCAACGTTTATTGAAGGCTCATTGTGTTGTGTTTTGATCTTTCTGCCTTGTCACGTGGCTAAACCCTTTTATCTGTTGTTTCTGTATATATTCTATGGCGGGGGCTATTTCTAGCTTTTTTCTCAGTTCTTCATTTCTGATTTTATCTCTCAGACTGTTTCCTGTCATTCGTCTGACACAGTTCATCTCAGTAGAGGTTATTTTTCTTATTGTTCTTGCAACTATGCTCCAGCACTGTCATTGGCAGCACAACGTTGGGATGAAGATTGTAACGCTGCATCACTGACCAAATTTTCATTTAAAGATCCTGTTAAAATGTGCATTATTCTACTTATAAAAATCATTCCCACATAAATGTTGATTTGAGAAAGGTTACATTTTGTGTGAAGTGTCGCATATATTGATTTATTTGGTTATTTGGTTATAGAAGGCCCCGGTATCACTGGAAACGAATTAAAGTCCATAATTGCTCAACCGCCCGTGCCAGCGTAATCATCCGAATTAATATCTCATCTCCCAAACAAAGAAAGGTAACTGTAGTCCCCATCGTAGCAGTCTCAGCACATGCCAAACGACATAAGGATATACTGATACCATTTCCATATAATATCAATTGTAAGAATGAATACAATGCACTAGACTAAGAACTTATTCATCCATGATTGCTAGGACACTTCCAGGATTAGAAAAACAAACAACTTTGAAGAGGTAGAGAACAAGAACACAGATTAAATTACAAAAGAATACAATTATGTTTATTTTACTTTATTTGTTGGTCTAATCTAATTAAAATCTAATTTACCAACATTTTAAATAATAAACATACATTTTTATGTGCGCGTTTTTGGATTAAGTGTTTTTTTATAGAGCCGCGATAGCTCAGTGGTTAGTGAACTGGACTACAAAGGACAAGAGATAGGGTTCGATCCCAACTGACGGCGTCCAGGTTCACCCAGCTTTTAATGGGTACCGGATTTTTTTTCTGGGAAAGTAAAGCGGCACGGGCGTAATACCGACCACATTACCCCAAAAATCATGTGCTGAAGGTCTGTATAATTTATGGTCACTAACACCATATTCCCTGTACGCCACTTGGCGTGACGGGGGCTCTTTACTTTTTACTTACTTCCAAGATTAGAGAAACAAACAGCTTTGAATAGGATAAAGACCAAGAACACAAAGATTAAATTACAAAAAAAATACAATTCGGTTTATTTTATTTTATTTGTTGGTCTAATCTAATTAAAATCTAACGTACCAACATTTTAAAAAATAAACATAAATTATTATGTACGCGTTTTTGAATTAAGTATGTTTTTAATCATTTATGTTTTTATTGATGTTTTTTTTTATTTCATTCATTTTTAAAAAAGGGGAGGAGTGATGAATCGCTTGTCCTTTATTTTTTTTATTTCCCTTCTAACCGCGTCAATATGTAACGATCCTTAGCTAGACCATCCCTGGATGAGTTGAAGAGATTAGGTTTCTTCACAAAGTCATTGGTAATCGTGGTTTTATTTCCTGTGTGTGTATATGTGTGTATGTGTGTGTGATTGTGTGTGTACTGACATGTAATCGATTACAAAACGATTTCCTGAAGGGGATAATTGGATGTAGGGAAATGTCTGAGAGTTGCAAAACAGTAATTATTATATGAGTCCGGTAGCTTCTTCTATTATGTTTGTAAACCACTATTGTATTAGTTTGTGTAGGAGCTGGTGGGTTTTCTAGTGTTTGCACACAACGCTTGTATAATTAGTTATATAGAGACGGGTGGGTTTTCTAGTGTTTACACGCAACGCTTGTATTATTGGTTATATAGAAACCGGTGGATTTTCTAGTTTTGTTTGTTTGTATTTTTTTTTTTATACATTAGTGTTATTGGTTTTATAGAAATGAGTAGGTTTTCTAGTATTTTTACTTTCGATGCCTCATGAGTTATATAGAAACGGGTGGGTTTTCTAACATTTTTACATTCGATGCATCATTAGTTATATAGAAACGGGTGGGTTTTCTAACATTTTTACGTTCGATGCCTCATTAGTTATATAGAAACGGGTGGGTTTTCTAACATTTTTACATTCGATGCATCATTAGTTATATAGAAGCGGGTGGGTTTTCTAACATTTTTACGTTCGATGCCTCATTAGTTATATAGAAACGGGTGTTTTTTTTTTCTAGTACGTTTACATATGATGCCTTATTATACCCCTTTATCCCTCTGGTTCTATCGTGAGCCCTCCGACTTACACCAACATTTGTACTATATGTCGTAAAAATTGTTTTTTTTTTAACTTTTTTTATGCCTCAATATTTATTTATAAACGGGTGGGTTTTCTATTATCTGTATATTATTCTTGTGTGATTTGTTATATAGACTGGTGGGTTTTGTAGTATTTGTATATTATTCTTGTGTGATTTGTTATATAGACTGGTGTGTTTTCTAGTATCTGTATATTATTCTTGTGTGATTTGTTATATAGACTGGTGGGTTTCAATTATTTGTATATTATTCTTGTGTGTTTTGTTATATAGACTGGTGGGTTTTCTAGTATCTGTATATTATTCTTGTGTGATTTGTTATATAGACTGATGGGTTTCAAGTATTTGTATATTATTCTTGTGTGTTTTGTTATATAGACTGGTGGGTTTCAATTATTTGTATATTATTCTTGTGTGTTTTGTTATATAGACTGGTGGGTTTTCTAGTATCTGTATATTATTCTTGTGTGATTTGTTATATAGACTGATGGGTTTCAAGTATTTGTATATTATTCTTGTGTGTTTTGTTATATAGACTGGTGGGTTTTCTAGTATCTGTATATTATTCTTGTGTGTTTTGTTATATAGACTGGTGGGTTTTCAAGTATTTGTATATTATTCTTGTGTGTTTTGTTATATAGACTGGTGGGTTTCAAGTATTTGTATATTATTCTTGTGTGTTTTGTTATATAGACTGGTGGGTTTCAAATATCTGTATATTATTCTTGTGTGATTTGTTATGTAGACTGGTGGGTTTCAAGTATCTGTATATTATTCTTGTGTGTTTTGTTATATAGACTGGTGAGTTTTCTAGTATCTGTATATTATTCTTATGTGATTTGTTATATAGACTGGTGGGTTTTCAAGTATTTGTATATTATTCTTGTGTGTTTTGTTATATAGACTGGTGGGTTTTCAAGTATCTGTATATTATTCTTGTGTGATTTGTTATATAGACTGGTGGATTTTCAAGTATCTGTATATTATTCTTATGTGATTTGTTATATAGACTGGTGGGTTTTCAAGTATTTGTAGACCTGAGTGTGTTGTCAGTTATATAGAGTCTGGTGGATTTTCAATTACTTGTTCGCTGCGATGTGCTACACAACATAGAACTGCACACACGCTACATATATTAGAGCAATAGAGGGAAACTTCCGAGGCGATAATCAACGAATCAATTGGGAGGAAGAGGTATGTTTACAGCACTCGGAAAAAATGACAAATAATCAACAACATAAAAAAACAAAGAACAATATATGGTCCTAAGCAGGATCGAACCAGTACACCTCTGCACTGCGCCTTGCCACGAGAAGCCAAACGTTAGGGAACACTGCCAACTCAGCTAACTAAAAAAATTAGCCATCATTGTCGATGTCTTTCACGCAGGTGTTCTCATGACTATAGCACATGGCTGCGATCACAACTAGAGAATAAATTGTGTATCTGTATTTTCCCTGTTAAGACAAGTATCTCCCGGATAGTGTAGGGCTGAATACTTGCGTTGCAGACAAGCATTTAGGACGAAGCAGCACGGATAGTAGTTTCCAGTGGTTTAGACTGGAGACAAATAATAATAAAAGAATATTATTATACAAGTGCTGTAAATATGCCTCTTTCTCTGAATTGATTCACTGATTATCGCCTCGGAAGTTTCCCTCTATAATGATATTCATTTATTATTATTTGTCTCCAGTCTTAACCACTGGAAACTACTATTCGTGCTGTTTAGTCCTGTGAAAAGGAAAGAAAACAGACGATGAAGTCTTAAAATAGCTAAAAATGAAAAGAGAACAAATGAGATTTTTGGGGCATGTTAAAAGACACAACAGCCTACTAAAAGGAATATTAGAAAGGAAAATACAAGGTAAAAGAGACAGTGGACGAGTAACATAAAAAGATGGACAAGTCAGCTTATGGCAATAAACACTATACAAGCAAGAGATAGAGCGGAACGACGCTTCATCGTCGCCAACCTTCGATGCAGACACTCAATGTTGATGACTGTCCAACAAGGAAATAACCCTAGGCAAAACGGGCACTCTACAATACAATTTTAATCCCAACGTTGTGCTACCAATGCCAGACCTAGACCCTAGACTCAAGAACAATAAGAAAAACAATCACCACCGAGATGAAGTGTGTTAGACGAATGACAGGAAACAGCCTTAGAGATTAAACAAGAAACGAAGAACTGGCAAAAGACAACAAATCAGGGAATATTTCCAGCTGATAAAATATATACACACACAACAAAAAACAACAGATAAAATGGTTTGACCACGTGATAAAACAGAAAGACCAAAACACAACGAGCCTTTAATAAACGGTGCGAGAACACCAGACCCAAGAGTTAAATACGAAAAGATCGATTGCTGGAATATTATAAACACTAAGAAACACAATAGCAGAGGCCAACATCAGAGCTAAAGACCACAAGCTATATCTCTCCTTTACACTGAAAAGCTCATGATGGAAGAAAGGAGCAAATGTATTGATACGTACTTCTCGTTAGGTGCTGTGTAATGGATTGAGCATTATTGTATTTGCATAAACTTCAATAAAGTAGATTACGCTAACAACACAGAGATTACATAGAACGTAACAGAGACAGATATGCAAACGATCAGTTAAAGAAGAAAACGGAAAGAATCGATAAAAGACCTGAACAGAAATAATTGGTAACACGAGTGCCCAGGACAGATCGGTAACAGAATTAATGGAGAGATCAATAACCCCAAGGACAGGTTATATTAACTTACTCGGTAATGCTCGTCATTTGGACAGATTAGAGCGTGTTGCTTCATCCTTATCTGCTTTGTTTCTTCATATTCTCCTTTAGTTGGATTTTCACCTTCTGTGTCGTTCACCGGTTGATCGCTATTGCTATTAAATTAGAGCTTGCTGTTTCATTCTTATTAACTTTGTTTCTTTGTTTCTTTATCTTCTTCTACATTAACTTGCTTCTTATTCCTGGTCACTCTCTTCGCCTTCAAGGTTAGGTTTCTTCATCGTATTGACTAACTTTCTTCATCTTGGTTAACTTCATTCATCTTCTTGGTTAACGTTCTTCATCTTCATGGTTAACGTTCTTCATCTTCTTGGTTAACGTTCTTCATCTTCATGGTTAACGTTCTCCATCATATTGGTTAACTTTCTTCACCTTGGTTAACTTCATTCATCTTCTTGGTTAACGTTCTTCATCTTCATGGTTAACGTTCTTCATCGTATTGGTTAACGTTCTTCATCGTATTGGTTAACGTTCTTCATCGTATTGGTTAACGTTCTTCATCGTATTGGCTAACTTTCTTCATCTTGGTTAACTTCATTCATCTTCTTGGTTAATTATATGTATCTTCTTTGTTAACGTTCTTCATCGTATTGGCCAACTTTCTTCATCTTGGTTAACTTCATTTATCTTCTTGGTTAATTAAATTCATCTTCTTTGTTAACGTTCTTCATCATATTGGCTAAATTTCTTCATCTTGGTTAACTTCATTCATCTTCTTGGTTATATTTCTTCATCGTATTGGCTAAATTTCTTCATCTTCTTTAACTTTCTTCATCTTCTTGGTTAACGTTTCTTCTTCCTTCATTTTCTTCATTTTCCTGCTTAAATGTGTTCACCTTCTTCTTCATTAGCTTTCATTGTCATTTTTTGCCGTCCTTCTGGAGTGATCATGTCTCTCCACAACTTTCGATCTCGACAGTTATTTATTCATTCTGTTGTTGACCTTCTGCCAAGCCATTATCTTAAGCTGTCTGGTTATCTTTTGCCTTTGCTTCCCTCTATTCTTCTTTCCCTCGATTTTTTCCTGTTTGTTACAGTATATTCCAGCTGTTCCTTTCTCATTACATGGCCACAAAATGATGATTGTTTCTTTCTAATATTTGAAATTAGCTCTCTTTTGTTGGCCTCTTTCAGAACGTTTTCATTACTCTTCTTAGCTGTCCTTGGTATTCTCACCATTCTGCTGTAAAACCACATTTCTACAGACTAAAGTGATTTTTTTACAAGACGGGGTCCACAAAATCTCACAAATGAGAGGAAGTCATTTCAGTGTTTGAGGGACTGATTTCAGTAATTGAGGGACTGATTTCAGTAATTGAGGGATTGATTTCAGTAATTGAAGGATTGATTTACTGAGCCTTAGCAAATGTATTCTACATGTATTTTATAGCAATACAGATCGACATGGCTTAGTGCTGACAACATCACCTATAAATGTATGATTGATCGTGAAAGAATGTGTGCATGAATGTCCTCTCCCCTAGACGTCAAATTCGTAATAGGAATGTTTTTTTTTAGCTCTCTCTCTCTTTCTTTAATAAAGTAAGGGGGAAAATTGCACTTCCTTATTACAGATAGACTGGAGATTTTGATTCGCTGATAGATTACTGAATTCGATTGGCTGTCGTTACACGCTTGTTTCCCAACACCTTCATCAAAACTGTCTCGTAGACTTTAAAGAGAAGACGAAGGTGAAGAGAGCAAACGAGAACATGGTGATGATTAGCAAAAGCGAAGTTCATTCATGCATGTTTATAGTAATACATCATATGTAGATAGTGTGATCTAAGTAAATTATTACCTTGCATGTAGCTAATGCGATCTAAGTAAATTATTACCTTGCATGTAGCTAATGCGATCTAAGTAAATTATTACCTTGCATGTAGCTAATGCGATCTAAGTAAATTATTACCTTGCATGTAGCTAATGCGATCTAAGTAAATTATTACCTTGCATGTAGCTAATGCGATCTAAGTAAATTATTACCTTGCATGTAGCTAATGCGATCTAAGTAAATTATTACCTCATATGTAGATAATGCGATCTAAGTAAATTATTACCTCATATGTAGATAATGTGATCTAAGTAAATTATTACCTCATATGTAGATAATGTGATCTAAGTAAATTATTACCTCATATGTAGATAATGCGATCTAAGTAAATTATTACCTCATATGTAGATAATGTAAGTAGTAAAAGTAGTAAAGTACCCCCCCGTCACGCCAAGTGGCGGCGTATAGGGAAATATGGTGTTAGTGACCCTATATTTTACAGACCTTCAGCACATGATTTTTGGGGTAATGTGGTCGGTATTACGCCCGTGCTGCTTTACTTTCCCAGAAAAAATCCGGTACCCATTTAAGGCTGGGTGAACCCGGAGCCGTCGGTTGGGATCGAACCCTACCTCTTGTCCGTAGTAGTCCAGTTCACTAACCACTGAGCTATCGCGGCTCCCACTAATTTTTAGGGAATTAGTAAAACCCAGGTGACCTCGCCAGGGAACGAACCCCGGCTGTTGCCGTGGTAAGCCAACCGCCTATCGATTGCGCTAACCGGACACCCAGATAATGTGATCTAAGTAAATTATTACCTCATATGTAGATAATGTGATCTAAGTAAATTATTACCTCATATGTAGATAGTGTGATCTAAGTAAATTATTACCTCATATGTAGATAGTGTGATCTAAGTAAATTATTACCTCGTATGTAGATAGTGTAATCTAAGTAAATTATTACCTCATATGTAGATAGTGTAATCTAAGTAAATTATTACCTCATATGTAGATAGTGTAATCTAAGTAAATTATTACCTCATATGTAGATAGTCTGATCTAAGTAAATTATTACCTTATATGTAGATAATGTGATCTAAGTAAATTATTTATACTTTGGCTGAATTTTTTTTTTTTAATCTGCTTTTTTTCAAAATAGGTACAAGCAGCTGGCTTTGGAACACCTATTTTGAGATATTATTGAGTTATTGAGTTATTTGCGGGTCATCATCATTGCATTTCGAACATGTCCATAGGTGCTCAGATCCCCTCCTCAGCAAGTACACCTATTCATGAAGTCAGTTTCACTGCAGTCGGGGCATCCCCATCTCCGCTCCACCTCCCGTCACAGCATTACTCGTAGCGCATGCAGACTGACTGTTCCTGTAAGGTCTTGATTATAGACATACCTCTGCTTTCCCCACTAAGCACTCTGAATCGACCAAAGCCGATTTTGTTTCACCTTTAGATTCCTCTATCTCTTCAAATAAGACATCACCTCAGTGCAAAATAAAGACAAGAAGAACAATATTGAAACAGGTAAATGAATTTAAATATTTGGGAACTTTGTTAACCTCAGACGGAAAATGTACAAAAGAGGTGAGATGTAGAATAATGGCTCAGGCAAAAGCAGCTTTCCAAAAAATGAGGAAAATACTATGCAATCCATTTTTGACAATAGAAACAAGAAAAAATAGTTCTGAAATGTTACTTAGAGCCAGTCTTAACATATGGATGCGAATCATGGACAATAGACAAGAAAATCACTGGAGTCTGTAGAAATGTGGTTTTACAGAAGAATGTTGAGAATACCATGGACAGCTAAGAAGAGTAATGCAGAGGCTCTGAGAGAGGTCAAAGCAAAAAGAGAGCAAATTTCCAATGTTAGAAAGAGACAATCATCATTTTTTGGCCATGTAATGAGAAGAGAACATCTTGAATATATTGTAACAACTGGAAAAATTGAGGGACGAAGAGATAGAGGGAAGCAAAGAAAAAAAAGCTACTAGACAGCTTAAGAGAATGGCTAGACAGAAGGTCAACAGCAGAAATGATAAATAACTGTCGTGATCGAAAGTTCTGGAGAGACATGATCACATAAGCCAGCACCCTCGGTACTTGATGATGATGATGATCTCTTGATATATGACATTATTATCCCATCCACTCTCCTCCTCTTCTCTTAAGGAATGAAGAAAAAGCTTAGCGATGTCCTCTTTGTCGAGAGCAAGGCCACACTCAGTGCTAGAGCTGCCAACTTTTCGACTAATTCATTGCCATCTACACCATGTATTTGCATGTTACTTATCAATGTAAACTACTTCATCAGCCGCAGTTTTATCTCTTTACGGAATTTGCACAGTGTTTTAGTCGTCTTAGGCTGCTTTTACTAGAATAATCAGAAATCGAAAGGGAGCGAAATTGTGTGTACGACTTTTTTGTGTGCTACGTCATCATAATGGTTCATCGTATATCCCTAGACTCTAGACCGGCCGTACGCTAATCTTACGGTCGGTTGTTTGATGTGCGACGGGGATAATCTGACGACTAACTGGTGTTTATATGTTCGGAATTGGAGTCAACAACGATGGCCTAACATCATCAAGCGCTCTACATTTTTTTTTATATGACGATCATCATTTTCAAGAGGACATGACCTCCCAGTATATGGTGGATAGGCGGCGGGAACAATTGAAGGCAATGCATGAAAAGTGTTCCTTGTTGCAGTTTTCTCATATTCAAAGTCCGGCGTGTTGCAGGAGCTGCTGAGTTACGTGCTCTGTGCACACCGTGAGCTGTGTGTCTCATCCGTTTTGATCATGTTTCGATATTCCAATTGCTTTCGATGAATGATATATCGTATGACAGGGAAAAGCTGGCTGTGTTCACTTTCTGCGCGGTTTCGCCTAATGTCTTTTGGCGTGTGCTGAGATTGATATGATGGGGACTACAGTTACCTTTCTTTGTTTGGGAGATGAGATTCGGATGATTACGCTGGCACGGGCGGTTGAGCAATTATGGATTTTAATTCATTTGCAGTGATACCGGGGCCTTCCATAACCAAATAACCATGTTTTTGTAACACCGCATTAACGTATTAGAGCTTTCAGATTATTACAAGTAAAGTAATCAAAATATTTGAAACTACACATTGAGCAATTATGTAGGTGCCCATCTCATTGAACGCTTGCAGAAACCTTATTTCTCTACAAATGAATGCCCATCTCATAGAATTCTTTCATAAACCTCATTTCTCTACAAATGAATGCCCCAACTCATAGAATTATTTCATAAACCTCATTTCTCTACAAATGAATGCCCATCTCATAGAATTCTTTCATAAACCTCATTTCTCTACAAATGAATGCCCATCTCATAGAATTCTTTCATAAACCTCATTTCTCTACAACTGAAAGCCCATCTCATAGAATTCTTTCATAAACCTCATTTCTCTACAAATGAATGCCCATCTCATAGAATTTTTTTTCATAAACCTCATTTCTCTACAACTGAAAGCCCATCTCATAGAATTCTTTCATAAACCTCATTTCTCTACAACTGAAAGCCCATCTCATAGAATTCTTTCATAAACCTCATTTCTCTACAACTGAAAGCCCATCTCATAGAATTCTTTCATAAACCTCATTTCTCTACAAATGAATGCCCATCTCATAGAATTCTTTCATAAACCTCATTTCTCTACAACTGAAAGCCCATCTCATAGAATTCTTTCATAAACCTCATTTCTCTACAACTGAAAGCCCATCTCATAGAATTCTTTCATAAACCTCATTTCTCTACAAATGAATGCCCATCTCATAGAATTCTTTCATAAACCTCATTTCTCTACAAATGAATGCCCATCTCATAGAATTCTTTCATAAACCTCATTTCTCTACAAATGAATGCCCATCTCATAGAATTCTTTCATAAACCTCATTTCTCTACAAATGAATGCCCATCTCATAGAATTTTTTCATAAACCTCATGTCTGTACAAATTAATGAGCTAAATGATTTCTTATTATTATTTCCTCCTTCATTTATCTTTCAGCGTCGTTCGGGAGACATGTTGTGCGATCTTTTGCTCTTTAGATGACCGTTTCAGCACTCATGTTGCTTAAGTTTCTAACCATCCGTCTATCTCCTTCTTTCGATGACGTTCTCTGGGACTGTTGTTTTTATAAATGTTGTTGATACCTCCTGTGTGGGATGTGTTCATTATTTTGTTCGATCTCATGAAATGGGCCTACCATTTAATATGTCGTCTCTTATACCCTAGCTAGAAACTTTAATGGTGAAATGAACAAATAAAGTACACTGATCATTTTGAATATTTTGATGCCACTACTATGTCAAGTGGGGAGCCGCGATAGCTCAGTGGTTAGTGAACTGGACTACAAAGGACAAGGGATAGGGTTCGATCCCAACCGACGGCTTCCGGGTTCACCCAGCCTTTAATGGGTACCGGATTTTTTTTCTGGGAAAGTGAAGCGGCACGGGCGTAATACCGACCACATTACCCCAAAAATCAAGTGCCGAAGGTCTGTAAAAGTTATGGTCACTAACACCATATTTCCTATACGCCATATGGCGTGACGGGGCTCTTTACTTGTTACTTACAATCCTGTAATGATTAAAATGAAAATCGTCGTATGCGGTGTTTTGCTCTTATGCTGACTTCTGTTGTTAATTTTCCTAGTGTTTCTAATATTCCTCAAATCAATCTGTTTTGCAAGATCTGCCCTTGTGTCTAGCGTTCTCGCATAATTTATTGAAAACTCAAATTCAGCAACGAGAGAAGTTGTTCAGTAAAGCAGCACCCAGAATGAGACACCAATGCTTTACCAAATTACTGACTTATCATGATTGCTTGCTACCAACCGTCTGTCAAGACGCTAAAGGTAAATTTTACTACTATTGTTTGAAAACGAGAATAGGGTAAATGGTATCCGTTATGTTGATGTTAATGTCCTTATTTTGTCCACTACCAACATAACATATACAGGCAACGTGGTCAGAATCATGCCAGGCCGCACTGCTATCCCATAGAAAACTATTTTTTTAGAAACTGTCTTTCTGTGATGTGTAGTAATGGGAGAGAATTCACCGCAGATGGGAAACAAAACAAAACCTTAGCAAATGCTTTACATTGATTCCGTTTATTATCGCAGAAGAGCTTTTTATATTGGGGCATTTTCTATTTGTATACCGAAGAGATTGCTATATTAAAGTAGATCATATCATATTTTATTATCATGAAGTTTATCTCGACCTTGCAACAAGCGAAAAATTATAAATATCCACCATCGTTTTTTAGCGAAACAAACTTGCTTACTTTTTTTAATTTTTATTTTCAAGCCGAAATTTTGAAACTTTGTAGATTTCATTTCCAAAACGACTCCTGCCGGCCATGAACCAGGAAGAAGTTGATGTGTGTCACTCTTCCCCGTGACCTACATTTTTTGCTCTTTTGAACGTAATAGCCCATGAATTTTAATTCCGGGCAAGTAATATTGATTTGATGTTAAGAACGTCTTCTTGACTGACGCATTATTTTACATTTTAGAGTAGTTGTTTGCTTGATTTCTTTTTATTATGAATCAAGACATATCACTTTATTTATCTTTTATTCGCTGTTCATACTTTTCTTCTTCATCTTTCCTTCTTCATTTGCGTTTCAGCGTCGAAGGGAGATATAGTTTGCGCTCTTTTGCTCTTCTGTTCGCTTCTGTTCCTGTGATGTTTCCTAGTGCTTCTAATATTCCATCGATCCATCTTTTTCGTGGTCGATCCTTGGGTCTGGTGCTCTCGCAACGCTTAGTGAAGCCTCGTTGTGTTGTGTTTTGATCACTCTGCCTTGTCACGTTGCCAAACCATTTTATCTGTTGTTTCTTTATATATTCTATGGCGGGGGCTGTTCTTAGCTTTTTTCTCATTGCTTCATTTGTGATCTTGTCTCTCAGACTGTTTCCTATCAGTCATCTAACACATTTAATCTCGGTAGAGTTATTTTTTCTTATTGTTCTTGTATCTAGTGTCCAGGTCTGGCATTGGTAGCACAACGCTGGGATGAAGATTGTATTGTATAGTGCTCGTTTTGCCTCTAGTGTTATTTCCTTGTTGGACAATAGTGGTGATAGCTGTCCAATGATTTGACAAGCTTTGATGCATCTTGAGTCTATCTCTGCTGTTTGTGAATTGTCACTATTCATTGATTGGGAACATATTTCTATATATAGTTATAAATTAGTTAGATATAAGTAAAGGTATGAAGCAAGTGAAATCTTTGGCCGTCTTCATTGTAATGGGTGATATGAATGCTAAAGTAGGAAAAGGCACATATAAGACCATTATAGGAAATCATAGTTTAGGAAAAAGAAATGAAAGAGGAGAAAGATTAATACAATTTTGTAAAGTAAATAAGCTTGTATATATGCAAAACCTACTTTGAGCAAGAGGAAAGGAAACTTTACACAAAGCCCCGGAGATGAGATAAGAGGAATCAAGTAGACTACATACTAATAAAAGATAGGTTCTGTAACAGCGTCCTTTCATTCATCAAGTACCGTCTCCGCACCGAAGGTTGGCTACCATGGAGCGCCATCCCGCTCTGTCTCTTGCTTTGATGGTGCAGGTTGTTATAGGCTCATAACGGCGTCAAGAAATCCAAAACCTATCCAGGAGCACATATTAACTCTGATCACAATCCTGTAATGGGGAGCCGCTTAAGCTCAGTGGTTAGTGAACTGGACTACAAAGGACAAGCGGTAGGGTTCGATCCTAACCGACCGGTTCATCCAGCCTTTAATACGTACCTGATTTTTTTCTGGGAAAGTAAAGCGGCACGGGCGTTATACCGATCACATTACCCCAAAAATCATGTGCCGAAGGTCTGTAAAACTTATGGTCACTAACACCATATTTCCTATACGCCATATGGCGTGACGGGGCTCTTTACTTTTTACTTACAATCCTGTAATGATTAAAATGAAAATCAAACTAAAGAGAAACAAACTAAAGATTAATTCATCAACAATACCACTAGACATAACAGCTTTAAATAAAAAAGCTGTTAAAGATGGTTATATAATACGGGTAAAGAACACATACCAGAAGCTGCTAGAAGAAGCGATTGAGCGGAACAGAAGTGAAAATCCAGATGAAAATGTTACAACCAAATGGCAATGCATACAGAAAAGTATACAAGAAACTTTCGACATCTTACCCAGAAAGGAAAAGAGTAAAAATTGATAATTGACGCCATCTCGGAAAGAAATGGAATAAAGAAGACATGCTAAGAACACTACCCATTACAACAAAATAGATAATGAAATGCGCAAAATGTGCAAAGAAGCAAAAGAAAACTGGCCAAATCAAAGATTTCTAGAAATCGGAACTTTGAAAAATAAACAAGATTTAAGAGAGATAAACACAGAATTAAAGAGAATGACTAGTAAAAATAAAAAAGCCACAGAAAGCGGATGTAGTGCAAACAGAAATGGAGAAATTATAACAGAAAACAAAGAAATAAACAATAGATGGCAGGAACATATAACACAATTATTTTACGATGAAAGAGAAAATAAATAAATTATAAAATGTACGCGAGGCTACCAAAACATAAAACAAAAGTGGAAAAAGCTGTGCAAACAATGAAAAAGGGAAAAGCTGCAAGAGCTGACACCATATAGATAAAGATGATAAAGGCACTAGAACTTTGTGGTATTGAAGTGATCACAAACATATGCAACGACATATAAGTAAAGCGGCGTATAGGGAATATGGTGCTAGTGACTATAATTTTTATAGACCTTCGGCACATGATTTTTTGGGGTAATGTGGTCTGTATTATGCCCGTGCGCTTTACTTTCCCAGAAAAAATCCAGTACCCATTTAAGGCTGGGTGAACCGGATAACAACAAACAATAATAAATCATAACCAAGAGAAAACTACACCTATTCATATAAAAAAGGAAGTAAAACAAGAATGCATACAATCACCAAGCTTGTTCATTCTACACACTGAGTAAATCTTTCAAAACATCACTGAGATGCCTGGCCTAAACATTAATGGAAAGATAATCAATAACCTAAAATATGTTGATGATACTGTACTACTAGCAGAAAATCCTAAAGATCTACTACAATTACTTAATGAAATAAACATGACATACACAAATAAGGACTAGATATGAATATCAAAAAGACTAAAACAATGATCATATACAAAGATAATACTTAAAATCTACAGGTGAATATCAAGGTAGAAGGAATAGTCATGGAGACATTTCAGAACTACAACTATCTTGGACATAACCAGTGATGGAAAATGTACAACTGAAATAAACAAAAGAATAGGAATAGTAAAAAAAAAAAAAAAACAATTTAATGCCATGAAAAATATACTAACTTCAAATCAAATAACACCAGGGCTAAAACTAAGAATAGCAAAATGTTATATCTTTTCAACATTTTTGTATGGTACACTCACATGGACATTAGATAATAAAATAAAACAAAAAATTAAAGCCTTTGAAATGTGGATTTATAGAAGAAAAGGAAGAATTGGATGAGGGAAAAAAAAAGAAAACAAATGATATACGAAAACAATTACAAATGAAAATAGAACTGCTAAACACAATTCGAACAAGACAAATGAAATTTTTGTGGTATGTTAAAAGACACAGCAGCCTACTGAAAGTAATATTGGAAGGGAAGATACAAGGTAAAAGAGGCAGTGGCAGACCAAGACTAACATGGACGAGCAATATCAAAAGATGGACAAGTCAACCTATGACAACCTGCACTCTCAAAGCAAGAAACAGAGCGGAATGACGCTCACTTGTAGCCAAATTTCGATGCGGAGACGACACTGAATGATGATAATGTAAAATTACAAATAGAACCTTTTACGTTTTATGAGTTATAAAAATTAAAAAACAACAGATAGAAACCACAACATTAAAACTATGGGTGGACGGGAAGAAACAGTCGGTTAAATGTTATTGAGACTATAAATAAAGATGTTCTGATTGGTTCTTTTGGCTGACAAGTGGGAGTAACAAAACTTTCCGCCTTGTTCAAGGAAAAAAAAAGATCTAACTCAGTGGATCTCTAAGGGAGATAATTTAACGTCATTTAAGACCGTAGAATTGCAATGGGGGTGCTGTGGTGATTTGGGCTGCCTGAATGAATCTCAGAAAGACATGCGAAAGTTCTGTTGTGTGCATTTGACAAGATGGTAGAGTTCGTTATTTTTTTCGGAGCAGAGAAGCTCATTAGATGTTAGCTTGTTGATAGGATGTATGCAATGCTGTAGTCACTACTCATTTGTTTTATCTACCTACCTACCTATCTGTCTGTCTGTCTGTCTTTCTGTCTGTCCGTCCGTCCGCCCGCCCGTCTGTATCTCTCTATCTGACTGTCCACCTACCTGTTTCCCCTTTAAAGTGAGTCTTTCTTCATCCACCTGACTGTCATGCTACCTATGTATATAGTAGCCTTCTGGCGCATTCTGTCTCTCCACGACTTCTTTCACCCCAAATATTTATAAATTGTTGTCTAGTCTTCTAACAAAACCGTTCTCTTAAACCTCTTGCATCTTTTTCTATATTTGCTCATGTCATCATCATCATCATCATCATCATCATCATCATCATCATCATCACTATCATTATCATCATCATCAAGTACCATGCCTGCTGGCGAAGGTGGTCATGTCTCTCCACAACTTTTCGATCTCGACAGTTATTTTTATAATTCCTATTGTTGACCTTCTGCCAAGCCATTCTCTTATACTGTCTGGTAACTATTATCTTTGCTTCCCTCTATCTCTTCGTCCCTCAGCTCTCCCAGTTATCACAATATATTCCAGCTGTTCTTCTTTTCTCATTACATGGCCAAAAAATGATGATTGTTTTCTCCTAACATTGGAATTAGCTCTGACTTTGCTTTGGCCTCTTTCAAAACGTTTTCATTACTCTTCTTAGCTGTCCATGGTATTCTCAACATTCTTCTGTAAAATCACATTTCTACAGCTTCCAGTGATTTTCTTGTTTATTGTCCTATTGTCCATGATTCACAGCCATATGTTAAGACTGGCTCTACAAAACATTTAAGAACTCTTTTTCTTGTTTCTATTGTCAAAAATGGATTGCATAGTATTTTCCTCATTTTTTGGAAAGCTGCTTTTGCCTGAGCCATTCTACATCTCACCTCTTTTGTACATCTTCAGTCTGAGGTTAACAAAATTCCCAAATATTTAAATTCATTTACCTGTTTTAATATTGTTACACTTGTCTTTATTTTGCACTGAGGTTATGCATTTTTCTTTGTTGTTACCATTACCTCTGTCTTTTTGCTATTAAGGCTGAGTCCTTTATTTTGCTTTCTTTCACTATAATGTCCAACACTTCTTGTAACTCATTTTCACTCTTAGCGATTAAGACTGTATCATCAGCATACCTTAGATTATTTATATTATTACCTCCAATTGTTATTCCAGGCATGCCTCTTGTGGATCTTAAAATAATCTCACTATAAATATTAAACAAATCTGGTGAGATCTATTATAGCTTAACATAATGTAATCATTGAGATCTATTATCGCTTAACATAAGGTAATCATTGAGATCTATTATCGCTTAACATAATGTAATCATTGAGATCTATTATCGCTTAACATAATGTAATCATTGAGATCTATTATAGCTTAAGATAATGTAATCATTGAGATCTATTATCGCTTAACATAAGGTAATCATTGAGATCTATTATAGCTTAACATAAGGTAATCATTAAGATCTATTATAGCTTAACATAAGGTAATCATTGAGATCTATTATAGCTTAACATAATGTAATCATTGAGATCTATTATTGCTTGTTCGTGTCCTATGACAGCTATACTCAAGCTTTCTTTACCCTGCGCATCTGCCACATCCTGCACCTACCATATTCTAAAGGCAAATGATGCGGGTTCTTAGAAATCCAATATTTGTAACCAGCTTCGGGATGCGTGTTCTTTTTACAATGACTCATCATGGCCCGTCTCAATAATCTATGTCTCTAGCTGCATCACCAAAGTTCAACTTCAAAGTCTCTCTGATGTCTTGAAACTAACTTCTTTGTCTACCACTCTCTCGTCTTCTTGGAACCATACTTTACTTTACTGTTCTTTCCAGCTCACTTTGTTGTTTTTTTTTAACATAGCCGTAGAATGTTAATTTCCTCTATAAGATGCTGTATACAAGCCAGTTCCTTTTAATGTTTAGGTCTTTATATATTATTTCATTGCTCTTGTTTCATTATCTAAGGTTTCCTTGATTTTTTTTTTTTTTGCACTTTGTTTCGAATGATCAATTTCTTTTTTCATTTATGTTTGCGAGATTGTCTATGATTCACAACATTATGTTGCTGTCGCAAAAAAAAAAGTGCATGCCCTCAGTTGTTTTAATGTTACCTTCTTGTTGGTATTGTGACATATGTTTCTCATGGCATTTAATTTTTATTTGGATATTGCAATATAGTCTTCTTTTGATATCCTTCAGGTAATCACCATTATTTGAGGGCCTCGGTAGCCTAGATGGGAAAACCACCCGACTGGACTACCGAGGTTCGGACAACCTGTGTTGTATTCTCGCTGGGAGCAGTGTGAATTGTACTCGTGGTTGTAAAAAAAATACCCCACAAGGTCGACCCAGCCGTTGGCAGAAATGGGTACCAGGGTATTACCCTGGGAAGGTGAGGAATGTCGTCTCGCATCGTGAGTTTCGATGCTTGAAGCGACACTACCCAGAAATCTCCGAACATTTCTGGATAGGCGGTCGAGCACATATGTGTGGAAACTCGCGTGCTAAGACGCCGGTTCAAGTCTCATACTTTACCTTCACCATTATAAGTCATTAATTTTGTAATATAACGCATGTATAAGTTTCATATTTATGAATTATTACAACAAATGTTTTCATCTGACAACCACCCCAGGTCTGTTTGTTATGCTGTGTGTTGGTTTTGGTGTGGGTGTCTTGGTACTTCTGCTAGAGCACGTCATATTCAAGTTCTTGGTGCCCTACATACGCCAGTGCCCCGAGGGCAGCACCTGGAGGAGTGTGCACCTTATGTTTGTCAGTCAGGTGAGATAACACGTCATACAGTGAATATCTTTTTTTTTTTTTTTAAATAAAAATACTTAATAATTTTCTCTTCGTTTTTAATTTACCTAATTTCACTTATTCTGAAACATATTTCCATTATGTTCTTCTGCTACTACTACTTCTACTACTACTACTACTACTACTACTACTACTACTACTACTACTTCTACTACTACTACTACTACTACTACTACTACTACTACTTCTACTACTACTACTACTACTAATACTACTACTACTACTACTACTACTACAACTACTACTACTACTACCTTTCAACTCCCGGTGGAGCATAGATCTTCAACAAACACTTTCCAAGCCTTTCTGTTTCTTGCCAATTTTTTGAGATCATTCCGTGGCTTCCCCATCATCTTCATCTCTGCTTCCATCTGTCTTCTCCAAAGATATTTTGACCTTCCTTTTTATCTTTTTCACTTCCAATCTTTTAATGTTGCCTAATTCCAGATAGTACTTATTAATATTGTTCAATACTTTAACATATTTCCAAATATCCAAATATTTCAGTTTTCATTGTTTTAACTTGCAAGTCAACATTTATTTTAATTCCTAATTTTTGCTGATTTAACATAGACTTAAAATATTTAAATATCTATAGTTTGCTTAATTTTTTAAGGTGGAGTCCCAGTAAAATATTTCTGTTTTCGATGTCTTTACTTAACTTTGCTAGTCACATGGCCTAATATTTAAATGAATGTATTTTCTTACTTAAATAAAATATAAGTGTAAATATATGAATATGTGTTGTAGCCCTGTTCTAGCATTCCTTATTTTCTACACATTAACTGCTAGCGTTGCGGATAGCTTATCTACCAGTTGTTGCTTATTTATAATTGTGGTAAGAAGAGATAGATGAAAACAGAGGTAAACCATCAACATTTTTAGAAGAATAGATGGTAGAAGGTCAACATCAGAAATGATCAAAGTTTGTAGAAACAGAAAGCTGTGGAGATACATGAACATCTATGCCAGCGGGCATGGTACTTGATGATTATGATAATTATCATTTTTATAATTTAATTTTACCTAGTTCAAAGTTCAAATCATTTACCCCAAAAAGTTGCATTCATTCACCCCTACCCGTTCCCTTTTATTTGACTATAGTTTATTCCCCAAATTATAGATTTATATGCTTGATTTGTTTTAACGTAGCAGATTCTCCAATAAATAAACGCATGTACAAGTCCTTTTGCACGTCATTAAGTTGAGACCACTAATACAGGGTGTTTATAAAGTCTCACTACACTTGGTATCTAGGTCAATTTGAAAAAAAAATGTTTATGACGTCATCACAATATGTGCTCCCACTGTCAATGAAATTTGTTGAATAAGTTTATTGCTACTGGAAATGTGGAAGATGCTCCACGATCTGGTAGGCCTGCTGTGAATGATGAAATATGTTTAGATATCCAAGACAGAATCCTTAAAAGTCCAGACAAGTCATTAAGAAAACTGTCGCAACAAGTGAACTTACCATTGAGCACATATTGTGATGACGTCATAAACATTTTTTCAAATTGACCTAGATACCAAGTGTAGTGAGACTTTATAAACACCCTATATAAATTAAGCAAATGAATATAAATTCACTTCGTTCCCAAAGGCAACACCGCTATAGAGTCCACCTATGTTCTATCATAGTTGGCAAGAGATGGTTGTGGTTATGGAAGGCCTCGGTATCACTGCAAACGAATTAAAATCCATAAGCAAGAGATTGAGTTATTAGCGGGTCATCATCATTGCATTCCGAACATGTCCATATGTGCTCAGATCCCCTCCTCAGCACGTCCCGCAATGTTCGGCGACTGACGACTCCAGTTCTGTGTTGGTTGATACGCCCACTAATTTTCTCGTTTCTGGCTGTGCCCATCTTAATTCCCACCTCTATCATCCGAAGGAGTGAAGTGGACTCATGGTTGTCAAAGTGTCCTGTGCCCTTCCCACATCCTGGATTGGATTGATGATGTCCGCCCGATCCATTGGTTGACCGGTTTCAACGACAGCTCAGCTAGCCAACCTGTCCGCTCTTTCATTTCTCCGTACTTCCACAAGTCCAGGGACGTAGACAAGGGTGACCCTACATATTTTTGACTTCTGCAATGACTCTACCCATTGCCTGTGTGCAGAGCCCGCCTCCACGTTTCTTATCATGCTCATCGAATCACTTAGTATGCAGGCGTCAGTGTAGGCTTGCGACTCTAACCAGATCAATTAGAAGTCTAGTTATATTGAACATAATAATTAATATCTGTATGCCAGTGACTACGCGATTTAATCAATGTCTGGTTATATAGTGCTGACCAGTATGTCGATGCATTTCCTCTTTCTATTTATTGTTCTTGCTCCTTCTAGCTGTACCATATTACACGGGTTTGCTGCTTGTTTCATTTGAAAGTAGTATTTTAGTTATAATCTTCCATATGTTGCATCGTGTTGAATGAAGATGTCTTGAGGAAATTACATTCCGCTCATTCTTGAGACTGATATTTTGTTGAAGTGATTCAAATTTGTAACACTGAACACAAATATTAATATACTAGAATAGTTCTAAGATAGGCTGATGATACTGTATTACTAGTAACTTAGTGGCCGTGTAAGAAGACTTATCAACCAACATAGAACTGGAGTCGTCAGTCGCTGGACACTGCTGAGGAGGGGATCTGAGCACCTATGGACAGGTTCGGAGTGCAATGATGATGACCCACAAATAACTCAATAACTGTATTACTAGTAACTTAAAGGCCGTGTAAGAAGACTTATCAACCAACATAGAACTGGAGTCGTCAGTCGCTGGACACTGCTGAGGAGGGGATCTGAGCACCTATGGACATGTTCGGTGTGCAATGATGATGACCCGCAAATAACTCAATAACTGTATTACTAGTAGAAAATAATAAAATGATCTACAACAATTACTTAACGAAATAAACCCGACAAGCAAATTATATAGATTAGATATGAATATAAAAAAATACTAAAACTATTATCATAAACAAAGATAATACTCAAAACCTACAAGTAGATATCAAAGTTGAAGGAACAGACTTGGAGACGGTTCAGAGCTACAACTACCTTGGTCATACTATAACCAGTGATGGAAATGTAAAACTGAAATGAACAAAAGAATAGGAAAGGCACATAGTAATTTTAATGCCATGAAGAATATACTAAAATCAAAACAAATAATACCAGGGCTAAAACTAAGAATAGCAAAAGTTATATTTTCTCAACATTCATGTATGGTACAGAAATAAGGACATTAAACAAGAAAACAGAACAGAAAATTGAAGCATATGAAATGTGGATTTATAGAAGAATAGGAAGATTTGGATGGAAAATAAAACAAACAATGAAGTCTTAAAACAATTTAAAATTAAAAGAGAACTACTAAACACAATTCGAACAAGAGAAATGAGATTTTGGGGCATTGCTAAATGACACAGAAGCCTAGTAATCTTTGAGGGGTAAATACAAGGTAAAAGAGGCAGAGGCAGACTAAGACTAACGTGGACGAGTAACATCAAAAGATAGACAAACCAGCCTATGACAACCTGCACTATCAAAGCAAGAGATAGCGCGGAAAGGTGCTCCATGGTAGCCAACCTTTTATGCGGAGACTCCTTGATGATCATCATCATTTTTATGCTATAAAAATTGAAGTCCAATGTCGTTTATGAGAATAAATATTTGAAAATTTGACAAATTAAACCCGTTCTAATGTAAAATAATCATTTTATTTAAACAGCAAATTATGCAAAAATGTCACTTCGAGCATCTCTTATGATTATTTGTTAGCAGACTTTTACTCAAGTTAAGTTCCAGAACTTAGAAAATGTATAATATTACTCAAATATCACCAACAAACAGCAGTGATATAAATCATAAGATTGGTGGGGGAAAATGGAACATTTGATACTTACTGATTAAGAGTAAGGATAATGGACTTTATAAACTTCAGACTTTAAATTTTAGACTACAGACTTTCGATTTTAGACTACATACTTTCGATTTTAGACTACAGACTTTCGATTTTAGACTACAGACTTTTTACTGTAGGCGGGGCATTCCGTATCTGCTCAGCTGCCGTTTCTGCAACCAACAAAGTGTTTACCCTGATTGTTTAAACTGTTTTTTTCAAACATGTTGCGTTCTGTAAAAAAAAAAAAAAAGACGCGTTTTTACGGTCATACTTCTTAACTGAACATTTCGTATTGTGTATAAATGGCGAGAAGCTAAGAATGGATACTTCCGAGTCGCCATATCGACCGTCACGGGCAGTATAATCTTCACGCTCCTCGCGCCAATTCCTGTGTAGACTGCACGGTTAGTGAGCTTGTCCAGAGTATGGCAGTAGAAGGAAGGAGTTGTATTTCACTCGAGCAGAGGAACAATGTCACTTCAAAAACAGTCATTTCTCTCGTGCTCGCTTCTAACGTAGCTTAGTAAAGTCGCTTTGTTTGTTATACACTGTATATGTGCTTTCGTGAAATTGAAAAAGCAAAATAGAAGAACATGCAAATACTTTCAAATAATTAATCCTTGATATTGGCTAACAAGCTATCAGTTTGTTTCTTAACTTTGTTATTTGACAAAGATATTTAGGGAAAATCAATGTCAATTGTCTTGCTGATCAATGCAGAAACCATCTATTTCTTTTTTTGCACAGCAGCAGTAGCAACCGATATATGTTCATCCGTGTTTTTTGTTGTTTTTGTGTGTGCACGGTTTTCTAGTTTTAAATGGAAAACTTCAATGGAAGCAACACTGAATGTTCATTGTTACAGCCAGTTGTACTCTTTTATTCACCTTGTTATTATTTCCCTGAAGCTAATGGCCCTTACTTTTTTATTTTTAAAATGCTCCTTTTGACATGTTCTATATGTTTAGTATCAAGATGTCTTCACAGTTTTGATGGTTTCATGGTCTCGCTGAACACTGATACAAGACTCAGTTTTAGTTGCTTATATCTGGGACATGAAAAATCAGCAGCATATATTCTTTATTATAACGTCGGCACTTTTCTAAGATGACTGGGAGCAGCTTCATTTGGCTTTAAACAGGATACCCCCTCATCAACATCATCAAGTGTTTTACATTTTAAATTCAGCCAACGATCCATCCTTAGGCTCGACTAAAGTGTATGGACCTTACATTCCCCGCGGAATGTCGAAGCCACTTTACCTGACAATAACCAATGTTATCATCACAGATCGAAGGAGAAAAGGTTGTGGTAAAGTACGAGACTTGAATCTGCGTCTTATCACGCGAGTTCTCACCTATATGTGCTCGGCTGCCTGTCCAGAAGTGATCGGAGACTTCTAGATAGTATCGCTTCAAGCATCGAAACTCACAATGCGAGGCGGCATTCATCACCTTCCCAGAGTACTAACCTGGTACTCATTTCTGCCAGTGTGCAGGGTCGATCGCGGGGCTATTTTTTTTCCCAATCACGAGTACAATTCACACTGCTTCTAGTGGAAATCGAACACGGCTTATTCGAACGTCGGTAGCCCTGGTGGTTTCCCAACTAGGCTACCGAGGCCCTTGAAATCACTAAACTCCCACCCAAACTGTCTCTTACTGACTGCCCGCTGCTTCTGACTGTAATTGCAGTCACAAGAAATGTCAGGCGTACAACATATTGACTGCCCGCTGCTTCTGACAGTAAGTGCAGTCACAAGAAATGTCAGACGTAGAACGTATTTCGCTATCAAACTATTATATTAATGACTGAATATTTATTCTTACTGTGTACTTTTCTTGTTTTGATGAAGGTGTAAGTTAGAAAAGTGAAATCTTTATACAAGCTAAGCAAATTGAGAGCTTGTTAAACGTTTCTTTTTGCATTCATTAATTCTCTCTTTCAATTTTAACTGAAAAATATCATAACATTTCTTCAAACCTTTCTCATGAGGACTGATTGGTCTCGAGGCAAGACGCCGGACTCGATACAGAGAGGTTGTGGGTTCAAATCCCGGTTGGTTGGGATTTTTATTTATGATTTCTCTCTGCGGCAACCACCCCTGGTCTCAGCAGCGAGGGTCAGCTTGAAACGTCAATTACTCATCGACGGAAAAAATATGAGTACCTCCGAAGTCGGAGTTATCTGCCTGTGCGGCGAGGGACCCCTGTGCACACGGCTGCCAGGGAAAAATGGATTAACACGCAAAATTCAGTTCCTAGTCTCTAGGGACTTCGTCAGAGGTAAAAGCTGGCGAACGAAAAAAATATTTTTTAAAAACCTTTCTCCTCCCTCCCCCAACCCTCCAACACCCCCCCACCCCCCCCAAGTGGTTCGATGACCACGGTTTAGGATACGCTGTTATAGAATATCGGATATTTGCTGAATTAGTAACTCTTCTTCCAGGCCTTTTTTTTAAAGTAGGTCACAAGGTCGAGTCTCTTGTGCATTTCCAGGAAAAAATTCGTTGCAATAACTGTACTCAAAACCACGATTATCAATATTTCCTTTCGCAACCTGAGTACAGCAAAGTGGAGAATAAGACCACCCTTTGTCCGAATGCATGTCTTTACATAATCGTTTAACAGACAGGTGATTCTGGCGATAATTTTGATTAATTTCACAATTTTGACCAGAAAATAAAGTACCTCTTACAGAGATCCTAGAAATAGTCTTGCCAAGAACTTATTGTTAAATCATAGAGATGATTATTTATATTTTATGGGTGAGGCGTTTTAGTCAAAGGCTAGCGGAGAAAACCGTAAACAAACCAACAGAAGACAACAGAAAACCGCAGTCGTAAATTCTTTGTATAATCATGGATCGCCGCGGCTACAAACAGCGGTCATAAGAATTGGAAATCAATTGGGAAGTTTTCAACAAATAAAACAGGGCTTTAGGCAAGATTGTGTGCTTTCATCAGATTTATTTAATATGTATAGTGAGATTATTTTAAGATCCATAAGGGGCATGGCTTGAATAACAATCGGAGGTCATAATATGAATAATCTAAGGTATGCTGATGATACAGGCTTAATCGCTAAGTGTGAAATTGAGTTACAAGAAATGTTAGACATTATAGTGAAGGAGCAAAGATAAAGGACTCAGCCTTTATAGTAAAAAGACAAAACTAATGGTAGCAACAAAGAAAAAGACATGAAATAAAGACAGGTGGAACAATATTAAAACAAGTAAATGAATTTAAATGTCTGGGAACAATGTTAACCTCAGATGGTAGATGTACAACATAAGTGAGATGCAGAATAGTTCAGGCAAAAGCAGCTTTTCAAAAAAATGAGGAAGATAATATGCAATCCATTTTTGACAATACAAACAAGAAAAAATATTCTTAAATATTACGTAGAGCCAGTCTTAACATATGGATGTGAATCATGGACAACAGAACAACAGACAAGAAAATCACTGCAGGCTGTAGAAATGTGGTTTTACAGAAGAATGTTGAGAATACCTTGTACAACTAAGTTGAGTAATGAAGATGTTCTGAAAGAGGCCAACGCAAAAAGAGAGCTAATTTCCAATATTAGGAACAACCAATCATCATTTTTAGCCATGTAATGAGAAGGGAACAGCTGGAATATATTGTAGCAACTGGGTAAATTGAGTGACGAGGAGATAAAGTGAAGCAAAGAGAAAAGATACTAGACAGCTTAAGAGAATGCCTTGGCAGAAGGTCAACAGCAGAAATGATAATAACTGCCGTGATCGAAAGTTGTGGAGAAACATGATCACCTATGCCAGCAGGCTTGGAACTTGACGACGATGATGATGATGATGATGATGATGATGATGATGATGATGATGACTAAATAGATTCCTAGAGGAATTGGAGAATCGAAAACTACTAGAAAGAGATGAGTGTTGAAGTGGCTAAAGGTTTTGTCAGGGCGCACCGAGCCAGTTTGTTGATTCGAAGACTTAAAGAAATTGGTGAGACCAAAAATACCTTGGATGCTAACAATTCATGCGTTCCTTTCAGGGATAATGGCTTTTAGTTAGCTCGTAAAACACAAGCATGAAACCTTCATGAAAAGTGATTATGAGAGGGACCAATAATCACGTCCTGGAATTTCAATGTCGTGGCTGAAAAATTAATTGAGTTAGGATGAGAAATGAAGACAAAAAGGAGAGGAGTAAAAGGGATGTAATTTTTGGAAAGAGTTGTTGTTCTTGTTTGGTTAGTGATGGTTTATTATCAGGACGGGATCTTATCTGATGATATTTCCTGTCGATCTTTGATACATTGCATTTTGTTCATTGTTGGAGGAGGTTTGCGTGTGTTCCTAATCTTTACAGGAATTTAATTCACTGATGATGACGTCATGTTTGCCTATGCTAGAAAAGTTGGTAGTGTCTGTGTGATGTGGGTTTTCTCAAATCTATTGGTATTTTTTTCTTCTTTATTTTTTTTTAATAATTAGAATTGATCTTAATGATAACAGTATCATGCTGGCCTCTGAAAATGATGTCCATTGTGTCTGTGTGTAGGAATTTTTGCTGTCTTTTTTTACTTTATAAATAAATTATAAATAGCATTTTCATACCAACTTTGTACTATGAAAGTCAAATATGGACCCTTTCTAAATCAGATTTAAGAAAGATCAATACATGTGAGATGCGATGCTTGAGAAAAGTAACAAACAACACAAGAAGAGATAGAACATCAAATGAAACCATAAGAAAAATGGTAGGAATAAAACCCTGCCAAGAATATATAGAACAAATAACAACTTAAATGGTTGGGGCACCTGGTCAGAGTGAATCCTCACCAATCACCATCAACGGCGTTCTTCTCGAGAATGCATGGAAAAAAGACCAAGAAGAAGATGGATAGAGACAGTGATAGAGACATGTAACAACAAAGGAAAATCAATAATTCAGACAGTCCGAGCAGTTCAAGAACAACAAATGATATAACCACAACACCTTTCGGTATCAGTGAGAAAGAGAAAAGAAGAAAAAGAATAAATAAGAGTCGAACTAATTAATAATAGCCTTCTGTCGACTTCTGAAAACATTGTAGGTTATTAAGCGCAAGTGGGTTGGCATTTTGCATAAATGTGTTGTTATATTTCTGCCCATCACGTCTACCACCAGTAATGCATTAACTCAATTAGGGTCGTGTCGTGCGAGAAGCATGGTGATATTGAACATATTGTATTTATCATCGTCACATTTCTATTTGGTCAGACTGTCCCTTTCACCCAAACATAAATCGTGGGTATCCACTTAAGGCTGACCTAATCTGGAAGCCAGTCTGGCAAGGAAATTTTCCCTACCCCATGCCCACTACTGGTAGTATATTCATTCACTCCCTCACTCGTTCATTCATTCATTCATTCATTCTGTCCCTAGTAGACTAATTCACTTACCGCCACTTAACCGCAGCTCCATCTGTCACTATATGCCCACTCACTCACTTAGCTCACCTAGCTCACTTTATACACATAAGACCACCACTAGAGAATTTCATTTGCCTCTCTTGAGTCAGTCTATCACGTTTTCTTTCAGTTATTTGTCAACAATTCCTAACCACGCCCCTTTCTGTATTCCTTTGGGAATCACACCGGCTTACATGGTTAGTGTAAATGGAGTAAATAGTTGAAATATTTAATTAATCCAAAACTGTTGAAGATATTTACATTCACTTTGCACGGTTATCCAGATTAAAAATAAAATAAAACTCTCTTGGGGACCCCGGTGGCCTAGTTGGGAAAACCACCCGACTGGGTTATCGACATTCGGACAACCCGTGTTCGACTCCCGCTGGGAGCAGTGTGAATTGTACTCGTGGTTAAAAGGAAAAAAATACCCCCCGCGGTCGACCCAGCCGGTCGCAGAAATGGATACCAGGATAGTAATCTGGGAAGGTGAGAATTACCGCCTCGCATCGTGAGTTTCGATGATGAAGCGACACTATCCAGAAGTCTCCGATCACCACTGGATAGGCGGCCGAGCACATATGGGTGACAACTCGTGTGCTAAGATAGGCGGCCGAGCACATATGGGTGACAACTCGTGTGCTAAGATAGGCGGCCGAGCACATATGGGTGAAAACTCGTGTGCTAAGACGCCGAAAGTCTCGTACTTTACATTTTAAAAACTCTAAAGGTTGTGTAGGGTCGGTCATAATAATGAGGTGAACAAAGGAATAATAGTCACAAACCAACTGCAAAAGTTACACACCGTCAATGTTGGCACTTGGGCTAAGGCACGTGTAGCTCTAGGGTTGAAACCAATAAGCGGGCGAACTTAGAGGCGTCAGCCTGCTGACCCTGACATGGCCTATAGGAAAACATAGATATACAATTTATTCTCGAGTTGTGATCATAACCCTATGCGATAGTCTTGAGTACACATGCGTGAAAGACATCGCCAATGATACCTATTTTTTTTAAGGTAGCTTAGTTGGCCGTGTGCTCTATCGTTTGTTTTTTGTGGTAAGGCGCTATATTGAGGAGTACGGGTTCGATCCCGCTTTGGGATGTCTATTGCTCTTTATTTTTTCTTTCTGTTGTTGATTATTTGTGATTTTTTTCCGAGTGTTCTAAACATACCTCTTCTCCTGAAATAATTCCTAAAAATCCCAGTTGGTCTCCCCAGTGACATCCTAGGCTGACTAACAGAAGCTAGGATCGCCGTGCTCCGTGAAATGCAAGAAATGTGTTACTTGTTTGGGCAGAATTCAGATACTACCCCCTACCCATTTCTATGTTCACTGATCATCTACTGTTGAGATCACCGTTACTATACAAGAACATGTCCAATGAAGTCACGATCTCTTTCTTTACACCGCAGGAAGATCTCAGCATAGAGCATGAGCACCGTAGCAAGTGACAAGTCCCACCTCCTCTACCCTCTTCCTCTAATATGTTTCCCTCAATGCTCTCAGAAAGCCAGTTAATTATTGCCAAGATGGTCAGATTTTTCTATTTAACTGGGCCGGAAGTGAAATTCAGTCTACCTTTATTTCTTGTAACTGCCAAGTTATCTTGATCAACCTGGAAACGGTATTGGTTATTTAGATTTCGTTTCCGGCTGGACTAAGTACTCAGTAATAATACTAACCTCCACGCTACAGCTACATTCATCTCGGCTAACGTTGGAAAATGATTTTTGGAGATTCTGTACTAAAATACTCCAAATATCAAATGTGAATATCTCCTTTATTAACACAAAACGTGTGTGTATATAAAATCATCAACAGTGAAGAACTTGAAATAACAAATTATGAATATCTGGGATCTGTAGTAACTAACAATGGAGACTGCCAGAAAGAGATCAATAACAGATTAGCAATAGTAACACAAACAGTAGATGCCACGAAGAACATGAGCCACAATATCAGTCATCATCATCATCATCATGTGCCATACCGGTTGGCGTAGGTGATCATGTCCCTCCACAATCTTCTATCTACAGTGCATCGTATTAGTTCTGTTGTTGACTGTTTTCCATGCCATGACACCAAGCTATCCAGTATTTTCTCTCTTTGTCGTCCGCGATCTCTCTTTCCTTTTATTTTGCCAGTTGTAACCAAGTATTCCAACTTTCCTCTTCTCATGATGTGCCCAAAAAATGTTCTTTGCTTCATTCTGATGTTTTTTTAAGAGCTCCCTTTTTGTGTTAGCCTCCTTGAGAACTTCCTCATTGGTCTGTTTAGCTATCCAGGGAACTTTCAACATTCTTCTGAGAAATCCCATCTCTGTGGCCTCTAATTATCTTTTCATTTGTTTGCCTACTGTCCATGATTCGCTTCCATAGGTCAGAATTGGTTCTATATAGCACCGATGAACTCTCTCATTTTTATTGAGATAGATTTGTTGCATAAGATATTTTTCATTTTCTGAAATGCTATTTTGACCTGAGCTATTCTGCTTTTTATTTCTGTGCTGCATCTCCCATCTGATGTTATTATTGTGCCCAAGTATTTGAAACGTTGCACTTGTTTTAGATTTGCCTCGTTTATTTTTATGCTGCATGATGGTGGTGATTGTTTCTTCGTTATAACCATTACTTCTGTTTTCTTGCTATTCAGACTGAGACCTTTCTTGTTGCTTTCTTTTACTATTATGTCTATCATTTCTACAATATCAGTACGGCAGTAAATTTACAATCACTGAGGTCATGTTCCCAATAGCAACATATGGTTGTGAATAATGGACAATTTCGCAAACAACAAGGTAAAAAACCGAATCATTCGAAACAAAAAGCTACATAAAAGTCCTTAACATATCTTGGATAATGAAAAACATGCAATGAAGACATACTAAAAAAATTAAACATTAAAAAGAACTGACTTATAAACACCATTCTACAGAGGAAATTAAAATACTATGGCCACGTCAAAAGACTTATCGGGCTGGAAAGAACAATAATGGAGGGCATGGTTTCTGGGCGACGCATCAGAGGCAGACAAAGAAGAACGTAGTTTGAAGACGTCAAGGAGACCTTAAAGATGACAACAGAGTCGGTGGGAGATCTGGCTAGAGGCAGACAAAGAAGAACGTAGTTTGAAGACGTCAAGGAAACCTTAAAGATGACAACAGAGACGGTGGGAGATCTGGCTAGAGGCAGACAAAGAAGAACGTAGTTTGAAGACGTCAAGGAGACCTTAAAGATGACAACAGAGACGGTGGGAGATCTGGCTAGAGGCAGACAAAGAAGAACGTAGTTTGAAGACGTCAAGGAAACCTTAAAGATGACAACAGAGACGGTGGGAGATCTGGCTAGAGGCAGACAAAGAAGAACGTAGTTTGAAGACGTCAAGGAGACCTTAAAGATGACAACAGAGACGGTGGGAGATCTGGCTAGAGGCAGATTCTTCCAGACAAACTGTGCTGAATGCAACGTTCTGCAAAGGACATGTAACCTGATGATGATGATGATATATATATTGAATATCCAAATAATATGCAATCCATTTTTGACAATCATCATTATCAAGTACCGGGCCTGCTGGCGTAGGTGATCATGTCTCTCCACAACTTTCGATCTCGGCAGCTATTTATCATTTATGTTTTTGACCTTCCGCCAAGCCATTCTCTTAAGCTGTCTGGTATTTTCTCTCTTTGCTTCCCTCTATCTCTTCGTCCCTCAATTTTTCCAGTTGTTACAATATACTCCAGTTGTTCTCTTCTCATTACATGGCCAAAAAATGATGATTGTTTCTTCCTAATGTTGGAAATTAGATCTCTTTTTGCTTTGACCTCTCTCAGAACATCTTCATTACTCTTCTTAGCTGTCCATGGTACTCTCAACATTCTTCTGTAAAACCACATTTCTACAGACTCCAGTGATTTTCTTGTCTGTTGTCCTATTGTCCATGATTCGCATCCATATGTTAAGACTGGCTCTATGTAACATTTAAGAACTCTTTTTCTTGTTTCTATTGTCAAAAATGGATGTATAGTTTCTTCCTCATTTTTTTGCTGCTTTTGCCTGAGCCATTCTGCATCTCACTTCTTTTGTGCATCTTCCGTCTGAGGTTAACAAAATTCCCAAATATTTAAACTCATTTACCTGTTTTAATATTGTTCCACTTGTCTTTATTTTGCACTGAGGTGATGTCTTTTTCTTTGTTGTTACCATTACCTCTGTCTTTTTGCTATTAAGGCTGAGTCCTTTATTTTTGCTTTCTTCACTATAACGTCCAACATTTCTTGTAACTCATTTTCACTCTTAGCGATTAAGACTGTATCATCAGCATGCCTTAGATAATTTATATTATGACCTCCAATTGCTATTCCAGGCATGTCCCTTTTTGACAATAGAAACATGAAAAAGAGTTCTTAAATGTTATGTAGAGCCAGTCTTAACATATGGATGTGAATCATGGACAATAAGACAACAGACAAGAAAATCATTGGAGGTTGTAAAAATGTGGTTTACAGAAGAATGTTGAGAATACCATTGACAGCTAAGAAGAGTGATGAAAACGTTCTGAAAGAGGCCAAAGCAAAAATATAGCTAATTTTCAATATTATGAAGAAACAATCATCATTGTTTGGCCATGTAACGAGAAGATAACACCTGGAATATATTGTAACAACTGGGAAAATTGAGGGACGAAGAGATAGAGGGAAGCAAAGAAAAAAGATACTAGACAGCTTAAGAGAATGCCTTGGCAGAAGGTTAACAACACAAATGATAAATAACTGTCGTGATCGAAAGTTGTGGAGAGACATGATCACATACGCCAGCAGGCCCGGTACTTGCGGTACTTGATGATATATATATATAATCATTGCTTGCACGAATAAATATCGGCCAACAATGTAACTATACTGTGGCCATTCAGCAAGGACTTTAGTAACCAACGAATTGAAAGACTTCAACTAGGTATGCCATCGATTTGCCTGCCAGTCCAACGTGCGAATGTGCCGAACAAACAAACACCGAAGCGTGCATTCGCTTAGTTCAGGAACTTGGGGGAATTATCCAAGCATCCACTCGTGTACCAGGGACAAATGTTAAGTTTATGAGATGATGGAGTGTGTATTTTTGGCTGGAACTATTTTTCGGTTCTTGTTTTCTGTATTTCCAACTCCCGTGGCTATGTTTTCACTGTCTTTGTTTGCGAATTATATAAATTCATGCTTTTAAAGAGAGTGGGGTGTCTTCATTTTAATGTTAAAATCACAGTTCTAGACCTGTATGTTAAAGTCAAGATCATTTAGAGAAAAGCAATACCGAAATTAATCTTGTGTGTAGCGCCAAGTGAAATACGATTTGAAATAAATAACTAAGGGACAATCTTTTTTCTTCTGCTTTCCTTCTTCAATTGCTTTTCAGCGTCGAGGGGAGATATAATTTGCGGTCTTTTGAACTTCTGTTTGCTACTGTTCCTGTTATGTTTCCTAGTGCTTCTAATATTCCATCGATCCATCTTTTTCGTGGTCGACCCTTGGGTCTGGTACTCTCGCAACGTTTATTGAAGGCTCGTGTTTTGATCACTGACTTGTCACGTTGCCAAGCCATTTTATCTGTTGTTTCTTTATATATTCTATGGCTGGGACTATTCCTAGCTTTTTTCTCAGTTCATTTCTGATCCTATCTCATCGGCTGTTTCCTGTCATTCGTCTAATATATTTAATCTCAGTAGAGGTTATTTTTCTTATTGTTCTTGCATCTAGGGTCCAGGTCTGGCTTTGCTAGCACAATGTTGATTTGCAGATTGTATTGTAAAGTGCCCATTTTGCCACTAGAGTTATTTCCTTGTTGGACAACAGTGGTGATAGCTGCCCAATGACTACGGGAAAATTCTAGAAATAATATCCGCTACTTAATTCATAAAGAGATAATAGGTAATATGTTTTGTTTCCATGATATCATCATCATTGAATGCCGTCTCCGATTGAAGGTTGGCTACCATGGAGCGCTCCGCTTTCCGCTCTGTCTCTTGCTTTGATGGTGCAGATTGTCAAAGGTTGACCTGTACATCTTTTGATGTTACTCGTCCATGTTATGTTAGTCTTGGTCTGCCTCTGCCGCTTTTACCTTGTATTTTCCTTTCCAATATTACTTTTAGTAGACTGTTGTGTCCTTTAACATGCCCCAAATATTTCAATTGTCTTGTTCTAATTGTGATTAGCCGTTCTCTTTTCATTTTTAGTTGATTTAAAAAAAACTTCCTCGTTTGTTGACCGTGATAAGATATAGAGAAATAATTGAGACAAAACAAATCAAATATAAACGATTTGAGAACACACAATAAATCAAATATAAACGATTTGAGAACTCAAAATAAATCAAATATAAACGATTTGAGAACACAAAATAAATCAAATATAAACGATTTGAGAACACAAAATAAATCAAATATAAACGATTTGAGAACACAAAATAAATCAAATATAAACGATTTGAGAACACAAAATAAATCAAATATAAACGATTTGAGAACACAAAATAAATCAAATATAAGCGATTTGAGAACACAAAATAAATCAAATATAAACGATTTGAGAACACAAAATAAATCAAATATAAACGATTTGAGAACACAAAATAAATCAAATATAAACGATTTGAGAAGACAAAATAAATCAAATATAAACGATTTGAGAACACAAAATAAATCAAATATAAACGATTTGAGAACACAAAATAAATCAAATATAAACGATTTGAGAACACAAAATAAATCAAATATAAACGATTTGAGAACACAAAATAAATCAAATATAAACGATGTGAGAACACAAAATAAATCAAATATAAACGAGTTGAGAACACAAAATAAATCAAATATATGCGATTTGAGAACACAAAATAAATCAAATATAAACGATTTGAGAACACAAAATAAATCAAATATAAACTATTTGAGAACACAAAATAAATCAAATATAAACGATTTGAGAACACAAAATAAATCAAATATAACCGATTTGAGAACACAAAATAAATCAAATATAAACGATTTGAGAACTCAAAATAAATCAAATATAAACGATTTGAGAACACAAAATAAATCAAATATAAACGATTTGAGAACACAAAATAAATCAAATATAAACGATTTGAGAACACAAAATAAATCAAATATAAACGATTTGAGAACACAAAATAAATCAAATATAAACGATTTGAGAACACAAAATAAATCAAATATAAACGATTTGAGAACACAAAATAAATCAAATATAAACGATTTGAGAACACAAAATAAATCATCAGGACGAAGGCGAGAAATTGAAAGAAACGTAAATACAATGTAAGCCATAACAACAGGAGAAGCTGGAAGCTGAAGATGGATTATGGAAATAAAAAAGGGTACTTGGAGATATAACAACAAAAGGTTGGGGGGGGGGATAATATAAGAGCTGAAGATGGATTATGGAAATAAAAGAGGCACTTGGAGATATAACCATAACGGGGAGGGGGGGAGGATAATATAAGAGCTGAAGATGGATTATGGAAATATAAGAGGTACTTGGAGATATAACCATAACGGGGAGGGGGGGAGGATAATATTAGAGCTGAAGATGGATTATGGAAATATAAGAGGTACTTGGAGATATAACCATAACGGGGAGGGGGGGAGGATAATATAAGAGCTGAAGATGGATTATGGAAATATAAGAGGTACTTGGAGATATAACCATAACGGGGGGGGGGATAATATAAGAGCTGAAGATGGATTATGGAAATATAAGAGGTACTTGGAGATATAACCATAACGGGGGGGGGGATAATATTAGAGCTGAAGATGGATTATGGAAATATAAGAGGCACTTGGAGATATAACCATAACGGGGGGGGGGGGATAATTTTAGAGCTGAAGATGGATTATGGAAATAAAAGAGGCACTTGGAGATATTACAAAAGGAATGAGAGTGGTACAGACTTAAATAGCTTTGTGAGAGTGGTACAGACTTATGTAGCTTTGTCAGAGTGGTACACTTATATAGCTCTGTGAGAGTGGTACAGACTTATATAGCTTTGTGAGAGTGGTACACCGACTTATATAGCTTTGTGAGAGTGGTACACATACTTATATAGCTTTGTAAGAGTGGTACAGACTTATATTGCTTTTTGAGAGTGGTACAGAGACCTATATAGCTTTGTGAGCGTGGTACAGACTTATATAGCTTTGTGAGAGTGGTACACACTTATATAGCTTTGTGAGAGTGTTACAGACATATATAGCTTTGTGAGAGTGGTACACAGACTTATATAGCTTTATGAAAGTGGTACACAGACTTATATAGCTTTGTGAGAGTGGTACACACTTATATAGCTTTGTGAGAGTGGTACACACTTATATAGCTTTGTGAGAGTGACAAAAAAAAGTAATAAAGTGCCCCGTCACTCCAAGTGGTTTATAGAAAATATGGTGTTAGTGACCATAATTTTTATAGACCTTCGGCACATGATTTTTGGGGTAATGTGGTCGGTATTACGCCCGTGCCGCCTACTTTCCAAAAAAAAACATCCGGTACCAATTTAAGACTGGGTGAACCCAGAAGCCGTCGGTTGGTATCGAACCCTGCCTCTAGTCCTTTGTAGTCCAGTTCACTAATCAGTGAGCTATCGCGGCTCCCTCGTGATAGTGGTAAAAAGACTTATTACCTTATCATATCAGAGTGGGTGATACAGACTTATGATATAAAGAAAACCTTTTGAGAGTGGAACAGAGATTCATTATGTAAACTCTTTGAGAGTGGAACAGAGATTCATTATGTAAACTCTTTGAGAGTGGAACAGAGATTCATTATGTAAACTCTTTGAGAGTGGAACAGAGATTCATTATGTAAACTCTTTGAGAGTGGAACAGAGATTCATTATGTAAACTCTTTGAGAGTGGAACAGAGATTCATTATGTAAACTCTTTGAGAGTGGAACAGAGATTCATTATGTAAACTCTTTGAGAGTGGAACAGAGATTCATTATGTAAACTCTTTGAGAGTGGTACAGAGATTCATTATGTAAACTCTTTGAGAGTGGAACAGAGATTCATTATGTAAACTCTTTGAGAGTGGAACAGAGATTCATTATGTAAACTCTTTGAGAGTGGAACAGAGATTCATTATGTAAACTCTTTGAGAGTGGAACAGAGATTCATTATGTAAACTCTTTGAGAGTGGAACAGAGATTCATTATGTAAACTCTTTGAGAGTGGAACAGAGATTCATTATGTAAACTCTTTGAGAGTGGAACAGAGATTCATTATGTAAACTCTTTGAGAGTGGAACAGAGATTCATTATGTAAACTCTTTGAGAGTGGAACAGAGATTCATTATGTAAACTCTTTGAGAGTGGAACAGAGATTCATTGTGTAAACTCTTTGAGAGTGGAACAGAGATTCATTATGTAAACTCTTTGAGAGGGGTCAGAAACTCGTGAACGAAACTCTGTGATAGTGGGGCAGAAAGTCTTGATGGAAACTCTTTAATAGTGGTATGGAAACTTGTGAAGGAAAGAAACTCTTTGATATTGGGGCAGATATTCATAAACAAAGCTCTTTGATAGTGGTGTATAAACTTGTGAAGGAAACTCTGTGATAGTGGTACAGAAACTCGTGAGGGAAGCTCTCTGATATTGACACAGAAACTCATGAACGAAACTCTGTGATAGTGGGGCAGAAACTCATGATGGAAACTCTTTGATAGTGGCATATAAACTCGTGAAACAAACTCTTTGACAGTGGCATAGAAACTCGTGAAGGAAACTCTTTGACAGTGGCATAGAAACTCGTGAAGGAAACTCTTTGACAGTGGCATAGAAACTTGTGAAGGAAACTCTTTGACAGTGGCATAGAAACTTGTGAAGGAAACTCTTTGACAGTGGCATAGAAACTCGTGAAGGAAACTCTTTGACAGTGGCATAGAAACTCGTGAAGGAAACTCTTTGACAGTGGCATAGAAACTTGTGAAGGAAACTCTTTGACAGTGGCATAGAAACTTGTGAAGGAAACTCTTTGACAGTGGCATAGAAACTTGTGAAGGAAACTCTTTGACAGTGGCATAGAAAATTGTGAAGGAAACTCTTTGACAGTGACATAGAAACTCGTGAAGGAAACTCTTTGACAGTGGCATAGAAACTCCTGAAGGAAACTCTTTGACAGTGGCATAGAAACTTGTGAAGGAAACTCTTTGACAGTGGCATAGAAACTTGTGAAGGAAACTCTTTGACAGTGGCATAGAAACTTGTGAAGGAAACTCTTTGACAGTGGCATAGAAACTTGTGAAGGAAACTCTTTGACAGTGGCATAGAAACTCGTGAAGGAAACTCTTTGACAGTGGCATAGAAACTCGTGAAGAAACTCTTTGATAGTGGCATAGAAACTTGTGAAGGAAACTCTTTGACAGTGGCACAGAATCTCGTAAAGGAAACTCTTTTACAGTGGCACAGTAACTCGTGAAGAAACTCTTTGACAGTGGCACAGAATCTAGTAAAGGAAACTCTTTGACAGTGGCACAGAATCTCGTAAAGGAAACTCTTTGACAGTGGCACAGAAACTCATGAGGGAAGATCTTTGATATTGACACGGAATTTCATGAAGGAACCTCTTTGATGTTGGAAAAGTAACTCATGATGGAAACTCTTTGATAGTGGGGCATAAATTCATGGATGAAATTTTAATCTTCTAAGAATGGCACAACGACTGAATAAAGAGTTGTGCCGAGACTGTAGGGTGAAACTTAATTTTTCTGATTGTGGCACAGAGACTGAAAGGTGATACTTACCCTTTCTGAGAGTGGAACAAAGATTTATTAAACTTTCTGAGAATGGCACGAAGATTTATATGTGAAACTTAAATTTTCACAGAGTGGCACAGAAACTATTGGGTGATACTTAAATTTTCACAGAGTGGCACAGAAACTGATTGGTGATGCTTAAATTTTCACAGATTGGCACAGAAACTGATCGGTGATGCTTAAATTTTCACAGATTGGCACATAAACTGATTGGTGATACTTAAATTTTCACAGAATGACACAGAAACTGATCGGTGATGCTTAGATTTTCACAGATTGGCACAGAAACTGATCGGTGATGCTTAAATTTTCACAGAATGGCACTGAGGCTAATGGAAGATACTTACATTTTCACATAGTGGCACAGAGACTGATGAAAGAACTTTTGTGAGAGAGACAGAACGAATTCATAAATGGAGTTTTCTTGGGGTGGCACAGAGATTCATAAACGCAACTGTTTGGGCATGACACGGAAATTCATAAGGATTTCCGGTCAATATGGCGGATAGGCGGCGGGAACTTTGAGGTTCAGTCTGAAAAGTGTTCCTTGTTGAAGCTTCCTCATATTCCAGGCCCGGCTTGCTGCCGGAGCTACTGAGTTTAGTTCTCTGTGCACGACGTGAGCTGTGTTTTTCATCCGGATCGTGTTTCGATATTCCAATTGTTTACGATGAATAATAATGATATGGTATGACGAATATTCAGCTGCGTTCACTTTCGGTGCCACTTGGCCTAATGTCTTTTGGCGTGTGTTGTTTGTGCTATGATGGGGACTGCAGCTGCCATTCTTTGTTTGGATCCTTCAATGAGATGAACTTTAATTCGGATGACTCCCCTGGCACGGGCGGTTGAGCAATTATGGATTTTAATTCGTTTGAAATGATATCCGAGCCTTCTACTAATTATAATCATAACGGAGATTCATTAGGAAAACTTTCTTGAGAGATTCAGAGATTAAGTTTGGAAAATTTATAGACGTGACGCAGAGATTCATTAGGGGAACTTTCTGTTCATGTCACGACATCTAACTGCAACGTGTTTTGTTGATTAGCAAACGAAGAGGAAGAAAAGGAGGAGGAGAGGGGAAACATCGAGAAGAGGTAGAATAGGGAATAAGAAAAAAGAATAGGAAGAAGATTAGAAGGTAAAGAAGAACAGGAAAAAGAAAAGGAAAGAAGAACACGAGTAAGGAAGAGGAGAAAGAAGGATAAGGGAGATGAAGAATAGAAATAAAGGAGAGAGAAAAATAAATAAAGAGGAAGATATGGTGACGAAGAAGAAGAACTAGTCTGTACGACTAAGGTAGAACAACTGAAAGTAGGAATCCGATCGCGGGCGAAGACGCCCGTCCAACAGCTGTGCTGAGTGCGGTTAGCGACCCAAAGCTGACTGCATGTTTCTGGATCGACAAAAAGCAGAGCTGATCAAGACTCTCCTCCATCACCCAGCAGTGTTCCTGGAAGCAGACTCACCAGTCTGGCCAAGCGAGTAAGGATCGAAGAGGGAAAGCAATCTGGTACTAAAAAATGCCGTGCTGAAGTCGGATAGGTTGGGCTGAAAGGCGATAATAAACCTCAATAAATCACATCTATGCCTACTTAATTTTCTTTTTAAGGAAGGTTATCGAAGATGTTAACCTCAGATGGTAGATGTACAACAGAGGTGAAATGCACAATGGCTCAGTCAAAAGCAGCTTTCCAAAAATTGAGGAAGATACTATGCAATCCACTTTTGACACTAGAAATAATAAAAAGAGTTCCTAAATGTTATGTAGAACCAGTCTTAACATATGGATGTGAATAATGGACAATAGGGCAACAGACAAGAAAATAATTGGATGCTGTAGAAATGTGCTTTTACAGAAGAATGTTGAGAATACCATGGACATCTAAGAGGAGTAATGAAAACGTTCTGAAAGAGGCTAAAGCAAAAGGAGAGCTAATTTCCAATATTAGGAAGAAACAATCATCATTTTTTGGCCATGTAATGCGAAGAGAACAACTGGAATATATTGTAACAACTGGGAAAATTGAGGGACGAAGAGATAGAGAGAAGCAAAGAGAAAAGATACCAGACAGCTTAAGAGAATGGGCTGGCCTTAGGTCAAAAACAGAAATGATAATATCTATCTTGTGAGTGAGAGACTTTCTCAGCTTATTTGTCTCTGAGTGTATAGCTTCTGCTGAGCATCGTTCTCCAAGTTCTTTGCTTCTTTGGTTATGGAAGGCCCCGGTATCAATGCAAACGAATTAAAATCCATAATTGCTCAACCGCTCGTGCCAGTGGAAACATCCGAATTATAACTCATCTCCCAAACAAAGAAAGGTAGCTGTTGTTCCCATCATAGCAGTCTCAGCACACGCCAAACGACATAAGGCGAAACCGCACAGAAAGTGAACACAGCCAACTGTTCCCTGCCATACGATATCATCATTCATCGTAAACAATTGGAATATCGAAACATGATCAAAACGGATGAAACACACAGCTCACGGTGTATCAAGCATATATAAGTCTCTAAGTGTCTTGCGAGAGTGCCGTTCTCTAAGCGTTCCACTTCTAAATAGTACCTCTCTTAGCTTCGTGCCCTTTCGGCGTCTATCTCTGCTCTCGTACCTCTCTCGGCTCATCTTTCTGACCTGGACGTAAGATTTCCTTTTTATACGACCACCACTTCCAGCTACTGTCATTGTCTAACCACTCCGGCATATTTTTTTTATATGTCTGCCTGCTACGGAGTCTGTCCACACCTAAATTAAATTGTAAAATATGTTCACGTCTATGTACGACCCTGACCTTGTTGTTGGTTCCCTGCGCCTCATATCTTGTTCTTCACGTTTATAAGTGAATCTAAGAATATCGATAAACTAAATTAATCTTGGATATCGCTATATTAAGTGAATCTTAGAATATCGCTAAACTAAATTAATCTTGGATATCGCTATATTAAGTGAATCTTAGAATATCGCTAAACTAAATTAATCTTGGATATCGCTATATTAAGTGAATCTTAGAATATCGATAAACTAAATTAATCTTGGATATCGCTATATTAAGTGAATCTTAGAATATCGCTAAACTAAATTAATCTTGGATATCGCTATATTAAGTGAATCTTAGAATATCGCTAAACTAAATTAATCTTGGATATCGCTATATTAAGTGAATCTTAGAATATCGCTAAACTAAATTAATCTTGGATATCGCTATATTAAGTGAATCTTAGAATATCGCTAAACTAAATTAATCTTGGATATCGCTATATTAAGTGAATCTTAGAATATCGCTAAACTAAATTAATCTTGGATATCGCTATATTAAGTGAATCTTAAAATATCGCTAAACTAAATTAATCTTGGATATCGCTATATTAAGTGAATCTTAGAATATCGCTAAACTAAATTAATCTTGGATATCGCTATATTAAGTGAATCTTAGAATATCGCTAAACTAAATTAATCTTGGATATCGCTATATTAAGTGAATCTTAGAATATCGCTAAACTAAATTAATCTTGGATATCGCTATATTAAGTGAATCTTAGAATATCGCTAAACTAAATTAATCTTGGATATCGCTATATTGAGTGAATCTTAGAATATCGCTAAACTGAGTAAATATTGGAACTAATTTAAGTGAATCTCTTTCTCTCTCTCTCTCTCTCTCTCTCTCTCTCTCTCTCTCTCCCTCTCTCTGCGATCAGGACTCAATCAGAGTAGGATTCCAGACTCTCACATGAAGTCAGCTGTCAGGTTAAGTGTGTTGATCTCCCCCACAGACAGAACATCACAATTAGAGTCTGCCAGATCCACTCTGATTTAACACCCGTTAAAACGTTGCACAGTGTTCTGCGCCAGTGGCCCAGTGCATCCGATTTCAGCCAGCATTTTATTCAGGTTTGCATTCCTTAGCCTTTGATTGTCCCGAATCTTCCTGCAAGGCAGCAGATGATCTTTTATGTAGGGGGATTCTGCCCTTAGATGGTCGGCCCTCCCAGGTTTACGAGCACCATCTGCCCGAGTCACTAGAGGTGACTAACACAGACATGCACACACACAGATATGAGATGTGACTAACATAGACATGCACACACACAGATATGAGATGTGATAAGTGAATCTTAAAATATCTCTAAAATAAGTGAATCTTAGAATATCGCTAAACTAAGTGAATCTCTATTAAAATATCCTATGGTTTAGTATGTGATTTGAAATAGCTACAACTGAGTCAAGCATCAATTTTAAGCTTTTAAACCATTCCCGACCTGCTCATTTAAATATCTAAAAATATCCTCTATCCCTTTATTCTGTCATTCATCAATGTTCTAGCGTGATATCCCTATTTTGTGTTCATTATTATCCATTTACTCTCTTATCGACACTTTTTAGCTTTATGCTCTGTCTTTATTTGCCCGCAGCATAATTTACGTTATTGATTCCAAATCAGACACTTGATTGCTTCTTGCGTAATCTTGAAATTTAATCTTTTCTCTTCTTTTTTTTCCCCCTTCGATATTTAAATTTGAAATATTTGTATATTTATTATATCAATGTTAGCCGTATCGTCACTGGTGCTATGACATCTACACCTATCAAGATTCTAGAAACAGTAACAGGTTTACAACCCTTAGATGACTGACGGGTCACTAAAGTATTGCAACAAGCGGAGAAATATAGAAGGTTCCTCAGCCAACCCATGCACCAAAGAATAACTGGTTTCGGATTTGTACGACTTAAGAGGAGCAACTTCGCTGCAATCGCAGATGAGCTAATTACTGGAGACCCACTACTTTCCCAAACAATACCGAAACCCTTGGGCCCATCTGATATGTCTCCTCATGGGAAACATAAAATACCAGAACTTAAAGAAAATATAACAGGAATCACGAAAAAAGCCACCCCATCAGACACAGAAAGAAAACGCGTAGCAGAAAAACACATACACGATACCTACCCACAGGACTCTTGGTCCCACATATACACAGATGGCTCTGCTACAAATGCCACCAGAAATGGAGGGGGTAGTGTGTTCTTGACGCTGAATAACCAGGACGAGATCACCAAGTCAATAGCTACTGGGAAAGTCTCAAACAACTTTAAAGCAGAAACTGAGGCCATCAGAGATGCTGCAACACTAGCTACTCAACACAAAAATAACATGCACAATACATTGGTGATTCTGACTGATGCACTGTCAGTACTATCAGCTCTAAAAAGCCCCAAGAACAATGAACTAGATGACTTAAGAACAACCCTGGACCAACTATGCAATAACTTCCAGAGAGTAGTCATTCAGTGGATACCATCACACTGTAATATACACAGGAACGAACACGCAGACAAATTAGCTAAAGAGGGAGGGAGATTACCACAAGAGAACCATCTGCTCATTTATGATGACAACAAATCCATCCTCAAAGGTCAGTACCATGAAAAAACGAGAACAGCCAAAGCATAGCGAGAAGGACGGATACCATCAACTATCAAGGAGGGATCAAGTCATCACACTTCGCCTACGCACTGGCCACAATAGAATGAGAAATCACATGTTCACCAAATTCAAAATAGGTACAACCAGCCTATGCCACTGTACACTGGACAATATGACTACAAAACATGTTCTACAGGATTGCCCCCAGTACACAGGCCTGAGAAGAGCATTGTGGTCCACACCCACCTCCCTGGAAGAGAAACTATATGGGGCAATCGAATCGCTTAAACAGACATCGCTGACTTCATGAGAGAGTCTGGAATCCTACTCTGATTGAGTCTTGATCGCAGAGAGAGAGAGATATCAGTGTTGTTAATATAGAAACGTGTACACAAAATGTTGTTGGTATAGAAACATGTACAAAATATGTTGTTGATATAGAAACGTGTACACAATATTTTGTTGATATAGAAACGTGTACAAAATATGTTGTTGATATAGAAACGTGTACACAATATGTTGTTGATATAGAAACATGTACAAAATATGTTGTTGTTGTTATAGAAACGTGTACACAATATGTTGTTGATATAGAAACATGTACAACATGTGCTGTTGATATAGAAGCCTGTACAAAATGTGTTGTTGATATAGAAACCTGTTCAAAATGTGCTGTTGATATAGAAACCTGTACAAAATGTGTTGTTGATATAGAAACCTGTACAAAATGTGCTGTTGATATAAAAACCTGTACAAAATGTGTTGTTGATATAGAAACATGTACAGAATGTGTTGTTGATATAGAAACCTGTACAAAATGTACTGTTGATATAGAAACCTGTACAACATGTGCTGTTGATATAGAAACCTGTACAAAATGTGTTGTTGATATAGAAACCTGTACAAAATGTGTTGTTGATATAGAAACCTGTACAAAATGTGTTGTTGATATAGAAACCTGTACAAAATGTGCTGTTGATATAGAAACCTGTACAAAATGTGCTGTTGATATAGAAACCTGTACAAAATGTGTTGTTGATATAGAAACCTGTACAAAATGTGTTGTTGATATAGAAACCTGTACAAAATGTGTTGTTGATATAGAAACCTGTACAAAGTGTGCTGTTGATATAGAAACCTGTACAAAATGTGCTGTTGATATAGAAACCTGTACAAAATGTGCTGTTGATATAGAAACATGTATAAAATAAATGTTTTTTCCCTTGGACTAGGTGGTCTAGAGATATATTATTGGTCTCTGGACAGGTATAGGTTCCCGGTTCAAATTCTGACAGTGGAACATTATCTCTCATAATCCGTGGTTTATTCATGGTTTACTCTCACCTGGTCTCTGAGTAGTGAGATCCAATGTTCAGCCCTCTCTGGGTAGTGAGATCCAATGCCCAGCCCTCTCTGAGTAGTGAGATCCAATGTCCAGCCCTCTCTGAGTAGTGAGATCCAATGTTCAGCCCTCTCTGGGTAGTGAGATCCGATGTCTAGCCCTCTCTGGGTGGTGAGATCCGATGTCTAGCCCTCTCTGGGTAGTGAGATCCAATGTTCAGCCCTCTCTGGGTAGTGAGATCCAATGTTCAGCCCTCTCTGGGTAGTGAGATCCGATGTCTAGCCCTCTCTGGGTAGTGAGATCCAATGTTCAGCCCTCTCTTCATAGTGGGATCCGGTATCCAGCCCTCTCTGGGTAGTGAGATCCGATGTCTAGCCCTCTCTTCATAGTGGGATCCGGTATCCAGCCCTCTTTGGATAGTGAGATCCGATGTCTAGCCCTCTCTTCATAGTGGGATCCGGTATCCAGCCCTCTTTGGATAGTGAGATCCGATGTCCAGATCCGATGTATATTTTAATCTTCCCCTTTGTTTCCTCTCCCACATATATTTTTTTTTAAAGTGGCCTTCAATATTGCATCCCTGTCTCAACCCTGATCTTATTTCAAATTCTTCTGTAAGCTGCTCTTCATGTAAAACACTATATTTCATTCTTTAATATGTTGTTTTTAACAGAACAGTTTGGAAAGTGTTTGTTGACGACCTATGTTCCAAAGGGAGTTGAAAGGAAGTAGAAGAGGCAGAAGACATGTTGTTTTTATCAGATTAACAACGTTTGTAGGGATTCCAAAATGGTTTAGCAACATCCGAAGCATAAACCTGTCCACACGATAAAATACCTTTTCATAATCCACAATTCCAATATAAAGTGGGGTATGTAGTTCCAAGCTTTGTTCAACTAATATACGTAAAGTGGTTATTTGATCCGAACATAACCTCACCATCATCAAGTGCCATGTCTGCTGGCATAGGTGATCATATCTCTCCACAACTTTCAATTTCGACAGTTATTTATAATTTCTGTTGTTGACCTTCTGCCAAGCCATTCTCTTTAGCTGCCTGGTATCTTTTCTCTTTCCTTCCCTCTATCTCTTCGTCCTTCAATTTTTCCAGTTGTCACAGTATATTTCAGTTGTTCCCTTCTCATTACATGGCCTAAAAATGATGATTGAACATAACCTCTTTTTCTGAAACCCCGTCTCTCATATGTTTCTCTATCTCCTCTTTGGTCTCCTCATGATGATTTTACTGAGTATTTTTCCTGGCACTGATAAATGGTAGTCTAATTTCCATCTAATGTGTGCACTCCTGTACGTTTTCTTTCTTATGAAGTTTAACCACATAACCTTCATTCCAGTCTTAGGTATTTCTTCTCATTCCCATATTTTATCTAATAGTTTATGTAACATCTTGGTAGAGGTGGTAATATCTGAAAGAATTTATGTGGCTTTGTCCTCTTTTAAGAGACTATTGGGTTTTCATTATTAATTATATCACAATATTTATTTTATAACCCTAACCCTAACCCTAAAAGGAAATGTTTATATTACATTTATCAATTGGAAGCAAATGTTAATCTCTGATGGTAGATGTACAACAAAGGTGAGATGGTAGATGGACAACAAAGGTGAGATGGTAGATGGACAACAAAGGTGAGATGGTATATGTACAACAAAGGTGAGATGGTAGATGTACAACAAAGGTGAGATGGTAGATGTACAACAAAGGTGAGATGGTAGATGTACAACAAAGGTGAGATGGTTGATGTACAATAAAGGTGAGATGGTTAATGTACAACAAAGGTGAGATGGTTAATGTACAACAACGGTGAGATGGTAGAAGTACAACAAAGGTGAGATGGTTGATGTACAACAAAGGTGAGATGGTTGATGTACAACAAAGGTGAGATGGTTGATGTACAACAAAGGTGAGATGGTTAATGTACAACAACGGTGAGATGGTAGAAATACAACAAAGGTGAGATGGTTGATGTACAATAAAGGTGAGATGGTTGATGTACAACAAAGGTGAGATGGTTAATATACAACAACGGTGAGATGGTAGAAATACAACAAAGGTGAGATGGTTGATGTACAACAAAGGTGAGATGGTTAATGTACAACAAAGGTGAGATGGTTAATGTACAACACAGGTGAGAGGGTTAATGTACACCAGACTTGAGAGCAGAATAGCTCAAGCAAAGGCACTTTCCAAAAAATAGGAAGATACAGTGTAATCAATTTTTGACAATAGAAAATAGAAAAAGAGTTCTTAAATGTTATGTAGAGCCAGTCTTAACATATGGATGTGAATCATGGACAATAGGACAACAGACAAGAAAATCACTGGAGTCTGTAGGAATGTGGTTTTACAGAAGAATATTGAGAATACCGTTGATAGCTAAGAAGAGTAATGAAAACGTTCTGAAAAAGGCCAAAGCAAAAATAGAGCTAATATCCAATATTAGGAAGGAATAATCATCATTTTTTGGTCACGTGAAGAGAAGAGAACAGCTGGAATATATTTTTTAACAACTGGGAATAGTGAGGGACGAAGAGATAGAGGAAAGCAAAGAGAAAAGCTACCAGACAGCTTAAGAGAATGGCTAAAGAGAAGGTCAACAGCAGAAATGATAAATAACTGTCGTGATCGAAAGTTGTGGATAGACATGATCACCTGCGCCAGCAGGCATGATACTTGATGATGATTATATATATATATACATACAAACACACACACACACACACACGTTCGTACACGTGGGTCTGGATTCTTTGAGTGGGATATCGGAACACTTATGGATTCTTTGAGTGGGATATCTGAACACTTATGGATTCTTTAAGTGGGATATCTGAACACTTATGGATTCTTTGAGTGGGATATCTGAACACTTATGGATTCTTTAAGTGGGATATCGGAACACTTATGGATTCTTTGAGTGGGATATCGGAACACTTATGGATTCTTTGAGTGAGATATCGGAACACTTATGGATTCTTTGAGTGGGATATCGGAACACTTATGGATTCTTTGAGTGAGATATCGGAACACTTATGGATTCTTTGAGTGGGATATCGGAACACTTATGGATTCTTTGAGTGAGATATCGGAACACTTATGGATTCTTAAAGTGGGATATCGGAACACTTATGGATTCTTTGAGTGGGATATCGGAACACTTATGGATTCTTAAAGTGGGATATCGGAACACTTATGGATTCTTAAAGTGGGATATCGGAACACTTATGGATTCTTAAAGTGGGATATCGGAACACTTATGGATTCTTTGAGTGGGATATCTGAACACTTATGGATTCTTTGAGTATGCAGCGATGATGGTCATCAAGAACAACAACAATATACGTATCTGATAAAGGTGAAACCAAACCTTAGGAATGCAAAACATCCTTGTGTTCCTCCGTGGTCTCTGCATAGACGAACGCTCCGCCACAATCTGCCGAAGCTGGTCAACAACATTTTTGTCACTCTCTAGAAGGCAGCTGGGACCGTAATTTAAGATTATCATTTGAATAACGATGCTTCTCCATCTCTTTCTTGATGAAACAATATATCAAATAATATATGGCCTTTGGCGTCTTGACAGACGGTTGGTAGCAAGCAATCATGATAAGTTAGAAGTTCGGTAAAGCATTAGTGTCTCATACTGGGTTCTGCTTTACTGAACATCTCCTCTCGAGGCTGAATTTGCCAATCCTGGACAGACAGATCCATCCACAGACGAGTAAGGTGTATTTTCGGTACTTGGCCTTGTCTTTTTTCTCTTGCGCCTTTTGTCTTCTGAATTTGATATCAGCACTGTCTCGAAATGATATCAAATATTATATATATTGCTAAACACCAACTGTGTGAAGTTTGTGAAATGTGAAATGGAGAAGGGGGAAATGAAGAAAAGTTAGAACAAGAGGAAAAAGAGGTAGAGAAAAAGAAGAAAAATAAAGAGAAAGAAGAACAACAACATTAAGAACAAGAAAGATCAGGAGGAGTAAAAGAATAATAGAAATAATAATAATAAACCATTGTAGAACATACAATAACATCACTGTATATGTGTTAATTTATGACCACGTATTTCAAATGTGGCCTTTTTTGTATGCTTAATAATATCCTTGAATATCCAAACTATGCGATAAATAGATTAGATTGACTAATTCATAACAGAACCTGTCACAACATCTTTGCGTGTTTGTCTGTCCCGGCCAAATTAGTTTCGTTACCAAATCCGCAATTTATCTGGCATAGAAAGACCTCTCTAGACATGCGCCGATTCACTGAATAATTCTTGGAAAAACTTAATTTGGCTCACTTTCTAAGGCTTATTGGACAGAAAGTGATAGAGTTACCACGACCAGTTCACCAGCTACGTGACGTTAAGGTGAGTTTTCGTACTTAAAGGCTGTTAAACGTCTGAGCGCTCAGTTAGTCTCTGCTGGTCCCGAACGATGTTTTGTTTTTTTGGATTTGCGTCCTTCTATTTTATTTTTTCAATTATTAAAAGGGATTTTACTACAGACTGCATTGAAGTAGTAATAAAATGTAGCAAACTGACAACTATGTTTATAACTACATTGCTTATGGATATGTCCATTACTAAATCTTCCTTAACTGCCTGTATGTATTCCATCTCACTATTTCATTGCCTGTATGTATGATTCGTATGCCTTTGAATGAATTTAAGACTAGTGCAGAAATAAGAGAAATTATAAAGCATAGAAAAATATCAGTTATAATCAAGAGAAGTAGGTTATGTTATACAGTCAACAACAGAACTGACACGATGCACTGTAGATAGAAGATTGTGGAAGGACATGATCGCCTAGGCCATCTGGTATGGCACATGATGATGATGAGTTTTACTTTGAGGGAGCCGCGATAGCTCAGCGGTTAGTGAACTGGACTACAAATGGCAAGAGGTCGGGTTCGATCCTGATAGACGGCTTCCAGGTTTACCCAGCCTTAAATTAGAGCCTGATTTTTTCTGGGAGAGTAAAGCGGCACGGGCTTAATACCGACCACATTATCCACAAATCATGAGCCTAAAGTCTGTAAAAATTATGGTCACTAACACCATATTCCCTATACTCTGCCACTTGGCGTGACGGAGCTCTTTACTTTTTTAAAATATATAAAAAAAAAAAGTAAAGTACCCCCGTCACGCCAAGTGGCGTATAGGGAAATATGGTGTTAGTGACCCTATATTTTACAGACCTTCAGCACATGATTTTTGGGGTAATGTGGTCGGTATTACGCCCGTGCTGCTTTTACTTTCCCAGAAAAAATCCAGTACCCATTTAAGGCTGGGTGAACCCGGAGCCGTCGGTTGGGATCGAACCCTACCCCTTGTCCGTAGTAGTCCAGTTCACTAACCACTGAGCTATCGCGGCTCCCACTAATTTTTAGGGAATTAGTAAAACCCAGGTGTCCTCGCCAGGGTACGAACCCCGGCTGTTGCCGTGGTAAGCCAACCGCCTATCGATTGCGCTAACCGGACACCCTTTTTAAAATATATATATATATATATATATATATATATATATATATATATATCTGCTTGCCTGCTTGCTTGCTTGCCTGCTTGCTTGCTTGCCTGCTTGCTTGCTTGCTTGCTTGCTTGCCTGCTTGCTTGCTTGCTTGCTTGCTTGCTTGCCTGCTTGCTTGCTTGCTTGCTTGCTTGCTTGCTTGCGTTCGACCGATGACTAAACGAATACACCTTCTCATCATCTTAAAACCCCGTTAAGTGGGCGTGTCTGCATTGTGCTGTAGTTTGCAGTAAAACTGTGATATTTGCGCCTTTCGGCCCAACACATCCGACTTCAGCATGTTACTTTTTAGTACCGGGTTGTCTTCCCTCTTCGATCCCTACTCACTTGGCCAGACTTGACAGGTTAGTCTGTTACGGGAGGAACCCCAGAGAGGTGGAATAGGGTCTGGATGGTTCTGGTTCACCGACCCTGTGGCAAGCCATCAGCTGTGGGTCGCTGACAATTTCCAGCTCTGCTGCTGGGTGGCGACTTTGCCTCCAAGTAAATATTTAAGAATAATTTGGTAGAATACGGTTTGTAGCTAAACGATAAACGATTGGCTAATCTGAGAGTTTTGGGCGATGCAATATTGAGTTATTTGCGGGTCATCATCATTGCACTCCGAACATGTCCATAGGTGCTCAGATCCCCTCAGCAGCAAGTCCAGCAGTGTCCTGCGACTGACGACTCCAGTTCTCTGTTGGTTGATAAGTCTTCTTACACGCCCACTAAGTTTCTCATTTCTGGATGTACCCATCTTAACTCCCATCTCCATCATCCGAAGAAGTGACGTGGATCTGTGTTTGTCGAAGTCCTGTGCTCTTCCCACATCTCGGAGCGCATTGATGATGTCTGCTCGATCCATTGGTTGCCCGTCCTCAACGACAGCGCAGCTAGCCAACCTGTCCGCTCTTTCATTTCCCCGTACTCCCGCATGTCCAGGGACATAGACAAAGGTGACCTTACGTATTTTGGACTTCTGCAATGATTCTACCTATTTCATGCGTACAGAGCCCGCCTACACTTTTTTATCATACTCATCGAATCACTCAGTATACATGCGTGGGCGATGCAATATTCAATTTGTTAACCCATAAATTGTATACAATTTGAGATACAGCTTATTCTAACCACGTTGAATGTATAATAGACAAAGTATGAGTATTGTATCTTTATTTTTAAGGCACACATTAGCAAATCAACTAAGGTATCAGTAACAAACAGATGTGCCCCCCCCCCCCCCAAATTTATATGATTTTAGCTAAAATGCCGTTCTAAACTTAAAGCCAGCAGCTGTGCCTGAAATAAAATCAACAATTTTTGATTCACACTGCCTCTTCTGCCGGTCAAGTCGTAATATGTTGATTGAGTCTAGGAGAAATGTGAATAAATACTTGCAATAAGCAGACAAATAGATAAATACTCTCTCAAAAATAAAGCGCAATGAATGTGAGCAGACATTAATGGAGATCCAAACCCAGACCTGTTGTGTAGATTCGCCTCACTGATGTAAAGTGATGCTTGACAATCTAGTTAATGTAATGTTGCGACCCTAGTTCGCATGACGTCATCGGTGTTTCTTTCTTTCCTATTGAACACACGGCATATTATATTACACATATGTCATTTGTCACGGACGTGCATGAAAGAGCGCATCCAACATCAGACACTCGACGCCAGCTTTGCATGTTAGACTTCTTGGGATGTTTTCGTGCACTTCTGTAGCATGAAGTTACTTGACTTTTCTTGCAGACTGCATTTCATTGCATTTCTTGTTTCCCCTTCTTTTGTGTGAATTTATGTAAATGTGAAAAAGGGACAATAGGACAACAGATAAGAAAACCATTGGAGTCTGTAGAAATGTGGTTTTACAGAAGAATATTGAGAATACCGTGAACAGCTAAGAAGAGTAATGAAAACGTTCTGAAAGAGGCCAAAGCCAAAAAAAAGAACTATTTTCCAATATTAGGAAGAAACAATCATCATTTTTTTTGGCCATGTAATGAGAAGAGAACAGCTGGAATATATTGTGACAACTGGGAAAATTTAGGGACGAAGATATAGAGGAAAGCAAAGAGTAAAGATAAAAATAAAAATTTTCAACTCCAATGTTACGTCAGTCCTATTGTATGGCTGTGAACGATGGAGAAAACAAAATTGACAATCATGAAGATACAGACTTTCATTAATGGATGCTTGCACAGGATAAAAGGATGGAAATGGCAGGACAAATTCACTAAAATAGAATTATGGAAATGTACCAGTCAAACACCAGTGTATAAAGAGATACAGCGAAGACGATGGCGCTGGATAGAAGACACACCCTGCGGAAGCCAACTGAAAGTATTACACAACAGGCCCTTTTTTGGAATCCCCAGGGGAAAAGACAAAGAGGAAGACCAAATATTGAGTTATTGAGTTATTTGCGGGTCATCATCATTGCACTCCGAACATGTCCATAGGTGCTCAGATCCCCTCCTCAGCAATTCCCTCAGTGTCCAGCGACTGACGACTCCAGTTCTATGTTGGTTGATAAGTCTTCTTACACGGCCACCAAGTTTCTCATTTCTGGCTCTGCCCATCTTAACTCCCATTTCCATCATCCGAAGAAGTGACGTTGATCTGTGTTTGTCGAAGTCCTGTGCTCTTCCCACATCTCGAAGGGCATTGATGATGTCCGCCCGATCCATCGGTTGCCCGTCCTCAACGATAGCGCAGCTAGCCAACCTGTCCGCTCTCTCATTTCCCGTACTCCCGCATGTCCAGGGACATAGACAAAGGTGACCTTACGTATTTTGGATTTCTTCAACGACTCTACCCATTGCATGCCTACAAAGCCCGCCTCCACTTTTTTTTATCATGCTCATCGAATCACTCAGTATACATGCATGGATGTAGTCTTGTGACTCTAACCATTTTAATGCCTTGGTCACTGTCATCACCTCCACTGTCATGAGATTTCAAAGCTGTATAGGTCACATACAAGTTTGTCTCATCATCATCGAGTGCCGTCTCAGCAACGAAGTTTGGCTACCATAGAGCGCCATTCTGCTCTGTCTCTTGCTTTGATGGTGCAGGTTGTCATAGGCTGATTTGTCCATCTTTTGATGTTACTCGTCCACGTTAGTCTTGGTCTGCCTCTGCCTCTTTTACCTTGTATTTTCCCCTCCAATATTACTTTTATTAGGCTGTTGCGGCTTTTAAGATAGTCCAAAAATCGCATCAGTCTTTTTTTAATTTTTTTTTATAGTAGTTCCCTCTACATTTTCAGTTGTTTTAAGACTTCGTCTTTTGTTTTCTTTTCCTTCCATCCAATTCTTCTATATATCCACATTTCAAATGTTTCAATTCTCTGTTCTGTATTCTTGTCTAATGTCCATGTTTCTACGCCATATATAAATGTTGAGAAGACATACCATTTTGTATTTCTTAGTTTTAGCCCTGGTGTTATTTGTTTTGATGTTAGTATGTTCTTCATGACATTAAAATTACTTTTTGCCCTTCCTATTCTTTTGTTTATTTCAGTTGTACATTTTCATTTGAAATCGAATTGATCAATAATGAAGTTCTTTCCCTTTGCATGGTCCCTGGTCATCATAGGTATGTTGTCTTAGTTCTGAGCTAAGTTGATCATCAATGATTGATACAGTGAGAACTGTCATTCACTATGATTGATCAGTGAAAACCATAGCGATAGCTACTATAAAATCTCTGAGGATTGTTTCAGTTTCCTCATATTCCAAGTCCGGCTTGTTTCAGTTTCCTCATACTCCAAGTCCGGCTTGTTTCAGTTTCCTCATATTCCAAGTCCGGCTTGTTTCAGTTTCCTCATATTCCAAGTCCGGCTTGTTTCAGTTTCCTCATATTCCAAGTCCGGCTTGTTTCAGTTTCCTCATATTCCAAGTCCGGCTTGTTTCAGTTTCCTCATATTTCAAGTCCGGCTTGTTGCAGTTTCCTCATATTCCAAGTCCGGCATGTTTCAGTTTCCTCATATTCCAAGTCCGGCCTGTTTCTGTTTCCTCATATTCCAAGTTCGGCATGTTTCAGTTTCCTCATATTCCAAGTCCGGCTTGTTGCAGGAGCTACTGAGTTAAGTGCACTGTGCACACCTTGAGCTATTGCGCTTCATCCGTTTTGATCGTGTTCCGATATTCCGATTGTTTACGATGAATGATGATATCGTATGACAGGGAACAGATGGCTGTTTTCACTTTCTGTGTGGTTTCGCCTTATTTCTTTTGACGTGTACTGAGACTGCTATGATGGGGACTACAGCTACTTTTCTTTGTTTGGAAAGTCAGGTGAGAAGACGGAAAGGTTCTACAAATATAGGGAGGGGATACAAGATACGTATAAACTGTGTATATCTAACTGTGTGTGTGCACAACGAACCGATGTGTAAAAAAGCATGTGTACAGAACCATACGGGCAGACATTGTATTAATTATTTATGGCGTATTCTGTCAAAAGCTGTGATGTAGTCATAAAGCATACATTAATTGGTTTGTTTACTTCTATATAATTTTCTATTAACATTCTCATGCAGACGATGTCTTCTCTTATCCCACTGTTTTTCTAAATCAAAATTATTGTTCTGTTAATTCTATCTTGGTTACAATACATATAAGGTTTTTTTTTTTTATGTCTTTGTAGAAATTAATTAACTGATACAACAAAGAAGTGTAAAAATAGAGGTCGTGGATAATAGAGGATAAAATGGAGGTCGTGGACATGATAGCCTCCCCTGTAGACACGACACAACGATGATAATCCTAACTTTTTTTTAGATTTGTCAAAAATGTTCACCTGTTTTATTTATTAGTTCACAATTCTTAACGCCGTGGACGGATGTTCCGGGTCAAAAATGTTCACCTGTTTTATTTATTAGTGCACAATTCTTAACGCCGTGGATGGATGTTCCGGGTCAAAAATGTTCACCTGTTTTATTTATTAGTTCACAATTCTTAACGCCGTGGATGGATGTTCCGGGTCAAAAATGTTCACCTGTTTTATTTATTAGTTCTCATTTCTTAACGCCGTGGATGGATGTTCCGGGTCAAAAATGTTCACCTGTTTTATTTATTAGTTCACAATTCTTAACGCCGTGGACGGATGTTCCGGGTCAAAAGGCGCAAATATCGTGGCTCTTTCGTAAAACTATCAGCACAATGCATCCACGGCCAATTAACTGTGTGAACGCTATGAAGAAGAGGAAGAAGAAGCCCACGATTCAAACGCATTATTTTGCATATCTTTGTCTTATCATTCATCGCTAATCTATATCAATACTCGTTGTCGTTCTGATCTCTTTCATCATGCGGTATCTTATCACCGTGAAAATGAGTTACAAGAAATGTTAGACATTATAGTCAAAGAAAGCAAAAATAAAGCACTTGGACTTAATAGCAAAATGACAGAAGTAATGGTAACAATAAATAAAAAGACATCACCTCAGTGCAAAATAAAGACAAGTGGAACAATATTAAAGCAGGTAAATGAATTTAAATATTTGGGAACTTTGTTAATCTCAGACGAAAGATGTACAAAAGAGGTGAGATGCAGAATGGCTCAGGCAAAAGCAGCTTTCTAAAAATTGAGGAAGATACTGTGCAATCCATTTTTGAGAATAGAAACAAGAAAAGGGGCTCTTAAATGTTATGTAGAGTCACTCTTAATATATAGATGTGAATCATGGACAATAGGACAACAGACAAGAAAATCACTGGAGTCTGTAGAAATGTGGTTTTACAGAAGAATTTTGAGAATACCATGGACAGCTGAGAAGAGTAATGAAAACGATCTGAAAGAGGCCAAAGCAAAAAGAGAACTAATTTCCAATATTAGGAAGAGACAATCATCATTTTTTGGCCATGTAATGAGAAGAGAACAGCTGGAATATATTGTAACAACTGGGGAAATTGAGGAACGAAGAGGTAGAGGGAAGCAAAGAGAAAAAAATACGAGACAGCTTAAGAGAATGGCTTGGCAGAAGGTCAACAACAGAAATGATAAATAACTGTCGAGATCGAAAGTTGTGGAGAGACATGACCACCTACGCCAGCAGGCATGGTATTTGATGATGATCTTATCACAGTTGACGATCTCACTGAAACCAACGAGTGTCCAGATTTTGCTTCATTACACATATAACCATTTTATTATTTTACTCTTCAAAACATATTTGTATACTATTACTTGTCTCTTCTTTCTGTTCACAGCGTCTACAGCGAATAATTACCAGCGCAGAACTGGTGTCTCCACGACATTCCGCCAATGAAATGTTGGGTATTTTCAAGAAAAGAGAGTTTGCTCGCTTGTTCCAGAAAAGCACGATAAGAGTAAACAATTATTATATTTCTCTTTGTGATCGTTTATGATCACTTGTATTTCTCTTTGTGATCGTTTATTATCGCTTGTATTTCTCTTTGTGATCGTTTATAATAACTTGTATTTCTCTTTGTGATCGTTTATAATAACTTGTATTTCTTTTTTTTTTTAATTGCTTATGGTCACTTATATTTCTCTTTGTGATTTCCTATAGTCATTTTTATTTCTCTTTGTGATCGTTTATAATCACTTGTATTTCTTTTTTTTTATTGCTTATGGTCACTTATATTTTTCTTTGTGATTTCCAATAGTCACTTTTATTTCTCTTTGTGATTTCCTATAGTCACTTATATTTCCCTTTGTGATCATTTATAATCACTTGTATTTCTTTTTTTTTTTATTAATTGCTTATGGTCACTTATATTTCTCTTTGTGATTTTCAATAGTTACTTTTATTTCTCTTTGTGATTTCCTATAGTCACCTAAGATATGCTGATGATGTACTACTAGCAGAAAATCGTAAAGATCTATAACAATTACTTAATGGAATAAACATGACAAACAAAAAATATGTACTAGATAAGAATATCAAAAAGACTAAAACTATGATCATAAACAAAGAAAATTCTCAAGAACTACAATTAAATATCAAAGTGGAAGGTATACATCTGGAGACAGTTCAGAACTACAACTACGTAGGACATACCATACCATACCACTCTTTTTCTACTTTTTTTAGTATCGCCATTATCATCAGCTTTACAGCAGCTTCGCATCTCCACGCATCTTGGTGCATCTTGATGCCTTTACCTCTACCTAGGACATACTATAACCAGTGATGGGAAATGCACAACTGAAATAAACAAAAGAATAGAAATGGCAAAAAAGTAATTTTAATGCCATGATAAATATACTAACATCAAAACAAATAACACCAAGGCTAAAACTAAGAATAACAAAATGTTACATATTCTTAATATTCCTGTATGGTGCAGAAACAGGACATTAGACAAGAAAACAGAACAGAAAATTGAGAGGCCTTTGAAATGTGGATTTATAGAAGATTAGGTAGAATTGGATGGAAAGAAAAGAAAACAAACAATGAAGTTTTAAAACAACTAAAAATGAAAAGAGAATTACTAAATACAATTAGAACACAACAAATGAAATTTTTGGGGCATGTTAAATGACACAACAGCCTAATAAAAGTAATATTGGAAGGGAAAATACAAGGTAAAAGAGGCAGGGGCAGACCAAGAATAACGTGGACGAGTAATATCAAAAGACGGACAAGTCAACCTATGACAACATGCCCCATCAAAGCAAGAGGCAAAGTGGAATGGCGCTCCATGGTAGCCAACCTTCGATGCGGAGACGGCACTCAATGATGATGATGATAGTCACGTATATTTCTCTTGATGATTGCTTATAGTCACTTATATTTCTCTTTATGATTTCCTATTGTCACTTATATTTCTCTTTGTGATTTCCTATTGTCACTTATATTTCTCTTGATATTTGCTTATAGTCACATATATTTCTCTTGATGATTGCTTATAGTCACTTATATTTCTATTTGTGATTTCCTATAGTCACTTATATTTCTCTTTGTGATTTCCTATAGTCACTTATATTTCTCTTTGTGATTTCCTATAGTCGCTTATATTTCTTTTTGTGATTTCCTATTGTCACTTATATTTCTCTTTGTGATTTCCTATAGTAACTTATATTTCTCTGTGTGATTTCCTATAGTCACTTATATTTCTCTTTGTGATTTCCTATTATCACATATATTTCTCTTGATTATTGCCTATAGTCACTTATATTTCTCTTTAAGAATGTTTATCGTCACTCTAATGAATTACATACCTACGCTTGTTTCTCTCTATGTCTGTCTATCTAAAGATTTGCGTTTATGTTTGTCTGTCCGTTTGTTAAAGGAAATCTATGTTGTATGTCGCTCACCAACCGAAATCTGTGTTTGTGTTTTGAGTTTTAGTGGGTAACAGTCAATCTATTATTCGTGTGTCTGTCTGTTTGTCTAATGTCTGCCTGACAGTCTGTGCAGGTCTGGCTCACTGTTTGTCTATTTGTTTGTCTGCCTGCCAACCTACGAGTTGTGGTGCTTTTCTGCCTACTTCACTGTATCTGTCTCTTTGTTCTTCTTTGGCCCCTTTTTTCGCCAATTCTACGACTTTGTGAGACGCTTGGGCACTATCAACGGTGACAAATATTCTCCAGTCCTCACTCTCTCTCTCCCCTTCTCTCTCACTCTTTCTCACTCACTCTTACTCTCACTCTCTCTCACTCTCTTTCACTCTCTCTTACTCTCTCTCACTCTCTCTCACACTCTCTCACTCTCTCATTTACTCTCTCATTCACTCACTCACTCACTCTCTCTCTCACTTTCTCTCACTCTCTCATTCACTCTCTCATTCACTCACTCACTCTCTCTCTCTCTCACTTTCTCTCACTCTCTCTCACTCTCTCACTCATTCTCTCATTCTCTCACTCTCTCTCACTCTCTCTCACTCTCTCACACTCTCTCTCACTCTCTCACACTCTCTCTCACTCTCTCTCACACTCTAATTCTCTCACTCTCTCTCTCACTCTCTCATTCTCTCATTCTTTCTCTTTCACTCACTCTCTCACTCTCTCACTCTCTCTCACTCTCTCTCTCACTTTCTCTCACTCTCTCACACTCTCTCGCTCTCTCACTCATTCTCTCACTCTCTCTCACTCTCTCACACTCTCTCTCACTCTCTCTCTCACTCTCTAATTCTCTCACTCTCTCTCTCTCTCTCTCATTCTCTCACTCTCTCATTCTTTCTCTTTCACTCACTCTCTCTCTCACTCTCTCTCTCCCTCTCTCTCTCTAGCTCTGTCGGTGTTGTCTGCGAACTGACGAAGTTGAAACCCATCCATTCCCTGACTTCACTCTTGTTCGTTCTCTGCCTCCTTTTGCGTCTTACTTCTCTCACATTATAATAGTTTTATTAGACATAAAGATCTTCTTACAATCTCTTCCATACCATCACAGTTTTCATTAATTCGGTGTGATGAGCCTTTTTTTTCAAAAAAACAACCAGAATAACCACCATCAAAATGAAATATGTTAACCACGTGACAGGAAACAACCATGGAGGTAATATGAAAAGTGAATGATCGCGAAAATATTAGAAAACAGCCAGGAATAAAACCTAGTATTGAAATCATGAAGAAACAAAAGATTTACAAATGATTTAGCCCCGTGATAAGACAAAATAAACTAACTAACACACAGATATTCACCAATAAACGCTACAAAAGAGAATACTAGATAAAAGGTCCGACCGCGAAATAAATGTGTTTATTCAATATTAGGGACACTAAGAAGCAAAACACTGGGAGAAGTAACAGAAGAGCTAAAGAGCGCAAACTATATCTCCACTCGACACTGGAGGACTTATTTTGGAGAAAAGATTAAACAAATTTAAAATGCTGACATAATCATCATACGCGTCAATTTCTTTTCTACTTTCTGTCTTTTTTTGTTTACCATTTATATCCGTAAGACAGTTAGAGGTCACGGTAGATGGGATTTCTCAGAAGAATGTTGAAAGTTCCCTGGACCAAAAAAAAGACCAATGAGGAAATTTTCAAAGAGGCCAACACAAAAAGGGAGCTCATAAAAAAACATCAGAAAGAAACAATCAACATTTTTCGGGCACATCATGAGAAGAGGACAGCTGGAATACTTGGTTACACCTGGCAAAATAAAAGGAAAGAGAGATCGCAGATGACATAGTGAGAAATTACTGGATAGTTTGGTGTCATGGCATGAAAAACAGTTAACAACAGAAATGATACGATGTACTGTAGATTGGAGATTGTGGAAGGACCTGATCGCTTCGCCAACCGGTATGGCACATGATGATGATGATATCCGTAATGTAATCTCAACATGATACATCCGTGATCTTGTCAAACATTGTGTTACAGTTTTGTCTCTTAGGAACATAATTCGATATCTGTCTGCCAACATGTATATGTTTATTTTCCTTCTGAGTTGTGTGTAAGTGCCCTGTCTTTATTTGTCTGTTTCCAATATGTGTCTCTTTCAGTGCACATATATTTATACAGAAATATACGTTTAGGCTGAAGCTTTGTTATTTTATCCCTCGGAATATTAACAACTTTGTCCAGGGAAATCCTACTTGAATAAACAAAACCTGAGAGAAAACCAAATTAAAATTCACGGATCGGTGCCTAATGATCCTAGCGGATTAGATTCTACTCTGTTTCGTTCTTGCCTCTATTTTTTTCCTTTAAAAAAAAAAAAAAAAAAATTCTCCATTGAAACACAGGTCATTAGCAAGAACTATCTAATTCTTCTAGTTTTTGTCTGTCGCTTTTAATGGTTTCCGGTCTAATTTATATTTGTGATTTCAGTCTAAAAGTTTCGCCTCCACATGTTCCTATGTCTTCTGTGTTTCGCTGTGGGTTCCAGTTGATAACTTGTCTAGTAATACTTGCAAATAGTTTTAGAAGAGTGTGTCATAATAAATCCCGCTATCTTTTTCTTAACATTTCTCCAACTATGTGTTGATGTGTTCTTTACCACAGTTAATCATTTCTACAACTATGTGTTGATTTGTTCTTTACCACAGTTAATCATTTCTCCAACTATGTGTTGATTTGTTCTTTACCACAGTTAATCATTTCTACAACTATGTGTTGATTTGTTCTTTACCACAGTTAATCATTTCTTCAACTATGTGTTGATTTGTTCTTTACCACAGTTAATCATTTCTTCAACTATGTGTTAATTTGCTCTTTACCACAGTTAATCATTTCTTCAACTATGTGTTAATTTGTTCTTTACCACAGTTAATCATTTCTCCAACTATGTGTTGATTTGTTCTTAACCACAGTTAATCATTTCTCCAACTATGTGTTGATTTGTTCTTAACCACAGTTAATCATTTCTCCAACTATGTGTTGATTTGTTCTTTACCACAGTTAATCATTTCTCCAACTATGTGTTGATTTGTTCTTAACCACAGTTAATCATTTCTCCAACTATGTGTTGATTTGTTCTTTACCACAGTTAATCATTTCTCCAACTATGTGTTGATTTGTTCTTTACCACAGGTAATCATTACTCCAACTCTGGGTTGATTTGTTCTTTACCACAGTTAATCATTTCTCCAACTATGTGTTGATGTGTTCTTTACCACAGTTAATCATTACTACAACTCTGGGTTGATTTGTTCTTTACCACAGTTAATCATTACTCCAACTCTGGGTTGATTTGTTCTTTACCACAGTTAATCATTACTCCAACTCTGGGTTGATTTGTTCTTTACCACAGTTAATCATTACTACAACTCTGGGTTGATTTGTTCTTTACCACAGTTAATCATTACTCCAACTCTGGGTTGATTTGTTCTTTACCACAGTTAATCATTACTCCAACTCTGGGTTGATTTGTTCTTTACCACAGTTAATCGTTTCTTATGACATCTGGCAGTCTAATCTGAAATATCACCCGTAAAACAAGTGTTAATAAACATCTTCAATTTTCTCTCCTTCCTGGTTTATTTTGACCATATTTCTTAAACAAAGCAATATATTTTACGTTAATTAAACACTATCTAAGTAGTGTGCGTGTCAAAGACGGTTCCTTTACTTTTCAGATGTACTTTAACTGTACAATAACTCCTCTAGTTTGCCCAATTCTTTCTGTAACATCTTCTGTACTTCCTTCTCTGTTTATGATACTAGGATAAGAGAACTCGTTAACGTCTTCCAATTTCTTGTCCCATAAGACAAAAAGAATCACAGCTAACTGTGATTATTCTAACAGTTTTTTATTTTTTATTTTTAATGCAAAGTCTATTATATAATACGGTCACTAATACCATATTCCTTGAATGTCACTCCACGTCAAGTTTAGGAAATATGGTATTAGTGACCATAATTTTTTATAGACCTTCGGCACATGATTTTTTGGGGTAATGTGGTCGGTATTTATAGATTATAGATATAGAGGTCAGATTTATACAAGAATAGGTACAATTGGATGGAAACAAAATATAACAAACGATAAAGTTTTAAAACAACTGAAAATAAAAGGAGAACTACTAAATACAATTAAGACAAGACAAATGAAATGTTTGGGGCATGTTAAAAGACACAACAGCCTACTAAAAGTAATATTGGAAGGAAAAATACATGGTAAAAGAGGCAGAGGCAGACCAAGACTAACATGGACGAGTAACATCAAAAGATGGTCAAATAAATCTATGACAGCCTGCACCATCAAAGCAAGAAACTGAGTAGAATGGCGATCCATGGTAGCCAACCTTCGTTGCGGAGAAGGCACACGATGATGATGATGATGATGATGGTTGGTATTACACCCATGCCGATTTACTTTCCCAGAAAAAAATCCGCCGGTACTCATTTAAGGCTTGGTGAACCCGGTAGCCGCCTATCAGGATCGAACACGACCTCTTGTCCTTTGTAGTCCAGTTCACTAACCACTGAAAATCCGCGGCTCCAAAGTGTAATCTATCTATCTATTGACCTTTCGAGCCGTAGCCGGCCCCTTAGGGCGTAGACCCAGATACCCTTGCTCTTATCTAAATTTTTATTTGTATACTAGCAGTTGTCAATCCTTGTATAGATCTTTTATCAAATCTCGCCATTTGTTTCTGTTCTGTGCAAGCAACTCTATCTCATTAAGGGAGCCGATTCCTGCTGCTCTTGCCTCTCTGATCAATGTTCTTCTCAGTGTTTCTCTTGGTCGGCCTATATTCCTCTTACCTGTTGTTTCCCATATGAGGGCTTGCTTTGTTATTCGGTTATTATCTCTTCTCATCACATTTCCAACATATGACCATCGTCTTTTCTTTATTACTGAAGATATTAGTGGTTGATTGGCGATTTCTCTAATTTCCTCGTTTGTTTTGAAATCATTCCACGCTATACCAAGTATTTTTCTTAGACATTTTAATGTGGATTTATAGAAGAATAGGTATAATTGGATGGATAGAAAAGAAAATAAACGAGGAAGTTTTAAAACAACTAAAAATGAAAAGAGAACTGCTAAACACAATTAGAGCAAGACAAATGAAATTTTTGGGTCATGTTAAAAGACACAACAACCTAATAAAAGTAATATTGGAAGGGAAGATACAAGGTAAAAGAGGCAGTGGCAGATCAAGACTAACATGGACGAGTAACATCAAAAGATGGACAAGTCAACCTATGACAATCTACACCATCAAAGCAAGAGACAGAGTAGAATGGCGCTCCATGGTGGCCAACCTTCGATGCGGAGACGGCACTCAATGATGATGATGATGTTAATACACTTCATATTTATTACCAACCTTGTATTCGTCAAGGGACTCGCAATAGCTCAATGGTTAGTGAACTGGACTACAAAGGACAAGGGATAGGGCTCGATCCCAACCGACGGCTTCCGAGTTCACCCTGCCTTAAATTTGTACCGGATTTTTTCTGGGAAAGTAAAGCGGCACGGGCGTAATATCGACCACATTACCCCGAAAATCATGTGCTGAAGGTCTGTAATATTTATGGTCACTAACACCATATTCCCTATACGCCACTTGGCGTAACGGGGCTCTTAACATTTTTGTATTTGTCAGGAAATAATTTATGTATATATATATATATATCGTTCCTATCAAAAGGGTGTGAAAACCACTGCATTTCAGAAAACATGCAAATATAGCATGTTCGGTTGCTATTAAACGCCAATTAGTACTAAAAGTGTTTTCATTGGAAAAGAGCTAATCGGTGTTACACAGGTCAAGGCTTTTTTTATCACGGTTTTTTTTGCCTTATATCAAAATTTCCATCTGGCAACCCTGTCAAGTTCAGCCAATAAGAAGTATGTTACTCGGAGTTAAAGAACACCCACAAAGATTATTGGAGGCAACTGAAGTGTTCTACAGAATTATGGTTGAAAATGCTAATGGTAAAGAAAACGTATTGAATGATTACCTCTGAGTGAAAAGTTTCTTTTTTATTTGAAATTCATTCATCATCATCATGTGCCTTACCGGTTGGCGTAGGTGATCATGTCCCTCCACAATCTTCTATCTACAGTGCATCGTATCATTTCTGTTGTTGACTGTTTTCCATGCCATGACACCAAGCTATCCAGTATTTTCTCTCTTTGTCGTTCGCGATCTCTCTTTCCTTTTATTTTGCCAGTTGTAACCAAGTATTCCAACTTTCCTCTTCTCATGATGTGCCCAAAAAATGTTGATTGTTTCTTTCTGATGTTTTTTAAGAGTTCCCTTTTTTTTTAATTCATTAGAATATTTTTTAAAAAATAATCCGTCTCTTTTAGTTATATAGAAATAGGAGATTAACTGGAAACGATTAGCAAATTAAGTGGAAAAAAAGGAAGTGGAAAACAGCAATAGAAAATACTGGACATCTTAACTATTTGCGATCACTTTAGCCCAAAAATCATGTGCAGAGATATATTTTTAAAAATATGGACACTTACATCAAATAACGACACTTTGTGTGACGAGCGCTCATTACTGATTTTTTTACTTTAGTTATCTATCTCGAATGGAACAAGAGGGAATGGTAAAACTGATGATTACAAAAGAGGGCGAGGAACATGATCGGCTACGCATGTGCTTAAGGCGCAAGTTAAAGTTTATTCATGATGATTATAGTGACCTCATAATAATGATGATATCATTAGCCATGAAATGTCTATAAATTTCTTGTATTATTATTTCTCCATGGAATGTCTATAAATTTCTTGTATTATTATTTCTCCATGGAATGTCTATAAATTTTTTGTATTATTATTTCTCCATGGAATGTCTATAAATTTCTTGTATTATTATTTCTCCATGGAATGTCTATAAATTTCTTGTATTATTATTTCTCCATGGAATGTCTATAAATTTCTTGTATTATTATTTCTCCATGGAATGTCTATAAATTTCTTGTATTATTATTTCTCCCTATATTACACCAGAGAAACCGACTTGCAGACATTGCTAAAGCGAAAAGGATCAATAGAAATTTTTATGACATTGTGGAAAAGGCAAAATGGTGAGTCATCTATTTCACTTTTCCCATTTTCTATTTATCATTATTACTGCTATTAGATTAGTGTACGTCAAAAGGAAACACAGCAGGATGAGACAGGCCTCATATTTGAAATTACCAAGAAATTTTGCCCCTCGAAATACAAGGAGAGATACACAGACATGTAACATGACGTATTGCCAAAATAACATTTATCGCATTTTCTGGCAATCTATTGGCTGGGGAGTAAAGACCGCCTGCCCGGAGGAGCTGACACAAGGTTCAAGGTCATGGTTTTATATTTTAACCACAGGTAGAAAAGGCTTTTTGACCCATACCATGAAACGCGCCCACATCCATCTGGAATATGATGGCCAGATCAGATAAATTACTTGGCTTGAGCCAGCTCTGATGATCTCTCCCAGGATCGATTGACCTGACACCATACATCATTGTAATCCAATAGATGTTCTACTTCAAAGAGAAGTTTCGTGTGTTTCAATTTCACCGGATGTGATCTCACCGGATCAGTACACAATTGCTTCTCTGCCGTGTCTTCACTTTGTGGTGGTAGAGGAACTTTTTTAGACCTATAACTGCGAGAGCATTAACTGCGGGGTCGTCGGATGCACTGGGTCTACGTGCCTACACCAGTACAATTCTTACAATGAAGATGTCCAAAACTAACCAGTCTGGCCAAACATGTAGCGATCGATGAGGGAAGGTAACTCCATACTCATAAATGCTTTCTGAAGTCGGATGTGTTTGGCCGAAAGGTGCACAGTGTCTCCGTTTACTGTTAGAGTACGCGGCAGCGCAATGAATTCACGCCCATGGAATGTCCTTTTTAAGGGCAGACTTTGACGAAAAGATGTCGTATGGTGCAGAAAGAGGAGGAGAAGGGGAGAAGAGACAGAGGAGAAGGGGGGGAGGGGGAGAACGAAGGGAGAAAAAAGGAAGGAGGAGGGGAGAAAGAGACGGAGAAAAGGAAGAAGAGAAGGGACGATTAGGGGGACAAGAAAAAGAGAAGAAGATGATGATGATGGAGAAAAGGAAAAAGACAGAAAAGAAGATGAACAAGAGGTAGGAAGAGAGAGTAAGAGAAGAAGAAATACAAAAAGAAGGGAGAAAGGGAAAGAGACGAAGAAGAAGAAAAAGAAAGCGGAGGAGGGGAAAAAAGAGAAAAAGACGGAGATGAAGAAGAAGAGGCAGAAGAAGGAAGAAGAAGAAGAGAAGATAAAGATGGAGAAGAAGAAGGAGGAGGAGAAGAAGGGGAAGAAGGATTTGAAAGAGGAGAAGAAAGGGGAGGAGCAGCTATAGAAGAAGGAGAAAGAGAAGATGAAATAGGAGGACAAAGAGGGAGAAGGACGTGGAAGAGAAGAGTAAGAAGAAAAACAAAAGAGAGGGAAGAAGAGGGATGTTGTGTCTCGACAATGATGGTCTTCACATTCATATTCTGGATGATATTCAATAATATTCTGGATGATATTCAATAATATTCTGGATTATATGGGGATATAAATTAGGGAAATAAGGAAAACACTCCAGGAATACATTCTAGATGATTTTCACTGATATTCCGGATGTTTAAGCATAAATTATCAATAAATCAACCAATGCATAGCCTTCATTTTATAGTAAGGCCTGAGAAGGGTTTTTCCCAAAATCAGCCAAATCTTGTGACGTTTTATTCTGTGCGAGCTATAGGTGAGCGACGTAATTTTACCCACAGACGCACCTGCTCGTAATGCTAAAGACGTCACAACCTTTGTGTGATTCCTTTCAGTCCGCGGGCCTTATTGATATTATAGAAGGTTGTGGCCATTCTGAAATCATCTTAAGCGAAATATGGAAAATGAAGTCTCATCAAAGGCAAAATGGAACGTTTAATTAAAGTCAAGACAGAGAGAAGGTTTTATCAGAGGGAAGACAAAGAGAACGTTTTATCAAAGTCAAGGCAAAGAGTACGTTTTATCAAAGTCAAGACAGAGAGAAGGTTTTAACAAAGGGAAGACAAAGAGAACGTTTTATCAAAGTCAAGTCAGAGAGAAGGTTTTATCAAAGTCAAGACAAAGAGAACGTTTTAACAAATGGAAGACAAAGAGAACGTTTTATCAAAGTCAAGACAAAGAGAACGTTTTAACAAATGGAAGACAAAGAGAACGTTTTATCAAAGTCAAGACAAAGAGAACGTTTTATCAAAGTCAAGACAAAGAGAACGTTTTAACAAATGGAAGACAAAGAGAACGTTTTATCAAAGTCAAGACAAAGAGAACGTTTTATCAAAGTCAAGACAAAGAGAACGTTTTATAAAAGGCAAGACAAAGAGAACGTTTTAACAAATGGAAGACAAAGAGAACGTTTTATCAAAGTCAAGACAAAGAGAACGTTTTATCAAAGGCAAGACAAAGAGAACGTTTTAACAAAGGGATGACAAAGAGACGGTTTTAACAAAGGGAAGACAAAGAGAAGGTTTTAACAAAGAGAAGACAAAGAGAACGTTTTAACAAAGGGAAGACAAAGAGAACGTTTTAACAAAGGCAAGACAAAGAGAAGGTTTTAACAAAGGCAAGACAGAGAGAACGTTTTATCAAAGTCATGGCAAAGAGAACGTTTTATCAAAGGCAAGACAAAGAGAACGTTTTATCAAAGTCAAGACAAAGAGAACGTTTTATCAAAGTCAAGACAGAGAGAACGTTTTATCAAAGTCAAGACAAAGAGAACGTTTTATCAAAGGCAAGACAAAGAGAACGTTTTAACAAAGGGAAGACAAAGAGACGGTTTTAACAAAGGCAAGACAGAGAGAACGTTTTATCAAAGTCAAGACAAAGAGAACGTTTTATCAAAGGCAAGACAAAGAGAACGTTTTATCAAAGTCAAGACAAAGAGAACGTTTTATCAAAGTCAAGACAGAGAGAACGTTTTATCAAAGTCAAGACAAAGAGAACGTTTTATCAAAGTCAAGACAAAGAGAACGTTTTATCAAAGTCAAGACAAAGAGAACGTTTTATCAAAGTCAAGACAAAGAGAACGTTTTATAAAAGTCAAGACAGAGAGAACGTTTTATAAAAGTCAAGACAGAGAGAACGTTTTATCAAAGTCAAGACAGAGAGAACGTTTTATCAAAGTGAAGATAAAAAGAACGTTTCAACAAAGGCAAAAGAAAGAACCTTTTAACAATGCAAAGACATCAGGAGGAAACAATGTTTGACCATGTAATAAACAGGGAATAGCGGGAATATTTTGTCACGACTGGAAAAATTGAGGGAAGAAGAGACAGAGGAAACCAGAAAGAAAAGATACCAGGTAGTTTAAAAAAAAAATGGTTTGTAAGAAGTCAACAACAGAAAATATTAACAAATGTACAAAGTTGTGGAGCGACATGCGCACCTACTCCGACAGGCACGATACTCAGTGATGATGTAATGAAGGCATTTCTATTGATGATGATGATGATGATGATGATGATTATGATGATAGTTAAAACATGTTTCCTAATATCATGATTACTCATATGGTCTTTCTTGTGACATTAATTAACATTTTTTTTTTCTCACTGATTTCATCTCACAGTCTACCTTAGATACTGACAGCTCTCGACTTTCATGACAGAAAAGTAACAGCAATACACTACTCATTGTTTGTCGTCTTGTTGTCATTTAATTTATTAATGTTTAAATAATGGTGCGAACTTATTTCTTCTATAAATTGGTAGCTAAATTGAATGTTAACACTTATTTTCTCCTTTCAAATTGACACAGCAAAGCGTATGCTTAAACGTTGATGGACGTTAAAGGCTGTGACTGATTGAAAGCATTGAAAACTATCGTGCGGGTCGCACTAAATCTGACTGATGGGAAAATAACGAGAGAGAGAGAGAGAGAGAGAGAGAGAGAGAGATTTATTTTATGACCTATGCGATCGGATTGCGAATACGACAGGGGACTAGAGGACACTTTGAGGAATTTGACGAAAAGAAAAATGATTTTAAGAATGTCATGACAAATTAGTGGGTAAATCTTTCTTTCAATAGAACTGAGTTTTGTGAAGATTCTAAACTTATCAATGGAGTCAATTCTCTAAGTTCGTGAAGATTCTAGACTTGTCAATGGCGTCAATTCTCAAGTTCAAATTTTGTGAGGAGAGATTAAAGTTGTATTGACACTCCAGACTCTGCAAAGAAAGTAATTTTGGAGGGACTCACAAGAAGAAGCTTCAAGGGAATTCTTGCGAAGCCTAGATTGTTTTCTTGGAACTTAAGTTAATTGAATACTTTTTTTTTTTTTTAATTTTCCGCCAGTATGATATAAAAAAAGAGATGCCAAAGCTATATACAAACAAATGGAAGAATTAACAGGAAGGCAAACACAATTTTAAAAACTGGAAGTTTAAGATCAAAGAAAATAGAACTGTTGATTGAACAAGAAAGCATAAGGAACGATAGACGGAATGCATTAAAGATCTTTATAATGATGAACGAACGGAAGTAAATATTAAGGATAATGGGGATTGAATATATACACTCAAAGAAGAAGTGGAAGACGCCTTGCGCAATATGAAAGCAGGCAAAGCTCCTGGACCAGATAATATAACTAAAGAAGGGATTGAAGCCATGGGTGTTTTTGGAATACAAATAACAACAAAAATATTGAATGATATCTACAGTGGCGGATATATACCAGACGACATGCTCAAATCAATATTCATAGCCCTACCAAAGAAATCTGGTGCGATTGAATGCGATAAACATCGCACAATAAGCCTTATGAGTCATATGACTAAGATATTACTAAGAATCATCATGCGAAGAGTGCGAAACAAAATCATTCCAGAAATTAGCGATGAACAGTGTTGTTTTGTTAGTGATAAAGGAATAAGCAATACCATTTATATCATAAGATCTTTAGTAGAAAGAGCCATAGAGGTGAAAACAGATCTATACCTATGTTTCATAGATATACCAAAGCATTTGAAAAAGTAGAGCACCAAGAAATAATCAAAATTTTAGAAAGCATAAATGCAGACAGCAAAGATTTAAGAGTAAGAAAGAACATACTGGCAACAAACAGCGGCCATAAGAACTGGAAATCAATTGGGAATGTTTCAACAAATAAAACAGGGTGTTAGACAAAGTTGTGTGCTGTCATCAGATTTGTTTAATATTTATAGTGAGACTAATTTAAGATTCATAAGGACATGCTTGGAATAACAATTAGAGGTCATACTATAAATAATTTAAGGTATGCTGATGATACAGTCTTAATCGGTAAGAATGAAAACGAGTTACAAGAAATGTTAGACATTATAGTGAAGGAAAGCAAAAATAAAGGACTCGGTAAAAATAAAGAACTCAATCTTAATAGCAAAAAGACAGAATTAATGGTAACAACAAAGAAAAAGACATCACCGCAATGCACAATAAAGACAAGTAGAACAATATTAAAACAGGTAAATGGATTTAAATATTTGGAAATGATATTAACCTCAGATGGTTTATGTACAACAGAGGTGAGATGCAGAATGACTCAGGCAAAGGCAGTTTTCCAAAAAATTAGGAAGATACTGTGCAATTCATTTTTTGACAATAGAAAAAAAGAGTTCTTAAATGTTATGTAGAGCCAATCTTAACATATGGATGTGAATCATGGATAATAGGACAACAGAAAAAAAAATCACTGGAGGCTATAGAAATGTGGTTTTACAGAAGAAGGTTGTGAATACCATGGACAGCTAAGAAGAGTAATGAAAACATTCTGAAAGAGGCCAAAGCAAAAAGAGCGTCTCATATTTCAAATATTAGGAAGAAACTATCATCATTTTTTGACCATGTAATGAAAAGGGAACATGTGGAATATATTGTGACAACTGGAAAAGTTAAGGGACGAAGATTAAGAAGGAAGCAAAGAGAATGACTTGGCAGAAGGTCAACAGCAGAAATGAAAAATAACTGTCGAGATTGAAAGTTGTGGAGAAACATGATCACCTACATCAGCAGGCATGGTAGTTGATGATGGTTTTTTTTTTTTTTAATCCTGATTTTATATTCATCGCTTGTCATTTGTTAACAAACTTTGCTACTCCCTTCCCAGGTTAAAGGAAATGAAGGACTCTGGCTTGATGGACGATGATACCCTGTCAACTCCATCAATCACAGAGATCCCACTGAAACAGCTGACCGTCAGTGTAGAGCTAGGGACCCTGGCTCACAGAATGGAAACCTCTGCAGAACCATCAGCGCCTGTGATCAAAGGCAATTTTGCCGTTGCTGGTGCGACGAAAGGGGTCTCCAGCAGCGAATCTTCATCTCCCGAATCTGATGACAGTCTTCTTGGTGGCAGCAGGGCTACTAGCAACAAAAGTCTTCCAAATACATACAGAGCAAGCACTCCTGTTCTCACTTTAAAAACTCTAAAGGCATCGCCATCAATGTCGGCCCGGCGACTCCGGAGACTCCCTCGAGATAATCGCCAACGTAATTATCGATCTCATCAATTAGGGTTGCTTTCATCTCCAGAGATAGATGTCTGCTCGCCTAATACTTTGACAGCTGACGCGAGCTTAGAGTCACCAAGCAATCGAATTCGAAGCCATTCGGTTGATCATTCAAATTCTGCTATTCTCTCACTTGAATGTCCTCCAAACAACACTAGGCAAAGACTTTCTTCAAGATCGTCTCTTCCTAATGCGTCTGTTGTTAATGAGCTTTCACCTCGATGTGGTTCCAAACATCAGTTTCCGGTGACACCTGAGAAATACCCGGCGAACCCAGTCGCAGTCAGTGACTGTCTTCCCAACGGAAATCTCATGCAGCGTTTATCTGACTTTGAAGTCGAAGCACTTGGTTGCCATGGAGACAGTGATAGCGACGATGAAGATGACGAGAGTGTATATCGTGAGAAACCGTTACGTAGTCTCAGCGAGCATTCTGTCATGCTGAAAAGTATAGCAGACGACAAGCACAACCTAGCAAATGTTGGAGCGTCCGCATCTAATTATAGCAATACCGCCTTATTGCCAAAAACTAGCAATATCAGCCTAGCACGGACTTTACTGTATAAAACACGCTCGTGTCAAGACCATATCTGCTCTGCTGCCGACTCGGCACAAGATGAAGCTTCCACTGAACCGTTTTGTCTGGATACAGTCACTAAAGAGGAGCTACTCGTTCTATGGAAGACTTCCGAAATTGAACTAAACAAACGTCTGGAGGCGGCACTGAGGGAAAAATCCCACCTGGAAAGAAAGCTAGCAATGTTACAAATGCATTCCCCTGTATGATAATGTGTGATATACTTGGCTGTTGTTGAAGATCACAAACTGTCATATTTTCTAACTTACATCATTTGAAAAATCGTACCTTCTGGTGTATAATAGGTAAATGGAATCAGAAAGTAAATTAGAAATACATATTGTAGAAATTTCCACTTCGGGAATTCCATTCTACTTTGTCTCATGCACGCATATGTTTCACATATAACATACATATAATATAAGATCTCAATATCCATAATTTAACGCGCTATTTTATGATGTCAGTAGTTAGAGATGTGGTTGTCTTTAACGATTCCATCGTCATTTATGAAAGGGGCAAATTTTAAATTAAAACTCAAGTTCTCAATGATCTCAACTGTCTATATGGTAATTTTAAAATCTTGTTAAAGTCTATACAATAGACGTTTTGTACAAAGAACTGGTATGTTTGTTTAAAGTGTTTAATGAAAGTTCAATATTCTTCATAATTCACTGACTTGAATGTCACAAACGCACAAGTAAATTTTCTTTTCCTAAACAAGGTATTAATCTGCTCTCTTTTATTCTCTATTATTTTGCTGGATTACTTTCTCTTTTATTCTCTATTATTTTGCTGGATTACTTTCTCTTTTTCTCTCTCTCTCTCTCTCTCTCTCTCTCTCTCTCTCTCTCTCTCTGTTCTCTCCTTCCCTCTCCTGAATATATATATATATATATATATATATATATTCATTATAAAGCCTATATACAATTTTAAATTTATAGAATTCTTGATCTATATAACACAATTGAACTGTAACAAACAAATATTTAGAGGCGCGATTGATCTTTTAGCTTTTCTCATTCAAAGAATTGATTTATTGACTTAATTATACTTATTTACTATTTTAAAAACAATAAAAATAATTCCATTTTCATAATTTATATTTAGCCCAGTTGAAATATGTTGGTTCCATTGTTACTGTCACAGGACGCAAGGCTAGAAATATTCGCTAAAACTGCATTGATAATTCAATTTGCCAATTGCATTGGCCGTTCTGACAAGACTAAACATTTTATGGAGAGAAAAAAAAATCTTCCTAAGGACACAAATAAGATTACCAGCAACAGTAACTGAATCTGTAATTATGTGTGTCTGCGAAACATGGACACTCAATGTTAATCTTTAAAAAAAAAAATACAGGCCTGGAAATGAGATGCAGATAAAAGATAAGGTACCACAGTAACACCATCTCACTGATTAATTGTATAATAAAAGATACATTACCACAGTAACACCGTCTCACTGATTAATTGTATAATAAAAGATATAGTACCACAGTAACACCATCTCACTGATTAATTGTATAATAAAAGATATAGTACCACAGTAACACCATCTCACTGATTAATTGTATAATAAAAGATATAGTACCACAGTAACACCAAGATACAGTACCACAGTAACACCATCTCACTGATTAATTGTATAATAAAAGATATAGTACCACAGTAACACCATCTCACTGATTAATTGTATAATAAAAGATATAGTACCACAGTAACACCATCTCACTGATTAATTGTATAATAAAAGATATAGTACCACAGTAACACCATCTCACTGATTAATTGTATAATAAAAGATATAGTACCACAGTAACACCATCTCACTGATTAATTGTATAATAAAAGATATAGTACCACAGTAACACCAAGATACAGTACCACAGTAACACCATCTCACTGATTAATTGTATAATAAAAGATATAGTACCACAGTAACACCATCTCACTGATTAATTGTATAATAAAAGATATAGTACCACAGTAACACCATCTCACTGATTAATTGTATAATAAAAGATATAGTACCACAGTAACACCATCTCACTGATTAATTGTATAATAAAAGATATAGTACCACAGTAACACCATCTCACTGATTAATTGTATAATAAAAGATAGAGTACCACAGTAACACAATCTCACTGATTAATTGTATAATAAAAGATACAGTACCACAGTAACACCAAGATACAGTACCACAGTAACACCATCTCACTGATTAATTGTATAATAAAAGATACAGTACCACAGTAACACAATCTCACTGATTAATTGTATAATAAAAGATACAGTACCACAGTAACACAATCTCACTGATTAATTGTATAATAAAAGATACAGTACCACAGTAACACAATCTCACTGATTAATTGTATAATAAAAGATACAGTACCACAGTAACACAATCTCACTGATTAATTGTATAATAAAAGATACAGTACCACAGTAACACAATCTCACTGATTAATTGTATAATAAAAGATACAGTACCACAGTAACACAATCTCACTGATTAATTGTATAATAAAATATACAGTACCACAGTAACACAATCTCACTGATTAATTGTATAATAAAATATACAGTACCACAGTAACACCATCTCATTACTATGTTTGAGAAGTGAATAGTTGGGTTTTCACTTCATTTGGGTTCGTCTAGGGCTCGCCACCAAGTGTTCTCACCCTGAAAGCCTTCACTTCCCTCATTAAAAGTCATGTACCCATTTATTTCAGCTTAATACACTGAATAGTTAATTCGGACTTGGGTGTTCTCTATAAAATGAGGTCCTATTATGATTTCATTAATCAGTTTACAAATTTGTCGTCCAAATTGCTCAGGATTTAAAGAAGCATAATATTTCATTGTACAAGGACTATATACAGTCTATATTGCTGGGTAAGATACTATGCAATCCATTTTTGACAATCGTTAGTGAATTGGACTACAAAGGACAAGAGGTAGGGTTAGATCCTAACCCGACGGCTTCCGAGTTCACCCAGCCTTAAATGGGTACCGGATTTTTTTCTGGGAAAGTAAAACGGCACGGGCGTAATACCGACCACATTACCCCAAAAATCATGTGCTGAAGGTCTGTAAAATTTATGGTCACTAACACCATACGACACTTGGCGTGACGGAGGCTCTTTATTTTTTTTTTACTTAGCAATCAAATACCAGTGAACTAAGAGATACAACGATGGCGCTGGATAGGACGCACACTGCGGGTCGCCAACAGACAACATTATACGACATGCCTTTTTGGAACCCCTAGTGGAAAAGACAAAGAGGAACACCAACATATTTTTGGAGATGACAAAGGCAGAGATGAAGATGATGTGGAAAGACATGGAATATATATGGCCCTTTTCATCTTGTCAGACGGTCTAGTGGAGACTATTGTATATATATATATATATATATATTTGAGGTTTGTTTTTGTCGAACAGCTTCTCTCGTGGCTAATTCTACCAATGTTTGACAAACACACATGCTTGGGGATGCGTTTTTCTTCCATTCGATGGATATGGAATGATCTTAAAAGAATTGTAAGAGACAGGACGGCTTGGAAAGTGTTTGTTGTTGACGTATAATAATGAACTTAGATCAACAAACTTAATGTAGGAAGGAAATTAACAGTCGCGGAGTTTACCTTGAGATTTATCTTTCAAGGGAAGCTACTCTAGAACACACAGAATTAAATTAACTGCTCAGCTGCTGTGGATGATAGATCAGGGTCAGGACTCTAGATTCACAAAGTCCAAAGTTGGTACCAGAGATTTTTTCAAAGAGAATTGGTAACAAAATGTGCTGGTAACCAAATATACCTATACTTTTTGGGTGTGATAACATTGGTTCTTCTTTTTATTGTCACGGCAACGACGGCATAACCAATCAAATTAGAACCATTTAGTTCACAGCCACCATTCAAAACTGAGCCAATTAGTTCAGAACCGCCAGTCATTACATAGCCAATCATTACGAAGCAACCAATGAAAACAAAGCCGATCTGTTCAACGTCACCAGTCAAAACAGAGTCAATCAGTTCAAAGCTGCCAGTCAAAACAGAGCCAATCATTACAGAGTCACCAGTCAAAACTGAGCCAATCAGTTCAAAGCTGCCAGTCAAAACAGAGCCAATCATTACAGAGTCACCAGTCAAAACTGACCAATCAGTTCAAAGCTGTCAGTCAAAACTGAGCCAATCAGTTCAAAGCTGCCTGTCAAAACAGCCAATCATTACAGAGTCACCAGTCAAAACTGAGCCAATCAGTTCAAAGCTGCCAGTCAAAACTGAGCCAATTAGTTCAAAGCTGCCAGTCAAAACAGAGCCATTCATTACAGAGTCACTAGTCAAAACAGAGTCAATCAGTTCAAAGCTGCCAGTCAAAACAGAGCCAATCATTACAGAGTCACCAGTCAAAACTGAGCAAATCAGTTCAAAGCTGCCAGTCAAAACAGAGTCAATCATTACAGAGTCACCAGTCAAAACTGAGCAAATCAGTTCAAAGCTGCCAGTCAAAACAGAGTCAATCATTACAGAGTCACCAGTCAAAACTGAGCAAATCAGTTCAAAGCTGCCAGTCAAAACAGAGTCAATCATTACAGAGTCACCAGTCAAAACTGAGCAAATCAGTTCAAAGCTGCCAGTCAAAACAGAGTCAATCATTACAGAGTCACCAGTCAAAATAGAGTCAATCAGTTCAAAGCTGCCAGCCAAAACAGAGCCAATCATTACAGAGTCACCAGTCAAAACAGCGTCATAGAGTTTAGAGCCACCAGTCAAAATAGAGCTACCCACTTCAGAGCCACCAGTGAAAACAGAGCCAGTCAGTTCAAAGCTACAAGTAAAAACAGAGTCAATCATTAGGGAGCCACCAGTGAAAACAGAGCCAATCATTAGGCAGCCACCAGTGAAAACAGAGCCAATCAGTTCAAAGCCACCAGTCAAAACAGAGCTATTCAGTACAGAGCAACTAGTAAAAGCTGTCAATCAGTTCAAATCCACCAATGAAAACAGACCCAAGAAGAAATAAGTGTACGATCTAGTCCAAAAAAAAATCCAACATATGGCAAAACAGAGCTTAGTCCCCAACCTTCACTTTAATGGAAAAGATCATTCCTATTGGAAATTACAGAATCACGCCACGACGCTAACGTTCAACACCGTGACTTATTTCCGTCTCTGTTCTACTTATTGCTTTAATTATTACTAATGTTACCGTTGTGATGGAAAGAGATAATAGCTGAATAGCAAAACAAGCCCTCAAGTGGGGAAACAACAGGTAGGAGGAAAAGAGGCCGACCCAGAGAAACACTGTGGAGAACATTGATCAGAAAAAGCAAAGGCAGCATGGATTGTCTCCTTCAATGAGATAGAGCTGCTTGCACAGAACAGAGACAAATGGCGAGATTTGATAAAAGATCTTTGCAATGATTGAGACTGTTAAAAAGAAAATTCCGAAACAGGGAAAGAGTATCTGAGTCGATGCCCTATAGGGCCGACTACGCTCGATAGGTCAATAGATAGATGGATAGAATGCTATTGCTATTATTCATTTTCCTTTGTTTGAAATCTGCTACTTTGTATTTTATAATTTATATGTTTCTTATTTTTGTTATATTTAGAAAAGTTCTATATTTAGTTTATTTTACAGTTTATTAATCAAAAACGGTATACCATAACTTTCTTATCGTCTACACTTCAGTATCCGCTCTCAACATTTGTCACATACAAATACGCTTTGTTTTAAAATAGGAAACACATGTTTGAGCAAAGTTTATTTAAATGTGTTCGGATGTTGAATTATATATTTAAATGAGACTTCTGGGAGCCGCGATAGCTCAGTGGTTAGTGAACTGGATTACAAAGGACAAGAGGTAGAGTTTGATCCCAACCGACGGCTTCCGGTTCACCCAGCCTTTAATGGGTACCGGATTTTTTTTCTGGGAAAGTAAAGCGGAACGGGCGTAATACCGACCACATTACCCCAAAAATCATGTGCCGAAGGTCTATAAAATTTATGGTCACTAACACCATATTCCCTATACGCCATTTGGCGTAACGGGGGCACTTTACTACTTTACTAATGAGACTTCTACACATATGAAATGTATGTATATGTCAATTTGAAATATAATTATGAAAATGAAGGTGAGGTATGTGTACTTTTTGTGCATATCGGAAACTATAAGCGGATCCCTGATCTACAGCATTAACACAATCCGTCTATACGAAAAGCTTAACCAAGCATATTCTTCTGATTTCATAGATTTAATGTGGAGAGTACTTTACATTCATGGTCAATCGAATTAATAGTATTATGTTTTTAGTATATAGATTTAAATATTTCAATATATGCCCATGTGTGTGTATGTTATCTTGAAGTGAAGCGCTAGGACTTTATGTTAAATATGTCCATGTTGATATCTTTATATTTTATTTATTTTTCGTTCGCCAGCTTTGACCTCTGTGGAAGTCCCTTGAGACTAGAAACTGAATTTTGCGTGTTAATCCATTTTTTTCCCTGGCAGCCGTGTACACAGGGATCCCTCGCCGAAAAGGCATATAACTCCGTCTTCGGAGGTACTCATATTTTTTCCGCCGATGAGTAATTGGCGTTTCAAGCCGGGCCTCGCTGCTGAGACCAAGGGTGGTTGCCGCAGTGAGAAATCATTAATAAAAATCCCAAATGGGTGCAGCCGGGATTTGAACCCACAACCTCTCTGTCTCGAGGCCGGCGTCTTACCTCGAGACCAACCAGCCCCCCATATCTTTATGAGTCTGTTAGTCACATGCAAATGAATACCCATGCAATATAGTAATATTTAATGATGCATTGTGTATGTGGAATGTTCTGGGCTCATCTTTCACCTTAAACAAAAACAGAATAGTCACTACTCTTATTTTTTTATATTCATGTACTTATCAATGTTTGCATTCAAGTTCAAGAATATGTTGATTGTGTGGCCTGATCTAGAAATTAACACCAGGTCTCACAAAACTTGAAATCATATACCTGTATTGGAAAAAGTGTAGTAAAAAAATAATGTAAAAAAAAAAATCGTGTGAGCCCCCTCGCATTGTGAGGCCCTAAGCTTATTAAGCGTGTACTCAGGACCGCGCCTACCGTCAGAAGGCAATGACAAACCACTGACGTAAAATGCCTAGACAATTCTATCTATTGTCCTTTAGAGCCGAAGACGGCACATAGGGCAGAACCACAATCTCACAAACAGAAACCTTGCGTGCCAAAATGGCACATATTGCAGAGATGACTGCTTCTAAAATCTATGGCCCTGTTTCCATAACAATACTTTTTTACAATGACAGCTTGTCAAGCCATCAATCAACCTCCTTAGTCGCCTCTTACGACATGCCTGGAAGGTCACAGTGTCACTATTCCTAGACAATTACACAGCCAAAAAATGTTGCGGTAATAACATCGTTCTGTAAAGGATATGCTACTTATTAAATCCGAATGGGGGAAATAATTCTATTAGACAGGCACACAACTAGATGCACCAGTTGCATACCATGGGGAGAAGCAGATAATCAAATTAATAAGAAGACCACAAACTCCAAATCAAGATGCCTTCCATAATATGAACGGAAGGGAACAAGTTATCATACGCATCGAAACAGGACGCAATCGACTCCATAGTCACATGTATACACAATTAAATATTGACACCTCAGCAACATATATATGTGACCTGGCGCTCCAGACTGTTGAAGCACACTCCAAGATTGTACTGTATAAAGTACAATGAGGAAAACCATTTGCCCTTAGATACGACACTACAGACAAAACCATAAGGGTCAATGCAAGAACTACAAACAACAGTAACATTTATACAAGAAACACATTTGCAGATACAAATACTTCAGGCGAACGAAAGACAAATAAAGTAAAGTACGAGACCTGAACTGGCGCCTTACCACGCGAGTTTTCATTGATCTGTGCTCGGCCGCCTATCCAGAATGTTCGGAGACTTAACTTCAAGCATCGCAACTCACGATGCGAGACGGCATTCCTCTCCATCCCAGAGTAATACCCTGGTACCCATTTCTACCAGCGGCCGGGTCGACCGTGGGGATATTTTTTTTTTTCCTTAACCACGAGTACAATTCGCACTACTTCCAACGGGAATCGAACACGGGTTGTCCGAACATCGGTAGCCCAGCCGGGTGGTTTTTCCAGCTAGGCTACCGTGGTCCCCGTAACAAACAAAAAAACAGGCAGATACTTATATACTATATCATAGATATTAAAGCTGCTTCAAAAGGCTTGAAGTCTTCGCCTATCTTGAAAGTAAAATACCACCGGCAGGAAATGACGACATTGCTTCGAATGCCTTCAGAGACTCAAACCCCATTCAGAAGTCTTCAACGTCTACATAATCAAGTCATGATGGATGTTTTATGTTATGAGCAAATTCACTGCACTCTAGACTTGTGTCTCTAGCTAGGCGCTTTGATCTTCTCATTAAAATACTGTGATTGGATGTTCGCATAAAACTCGCATCAGTGAGGACACTTGAATGGGAAAGATGAAAGAAGCTGCATGATGTACAAGGTGTATGGTGTTTGGTGTCCATATTTATAACCATTGACACTTTTATTTGCGTTTGGCATTTTTATTTGCATTTGACACTTTTATTTGCGTTTGACACCTTTTTTCTGGGTTTTCTCTTTTACCTGTGTTTGACATTTTTATTTGTGTTTGGCACTTTTATTTATGTTTGGCACTTTTATTTGCATTTGACAATTTTATTTGCGTTTGACACCTTTTTTCTGGGTTTTTTCTTTTACCTGTGTTTGACACTTTTATTTGTGTTTGGCACTTTTATTTGTGTTTGCCACTTTTATTTGCATTTGACAATTTTATTTCCGTTTGACACCTTTTTTCTGGGTTTTCTCTTTTACCTGTGTTTGACACTTTTATTTGTGTTTGGCACTTTTATTTGCATTTGACAATCTCATTTACTTTGGCACTTTTTTTGTATTTGACATTTTAAATTGCGTAATGCAGTAAACATTACTTGGGTGAACTTAGAAAGCGCAGATCTGGATAGAAACCGAGCTCTTGAGTGCGGAAGCTGGAAGGAATTTCATAAATAGACAAGAGTGAATACTTTACACGAGAGATAAGTCACAATATGTGAGTATAAAATAAACATAAAAGGATATTAAGCAGCTAGACTAACAGAAAGACAGACAAACTACTACAACGTTTCGGCAAAAGCATTTATCAGTTACAGCAAACAAACTATACACATTAAACACAAATATCGAGGTAAGAATAACACGGCACGGCTCTAATGAATGGTGGAAAAGACGGTGGGCAGGATTTACGTAGAGTCTGGTTAAAAGATTTATAGACAATATGGCAGGTAGGATTTAATTAGACCAAAGGAGCCAAAAGATGAAAAATTGGGAAAATGAAAGGTGGTATCCCATAGAGTACGAAGAAAACGAGAAGAGTAAAAGAGATAGAGGATTGGGGTGGCAAGGGGGAAGACGAGCAAGAGAGGTAATACAAATAACACAGGGATGAATAAGGATAGGACACAGGAAAGGAATGGGAGCCGCGATAGCTCAGTGGTTAGTGAATTGGACTACAAATGACAAGGGGTAGGGTTCGATCCCAACCGACGGCTTCCAGGTTCACCCAGCCTTAAATGGGTACCGGATTTTTTTCTGGGAAAGTGAAGCGGCACGGGCGTAATACCAACCACATTACCCCAAAAATCATGTGCTGAAGGTCTTTAAAATTTATGGTCACTAACACCATATTACCTATACGCCACTTGGCGTGACGGGGGTACTTTACTTTTTTTACGGGAAAGGAATGGAAAGAAGACCAATGATTAAAGAAAAGAGTTTAATCCTCTCGGTTAGAAAGTACCAAAGCGGACTATGAGTTGGTTCTCCAACGTGAAACGGCTATGGGTATCAGAGGAACAAGAGATGATGCCAGTAACACGGAAGCCATCAGAGGTATAATGGCCCTGTGATTTGAAATTGGAGGAGACAGGAGTGCCAGAATCATTTTTGATGTTACATAAGTATTCACAGATTCTTCCCCTAGACGTCGGTCTGTGTGGCTAATATATATTTGAGACAAAGTTGGCAGAGGATGGTGTATATTAGATTCCGGAAAATGCACGTGAAGCCTTTCTGGGTATCAAAGGAGCTATTCGGGAACAAGCAGATGAGATCATGAAAGGACAAAATAATGACTTTGCTCTTTAAGAGCAGGGGATGAACTAATTTATTACAAGAACAACAGACGTAAAAATAGGTATACACATATGTGTCCATTTTGAGAGAACACAAAAATATTAAAACATTGCGGTATTTGCGGGTCATCATCATTGCACTCCGAACATGTCCATAGGTGCTCAGATCCCCTCCTCAGCAATTCCCTCAGTGTCCAGCGACTGACGACTCTAGTTCTATGTTGATTGATAAGTCTTCTTACACAGCCACTAAGTTTCTCATTTCTGGCTGTGCCCATCTTAACTCCCATTTCCATCATCCGAAGTAGTGACGTGGATCTGTGTTTGTCGAAGTCCTGTGCTCTTCCCACATCTCGGAGGGCATTGATGATGTCCGCCCGATCCATTGGTTGCCCGTCCTCAACGACAGCGCAGATAGCCAACCTGTCCGCTCTTTCACTTCCCCGTACTCCCGCATGTCCAGGGACATAGACAAAGGTGACCTTACGTATTTTGGATTTCTGCAACGACTCTACCCATTGCATGTGTACAGAGCCCGCCTCCACTTTTTTTAATCATGCTCATCGATTCACTCAGTATACATGCGTGGGTGTAGTCTTGTGACTCTAACCATTTGAATGCCTTGGTCACTGCCATATCCTCCATTGGCATGCTACTCGTGGTCATGACGTATACACCACTGTCTTCTTTGACTATTCTGCCTGCCGAGCATGCTGTAAATGCCCATGCACTTCTTTGGTGTCGTATTACAGATCCGTCTGTATATATGACTGCATCTTTCCCATCGGTGTTATTGCAGATGAGACCGTTGACCTCGGCATTAACCACGACAGGGTTCTGTTCCCTACTTTTCCTGTTGAGTGTGGCAATACACGAGAAAGTCCCCTTGAATGACATTAAAACTATTAAAACATTTCTTTCAGAACTGTCAGTTCAACGAAGAGTGATAATGTGACCTTCAATCATTGGTTCATTTACTATCAACAAATAAACCTGCGGTAAACCTTTATATTCATGAGAGAGCTGAATTAGATGTGTGAGATAACTTATATAGATGTGTGGGATAACTGATTTAGATGTGTGAGATAACTTATATAAATGCATAGGAGAACCGATATAGATGCATGGGAGAACTGATATAGATGCATGGGAGAACTGGTATAGATGCATGGGAGAACTGATATAGATGCATGGGAGAACTGATATAGATGCATGGGAGAACTGATATAGATGTAAGTGAGAAGTGATATAGATGCATGGGAGAACTGATATAGATGTATGGGAGAACTGGTATAGATGCATGGGAGAACTGATATAGATGCATGGGAGAACTGATATAGATGCATGGGAGAACTGGTATAGATGCATGGGAGAACTGATATAGATGCATGGGAGAACTGATACAGATGTACAGATGTATAAGAGATTATGCGACGTGCTTCAAAACATATCTTATAAATGTAGATTAATGGAGACAGTTATCTTCACAATTATGATAGTTAAGTTAATATTGATATGAGTGAAACGAGAGACTTATCTGTAAAGTTATTAGAAAAGTTAATGTTGATATATGAGAGTTGAGTTGACGTAATGCCGCGAGTTGTAGCCCTTTTACTCATTGATGTGGCGGGTCGTAATGGCTTTCTTGACATTCCCGGCTCTTACTGGAGAGGTTGGAGTTCATCTATTCCAGGCTGTGCTGGGAAACTACTAGTCCAGCCCAGATGTACTGCAATACTGGGTCTTCTACATCAGCACCAGCCACCACTACAGGGAACACTGCGATCTTAGCTTCTTTTAGCCAGCTTATTTTGACGTAGACTGTTATTATATATATATATATATATATATATATATATATATATATATATATATATATATATATATATATATATATATATATCGTAAAAACGATGTTGTTAATGAAACGTAGACCTGATACAGAATGTGTAAATTAGCAGTAGATAGTAGTGATAGTTTTTTCGGCCCTAAAACAACAACAAAAATAGGATTCTGGAATGTGCGAACAATGGCCGCTCCGACGAAACATGCACAGGTCGCGAGCGAGATGGACAGATGCGATCTAGATATTTTAGGATTAAGTGAAATGCGCTGGCTTGGAACAGGTAGGAGATCTATTGATAATAAAATAGTAGTTTTTTCTGGAAGGGAAGATGGAAAACACCGTGAAGGAGTAGGCATAATGATGACAGACAAAGCTGCAAGAAGTTTATTAGAATCTATCTATTGACCTTTCGAGCCGTAACCGGCCCATAGGGCGTAGACCAAGATACACCTTCTCCTATATGAATTTTTGTTCTAGCAGTTTTCTTTTAAAGATATTTATCAAATCTCGCCATCTGTCTCTGTTCTGTGCAAGCAGTTCTATCTCATTGAGGGAGCCGATTCCTGCTGCTCTTGCCTCTCTCATCAATGTTCTTCTCAGTGTCTCCCTGGGTCTTCCTCTTTTTCTTTTACCTGTTGTTTCCCATATGAGGGCTTGCTTTGCTATTCGATTATTATCTCTTCTCATCACATGTCCAACGTATGACCATCGTCTTTTCTTTATTACTGAAGATATTAGTGGTTGATTGGCGATTTCTCTAATTTCCTCGTTTGTTTTGAATTCGTTCCATTCTATACCAAGTATTTTCCTTAGACATTTATTTTCGAATGCGTTCAACTTTGTTTCTATATCTCTTGTTGTTTTCCAGCTTTCACACGAATACATAAGGGTTGATAGTACATTTGATTTGAATAGCCTAAGTTTTGTGTTTGTGCTAATGAGTTTTGATTTCCACAACTTTTCAAGGCTTCTGAAAGACATTGCTGCTTTAGCCAGTCTGATTCTAATTTCTTTGCTCGTATCCCCTTCTCGATCAATGTGACTTCCAAGATAGATAAAGTGATCGATCTCTTCTACTGGTTTGTTTTCCATGTATATTTTGTCACTTGTTGGAATTAAACTTTTCATGACTTTAGTCTTTTCATGATTGACCTCAAGCCCAATTTTGCTGGCTATTGATGATAGTTCATTTGTGTTTTCCTGCATCGTTTTTATCTGACTGCTGATGAGAACTATGTCATCAGCAAAGTCGAGGTCCTCCAAATGGTCTCCTTGTATCCATTCGATGCCTTTATTACCAGTGCAGCATTTCTTCATTATGAAGTCCATAACAATTCCAAATAACAAGGGCGATAAAATACATCCTTGTTTAACCCCAGTTTCTATTGGGAAACATTCGCTCAGTCCTTCCTCTGTTCGAACTGCACATGTGTAACCATCATACATGTCTTTGATAATATTTATGATTTTTGATGGTAAACCATATTGCTTCAGAATTTTCCACAAAGAATCTCTATGAATACTATCCCATTATTAGAATGGGAACCGGTAAATAGCCGTCTGATACAAACACGCTACAAAACAAAACATGGAAAACTTTCAATTATTCAATGTTATGCTCCTACTAACGAAGCTGACGATGAAGTTAAGGACGATTTTTATAACCAACTGCAACAACTTATAAACAAAATACCAAAACACGATCTTTTAATTGTAATGGGGGATTTCAACGCCAAAGTGGGACAAGATAACGCAGGAGTGGAACATGTGATGGGGAGAGAAGGCTGTGATACTACAAGTCAGAATGGAGAAAGATTAATAGAATTATGTTTAATAGAAAATTTAGTTATAGGTGGGACATTATTTCCACACAAAAATATTCACAAAACAACATAGATATCTCCTGATGATAGAACCTCAAATCAAATTGACCACCTATGTATTAAACAACAATTCAGATCATCATTAATAGATGTAAGAGCATACAGAGGTGCTGATGTTAATAGTGACCACAACCTGTGCATTGGGAAAATAAGAATAAAATTTAGAAACCAACAGAAGAGGTCAATTACACATAAAATTGATAGTCATTTTAAAATTGATAGTCAAAAACTGAAAGATGAAGCCATAAAGGAAAAGTTTAACATAGAGCTAAGTAATTGTTATACAGCACTCGGTGAAATAGACTTAGATATCAATGAAATGTGGGACTCACAGAGCAAAATACTAATGACAGCAGCAGAAGCAAGTGCTGGACTGAAGAAAATGGAAAAACGAGCTTGGATCTCAGACACCACATGGAAATACATCAAAGAAAGAAGAGAAGCGAAGAGAGCCATGACTAATGTAAAGACAGATCTTGGAAAGGTTCTGGCAAAAGCAACATACAAAGAATTAGACAACAAAGTGAAAAGTTCAGCAAGAAGAGATACAAGAGCTTATTTAGACAACTTGGCAGAGAAAGCAGAGACAGCTGCAATTACAGGAGACAGCAGAACTCTTTATACTGTACAAAAGATGCTGACAAACACCTATACATCCAGTGGAACACCAATTCTAGACAAATCTGGATTAATGCTAACAACAAGCGCAGATATAAAAGCCCGTTGGGCGGAACACTTCAAAGAAATTCTTAACCGTCCACTACCCCACAGTTTAATAGATTTTGAAGCTGAAACACCAGCAGCAGAACTAGATGTAAATTTAGATGACTTCACCTTGAGTGAAATAGAAACCACCTTAAAGCTTATGACCAATAACAAGGCTGCTGGAGAGGATAAGTTAACAGCTGAGATCCTCAAGGCAATTGATAGCCATAATCTAATACATCTCCAAAAAATGTTCAACATCATTTGGAAAACAGAGAAGACGCCTCATAAATGGAAAAAAGGAATCATTGTTAAGATCCCAAAAAAGGGCAATCTTAGAGATTGTAACAACTGGAGAGGCGTGACACTTTTGTCAGTTGCCTCAAAGTTATTCTGCAAAATCATACTAAATAGAATAAAGGATTCAATAGATACAGTAATGCGTGAAGAACAGGCTGGGTTTAGAAAAGGGAGAAGCTGTCTTGACCACATTTTCACTCTACGACTTATATTGGAGGAACACATTAAAAAGCAAAAACCTTTTGTACTTAACTTCATCGACTTCAAAAAAGCATTTGATAGTATTCATAGAGATTCTTTGTGGAAAATTCTGAAGCAATATGGTTTACCATCAAAAATCATAAATGTTATCAAAGACATGTATGATGGTTACACATGTGCAGTTCGAACAGAGGAAGGACTGAGTGAATGTTTCCCAATAGAAACTGGGGTTAAACAAGGATGTATTTTATCGCCCTTGTTATTTGGAATTGTTATGGACTTCGTAATGAAGAAATGCTGCACTGGTAATAAAGGCATCGAATGGATACAAGGAGACCATTTGGAGGACCTCGACTTTGCTGATGACATAGTTCTCATCAGCAGTCAGACAAAAACGATGCAGGAAAACACAAATGAACTATCATCAATAGCCAGCAAAATTGGGCTTGAGGTCAATCATGAAAAGACTAAAGTCATGAAAAGTTTAATTCCAACAAGTGACAAAATATACATGGAAAACAAACCAGTAGAAGAGATCGATCACTTTATCTATCTTGGAAGTCACATTGATCGAGAAGGGGATACGAGCAAAGAAATTAGAATCAGAATAGCTAAAGCAGCAATGTCTTTCAGAAGCCTTGAAAAGTTGTGGAAATCAAAACTCATTAGCACAAACACAAAACTTAGGCTATTCAAATCAAATGTACTATCAACCCTTACGTATGCGTGTGAAAGCTGGAAAACAACAAGAGATATAGAAACAAAGTTGAACGCATTCGAAAATAAATGTCTAAGGAAAATACTTGGTATAGAATGGAACGAATTCAAAACAAACGAGGAAATTAGAGAAATCGCCAATCAACCACTAATATCTTCAGTAATAAAGAAAAGACGATGGTCATACGTTGGACATGTGATGAGAAGAGATAATAATCGAATAGCAAAGCAAGCCCTCATATGGGAAACAACAGGTAAAAGAAAAAGAGGAAGACCCAGGGAGACACTGAGAAGAACATTGATGAGAGAGGCAAGAGCAGCAGGAGTCGGCTCCCTCAATGAGATAGAACTGCTTGCACAGAACAGAGACAGATGGCGAGATTTGATAAAATATCTTTAAAAGAAAACTGCTAGAACAAAAATTCATATAGGAGAAGGTGTATCTTGGTCTACGCCCTATGGGCCGGTTACGGTTCGAAAGGTCAATAGATATATATATATATATGATAGAGGTGTGACGACATCAATTTCTAAAGTTATGAGAGAAGTCAATATATAATAGAAACTAGAAACGTAACATGAACCTATATAAGTATGAGAGAAGTTATAAAATAATATGAATATATGATAGAATCGTGATACCGACCTTCACAATTATGAGAAAATGTGATATTAATGGACGGAAGAAGCTTGACACCAACGTCCACAATTATGAGAAATATTAATATTGATATATATGAGATGATTAAGACCTACCTTCAAATTTCCATCACAGTTGCAAATCTAAAAAATACCATGCCTATGATGACTAGGAGTCTAGATGGCGGAGTTATTAGTGCGCTCGCCATTACCCGGGAGGATCCAGACTGAATTATCAGGACGTGGCGAATAGTTTGTTTGTTTTTTTTTTCCCCGGACCTACTCGAAATCGGGTCACCCAGAATCGGTAAATGGGCGTCAGATCACTTTTGTTTTCTTGGAAAGTTTAGCGGCAGCGAGCAAATCACATACAAAATATGTTGGTCATTTTAAAATATGGACACTAACGCCAACTCACGACCTTTATATTAATACGGGCACTAGCTATATTTCCTCATGATCAGTCTGAAACTTCGTGTAGTCAAAATATGCGAAATGTATTGCGTTAAAATAGGTTATTTGACTGTCTAAAGTTTGTTTTATCTAGTTCTGTTTTTCTATCTGTTTCTTACATTTTACATACTTGTATATAAATATTAAAAATACAATGATGAAGTATGACAAAGGTCGTGACCAATCCCCATAGAAGCCTTAAGACGTGGGAGCTAACTCTTACTTACTTATTAAGTCGATTGGGTTATTTTAGAACTGTTGCTAAAGATAAGGAGAAGCACTGTTTTTACAACAGAGATCTCAGCAAATATTACATGCTGTGTGTAATCGTCATCCTGGTGGACGTTCGTATATATATATACACGTAAACAGATTGTGCGCTCGTAATGAGGGGCGAAACGATGGAGTTTTGCTTGCATTCCCTGGTGCTACTCCCGGGTTTCATGTTAGGAGGGATGTTGCCTATCTAAATTCAGGAGAGCTACAAGGAACGTGGGCGGACTTGTGAACCAGTTTATTGTTTCATGCTGCGGGATTTGCTAGGGAGGAGATCTGAGGGAAACAACAGGTAAGAGGAAAAGAGGAAGACCCAGAGAGACACTGAGAAGAACATTGATGAGAGAGGCAAGAGCGGCAGTAATCGGTTCCCTCAATGAGATACAGCAGCTTGCACAGAACAGATACAAATGGCGAGATTTGATAACATATCTTTAAAAGAATTGAAAACTGCTAGAATAATAAATTAAGATAAGAGAAGGAGTATCTTGGTCTACACCCTATGGGCCGGCTACGGCTCGAAAGGTCAATAGATTGATAGATGGAAAGATCTGAGCGCTTATGGGTAGTTGTTTGATGTGCAATGAGGATAATCCGACGACTAACACGCTAAGTTTAGCATAAACACAAACGATTGGAAATAACTTACAAAGGAAATAAACCGATTGTGCAAAGTGATTAATGCAGGTATGGAATCTGATGAAATCGCGATTCGATAGATTGGTGAGACGTGTAATGGGATCTAGCAGAACCACAACCTCAAAAACAGAAACCATGCGTGCCAAAATGGCACATATTTGCAGATATCACTGCTTCTAAAATATATGGTTCTGTTTCCATAACAATACTTTTTACAATGACAGGTTCTCAAGCCATCGATAACCTCCTTAATCGCCTCTTACGACATGCTTGGAAGGTCACAGAGTCACTATTCTTTACTCATGAGGCCCCGGTAACACACAGGAAGAAGATCTATCGGAAACTAGAAATCAACCGTCGCGGTGTTTACATGGAATAACAACACTCTAAATGGTTTGGCCTTGATACAAGAAGAAATAATTAAGCACCATCTACACTGCTATCAACAGACGAAACGGAACCAACAAAACAAAGAAGACGTTCACTGAAAAGATGGACTGGCAGAATACTAGAAATAATCGGTAATCTGACGTGAGAAGAGACAGAGTATCAAAAGACACCAAAATATTTTTTTTCTCGACGTTGAATGGCAAATGATGAAAGATAACGAACTAGTGATTCTAAAAGTGCACGAAGGAAACAGTACATATTCCTCCAATTTCTCATTGATCTTTGGAGAATGACATCATACATTCTTTGTAACTACACAACATACGTGTATGTATGTTAAATAATTGAAACTGTACATACAAATATATTATATAAGTCTGTTTACTTTCTTATCATCTTGTTAACATCTATTTTTTAAAAGTGGCTCTAATTCGAGAAATAATCCTAACTTGTCCACCATTTATGTCCGTGTCTGTATTTTAAAATCTACTCTTCGTTGTTGTTAATATTTCTATTTTGACTAGCGTTACTTTTCCTAAAACATTTTCATTGGTGCCAAGACGTCGGCAGCGTGTGAGCTTCAAGCAATCAGCGACTCATAACTGGCTTTTTGCACTAGCAACATTGAATTAGTACTGATCAAGATCCTACATCATCTTCTGTGGTTCTGGAATCAAGCTAACCATCTGGAACAAGAGAGTAGCCACCAAAAAGAGATGGCAACTGGTACTTAAAAATGAAATGCAAAAAACGGTTTTTTTTTGCCAAAAATAGAAGATATCTTAATTTTCTTTGAAATCACAACACAAGCAACAAGATGCTTTGATTGGTAATCGTCAGATTCATACAAAAGAAGAAGCCGTTATTTCCTTTATTTTAATTTACCAAGGATATCAAAAGCAAGAGGAGCTTTTATTGCACTGGGAAACATATGGAAATCCAAAGAAATTAGGTTAAATACAAAAATAAAAATTTTCAACTCAAATGTTAAGGTGGTCCTATTATATGGCTGTGAAACATGGAGAACAACAAAATTGACAATCACGAAGATACAGACTTTCATTAATGGATGCTTACGCAGAATAAAAGGAAGGAAATGGCAGGACAAAATCACTAACATAGAATTATGGAAATGTACCAGTCAAACACCAGTGGATAAAGAGATACAGCGAAGACGATGGCGCTGGATAGAACACACACTACGGAAGCCAACTGAGAGTATTACACAACAGGCTTTTTTTTTTGGAAACCCCAGGGGAAAAGACAAAGAGGAAGACCAAAAAATTCTTGGAGAAGACAGATCGAAGCAGAGATGAAGATGATGGGGAAGACATTGAATGATCTTAAAAGAATGGCAAAAAACAGAACGATTTGGAAAGTGTTTGTTGAAGACCTATGTTCCACTGGGAGCTAAAAAGGTAGAAGGAGAAGAAGTATATTTGTTGATGTCCTCCTTCCCCCATTGTTGACACTTGTGTTTCCTAAACGTTCATATATTGTCTTTGAGTTACCTTTAGTTCTTTTCTTCTTTTTTTTTGCCATTAAGTTATTGCAATTTATTATTTTTTTTAAAAATCTTCTTTCTTTCTTTAATTTTAGTTACCTTGTGTACATTATTATCAGTCGATATTCTTTTCTGTTGTTTTTCTTTCCTCTCTTTACTTTTCCTCCAAAATTAAACTTCATCCAGTTGTATCGTTTCGAGATTTCAAGTACGCCCGTTCTTTATTATTTGTCAATAATTTTATCTTGACTTCTAGTATTATGTCATTGTCTGTTCAGATGTACTTTTGAGCAGGCACACTTGACTATTATGCAGAGACTGTTACATTTCAATAAAAGATCCGTTGCAACAAAAATACAATGTTCGTTGTTTTGAATTCTGAATCGTATTGATAGTCTGTTGTTGTTATTTTCTGTTTGTAGCATTTGTGATGTTTTGGATTTACATTCTAGTTTTTATGTGTGTGTGTGTGTGTGTTGTATATATTGTATTCATGTTCTATTTGTTGCACTCGTGTTATTTTGAGATTTATGTCCTTTTTGCTTGTGGTTGCTCCCCCTCCCCCATCCCCGCCGAAGATATTTTAGAGTTGAAACGTTGGTTATACGTTATCCTCAATGCTGAAATGTTTTAGAGTTGAAATGTTGGTTAAACGTTATCCTCAATGCTGAAATGTTTTAGAGTTGAAATGTTGGTTATACGTTATCCTCAATGCTGAAATGTTTTAGAGTTGAAATGTTGGTTAAACGTTATCCTCAATGCTGAAATGTTTTAGAGTTGAAATGTTGGTTATACGTTATCCTCAATGCTGAAATGTTTTAGAGTTGAAACTTTGGTTATACGTTATCCTCAATGCTGAAATGTTTTAGAGTTGAAATGTTGGTTATACGTTATCCTCAATGCTGAAATGTTTTAGAGTTGAAACGTTGGTTATACGCTATCCTCAATGCTGAAATGTTTTAGAGTTGAAACTTTGGTTATACGTTATCCTCAATGCTGAAATGTTTTAGAGTTGAAACGTTGGTTATACGTTATCCTCAATGCTGAAATGTTTTAGAGTTGAAATGTTGGTTATACGTTATCCTCAATGCTGAAATGTTTTAGAGTTGAAACTTTGGTTATACGTTATCCTCAATGCTGAAATATTTTAGAGTTGAAACGTTGGTTATACGTTATCCTCAATGCTGAAATGTTTTAGAGTTAGTTTTTATGTTTTCTTTTAAGCGTTCACTCGACGACGACTAATTTTCATCGTTCTCCCTTAAAAGTGCGTTAAGTGAGCATAGATACGCTGTTTCGTAATCCACAACAAGTTGTGTTCTTTGCGTCTTTCGGCCCAATGCATCCGACTTCAGCATGGCATTTTTAAGTAGGGGGCTGCCTTCCCTCTCCTATTTCTACTTGCTTGGCCATATTGGATAATAGTCTGTTTCCAGAGATACCTCTGGGAGGTGGAGTTGGGTCTTTGTCAAGCTGGTATTACCGCTGATACCAATGCAAACTTTATTCTTCCCATATTATCCTTATCTTTAATTGCTACCTCGTTCTCTCTGCCGTTATTTTTCTTGTTTGTCTTGTTTATCGGTATCACTATCCCCTTTCTGCTCTTCACCCCTCTTAATATCATTCTTTGCTCAATTTGTATCGCTTCTTTGTCTGTTCAATGCTTCTTCCTTTATATATGTTGTCACGCATTCTGTTTCTCTTCCATACCATAATACCCCTGATATAACGTAATCCCGTTTCATTTCTCAAAATATCCTCTTCTCTTTCATCTCATTTAACAGCTTCTTATCATCATATTTTTTTCGTTCGCCATTAACTTTCATTTCCCTTTAACCCATTTTACTGCTAATAAGACGATATATCATTTCGTTCCGTCGGATGTTGGGCCTTCTTTTTTTCTGTCTGCATTCCTTTTCCTCCATCAGCATTTTTTATGTATTCTCCATGTTCCCGTTAACGTAACTCTGTCCAATCTCATTTCGCCGAATATCTTTACAGTTTTCTTTTGTTTCTTTTATTTTATTTCTCACGGGCATTTATTTATTACTTTTTTTAGTTCTTCATTTTACCTCTAATCAGACATTTTATTCGTCCATCTGGCAGTGGTTCCCAAACTGACACCTGCGACTCCCTTTCTCTGCTGATTAAATACCAACCGCCCCCTTCAGGTAGTAGCGACAAAGTAAAAAAAAAAAAAAATGCATATAAATGCGAAGCTGCGCAGTTTGCAGAGTAGGCCTTTTATTCTTATTTTATTTTTATTTCTCATTCTAGTTCTAAATTAATATTATTATTTATTATCATTTTTGTTTTAAATACATATCTGCGTGTGTGTGAGTTGTATGTTTGTTCCTGCTGAAGGCCTATTTAGCCGGAACGTTGTCTAGTTTGTGTTGTCCACTTATTACGTAAAGCTTTAACCATACCGTTATATATATATATATATATATATATATATATATATATATATATATATATATATGTTGTATTTTTCATGTCTCCCCCAGGGCAGTCTTGGTCGTATAATTCGAGTAAACTGATTCTCTGATGTGATTTAGATGACGATAAATAACGATGGAATTAATAATGTCCTGTACAAACTCGTTTATATAATAATAAAATTCGCTACAAAAAAATTATCAAGCTTATGTGGATGTTGTCATTTTATTATTTCTAACCACTGGGTAGGCACACGACAGAGTCCACGCTGCAACGCCCTTGTCAAGGTGTGGCGGCGCCACTAACAGCACTTTATTAGAAACCACTGAAGAGTCTGCAAATAAAATTGTTCAACTCCAATGTTAAGTCAGACTTATTATATGGCTGTGAAACATGGAGAGCAACGAAAATGACAATCATGAAGATACAGACCTTCATTAATGGATGCTTACGCAGAATAAAAGGATGGAAATGGCAGGACAAAATCACTAACATAGAATTATGGAAATGTACCAGTTAAATACCAGTGGATAAAGAGATGCAGCGAAAATGATGGCACTGTATAGGACACACACTGCGGAAAACAACTGAGAGTATTACACAACAGGCCCTTTTTGGAATCTCCAAGGAAAAAAAAACAAAGAGGAAGATCAAAATAGTTTTGGAGAAGACAGATGGATGCAGAGATGAAGATGATGGGGAAGACATTGAATGATCTTAAAAGGATGGCAAGAAACAGAACTGCTTGGAAAGTGATTGTTGAAGACCTGGCCCACCGAGAACTGAAAGGTAGAAGAAGAACAAGATTGCAGAGTCTGGTATTCTCCCTTCACCTCTCTATCTTTCTCTTCGTAACAGTTTATTTATTATTATTTTTATTACTGTTAATCGGATAACGATCATTTCGCCAAGCCAGGAAGTGACGTGTGGTGCAGCAAGGCTGATAATACAGTGTGAGTTCTCGCGCCCGTTTATCTCGTGCAATCCTATAGCGACATCTGACATGAAAAACAACTTTAGCGACTGAGACGTGCCGTTCAATTCTCACCCTTAATACAGTCTGCGCGGTGATACGGTTGAATAAAGCATTGAGGCTATGTTTTATAAAGCATTTTCATGTAGTTCTTATTTCCTTTAACGTTAACAAGGACAAGTTCTCTGGCGTGTCATTCTCAGAGAGCTTTGTACTGCACAGGGCAATGTTTCAATAATATTTCCCCAAGTCACGACCCCCCTTTATCATCACCAAGAAACTTGCGATCCCCGTTTATTCTTCTTCCTTTCATCTCCCTGTAGAGTATAGGTCTTCAACAAACACTTACATCTCCCTGTAGAGCATAGGTCTTCAACAAACACTTTCATCTCTCTGTGGGACATAGGTCTTCAACAAATACTTTCATCTCCCTGTAGAGCATAGGTCTTCAACAAACACTTTCATCTCTCTGTGGAGCATAGGTCTTCAACAATCACTTTCATCTCTCTGTGGGGCATAGGTCTTCAAGAAACACTTTCATTTTCCCAGTGGAGCATAGGTCTTCAACAAACACTTTCATTTCTCTGTGGATCATATCTCTTCAATAGACACTTTCTAAACCATTCTGTTTCTTATCATTATTTTAAGATCGTTCTATGTCTCCCCCATTTCTCTTTATCTATGCTTTCACATGCCTTCTCCAAGCAAATTTTGGTTTTCCTCTTTGTCTCCTCCCTTGGGGATTCCAAAAATGTCTTGTCCTATAATACCCTCAGTTTTCTTCCGCAGTCTGCGTCCTATCCAGCTCTGTCGTATCCCCTTTTCCATAGATATTTGACTGGTACTTTCCCATAATTCTACGTTAGTGATTTTGTCCTGCCATTGGCATCCTTTAATTCTGCGGAAGCATCCATAAATTAAGGTCTGTATCTTCATGACTGTCATTTTTGTTATTATCTATGTTTCACGGCCATATAATAGGATTGAATGAACATTCTTTTCCTTCTTTTCCTCATTTGACTTTCAGCGTCGAGAGGAGATATGGTTCGCAGTTTCATGCTCTTCTGTTGGTCTCTTCTACTGGTGTTCTCGTATTGGTTGTTGGTAACTCGTTTTAATATTTAGGTCTCTATGTCTTATCACATGCTCGAATGACTTGACCTGTCGTCGTTTTATGTAAATCAATAGCTAGTACCGTTCCTAATTTTGAGTAACTCCTCTTCATTTCTTATCTTTTTTCTCATTCTGTTTCCTGTCGTGCGTATCACATATAGAATTAACATTTGACATGTCAATTTTTATTTTTGTATTTAACCAACTTTCTTTTGTCCCCGTTTCTATAGTCAGGTTGACCTGTAACACTTATTGTTTAAGATAACCAAATAAACTGCGACCATGTTTTGTTATAGGTACCCTGCAACTCACCCTCATATATAATAGCCAAGGAATATACGACCCCGATATATAACAACCAAGTAGTATAACTCACATATATGATAACCACGTAACATACTACTCCCATATATCATCATCATCAAGTACCGAGCCTGCTGGCGTAGGTGATCATGTCTCGCCACAACTTTCGATCACGACAGTTATCTATCATTTCTGTTGTTGACCTTCTGCCAAGACATCCTCTTAAGCTGTCTGGTATCTTTTCTCTTTGCTTCCATCTATCTCTTCATCCCTCAATTTTCCCAGTTGTTACAATATATTCCAGCCTCTTATCATCACATGGCCAAAAAATGATGATTATTTCTTCCTTATATTGGAAATATAAGACGCTATTTTTGCTTTGGTCTCTTTCAGAATGTTTTCATTACTCTTCTTAGCTGTCCATGGTATTCTCAACATCTTCTGTAACATTTCTATAGCTTTCAGTGATTTTCTTGTCTGTTGTCCTATTATCCGTGATTCGCATCCATATATTAAGACTGGCTCTACGTAACATTTAAGAACTCTTTTTCTTGTTTCTATTGTCAAAAATGGATTGCATAATATCTTCATTTTTTGGAAAGCTGCTTTTGCCTGAGCCATTCTGCATCTCACCTCTTTTGTACATCTTCCGTCTGAGGTTAACAAAAAGTAAAAAAAAAGTAAAGTACCCCCCGTCACGTCAAGTGGCGTATAGGGAAATATGGTAGTTAGTGACCCTATATTTTACAGACCTTCAGCACATGATTTTTGGGGTAATGTGGTCGGTATTACGCCCGTGCTGCTTTTTACTTTCCCAGAAAAAATCCGGTACCCATTTAAGGCTGGGTGAACCCGGAGCCGTCGGTTGGGATCGAACCCTACCCCTTGTCCGTAGTAGTCCAGTTCACTAACCACTGAGCTATCGCGGCTCCTACTAATTTTTAGGGAATTAGTAAAACCCAGGTGTCCTCGCCAGGATTACGAACCCCGGCTGTTGCCGTGGTAAGCCAACCGCCTATCGATTGCGCTAACCGGACACCCCTGAGGTTAACAAAGTTCCAAAGTTCCCAAATATTTAAATTCACTTTTACCTGTTTTAATATTGTTCCACTTGTCTTTATTTTGCACTGAGGTCATGTCTTTTTCTTTGTTGTATGTTAGTCCCATATATAATAGCCACGTAATATACGACCCCCATATATAATGGCCAAGGAATCTGCGGCCCAAATTTATAATAGCCCAGGAACGTACGACTCCATTTATACTAGAGAAGAAACCTATGACCCCAGTTATAATAGATAAGTAACATTAAAACCCCCTATTATAATAGTCAAAGAACCCAAGACCTCCATTTATAACAGCTAAGGAATCAATGACCCCATTTACAATAGAGAAGAAACGTATGACCCCCATTTATAACGGCTAAGAAACCCATGACCCCGTTTATAATAACCTAGTAACGTACGATTTAGGCTACTATAAATGGGGTCGGACGTTTTTATGTTATTATAAACGGGGTCATGGGTTCCTTAGCTATTATAATAGAGTTTTTCATGTTACTTGTCTGTTTTATATTGTCTATTATATATTGTTAGAAACGAGAAAATGAGTTCCTAAATGTTATGTAGAACCAGTCTTAACATATGGATGTGAATCATGGACAATTGGACAAAAGAACAAGAAAATCAAGTATCGAAACTCATGATGCGAGATGGCATTCCTCACTTTCCCAGAGTACTACCCTGGTACCTTTCTTTCGTTCGCCCGAAGTATTGTCTATATCTGTAATGTATTACTTTCTTATATAAATTTTACTGTCTTTTGTAATTCTTGCAGTGGCCCATATAGTTTTGTCTGTAGTGTAGTATCTATGGGCCAATGGATTTTCCTCAGTCTACTATATTCAGTGCAGTCTTGAAGTATGTGTTCAGCAGTCTGGGGTGCCTGTCCACATGTACAAGTAGTTGATGTGCCGATCTTGAATTTTGTATACATGTGGCTATGGAGTCTATTGTGTCCTGTTCTGAGGCGTATAATGATAACTTGTTCATATCTACTCATATTATGGAAGGCATCCTGACTTGGGGCTTGTGGTCCTCTGATTGATTTGATTTTTTGTTTCTTATGATGGTATGTAACCGGTGTATCTAGTTGTGTGCCTGTTGAACCTTCCTTTGCCAACTGATCTGCTTTCTCATTTCCTGGTATTCCACAGTGAGATTAATTCTAGGGTAGCATGGCATTGCTGTTTCAGAACAGCACATTCCTGTGATGTTTTCTGTGTTCGCTATAAAGCTGCTGGTGCTACACAATCCTGACCAATTATAGGTGTGGACATTATTCACTTGCAATGACAAAACTGCTTTGTTTACATCATAAACCTCTGGAAGCGAATCATTTATGGGACTAATAGTACAATTTATTCTTCCATCGGGGATATTTTCATTGAGTCCCCCCAAAAAAAGTCTTTGGTTAAAAAGCACATATGCTTTAGAGTTCAACACAAAATGAGCCCACTTCATAGATTCAAAATGATCCTTGCCAATGCCATCCGTTTGCACAAGTTAGGTACTTAGCTACCAAGGTCACAAACGTCCGAAGCGAATTAACGACTTTATCTACAGCGAAGGTTAACGAACTGTGAACAAACATTTATGTTCAAACACTTGAAAAAATTTTCAAAAATCTGCCAACTCGCAGCAATAGCATATATCGTGTTGTTCAATGTAAACATTGCTTAGTCCATAGCTCGAATATAAATAAGCTCCCTCACTGTGCCTTTAATGGGATTACTGTGACCACAAACCACTCTCCATGTGTGTGTGCCACATATTTACACCCCAGAAAGAAATACTGAATATAACAACATCATGTGCCGTCTGTGATATTAATGACCACAGACCATGAGCCTCCTGTATGATTGATACAACTGTTGCACCAAGCATTTCATCAGCAGAGCCATATCTATGGAATGTTAATCTGACATTGTTCTTGAATGATGTCCAAGTTAATGAGACATCAGAATCATGTGGCGGCAGTTACAAGAAGGGAGCGGAGAACATCAAGTTCTGCTGCTATAAAGGAGACTTGCCTTGCTATCCCAGAATTGCCTTAAATGGGATCACTGTAGTTGAAAACCTCTCCTCTTGTGTAAACTACACATTCACATCTAAGAGTGAATCAGTGAAGGTCACAAAATCATATTCTCTCTGTGGTTTTACTAACTACAGGTCATGTGGCTTCTGTTGGATTGGAAATGATAACTTACCACCACTGTGTGTCTATATGTTTGGAATTGGAGTCATCAATGATGGCCTAACATCATCAAGTGCTATGACGATCATCATTTTCGGGAGCACGTGAACTCCCATGGTATATGGTGGATAGGCGGCAGGAACCATTGAAGGCTATGTCTGAAAAGTGTTCCTTCTTGCAGTTTCCTCATATTCCAAGACCGGCTTGTTGCAGGAGCTACTGAGTTAAGTGCTCTGTGCACACCGTGAGCTGTGTGTCTCATCCGTTTTGATCCTGCTTCGATATCCCGCTTGTTTACGATGAATGATGATATCGTATGACAGGGAACAGATGGCTGTGTTCACTTTCTGCGCGGTTTCGCCTTATGTCTTTTGGCGTGTGCTGAGACTGATACGATGGGGACTATAGTTACCTTTCTTTGTTTGGGAGATGAGTTAGTAATGCGGATGATTCCACTGGCACGGGCGGTTGAGCAATTATGGATTTTAATTCGTTTGCAGTGATACCGAGGCCTTCCATAACCAATAACCAATAATAACCACAGTGAGATGGGATCCACTGCAGGGCAACCCTGTAGTGCTTGCAGAGTTCAGTCAATAAGGTCTGCAGATGTGGTAATTTTCTGGATTGTAGTGCCTGGAGTACTGATCTTGCATCTGTCAAAAACACTGCAGGCTGTGGGCTAAGATTACTGTTCAGCAGTTTTTCTATTGCCAACTTTATTGCTTGTATTTTTGATGCTTTATTGCTGCATCATAATTGTGACAATATTTCCCTGTTGCTATTTTATTCATATCCCTAGTGTTATTTGGGTACTCTATATATATATGCACCTGCTCCCCCATTCTTTACTGCATTCTGTGCAGATCCATCTGTGTACACACGGATCCATAGGTCTTGTGGGTATTCTTCATCCAGGAAACTGAGAGTTATTGTTTTTCGCTGTAGACTATTTTGTTCCTCTTTGTCAACTATTCTTTTCATTTCTGTTCGTATTTGAACTGATAATCCTGATTCATCTGTCCAGGGAGTCTGTTCTGGTATGGGCAGAAGGGGGTTTAACAACTCTTGGCATGTCTGGTGTCCCAATGCAAGATTTTGGAATCTGTCCTTCATTGGATGTCTCGGCACGCATGCAAATTTTTCTGCCTGTATCATCACTTTTGTGTCCCTCCATTTTCTCAGTGCTGGTATTCTCCACAATTTCTCCATCTCCAATATTGGTGTTGATTTCATTGTTCCTGTGATGACCTTAAGTGCCTGGTTTTGTACTTTGTCCAGTTCTTGCAGTGTGGTGTTTGATGCTGAACACCATGCAGATGATCCATATTCTAAATGTGGGCGTATACTCTGTTGGTAAACTTTACTGAGTATTTTCCCACTCGCACCCCACATGGTTCCACACAGCTTTCTTAGAATAGCCAATGTGCTCCTTGCTTTTTGGGTTGCCTTATTTATCTGCTGTTTCCAAGATAGTTTGTTATCAAATGTAACTCTGAGATACGTAGCCTGTATGTCTTCTTTCACAAGCTCATTGTTTATGTAGATGGCTCCTGCTTTTTGTTTTGGAGAGAGAGTGAAAAGTATAGTACTGCATTTACCTGTATTGACACTGATACACCATCTATTTGTCCATGAATTCAGTGCCATCATAGCTCTTTGTAGCAATTTGGAGGCCACTGTTGCATACTCCTGTGTGCATCACATTACCTAGTCATCTGCATACATTGCCACTTTGATGTCATGTGGTAGTTCAGTAACTAGGTCATTGATGTAGATCAGAAAAGGTGTTGGAGATAGTACCCCTCCCTGTGGGACGCCCTGGCGCAGTAAGACCTTCTTACTTTTAAGACCACCCAGTTGCACTCTGGCTCTCCTATTATGCAGGTATGCTTTGACCCATTTGTACATCCAGCCATTTACTCCATAATTTCTTCAAAAGCCCTTCCTTCCATAACTTATCAAATGCCTTCTTTAGGTCTATCCATGCTGCTAGTACCAACCATGGATGTATTTTTTTCTAACCACAAGTACAATTCATACTGTTTCCAGCGGGAATCTAACACGGGTTGCACATTCACTGCTATGATAGAAACATAAACAAAACAATGTAATTGATGCTCTGAACACGATTTGATTCTTTTGTTTATTTGTTAAGTAAATCACAACAATGATCACAAATATATGGGATTAGTTTTGATAACAAGGCTAGGCCAACTGGAGTAGCCTGTAAAACAATCTTTTGGGTTGTGAGTCAAAATGTTCTCACTACAAGTACATTAACTAAATATAAGAGAAGAAGCTAATTTCACTGACATCACAACCATTCTAGGTAAACGCTACACAGATCAACAGCCTCAAACTGGCCACTCTGCTTTCATTAATGTTTCTTCTTGCTCATCTGTGACTATGGTTCACTTAAACTGGTCACTCTGCTTTCATTAATGTTTCTTCTTGCTCATCTGTGACTATGGTTCATTTAAACTGGCCACTCTGCTTTCATTAATGTTTCTTCTTGCTCATCTGTGACTATGGTTCTCTTAAACTGGCCACTCTGCTTTCATTAATGTTTCTTCTTGCTCATCTGTGACTATGGTTCACTTAAACTGGCCACTCTGCTTTCATTAATGTTTCTTCTTGCTCGTCTGTGTCTATGGTTCATTTAAACTGGCCACTCTGCTTTCATTAATGTTTCTTCTTGCTCGTCTGTGTCTATGGTTCATTTAAACTGAAATTCTAGATTCCCTCGCATGAAGTCTGATGTTCTATTCTTAATCTTATTTAAAATGATATCAGAAAATCAACACAGAAGCACTCACAGATCAAGGCACAACTCTACTGTAACAATTAAACAACAATTATTAGACTGAATATTCCTGAACAAAAATTCATTTTACACTGAACAAAAAAAAAAAAACAACTTATCTCTGTACAAAAACAAGCTCGAATAATCAATTATTTTTCCTTTGTGGCTTGTTTCCTATTCTCAATATAGACTAATATAGAGAGGTGAGTCGCCTCCACGAATCTAACAATCAGTAGGAGGGCCTTCTCTAGTACACCACAGATCATCTGTCACCAATTTGTCATGTCAATTCAACAAACCAATCAATTCAAGAAATGTAGCAATTTCCAATTAAAAATAAAACCAAACAAATCAACATTGATCACTCTAAAGGAGAACAGATAAGAATAACATTGAAACATGTAATTAAACCAAATAAATTCTATACATTGTTTAAATATTAACAGCAATGTCAATTTCACTTGGAAAATAACTGTAAATATTATCATTATATGTAAGTAACAATTATAATGCAACAAATAATGACAATCAAACATAACATTTGTCATGACCAAGTTGACATTTTTCTGCATGCAATTTTTATGTCAAGTTGACCAGAGTCAATGTTATTCTCTAGTTCCTAGGGAACCTCTGTTTAGTAAACCATCAAAGCTGGGAAAACCCATTGGCTGGATAGGGTAGGAAGGGCAATTTATTTGTGTCAACTATCCCATAAATAGTCACCATCATCATCATCAAGTACTGGGCCTGCTGGTGTAGGTGATGATGTCTCTTCACAACTTTCAATCTCGACAGTTATTTATCATTTCTGTTGTTGACCTTCTGCCAAGTCATTCTCTTAAACTGTCTGGTATTTTTTCTCTTTGCTTCCATCTATCTTTTCATCCCCCAATTTTCCCAGTTGTTACAATATATTCCAGTTGTTCTCTTCGCATTACATGGCCAAAAAATGATGATTGTTTCTTCCTAATATTGGAAATTAGCTCTCTTTTTGCATTGGCCTCTTTCAGAACGTTTTCATTACTCTTCTTAGCTGTCCTTAACATTCTTCTGTAAAATCACATTTCTACGGACCCCAGTGATTTTCTTGTCTGTTGTCCTATTGTCCATTATTCACATCAATATGTTAAGTCTGGTGCTACATAACATTTAAGAACCCTTTTCCATGTTTTTATTGTCAAAGATGGATTACATAGTATCTTCCTCATTTTTTGGAAAGTTGCTTTTGCCTGAGCCATTCTGCATCTCACCTCTTTTGTTCATCTTCTGTCTGAGGTTAACAAAGTTCCCAAATATTTAAATTCATTTACCTGTTTTAATATTGTTCCACTTGTCTTTATTTTGCACTGAGGTGATGTCTTTTTTGTTGTTGTTACCATTACTGCTTTGCATTTTTGTGTGTACAACTTACATACAATTTGTGGAAATATATTGTAATTATTCTTGGACTGGAAGGGTTGTCAAATTCACTAATCTATCTTCTATCTCACAGCAGCTCAGCTTTTATCAATAAATGAGCAAAATGATTCTACCCCATAATTCACTGCTTATATGTTAGATTTGTTCGGCTCAATTACTTGCAAGTTACAGCTACTTTATATGAACTGTTCAGCCAGGTCAAAGGTTCTATTTTGGGGATTCTGCGCTTTTCGTGGACTTCGGCTGCATTCTTTGGAATGAATCAGGTGTTGTGGGTGCATCCATTGTCGCGATGGACGATATGATAATAGTTTTGTTCATGAACTTGCAGCCCTAGTGCAACTCGCAGACTTTCATGTTAGTCAAGAGTGATGTTGCCTAGATTCTGGAGAGCAATAAGGAGATCGGGAGTGAACCAGTTTATCGTTTCACGCTGTGGGTCTTGCTGGGGAGGAGATCTGAGTGGTTATGGAATGTTGTTTGATGAAGATAATCCAATGATTAACACTAACTGCTTATACCAGGAGAGGGAAACCAAAGGACTGGAAAATCAGAAGTGACCAGCCAAGGATTACTGACCAGCCTGTGAGCCTGAGTGGAATGATATAAAACAGAGAGTCAATGTGACATTGAGATACAGCATAATTTATCACCAAGAGTACTTAGATCAAATTCTGTTTAATGCAGTGAGCTCTCTCTCCTCAATGATTCCCTATCTCAAGAAATCGAGTTGCACTGGCCAGCGCAAAAAGAGCTTGTAAACTGTCATAAGATCTTTCTGCGTAATCAGGCAAGAGACTGTACTGTTGATGGTCACATCAAAGCACAATGACAATGATCCTATATAGAAGAGCAGGAGATTGAGTGCCTAGCCATAAATGAGATGGAATATTAAACTTAGGTCTGATGTTAAAGTTTAGCACATGAAAGTGGTCAAAGCAGTTGACAAAATTAATACTGAGCAAAATTGCTAAAATTACATGGGCTGAAAGGGGTAAACAACTCAAAGCAGAATGCTTCCATCAGGATTTAGGAACTCATGACACATTAAGCAAGAGAATAGGGAACAAAGATGGAAGGCAACCCAGTACCCCAAAATGATGCGCTGAAGCCACACATGTCAGAGAAAACGTTGGAGATATCGCACAATGCCCCTAAATCACAATGCAGCACAGTTATGTCCACATACATCCTTTTAAGGGCACACATCAAAGGCATATAATCAACAGGAGGACGCAGAAGCAGGACTTAGTCACTCCACATTCAAGACAAATTTTAACAAATGAATAATAATTACCAACAAATCTCTCATTAGAAGCTTGGCATATGCAACTTCTGCTGTGTTTTTTGCGGTAGAGAGATTTTGAGCAGAAAGTTCACTACATTACAATGCAATGAGCTTTAAAAAAAAAAATGAGAGGCAAATGCCCAAATGAAGATACATAAGAATAACATGACATTAATTATTAGCACTGTGTTCTATCAAATGTAAGAGCTAACACAATCAGCTCACTAAAATTATGTACTCTCTATACAATAACATCAATACATAAAAGGTTGCTAAATACATTGATATTAATACAAGCAAATGAACTGCTCAAAACAGCCTGAAAGAACAACTTATCTCTGGATCTCAACTTTGCAATAAAGCATTTAGAATTGATCTACTTCATTAGATAGTCTTAAACATTGATAAGTAAAATATATTCATTAATACAGAAGTCTAAAAATTGAAAATCTGTAATACAAAACCAAGATGGAAGTTATAAGTATACTGTAAAGTGGTAAACATAGTCCCATAAGTTACGACACAGAATACTCTACGCTAGTGAATCAAGACTTCAAAATATTAGAGATGGATACAGAAAGGTCATTATTTATCAACATTTGTCCCTAGAAGGAAACACGATGAAATGTGGATAGATCTGCTAAGTACAACACCACTTTAAATTCTGAGTGTTGGAAAAAAAAATACATAAAGATTTCCTTTACACTTTGATAGGTGCTTGAGGAATATGAGTTTAGTGGTATTTTTCCTTGACCAACAGCATAGTTTTATGTGATGCGGTTGGCATCAAGCCAGGCCACCTTTACTTTGTAGAAAAAATCTCTGGTACACATTTTTATAGTTATATAGTGAACTGGGTGGAGTCCTTGCAACTGCGAAAAAAAATTTGCAAAATTTATGAATTAAACCCAGGCCCTTCTGACCAGTAGCAAGCGCACTAACCACTGAGACTTCTAGTTGGTAGTTCTCCAGTGTTTTCCTACCAGTAATCAGCTATAATTTATGGCTGTGAACTACCTAGCATTTTGATAACCAGCTAAAGAATGACCATGCTAATCTGGGAATTATTTATGTTTTATTTCACATGAAAGTGGGTTATAAACATACTTTTTTTTATGGTTACTTTTATTGTGAATGGCAGGAGACAGTCATGGTAGTTTCTTTGGGGTGGGAGGGACTCATAGGTTGGTGAAATTGAATCTGTATAATCAGACTTTAAGAGGGAGATCATAGTAGTAGAGATGCACCAAGGAAGAGTGTATGGACCAGGGAACAATTTGAGAGCCGTTGTTCTAAAATCATGGATTTCATTTGTGAAGCACAAAGAATGCAGACAGTGAAGAAAGCTTACATTTCTTAAGTATAATAGAATATGTCCAACCAATTTAATGAGTATCTGAAAGAGAGGTAATCTCTAAAAATAGCTCTGTGGGAGATAACTAAAAGCCACTTAGGAAATTATAACCGAATCTTGATTTATGGTGCTTCCATTTCTCAATTTGGTAATGTCAGAGATGAGTTTTATCTCTCCGTATAGGAAGACATACGCTTGGAGCAAAAATTACTGATAGTAAAAGTGTTGTTACTTAAACATGTAGGTTTGTGTGATGAGTTTCATCTCTCCGTATAGGAAGACATATACTTGGAGCAAAAATTAATGATAGTAAAAGTGTTGTTACTTAAACATGCAGGTTTGTGCTTTCACCTATTCTTTATTGTTATATAATGTTAAGAATTACAGTTTGGCAAATAAATAAAAATAAACTAGTGATGGAAATATAGGCAGTGGCCCACAGAGGAAGCATAATTTCCTTAACAACAAATAATATACAGGTAATATTTAATAAAGTCTTAATAAATATACATTTTTATTTTTATTTAAAATTAATATGTTCATTGCATTATTCAAAAATGTACACTATATATCTGTCATGTGACTTAACACATCAAATGTGACAAATTAAATATAAATGATTTGGTCTTTAACACAATGTGACTTCAAACAGATAAATAGTTTCACTTGTTTTCAAAACACATAAATACTAGACAAATAAGAAAGAAAATCAATAGTTAAAATATGTGTTCATGAAATTATAACTGAATTTGTCCTGAAACAAATAAAATGTGACAAGTCAAAGAGAGTTTACCAAAGGAAGGTACTCCTTAAACAGGATGTCTTACTCACCACCAAACCAGGCATTTCCTCAATATTCGTAACAGCAATGAAAATATTGCAACTAAAAATGAAGTGGAGTACATTTATTGTATGAGAAATAAAAAGAAACGTGTCTGTGTGGCACCTTACTGATGAGACATGCCGGTGTGTTTTTCTTTGTCATTTGAATGAGAGTTCATATAGTTGCTGTTCATGACTATCAGAGTACAGTACCTGTGAGCTCAAAGAGGATAGCTGGAAATGTGTTGGTATACTCTGGAGGAGCAAGTGTTTAGTGGTCACAATATTAAAGAAATATAGAATTCAGTAATAAATTAGACACCCTATATACTAGGTACTTGTGAGATGAATTTTGTATCTTAAAGCAAAAGTCCCAACAATGCTGTACTTATACTGCTGTATCTTATTTACAGCTGAGTTTTAAGCCTGTGCATTTAGACATAGGACCGTTACCTAAGATGCTAAGTAATTTAAGTCTACTCTTGGATGTACCAGCAGGCTATTAATGACTTTATGATGGCTGCTCCTAATCAAGACCAAGACATCAACCACAGTACTACACTGCTCATGATAGCCTATGGAGTACAGTATGCAAGGTTATGGAGTATGTAATAGACTAGACTAGACTCTTAACATATGAATTGGAAGAATAACAGCAATGAATCATTAGTCATGCAGAGTTTTATTTGTAATTGCTACCAAATGTGCACTTTTTGGCTCAAGTGTAGCTGACTAGTAATACAATGGAAGAACATATGCTACTGATCTAGTAATATTCTAGCAAAGTTCCTAGAAATTATATTAACTTCAGATGCACAATAGAGGTCAGGTGCAATATATACCAGGCAAGGAAAGTATAACAAAGAGTTAAAAAAAAACAATTCCATTTTTGTCAATAGAAGTAAAAGAGTTAGTTCTTCATGTCATATGGAACAAGTCGTGATATAAGAAAATATATAAATATCAAGGAAATCAGATGATGAACAAGAAACACCTTGAAGACTATAGACTAGTGGTTTTACAGAATAGTTTTGAGAATAATACATTTGAAAGGCTATAAAAGGGTAATGAGAATGTTGAAATAGAGAATGCTGTATAATAGGTCAGAGCAAAAAGAAATCGTATATCAGTATATGGGGAAACAATCATCATTTTTGGCTGTGTGATGAGATGAGAACTGCAGCAGATTGGTGTTAACTATACAAATTGAGGGAAGAAGAGATGTAACAGAACAATTCAAGCCATTCTCCCGATGAACACAATTTAGGATATCAAAACTTGTCTGAATTAAAAATATTCTCATGCTAGGTCATTTAGCCGTGAGGAACTTTGCAAGATAATGACCTATACAAAGGTTCTTAAACTGTGGTCTGTGAACACTAAATGTTACCAATTTTGTAACAAGCATTCGACACCCAAAAATAAAATAATGATTTTAAAAATATTGTTTAACTATTTTATATCAAGTGTGTATATAAAGTGATATCATTATGCTGCTATAATGTATTATAATTTTTTTCCTTCAAAATATTAGAGTTTTAGAAGCCATTATAATCTCAAATAAATGAAGGGAAAATAACATATTCCCCAAAAGGAGACCGGATGAAAAATGGAAATATTCACTAAGTGCAAGTCTTAAATGATTAAGAATTCACCGGAAAATGTGGACAACACTTTTGTTCACAGGTGGGCACTTTCCTGCCCTGATAACAGATATAACTGTCATAAATAACATGATGATTGAGAGGATATATCATCAGGAGAGACAGAGTTAAAAATAAGATAATCAGTGAAATTATTGAAACGTCACTTTGCATGAAACACAAATAGGACAGAGATTAAGTTGTTCAGTCATCTCATGAACATAAAACAGTAACACAACTAAGATATAGTTGATAAACTATGGGGAAGATCAAGAGTTAGATAGGTCATAGATATCCTACTGCTGCACAGGTTACAACCACCTGTGCAGGACACCTTAGGATAGAAAATTGCTTCAGTATATGAGGATAGGACAAGACTCCATTATGTGGATGTGAGAGACAATACAAAATAAGGTTCAAAGACACTGTCTATGACATGTCATAACACTAAACAAAAGTCACAACACTAGACAAATGTCACAACGCTAGACAAATGTCACAACACTGGACAACTTCAACACCTTGAATGACTCATCCATAAAAGGGACGAGTCGCAAAATACCATGAGGGTCCTGTACAAGGCCTAACACTGGATTGTATAGTAAAGTACATTACACAAGAAGAATAGAATGTCTGCCCCATTTTCGGTTTAAAGTAACGATAAATAGACAGAATGAGATGTTAGTAACTTTGTTGTAGCAAAGCCTCAATCGCATAAGGTGGGGTGGCCAGTTACCTTATTCTACCCTTTCTCCCCAGAGTATATCTCTGGCACCAATTTTAAAAAGCTGGATGGACTATGAGAACCTTTTAGGTTAGAAAAAAATGTTTGCCTCAACTGACATTTGAACCCTGGAACTCCCTGGGTAATCCACATTAAGACAATTCATGCTGTACTTTTTTTCAGTTCTCTGTGTACCTGTCCATAGCATTCCACTGTACTCTCTCTAATTCATGCACATAAAGCTTAATTTTATTTGATTGATACACTCACTTTTGATTGGATATGCGATGAGATGTTAATTTGAATGATTCCACTGGCAAGGGCGGTTGAGCAATTATTGATTTTCATTGGTTTGCAGTGATACCGGGGCTTTCGAATAACTATAACTCACTTTTGGTGCTGTTCTTTCACATAAACAAAAACATAAATAATTGCAAATACAATGGATTTCCATACTAAACAAAAAATTAGCTCTCAACATCAATAACTATAAAAAATAAAGTGGAAGCACCAAATTTGACAAACACCTTGATAGACTTGACTAAACAACTGAAGTCAAGGCTTATTAAAATAAAAAATACAAACATCTCTACTAGTTTCATCCTTTTATATAGTAGTTGTATATTATATAATATATATTATTACCTTTTATATAGTAATAATGTAATCAATCTTAATGTCAATAAAGAAAAATAAAAACATAACCAACAATAGTAATGGTCTCTGTTGCTGACTTTCATAAACATTTTTCATTTGTATTTAAGGAAGGTCACGGAAGACCAAAAGTTTAGGGAAGCAGTCCCAAACAAGAACATGCTGGATTTGAATGTATTAGACTGTAGGGTGCAAAACACAGTGCAGTGAAAATTGCATGTGCTCTTATTCACACCAATATTTTTCATTGGAATTGACAGCTTTCATATATATATTGAGTGAAACAAACTGATATCTTTATTATCACTATCTTTATGATAAAATGGTGATAACAGCGTAGTATGAGCCCTGGCTGTTCTGTTTGTACAAACATATGCATGTGTTTGCAGAAAAAACAAACAAAATGAAGACAAATTTTAGCGTTGACTAAGCTTATATTTTAAAATATTGGCATTCAAATTTCTCTTAACCCTAGATTATGATATTGCAGTAAAAATTACCACATCAAAACACAAATTCCTCAAAATTTGACATTTTTCTGTGTTCAAACATTACCCCACTTCATCGTATACCTTGCTAATTATGGCTTCCGATGAGACATGCTGCCCTGAGTGTTTAATTTGTTTTCATTGCTTTTTTGAGATAATGAGATACATCGTTTAATGCACAGACACACAAAAATCGATTTTCATGGTCGTTTTTTCCCTTATCTGTGACCAGGGAATTTCCTTGGTCGTCTATAGACATCAAACAACTCTTTGTGACTCAGGAAACACAGCGAATAATGCTATGAGGTAGCTAAACATACTGACGGACTTACGTGACCGTACCAGCAGACATTGTAACATGTCCAGTCCATGAGGTGAAACTCAGGTCATAAATCAACCTGGGCCAGGAATTTTGAGTCCCCATGTTTTGCCTAGTGGAAACACATGGCAGTGTGTCAAAAGATCAGAGAATTTATTATTTTTAGAGCACCAAATGTTACATTTAAGTGGTAGTAATTTTTACTACGGTATCTGGGAGAGTTACAGATAGGTATCATAATCTTGGGTTAAATCCATGGCAGTGATAATTATTTCAAATGAGAGATGTAATGGCCTGATACTAGGAGAAAATCTGGCCAAATTACAGAAAATAAGAAAACTAAAATAAACCATACAGAACAATGCATAAATATAAAATAACAGATTATATAATATTAATAACAGATTATTATATTTTTATGAAAAGTTCTTTGTCATGAAAGATGAACGCAACACAGAAAAATGTATTTAAATAGAATTTAAAGAAAAACAAATACAAAAACAGGGCTGCAATTACACAATATCAATAGTTAAGAATAAGCATTAAAACTGCTTAATAGTTTTAAGTTTTACATGGGTATGATCTGGTCAACTACTTCATCAATTCTCACAGACTCAAAAAATAGATAAAAACACAAAACCAAATTACACTCAAATTAAAACTCTCTTATGATATTTAAACATTACATATAACAGCATTTAAAGTTAAAAAAAAAACCTGACCTTAATTCATACTCTACCCTTTTTTTAGGCATAAGATGAACTATAACCAAGTATGGTATCTGCATCTGTGGGGTTGTTTCTGTATGGTTTAGTTTCAAATATAGATACCAACCCCAACATACCGAGAAAAATCTTTTATGTACATGCTGTCTGTGCTTTATTATCAACACTACATTCAAAAGCATATGAATTGTTAGCCAAGTCTTAAAGTGAACTAAACATATCAAATTGAAGAATTATACTTATTTTTTTATTACTGTGAAGTGTGATTTGCCCAAGCTATCAACTGTTTTCTTTTATGGTCTGGCTCCAGTCCAGTTCATAATCTCTTTTTTTTTTTTCTTTTTCTTTTTTGAGAACAGAATATAATCTTCCAATCCAGGGTGTCCAGTTTCTTGCCCCATGGTAGTAATATATTTCTATTCTGCAAACATCATCTAGTGTTTATTTACAAACCTATCTCAAAAGGACCTGGAACAATGTTTTACATTACATTATCACATGCATTACTACTGCATTTTTTTTTTAAAATGAGCTACAACACCTTCCACTTCCAGCACACACAAGCTCATTGATCTCTGAATGTGTGCTTCATTAGTGTCCTTCCCCAAAACTTATAATCAGCTTCTACAATAAAACAGTGTTGCCAAAAGCAAATATGATGTTTCAATGATTCTCTTACACTAACAAGTAATTATCTTCATATCTACACTTCAATGATTCTCCTACACTAACAAGTAATTATCTTTATATCTACACTTCAATGATTCTCTTACACTAACAAGTAATTATCTTCATATCTACACTTCAATGATTCTCTTACACTAACAAGTAATTATCTTCATATCTACACTTCAATGATTCTCTTACACTAGCAAGTAATTATCTTCATATCTACACTTCAATGATTCTCTTACACTAACAAGTAATTCTCTTTATATCTACACTTCAATGATTCTCTTACACTAGCAAGTAATTATCTTCATATCTACACTTCAATGATTCTCTTACACTAACAAGTAATTATCTTTATATCTACACTTCAATGATTCTCTTACACTAACAAGTAATTATCTTCATATCTACACTTCAATGATTCTCTTACACTAACAAGTAATTATCTTCATATCTACACTTCAATGATTCTCTTACACTAACAAGTAATTATCTTCCTATCTACACTTCAATGATTCTCCTACACTAACAAGTAATTATCTTTATATCTACACTTCGAGGGACTGGTTTTCCTTGAGGCAAGACGTCGGCCTCGAGACAGAGAGATTGTGGGTTCAAATCACAGCTGCACCAGTTGGGATTTTTATTACTGATTTCTCTCTGCGGCAACTACCCCTGGTCTCAGCTGTGAGGCCTGACTTAAAACTTCTATTACTCATGGATGGAAAAAAAGTGAGTACCACCGAAGATGGAGTTATCTGCCTGTGCAGCAAGGGACCCCTGTGCACTGCTGCCAGGGAAAAATGGATTAACACGCAAAAATTAAGTTTCTAGTTTTTAGGGACTTCGTCAGCGGTAAAAGCTGGTGAACTCAAAAAAAAATATTTTTAAAAACCACACTTCAATGATTCAATTACACTTACAAGTAACTATCTTTTTATCTACACTTCAATGATTCAATTACACTTACAAGTAACTATCTTTTTATCTACACTTCAATGATTCATTTACAAGTAATTATCTTTATATCTCTATAAAAATACAGATAATCAATATTTTAGATCAATATTTCTATGACTAGAATTTATTTTCTGTGCTTTATTATCAACACTACATTCAAAAACATATGAATTGTTAGCCAAGTCTATGAAAAACAGGGAAAGCGCATTTTCTCTTTGTAAATATATTAACATGTAGCAAAGCATTGGTATAAAACTAGTATGATATAAAGGAAACTCTGTACTAGATATAGGGGGGCCTTCTTGGCCATCAGTGAGCAAGACATCAAAGAAATCTTTGTAACAAGCGATAAACAGCGATATATATTTGATAGCTTGACATTTAGCTCATCTGTGTCCAGATATCCCTGCCAAGAATATATAGAACAACAACAACTTAAATGGTTTGGCCACCTGGTCAGAATGAATCCTTATCAATCACCATCAAGGGCGTTCTTCTCGAGAATGCATGGAAAAAGACCAAGAGGAAGACTCAGAAGAAGATGGATAGATGCAGTGACAGAGACATGTAACAACAAAGGAAAGTCACTAATTCAGACAATTCGAGCAGCTCAAGAACGACAAATGATATAAACCATGACACCTTTTAGGTATCAGTGAAAAGAGAAAAGAAGAAGAAGTGTCCAGATATTTGAGCATTGTCGAAATAGTGACCAAAATAATAGTTATCCCATCTCATGCAACAGTTCAACATGCTAGACATTATTTTCACAACAGTTTGTAAATAGATTAGTGATGAAATGGACAATATGGATAATAATTACAACAGCGATGTTTACACGCAGTGATGATATTGCAAATCCCGAGCAATGATGAATTAACTCTAAAAGTGTAGACATTAGGTCAATATGCACACAGTTATCTCCCTTAGAATCACTACTGTTTCAAAGCTTTTAAAAAATTGTTTCATTAAATTTCTGAGGTCCACCAGGGAGTATTTGTGGTGCCGGTGGACAAAATCTCCATGTCCCTGTAGTGTATGCTAATAAAATCAGAGTTTTCATATTGTTTATATTTATATATCTATTTTTCTCCTAGAATCTGCAGTTTTTTTGTGGCTTCACACATACATATGTGCACACCGTGAGCAATGTGTCTCATCTGTTTTGATCATATTTCGATATTCCAATTGTTTACGTTGAGTGATAATATCGTATGACAGGGAACAGTTGGCTGTGTTCACTTAGTGCGCGGTTTCGCCTTATGTCTTTTGGCGTGTGCTGAGACTGCTACAATGGGGACTACAGTTACCTTTCTTTGTTTGGGAGATGAGATATTAATTCGGATGATTCCGCTGGCACGGGCGGTTGAGCAATTTTGGGTTTTAATTCATTTGCAGTGATACCAGGCCTTCCACAACCAAATAACATACATATGAATGCAAGCTACCCCCCCCCCCCAAAAAAAAATCTCTGGGTAGTGAGATATAGTCCTCTTTGATAACAAAAAAAATAGGAGGTCATGTGTGCACTTGGCACATGTTAAAAAACCCTTGGCATTTGGAAAAAAAAAAAAAAAAAGGACAAAAATGGCCACTGTCTAGGCAAAACTCTCAAAAATAACAAAAACATGCAAGTATCTCTGAAGCTGAAGAATATCTGTCAGCATGGCATTGGACACATGAGCAAAATGAAAAAAAAAAGTGATATTCATGCAAAATTCAGTCCCTCAGGACTACACCAGAGATATAAAGCTGACATAAAAGTCCATGGATTGCCTCATATAATTCTCAATTTCATTTTCTCATAAAAAGTTTATTTTTCTGACTATGAAAAGCTAACTACAGACTTATAATTGTATACATTTATTATTGGAGCATTGCTGTTTGTGTTACTTCAAATATCTATTACAGTAAGCAAATATACTATTTTTGTTCAATCTGATTAAGCAAAGTATTAAATAAATTTGTTGTGGTCCTTCAAAATATGTTGAAAATTAAAAGCTAGACATTGGCAATTAATGTGATAAAAGGTAAAATAAAATACAGGACTTGGAAGTCTACAGTAGAAATTAAGAAAGCTTCAAAGCACTGCATTAGGAGGTAGGATATACATACATATATATATATAAATGGTGTATTGCTAAACCATGAATTAAAGTTATCCAGATCTTTACTAATATGAGCTTCACCAAAAAAACTACATTAAGCAGATCTATAATTGTCTTCTATTACTAACTGACGAAATATAAACTACACAATTATAATCAAATATAGGAAAATTTAGCACTTGTCATAAATAATTCATTATACAATTAAGTTCAAATATAGGAAAATTTAGCACTTGTCATTAATATTTCATTATATAATTATGTTTCACTACCGAGATGAAATGTGTTAGATGAATGACAGGAAACAGCCTGAGAGATAATATTAGAAATGAAAAAAAAGCTAGGAATAATCCCCATCATAAAATACATAGAGAAACAACAGATGAAATGGTTTGATCACATGAAAAGGCAGAAAGATCAAAACAAAACACAATGAGCCATCGATAAACATTGTGAGAACACCAAACCCAGGGGCTGACCACGAAAAAGATGGATTGATGGAATATTGGAAACACTAGGAAACATAACAATTATATGGCTGTGAAACATGGAAAACAACAAAAATGACAATCATGAAAATACAGACCTTACTAACACCATATTCCCTACATGCCACTTGGTGTGACGAGGTTCTTAACTTTTACGTTAAATACCAGTGTATAAAGAGATACAACAAAGACGATGGTGCTAGATAGAACACACACGGAGGAAGCCATCTGAGAGTATTACACGACAGGCCTTTTTTTGGAATCACAAAAGAAAAAGACAAAGAGGAAGACCAAAATATTCTTGGAGAAGACAGATGGGAGAAGAGATGAAGATGATGGAGAAGACATGCAATTATCTTAAGATCTTAAAAGAATTGCAAGAAGCAGAATGGCTTGGAAAGTGTTGAAGACCTATACTCCACAGGGAGTTGAAAAGAAGAAGAGGAAATATAACAGCAGCAGAGGCAAACAGAAGAGCAAAAGACCGCAAATTATATCTCCCCTCAACACTGAAAGGCAAATGAGGAAGGAAAGAAGAATTATATTCAAATGTAGGAAAATTTAGCATTTGTCATTAACATTTCATTATACTTGGTAATTAGTATCAACAAGATTGTCATTTCTCTGTAAGCACATACAGGTGTACTTATTTACAGAAGAAACTGCAGCCAGAAAGACAAGACAACGAGAGATAGATTAAGATTGTTGGTTGCAGTCATTCATGCCCCGATGGTTAAGGAACATGAGAGGCAGAGCGGGAGATAGACAGACAGGCTGAAAAAGAAATGATTAATATAATGTTCTTTAAATAAGTTATATTTGGTTAAAAAGTTACAAATTCCATTTATATGAAGACTTTGGGAGACCCTGTAGACTATTAATTTATGAGACATTTAAATTCAAAGATCACATTAAACTTAAAGAGCTTACATAAATTTGTAAAGCTTGAATTATATAAGCAATAATTAACCTTTCATCATTTATCAACAAAACTATCACAAATACAAAAATTAAATGAAGCTAGAAGAATCACATTCTCTTCTTTTGTCATGAGCCAGAACCATTTCCACTCCATTATTTTAAGTTTGAAAAATATATTATATTTTATTATTAGTTTTAAATTAACAATGATATATACATATCAAATGTTACTGCTACATGTACAACGAATATTCTTTGATGCACCATCATCGAGGCTAACATCCTGTTCTGATTTACTTAAGGCCAACAACTCTTGTGTAGCACTGCTTGATGGAGTTACTCCACATGTCTGGAAGTATGACCGTGAAGGATTAGGTACTTGGAATGCATAACTTTGGTCTTCATAATCGCCCCAACCAAAAAAGAAATAGCCAAGACCATATCCAATGAGAACAGCTATGAGAAGCCATACGTTATAGGTCATCACAGATAACATAAGAGTGTATCCTCCGATGAACTGTAGTAAGTACATCAATGTTTGTAATAGGTGACCCTTGTTCAGAATGTAGCGCCTGTAAAATTGTAAAGCAATAAACTTTACAGCAATTGTACTTTATATGTAATTTTACTTATTTCTTTACTTTTTTATTCTTTTTTCATTACTTTTGAAACGCACACAAAACAAACCAAAAAAAATTATTAACTGTCAATTACAAAAATATACTCTGAATTAGGACTAGCAAGTTTGAATGTGATTATAACTAATACACAAAAGTAAAAAAGACCACAAACTATATCTTCCCTCAATGCTGAAAAGCAAGCAAGGAAAGAAAAAATAAAAAAACTGTTTTAGTGTAAAATATTAAAGTAAAAAAAAAAAAGTAAAGAGCCCCGTCACGCCAAGTGGCATATAGGGAATATGGTGTTAGTGACCAGAAATTTTACAGACCTTCAGCACATGATTTTTTGGGGTAATGTGGTCGGTATTACGCCCATGCTGCTCTACTTTCCCAGAAAAAAATCCTATACCCATTTAAGGCTGGGTGAACCTGGAAGCCGTCAGTTGGGATCGAACCCTACCTCTTTTCCTTTGTAGTCCAATTCACTAACCACTGTGCTATCGTGGCTCCCAAAATATTAAAGTATATACAGTTATTGTATTTAAGTAAACATGAAATGTATATAAATTAATTTTCTTCATTATTAATAAAACAATCATAAAATACAAAATATCGTTAACAAGTTAGCCTTAGAAGTGAATGATATTATTATATGGCCTTTAGCGCCTTGACAAACGGTAGCAAGCAATAATGACTTGTCAGTAGTTTGGCAATATATTAGTATATTATGCAGGCTCTGCAAATATTGTATCGACAGATGAAGTGTTTAATATATGAAACCAAAAAAGAAAACGCACACTAATAATAGGCAGGTGTTTTGTACAAAGTATGCAAGAAACTACATCAAGAGCTGCCAAACTGTGGACATCGGAGAAGACAAAGGAGAGGCAGAGAAGAGGTAGTCTTGTGGAAAACAATGAAGGCATGACAGCCATTAGTCTACAATCAGGAGCAAGGAAAAAAAAAATAGAATTGTTGATTATATAAACAAAATACACACCTAATTTCTCAAATCATCTTGATAAATAATAACCTATTTGAATCTGAAAAAGGGAAAAAAACCAACTGGAGGCATTGGTTGTATACTTTATTAAAGATGTGACTGCAGCTGACAAGCTTATCTTCCCAGATTAGATCCTTAGATTCCCAGAGAAGGAATTTTAAACTAGAACACAGAATGGATGAAAACAAAGGCATGAGAGTAAGTCTGAGGCAAATGTACACCCAGTACACCAGAAGAATCATAGAAAACTGCACACTATTCACTGTCTTCAAAAGGGAACTTAGCTCTGATTGGGTGGCAGGAGTTAGCTGGCCCTCAATATGCTAACAGATACAGCAAACTCTCACTTCACCACACCTGCACGCCTCGTTAGATGCAAACAAATTAATAAGATGAGAATCCCTACATTAATAGCCCAAAAAAAACCTTAAATATTTCTCTACCTACTAGGAGGAACAATCTCCAGTTTCTGAGATCTGTTCAAATAAAGAGTCCCATCATGTTCTATAGTGGATAGAGAAGGTAAAGTACGAGACTTGAATCAGCGTCTTAGCACATGAGTTTTCACGAATATATATTCGGCCGCCTATCCAGAAATGTTCAGAGACTTCTGGATAGTGTCGCTTCAAGCACCGAAGCTCACAATGCGAGGTGGTATTCCTCACCTTTCCACAGTACTGCTACCCTGGTACCCATATCTGCCAGCGGCTGGGTCGACCATGGAGGCATTTTCCAACCATGAGTACAATTCACGCTGCTTCCAGTGGGAATTGAACACTGGTTGTCCGAACGTCGGTAGCCTAGTCGAGTGGTTTTCCCAACTAGGCTAGAGGCCCCCAGGGTGCATGGTGTGAGTGCCCACACTTATTTTACCCTCTACACATATCTTAGTCAAGTGGTCAGTATCTTGGCAGTGTTGTCGTTCTTTTCTAGAAAAATCTGGTACCTTAGCTGTAGGTTTAAACTGTGGGTGAACCTATCACCAATAGAGATGAACAATCTCTGAAGCCATCAATCAAGATGAACAATCTCTGAAGCCATCAATCAAGATGAACAATCTCTGAAGCCATCAATCAAGATGAACAATCTCTGAAGCCATCAATCAAGATAAACAATCTCTGAAGCCATCAATCAAGATGAACAATCTCTGAAGCCATCAATCAAGATAAACAATCTCTGAAGCCATCAATCAAGATAAACAATCTCTGAAGCCATCAATCGAGATGAACAATCTCTGAAGCCATCAATCAAGATAAACAATCTCTCATTTCTTCACCAGATAATGAAATCCATTGCAACTCTCCGTGACACAGTCAAGATTTAGCAGCTTCAAATCAACAAAACAACAGTCTTATAGCATCAAACAGCAACATCATATTTGCCTATATTTTTTAGACTGTTAATTTTTGTAATGAGTTAAATATTTATCATCTCCAAATGAAATGCAAAGTATTGTTTCTTTAGATGTGTGTCTCTCACCCTATTTCAATAGGCTTTTCTGTGAGCTTATTCTCTTCTGCTTTTGAAAATCTGTATAATTATTTTGCAATAAACACAACTTTTAGAGGATATTCTTCTGCATCCAGTTTTTTATTGTACAGAGATATGAACGCTCCTCTGTAACCAAACGGTAGAGAAACACCATCACTATCTGTTAAGTATTTTGGCCTGAGGAATACTGTTAAAACTGTTATCTGATCATGTGTTTTGACTGTCTATTGCAGCTGACCTGAGGTCAACATCCCGGTCAAAGTCTTTGTATGCTTTAGTGAGAGACTGATGTGACATACAATAACAATAAGAGTTAGAAATATTTTCATTTGATAATGCTTAAAAAAGCAACAATGTACACTGATTTATACAATTTAAAAATGCAATAATCGTTAATTTTAAATAACAAAACTCACTTGCAGCGCAAATTACGACATTTACGGCCATACTGTTGACGAGCAAGCTTAATACCCTGATAGGTAATACCCAAAAGAACAAGCAACAAGCATGTCAAATAGGTTTCTGAAATATAGAATTATAATATACAATAATAACCTAGAACAAACTTGCTGATTTGTTGCAAACTGAATTAATTATTAAAGTGTTTATTTGTCTTAATAATAACATTTGTATATATATAAAAAAAACAAAATTAAAAAAAACATAAATTGATAGTGAAATGGACAAGGAGGAAAATGATGTTTTAAATGAAACGGCTTCTGTTAAGTCCATGAACTTGTTTGCACATGTTCATTTGTTTTTCTTTCAGTTTAAAAAAATAACAATTAGAATTAAACACTTGAACTATTCCACTATAGAGCTTAAAGTATTTATCTGAATCTCTTTATATTTTTTTAATGGACATTTTTAGTGTGATAGAATTATCAATGTCTTAAAAAATTATTGTACTAATTAAGCAATTTTCTTCCTCATAATAGAAAAAAAGGGGTATAGCAAATTGACATAGGTCTCGTCATGAAAGTGCTAAAAGTATTACCCTTTTTCCCATAAAGAATCCATTGTGGGAAGAGGAGAACATCTCCCATGTCTGTATGAAACATACTCTGGAGAAAACATAATAGTAAACAATCAGTTATTCTGATTTAAAACTACATTATATATTTAATCAGAGATTATTAGTGAGTTGTAAAAAATTACTGTTTAAATATTCGAATGTTAACAAATCCTCAGTTTGTCGCACACATTTGTTTTTCCTCCATGTACCTTCCTAAATGTTTAAGCCTGTCACCAGTGACGTGCCATTGCGACTGGACATGTTTAATTTTGTAAAATAAAGTGGGGTTACCATATAAAAATAAGTTACTGATAACAATCTCTTCTAATATTTTAATTTTATTTTGTGCATCAGATGGCTTAATCACTTCACATTTGCTCTGGTTGTGATACAACTGGCGGATGGTAAAAGGACTAGGGGGTGCCTAAAACTTTTATTTGTAGACGTGTGTAAATGCGACATAAAGATTCTGAACATAAACCCTGCAAACAGGGAAGAAATAGCTGCAGACTACAATCTCTGGAAACACACTCTAAAGGTCTACATCAAACAAAAAGCAGACTGATTCATAGAAAAAGAGAATACACTATGAAAGGAAAGAAAAGAAAAAAATATTTCTAGGGGCTCTGAAAATCCAGTCAACCATGACTGATGAAGGCTCCTGCTCCTTAATTGTTTCAATTATTTATTTTTTAAACTGTAGTCCTTCCAACGTGTTATCTTTCCAAAGTTCTGTAAAAAAAATTTCAATAACTGCATTTTTGTCCAAGTTACACAGGGTTTTTTAGTAGCAAATTTTATGACATTATCTTAAAAACATGATTTAAAATGTAGTATCATAATTTAGGATTAACAAATGCTCAAAACAACCACTTCAGTTTGTCAACCTTCATAGCAAACAAACATTATTGCTCAAATAAGCAACAATATTATCTCTTGGATTTTACTTTTTTTTCTTTTTTAAAAAGTTTATTTACCAAGTTTTTAGCACTTCAATGTCATGCATTAACCACCATGTTTGTATTTATGATGAGGGATGCATTGTCATGACATCTGAGAGTCTTCTAACCCTAAAGGAAATATTCTAGACTCTCTGTTCAACTTTCTAAGTTACTTCAGAACAGTAATACTTTCTGAGAGATGCAGCCTGATGAGAACTAGTATCACATGTCCAAACAATTAATTTTTATGTTTCTTAATGCAATCCAGCACTCTTGTAACCTTAACCTATTTTACATGATTCGCCATTTCTGATTATGTCTAATTTTGCAGGTGTCATTTTACATAAAGGACAAGGCTCCTGAAACAATAATCAATCCAACCATCAAAATTGCAAACTACAAAAATCATACAACTTCACACAAATAATTGGAACACTGCTGCTTTAAAAAGAAGTATAAACTGTATATGAGCAGAAAAATAATAAACCAACCTTATGCATTTTGTAATGCTTGTATATGATTCAATGCAAACTCAACTCCTTTAGAGAAAATGATTAGTGATGATCCCTGCAGTCTGGACTAAAAACAGTCTCTGGAGACAGAATTACAGATATAATTAACTCAATATAAGCATTAACAAATAAATAATAATAAAAACTATATTAACCCACTTTGAATATCAAATACGCAACAATCATGAGGTTGCAAGTAAAAAGAACCAAAAAATACAAAAAAAGGAAATCACTTGCAAATGTTTCTGAGATATTTTGTAGATATTTGTAATAAAATTTTTTTTTTAAATTGTCCTTCTGCATTGAAATGATGACAGTGCTGATATGGAGTTAAAGAGCTAAATACATTTGATAAAAAGATAAATCAATAAAGAAAGGTTTTGAATTATCATTCAAAAAGCAACAAACAACAATATAATCAAAAAATAATAACCAGCTGGAACAGGAATTGGTCCTAAAATGAGTGTTGGGGCACTACTGGTAGACTTTGCCAACTTTCTCCATTTCTCTCTATTTTCAGTTATTCTTTAAGACTCTGCAGTCATACTGCATGACCTGTCCATTTTTTTATGTTATCTTCCCACCTCTTTCTCTGCCTACCTCTCCTTCCACCATTCCTCACAGAATGGTCTTTGCAAGACAAAATGATCAAGATACACAGCCAAACCATTTCAATTGTATATCTTCACAATGGTAAAACGATCTGTACTCAAATTGCTTGCTGTATCCTTTTGCAAACTTTTTCGTTTGTGATACAATCAAAGTAAGGGATACCCAAAATCTTACAATAAAATCTCATCTACATATCTTGCATTTTATTTTGTAGCTTCACTATTGTATGTAGGTTAGAAAATCCTAGTACACATACACTATCTGTGTACAAGGTTAGGTTAACCGTTTGTATCATGTAAGGGTCCATGTTTCACAAAACTATATAAAAACTATAGCTCGTTTCAAATCACTTGCCCAACTTCAAAACGCTATTGCTCAGAAACCGTTTGTTAAATCCTGTTGAAATTTTCCAAATGTTATTAGAATGCAAAAGACCCTTTAAATGTATATTTAACAAATATCTTGCAGCTGCAGTTTTCTTAAAGCGGCGAATTTCTTTGATGTTTGTCAAAATTGTAAATTGTGAACCCCTAAATAATAGAAATTACCGTAGTTGCTGGTCTATGATTAATTTTCACTAGGTAAAGGCGTGGCCGTAATGGGGAAATACCAGGAGAATTATTTTCTTCTCAGTTCGAGGACGGACGATAATATCAAGGTATACATGTATGTCCAATTTTCATAGTTGTGTGGTCCTGAAAAGGACCGTTTGTTGAACTAATTTAAGGTAATATAGGGGCCAACATTGTGGGGGCTATATACTTTCATTCTGAATCAGACAAGTCTAAAAGATTAATAACTGTTTGGGGTTGAACATTCCACAAACCATCATTTTTCCAATATTCCTCTTCCTGTTTTAAGACGTGGTCTTCACATTCAGCCCAATAATCTTTGTCTATATTTAATAAAGCGAGATTAGCAAGAGTCTTTACATCGCATATTTTGAATGTTGTATTTTCATCTGCCACTTGTCCTTTTAATTTTGCCCAGATTAGTTCTATTGGATTTAAATGAGCATGGTAAGGTGGCAGCCTCAAACTTATATGACCGTGCTCTTGGATAATCTTATCTATTTGAAAAATCTTTGTCCTTTGTTTTTGCTTTACTAGAGATAGTAATTCAGGTTTTAAGTACATGTTATTAAATTGTATGTGCTCCTTTGTGAGGCATATCTTAATAGCATCTTTTGTACTGGATGAAGTCGGGACTTTATCTTCAAGTGCAACAATGTTGTGGTACGCTGCATTGTCCATTATTAGGCAAGATGGTCGATCTAGTGATGGGAGAACAGAATTTTCAATCCAATGTCTAAATATGTGACCATTCATCTCAGAGTGATAATCCCGATTGTCTATGGATTTTGAAAAAAAAATGAGCTCTGCATTCTGTATTAGTCCATGTTGTCGACTACCTGCATGAGCAATTATCAAGCGCTGTCCTTTGCTGCTAGGTATTAATCTCTTAATCTTTCCATCTGATGACTGCCATTCCCTTTGGTTAGTGTGGTGAGCATTGATCCATGTTTCATCCAAGTACACAATATCATAACCTTGCTTGCGCACCTCTTTTACTTCACGTAAGTACTTGCTTCTCATGACTACTATATGTGGATTCTCACAGATGATGTTTCGTCCATTGGAATACTTTCTGAATGTAAAGCCTGCAGCTCTCACATTCCTCCATAATGTAGACTTTGATATTTCAATACTGTTGTTCTTTTTCAGCGAAATTTTTAATTTTCTAATTGTAACAGTTTCATTCATACCCAACATTTTGAGAATTTCACTTCTAATAAGTTCACTGTGGAAATTATCCAACATTTTTGCTCTTCCTTGTGATTTTGTATATTTTGAACATTGACGGTCACGTGCTTGAATCCAGCAATTAAATGACTGTTTAGATAAATCCAAAATGTGTCTTGTCCTATTCTCAGGGTTTTCTAAAGAATGAAATAATCTTCCTCGTTTAGCCTCTTTGCAAAAATAGTCATACATTTTTATTGCGATGTTTTGTAAACTGCAGAATTTCATTTTAAGACTCATGATAAATGTTATTGTTCCACGTCTACACCTATGAATGAACGAAAATGGAACACACAATTTCTCAAGTGTCTAATTGTGTCAAACAAACCACGGGGAAAGCGTGCAAATACGTCAATTCTACCGTGTATGGATTTGTACTCGCTATTTTTAGTTTAAAATACTGTAAACATTAAGTTTTGACTACATCAATGGGTAAACTGCTAGAACAAAAAATCCATATAGGAGAAGGTGTATCTTGGTCTACGCCCTATGGGCCGGTTACGGCTCGAAAGGTCAATAGATAGATAGATAGACATCAATGGGTCGTTATAAATTTATATAAATCAAATAAGCAACAATAATAACCAAATGTTTTTTTTTATGAAATTAATTCCCTGTTGGGTTCTAATCATTATAACTTTACATGCAAATTTTGAATATAATACCACAAGCGGTTAAAAAGCTATCGATTTTAAAAGTTGGGCACGAGTTATGAAACAAGCTATAATATAACAAGAGTGCTCATCTGCCTGATTTTAGAGCCAAGAGTGATGTTTATATTTTTCCAAAAAAGATTTAGCTCTCCAAGGGCTTCTGCAGTTTGTGCTGTTGTAGATGATGTTTCAGGTTTTGAGCCTTCATCGCTGGTAATTTATCCTAGGTGTTCAAATTTTCAACTGTTTCTGGCCCTTGTCCGTTTATTTTTATTGGTGCAACAATGTCTTCAGTTATTTGTCAACACACTGACTACAGAATCAAAAAAATTTTGGCGGACTTATTCTAAAATCAATATGTTCCAGTTGTAAAAAAAAAAAAAAAATGAGTGTGTAATTATTGGAGTAAAGATAATACCAATGAGGATGAGCAATGGTCCCCTAAACTCTGTATGTTAGCATCAATACAGTTAAAATACTTAACATAATTAGATGTTACATGCTTATCTTATATTTAAAAAAAAATACACTGAAAAAAAAAAATTGGATTAAACAAATAGAAAACTCCAGCATAAAAAAAAATATTTGGAAAGTTCAAATATAAAATAAGCAAACCAAAATAATTTGTAAAAAAAAAAAGATATACATGTGGCATATTAAGTGTAAAAACAGCATTGAACAGAAAAAAAAACATATAAAATAAAGAAAAGTTAAAGAGATTAAACATAAATGTCACAGAGTGTGATGTCCAAAAGCTTCTTGATGGAATTAAGTATGAAAGCCATAATATTTGTTGACAGAATTAAGCATAAATGTCCAGAAGCTTCCTAATTGAATTAAGCATAATGTCCAAAAACTTCCTAATTGAATTAAGCATAAATGTCCAAAAACTTCCTAATGGAATTAAGCATAAATGCTATAAAGTTTGTTGACAGAGTTAAATATAAATATCCTAAAGTTTGTTGACAGAGTTAAATATAAATATCCTAAAATTTGTTGACAGAGTTAAATATAAATATCCTAAAGTTTGTTGACAGAGTTAAATATAAATATCCTAAAATTTGTTGACAGAGTTAAATATAAATATCCTAAAGTTTGTTGACAGAGTTAAATATAAATATCACAAAGTTGGTTGACAGAGTTAAATATAAATATCACAAAGTTGGTTGACAGAGTTAAATATAAAAAAGTTTGTTGATAGAGTTAAATATAAATATCGCAAAGTTTGTTAAGAGTTAAATATAAATTTCACAAAGTTTGTTAAGAGTTAAATATAAATATCCCAAAGTTTCAAGCATCGAAACTCACAGTGCGAGGTGGCATTCCTCACCTTCCCAGAGTACTACCCTGGTACCCGTTTCTGCCAGCGGTTGGATCGACCGCTGGGGAATTTTTTTTCCAACCACGAGTACAACTCACACTGCTTCCAGTGGGAATCGAATATGGATTACCCGAATGTCTGTAGTCCAGTTGGGTGATTTTCCCAACTAGGCTACCGAGGCCACCAAATGAATGAATTAATTAAATATAAAGACTGCATGTCATGAGGCACAATGTTGATATGAGAAGATTGACAGACAAAACAGAAGTGTGTTAACAATACCCTATAGTTAATTAAAAAATAAAATTGAAAATGTAATTCGTCACAACATCTGCAGTGGTCCATATATCTATCCACATGAGGGACCTTGATGCATTATCGACTGGCAAATCTAAATTACCAAGGTGACAGCTGTGAAATTTCCCATTTATGTTTCATTACAGTGTAAGCCATGTTCTACTTAATGAGAAAATTCTGCATATATCTAGCAGACTACATGAAGCAATAACAAATATAATGATATGCTTCGGTTGTTACAATCAATATCCAGAACCATAACGTTAACTCATGTTCATGTAATGACTTTAGTCCAAAACTACTTCAACAACAGTGGTTAGTCAAAGGCTTCACTACAAATGAATTAAAATCCATAATTGCTCAACCGCCTGTACCAGGTGGAATTATTCAAATTATGACTCATCTCATTGAAGGATCCAAACAAAGAAAGGCAGCTGCAGTCCCCATCATAGCAGTCTCAGCACACACCAAAAGACATACGGCGAAATCATTTTAATATTTGTAATGAGTGAAAATGATTTATATAAAATGATTGACATAATATTCATCATCATCGAGTGCCATCTCAGCAACGAAGGTTGGCAACCATGGAGCGCCATTCTGCTCTGTCTCTTGCTTTGATGGTGCAGGTTGTATTCATGGAAAGCAAAAATAAAGACTTCAGTCTCAAAAGCAAAAGAAATGGTTACAACAAAGAAAAGGACTTCACCGAAATGAGCAATTAAAGAAAATGTGATAGTATCAAAACAGGTTAATTAATTCAAATGTCAAGAAGTGATTTTAATTTCAGAAGGTGGATGGTGCAACAGAGGGGAGATGCAGAATGGGTCAAGCAAAGGCTGCATGTATTAGAATCAAAGCAATATTATGCAACTCACCTCTGAAAATGGAGAAAAGAAAAAAGAATTCAATGTTAAGTAGTAGTAGTTTTGTTTTGTGGAGGTTAATCATAGACAATAGACAAGAAAGCAATGAAGGTCACAGAAAGTTGGATCTATGGAAGAATAATGAGGATATTTTTGAAAGAGGAAAAAACGTATCACCAACAATAGGAAAAAAAAACAACCATCATTTATGTCTATTTAAAGAGAGGGAAACAGCTTGGATATTTGAGAACAGGAAAAATAGGGGGAAAAAATGTAAAGAAAGAAAAGATAGAGGAAAAAAAAAGATATCAGACAGTTTAAGAGAATGGTTTGGTAGGAAGTCTAGAGAAATGTTAAACAACTGTAGAGATAGAAAGCTGTTGATTACCACATCAACCGGCAGGGTGTATGATGATGATGCTGTTACAAATGCATAATTTCTCACAAATGAAGATTACCTATTTGATTTTTTTTTTTTTAAAAAAGGAAATATAACAAAATGACAACAACCAATTAAAAAATATATGAAAATGTGTAAAAGGGAAAAAATATTTACTTTGAAAACAAAAAACATTTTCTGCTTGTGTGTGCATGTGTTAGTGACAAAAATCTACATTTCCTGTCTAAAAATGATAATATTCAAACAAGTTCCAAATTAATAAACTCAAAACAATCAAAGTGACACAATAAGTAGGAACTGTCTGGCCACACAGAGATTTCACCCTTTAAAAAAACGCATTACTACTAGTAAAAAAAAATATATATATAACTAATTAAAATTATTGATTTAACTACACACTGGGCAGATCCATAGGTGCCCTCCCTCCCTCCCAATAGATGATACAAGAGTTGTACACAGATGATTTATATGCAGATGCTGGAAGTACATCATTTTTATTAAGGCTAAGAAGGAGCAAAAGAGATAATGACAAAGTCTAAAAAGAAAATATCCAAACCTTGTTCTAGAAGTGCAGTTGATCAGAATTTGATGGCCTTTAGCTTTTAAAAAAAAATAAGACATTTTCTTTTCTGAAACAGTCTCTACTGCAGTAAACGACCATTTATATATGCAAACATGTGTTTGTTAAATTTATGTATATTGTTTTTATCTGAAAGTTTGCCTAATTAAGATTTTTCCATCTAAAAATATGTTATTTGTAATTCCTCCACATAGAGATATCTTATTTTTCATATATAAATGTCTGCTCCATTTATATCTTAATCTACAAATGTGTTTGTTTCATTCATATTATTCATTTCACTTATATTCTGTAAAAAGTAAGACAACTCACAAAACAATTATTGAGAAATTGTTTATTCAAAACATGAGAAATTTATATTTTTTAGTGTGTGAAAGTGCATCTGTCAAAGAGATTGCTACATTCATCGCATACAGGAACTCAGGATAATGATTGCTATGTTTAATTATTACTATTTTTGTAACAATTTGTGTATGGATAACATTTAAAACTTGATTTTTAAATTGTGAGATTTGCATGAAATGCATGATCATTCCCTTTTAAAAGTACAAATATTTTACAGATTACAAGTTTTACAACAGAAATAAAATAAGAACTAACTGAACTGTTAATAGCAGAAATAAAACAAGTGAGTGAATCCTTTCACCTACTGCATTGTGAGGTACACAGGTCAACAAATAGCACCACTTGGCCACAAATTTGCCATGTACACTAGCAATGTGACCTTTCATGCTGAAGAGTTCAAGGATAAAAAGATATCAAATTACATTACTTCTGGAACTTATTTAGCAAAATCATGAATTATCTATCTTTTCCCTTAGAAAGCCTGTATCACATTACCAGTGCCACATCATGAACATACTATCAAGTTAACTGTTATTAGTACTACAACATTTGTAACTCATTAGTTAGAGATTACTGTCTAGCATGTTTAACATTTCTACACTACAATCACCATTGGGAATTAGAGTACTAATTTAGTTTCATAAATTAATTAATGTTCGCTTACCACACCTGCTATTATCTTTTAAATAGTTAATAAGCTAACTTTACATGTAGAATAAGTTTACAAATTTTTATGCAAATTTTGACCAAATTATTATTCTGCTTACATTATCCATGTTCAGGCCTCACACTTTTTTTTTAAAACTAAATAAATAAAATGTTACACATTATATTTCAAATTAAAGAGAAAGTGTTACAAAAGAAAAAAAAATTAACATGAAATTGAGTGGTGAGGAGGTGAATAGATAATGACATTTATAGGGCAGAAATTTGATCATAGCTTGTGCTTCAGAGGACATACTAACCGTGTCACAAAAATAGGTTTGTGGTAGATTATTGGCAATGCAAGTTTTGGCAGGTGTCAACACCAAACAATGGTTACATCTACTTCTACCTTTTTAGCTCCCAGTGGAACATAGGTCTTCAGCAAACACTTTCCAAGTCATTCTGTTTTTTGCCATTCTTTTAAGATCATTCCATGCCTTCCCCATCATCTTCATCTCTGCTTCTATCTGTCTTCTCTAAGAATTCCTTGGCCTTCCTCTTTGTCTTTTCCCCTGGGGATTCCAAAAAAGGGCCTGTTGTGTAATACTCTCAGTTGGCTTCCGCAGTGTGTGTCCTATCCAGCGCCATCGTCTTCGCTGTAACTCTTTATCCACTGCTATTTGACTGGTACATTTCCATAATTCTATGTTAGTGATTTTGTCCTGCCATTTTCATCCTTTTATTCTGCGTAAGCATCCATTAATGAAAGTCTGTATCTTCGTGATTGTCAATTTTGTTATTCTCCATGTTTCACAGCCATATAATAGGACCAACTTAACATTTGAGTTGAAAATTTTTATTTTTGTATTTAACCTAATTTCTTTGGATCTCCATACGTTTCCAAGTGCAATGAAAGCTCCTCTTGCTTTTGATATCCTTATTTTGGTATCATTTTCTGTTCCTCCCTCTTTATCTATATTACTGCCAAGATATATGTAAGATTGTATGTCTAGTAGAGATATTTTTCCTAGTTTTATTTGGGTATTGCCAACTGTATTAATTCTCATATGTTGGTCTTATCTCTATTAATCTTCAGTTGTGATCTCTCATCAAGTATGCTCATTTTATCTTGCATCTGTTGATGGCTGTGTGATAGGAGAGCTATGTCATCAGCAAAGTCTAAATCATAAAGTTGTTTGGTCAGTGACCACTGGATTCCATTTCTGTTGTTTTTGAGTTATTTTCATAATCCAATCTATGGCCAGTAGAAAGAGAAATGGAGACAGAAGGCATCCCTGCCTTACTCCTGTTCTTATTTCAAATGCTTCTGTAAGCTGTCCTTCATGCACCACACTACATTTCGTTCCTTCATACATTGTTTTTATCAGGTTAATAAACTTTATGGGGATTCTGTAATGACTCAGCAACTTCCAAAGCATTCTTGTCTAAACTATCAAATGCCTTTTCGTAATCTATGAATCCAATATAAAGTGGGGATTTTAGTTCTAAACTTTGTTCAACTATTATACATAGAGTAGTTATTTGATCAGCACATGATCTGTTCTTCCTAAAACCTGCTTGTTCATCTCTCAAATGTTTCTCTATGGCCTATTTTAGTCTCTCTAGAATGATTCTGCTTAATATTTTTCCTGGCACTGATAGTAGCATATTCCCCTATAATTTGTGCACTCCTGAAAACTTCCTTTCTTTGGTAGTTTGATCATATAACCTTCTTTCCAGTCTTTAGGTATTTCTTCCCTCTCTCAAATTTTATCCAATAGATTATGTAACATTTTGGTAGAGGTGTTAATATCTGCTTAGATGGCTTCCGAAGGAATCTCATCTGGTCCTGTGGCTTTATCATTTTTTAATAGTTTGATGGCTTTCATTATTTCTTCTTTGCTTGGTTTTCCACAGTTAACGGTTATGGTTACATCTGCTCTTGTCCAATGAATATACCGTGGTGTAAAATTCTCATTTTTCGTGAGACTCGTATTAACAGACTCAAAGAATGCAAAATGTAAATTATATTTGGATGCATGAGGGGCAGATCATATTTGACATTGCAAGTAAAAAAGTAAAGTGCCCTGTCATGCCACGTGCCGTATAGGGAATATGGTGTTAGTGACCATAATTTTTATAGACCTTCAGCGCATGATTTTTTGGGTAATGTGGTCAGTATTTTATGTCCGTGCATTTACTTTCCCAGAAAAAAAATCTTGTACTCATTTAAGGCTGCGTGAACCTGGAAGCCATTAATTAGGATCGAGCCTGACCTCTTGTCCTTTGTAGTCCAGTTCACTAACCGCTGAGCTATCGCAGCTCCCAGTTTGACAATGTGATTAACACATATTTTCACACTGTGGAGAACAGGCTTATGATCTGGATAGCACACAGATTCCTAAATATATCGGTGATCAGAAACATCTACTATATGAGATGCTGACTGAAGATAAAGGGGAACAAAACAAATAAGGAGAGATAGGCTGGGCTAAGAATACAGTTAATTGGTTGTGGACTATCTAACATTAATCCTGGAACAGAATGGGTACCTACAAAGAGAGCCCCTACAAAGGTCAATGATCTACAGTGTAACCTTTTTTGTTCATCATTGGTTATTCTGATGTTGAACCCAATGAAAGAGTAAATAAATTAGCTCGTTCAACAACTCTACCAGATAAACAACCAATGGATAGAGTATATATCTTTAACAACTTCAGATTTGTTTGGATGGTATAAAGGATTTTAAAAGATGTGAAACTATGTTGCTATCTAGATTGCATGAAATGAAGGTGAAGATTGGCATTGCCAGAACAGAATGATACTCAGGACAAATGAAAAGAATTGTCAACAAAAATCAAAATGGCAGTTAGTCACTGTGTGTCAGTAAACATTTTGAGGGAAATACTGGCAGCCCTATGGAATGGATGTGTCCACCAGAGTGCAGGATGTTGATCCTAATATAACTAACAATTCACCTGAACAAAAGTAATAACAAATACAAGAGTAAAAATGAGAATGACCTATTGAGGTTGAAGATAAATAATGGAGACAGAAACACTCCCTAAAGAAAAAGGCTAAAAATATAGCTAAAAATGACATAAACACTTAAAGGAAAAGGTTCTTCCTCTTCTTCCGCAATCAACTTTTGCCACAGATCTAAATTGATATGGGTTGTAAACTGAAAGCCGCACTTGAGATCATTGATTCCTCATAGTTTTTCATGCATGATTACTTCTGTGGGTCCTACTTATATTCCCTGCCTGTTGAGAATGGGTAGGTCTTGCATAGTACATGCTTCAGTCTGCTAGGATGCTCTGAAGTCATAAGCAGCAGAGACTCTGTGACAGTGCCCTGTCCCAAGTCTAAAGATCTTGACTTCATGATGTCTTCAGAGCCTGTCTTTTTCTTGTTATAGAACACTAATAGAGAAAGAAAAATGTCTAGGAACCAAATGGGAGTAGTGAAGAACAAAAATTAGTGGAAAATATAAGTAGAAAATGAAAATTCTGTTTTTTGCTTTCTTGAGCTTTAAAGTATCAAGGAAAAAACTGAGTGCTTTGCGGATGGGGGTATTCCTCCTTTCACTTTTAGTTACACTTAATTCTTAATGGTTGTTGTTAGAATTGTTCGCTAATAGTCACATCAAATACCTAAACTATTTGATTTGTTTGTTTTTGGATAAAATTCAAAACTGGCGTTAAATTTATCCTTCTCTTATATTTTTATTTCTGATTTGGTTACATTTATTGGTTATTGGTTATGGAAGGCCTCGGTATCACTGCAAGCGAATTAAAATCCATAATTGCTCAACCGCCCGTGCCAGTGGAATCATCCGAATTATAACTCATCTTCCAACAAAGAAAGCTAACTGTAGTCCCCATCATAGCAGTCCCAGCACACGCCAAAAGATATAAGGCGAAACCGCACAGAAAGTGAACACAGCCAACTTTTCCATGTCATACGATATCATCATTCATCGTACACAATTGGAGTATCGAAACATGATCAAAATGGATGAGACACACAGCTCATGGTGTGCACAGAGCACTTAACTCAGTAGCTCCTGCAACAAGCCGGACTTGGAACATGAGGAAACTGCAACAAGGAACACTTTGCAGACATAGCCTCCATGGTTCCTGCCACCTATCCATCACATTGCCCGGAAGACCACGTCCTCCTGAAAATGATGATCGTCATAGTAAATGTATGGCGCTTGATGATGTTATGACATCGTGTTTAACTCCAACTCCGAACATACAAAACACAGTTCGTCGTCAGATTATCCCCGTTGCACACCAAACGCAAAATCGCAAGATTAGCGCATGGTCGGTCTTGGGACACACGATGATCCAATATGATGACGTAGCACGCACAAAATGTCCGCACCCATGTATTCATGATTACTCTAGTGAATGCAGTCTACAACGAACGAAACATGGTACAAACTTCCCAAAGACGCTGACTTGACAGACTTGACGGAGCACACCACATTAATGCGTTGCAACTTGTAAACAACTTGCGGCAACCATCTCCATCAAGCGGTCACTGAACAGCACTTTGTGTGACGTAAAACGCAGATCAACATTAGACGTTGGAAGAGGCGCATTCACAACACTTGAATTGTCAAAACGGAGCATTGCTGTGCGTGCAACGCCAATTCAATGCCGCAGATATAACAAGTAGAACATCATTTCGACTGGAATGCAGAAAATTGGAACGGAAACCCAAGTTGACTTCCGTTTCCAAGATGGCGGAATTGAGTCACGTTCTCTCTATCGCTGCAGAAATTCCGTTGGATTCTTATCAATTCTTGGTTACATTTAATATTCATTTAAGATATCTCATTTCAGTAGTTATAACTCTTTTGTCTTATTGTGTTAATAATGCCATATTATTGCATGATGTTGGCAGGAAGACAGTATTGTATATATCACACTTTGTAAGAAAAGTAAATTATTATTTTTTAATAAACGGCACTAACTGTAAAAAGAATCCCGGTCTCTAGCCAATTTCCCATTTTTTCTATTGTCATGTTTAAGGTTTCTTTAATGCCTTTAAACCACATTCTTTTTTGTTCTGCCCTTGTTTTATTGAGACCTAGATATTTATTATTGTTCTTTCCAGTCCAGTGTCTTCAACATGGCTGTAGTATTTAAATTTCCTCTGTAAGATAAGCCAGTTCTTTCCATTAGTTTCTTCTGGTCCCTTCCATTTTAGATGTAGTGTCGCTTTTGGGCGTTTCTGGATGCTGTTAGAATATAAATGTTTTGCTTCTTGTATATGTCTTTTATTTTGCCTATCCATTTATTCCTTGATCTCCCTCTTGCTCTGTGATATGTTTTGAGGCTGAACGCTTTTGATTTGGTCTGATTTCATTCTTTACCAAGTGTCTGAACCATTCCATTTGTTGTTTCTGTATGCATATATATATATATGATATGTAGTATAAATATAGAAAGGGATGAGAAAAAGGATTGCAAAAAGCATCAGCAAATTTAAAAACCTGGACAATAATTTGCAAATAAAAAATACTCATCAAAGAAAACCAGATTGAGAATATTTAACTAAAATGTATTATCAACACTTACCTATGCATGTGAAAGAAAAGAGACTGAGAAAAAACTAAACGCTTTTAAAGAAAAATGCCTAATAAGAATACTCTGTGTACAATAGAAAGATATTCAAGACTAATATAAAAGAAATGACCATGCAACCAACGATTTCATCTACAGATATAGTTAGCCGAAGGCCCCAGCATCATTGTAAATGAATTAAAATCTATAATTCCTCAACTGCACATGCCAGTGGAATCGTCCAAATTAACATCCCACCACCAAAAGTGAACGCAACAGAACTGTCCTTCGACATATGATATCATTATAAGCAATCGGAATATCGAAAACGATCTGGATGAAAAACACAGCTTACGGTGTGCACAGAGCACTAATCTCAGTGACTCTGGCAGCAAACCAGACTTGGAATATGAGCAAATTGCAACAAGGAACACTTTTCAGACAAAGCCTCAAAGGTGCATGCCGCCAAAACACCATATTGACCGGAAGTCATGATCTCATCTACAATTAGGAAGAGAAGATTGACATATATCGAACATGTATTGAGAAAAGATAACAAGAGAATTCCAAAATAGGCTCTTCTATGGGAAGTAGCAGAATACAGAATAGGGAACCAATGCTGCCATGCACTCATTAGATGAGATCAAACATCTCGTCCAGAGTAAATAAACACAAGCCCTATGTGATGTTTAATGGCGTTGGAAGGATCAATATATATATATATATATATATACACACACACATACATACACATATACAAATTTCAGGCACGGTTTAATTCTGATCTATTCTAATTTTAACATTAGATATTCAGTCAATTTCCATATTGGAATGGAGTAAAATGGAAGGGTTCTAAAAATATGCAGAGGAGGTGGGTACAAGATCCAAGACTCTACTATTAACTGGAAACGTTTATATGAGTGTGATTCCCAATAAGTGTGCCTACATTGACATTTTTTTAATGCACCCTAGCGAACACATAATGTATATCTAGAACTGTGGGAAGTTGCTGAGTCATTATGGAATCCCCATAAAGTTTATTAACCTGATAAAAACAATGTAGGAAGGAACGAAATATAGTGTGGTGCATGAAGGACAGCTTACAGAAGCACTTGAAATAAGAACAGGAGTAAGGCAGGGATGCCTTCTGTCTCCATTTCTCTTTCTACTGGCCATAGATTGGATTATGAAAATAACTCAAAAACAACAGAAATGGAATCCAGTGGTCACTGATCAAACAACTTTATGATTTAGACTTTGCTGATGACATAGCTCTCCTATCACACAGCCATCAACAGATGCATGATAAAATGAGCATACCTGATGAGAGATCACAACAGCTAGGACTGAAGATTAATAGAGATAAGACTAACATTATGAGAATTAATACAGTTGGCAATAATCAAATAAAACTAGGAGAAATACCTCTACTAGATGTACAATCGTACATATACCTGGGCAGTAATATAGATAAAGAGGGAGGAACAGAAAATGATACCAAAATAAGGATATCAAAAGCAAGAGGAGCTTTCATTGCACTGGGAAACATATGGAAATCCAAAGAAATTAGGTTAAATACAAAAATAAAAATGTTCAACTCAAATGTTAAGTCTGTCCTATTATATGGCTGTGAAACATGGAGAACAATAAAATTGACAATCATGAAGATACAGACTTTCATTAATGAATGCTTACGCAGAATAAAAGGATGGAAATGGCAGGACAAAATCACTAACATAGAATTATGGAAATGTACCAGTCAAATACCGGTGGATAAAGAGATACAGCGAAGACGATGGCGCTGGATAGGACACACTACAGAAGCCAACTGAGAGTATTACACAACAGGTCCCTTTTTGGAATCCCCAGGGGAAAAGACAAAGAGGAAGACCAAGGAATTCTTGGAGAAGACAGATAGAAGCAGAGATGAAGATGATGGGGAAGACATGGAATGATCTTAAAAGAATGGCAAAAAAACAGAACAACTTGGAAAGTTTTGTTGAAGACCACTGGGAGCTAAAAAGGTAGAAGAAGAAGAAGAGGTGGGTACAAGATCGAAGACTACTATTACTGGAAACTTTTATATGAATGTCATTCCCAATAAGTGTGCCTACACTGACATTTTTTAATGTACCCAAGCGAACACATAATGTATATCTAGAACTGTGGGCGCACTGAACAGATGTGCCCAAACGCATGCATACTTAATTCATTCATAAGCTCATACGTCTATACATATTACCACATGGTCTGACACTCAATTCACGTGAATATTCACAACTTGAATAAGGAACTCTACACTTTTATGTCCTCTCAGCACAAAAAGAAGATATCCAACTTCTGACCTACACCGTCCTCTCATACCTCTCCTAACAACCGCTTACAAGTTATCTGCATTCCAATGGACCCGTCCGATCATATGAGGACAACGAACGCGCAGTTCCTGCAAAAGGGTTACAGTTTGTCGAATAACTTCAAGGGAGGAGGTATGCTGTATACAACACAGAAAAAAATCACAAACAATCAAGAAAAAAAAACTAAGAACAATATATGGTCCGAAGCAGGGTCGAACCCGTACTAGTACTCCTCGGCACAGCCTTTTTCACTGAGAACCAAACACAAGAGCACACTGCTATCTCAGCTATGTAAAAAAAATCGCTATCATTGGCGATGTCTTTCACGCATGTGTATTCAATTTCCTGACTATAACTATAGCATTCATAAGAAGGTTATGAACACAATTCGAGAATAAATTGTATATCCGTATTTTCCTATTAAGACAAGTATCTTCCGTAGTGCTGAATACTTGTGTTGCAGACAAACAGTTATAGGACAAAACAGCACGAATAGTAGTTTTCAGTGGTTTAGACTGGAGACAAATAATAATAATTTACAATTATATTTACATTATACATATATATTACATTATTATCAATAACTTAAGAAATGTTGGAGAAAATCACTGGAGTCTGCAGTAATGTGGTTTTACAGAAGAATGTTGAGAATACCATGGTTAAGAAGAGTAATGAAAACGTTCTGAAAGAGGTCAAAGCAAGAATAGAGCTAATTTCCAATATTAGGAAGAAACAATCATCATTTTTTTACAATGTAATGAGAAGAGAACTGGAATATATTGTAACAACTGGGAAAATTGAGGGACAAAGAGATAGAGGGATGCAAAGAGAAAAAATACCAGACAGCTTAAGAGAATGGCTTGGCAGAAGGTCAACAACAGAAATGATAAATAACTGTCAAGATCGAAAGTTGTGGAGAGACATGATCACCTACGCCAGTATGCCTGGTACTTGATGGTGATGATGATATGATATGCTGATGATACTGTACTACTAGCAGAACAGATCTACAACAATTACTTAATGTAATAAACATGACAAGCAAAAAATATGGACTAGATATGAATATCAAAAAGACTAAAACTATGATAATAAACAAAGAAAATTCTCTAGACCTACAATAACCACCAGTGATGGAAAATGTAAAACTGAAATAAACAAAAGAATAGGGATGGCAAAAAGTAATTTTAATGTCATGAAAAATATACTAACAAAACAAATAACACCAGGGCTAAAACTAATAATAGCAAAATGTTACGTTACAAAAAATGTTACATATTCTGATCATTCCTGTATGGTGCAGAAACATGGACATTAGATAAGAAAACAGAACAGAAAATTGAAGCCTTTCGTAATGTGGATCTATAAGAATAAGTAGAATAAAGAACTGGATGGAAAGAAAAGAAAACAAACGATGAAGTTTGAACAACTAAAAATGAAAAGAGAACTACTAAACACTTAAACAGTAACAGTCACTCAGTGTTACACTACTGTGGTGACTGTGACAATTCCAACAAGACAAATTAAATTAAATAAATTGTTGTGGCATGTTAAAAGTAATAAAAGACACACACAACAGCCTATTAAAAGTAATATTGGAAAGGAAAATACAAGATAAAAGTGGCAGAGGCAGACCAAGACTAACATGGATGGACGAGTAACATCAAAAGATGGACAAATCAACCTATGACATTCTTCTGCACCATCAAAACAAGAGACAGAGTCAGAGTGGAATGGCGCTCCATGGTCGCCAACCTTCGATGCGGAGACGGCACTCAATGATGATATAGTCAGAGAGAAACTTCCAATGCGATATATAATTATATATTAACAAATAAATAACTTCTACTTCAAGGGAAAAGATATATATATTTATAAATATTTAATTTTAAATTTAAGTTATTATTTTATTAACACTACACTCAACTGACAACTGGTGACTACTATTACAGACACACTCTAACTCTAACTGACTCTGAAAAAAATCACAAATGAATTACTCAATTACTGTGTATGTTCCTCTGCCTCTACACTTTATGCCCAACGAGTGACCATTATAATCTCCTAAAGGATGTTCATGAGCTTAAAGTGTAGCAATGAAAACACAACCTATCACAATCCCTCTTAAGCCGTAGACATAATCAATAACTAAGCCATAAGGTCACCTAAGTTGTTGTCATGTTTCAGCAGACGGACATGTGCTGAGACTGTACTGTTGTAAGGTACGGTCGGTCGGTTTGAATCAACTATAAGTTTAGTATTTTATTTACTATTATTTATTATAGTTATTATGCATACATTCATTGTTATAAATAAGCACATTTCGCGCCAACTATAACAAATATTATATTTAGTAACCTGTAAACAGTTCCAGGATGTTTTATTTTACAAATAATTATGAAGCTATTTATAGTATTTGCAACTTCGGAACTTACGAAAATTGCCGAACTATGTACGTCAGATCGGGTTCTGTCACTTACATCACGTGATTGGAAACGACCTAAATTAGATGTAAGGGAAATAGTAACAACTTGGGTTCAGTCCATGAAAAAGTGTTCAGGAAGTCATGGTAACTAAGGCTAACAACAACATGTTGACATTCTGAATGAAATGTACTTACATTTTATTTCTTACAATTTTTGTAACGTTTACGCTATGATTGTAAAAAAAAAAAATGGTTACAAATGCAGGATAAAGTTAAGAAAGCAGAGAAAATAAGTTAATTGGTCACTGCAGGTGTAAATTAGTTGTTGGTTACTAATTAACATAACTTTTAACTTAACTTAACTAAACTTAAATTTACTTTACTGACTTTAGTCAGTCAAAGTAAAGTAAAGTAAGTCGTTTTTTTTTAGTTTTAGTAACGTAGTAAGAAATGTTTTAAGAATAAAACTAAGTACTTAGTCACGTAGACGACTTTGTTAGTTGACTATTTTAGATCAGTAGTGAAGGTCTGTGGTAGTAGTAAGAGCGAATACAATTTATATAATTTATCAATAGCTTTGTTGTTGGCATGCTCAGCATGCTGCAATCTTACTTCATACATACTTTATATCTATTATAATTGCTTCATTATATATTAATGGCGCAGTAGTAAAATTGACTTATGGTACATTTTGATTTACTTAATTAAAATACTTAGCCAGCTCATTGTAATATTTAACTTACAAAACATGAAATATTGTGTGTCAGTGTTATTATATTTTATACACCAAAATTGTATTTTGGCTTTGTACTTGTTTCCGTCAAAAGTATTTAAGATGGCTGTATCATTATCGTATTGTATTACACAATAAAATAATCTTAGCGAATTCAGAGCATGAGCAACCTTTTGGCATATTTTCATAATTTATTTGATTGTAACAATATAGATTCTATAATATGGAAAGAGTAGCATTGAACCAATACTAAGCTACATACAGAAATAACAAATCAACTGGTTTGCCCATCTATAAAGAATGACATGCGATTCCTTACCATACAAAATATATATTAAAAGAGAAGAGCAAGAGGCAGACCCAGGGTAAGACTGGCAGACAACATCAAAGAAACTCTATAACAACATCAACTGACAATGATTGAAGCATTGAATGATTGGGAGTGGACTGTAAAATAGTTACAACAAATACTAATATTTAAGGCTTGAGTCAAGCTTATTTTTATTTTAAAATGTCTCCCTCATCATTAGGGATGAATTCTTCCATCTGTCTTCACAAAGTATATTTTTGTCTTCCTTTTGTTTCTTCCCTGGGGATTACAAAAATGGGCCTGTCTTGTAATACTCTCAATTGGCTTCTGGTGTTTGTGGCCTATATTCTATTCATTGTATCGCTTTATCTACTTGTATTTGAATGGTAAAAAAAAAAGTAAAGTACCCCCGTCACGCCAATTGACCAATAGGGAATAAGGTGTTAGTGACCATAAATTTTACAGACCTTCGGCACATGACTTTTAGGGTAATGTGGTCGGTATTATGCCTGTGCCGCTTCACTTACCCAGAAAAAAATCCGGTACCCAATAAAGGCTGGGTGAACCCAGAAGCCGTCGGTTGGGATCGAACCCTACCCCTTGTCCTTTGTAGTCCAGTTCCAGATCTTCCAGTTCAGCCCCATTGAGCCACTTAATACCATTTTTGCCAATACAACAGTTCCTCATTATGTCATCAATGGATGAACCAAACAACAAAGGTGATGCATCCCTGTTTTACTCCTGTTTCAATCTGGAGCCACTCACTCAATCCTTCCTCAGTATGAACTGCACATGCATAGCCATTGTATAGATCTTTTATGATGTTAATGACTTTCTGTGGTATCCGTATTGTTTCAAGTATTTTCGGAAGGACGCGAACTTCCATGGTATATGGTGGATAGGCGGCAGGAACCATTGAAGGCTATGTCTGAAAAGTGTTCCTTCTTGCAGTTTCCTCATATTCCAAGTCCGGCTTGTTGCAGGAGCTACTGAGTTAAGTGCTCTGTGCACACCGTGAGCCGTGTGTCTCATCCGTTTTGATCCTGTTTCGATATCCCGCTTGTTTACGATGAATGATGATATCGTATGACAGGGAACGGTTGGCAGTGTTCACTTTCTGTGCGGTTTCGCCTTATGTCTTTTGGCGAGTGCTGAGACTGCTGCGATGGGGACTACAGTTACCTTTCTTTGTTTGGGCGATGTGTTAGTAATTCGGATGATTCCACTGGCACGGGCGGTTGAGCAATTATGAATTTTAATTCGTTTGCAGTGATACCGAGGCCTTCCATAACCAATAACCAATAGGGATGAAATTAAACAAGATACAAAGTAAATGCAATTAAGTATTTTAAAAAAATAATAATTAATTTTAACAGTCTTTCTATGTTGGACTGTCATTTTTATTATTGAACTTCTCAGCCTAATTATTAAATTGATCTTGTGTAGCTTTGAGAATACTCAGACTTCTGCTTTTTGTTTTACTTTAGGACTATACAGCTCTATTTTATCTTCCTTGCTTCTCTGTTCTAATTTGAATTTAATTGATTCTGTTCAAAGCTATGTTTAATGTGATCTTATATTGGTACCATATTAAATGGGTTTCCTGTTTATAGCCTACTAATAATATTCTTGTGAAAATCACTAAAGACTTGTTTTCTTGGAAAGTTCTACTGGTCTATATTTATTGAAGATATTTATTGATCTATTATTTGTTATTTTTTCTTTTATCAAGAAGTAGGCATAAAAATGTATTGTGTTGTAAATAAATATTTAACATATGATGAAGATTAATCCTAGATTACCATACTGTCCTAAAAATTACCTCATCAAAAATTCTAATTCTTCAAAATTTGACAGTTTGCCAAGGTCAAACATATCCCCCTCCCCTTTCCGTGTACCTTCTTAATTGCTACTTCTGGTCCTGAGTGTTGGATTTGTTTCTATTATTTCTATTTTCATTTCATGAGATACGATTGTATAATGCAAAAAAAAAGTATGGATCTTATCTGTATCAGTGGTATTGTCATCTGCCACTCCAGCAACTGCAGTCGTTTGCATTGGAGAATTACATTACAGTCCAGTTGGGTTCACTGACCCCACAAGGCATTAATGTATCACACTCTTACACATAGTTTCCCTGTGACTGCCCTTTCCCTATTGCATATTCTCTGTTGCTCATTTTTGAGCACATTATTATATACACATGCTAAGCTATTCACATCTTTCCTCTACTAGTCCACATTGGATCACTTCATCTGTCCCCTGTATCTCTTACCAAACTCTATGACACCTCTATCTTTCCTCCTCTTGTTGTACCCTATATTCTTCTAGTCTGTTTCTTGCACTTTGTGTATGCACACTGACCTGTTTTGGAAACTTTTGTTACTGTGTGCGCACATTTTCACTTTTGTGCATGCTCACATACCCATGCGCTCTTCCGTTTATGCCATATCCAAGCAAACAGGGACGATTTTTTACTTATTTTTCTTTCCATTTCTCCTGGTTCAAAATTATTATATATTTTTATATTATTTTATATTTTCAATACATATTTGTACGTGTGTTGTATGTGTGTTCCAGCTGAAGCCTACTGCACCAAAATGTCATTCTGGTTTGTGTTGTCCATTTGTTACGTGAAGCTTTAACCATACTATTTTTTTCTATATTTTGTTATTTCTCCTCACAATTAGCTTTACTGCAGCTTCGCACTTTGATGCATTTATGTGTATTTCTTTGCCTTGACCATTCTGCAAAGAACATGCAAGCCAATGATAATACATATTAGTAGTATGAGAAACAGCATTGGTGAATAATGTTTGCTTTGAAACTGTAAAATGACTAATAAGTAAGAAAATAATATTCTGTCATATTTCACAATGAAATTAGTTGTTACATTCTGTTTGAAATTTAACATTTCTTGTTTAAAAGTCAGCATTAATTAAGATGTTAAATACTTAAGGATGCAAGTATTGCAACTACAGCTCATTGCAAATGGCAGTTACCAATCCTGGTTAATTCAATGTAATTTACAAGGTGTGTTCAAATGAAATATGTCCAAGCTAAGCCAAGTGGACTTAGAGGCATTATCATGTCCCATCTGATGTAATAAACACACACCTGTGTGGAGTTGTGTAAATATTCATTCTCAGTGAAGTATTCATTGATTTTGCTGCAGACTGTTAGAAAAATGGCCAGTGTGATATAGAATCCGTCCATATTTTTTTTATAAGGAAGGGGTTCTACTGGCAAACTTAAAAAGCTTGGTGTGAACATCAATGCCATCCACTACAAGGACACACTAGACAACTTGTTAACAACCATCAAGAATAAGAGACCTGGCTTACTTTCGCGTGGTGTGGTTCTGTTGCATAACAATGCTCATCCACATGTCACGAATATTGTGCATTAGTGTTAGCAAGGAAACAGTTGGAAATTCTTCAACACCTGGCCTACAGCCCCGATCTGTCATCATCCAACTTTCATTTGTTCAGACCCATTAAAAAATCTCTAAGGTACAACGATTTTACTCTGATTCAGATGTCTTGACCTCAGTGACAAAATGGTTAAATAAGCAAGCAAAGTCATTTTTTTCTCAGACGGCATCCACCATCTAACCAAGTAATTAAATGCATGTAACTGCCTGGTGACCTTTTCTAAAGAATCCTGGTGAATAACTTGCTTCATAACAATTGCTTTATTTAATTCTGCCACGCTTGCTGACGTACCATATATATTTTTGTAATAAAGCCACCGGGATGGGTTTCATTAGAATATGCTTCATAAATTATTCTTATCTACTTGAAATTTATTTATAACCTCTGATTTATTTGCCTTTCAAACTATTTTGTGATTTCAAGCTACTAATCATCATCTCAGTGACGCCATTAGTAAGGATGTTAAGAATCTAAAAATAGAAATATATTGAAGTTTCTCAATGTCCATTTATTTGAGAGTGAAAGAAAATTAATGAGAGTACAGTTCTGAGACCTCAAGAATCTTTATGTAGAACATGATGATTGAGTGGATAAACTTGTAAATTGTAGATTGGTTATCAGCACATGCCACTAGTACCTAGTCCCAGGAAAGTAATGTGGTGAGAAGTGGTGGTTTTATTGATTTCCCAGGTTCTGTTGTAGAAGCTGGAGCTTGTTCTTCCTATAGGTAGTGCCTTGGTGATTGAGTGGTTAATCCACTTAATTAATATAATGATAGTGGGTAATCCACTTAATTAATATAATAATAGTGGTTAATCCACTATTAATAGAAGTGTCAAGACTCAATTCCCAGGTGTGACTTATTTTTTTAGGCCGACAAGACTTTGGAGTTCTCCCAGAATCCAACACCATATTTTCTAAACACCTATTAAGAAAAAGAGGGGAGCTTTACTTTTTCTTTCTTTTTATTTTTACTTTATATTAGTAGACTCCACCACAGTGGGAACTACAACAATGCCATATTAACTACCCTGTTTTGACACAGTTTCTGGAGAGCCCCTCTGAGAGGCAAAGATCTTGATCAGTTTGGGCTGCTGACCATACCCTGTTGGTTACCAGTCACCAAGCTTGTGCTCAGCTCCTACACTGGAAATCATTTTTATCCATACTCTATATAACTTGTTGAAAGGGACAGAGGATCTGTGTCTGTTTGTAGTATTGTGGTTTTGATTCTTTCACCACAAGATCATCTTGTGCTATCTCCGCATGGAAGGTTAGCCTACTGTGGGTGGTGCATGTTGTCATAGATTCTCCAGTCCATCACTTGATGTTACTAGTCCACTTTGTCTGCTTCTCCTTTTTTAACCTTGTACTTTCCCCATCAAGATGACTTTCTGTATGTTATTGTGTCTCTTTACATGTCCACAAAATTTTATTTGTCTTGTTCAAATTATTACAAATAATTCTTTCTATCATTATTTAAATAAAACTCTTGCTTTTTTTCCCCCATAGAATTTATCTTACAATGTGATATTTATGTTTGTGCTGTCATTGTTACTGCTGAACTTATTTAACAAATTATATATCTTTAATGTGTATTATTTTATATTTTCTAGATGGCCTTTCTGGACATTAGATAGCACCAATATATGTGTACAAATTCCTGATTAGGACAACCAAGCTAATTCCAAGTTTGAGGTCACCATTATGACATCCACTGCTTATGTAAAGCAGAGAAGACATAAAAGTTATAAAATGGCCGCCGAATCTTCAAGACAGGTCATACAAGAGCCATACAAAGCAAAGAAATGCTATTTCTACCGTGATGGTGATACCAAATTTAAGGGTGTGATGGTTTGTGTCCATCCTCGCAAATATAAGAGAATAGAAAGCCTTATTTCAGGTAGTAATATGTGTCTATCTATCTTTCTTTCGTTCGCCTGAAGTATTGTCTATATCTGCAATGTTGTTTCCTGTATAGATGTTACTGTCTTTTGTAATTCTTGCAGTGGCCCATATAGTTTTGTCTGTAGTGTTGTATCTATGGGCCAATGGATTTTAAGTAATGTGTGTAATTATCTAAGAAGAATTCAGAAGTCTTATTTCATGTAATTATATTTTTATTTATCCCAAAAAAAGTTATTTCACACTCACTGTTGGTCTGATTTCATTTAATATTGCTTTAAATCTTATATTATTCCTTTAGTTTTGTCTTATCTCGGTGGAAATGTTCACATCAGCAGTTTAAAGTGTTATTTTTAAAAGGTTGATGACAGAAACATCTGATATAATAATAACATTTGAAAAAGAAATAAAGTTAGAAAGTTATAAGAAAGGTTCAAAGTTAGAAGAAAGGCTAATCGATTGAAGAAAATGTTCAAAGTTAGAAGAAAAGTTCTAAGTTAGAAGAAAGTTTCAAAGTTAGAAGAAAGGTTCAAAGTTAGAAGAGAGGTTCAAAGTTAGAAGAAAGGTTCAAAGTTAGAAGAAAGGTTCAAAGTTAGAAGAAAGGTTCAAAGTTAGAAGTGAGGTTCAAAGTTAGAAGAGAGGTTCAAAGTTAGAAGAGAGGTTCAAAGTTAGAAGAAAGGTTCAAAGTTAGAAGAGAGGTTCAAAGTTATAAGAAAGGTTCAAAGTTAGCAGTGAGATTCAAAGTTAGAAGAAAGGTTCAAAGTTAGAAGAGAGGTTCAAAGTTAGAAGAAAGGTTCAAAGTTAGAAGTGAGGTTCAAAGTTAGAAGAAAGGTTCAAAGTTAGAAGTGAGGTTCAAAGTTAGAAGAGAGGTTCAAAGTTAGAAGAGAGGTTCAAAGTTAGAAGAGAGGTTCAAAGTTAGAAGAAAGGTTCAAAGTTAGAAGTGAGGTTCAAAGTTAGAAGAGAGGTTCAAAGTTATAAGAAAGGTTCAAAGTTAGAAGAGAGGTTCAAAATTAGAAGTGAGGTTCAAAGCTAGAAGATAGGTTCTAAGTTAGAAGAAAGGTTCAAAGTTAGAAGAGAGGTTCAAAGTTAGAAGAAAGGTTCTAAGTTAGAAGAAAGGTTCTAAGTTAGAAGGAAGGTTCAAAGTTAGAAGAAAGGTTCTAAGTTAGAAGAAAGGTTCAAAGTTAGCAGTGAGGTTCAAAGTTAGAAGAAAGGTTCAAAGTTAGAAGAAAGGTTCAAAGTTAGCAGTGAGGTTCAAAGTTAGCAGTGAGGTTCAAAGTTAGAAGAAAGGTTCAAAGTTAGCAGTGAGGTTCAAAGTTAGCAGTTAGGTTCAAAGTTAGAAGAAAGGTTCAAAGTTAGCAGTGAGGTTCAAAGTTAGCAGTTAGGTTCAAAGTTAGCAGTGAGATTCAAAGTTAGAAGAAAGGTTCAAAATTAGAAGGAAGGTTCAAAGTTAGAAGAGAGGTTCAAAGATAGAAGAAAGGTTCAAAGTTAGAAGAGAGGTTCAAAGTTAGAAGAAAGGTTCAAAGTTAGAAGGAAGGTTCAAAGTTAGAAGAAAGGTTCAACGATAGAAGAAAGGTTCAAAGTTAGAAGAAAGGTTCAAAGATAGAAGAAAGGTTCAAAGTTAGAAGGAAGGTTCAAAGTTAGAAGAAAGGTTCAAAGTTAGAAGAAAGGTTCAAAGATAGAAGAAAGGTTCAAAGTTAGAAGAAAGGTTCAAAGTTAGAAGAAAGGTTCAAAGTTAGAAGAAAGGTTCAAAGTTAGAAGGAAGGTTCAAAGTTAGAAGAAAGGTTCAAAGTTAGAAGAAAGGTTCAAAGTTAGAAGAAAGGTTCAAAGTTAGAAGGAAGGTTCAAAGTTAGAAGAGAGGTTCAAAGTTAGAAGAATGGTTCAAAGTTAGAAGAGAGGTTCAAAGTTAGAAGGAAGGTTCAAAGTTAGAAGAGAGGTTCAAAGTTAGAAGGAAGGTTCTAAGATAGAAGAAAAGGGTGCAGTAGAAGAGAGGTGAGACTTCTTGACACAAAACTGCCTTGTTTATTCTGCAACCAGGCCTGCCATTCAAATATTGGCAAAATCAGTTACGAGAGAAGTTTCTTGACAAAACCTTGCAGACAGTCATTATTCAAAATCAACATCTGGCTATTTTCAACTGTAATTATTCAGTACTGATTTAATTCAAGAAATAATTATGCATTTATTTAATACATTAAATTGTTTTGTCTAAATGTATGACAATATATATATTATTTAGTTTAATAAATCATTTAGTATTAATGCAATCTGTTTCATTCATTTTGTTTTTCACTTGTGTTCACACAAAGACTAAATGTTAGATCATCATCTACCCTTAAATAATGTTAAGTGGGCATGTTTACATAAAGCTGTGATATTTATGCCTTTCTGCCCAAACCATTCAACTTCATCATCATCATCATCGTGTGCCTTCTCCGCAACAAAGGTTGGCTACCATGGATCGCCATTCTACTCTGTTTCTTGCTTTGATGGTGCAGGCTGACATAGATTGACTTGTCCATCTTTTGATGTTACTCATCCATGTTAGTCTTGGTCTGCCTCTGCCTCTTTTACCTTGTATTTTTCCTTCCAATACTACTTTTAGTATGCTGTTGTGTCTTTTAAAATGCCCCAAAAATTTCATTTGTCTTTTCTTAATTGTATTTAGTAGTTCTGTTTTTATTTTCAGTTGTTTTAAAACTTCATCGTTTGTTATATTTTCTTTCCATCCAATTCTACCTATTCTTCTATAAATCCACATTTCAAAGGCTTCAATTTTCTGTTATGTTTTCTTGTCGAATGTCCATGTTTATGCACCATACAGGAATTCAACTTCAGCACAGCATTTTTGATCCCTACTCACTTGGCCATGCTAGACTTGATGCAATCCTATAAATTGTGTTGTTCTTGTTTAGTCCAAGAAAGTGCAAGCACTACACAAATTGCTATTGTTATTAAAAAAAATGGTTTAATTCTTAACTCTTTCCGTACGATCCGCCACATGGTGCGCCATTTCCGTTTTGGTTGCGTACGTTCCGCCGCATGGTGCGCCACGCTCAATTTTATTAGTGTGAACGCCATCAAACCATATTCGTTTTACATGTCTTGTATCATCTGGATATTGGTGAAATCTAATACCTTGTTCAATTATCTAAACATTCATATATAATTTGTTATATGTTAGATAAATATAAATATGTAGATTGATTCTTAAAACCATGAACAATTTTGTCTCTAAAATCTCTTCCGTTGCGTCGATAAAAAGTTTCCGTACGAAAAGAGTTAATCATCAATTACCCAAAAAGTGCACAGTCTTGTTTAAATTCAATAAATTGTTTTAACATCAGACACTCTCACAGACATCTTTGGAGACTCTACTAACATGATGTCACTGGTCGAGGTACACCTTTGCAAGCTCTAGATAGCTGACAGAATTCTACCCGCAACTATTCTTGCACACAAAGCCGAACTTAAACAGTAACATCATGCTAGTAGGTTTGCAAGCAGGTCTGATCCTAAAGATGGCTGTGAGATCAAAGAAAGTCCTTAATCATCTATTAATTCAGCATATTGTTTAGTCTTAAGATAAGAGTAGAAATATTATTAACGATGCATACAATATAATTATAAAGTGTTGTTGTAAAGCTAGTATTAAATAAGGAAAATAAATACATAAATTATTATGTCATTTTGTAATAGATCTGACATTTATCCATGATATAACATATAATGTTATGTTGTTTTTTTCCCCTCATGTCTTTAGGTAATTCAAGAAGTACTCCATTTTCTTCTAAGTCATTTGGTTATTTTGATGTTAGGTAATTCAGGACTTTGTTCAGTCTTGATTAAGTCTGAAAAAAAAAAAGCTCATTTTAATTGAATGTTTTTTTTAAATTGCTCAGCTCTGATATATTCCATAGAATGTGCTTCTCATCTTTGCTACAGAACTAACAACAAAAGTAAGGTTGCCATTTGGAGTGAGAAGTATCTTTACTCCAAGAGGCAGGGACATGGTTACTTCGCTTGACAACCTTGTGAATGGTGAAAGTTATGTGTGCTCACAGTTGCGGTTTCAAGCCCGAGGATTAGACCCAAGCAAAGTGTCTCCTCCACCCTTATGGCATAGTAACAAACCATCAAGTGGCACGAAGGAGCTATCCCATCTGTTACAGGTGATACTGAATATAAACTCAGTCTTCAGGCCTATTTCTTCTTTTAAAGAAAAGTCTAATCCCAAATCATATTGTAGAATATGAAGTGTTTTTACCTCACCATATTCAGCCTGTAGCAAAAACACAAATGTCAGCCTCAACATCAAACTACATCTGATTTATCTGGAACTTGGTTGCTATTCTAGAATGGAACTATTTAATTATAGAATACATTGCTTCTGCTCTTGAGTGACCTACTATGACATATCAAATTATTTCTCCTTAAAAAAATCTAACTCCATCACTAGACATCTGTAAATGCAATAAGCAGTGCTTTTCTTGGTGTTGCAACCCAAAGAAGGTACCCTATAGAATTACTGCTGTTGGGTCCTATAGCATTACATTGGGTAATGAAGTGCAGAGCTCCCACTTCTCTTGAGCACATTTTTTTAGAAGTTTGGTCTAGTACTCTTACTACCTAAATGTCTTTCTCTACCTGGCCAAAGGCCATTTATCTATTGTTTTCTTTTCTAGCTCAATCGCTTTTACAACATGTTTTGAATTCTGCTGCTCTGTGTGAAAAAGTGAACATAGTGTGGATTAATTCAATTCTCTGAAGGCTAAATACACATTTTGTTCACACCTGGGTTGAGATAATTAAATATTATTTGATCATACTAGCATTTTCCAAACTTCTTTCACTTTCTAATTCTTCCTTTAATCAATACAGGTTACAAAAACTGATTTTTCTGTCGGTCTCCAGGTGCTTTATCTCAATCATCCTATTTCTTTATTTATTTAGCCATTTATTAGTGCAAGTTGCAGTGATAGACATATGTAATAACAAAGGAAAATCACTAATTCAGACAGTTCGAGCAGCTCAAGAATGACAAATGATATAAAGCATGACACCTTTGCGGTAGCAGTGAAAAGTGAAAAGACGAAGTAGATAAGTGCAAGTTAATTATTGTTTACATTTGTAATAAATTACTTGATATTTTATGATTTTATTAACACCTATAGACTACTTCTGTAGTTTATTTTTTCTACTTAATATTCACAACCTTAAATTTAAATCATTTGACATCTTTGGCGAGCATTGTTATTGATTATTTTGATCAAAGAAAAAAAAAAACCAAGTACTTTTCAAGAGGTGCAATCAAGAGATAATATACATGGTGATAACAGGCATTTACAGAAGCTAGTTATTGTTATGGTTATGGAAGACCCCGGTATTACTGCAAACAAATTAAAATACATAATTTCTCAACCACCTGTGCCAGTAGAATCAATCAAAATACTATCTCATCTTCCAAACAAGGAAAGGTAGCTGAAACCCCATCATAGCAGTCTCAACACACGCCAAAAGACATAAGGTGAAACCGCACAGAAAGTGAACACAGCTAACTGTTCCCTGTCATATGATATCATCATTCATTATAAACAATCGAAACATGATCAAAATGGATGAAACACACAGCTCATGGTGTGCACAGATCACTTAACTCATTAGCTCCTGCAACAAGCCAGACTTGGAATGTGAGGAAACTGCAACAAGGAACACTTTTCAGACATAGCCATCAATAGTTCCTGCCGTCTATCCACCATATTGACTGGAAGTTCATGTCCTTCTGAAAATGATGATTGTCATTTTTTTTTATGCATAGCGATTGATAATCTTAGGACATCGTTTTTGCCTCCAAATCTGAACATATGAAACACAATTAGTCATTGGATTATCCCCGTCACACATCAAACAACAGACCGTAAGATCTTCCTGCAATGTGAATTTGTGAAATTATAAACCACATATTGAAATTATAAAATCACATGTCTACCTAGAGGCGAAGGCGTGCCTCACAGCACCAAAGCTGGAAGTTGTCAATGATCCACAGCTGATGGCTTGCGCCAGGATCAGTGAACCAGAACCATCCAGACCCTGCTCCACCTCTCCGTGGTGCCTCTATTAACAGACTAACCTGCCTAGTCTGGTCAAGCGAGTAGGGATCGTAGAGGGAAGACAACTCGGTTCTCAAAAATGTTGTGCTGAAGTCGGATGTGTTGGTCCGAATTGCACAAATATCACAGTTATAATGCAAACCACAACACAATGCAGACACGCCCACTTAACATCCTCTTAAGAGCGGATGATGATGAGGTGTACTCCTTTAGTCATCAGGCGAATGCAAGCAAGCAAGCAGCAAGCATGTCTACCCTCAATCTCAGAGTAGCCCTCTTGTATATAAACAATATCCTTCTTGACTAACATGAAACTCCACGAGTCACCCCAGTGCTGCAAAGTCATGAACAAAACTCCGTCATTTCGCCTTTCATCATTTGCCTCACTGAAGCTAGACAGGTGATGAGTGCAGAGAAGATCCAGGCACTGAAATTGAATAGGTCATGAATATAGAGAAGATCCAGTCACTGAAACTGGATAGGTCATGAATATAGAGAAGATCCAGTCACTGAAACTGGATAGGTCATGAATACAGAGAATATCCAGTCACTGAAACTGGATAGGTCATGAATACAAAGAAGATCCAGTCACTGAAATTGGATAGGTCATGGATACAGAGAAGATCCCGTCACTGAAATTGATTAGGTCATGAATACAGAGAAGATCCAGTCACTAAAACTGGATAGGTCATGAACACAGAGAAGATCCAGTCACTAAAATTGGATAGGTCATGAATACTGGGAAGATCCAGTCACTGAAATTGGATAGGTCATGAATACTGAGAAGATCCAGTCACTGAAATTGGATAGGTCATGAATACAGAGAAGATCCAGTCACTGAAATTGAATAGGTCATGGATACAGAGAAGATCCAGTCACTGAAATTTGATAGGTCATGAATACAGAGAAGATCCCGTCACTGAAATTGGATAGGTCATGAATACAGAGAAGATCCCGTCACTGAAATTGGATAGGTCATGAATACAGAGAAGATCCCGTCACTGAAATTGGATAGGTCATGAATGCAGAGAAGATCCAGTCACTGAAACTGTATAGAGCATGAGTTCAGAGACAATCTGGTCACTGAAACTGGATAAGTAATGAGTTTAGAGAAGATCCAGAAACAATCACAAGAACCGCAATGCAGGGAATTTCAAAGAGAAGGTGAAAGAGAGGCATACCTAGGGCAGACTTGTAGAAAACAGATGAACAGTGTGGATTTATAAATAGCACACTGCAAAAAATGGCAATGGAGTATTAATATAATGATTTTTGTTGTTGTACTACATGATACCACATCAGCCACTGACGCTTTGTCAGGTTGTGGCCTGTTAGAAGAAGTGGAATGTTGTTGATTAATTTATATACATTTATTTTCATATTTGATTAAACAGTCATACTTTTAATAAATTTAACAAGCTGAAAACAGATGTACTGGACAACAATTTGCAAAATTTAGTGCTGTGTAATCCATTAAAAAAAAGCTATAAGAAAATAAAACTACTAAAAATCTATCCATTAAAGAAAAAGCTATAAAAACAATGAAAAAGGAAAAGGCAGCAGAACCTGACAATATACAGATAGAGATGATACAGGCTCTAAAAGAGTTTGGCGTCGAAGTGATCACAGAAATAATGCAATGACATATACCATACAGGATACATACCAAACGATCTAAAAACATCAACTTTCATTGCATTGCCTAAAAAGAATTGTGCAGTTGAATGCAGTGATTTCAGAACAATAAGCCTAATGAGCCAGGTAACAAAAATTTTACTAAAAGTTATACAGGGAAGGATTCAGAATAAAATCAATACTGAATTAGATGAGCAACAATTTGGATTCAGGAAAAACAGTGGGACAAAAGAAGCCATATTTAGCATGAGAACATTGATTGAAAAGTACACAGAAGTAAACAAACCAATATATGCCTGCTTTATAGACTACACCAAAGCTTTCGATAGAATACACCATAACCAACTTAAAGACTGCCTAAAGGATATAAATCTAGACGACACAGACATACGACTAATATGTAATTTGTACTGGGAGCAAACAGCAATAATAAGATATAACAAGGAGAACTCTACACCCATGGACATAAAAAGAGGAGTAAGACAAGGATGCATCCTATCACTAAGCTTGTTCAATCTATACACTGAGCAAATCTTTAAAAGCATCTCAGAGATGCCATGCCTAAACATTAATGGAAAGATAATCAATAACCTGAGATATGCTGATGATACTGTTCTACTAGCAGAAAATCCTAAAAACCTACAACAAGTGCTTAATGTGATAAACATAACAAGCAAAAAATATGGACTAGAAATGAATATCAAAAAGACTAAAACTATGATCATAAACACAAAAAATTCTCAAGACCTACAATTAAATATCACAGTTGAGGGAATACATCTGGAGACAGTCCAGAGCTACAACTACCCGGGACATACTATAACCAATGATGGAAAATGTAAAATTGAAATAAACAAAAGAATAGGTATGGCAAAAAGTAATTTTAATGCCTATAAAATATACTAACAACAAAACAAATATCAACAGGGCTGAAACTAAGAATGGCAAAATGTTACATCTTCTCAATATTCCTGTATGGTGCAGAAACATGGACATTAGACAAGAAAACAGAACAGGAAATTGAAGCCTTTGAAATGTGGATTTATAGAAGAATAGGTAGAATTGGATAGAAAGAAAAGATAACAAATGATGAAGTTTTAAAACAACTGAAAATAAAAGGAGAACTACTAAATACAATTAAGACAAGACAAATGAAATTTTTGGGGCATGTTAAAAGACACAACATCCTACTAAAATTAATATTGGAAGGGAAAATACGAGGTAAAAGAGGCAGAGGCAGACCAAGACTAACATGGACGAGTAACATCAAAAGATGGACAAGTCAATCTATGACAGCCTGCACCATCAAAGCAAGAAGCAGAGTAGAATGGCGATCCATGGTAGCCAACCTTCATTGCGGAGAAGGCACTCAATGATGATGAATAAATCCATTATAAGCATATGAAGAAGTAGTATATGTCAGTTTAGTAATTTACTGTTATTTAAATATGATTAAAAGTTAGCACTAATATATTATCTAGGTGTTGTACAATGAATAATATTACATAATAAAATTTATAATACTTTCAGGAACAAGAAATCAAATATTCAGACTTTCATTTTAGGAAAAGGTATGACAAAAATTACCACAGATTGGTGTATCCATATACTAGGATACAGCCAAAAAAGGTTACAATGTTAAAGAATGGTGAGCCAAATATTCATCATGTTGTGCTTATCAATCGACGCACAGCTCAAACTTTTGAACAGATTCTCACAGACATCAGTGATGTATTTGAAATGGCTGTCATTAAACTGTTCACTGTAGAAGGAAGAAGGGTGAGTTTACTGATTAAACTTGATAGGGTTTTTAGGTTTCATATAAGATGTATCCTCTTGTACCACAAAAGTAGCAAAACAGTTCATTTTTTTAAATGTGTGTAATATGTGAGATCCTACTGTAGTGTTCTTCTTCACTTTCTCTTGTACCTTTTTGGGTGTCAAGGGAGATACAAGGATGCAGTCTTGCTTTAAAATGCTGTCATTTGATGCTGATAAATTTTTTATTGATATTATTTCTTCCATCTTCCTAAGTCTATGGAATTATAAGTCAGTCAAACAACATTGCAAATGTTGTCAACACTCCAAGCAAACAATAGAAAGATAGATAGATCAGTCAGTATCAATAGATGGGACATTATAATTAATGTTTGCAGGAAACAAAGTGGCCTAGAGGTAGAATGTTGGCCTCTGGACAAGAAGATCCCAGGTTAGAATCATGCAACAAGCAGGTGGGAATTTTTCTCTTTGATTTCATGGTTTCTTCATGGCTTTACTCTCCCCTAGTTTCTTGATAGTGAGATCTGATATCTAGCACTTTCAGATAATGGTGAAAAACAGGAGATCCTGTGTTCACTCTGAACATATTAAAGAACCATGACCATTAACAATTAAGATTAGACAATAAATGATAACTGTCCAGGCAAAAATTGTTAAATTAGAAATCTACCCACTTTGAAGATGGGTGTGTCTTGCAGATAGGTGCACATATTGCAGCCTGCTATAAACTAGCTATACATTGCATCCACACCCAATGAATGGGTGAATACTAAAAAGAAGAATGTCTCTATATGAGTTCCTGATTGGTTCCCTACCTGTTCTTTGTCTTATAGTTTCATTCCTATTCTTGTTTCTTCTTGCCACTGCGACCACTTTCCTCAGACATTATTTCTATGATGACTAATTTCTGTTTTTGGCTTTAATTAGTGACCACATTTAACACTGGTAGTTTTTATTGTGTGGTTGAAAACTAATACAGCGTTAGATACAAATGTATGCAGTAGGTGTTATTATTAAATACAATTTCTACAGCATTTTTTTTTTCAAATCATGGTCTTTGTTGTCTTGGTAAATGATCTGTAGCAAGCAATTAGTATTAAATGTCTGTAGATCTTGTTTGGTGTATTTTATGAGGAACAGCTTCTCTTATAGCTGAATCTCCTAATATTATTATATCTTGGTGTCTGGTAACAGAAAAACTGATCTGGCCAAGAGAGTAGGGATTAAAGAAAAAGGGCTGCCTGATATTCAAAAGTGATATGTTGATGTCGAATGAGTTTGGTTAGAGGGGAAAGATATCACAACTCGCTGTAAGTCACGACACAGCTTCTGCATCCACTTAATGTCCTTTTAAGAACAGGTGATGAATAGGGGTATCATTAAGCAAATGAAGAAGATGAAAATTAGTTTAATGATAAAACCTTGATATGGAATAGATGCTATTATTTATCTATCTGTATAAACAGATCAATGATAAAATGCTGTGTCCTTTTAAATAACTATTCCAAATATTTGCATTTCTATTAAATTTAATGATATCTATATTTTAACAGATTACCAATCTGGCTTCTATTATAAATGGTCCAGATGTTCTGGTTGCTGCTGGGAGAGAACCATTTAAGAAATTGATATCATTTGTTTTCGAGCCACCAGAATCTCACGTGCGTAGTCGAATGGAAATGAGTCATTTGGAAACAAGAAGTCGAATGGAAATGAGAAGCAGGCTTGATACAAATAGGATGGAAATGAGAAGCAGGTTGGGCATAAATCCCATAGACAGCATTGAGGATAGGTTTAACCAGAGACCAAAAAAGAAAATAGCAAAAACAAGTAAGAAATTTATGTTTAAATTATCATCTTCATAATGTACCATAGCAGTTGGTGTATGCCTTCCACAATTTTCAAAATCATGTCCTTCCACAATTTTCAAAATCATGTCCTTCCACAATTTTCTGTCCACAATGCATTGTATCAATTCTGTTGTTGACTGTTTTCTGTGCCAGGACACCATTCTATCTAGTATCTTCTTCCTTTATATATCTTCTTCCTTTTTCTCCATGATCTTTCTTTCCCTGTATTTTGCCAGTTGTAACCAAGTGTTCCAACTTTCCCTTTCTCATGATATGCCCAAAAAATGTGAATTGCTTCTTACTGATGTTTTTTTTTTTGGAGTTCTCTTTTTGTGTTTGCCTTTTTTAGAATTTCTCTCATTGGTCTCTTCAATTGTCCAGGGAAATCTCAACATTCTTTTGAGAAATCCCATCTCTGTGGTCTTTAATCATCTTTTCATTTGTTTGTCTACTGTCCATGATTCACATCCATAGGTCAAATGTACCACATTCTCTTTCTATTTTTTTTTTAAACTGATAATAAAATTTATATATCTTTATTTGTATTGTTCTTAGTGTAGCATTGTCATGCATGTTATATGCATATTTGATATTTATTAGTGATAATCTATTGCATAATATAATTTCAAAATTAAATCATTTTGAACTTTAAGAAGGGCATTGGAAGGTCTGGTGTGCAACTAATGAGGTGCATTCAGCGGGTACCACAGCTCAAGTAACCCTAACAGTTTACGGTAATAAAGGAAACTCTGGGCCTGTACCTCTTGGCTTCCCTGACAACAATATTTTCCAGCCTGGACAGGTGGATGAGTTTGATGTAAGTCACTCAGCTCTTTTAATGTTTGCTATAAGAATGTTTTAATAGTGATAGAATGTTTTAGAAGAATGTTTTAATAGTGATAGAATGTTTTAGAAGAATGTTTTAATAGTGATAGAATGTTTTAGAAGAATGTTTTAATAGTGATAGAATGTTTTAGAAGAATGTTTTAATAGTGATAGAATGTTTTAGAAGAATGTTTTAATAGTGATAGAATGTTTTAGAAGAATGTTTTAATAGTGATAGAATGTTTTAATAGTGATAGAATGTGTTAGAATTATGTTTTAACAAGGAAACAAACTGTTACAAGAATGCTTTGATAAGAAGACATTTGTTTGAGAATAATGTTTTAATAGTGAGACATTTGTTTCAGAAGAATGTTTTAATAGTGAAGCATTTGTTTGAAAATAATGTTTTTTAAGGAGACATTTTTAGACATTTTTTCAGAAGAAAAACCCTAGATGTCTTAACCCTAGATTACAATTGGATAGTAAAAATTACCACATCAAAATACAAATTCTTCCAAATTTGACAGTTTGCCATGGTAAAAAGAGTTTGCTGTCTTTATTTCTTTTGGTATTGGAATATTCCCCTCCACACACCCACCCATTTTTTCTGAGATACGATCTTGTATAATGCAAAATATAATATTTGCCAATATTCAAGAAATTTGTTGTTTTTTTTACTTTTCTCTTTTTTTTTTCTTTTTTTTGGGGGGGGACCTGTGACCAGGGAAATTTCTTTGGTTATTGGCTGGCATCAAATAACACTTTGTAACTTAGGAAATGCAGTGAATAACGCTATGAAGTAGTCAAACATACTGACAGACTTATGGAAACCATATTGATAAACAATATAACACATCCGGTCCCGGTGGTCAAATTCAGGTCATTAATCAACCTGAGACCAGAAATCCCTGTGTCTCTCCTAGTGTAAACATATAGCTATGTTTCAAAAGTTCAAAGAAATTATTATTTTTAGAGCTGCTAATGTTACAATTAAGTGGTAGTTATTTTTATTATGGTATTAAAAAAAAAAATATATAAAAAATATATACATTCGCTACAAAGAGATTTAACATACTGTGGTTGTGCCATATTTTTAATTTATTAAATTTTAAAAATGTGAAATAACAGCGATAAATTAAATGAAACTTTATTTAAAACATGCAATTTGTCGAGACAATTTATTCACAATATCAGAATAGCAAGTAATAAGAGAATTGCAAGGTTTTAGCTGAAATAACTGCGAAAACGTTGATAAATTACCTCTTTTTAGACTCTACCTGTTTTTATTTTTATCTTTAGATTTAGACCAGAATGAATCAGATTAATTTTCAGTTTAGGAAAATTCCATCACATGTCTGTTTTTCATGTTACAATTTTGTGAGATAATATAATTAAAAGTGGTTCATGCTATACATCACCAATAAGGAAAATGGTAATATATTGATGATATCTGAATTTAAAAATAAATTATTTATTATAAATAGTATAAAATATTCAAAGACAGATAATTCAATTCAAAATATCATATTTCATGTACCTTTAGTCTCCCATGACTAGAAGGGTGTTGCTATCCAATATCTATCCTTCTTGAAAATTTACAAAAACTAATCAAAAGTTCTTCAAAATACATTTTATTTTATGCATTTATGTCCAATAGTGACACTGTGACCTTCCAGGCATGTCATAAGAGGCAACTAAGGAGCTTGATCGATGGCTTGACAAGCTGTCATTGTAAAAAATATTGTTATGGAAACAGTGCCATATATTTTAGAGCAGTGATCTCTGCAATATGTGCCACTTTGGCACGCAAGGTTTCTGTTTTTGAGATTGTGGTTCTGCCCTATGTGCCGTCTTCAGTTCAAAAGGACAATAGATAGATAGATAGATTTATGTCCACAAATAACTAAATTATGCACAAGAAATAGTAGACTACTAAGTAGTAGTAGTGGGTCTGGCCACTATTTATCAGAAATAAACACATATAACATAAAAAAATTCAACAAATTTATCTTAACAAAGAAAATACCATGTAGTTACCAAAGGAAGTAATTATAAAGCTTTAACATAGAGACATTTGTTTGAGGAGAAGAATGTCACATTTACATGCTTTGCAAGTGTTACTTTCTCCTCAGAGTAATTAAAATATCAGTATTTGTTATATGTGCATTTATTAGGGCTGCATCGCTCATAGTGAGGCCACCCTACAGTCGCTGATCAACAACCTGGATAAAGCATGCGACCTTTTTTCACTGTCAATTAATGTTCAGAAGACAGTAATACTAAATCAAGGTGACTTCAAACCTCTATCTATTACTCTAAAAGACTGCCCACTAGAATCAGTACAGAAATTTACATATCTTGGATTCACAATTACGCAAACCATCTCTCTTGATGAAGAAATAAACTGTCGAATTGGTAAGGCAGCTACGACCTTCGGCAAACTCACAAAAAGGGCATGGAACAACACGAAACTAACTCAAAAGACTAAACTCTTAATATATCAAACTTGTGTGCTTAGCACACTACTATATGGATCCGAAACCTGGACAACATACTCAAACCAGGAAAAAAGACTAAATGTCTTCCACATGCGATGTCTCCGCAAAATAATGCACATCAAATGGCAGGACAAAATAACCAACTTAACTGTCCTGCAACGTGCTAAGACCCTAACAATCATGTCGATGCTCAGAAGTCGAAGGCTAAGATGGCTGGGGCATGTCCAACGGATGGAAGAAAAACGCATTCCTAGGCAAATACTATATGGCGAGCTAAAACACGGAAAACGACAAATCGGCAGACCTAAACTACGATATAGAGATATCTGCAAATCATCTCTGAAAGACTTCGCCATCTGTGAAAACGACTGGCAACATCTGGCAAGTGATCGCACATCATGGAGAGCACGTATAAGGAACGGTATAACAACATTTGAGACTGTTCTAAGACAGGACTTAGAAGAGAAGAGACTCATGAAAAAGGATGGTAAACCCTGTGGACCAGCGAGCCTGACCTGTTCATTATGTGACCGCGTGTGTTTGTCAAACATTGGTAGAATTAGCCACGAGAGAAGCTGTTCGGCAAAAACAATACCTCAAAAAAATACGCAATAGCCTCCACTAGACCGTCTGACAAGACGAAAAGGGCCATATATTGCAAATATTACTTTCTAAGTTTGATAGTTGTGTTGTTTTGTATCCAGTTGGACTTGGGTACTAATATTGGGGAGATCTACAAGATCAGGATAGCTCATGATAACACAGGAGAACATCCCAGCTGGTTCTGTGATGAGGTAAGATGTGATTTATTGATGGCTTTGAATGAGTTGGTAGTTATCAATATCTAGGAGTAGATGATAATGGTTTCAATAATCAACATCAAGTACTTGTGCTTGATGACTTAGGCGATCATGACTCTCCACAACTTCTGTCTCTACAGTTGTTTATCATTTCTGTTGCTGACTTCCTATCAAACCATTCTTTTAAACAGTCTTGTATATTTTTTTTTCTGTTCCCATTTATTGCCTTTTCCATCAGTTGTTCCTGTCATCACAATTTATTGAGATGATGTTCTCTCATTCATCATTGAGTGCTGTCTCAACATCAAAGGTTGGTTACTGTGGAGCATCTTTCCACTTTGTCTCTTGCTTTGATAGTGCATGCTATCATAGGCTGACTTGTCCATCTTTTAATAGCTCGTCTATGTTAGTCTTGGTTTGTCTCTGCCTCTTTTACCTTGATTTCTCTCATTACATGATTAAAAATGATGAGCACTTCTTCTTGATATTGGTAATAAGTTTTCTTGTTGCTTTGGTCTCTTTCAGAAGGTTCTCTTTTTAATCATTTTATGCTCTCCAAAGTATTCTCAACATTCTTTCTGTTAAACCATATTTTTGTGACCTATAACAATTTTCTTTTTTGTTCTCCAATTATACAGGATCCACTTTCATACATCAAGAATGGCTCTAGATAGCACTAGAGAACTCATTTTCTTTTTTCCATTGTCAAAAATCGGTTTCATAATATTTTTTCATTGGTTAGTATAATATTAGATGTTATAAATTTATTAACTAAGAAAAAAAATTGATTAATTAATTATCTATAGCAAGTTATTTTCTTTGGTTTGACCTGTATCTATGCTACAAAAGTATCAAATATATAAAACAAAACAGAGAAAGTAAACATGATCATTATCTGTACCATCTCAATGAAAACTTTATGGAAATATTAAGAGCCTTAAACTGACTTCTGCTTTCATTAAACATTTCGTTGACAACAGTTGCTTTAACAAAACTGAAAAGAATTTGTTAAGGCAAATCTATAAATTTATAATACATGATCAGATTATTTTACATACTGATAATATTAAAAGTTTTAAGAAATCTAAGGCAGAAGCACATGTTGTGTATTAACTAATTAATAAGTTAATGCATTTGCAGCATTATAAATCAAAAATATAATTTTTTCAAAATGTTATAATAAGGAATATTAGTTTATCTTCAAAACAACATATGCTTTGTCAAAATATTTTTAAAAATTAGTTAAACTGATTTTAATTTCTACATACATAGAGAGATTATGTGGAAAATATATAGGCTAAAATGCTCTCAATCTGATACTGAGAGTTAAAGATAAATTACAAGTTATTAAATTTGTTCTTTCAGTTGCGCATGCAAGATGAAGACACAGAGGAGATTTTGGTGTTCCCATGCCGCAGATGGTTATCAAGAAAGGAAGATGACCATGAAACTTGTAGGGAGATTCCTGCCAACAGGAAAGATCAACCTCAACTGCCTGGTATAATCACAGTTAACTGATATTTAGCTCACATTTATTAGACAAAGATTTAGAAAAATAGTATGTTTGAGGATGTTGCATTTACAGAACAAAGTAGGACTTATAATTTTTGTTAATTTATAGTTTGAGCATGGCTTTCATATCTGACTAAGATATGTAAAATAATTGATATAATTTACCCAACCATATTTCAGGACTGCCCATACGTGAGATGTTGCTGCTGTTGCCCATCGATACTAATGAATAAATTATATGTTATCATCCATATAGGCTTTCAAATTGAGATTATATCAAACAACTCTGCACATATTTTACATAGATCATATCATTAATAAAAAAAGTACACAACAATGTTCAATGGTCCGCAGGCCCAATTAAAAACTTAATATTACAAATTAAAATGGCATGGATATGTTACATGATCTACAGGTCTTGTTAAAACCATTTTACAGGGCATAGTATTAGACAAAAGAAGAAAGACAGATAGAAAAAGCAGTGAGAAGACAACATCAGAAAGTGAACATGATTAAACATTGTCACCTCTAACAAATGGAAGCCGCGATAGCTCAGTCATTAGTGAACTGGACTACAAAGTACTTAGAAGTCAGGATTGATCCTGATCGGAGATGGGTTAATGCCCATATTTTTTTCCATTATCATATACACATTTATTCTGAAAGAGGCCAAAGCAAAGAGAGAGCTAATTTCCAATATTAGGAAGGACAATCGTCATTTTTGACCATGTTCCAGAAGGGAACAGCAGGAATATATTGTGAAAACTGGGAAAATTGATGGATGAAGAGATAGACGGAAGCAAAAATAAAAGTTACCAAACAGCTCAAGAGAATGGCTTGCCAGAAGGTCAGTCAACAACAGAAATGATAAATAACTGTCGAGATCAAAAGTTGTTGAGAGACATGATACCTACGCCAGCAGGCATGGTACTTGATGATAATACACAATTATGTAGTCAGTAATTTAATAAGTTTAACTCTTAAACTACCTTGTCATGTTAAAATATGTTATAGGATCCTCTTTATCTTTAGTCAGTCATATCAAGACTTGTATTAATTTTGCTTAATTTTCTCACCAGTGCTTAAATATGAAGTCACAGTTGTGACAGGTGATTTGTGGAATGGAGGTACACGCTCCAATGTTTATCTGACAATATATGGTGAGCGTGGCGACTCTGGAGTACGGCAGCTTTATGTAAGCAACAGGGCAGAGGCATTTAATAAAGGGCAGACAAACCATTTTACCATAGAGGCTGTATCTCTAGGCCATCTGAAGAGAATCATTGTAGGGCATGATGGACTGTCACCAGGTCTGATCTTATTTATATTTAGAAACTTCTAATTAATACAAATATTTACTGTACTTTGCATGTGTAGCAAAAAAAAATAAGCTGCTGAGAGAGCAGTAATTGAGTTGACATTCTTATCGAACAAAAATCACCTGTCAAATTTGCTGGATCAGTTAAAAAGATACAGATAGGGGGCTGGGACTGGTTGGTCTCAAGGCTAGACACTGGTCTTGAGACGGAGAGGTTGTTAGTTAAAATCTCACCTGCGCCAGTTGGGATTTTTATTTGGGATTTCTCTCTCGGCGGCAACCACCCTTGGTCTTAGCAGTGAGGCCCAGCTTGAAACTTCAGTTACATATTAATGGGAAAAATATGAGTACCTTCGATGATGGAGTTATTTGCCTGTAAGGCAAGGGACCCCTGTGCACAAGCTGCTAGGGAAGATCAGATTAACACACAAAATTCAATTCCTAGTTTCTAGAGACTTTGACAGAGGTGAAAGCTGGTGAGCGCAACAAAATTTTTTTTAAATTGTATTTTATGAGCAAGTAATGGGAACAGTACTTGCTATACATTTTAAAATAGTTCTGTTTCGTTTTCTTTTGTAATGAAAAGGGACAAATGGAGCTGTTCTTGATGGGCTTTGCAGTTTACTTCATAAATAGTCATTTCTATATTAATATTGTTGTTGTTATATATTAATATAATTTGATATTGTGCTTAATTATTGTTGGGGAGATTTCATCGTATACTCTGTAAACAAAAATGTTATGTTTATCCAACAATTACTTCACTTCAATGTCCACTTTTAAAAAGACATTAAGTGGATATAGACATGTTATGTTATTGTTTCCAACAAGTTGCAATATTCTGCATTTTTCTACCCAACACATCCAACTTCAGCAAAACATTTTTGAGTGCTGGATTGCCTTCCCTCTTCATTTTCTACATGCTTGGCCAAATTAGTTAGCTTACGATGTCACCATAGTGAGAATTATACAGCACTGTTATATTATACATACAGACCAGTGTATCTAATTACCCATTCAGTGAACTTCAGGAGTTATGTGTCACACAGTTATGAGTTAACAGAGCTAGTTGATGCTAGCAAACTACAGTAATATTTAGAGAGTTAAGTTAGTATGAAATTTATACTAAGTCAACTCAATGACTTTAAATGAGGACTTGATTATTAATGAAACTTGAGTTCAAGGAACCTATACTAATACAAATAACTCAAGTGTGATGATGTAGACTGAGACAGTACCCGCAGCTTTATTTACATTTCAGTAAATGGCTGTGATGGTGTCAGCTTCTCTGATGATGCTAAGAAATATTTAAAATGAATAACTGCGATATGGCTAATCAAAATTCTAGGAACTAATGTTGATTTATTGTGGAAGTTCTTGATAATGATGTGAATGCAGTTTATGGTTCACTTGCTAAAGGCATTTGCTATTTATCCATTGTAATCATTGTAATATGCAACATCAGCTGATGAGTTTATTGCTCTTAATTTGCAAGAATGTAAACTTGAACATGGAACAACTGAATGACCGAGGTTAAGATGATCTCTGAGGCACATGTACAGCTAGTATGCCACTGTACACCAAAGTTGAATGATGTTGGTTCTCCATTAAAATTAATCTATCAACACCTACACTACTGTCTTTGTGAACTGCAAGAAATCAAAATGAAATCCAGCATTTGGGAATTAAAGTAAAGGTTCTCTCCATGCATTTTAGCATATGAGGAATGTAGTGTTAGTGCCAATAATTTTAAATGATCATCAGCATATGTTATGAATGATGTGGTTGGTATCATACCAGGACAATTTACTTTCCCAGAAAAGTCTCTGGTACCCATTTTCAGATGCCGGGTAAGCATAGTACATATACAAAAAAACACATTATATGTTAACTTGTTTCAATAAAAAAAAGTCCTAACAAAATAGTGGGTGTACTTTAGCAAGATGCAGCGGTGAAGTGGATAGCATACTCATTTACTGATAAGATGAGTCCTGGTTTAATATGCAAATATCACAATTTTTTTTAACCAACTCAAATTCAAAGTTTGTCCATTCTCTGAAAATTGGTACCACAAATTTTCCCTGGAAAGTATGATGGTCTGTGATACTAACCACATCATCCATAAATTTGTCAAAGTTCATGCAAATAAAACATAAGCACTAACATCATATTATGCTTACACCACAAAAGCATGAAAGGCATCCTTTAATTTACATCCTTTAGAAATGTTCTAAGCTTTGAACTTTTGGACATCTTGTGTAGTGACTCTATTCTTGACAAAGAAATGCAACCATTTTGTGTACTTGAGCAACTGTAGTTTCCCACAAAATGAGTGTATCAGTTTTATCAGCAGACCAAAATAACAGTAACATTTATACAAGAAACAACATTGTAGATATAGACAATACTTCAGACAAACCAAAGATAGATATAAATCAGAGAAATAAGAAAACAGTAACACTTATACAAGAAACAACACTGTAGATATAGACAATACTTCTGGTGAACCAAAGATAGATGTATATAAAAGGACTTAGTAAACACACAAGAGTCCTAAAAAATATCAAGGAACTGAGCCTCCTCCACCACCCCTCTGAAAAGACACAATATTGATATTTTGTTAGGTATGTTGATCATCAACATTTAGTCTGACTGTCTTTGCAGGTGATGGGTGGTTCTTGGAAAAGCTAAGCATTCAAGAGCCTGATGCCAAACCACATGAAGTTTACCATTTTTACTGTGGAAGGTAAATACATAAATTAGTAGTCATTATGTGCAAATTCTACACATTTGTGTTCAAAGCTATTTTTTAAAATGGTTAATGACGTATACCACTCTTTTGTCTTTCATTTAGTGTCAAGTGCATGGCAGTTCTTGTGATTATTTCTGGATCACTTTTGAATACAAGACCTGTCCAGCTTCATTGTCTGCCTTCTTTTTATTGTGTGCACCTCTTTGTGGTTGTGCCTCTTTAACAGTTGGGTCCTCATTTTTTTTTTTTGACCAAGATATTTTGAGAATTCACCACAAGTAGGTTGTGTGAATCTATGATAATATTGATGTTTCTTTTGTCATTGTTCATCTAGATCCATATAGAAACTCTGAAATTGTACAGCTCTTATATATATTTAGCTCAAATATAAATAACTCAATAACTCAATTATATATATTTAGCTTGGTTTTCAAGTCATAAGCTGTGAGTTTTCAAATATTGTTTAGACTGGCTTTATTTATTCTTTCATTGATATTTTTGCTGACTATCCCATCTGGTTTTGCAGCGCTTCCTGAGTATGTGAATATGTTTGCTGTTGCAAGTTCCTAGTTATCAGTTATATATCAATATTAGTAATCAGATATAATAACTGATAGCACATTTTTTTTTTTTTTTGGTAAAAATATTTTTTTAAATGATTATTAATATAATCCATTGCTGGTTGTCTGTAAAGTTAATACCTGATTGCAGTTTTTTTTATTTTATTGTGAAGATACATTTTTTTCAGCTGTTATTATGTAATCCATCACTATTTGTGAAGACAATCTTAATGCTGAGAGAGTTCTAATTTAATTCTAGTTAAAACTGTTATATTTCCTACTCTCACCCACAGTTGGCTTTCATAGTCCTCTATCTATTTAAGTACGTTGCATTAGTATTGTTTGTTTTAATTTTAGATGGTTGGATGAAGGAGAAGATGATGGCAAGATTGTAAGAGAACTTAAAGTACAAGATGATTACATGGAAGATATATTGGAGAAAAGAAATGTAAGTAATGTTTGTGAATAAAATATAACAGAATTCATTTTGAATCTTTTCATTTTTATCTTTCATAAGCTGTGCTATTTTTTGCACTTCTATACAAATGTAATTTCTATTGAACTCTAGCACATAAGCTGTGCTATTTTTTGCACTTCTATACAAATGTAATTTCTATTGAACTCTAGCACATAAGCTGTGCTATTTTTTGCACTTCTATACAAATGTTATTTCTATTGAACTCTAGCACATAAGCTGTGCTATTTTTTGCACTTCTATACAAATGTAATTTCTATTGAACTCTAGCACATAAGCTGTGCTATTTTTTGCACTTCTATACAAATGTAATTTCTGTTGAGCTCTATGTCTAGATTTATTTTCATAATTTTTTTATTTTAATGCAGAAAAAGTGGCTCACCTTTTCACATACAAATTGCATTATAAAGCTTAAAGTACCAAAAAATATTTTTGTTTTTAGGAAAACCCCTTTAAAATGAAGGGAAACAATTGCAATTGTGGAAAATATCACAGTGTCATTTCTGGTTCTCCATGTTTGACACGCAGTCTTGATCGTCTAGGCTATACTTGTTTTATATTGTTGTAGTTTTGTAGAGCACACTCAGGGGGTCAGGTTGCAAACTCTGAGACCTATTTTGTGTTGTGTGTTCTGATGTTACACAGCCCATTCAAGACCCTTTGCTTGTAATAACACTGAGGAAATTACTACTTTTTCATGTCCTTCTCAAATTACTTATTTTTCATGTCCTTCTCAAATTACTTATTTTTCATGTCCTTCTCAAATTACTTATTTTTCATGTCCTTCTCAAATTACTTATTTTTCATGTCCTTCTCAAATTACTTATTTTTCATGTCCTTCTCAAATTACTTATTTTTCATGTCCTTCTCAAATTACTTATTTTTCATGTCCTTCTCAAATTACTTATGTCTTGATGTGTGTCGGTGTTGGTCATGTCTCATGTCGCTGTGTGCATGTCTGTGTTGGTCACCTTTAGTGACTCGGGCAGATGGTGCTCGTAAACCTGGGAGGGCTGACCATCTAAGGGCAGAATCCCCCTACAGAAAAGACAATCTGCTGCCTTGCAGGAAGATTGGGGACAATCAAAGGCTAAGGAAAGCAAACCTGAATAAAATGCTGGCTGAAATCGGATGCACTGGGCCACTGGCGCAGAACACAGTGCAACGTTTTAACGGGTGTTCAATCAGAGTGGATCTGGCGGACTCTAATTGTGATATTCGGACTGTGGGGCGATCAACACACTTAACCTGACAGCTGACTTCATGTGAGAGTCTGGAATCCTACTCTGATTGAGTCCTGATCACAGAGAGAGAGAGAGAGATTTTTATCTTTCAATAGAAGGTTACCAAAAAAGAAAGTAGGCAGAAATTAGAAACTCTGACCTTTATAAGCATGTAGTCAAAGGTCATACACAAATTATCTTATACATGAGGACTTAGTCACATATTTAAAAAAAAATTAAACTTGAAAATAATGGTGTTTGCCCTTGTGGTCAATCTTCTGAAAAAATAGAACACATTCACCAGTTTTGCGACCTATAAACAAAGTTTGATTCAAACTCTGGATAACAAAGTCAGCCCTGAGGAATAAGATCTTGGAAGAAATGGAGATCATAGTACAGTTGATTGAGTTTATAACAGTCTGATGATCAGTACAGTGTATCATGCTGATAAGTTAAGTATTGATGTAATTCTGTTTTTGTTGTTTTGTGTCTGATGAAGGTCTTGGCTGAAACATTGTAGTTTATTCTGTCTCTATGGGTTTAGCTGTTTAATACCATTTTATATTTATTTCCCATTCAAATGTCATTGATGAACATTGACTAGTCTTTTCCTATTTTGGCAGTGGGAGTTTGAAAAGTGGAAGTTTGAGAACAAAAACCAAGTGATGCTGATGTCATTTCTGACAGGCAAAGCTCTACGAATTAAACCTGATGGCAGCGTTGATGGTCTTGGTGATACCAAACATCCTGGATGTAATATTTTTAGCATATTTGAGTAGCCACTGTTGATATTCCATTACATTGTGCATTACTAAAGTTTTTGTGCCTTTTTTTAACTTACTGATAGATGCTGTTCAAACATTATATTTTCATTTAAGATTTGTTCATTTATAATATTGCCATCTTTAAAAATACTACACTAATTGATAAGCTTACCAATTACAATTATTAATTTACAATAAAACTTTTGTCGTAAGAGTTATAAATACATATCTGTCACCAAGACATCAATTCAGCTTTTGAAGACACAGAATAAGTAACAAAAGACTGAAAAACACAAGTGCATGACCATTAATGTTACATGGAGAGATGGCAAGAAAATATCACTATGCTATCACTGATCTTGATAGCAGCACTAGTGCTTGTAAATGGTTAAAATCATATTCATGCTGTGCAATGAAGGTTAAAGCAATGATTTGTAACAAAAATATTATTTTTTCACATCAAAAGGTTTTTTCTTAGCTGTAAATTTGCACATTTTGACAATGCAGCAGTAATAATGTGATTTAAAATGTATAGTAGTAGTCTAGGGTTAAATAAAGATAACTTTGCCTCAAAGATATGTAAATATCTGTTCATTTAGACAAAAATAACTTGTATCTAAATAAATGTAAATGTCTGTTCATTTAGACAAAAATAACTTGTATGTAAATAAATGTAAATATCTGTTCATTTAGACAAAAATAACTTTTATCTAAATAAATGTAAATGTCTATTCTGAAAAGCAGGGTAACTTATACTTCAGGAAATATAAATGTCTGACGTTTCATAAAAAGACAACTTTTAAATTACTTCATGCAATATAAGTCTTCTATAATACTGGACAGATAAAAAGACCAATGAGGAAGTTCTCAAAGAGGCCAACACAAAAAGGGAGCTCTTAAAAAACATCAGAAAGAAGCAATCAACATTTTTTGGGCACATCATGAGAAGAGGAAAGTTGGAATACTTGGTTACAACTGGCAAAATAAAAGGAAAGAGTGATCGCGGACGACAAAGAGAGAAAATACTGGATAGCTTGGTGTCATGGCATGGAAAACAGTCAACAACAGAACTGATACGATGCACTGTAGATAGAAGATTGTGGAGGGACATGATCGCCTACGCCAACCGGCAGGGTACATGATGATGATGATAATACAAAGGTAACTTTTACCTCAAGGAATATTAATATATGTCTTCTGGTGCTATCCCCAGTCTTAAATGGGTACTAGATTTTTTCTGGGAAAGTAAAGCGGAACGGGCGTAATACTTACCGCATTACCCTGAAAATCATGTGCCGAAGGTCTGTAAAAATTATGGTCACTAACACCATATTACCTAGATGCCACTTGGCATGACAGGGCTCTTTACTTTTAGTTTTACTTCTGGTGCTACTAGATGTAGAGGGTTCCCATATAAAGTTTTAGACTACTCTTTTCATTATTTATTAATCACCAATTGAAAATTGAGGAGCTCGTGAGACAGAGTTTTCTAATACAAACTAGGTGGATAGAAATTGTTCATAAACTTTTAACATTTGCTTTTTCCACCAAACTTAGCAAATATTAAACTGCTTTGGTTGAAATATTATTGACTTTTATTTTATTTTAGTCAAAAAAACAGAAACAAAAGTAATAAACCAGTATAGTTACTTTTTGATCTAACAGTTTATGTAGTCTATACAGCACAATACATAATTTTCCTCTTTATCTTTATCTTTGAATGCAAATAAAATGTGTTATAAAAAATTGTAGCAATTATTTTGTTTTAACTACATCTTTCACAGCAACATACACTGTGTCCTCTAAAAAGCCCATGATTCGTGTGTTTACAAGTTTGTTCAACAGCAACTTTCATTTGGCCATTGACCAAGGAAAAGTCACTGGACAGGTGAGACATACATGGAACTATAATCTGGAGGGTGTGGGATGTAATAACAGATGGGTACAGATGTTTTTATGAAAAGTTTAGAATGAATTTTGGACGTGAAAAATTGGAATGAAAGAGAAGATTATTTAGCTTTATTTTGAATATTCACTCATTGTGTTGAGGTGCACGTGGCCGTGTGGCTAAAACCACTGTTCCGCTAGCTGAAAAGCCGGCGTAAGGTGTTCGAAGTCCGCGGTAGACAGAAAGGAGTTTTTCTATTGGGGGTGAAATAAAAGTCCGAAGTCTCACACGTTGTGGCGACTGCTTGACCAAGCGGCCTTTATCCCTCAGGTTCTATCGTTGCCCCCCGACATACACCAGCAATGGTACTATGTGTCATAAAGATAGTTTTTTTTTTTTTTTACTCATTGTGTTTACTAATTTGAGCTGCCTCATAAAAAAATCATATTGTTTCACAATTTCAATTTACTGAACTCATAGCCACTTTTATTTTCTTGCATTGAAGTGTAGCCATTCAGTAAAAAATGTATGAAAATCTACAAAATGCTTATTGCCTTACTGTAGTTTCCTACTTTGATGTGTATGAGTTGAGGATTTTTACAACAAATAATAATCATTGAAATATTTACATTATTTTTTTCCCCAATCATTAGTTGAAAAATTAGAGGTCTTTAGATCGTCTAATACACATTTTTGGATAGATGTTTATTTATATGTTTTTATTACATTTAAAAAAAAAATTTTATTTCACTTTAAAAAAAAAATTATTTATTAACAATTACATTTTTACCTCACTCTGTAAACATTGATTTATAATTTAATTTTTTAATTTAATGCAGAACTATGACTTTCTTAATTTTATTTCAGTCATTATTTTTTCATGTTTCATCCATTCTAGATTTTTTAGTAATATTGTTCTTTTGGCTAGTTACTTCAGTCATATTCATTTCATCAATATATATATATAGCATTTGGCTAGCTATCCTACATTTTGTTTCATTAATTTCTCATTTTAAATTAAAATTTCCTTCATAATTTCCAGGGTAGAGGAGGTCCACAATGTGAATTCAGGATCCATGTCCAGTCAGATCGAACTGTTATGTTGGAAGGAGTGAAGTTTCCCTTGCAATTTGTCACACTACAGGAAAATGGCAAGTTAGGAGATCCAAGATCAGTCCTAGACAAAGATCCGGCCAAAAGATTTCATGTTTATGTCAAGGCAAGTATAAATATGTAAAATGCAATCTTCATATAAATCCTACAAGTTAGGTTCAAGTTTGACCAAAACTTTTGTTTCTACAGAGGAAATGGACAGTGTAAGAAGCACTAAATTATGGCACTTTTTCAAAGTATTTCCCATGTATGTCATTACACTGTACCATCATTGTGGCAGCTCCATGATTCTTTCAGCATAGAAATAAATGCACTGCTATCACAGCCACAAGAGGACACCATTCTGCAGTGCTCTACCTCATTAATTTTTTTGGTGGGGAACCCATATTTTGCTACTCCATGCTGCTTCTTTTGGTTTCAGGTGTGAAATTGTGCAAACATGTTTCATCATATGTGATGATTAGTAGCAAACATTCATTACCTTCCACTTTAACCTGGTTCAGGAGTTGTTCACAAACCATCATGCATGTCCACTTCTGATCAAATGTTAGCCATGGAGGAAACCATCTTGTACAGACTTTGCAGAAGCAAAGGTACTCATGAGTGATTGTTTCAACACTGACAGCATTGACAGACATCTACTTTGGGTACAATATCCCACAGAGTTACTCTCCAGTTCTGAAGAATCTATTTTTCAACATGTGTAGTATTCAGTGGTATGACTGCTATTGGGCATATTTTTTCAAAGCACTTCATTTGTTACCAGCTCCCATCCTTCACAAAACTGTTTACTCCAATCTCACTCTCTTGCCAGTGACATCATTTGTTTCACGCACTGTGTCAATCTTTTTAAAATATCAGCTGGTTTAACATTCTCCTTCACAAGAGATTTGATTACACACCCAATGCTCCAGACACACTGCTTGCCACCATGTTCACTGCAAATAAAGATTTGATTACACACCCAATGCTCCAGACACACTGCTTGCCACCATGTTCACTGCAAATAAAGATTTGATTACACACCCAATGCTCCAGACACACTGCTTGCCACCATGTTCACTGCAAATAAAGATTTGATTACACACCCAATGCTCCAGACACACTGCTTGCCACCATGTTCACTGCAAATAAAGATTTGATTACACACCCAATGCTCCAGACACACTGCTTGCCGCCATGTTCACTGCAAATAAAGATTTGATTACACACCCAATGCTCCAGACACACTGCTTGCCACCATGTTCACTGCAAATAAAGATTTGATTACACACCCAATGCTCCAGACACACTGCTTGCCACCATGTTCACTGTAAATGCTGCACCAAATATGTCATCTATCAACCTATTGTCCTTTCAAACCAAAGACAGCACATACGGCAGAAATTCTAGACTCAAACCAAAGACAGCACATACGGCAGAAATTCTAGACTCAAACCAAAGACAGCACATACGGCAGAAATTCTAGACTCAAACCAAAGACAGCACATACGTCAGAAATTCTAGACTCAAACCAAAGACAGCACATACGGCAGAAATTCTAGACTCAAACCAAAGACAGCACATACGGCAGAAATTCTAGACTCAAACCAAAGACAGCACATACGGCAGAAATTCTAGACTCAAACCAAAGACAGCACATACGGCAGAAATTCTAGACTCAAACCAAAGACAGCACATACGTCAGAAATTCTAGACTCAAACCAAAGACAGCACATACGTCAGAAATTCTAGACTCAAACCAAAGACAGCACATACGGCAGAAATTCTAGACTCAAACCAAAGACAGCACATACGGCAGAAATTCTAGACTCAAACCAAAGACAGCACATACGGCAGAAATTCTAGACTCAAACCAAAGACAGCACATACGGCAGAAATTCTAGACTCAAACCAAAGACAGCACATACGGCAGAAATTCTAGACTCAAACCAAAGACAGCACATACGGCAGAAATTCTAGACTCAATCCAAAGACAGCACATACGGCAGAAATTCTAGACTCAATCCAAAGACAGCACATACGGCAGAAATTCTAGACTCTGTGTCCAATGATCTTTGTTATCAAGCATTAAACCTTGCACAGGACCTTCTTTGTATCTTGCCAGTTGTTTCTTTTCTGGAGGAGTTGTTCAGTTTCAAGGAGGGAGATGATACCTGTTGTTGTTCCTTCTTGCTTCAGTGTTCTTTTTAATGTTTCTCTAGGTCGACCTCTTTTTCTTTTACTCTCTGGTTTCTGTTTGAGGACATGCCAAGTGTTAAATACTTCAGAAGGATTACAGTACATCTACCATCACTTTTATTGTGTTCCAGCTATTTATTGATTATTTATGTATGAAAGTCCTGGTCAGCCTTGAACAACCCTCATATTTGTGAATCGTAATAAAATTCAAATTATAGAGTTCATTTTCCTCTCGGACTGAAGACAGCACATAGGGCGAAAGTCATAGTTCTGCATGATTTACAATTTTCTGCTAGTTCTTGTAGTTCTTAGTTGTTTCTTAGTCCCATGGTTGAGACTTCCCTAGTAATTGTTCCACACAATGATTCCCTTGGCCCACCTTATTTTCTTTTACTAGATGGTTTCCACACGAATGCCTGATGAGGAAGTCTTAATTATAAAGTAGCATAATGATAGACAAGTCAGCCTGTGACAACCTGCACTGTGAAAGTAAGAAACAGAGTGGAGTAGTGCTCCATGATAACAAACCTTTGATGTAGATATGGCACTGAATGATTATGATGATAATGAGCATAATGAAATATTTTGTTAATGTTCAGAGCTCGATTATTATCAGTGTTCTATAGTTGACCCCTTTTTTTTTTGCCTGCTGTTTCCCATTTGAGGGGTTGTTTTGTGATTCTCTGATTATTTCTTCTCATCACATGGTTTACACATTGCAAATACTCACCTTCTTGCTTATCTGGAAAGTACAGCTGAAAAAATATAATCTAACTCAACCATCTAAGACAAAATAAAACCCTCCCACTCAAAAATATATAACAAAACACTCACAGATTCTAGCATGTGAAAGCAAGTGAAAGAGTTATAAATTGATGGACACAAATGTATAGTTTTTGCTTTACCTCTGGTATTCATTCATAACATTTTAGTTCAGTTTAACTGTAAAATCTGAAGCTGGTGAGTATAGGTGTGTGTATATATCATCAGTCTGTATACTGTTCTATTCATGGAAGCAGTTTCTTTGGGAAATCCCCTCCACCACCCATCCCAGCATTTCTTGAAGCATATGCAGACTGACTGTTCTTGTAAGGTTTTGATTGTTGGTACCATCTACTGTTTCCACTAACTTAGTCTGTAAAATTTACTTTACCTCTTAATGATCATTTGAGAAATTTTTTTTTTGCTAGAAAGCACACAACTTAAAAATTCACATATCATTAAAACTGTAAATGAAAAATATAACTCATTCATCTATCTATCTATCTTTCGTTCGCCTGAAGTATTGTCTATATCTGCAATGTCATTTCCTGTATAAATTTTACTGTCTTTTGTAATTCTTGCAGTGGCCCATATAGTTTTGTCTGTAGTGTTGTATCTATGGGCCAATGGATTTTCCTCAGTCTACTATATTCAGTGCAGTCTTGAAGTATGTGTTCAGCAGTCTGGGGTGCCTGTCCACATGTACAAGTAGTTGATGTGCCGATCTTGAATTTTGTATACATGTGACTATGGAGTCGATTGTGTCCTGTTCTTAGGCGTATAATGATAACTTGTTCATATCTATTCATATTATGAAAGGCATCCTGATTTGGGGCTTGTGGTCCTCTGATTGATTTGATTATCTGTTTCTTATGATGGTATGTAACTGGTGTATCTAGTTGTGTGCCTGTTGAACCTTCCTTTGCCAACTGACCTGCTTTCTCATTTCCTGGTATTCCACAGTGAGACGGGATCCACTGCAGGGCAACCCTGTGGTGCTTGCAGAGTTCAGTCAATAAGGTCTGCAGATGTGGTAATTTTCTGGATTGTAGTGCCTGGAGTACTGATCTTGCATCTGTCAAAAACACTACAGGCTGTGGGCTAAGATTACTGTTCAGCAGTTTTTCTATTGCCAACTTTATTGCTTGTATTTCCGCATCATAATTGTGACAATATTTCCCTGTTGCTATTTTATTCATATCCCTAGTGTTATTTGGGTACTCTATATATGCACCTGCTCCCCCATTCCTTACTGCATTCTGTGCTGATCCATCTGTGTACACACGAATCCATAGGTCTTGTGGGTATTCTTCATCCAGGAAACTGAGAGCTATTGTTTTTCGCTGTAGACTATTTTGTTCCTCTTTGTCAACTATTCCTTTCACTTCTGTCCGTATTTGAACTGATAATCCTGATTCATCTGTCCAGGGAGTCTGTTCTGGTATGGGCAGAAGGGGTTTAACAACTCTTGGCATGTCTGGTGTTTGTCTACTAATACGCTTGGCTTGGTGGATAAAGCTGCTTCTCTTAAGTCGTCCCAATGCAAGATTTTGGAATCTGTCCTTCATTGGATGTCTCGGCATGCATACAAATTTTTCTGCCTGTATCAGCACCTTTGTGTCTCTCCGTTCTCTCAGTGCTGGTATCCTCCACAATTTCTCCATCTCCAATATTGGTGTTGATTTCATTGCTCCTGTGATGACCCTAAGTGCCTGGTTTTGTACTTTATCCAGTTCTTGCAATGTGGTGTTTGATGCTGAGCACCATGCGGATGATCCATATTCTAAATGTGGGCGTATACACTGTTGGTAAACTTTACTGAGTATTTTCCCACTCGCACCCCATGTGGTTCCACACAACTTTCTTAGAATAGCCAATTTCCTCCTTGCTTTTTGGGTTGCCTTATTTATCTGCTGTTTCCAAGATAGTTTGTTATCAAATGTAACTCCGAGATATGTAGCTTGTATGTCTTCTTTCACAGGCTCATTGTTTATGTAGATGGCTCCTGCTTTTTGTTTTGGGGAGAGTGTGAAAAGTGTAGTACTGCATTTGTCTGTATTGATGCTGATACACCATCTATTTGTCCATGAATTCAGTGCATTCATAGCTCTTTGTAGCAATTTGGAGGCCACTGTTGCATACTCCTCTGTGCACCACATTACCAAGTCATCTGCATACATTGCCACTTTGATGCCATGTGGTAGTTCAGTAACTAGGTCATTGATGTAGATCAGAAAAAGTGTTGGAGATAGTACCCCTCCTTGTGGAACGCCCTGGCGCAATAAGACCTTCTTACTCTTAAGACCATCCAGTTGCACTCTGGCTCTCCTGTTATGCAGGTATGCTTTGACCCATTTGTACATCCTGCCATTTACTCCATAATTTCTCAGTTTCTTCAAAAGCCCTTCCTTCCATACCTTATCAAATGCTTTCTTTAGGTCTATCCATGCTGCTAGTACCAGTTTCTTTTCTTGAAACGCATCTTCAATTTCCTGGGAAAGATAGGTTGCTTGATCTTCGGTAGAGTAACACTGTCTAAAGCCTGCTTGTTGTGGGACAAGGAGATTTTCACTTTCCAGGTACCACTGCAGTCTGAGATTGATTATACGTTCCATTGTTTTACACAAACAGCTTGTAAGGCTGATTGGTCTATAGCTGGATGTCATTGAACCATCTTTTCCTGGCTTTAGTAATGGTATCATAATTGCTTCTCTCCATGCCTGTGGCACTCTACCTGTGATCCAGCAAATGTTGTAGATCTGCAGTAGTTTTGCTTTAGCTGCAGTTCCCAAGTTCTTAATCATTTCATTGGACACTCCATCATTGCCTGGTGACTTTTTCATTTTTAATTTGGATATTGCCAGCTCTAGCTCTCTTTGTGTAATGGGTGTTTCCATTACTTCATGCGTGGTCTCTTCTTGTCTTGCATTTTGTTGTTTTAAACGGGTCTCTTGTCGTTTTTCTAGGCTAATTTCAATATTATTGTCATTTGCAAAGGAGTCTGCAAAGTAATTTGCTGCATGTTTACCTGTTAGAATGTCTCCATCCTTCTTCAGTGTAATTTTGGTGTTCCTTTCTGTACCCTCATCATTCAGCTGTTTTACAAGCTTCCACACTTTTCTTGTGTCTCGTTCAAGATTCAAGGACTCTGTTTTCTCTTTCCAGCTTCTCCGTCTGGCTTGTAGTTTAGCCCGTTGAAATTTGGCTTTAGCATGCTGGTAGTTATTGTGGTGTTCTTGGCAAGGGTTATTTTCTGCTTGCTTTCGAGATGTTTCCATGTCATTGTGCAGTTCTTCTAGTTCACTACTCCAGTATGGTTTGTAGTGTTTCCGTGCCCCTCTAGGTATTGTTTCACTGGCAACTTGTATTATTAGTCTACTGAATTCATCAACTATTTTGTTGATGTCTCTATCTGTATTTATATCTTTAGTCAGTACACTGGTGTAGTGTTGATACATTTTCCAGTCTGCCTTTTTGTAATTCCATCTGGAGAGAGTGCTGCTCTCCCTAATGGCCTCATTTTGCACCACTAAAAAGACTGGTCGGTGGTCGCTGCCTCCAAGTTGTTTCCCAACGATTCGTGTGATATTCCAATCCAGGTCTGGTGAATGGAAAGCAAGGTCTGGTGTAGATGTGGTATGCCATGATCTGGAGTAGAATGTTGGTGGATCTGTTGCCTGATTTAATAGTATAAGCCCATTGTCATCCTGCCAATTTTCAAGCTCTTCACCTCTCTTGTCCATATGTTCATAGCCCCAGCTCTGTGAGTGGCTGTTAAAGTCTCCACATACAATTATTCTTTCTTTTAATGTAATTGTGTCTAGTGCTAGTGGGCGGTCACTCGGACAGTAATAGTTAAGTAGATGGAAGTCTGTATTTCCTGTCCTGAGGTGCAGTATTTGATATTCCGCCCCATCCATATACACTTCAATCTGACATGCATTAATGTTGTTCCTTACAAGAGTCAGTATTCCACCCTTTTGTCTATTTATTCTGTCAGATCGGTAGCACTGGTATCCCCTAATCTTCAAGGCTATGTCGTTGTTTAGATGGGTTTCCTGCAAACAGCATATGCTTATTTGTTCTTCATGCAGGATATTTTCTAATTCTATCTTTTTACTGTACCCATCTCTTTTGCTGTTGATGCCTTCAGCATTCCAGTGCATTATTTTTAGTGGTCTTATTTTGGATTGGCCAGTAGCTCTATTCTCTCGCCCCCTGACTCCACAGAGCGGTTGAGAAGGACATCCAGTAATAGAGGTTGGGCCCTTTCGAGGCTGAGGGCCTGGCGCTGCACCTGCCTGAGTGCCCATCACAGGGCGAGTGCCATATCGATTTGCGGTTATAGACATACTTCCATATGCGTTGAGTGCGTGGCATCCTGATTGTTGTGCGCCTTTTGGCTGGTTGCCTCCGACTTCAGCACTTGAACTTGCTAGAGCAGACTGTGGTCTTGCTCGGTTGTAGGAAAGCCTGGCCAGTCTTAGTTTTCAGTCCCTGGTGACTGTTAAGCCCCATCCCCACGACAAGGAGCTGGCCTTGATGAGGACTCATTCATCTAAAATAGGGGAAAATTTTGCCACACATAGAAATTTGACACAACAGAGGCCCACAACAAATAAATAGTGAAAGTAATAATAATTTTTGGATATTATTGTATAGTTTTGACTTTAATTACTAAAGTCTTCATTCATCAACATGTATACAACTAATGATCTTTTGTGCTGTAATTTGGAATAGGTAGGCATACCATATTTTTAGCAATATTAAATCAGCCTTGTCATGCATTCTTGGTTTTTGTGGTAATTGATGCTGGCTACCACTTTCCTTCTTTCTCTGTCTGGTACATAATTTAAGGCACTCTTGTGCCATCCCTGTATTAAAGGTTGACTACCATGGATTAACATTTCGCCCTTTCTCATGCCTTGATGATGCATACTCTCATAGGTTCTCCTGTCCATCTCTTAATGTTGTCAGTCCACTTTAGTCCTGGTCTGCCTCATTTACCTTTTATTTTTCCTCTAAGGTAACTTCCAGTAGGTTATTATGTTACTTTAAATGTCCTAAAAATGATATCTGTCCTGTTTAGTTAATTTCCTCTTCATTTTCAGATGTTTCAAAACTTCTTTATTTGTTATCTTTAAGTGCCCATGTTTCTACACCATACAGATATGCTGAATAAATATAGCACTTTATTATTAAATACTTCACCTGCTACAGATAAACTCAATTTTATTAGGGTGTTCTTCGACACAAAGGCATTATCATGCTGCGTACATCAAACACACAAGCCATTGGAGTTGACCATGACAAGCGAGTGTATGCCACTGGTCACTGTAATCGGGCAGCACATTTCCGAGTCCATAAGGTGGATGAGGGTGGCCTCCGCATGTTTGAGAGCATAATCTGCCCAGGTTTCTATCTCAGACTTAAGGATGGAAAATTTGACTGCAGCGTGAGTAGAATTTTAAAATTCTGTATTTATTTTATTTGTGGGCAGTTTTCATTAAGTGTGTATCTATAGGGCTAGGATTTTTATGACCTAAAAAATGTCAAATATGACCTAAAAATCATAAAAATATGCCAGCATATGTCCTAAAAAGTGGAAAAAATATGGCCTAAAAATGAAAAATATAGCAAATATGACATAAATTAATTACTCATTTGCTATTTAAAAAATGACATTAAATTATCTATTAATATGTCTACATCCTTTGTGTCAAGGTCTGCTTTCATGTCTTTGTTTTTTTGACAAGCAACTTCTGAGGTGACACATCCCTTTGATTACCTTTTTTCAATTTTTGGACACATCTATTCTCCCTCAGTGTCTGCAATTACTTTCACACCAAAGGAGTGTCTGATCGCATTGTCCCCACTTCAAACAGTGAAGCCACTTGCAATAGTATTCCTTTTTGAAATCTCACTTCAGAACAAACTTTCTTTACAGTACAGTCACTCTTATGCACTAGTGCAGCAGTGTTGTGTTTTGGTTAATGGTCTCTTTTATATTTGAATTTGAAACATTTATCCAGACATATGCGGTAGATCAGCTAAATGTAGTCTTTAATTTTCCATCTAAATATTTATTTCAAATTATGTTGTCTGAGTTATAGACACGTATTTATTCAGGCAAGTTTGTAGTTTCTTAGCAATAAAATTACAAAGCCAATTTTTTTCTGCTTAATAAAAAGTCATGTAAATGAAAGTTTTATTGTACCTAAAATGACAACAAATATGACCAAATATAGCTAAAAGTATTCATTTAGGCCCCCAATTTGGTCAAAATATAACCTAAACCAAAATTATGGTCAAAATATGTCCTATAAAAACAATGTCAGAGTGTTCAGCAAGACATGAAAAATGTTGAAATTGACTTGGATTTCAAAAATACATGTAAGGAAAAAATATGACAGGTCATACAAATTCAAGCCCTAGTTGTACATCACTTGTTTATTTGTTGTAGAAGCTTTTGGCATTACTTCTGATTTAAAGATGGTGGAATAGAGTTCATGTTTCATCAACCACTACAGGATTTGCATTTGGAGACTAACTAATTTTGGTTCTCTTATGCAGATATTTTTTTAACAAAAGGTTTAGGTTTTTAACAAAATACTGAGGTCTGAAACAAACTACTGAGGTTTTTAACAAACTACTGAGGTCTTTGGAAATGGCAGGACAAAATCACTAACATAGAATTACGGAAATGTACCAGTCAAACACCAGTGGTTAAAGAGATACAGCGAAGATGATGGCGCTGGATAGACAACACACTGCAGAAGCCAACCGAGAGTATTACACAACAGGCCCTTTTTGGAATCCCCAGGGAAAAGACAAACAGAAAGACCAAGGAATTCTTGGAAAAGACAGATAGAAGCAGAGATGAAGATGATGGGGAAGACATGGAATGATCTTAAAAGAATGGCACGAAACAGAATGACTTGGAAAGTGTTTGTTGAAGACTTATGCTACACAAGGAGCTGAAAGGTAGAAGAAGAAGACTGAGGTCTTTTAAGAGTATTTAATTTTGTCTCAGTTTTGTAAAGCTCAAAAGGGGAAAGAAAAAGAAGGAAAGGGAAATATATGTATATATATATATATATATATATATATATATATATATATATATATATATATATATATATATATATATATATATATATAAAGAGAGAGAGAGAGATTAGTTTTTAAATCTAAAATTACATATTAAAAGAAGAACCCTGTGGTTTATTTTAGACATTTATAATCTTCTTCCTATCATTCACCTGTTAAGTGAGCATTAATGTGTTGAGTTATCTGAGCTTCTCAGTCCAAGACATCCATTTCAGGTAGATTTGCCTAACATTTCTTTGTACAGGCAATGGCCATCATGACCTACACTTTTCAATTGTTAATGGCCAAGGGTTCTTTAACATGCTTGAGAGCACACTTGACCTACTGTTTCTCACTGTGTCCAACAGGACTATACATCTGATTTCACTACCAAGAGACATTTATAACGATCTTATTAGTCTGGCATAAGGCTTTTGTTTATAATAGGTTGTTGGGCATTATTCAGTTATATAACAAAGGATAAGTATATCTATTTATTGTCCTTTGAGCAAAAATTCAAATCTTTCCATGTCCAACAATCTTTGCTGTTTATTGTCAGGTTTTGCAAATTATCTACTGTGTGTCTCACCACACCTGTCTTAGGTAAACCTCTTAATATGGGCAAGAGAGCTGATGTTCACTGATATCACCAATCATCTCAGTACTCTTCTTAGTATTTCTGTAGGTTGACCTCTTTCTCTTTTGCCTTCGTTTTCCCATCTATGGACTCTCTTTTCGATTCACTTGTTATCTCTCCCTACATGGTCAAAATATGATCACCTTTCTTTCTTGATTGTAGATGATATTGATACATAGCAATTTTTCTTACTCCTACAGTATTTTTGAATTTATTCCATGTTAAACAAAGTATTTTTGAATTTATTCCATGTTAAACAAAGTATTTTTCTGAGGTATTTGCTTTCAAATACATTTAATTTATTTTCTATTTCTTTAGTTGTTTTCCAACTCTCACATGCATAAGTAAGGATGAGTAATACATTTGATTTGAAAAACCTAAGCTTTGTTTTTGTGCTTAGCAGTTTTGATTTCCATATTTTCTCAAGGTTTCTGAAAGTCATTGCTGCTTTTGCTATTCTGCCTCTGATTTTTTTCGTTACGTCCCCATCTTTATTATGCAGCTTCCTTGATATACAAAGTTATCTACTTCCACTTCTTCTTTTTCCTTCTGGACAAATTTTTTATTACTAGTGCCTTTTCTTGGTTGATCTCAAGACCTATTCTGCTAGTTGTTGATGATAAGATAACTGTTTTTTTTATCTTACATTATGTAATTCAGGGTAAGAATATAGACAAGTTAAATATAATGAAAGTTTCTATAAATCCTAATTATTGAGAAATAAGGCCTTATATGAAAAGTCAAATTTATTTAAATCTCATTACAATCACTACAATTTATTTTGTCCTAATGTAACAATAGTTACCTGCAATGTTTATTTTACTATGTTATATATTGTGTGGGTAAAGAAAAAAATAATGAAAACATTTCTTGGTAACTCTTTTGAGTTTGGTCACAAGACTTCACAGTGAGGGACAACTCTGTATACAGAGAATAGCTAGAGACAATGTGATTGTCAGAAAAAAGCCTAATTCCATCCCACCATCAGGCAATTATATTGATCTTTTAGCTTCTATAAAGAGAATGTGTCAATGTAATCTCTATTGTTATGTAAAGTTTGACCTGTATTTAATCAAAATATGCAAATTAACAATCTTTTAATCAGACGTTTAAAATACATTTTTCAAGTTTTAGAATGTGACACTTTGCTAGCAGAATAAATTTCCATACACGAATGTTAGGAGCTGTCAATTAATCAAATATCATTCATTCAGTTCTAAAACTGTTACTTTCATTTTATTTTATTTTTTTTGTGTGAAATGAAGATATTGTATTCCTTTCAGTGCAAGCCCATTTTATAATGGCATTCACAAATACTAACCTCATGAATATTCATTGTGTCATGTGTAAATCTATTCCACCACCAATTACAGATTGTTCACTGAAGCATGTATGCCTGATTTTCAATTCACAAATAATCCATTTTATTAACATTTTTGCATGTACTTAGATCAATACATTTTTTAATTTATTTTTGTCACGCGAAAGAGGCATTTGTTAACCTTGTTTTTGTATAAATAATAGTGAAGCACTACTATGTGCATGCAATGGGAAAAATTGTTACCTTATTAAACAGGTAAATGAATCCTAGTACTTAGGATTAATGATAGCTTCAAATGGTAGGCAAAAACGAGAGGTGACATACAGCATAGCTCAGGCAAAATCTGTATTCTAAAAAGTGAAAAAAAAAGATACGCAACCTACCTTTGTCAATGAAAGTAATTAAAAAAAACTTTTAGTATTATGAAAAGTCAGTCATGGCATATGGAAGAGAATAGTGGACAATTAGACAGTAGACAAGAAAATCATTGATGGCCACAGAAATGTGGTTTTTACATAAGAATTTTGAGAATACCATGGACAAAAAAAGAGTAAATCAGAATGTTCTGAAAGAGGCCAAGACAAAAAAGAGTAAATCAGAATGTTCTGAAAGAGGTCAAGACAAAAAAGAGTAAATCAGAATGCTCTGAAAGAGGCCAAGACAAAAAAGAGTAAATCAGAATGCTCTGAAAGAGGCCAAGACAAAAAAGAGTAAATCAGAATGTTCTGAAAGAGGTCAAGACAAAAAAGAATAAATCAGAATGCTCTGAAAGAGGCCAAGACAAAAAAGAGTAAATCAGAATGCTCTGAAAGAGGCCAAGACAAAAAAAGAGTAAATCAGAATATTCTGAAAGAGGTCAAGACAAAAAAGAGTAAATCAGAATGCTCTGAAAGAGGCCAAGACAAAAAAGAGTAAATCAGAATGCTCTGAAAGAGGCCAAGACAAAAAAGAGTAAATCAGAATGCTCTGAAAGAGGCCAAGACAAAAAAGAGTAAATCAGAATGTTCTGAAAGAGGTCAAGACAAAAAAGAGTAAATCAGAATGCTCTGAAAGAGGCCAAGACAAAAAAGAGTAAATCAGAATGCTCTGAAAGAGGCCAAGACAAAAAAGAGTAAATCAGAATGCTCTGAAAGAGGCCAAGACAAAAAAGAGTAAATCAGAATGCTCTGAAAGAGGCCAAGATAAAAAAGAGTAAATCAGAATGTTCTGAAAGAGGCCAAGATAAAAAAGAGTAAATCAGAATGCTCTGAAAGAGGCCAAGACAAAAAAGAGTAAATCAGAATGCTCTGAAAGAGATCAAGACAAAAAAGAGTAAATCAGAATGCTCTGAAAGAGATCAAGACAAAAAAGAGTAAATCAAAATGCTCTGAAAGAGATCAAGACAAAAAAGAGTAAATCAGAATGCTCTGAAAGAGATCAAGACAAAAAAGAGTAAATCAGAATGTTCTGAAAGAGGCCAAGACAAAAAAGCTAGGGGAAAAAAAAGAAACAATCATCCTTTTTTTGTAATGAGAAGAAAACTTCTTCCTCTTCTTCTTCTTCTTTCCTTCCTCATCTGCCTTTCAGCGTCGAGGGGGAAACTAGAACATATTTTAACAAATGAAAATAATTTAGAGAAGAGACAGCGGGAACCAAAAAAAAAGATTTTTTTAAAGAGTTTAAGAGAATGGTTTTAGTAGAAAGACAACAATAGAAAAGATAAACAATAGTAAAGATAGAAAGTTATGGAGAGACATGATCATCTACACCAGCAGGTACGGCACCTGATGATGAGGATTAGGAATTTGTGGAAAGAGTTCAAAACTGGGCTTTTCTTTAGTCAAGACTAGAACAGAAGGAAGAAAAATGGCCATGTATCCAACAAAATTATCTATAAACATAAAAAGAAGGTGGGCATATGTCAACTATGTGAGAAAATACACAAGAAGAGATTTTAAAGCAAGCCCTCACATGGGGAAATTAGTGGGCAAAAGTAAGAGGCCAACCCAGAAAAACACTAAAAAAAAACACTGAGGCTTGCAGCAACAACAGCAGACATCAGCTTCCTTGCCAAAGTTGAGAGGCTGTTGTGTGTTTTTCTGCCAATTTGCCTGCTTTTCACACTAGAACACAACCTGTAGATGTTAAAAATATGTGCAGTTCTTTATAGCTTAAATGTTGAGCTGTGTTTTTGTTTTGTTCCATATTTTAGGGAAGCAGAACTGAAGACTCACAATTTCTGGTTGAGAAACATAAACACAGAGGCTACTATGCTTTGCAGTCACATAAACATCCTGGGATGTACATGGGATTCTCAGTTCGTGGTGATGTTATACCAATCATTGATAGTGGCAATATCCATGTTTATCCAGAGATCATAGAGTGTAAGTTCAATAATGTTACTTGTTTTTACATATCAGTTGAATAGATTCATACATTCATTAATTTTTCTTTTGGACCAAAGATGGCACTTAGTACAGAAGTCATGATTCTCCACAATTGATGATTTACTGCTAATTCTGGAAGTTCTTGGTCCCATGGTTGAGCCTTCCCTAGTAATTGTCCTGCTTAACAATTCTCTTGGTCTGCCTTTTTCTTCGTTTACCAGATGGTTTCCACATGAATATCTGATTGGAAAGTCTTTCTTCACTCATTATAAGCACATGGCCGATGCATTTCCAATGCCTTCTTATAAAGCTCGACACATATTCTTGTTTTGATTCCTCTTTTATCTGTTCTTTGAAATGTATTCTTTCCAGCTTATGTTTGAGATCCTGTGGAGACATATGTTTTCAAAGGCATTTAATTTCCAATCTAAAGTCTTGGTGGATTTTCAACTTTCACATCTATATGTTAGCACTGTTATCACATCCATATGTTAGCACTGGTATCACATCCATATGTTTGTACTGGTATCACTCAGGAGTTGAATAGTCTAAGTTTTGTTTCTTTCCTGAAAACTTTGGATCTTCAGAAGTTCATTGGTTTGTTGAAAGCATTTGCTACTAGTGTAATGCATGTCATGATTACTGATGTTATGTCTCCATCTCTGGACATTTGCTGCCTAGGTAGGTAAAATATGTAATGTTTTACAAAATTTTATTGTTATTTGTTGGAGGCTTTTTTAGCATTAGCGAGGACTTTTGTTTTTGTCATGTAGATCTGGAGGCCTATTGACCAGAAATATTGTGGAGGCATTCTATTTTTTCTTGAGCATCAGCATGTGTTGAGCTCAAACGTGTCTAGTCGTCCACAAAGTCAAGATCTTCCAGGAGTTTATTATCAATCCACTTAATGCCTAATTGTCTGTCTTCTATGACTGAATAGATAACATAACTGATATCAGTGCACTTTTGTCAACCCTAAAGGTGCTCGCTCTTTTTCAACAGATGATGAAAATTATCCATACAGCTGGTTCCAGAAGAATATTTTTTAAATACACATTTCATTCCTTTCTCATTTGTCCCTTCTCTAAACATTAAGATAAAATTTATTAAGAACCCTGTTATGTCAAATGGTGTATAGGAAGTATGGCGTTGGTGCTCATATTTTTGTAGACCTTCCGGTTAGTGCGGCAGGCCAAGATGGTCGTATAGTCTAATCGGGCTCAGGACTAGTAGTATTTTTGCTGCAGTTTGATTTCAAGTGATTCTTTCTGGTATGGATTTTCATTTCTGGAGACAGCTATAGTCTGGTCACATTCACCTGACCACTGAGTCAACAAGGTATTGGCGCCCACGCACTGAGATAGTGTTATGGGTGACTGGCCGTGGAGTTTGGTGGAACAGTACTAGTACCCAGCTTTTCCCTGGAATACAATGTGTGAACTGTCTGTTTTTGACTGCAAATTTGCCTCAGCTAGACTGTGGTTAGATTTAGTGTCTCACCGAAGTGAAGGCCTGGCTTCATTTGTTAGGTCAACGATTATTGTTATGGCATGCTCATTGATCTTGAGGTCCACATGGATTTGGTGCAGGCACATGGAGACTATGACATTATGGTGACCTGAAAGCATCCATTTTTATCTGTGTGTCATTTATCCAGAATGCTGTGTGCCATTTATTGAGAATGCTGGACGTTCAGTAGAATAGTATGAATGAAAAAACATGCCTGTTTCACAGAACACAACACGTTCAGTGGAACAGTGTGAACGATTGAGATTATTAATTTATTGGTTGCTGGAATCGGGGCTGAGCAGATCTAAGATATAAAAAATAACATAATACAAATATGACCCATAGAAACAACCCTACATGATAAGCTATGGGGAACTGGTGATGACCTCAAATACTCCGTTTTATTCATGACTTAAGCTGCTCTAAATGTCTGATCACTGATGATGAAGAGGAAAAAAACATAATTTATGCTCACAATCATCATCATCATCATTGAGTGCCGTCTCCGCATCGAAGGTTGGCTACCATGGAGTGCCATTCCACTCTGTCTCTTGCTTTGATGGTGCAGATTGTCATAGGTTGACTTGTCCATCTTTTGATGTTACTCATCCATGTTAATCTTGGTATGCCTCTGCTTTTTTTACCTTGTATTTTCCCTTCCAATATTACTTTTATTAGGCTGTTGTGTCTTTTTTATCTATTGACGTTTCGAGCCGTAGCCGGCCCTTAGTGCATAGACCAAGATATTCCTTCTCTTATCTAAATTTTTTTCTAGCAGTTTTAATTTCTTTAAAGATATTTTATCAAATCGCACCATTTTTCTCTGTTCAGTGCAAGCAGCTCTATCTCATTGAGGGAGCCGATTCCTGCTGCTTTTACCTCTCTCATCAGTGTTCTTCTCAGTGTCTCTCAGTGTCATTCCTCTTTTCCTCTTACCTGTTGCTTCCCACATGAGGGCTTGCTTTGCTATTCTGTTATTATCTCTTCTCATCACATGACCGACATAAGACCATCATCATTTCTTTATTACTGGATATATTAGTGGTTGATTGGCGATTTCTCTAATTTCCTCGTTTGTTTTGAATTCATTCCATGCTATACCAAGTATTTTCCTTAGTAAGTAAATTACCCCCGTCACGCCAATTGGCATATAGGGAAATATGGTGTTAGTGACCCTATATTTTACAGACCTTCAGCACATGATTTTTGAGGTAATGTGGTCGGTATTACGCCCGTGCTGCTTTACTTTCCCAGAAAAAAATCTGGTACCCATTTAAAGCTGGGTGAACTCGGAAGCCATCGGTTGGGAGCAAACCCTACCCTTTGTCCTTTGTAGTCCAGTTCACTAACCACTGAGCTATCGCGGCTCCCAAGTATTTTCCTTAGACATTTATTTTCTAATGCGTTCAACTTTGTTTCTATCTCTCTTGTTGTTTTCCGGCTTTCACATGTATACATAAGGGTTGATAGTACATTTGATTTGAATAGTCTAAGTTTTGTGTTTGTGCTGATGAGTTTTGATTTCCACAACTTTTCAAGGCTTCTGAAAGACATTGCTGCTTTAGCTATTCTGATTCTAATTTTTTTACTTGTATCCCCTTCTCGATCAATGTGACTTCCAAGATAGATAAAGTGATTCCACTGGTTTGTTTTCCATGTATATTTTGTTCTCTGTTGGAATTAAGCTTTTCATGACCTTAGTCTTTTCATGATTGATCTCAAGCCCAATTTTGCTGGCTATTGATGATAGTTCATTTGTGTTTTCCTGCATCATTTTTATCTGATTGCTGATGAGAATTATGTCATCAGCAAAGTCGAGGTCCTCCAAATGGGCTCCATTCGATGCCTTTATTACCAGTGCAGCATTTCTTCATTATGAAGTCCATAACAACTCCTAATAACAAGGGCGATAAAATACATCCTTGTTTAACCCCAGTTTCTATTGGGAAACATTCGCTCAGTCCTTCCTCTGTTCAAACTGCACATGTGTAACCATCAGACATGTCTTTAATAATATTTATGATTTTTTATGGTAAGCCATATTGCTTCAGAATTTTCCACAAAGAATCTCTATGAATACTGTCAAATTCTTTTTTGAAGTCGATGAAGTTAAGTACAAAAGGTTTTTGCTTTTCAATGTGTTCCTCCAATATAAGTCGTAGAGTGAAAATGTGGTCAAGGCAGCTTCTCCCTTTTCTAAACCCTGCCTGTTCTTCATGCATTACTGTATCTATTGAATCCTTTATTCTATTTTGGATGATTTTGCTGAATAACTTTGAGGCAACTGACAAAAGTGTCACGCCCCTCCAGTTGTTACAATCTCTGAGATTGCCCTATTTTGGAATCTTAACAATGATTCCTTTTTTCCATTTATGAGGCGTCTTCTCTACTTTCCAAATGATGTTGAACATTTTCTGGAGATGTATTAAATTATGGCTATCAATTGCCTTGAGGAGCTCAGCTGTTAACTTATCCTCTCCAGCAGCCTTGTTGTTGGCCATACGCTTTAAGGTGGTCTCTATTTCGCTCAAGGCGAAGTCATCTAAATTTACATCTAATTCTGCTGCTGGTGTTTCAGCTTTAAAATCTATTAAATTGTGGGGTTGTGTCTTTTTTGTTAATGAAACGTAGAAACGTGTCTTTTAACATGCCCCAAAAATTTCATTTGTCTTGTTCTAATTGTGTTTAGTAATTCTCTTTTCATTTTTTAGTTGTTTTAAAACTTCATCTTTTGTTTTTCTCACAAACTTATTGAATTTTGCAATTACCAAAATACTTTCAGATGGAATATCAAAACACCAATTGACAGATGACAAACTGACACCTATCTCTGAAAGAACAAGTCACATTGAAACTCCAGACTTGAGAAAGAAAGTTAAGCCAGAATTTGAAGGTACTTAATGTGCATCTGTCAGATATTGCTAATAATAACTAACATGATTTGTTTTGGGGGCACATAGAAAACAATGTTATGTCTACAGTGCTGTGTAATTACAATAAGCATAATAGACAGGGTTAAATATTTTGATAAGACCAAAACCATTTATGCCTCTCTTGAAGAAAGGGAGCAGGGAAGAAAACTGATTAATTCAAAACAAAATGCTATGGAAAAATCATTAAGATACCTTGGATAATGAAGAAGAGCAATGAAGACATACTAAAAGATTTCAGCATTAAAAAGAGCTGATCTGACAATCTGAGCATGATTGCTGTCCATTGTGCAGTAACAATGATCTTTCAACTAAGCTAAACTAAACAAAGCTAAACTAAACCAAACTAAACTAAACTAAACTAAACTAAACTAATATTAATCATATGTAGATTCACAATCTTTGAGTTATAGTTATTCCAAATGTGATACAATTATAAGATGTAAAAAAATGTTATTTAAATGTGATGTATTTGTTGTTTATCACCAGATGGTGACTACAGAGTCCAAATCATCACTGCTGAGACACTTGATCAAGGGCAGGTCATTCTAGCAATGTATGGGGACAAGGGGACAACTGGACCAATTGTTCTGTCTGGACCAACAGAAAATGGTCCTAAATTCAAAACAGACAGCACAGATGAATTCAAGGCAACAATTTTTTAAATGAAAAATGACTATATATTTAGCTTGTTTATGTTACCCATGAGCTCATATAGACAGACACTAAGTGGCTGCTTATTTATAGGAGGTCTGGGTGGTCTAGAGGTAAGATATCAGCAAGATTGACCTGGGTTCAAATCCCACTATAGGAGGTGGGAATTTTTCACTTTGAATCCATGGCTATACCCTCCCCCAATCTCTGGGTAGTTGGATCAGACATCTACCCTTCGCAGATACAGGAGAAAAACAGAGGTTCCGTGTACATTGAGTGCATGATAAAGAATCCTTGACAATAGGTAATTGAAAAGATTAGGCCAAAAATTACTACTGCCAAGGCAAAATTGATTTTAAAAATCTACCCAGAAATGTCAAAATGTTCGACTATTAAAAAAATGAGAGTACATATATCTAAAAATATTTGTCTGTATGACAAGGAACACTTCAGCACATGACTGTTGTGTAAAACAAGGAACACTTTAGCACATGAGTGTTGTGTAAAACAAGGAACACTTCAGCACATGACTGTTATGTAAAACAAGGAACACTTCAGCACATGAGTGTTGTGTAAAACAAGGAACACTTCAGCACATGACTGTTGTGTAAAACAAGGAACACTTCAGCACATGACTGTTGTGTAAAACAAGGAACACTTTAGCACATGAAAAAAAAAAGTAAAGTAAAGTACCCCCCGTCACGCCAAGTGGCGTATAGGGAAATATGGTGTTAGTGACCCTATATTTTACAGACCTTCAGCACATGATTTTTGGGGTAATGTGGTCGGTATTACGCCCGTGCTGCTTTTACTTTCCCAGAAAAAATCCGGTACCCATTTAAGGCTGGGTGAACCCGGAGCCGTCGGTTGGGATCGAACCCTACCCCTTGTCCGTAGTAGTCCAGTTCACTAACCACTGAGCTATCGCGGCTCCTACTAATTTTTAGGGAATTAGTAAAACCCAGGTGTCCTCGCCAGGATTACGAACCCCGGCTGTTGCCGTGGTAAGCCAACCGTTTAGCACATGAGTGTTGTGTAAAACAAGGAACACTTTAGCACATGAGTGTTGTGTAAAACAAGGAACACTTTAGCACATGAGTGTTGTGTAAAACAAGGAACACTTCAGCACATGGCTGTTGTGTAAAACAAGGAACACTTCAGCACATGACTGTTATGTAAAACAAGGAACACTTCAGAACATGGCTGTTGTGTAAAACAAGGAACACTTCAGCACATGACTGTTATGTAAAACAAGGAACACTTCAGCACATGACTGTTATGTAAAACAAGGAACACTTCAGCACATGACTGTTATGTAAAACAAGGAACACTTCAGCACATGAGTGTTGTGTAAAACAAGGAACACTTCAGCACATGACTGTTGTGTAAAACAAGGAACACTTTAGCACATGACTGTTGTGTAAAACAAGGAACACTTCAGCACATGACTGTTATGTAAAACAAGGAACACTTCAGCACATGAGTGTTGTGTAAAACAAGGAACACTTTAGCACATGGCTGTTGTGTAAAACAAGGAACACTTCAGCACATGACTGTTATGTAAAACAAGGAACACTTCAGCACATGAGTGTTGTGTAAAACAAGGAACACTTCAGCACATGACTGTTGTGTAAAACAAGGAACACTTCAGCACATGACTGTTGTGTAAAACAAGGAACACTTTAGCACATGGCTGTTGTGTAAAACAAGGAACACTTCAGCACATGAGTGTTGTGTAAAACAAGGAACACTTCAGCACATGACTGTTGTGTAAAACAAGGAACACTTCAGCACATGACTGTTGTGTAAAACAAGGAACACTTTAGCACATGGCTGTTGTGTAAAACAAGGAACACTTCAGCACATGACTGTTGTGTAAAACAAGGAACACTTTAGCACATGAGTGTTGTGTAAAACAAGGAACACTTCAGCACATGACTGTTGTGTAAAACAAGGAACACTTCAGCACATGGCTGTTGTGTAAAACAAGGAACACTTTAGCACATGACTGTTGTGTAAAACAAGGAACACTTCAGCACATGAGTGTTGTGTAAAACAAGGAACACTTCAGCACATGAGTGTTGTGTAAAACAGAGAAAGTGATGTCCACACAAAATTCAGTCCTTTGGGACTTTGCTAGATTTATCAATCTGGTGTACATAAACAAACTAGCAATTATTTAAAGCAAGATATAAAAGGTCTGTTGTTAATGAAAAGTAGAAAAATTATTACTAGAACAGTGCAGAAAACAAATGCATCAACATGACTTAATAGATTTAAGCAAGACAAATCAGTCAACCAAAATTACAACAGGGAACAGGCAAATAATTGCAATGCTGCGGTAAAGCTGGTAGCAAGGAGTCAGTAGTGGGGTGTGATAAACACTCCAAGGTATGGTGAAAGCTTTACAAGGAAGGTACACAACACAGTACTGACATTTCGGCCTGTGGCCTTCTTCAGAATACAAGGACAATGACAAAATTATATTTTTCTAATCTTTCTATTTTATACAACTTGATGCTCATCCTACCTCCCCTCATGTAGCCTCTTTTATTATTTCATCATCTTACTTTCCTCTTTTCTGTTCACTTCTCCTGAATCTTCCAATCATCCAAACTTCTGATCATCCAACATGTAGTTATAGATAATTGTGCTTCACTGTTTGTTGTCGTTGTCCCTGTATTCTGAAAAAGGCCAAAGGCCGAAAAGTCAGTACTGTGTTGTTTTCCTTCCTTGTAAAGCTGTCACCATATCTTTGAGTGTTTATCACACCCCACTTCTGGCTCCTAAATTACAACAACAGAATCTTGTGCACACAAGTAATACCAACATTCTTATACGAGTAAAACATAATCCCTAAATACAGAATTAGACAGATAAATACAATCTTTTGAGATGTTACTATGAGATCCTATATGTTTTTCACAAAACCACATCACAAATAACATAACAACATTTGTAAAGTCATCACCATACCTCATCAAGTCCACAAGAAGAGCTTTTTTTCATCATAAATTAAAAGGAAAAAACATTTGAACAAACACAGAAGTTTGCACATGAGTGGGAAAATTTGCAAAAGATCATGAACAGATCATTATGTTGACCCTTGACGAGTTCCGAATGAACTAAGAAATCAAACAGGCAGGCAATTTGCTGGATCAAAGACCAACAAAGCAAAACAAAGCTTAATTTTAGCATTGTTACAGAGAGTGTGAGCACGATAACTTGGTTAGTGAACTGGATTACAAAGGAGAAGAGGTCAGTTTTGATCCTGATCAACGGTTTCTGAGTTCATTCATTCTTAAATGGGTACCCGATTTTTTTCTGGGATAGTAAAGTGGCATGAAGCAAAGTAATTAGAATCAGAATAGCTAAAGCAGCAATGTCTTTCAAAAGCCTTGAAAAGTTGTGGAAATCAAAACTCATCAGCACAAACACAAAACTTAGACTATTCAAATCAAATGTACTATCAACCCTTACGTATGCATGTGAAAGCTGGAAAACAACAAGAGACATAGAAACAAAGTTGAACGCATTCGAAAATAAATGTCTAAGGAAAATACTTGGTATAGCATGGAATGAATTCAAAACAAACAAGGAAAATACTTGGTATAGCGTGGAACGAATTCAAAACAAATGAGGAAATTAGAGAAATCGCCAATAAACCACTAATATCTTCAGTAATAAAGAAATGACGATGGTCATATGTTGGACATGTGATGAGAAGAGGTAATAACCGAATAGCAGCAAGCGCTCATGTGGAAAACAACAGGTAAGAGAAAAAGAGGAAGACCCAGAGAGACACTGAGAAGAACATTGATGAGAGAGGCAAGAGCAGCAGGAATCGGCTCCCTCAATGAGATAGAGCTGCTTGCACAGAACAGAGACAAATGGCAAAACTTGATCAAATATCTTTAAAAGAATTGAAAACTGCTAGAACAAAAATTCAGATAAAGAGAAGGAGTATCTTGGTCTGCGCCCTATGGGCCGGCTACAGCTCAAAAGGTCAATAGATAGAAAGCAGCATGGGCATAATACCAACCACATTACCCCAAAAATCATGTGTAGAAGATCTATAAAAATTATGGTCACAAACACCATATTCCCTATATGCCACTTTGCATGACGGGGCTTTTATTTTTGGTTGACCAAGAGTATGAAATAAAAAATGCCTCCGGAGACAGTCTTGTAGATCATGTTCTATTATCATATTTGTTAGACTGCAGTGGTACAGATTGTGGTTCCTATATAGGATTCGAAAAGCAGAATGTAACCAACATCCATTTGCTGTGGCAACACTGTATGGATAAGCAACAAACCATCACAATATCAATGCAGCAATGTCCTCCCCAAATAAGACATGCATTAAAAAGAAACAGCATTCCATAATTTCTTTTTCTTTTTTTTTTAATCGAGAGGGAATGGAATATATTGCACTTTATCAATAAATGATGTTGCATTGTGGTGATGTATGTCTGTCGCTGCAGCATGTGTATGAGGTTTGAAATGATGTGATTTTTGTAGCAGATGGTTCTTTTCATGCACATCAAATTGTGATACCAGAGTTCATTGCAACAGTATAAGCTTAGTAATAGAAAGTCACAAATTAACAGATAATTAAATTTCTTCATCATCATTGAGTGCCTTCTCCGCAACGAAGGTTGGCTACCATGGATCGCCATTGGATCGCCATTCTACTCTGTTTCTTGCTTTGATGGAGCAGGCTGTCATAGATTGACTTGTCCATCATTTGACGTTACTCGTCCATGTTAGTCATGGTCTGCCTCTGCCTCTTTTACCTTGTATTTTCCCTTCCAATATTACTTTTAGTAGGCTGTTGTGTCTTTTAACATGCCCCAAAAATTTCATTTGTCTTGTCTTAATTGTATTTAGTAGTTCTCTTTTTATTTTTAGTTGTTTTAAAACGTCATCATTTGTTATCTTTTCTTTCCATCCAATTCTACCTATTCTTCTATAAATCCACATTTCAAAGGCTTCAATTTTCTGTTCTGTTTTCTTGTCTAATGCCCATGTTTCTGCACCATACAGGAATATTGAGAAGATGTAACATTTTGCTATTCTTAGTTTCAGCCCTGTTGATATTTATTTTGTTGTTAGTATATTTTTCATGGCATTAACATTACTTTTTGCCATACCTATTTTTTTGTTTACTTTCTTCAATTTCTTCACTTATAAATATTAGTCATGACTCAGGACCATATCACTCATGATCTGCTCTACTTTCATAAAGTGCCCATAAGGTGAAGGCCATATTAATGACTCCAGAATGGAAACAAAGACATATCAGTATCTGTGAGAAATATTTGTGGTGTTTTGAAGTTGAAAAGCTTCCTATCAAGAAATGTTACTGAAAATGAAACCTGGGTCTACTATAACCAACCAGAAACATAAGAGTGAGTCACCAAAAATGTTCTGCACGCAGTTATCTAAAGAGATTATGCTAACTTTTTTTTATGATGAAAGAGGCATAACTTTTTCATACTGCATGTCAGGAAATGACATTGTCACCAGTGTTTCATTTCCAGATCTTACAAGAAATCATCTCAGACCTGCAGTGAAAAATAAATTACCTGGATTTCCGAGTATAGCTATTTTTCTGCAGCATGGCAGTATCTAACCCCATACTTAATAATTAAAATGATGGTAAACATTTTTGAAAAACACAGATTTTAGATATCTCTATTTTCTATTTTTATCTCATGTAGATCAACTTGTCCAAAATTGGTAAAATTTTCAAAGCCAGATTGGAATTACTCCCTCAAAGCCAAAATATGAACCCATCTTGGAAAGTGCATAAGTTATTGCTTACTGACCTGAACACACAGGTAGAGATAATTATTATTTTTTAAAGTCTTTATTTACTTAGCATTTTAAGTTTTTTATATATATATTTAATTATATATTTTTAAAAATTTATATAATTAATTAAAATTATAGTTAGTTGACAGGCTTCGGTATCACTGCAAATGAAATAAATGCATAATTGCTCAACAGCCTGTGCCAGTGGAATCATCCGAATTAACATCTCATCTCATTGAAGGATCCAAACAAAAAAAGGCAGCTGCAGTCCCCATCATAACAGCCATAGCATATGCCAAAAGGCATAAGGCATGCCCACAATGAAAGTGAATGCAACCAAACTGTCCTTCGTCATACGATATCATTCATCTTTAGCATTTGTTTATTACTACATTACACTTTATAACATTATAATTAATTCTCAAAGTGGCCAACACAAATGGGAACTCCTAAAAACATTAGAAAGAGACAACAGATATTTTTCTGACACATTATGAGAAGATAAAAGTTGGAATACTTTGTTACAACTGATAAAATAGAACAAAGAGAGATTGCAGATGACAAAGAGAAAAGGTACTAGATAGCTTTGTGTCATGAAATGGAAAACAGTCAACAACAGAATTGATACAATACATTGGGGACAGAAAATTATGAAAGGACATGATTGTCTGTGCCAACTGGTATGGCACAAGACGATAATGAGTTAATTATATATTTTATGAATAAAAAGAATGTTCTAAAAGAGGGAAAGCCAAAATTAAAGCTTACGTCATTGTTACCGACATTATGAGGAAACAATCATCATTTCTTTGGCTAACCAATGAGAAAGGAACAGCTGAAATATATTGTGACAACTGGGAAAATTGAGGGATGAAGAGATAGAGAAGAGAAAAAATACCAGACAGATTAAGAGAATGGCTTGGCAGAAGGTCAACAATAAAATTGATAAATAACTTTCAAGATCGAAAGATGTGGAGAGACATGATCACCTATGCCAGCAGGCATGGTACTTGATGTTGATGATTGATGAGAAGGGAACAGCTCAAACATATTGTGACAACTGGAAAAATTTAGAAATGAAGAAACAGAGGGAAACAGAGAGAAAATGTACTAGTCAACTTAAAGAATGTCATAGCAGAAGTTAACAGAAAAAGAGAGTTGCCCCGAATAGAGCTTTATGGCGAGATACAATGCAGGTTTGTGCATAATCTGACACTTGGTAACAAAAATTATCAGACATAGAGAATCTAAAATTTCTGCCCTGTGTGCCATCTTGGCCTGAAAGGACAATAGAGAGATGTGTGTTAGAGAACAAATTATATTTCTTTCAGTATTCAATGCCACTGCAAGAATTACAAAAGACAGTAACAGTTATACAGGAAACGACATTACAGATAATGACAATACTTCAGACGAGCAAAAGTTAGATAGATTGCAGTACTAAACTCAGTTTAATTCATTTTCATGCTATTACTTCTCATAAACACACAGTACCCAATATATAAGCCTTGTATTTTTTAATAATTTTGTTTATTAAGGTGATAAAAGCCTGTCTTTAAATGATTAGGGAGCCCGGTAGAGAACTGGTCTGTTGAGTACAAATGGTCAGGTTCAAATCTAATCAATACCTTTTTAGTTCACATAGCCTTAAATATGTACCAAGAGTTTTTTTTCTGGGAAAGAAAAATTGGTGTTTTATTTATCACATTATCCAAAATTGTTCTACAATTAAAAGATATACGCAACACCCTATTCCATATGTGTCACCGGCCATGATTACATTAAAAATATTCTATTTTCTTTGGCGGACTTAGGCCATTGTTTTGGTAAACATTTTTTGTTCTTGCTGTATTAATTGTTAACATTTTTAGTTATGTGTGTAAATTAATTCTGAACTTTCAGTTTATTTTATAATGTTTATAAATATAAACTTTGTAAATGTAAACTTTAACTTTTAAAATACAAACTTTGTTTGTAGATAAATAATTTTTTTTTCAATGATGCAAGTTTTTCTATGTTAACTTTTCACATAAATTATTTTATAATTTTCTTTTAGGAGAAGTACTCTTTTAACTTTAACTGCCGGTTGTCCAAAGACCAGGATGAGCAGGATCTGATGAAAGAGCTGCCAGTAGTCAGACCAGGTCATGAGGAAGAAAGTTTGCCAGGTATGGTTTGTTCTTGATCTAATGTCATTGGATCTAAATAAATCTCTTGATCTAATGTCATTAGATCTAATTAAATCTCTTGATCTAATGTCACTAGATCTAATTAAATCTCTGATCTAATGTCATTAGATCTTATTAAATCTCTTGATCTAATGTAATTAAATCTAAATAAATCTCGTGATTCAAAGTCAGTGTCCTGTGGTTTGGAGCCATCTGGCTTTTAATAAAAACTCATCATTATGGTGGAATGCAAAAGTTTTCCCGATGTTCCAATACCTGATGGATCTATTATGTTTATTCATTCTAGGAGTGAGTGCTGTGCAAAGTTGTCTGTACCATCAGGCTCCGCCATTGCAAAGTTGCATTAATTTTGTATTCTTGCAAAGTATAACTAAGCAAACGGATGGAGACCGACTATATTCACTTACATAAAATGATAAATGATATACAGGTGTATTTCAGTTATATAGGTCATCACTTTATGAACACTCGTAAGTAATTACATACACATATTCGTATTGTCAACATTCCTCAGTTTAAGGACTTGCTTTGTGAACACATTCATATTCTTATCAACCGCAGGGAAGTTTGTACTTGGCACATAAAGTAAATAATTAAAATGTCATGCATAAATACAAGTGGACAAAGAGATACAATTAAGACAATGTCACTGGATAGGACACGCACTGCAAAAACCAACAGAGAGTACTATACGGCAATCCCTTTTTTGGAATCCCCAGGGGATTAGACAAAGAGGAAGACCAAAATATTCTTGGAGAAGACAGAGTGGAAGTAAAGATGAAGAGGATGGGAAGATGTGGAATGATCTTATAAGAATGGCAAGAAACAAAACAGCTTGGAAAGTGTTTGTTTGGAGACCTATGTTCTACGAGGAGCTGAAAAGAAGAAGATATAAATATAATTAACTCAAGATTATGATAGGAGCCGTGACAGCTCAGTGGTTAGTGAACTGGACTACAAAGGACAAGAGGTTGGGTTCGATCCTGATCGACGGGTTCCAGGCTTAAATGGGTGCTGGATTTTTTTCTGGGAAAGTAAAGCGGCATGGACGTAATACCAACCACATTACCCCAAAAATCATGTGCCGAAGGTCTGTAAAAATTATGGTCACTAACACCATATTCCCTATACGCCACTTGATGTGACGGGGCCCTTTACTTTTTACTTTTACAAGATTATGATACCGTCATAAAAATTACCACCTCAATGTACACATTTTTTAATTTTGACAGTTTGCTGTGGGCAAATATTTCCCCCCCACCCCTATACCTTCCTAATTACTACTTTCAGTGACCAACCTCTGAGTGTTTGATTTGTTTCCTTTGGTGTTGAATTTTTTTTTTTCAAGTGTTTATTAAAAAGTATGACGGTATTGTAGAAAGGGCTATTTTTCTTTAAATATGATTTTGGCCAATTTTCAATAAATTTGTTTTTTTTTTTATCTCTACCCCTCTCCCCCCCCTCCCCTTTAAGAAGAGGAAAATCCCCTCGGCTGTTGGTGCAGACATCAAACAAACCTTTGTAGCATGGTATAACCATCGGATGACACTAGAAGAAAGCCGAACATATGGTTTGAATGACAGACGGCTGGTTGACGTGTATATAGACAATGTAACACTTCCAGTATCGGCAACATCATGTGGTTGAATTTCATGCTATATATTGAATGTAGACCAGAAAATTATTACCGCATCTGATTCCCATGTCTCTCCTAGTGTAAACACACAGCTGTGTAGCAAAATTCAAAGAAAATCTTATTTTTCGAACTCCAAATGTAAAAGTATTAAGTAGTAGTAATTTTTACTACAGTATTGTGAAAATGTGACCCACAGATAGCTATTGTAATCTAGAGTTACAAAAATGTTAAATGTTGGGTTGAAAGAAAGTACAGTGGAACCTATCTTCGAATGTTCTATTAGTTCAAACACTAAATTTGTAAGAATTTTTATCCAGAGTTTGAGCGATGCTTCTATGATCTAACTGCACATGCACAGGCACCATGAAAAGAGATATCTGTGAATACATTTGATGATTTTATTGTGCACACAAGTCATCTTCTGCATTATGCTTGTTAGCGTCCAGTGCTTTTTAAAAAATATGTTTGGTGTGCTTGATTATATATAATTATTGTCTACTGTATATAGTATCTGAAATGAGTGTGGAAACAACAAAGCCCAAGAGGAAAGATTGTTATATCAATGATTAGAGTGATATAAAGAACATATCTTACAGCAAGAAAGCGTTACATATGCAGTGTATCTAGAAAAGATGGAAAGGGAACCAAAACCCTCAACCAGTAATGCTAAGAGGCAGGAGATAGAGAGAGAGAGAGAGAGAGAGAGAGAGAGACAGAGAGAAAGAGAGAGAGAGAGAAAGCCAAAAGTCAGTTATTTGATGTGTTTATGGAAGTGAACATCCCTTCCAAACAGTAGCCTTACTTTTCCTCTTCATCAGTCACATGGGACATCACCACTCCTCACTAATTTACATTAAATGCAATTTTCATTTTACCTTATAGAATTTACATATTTTATTCATTGTTTTTATGTTTTAATTTATTATTTAGGACATTTAATTATGTTATCTTTACCTTAATGTATGTGTATTTGCTGTTATGTTTATAAAATTCATTACTGTTGAGGATCTATCTCTAACGAACATCAAACAGTTTGAAGATTGCATGACCAAATGGAATCTATTAAGTTTGAAATATGAGGTATCGTTGCAATTAATTAAATGTTTTATTTTGAACATGTTTTTTTTAATGAAAAAAAATCTGGTAATGTTACAATTTTTTTTTCATATATGTTTTGCACTGGTTTTAATCATTAAAAGTTGGGATCTACAGTAAATTTCTTCTACATTTCAAATATTTCTTTCTCCAGTTGTGACATATTTTGTCACTGTTTACACTGGCAAGGACCCGGGCTCAGAAACTAATGCTCAAATCTACATTACCATGTTTGGTGATTTTGGAGATTCTGGCAAAAGAGAATTGAGAGTTTCAAATAGAGGTCAAAAGTTCCAACAAGGGCAGGTTTGTTTATGCTTAAATAACTGTTAAATTGACACAAGAACTATAAGGCAATTCTCCAAGGTGAACCGGCTGCGGTCACCAGAGTGGCAAAGGACGATACCAGTGATATGGAGGCTGTTGTCACAGGGGCAAAAATGACATCCATATCACAAGTATCGTCCATATCACAAGTATCATCCATATCATGAGTATATTTTGTCACTCCAGCCGATTTGCTTTGGAGAATTGATAGTCCAATTGGGTTCGCTGACCCCATGAGGCATGAATGTATCACACTCGTACACATAGTGTCCCATGGGTGCTCCTTCCCTATTGAATATTGTACTCTTCTGCCCATGTATGAGCACATTATATATGCACATGCTATGCTATACTATGCTATTCATAGCTCTCCTCTACTAGATGACACTGCAATACTTCGGTGTTCTCCTGTATCTCTTTTGTCTGGGCTGCTTACTTTTGTCCAAGGCATTACCCTTTCCACCTGCACTACTCGGTACATTACCTTTTGTTGTTCTTAGGGAACCCCACTCTGAGACATCTCACTCTTTCCTCCTTTTGAGTGCCCATTGTTCTTCTAGTCTATTCTTTCTCCTTTGTGTATGCACACAAGGTGGACACTTCTGGGGATGTAGGCTGTATGTACACATTTTCACATGTGTGTGTACGCACACATATGGGTGTAGCTGTATATATATATAGTTATGCGCATATGTGTATGCATATGTTTCTCTCTCTCTCTCTATGTGTGTGTGTGTGCGTGTACGTGCGCATGCACGTGTACATATATATGTATATATATATAGATATATATGTGTGTGTGGATATGTATAAACATTGCCGGTGTTATGGTAGTTGATGTAACCTAGACAATGTCCCCCTACATAATTTTAGAACCTTTAACCTGTTTTTGACCCGCCCATCGGCTGGATAACTGCCTATCCCGCACCACACGCTCTTTTTCCCTCTGGTCATGATACAGGGAAGTCATTTTTATTTTTGCTCCTTGTACTGGTTTGAATTTATTTTGTTTTGGATGCTTGATTATTAGTCAGCTATGTAGGGTTAATTTTATTTACTTACATATTTGTGTGTGTGTCGTTTGTTTGTTCCTGCTGAAGGCCTATTGTGCCGAAACGTTGTCAAATTTGTGTCGTCTTTTAATTACGTTAAACAGCAGAACTTAAAAATACCTGCAGATATTATTACATGGCATTGAGCCGAAGGGCATCAGCTCAAAGGTTACTGGATCCATAACAACAACAACAACAACAACAACAATTACGTAAAGCTATTTTTGTGGTTTCATTTCTCACTGCAATGTCACAATTTTATGCATTTATTTGTATTTCTTTGCCTTTACCCTTTACTCCTGAAGTCTATTCTATGAACAGGTACCCACTAGGCAACAGGGGTTTATAATTGGAGTTGACCTTCTCCTAGATGCGTTGCCATTTTTAGGCTAACAGGTCACATCTACCCGGGAATGAAGTTAGGATGCCTCCAACTAATATTTTTATTACATCCCTGTTAAAAAGGAATTATGCTAATTTTCTTTGTAAAATAAAAGAAAATTGTATTTGACTGCTGAATTAGCAGAAAGACGAGACAAACAATGAGGTTTCAGCGCAAGCTTTCATCAGGTACAAAACAATAAATACACAAAGATCAACACAATAGGCAAATACTATTCCAAAATAAACAAAGAAATAGAACCAAACACTGATCCTGAGAGCCAAACACTGATCCAAAAAATAGCAAAAAGAAACTGTGGCCAGGATTTATGTAGCTGTTGGTTACATGATTAATAGACAATAGGGCGGGTATGTTCTCTTGAGCTCTTCTCAGGGCCCCTCATAGTATTTAATATTTTATAAATGTTATGGTTGCACTTATCTCATTAATTTTCACTAATACCACATTGTAGCCATATAATTACCTAGTGGAAAGTGCTTTTCTTTTTATTTCAAATTATTTTTTTGCAGAACTAGAAGTGGACTGCATTAACATAAGTTTATGAAATCAAGATTCTTGTAGCTTGAAATAGTTTCATAACCACTAGTCTGAAAAATAAACATCCAACTTAGTTTTTCTTTATTAAAAGCTAAGTGTGAAGCTGTTTAAATTAAAAGCACAATCTGGCTATGCCAGATAATTTATGTTAAGATCAATAAATTTGGTTCTATCTGGGATGAAAAAAAAAATCAAGTTAAAGCCCACATTTCATGGCAAAATTTAAAACAAAATTAAATTCCCAGTTTCTATCTAAAGCACAAATAAAGATATAGTTAGTTATACTGTTGGGAACAGACAAATAATTGCAATGCTGCGGTAAAGCTGGTAGCAAGGAGCCAGTAGTGGGGTGTGGTAGACACTCCAAGGTATGGTGACAGCTTTACTAGGAAGGAACACAACACAGTACTGACGTTTCGGCCTGTTGTCTTTTTCAGAATACAGGGACAACGACAACAAATGGTGAAGCACAATTATCTAAAACTACATGTTAGATGAACAAGTGGAGGGAGAGGAAAGTAGGATGTTGAAGTAGAGATAAGAGAGAGAGAGAGAGAGAGGTGTGTATGCTACATGAGGAGAGATGGTATGAGCAGTGAGATATAAAATAGAAAGATGGGGAAGAACACGAGACTCAAGAGTCGAGCTACAATAGTAAAAAGAGAAAAAAATGTATGTATCATAAAAAGTTTATGAAGATAACTTAGCTTGAGCTATTATCATATACTTTTTATGATACATTTTTTCTCATTTATCACACCCCACTACTGGCTCCTAGTTATACTGTTGCCATGTTTAAAGTGATGATTTAAAAATCGGTTCCTTCTACCTTTATTAATACATAAAACAAAACTTATTACAGCATTTTACCGAAAATAGTCATTATTATCTAGTGAAAATAGATACAGACTTCACATTTGGGCAATTAGTTAGTACAAACATTTATTGAAAAGTAAAATAATTTTACATTTTATTTTCTTTCTCTCTCTCTCTCTCTCTCTCTCTCTCTCTTTCTCTCTCTCTCTCTCTCTCTCTCTCTCTAAGGAGTCAAGTCAAAGAAATGCATACAAATGCAAAGCTGCTGTAAAGTTGAATGGTTAAAGTTTTACAAAATACAAAATTAATGGAAGACACAAATTTGAATGACATTTGGCTTAATGAAGTTAAAGCTTTATGAAAGCTTTATTACTTTAGCTTTACTGTTAAGCCAAAATGGCATTCAAATGTGTCATCCATTAATTACGTAATGCTTTAACCATATCATTTTCTATATTTTTATTTCATTTCTCCTTTTCTCTCTCTCAACAGTCTGACACTTTTGAGATTGAAGCTGTGCATCTTGGCAGCCTGAACAAAATTCTGATTGGTCATAATGAGACGAAGTCAAAGGAAGGCTGGTTCTGTGACAAAGTAGTGATTAGAGAAGGCAAGACGGCAAACATGGAGTTTGTATTTCCTTGTGGAAGGTAGGTTTTTGAATGAAAAGGTAAGAAAAATTGTTTGTTAAAAAGTCATAAATAACTTCAAGATATTTAAATAAATTACATAAGGGTTAGAAGCCAGAATTATCAAGATTAATATTTACTCTACATCGCTTGGTGGTGAAAGATATATACAGACTCTTCTTTATTCTGTTTCCTGAACTGTTATTCAGAAAGTGGCATGAGAGAAATTACTTGGCAAAATAGTATCTGGCAGTTACTATTGAAGGTGGACAAAAGAAATAACAATAAAAGCTGGCCTTCTTTCAGCTTTCTGTACAGGATGTAAAAGTCCACATATAAAAGGCCATATATGTATAATGAACAATGAAAATGAGAAATTCTGTTGTCAAATAGGCATGATATATAAAAGCAGAGGTAAAAAAATACATCAGGTCACCTTTGTCTATGTCCTTGGCCATGCGGGAGTATGGGGAAATGTAAGAGGAGACAGGTTGGCTAGCTGTTCTGTCATTGAAGACGGTCAACCAATGGATTGTGCAGACATCACCAGTGCCCTCTGAGATGTGGGTTGAGCACAGGACTTCGACAACCATGAGTTCACATCACTCATTGGGATGAAAGAGATGGGAGTTAAGATGGGCACAGCTAGAAGTGAGAAACTTAGTGGGTGTATAAGAAGACTTATTAACTAAAACAAAAGCAAATGCTGTCACATACCAGCTTTCACCATTGCTAAGACATCCAAACATTTCTATGCCAGCTAAACAACAAATGATAAATAACATTTTCATACCAACTTTGTGCTATGAAAGTCAAACATGGACCCTTTCTAAATCACATTTAAGAAAGATCAATACATGTGAGATGTGATGCTTGAGAAAAGTAACAAACAACACAAGAAGAGATAGAATACCAAATGAAACCATAAGAAAAATAGTAGGAGCAAAACCCTGCCAGGAATATATAGAACAACAACAACTTAAATGGTTTGGCCACCTGGTCAGAATGAATCCTTATCAATCACCATCAAGGGCGTTCTTCTCGAGAATGCATGGGAAAAGACCAAGAGGAAGACCCAGATGAAGATGGATAGATGCAGTGACAGAGACATGTAACAACAAAAGAAAATCACTAATTCTGACAATTCGAGCAGCTCAAGAATGACAAATGATATAAACCACGACACCTTTTAGGTACCAGTGAAAAGAGAAAAGAAGAAGAAGAATTAACTAAAACAGAACTGGAGTCGTCAGTCGCTGGACACTGCAGGGATTTCTGAGGAGGGGATCTGAGCACCTATGGACATGTTTGAAGTGCAATGATGATGACCCGCAAATAATTCTATAACTCAATATAAAAACAGTTCTTAATCTGTGATCAGCAGATCAAGGGGCATCCCAATATCATTATTATATTTCAGCACAGTCTTGAAGTAAAAAATGTTGAACTGTTAAAATTAATTTCTACAAAAATGTGACAATCACAAGATATGATTATTGTGTGTTCAAAAATAAAAATATACATCACGTTGGTGATGGGTTATATTTCAGTGTTTGTGAATTTTTTTTCATCATCTTCATGGTTTTCATCATTGGTATGTGCCATACCAGTTGGCGTAGGAGATTATGTCCTGCCACAATTTTCTTTCCACAGTTCATCAATTCTGTTGTTGACTATTTAATTGCTGAGGACACTGAACATTCTTCTGAGAAGTCCCGTCTCTGTGGCTTCTAATTGTCTTTTCATTTGTTTGTCACCTGTCCCTGATTTGCTTCAATTAGTCAGAATTAGCTCTATACAGAACCAATGAACTCTCTTTCTCACTTCTATTGACATAGACTTGTTGTACAAGATGTTTTTTTAATTTTATGAAATGCTATTTTTGCATGATCTATTTTGCTTTTTATTTCTGTGGTGCATCTTCCTTCTGATTTGATTATTGTGCATTTTTTAACCATTAGTTAAAATCACTGATAGTAAAGGTGATATAGAATATCAAAATATCAGTGATTAAAAACAAAAATCATAAAATATGAGATGAAATGTTTGTAAAAACCATGAATATAACCACAAAGGACAAAATTAGAAATTATGACACTAGAAAAATTGTTGGAAATACACCCTACATCAGTAACACAGAAGAACATAAATTAAAGTGGTTTCATCATCATCATCAAGTACCATGCCTGCTGGCATAGGTGATCATCATGTCTCTCCACAAGTTTCGATCTCGACAGTTATTTATCATTTCTGTTGTTAACCTTCTGCCAAGCCATTCTTTTAAGCTGTCTGGTATCTTTTCTCTTTGCTTCTTTCTTTTTCTTCATCCCTCAATTTTCCCAGTTGTTACAATATATTCCAGCTACTCCCTTCTCATTCTATCTATCTATTGACCTTTTGAGCCGTAGCCGGCCCATAGGGCGTAAACCAAGAAACTCCTTCTGTATCAGGTCTAAGTTTCATTAACAAAATCGTTTTTATGATAGCGGCTTGTTAAACCTCTGATAAAGAGTTCTATACCAAGCCGGAGAAAAATAATTCCTCCATCTTGGATACAACCGGAAACACCCATATTGTTCTTCTCATTACATGGCCAAAATATGATGATTGTTTCTTCAATATTTAAAATTAGCTCTCTTTTTGCTTTGGCCTCTTTCAGAATGTTTTCATTACTCTTCTTAGCTGTCCATGGTAGTCTCAACATTCTTCTGTAAAACCACATTTCTACAGACTCCAGTGATTTTCTTGTCTGTTGTCCTATTGTCCATGATTCACATCCATATGTTAAGACTGGTTCTACATAACATTTAAGAACTCTTTTTCTTATTTCTATTGTCAAAAATGGACTGCACAGTATATTCCTCAGTTTTTGGAAAGCTGCTTTTGCCTGAGCCATTCTGCATCTCACCTCTGTTGTACACCTACTATCTGAGGTTAACAATGTTCCCAGATAGTTAAATTCATTTACCTGTTTTAATATTGTTCCACTTGTCTTTATTTTACATTGCAGGAATGTCTTTTTCTTTGTTACTACTATTACTTCTGTCTTTTTGCTATTAAGACTGAGTCCTTTAAATTTGCTCTCTTTCACTATAATGTCCAACATTTCTTGTAACTTAATTTCACTCTTAGCGATTAAGACTGTATCATCAGCATACCTTAGATTATTTATATTGTGACCTCCAATTGTTATTCCAGGCATGCCCCTTATGGATCTTAAAATAATCTCACTATAGATATTAAATAAATATATATATATATAAGAATGTAGCTGTTAAGTTAGGAACACATATCTTCCCATCCATTAACTATAGAAAATGAGAAACTTTTGATTATCAGCTCTGTGATCATGAATAGAAATGGCAATGATAATCTTAATAATCATAAATGATGAGAAAATTGACAATTTCCCTTTTTTCAGGTGGTTTGATTCTGGAATGGAAGACAGGAAAATTGAAAGAACTCTTTTGATTCAAGGTATGTGAACTTGTTTCAATTTTTGAACTCCTGACATATCCAGCAAAATTGATTTTCTTATGCATGGTAAAAAAAATGCCCACTTTTTACACATTTTTAAAGTTATCTTGCAGTTCATAACAGCCAAAGTAATAGTGCTGGGTTTTTAATAATTATATTGCAAAAATGTGTTTTCAATGATGAAATGTTAATTATTGAAGTTGTCTTACTCTTTTGTATGGTCAAAAATAAAATAATTTTGTTATATTTGTTTATGCTAGACTGAGCATACAAATGAATTGTACATTTATTGATAAATTTGGTTTCGTTTTTAATAATTTTGTCTGCCAAGCAATCATCATTAAGGTGTTCATTTTGAAAGGAAAAATTAAATTTATTGTACAAATTTTGGTTTCATCATAATATTATGTTTTTTGTTATGTATAAGTAATCACTTATTAGACTTGTTTATTAAATATTGCATATAATTAGTACTTACTAAACTTGAAATGTTTAAGATAGTAAATCTTTGTGTTGTTTATCAGCTGCAACTTATTAAATGACTTTTGTTAAGCAAACAGACATTTTGTTATTTTAAACAAAATATTTCTGTGCTCTCTTGCAATGCATTGGTAATCAAGGTCCTCTAACTTTTTGTATCTATTTCTGTTTGCATGTATTGTCTGTAATCCTAAAGAAGGCAATTTTTTAACAACAGCATTATGCCATGTTTATGTCCTCTCATGACAATAAAACCGCAACCATACCTTTAGCTCGTTTTCTTCTTTCCTCTATCTCTCTTTGTCTAATGTCAAATGACCCTCATTAACATATTCCATACCAGAATCACAAAATCTGGCTCTAGTTGCTGCTGCAAACATTTCAGGAGCAGCACTTTTGTGGCTTTTAATTTGTTGACGTTTCCGCAATTATTTTATGAGCAGTTGTCCAAACAAGACATATTTTTTATATCAATTTTGATTTGTCTTCTCGCTGTTATTTCAAATTTTTAAAAAATTTCAGAAAAAGGCCTGGCATGTTAAGCCCATTGGTAGCAAGTGTGTTAAGATGATAGGTCTTCTGTTGCACATCAAGGGTCTTGCATCTCCCTTTCTCTAGTAAATGCTTTTTCTACTAGATCTACTAGTTTCTGTTCACTGTGTCTTCTGAATAACCCAACAAGATAGTCTCTCTTGGTCTTCCTCTACCTTTCTTTGTTTATATTTTTCTTGTGATAAACAAGTTCTCCAAATTCTTCTTTTAGTGCAAAGTGCTAGATAATATATATATATATATATATATATATATATATATATATATATATATATATATATATATATATATATATATATATTTTAATGGTTCCTACAGCTCACTGATTACACACACTTCTTTTCTAGCTTCTCAAATCTCACTCCCTCTCATTATTTTGCTCCTTATAGTCAAATGCATGCTTTTGAAGATTGCCTTATTACTTAGTGTCTTGCTAATTGTCATTTATCTTTTGAGTAATATCAATATTTTTATCTTCGTCCAATGTTTCCAAAAATTAATGTTTTTATCAAGAAAGTCTGGTCAGATTAAGACAAGATATACTTTCAAGCATCTTTATAGGCAATTGCCTCATCTTAACTCAAGTAGTGAGTTATCCATAATGTAAAATTCACTGATTTACAATGATTTTGATGCCTTGCCCTGGCTGGTCTATTTGGAGTAAAGGCACCAAGATGTATAGAGATGTGAAGCTGCTGTAAAGTTGATGGTAATGATGATTTTTAAAAAAAGAGAAGAAAAAAGTGGTATGATAACAGCTTTATGTGGTAATTAACAAAACAAAAATCGACGTTTCGGCCAAGTAAGCCTTCAGCTGGAACAACAAACAACAACACAAAAATATATAAGGATGTGTACACAAATATAACTACATGGCGATAATATGCTAGATACTCGAGAAAGGAAATAAAAAAAGGTCACTTCCCTGTTTTCCAGAGCGTAGTCAGCTTCTGAATGAGCTAAAATTAGGTGGGATGACCAACTATATATCTCACTGACCAGGCAGTCAGGTGGGAGGATGAAAGGGTTCTAAAGATATGGGGAGGTGGGTACAAGAAACGTACAAACTGTGTGTATCTAACTCTGTGTGTGTACAATGAACAGATGTGTAAAAAAAAAGCATGTGTACCTAACCATACATGTGTGCAGACAAAATCCGTATATATTGCCACAAAGCACACAAAAGAAAACCCGAAGGTGTCTAAATGTGCCAATACATATGCAGATAAATATACATACATGAATAGGTTTGGTAGCGCATGGGAGTAAAAAATGTGTGGTAGGTGTCCTATGTGTATGAGAGCAATATGTTCATCCCATGGAGGGGACAGCAAACCCAACGGGGCAATGAGGCAATTCTCAATTGATTGAGGCTTACTTGGCCGAAATGTCGACTTTTGTTTTGTTAATTACCACGTAAAGCTGGTCTATTTGGTGGCCTGCTCTGTCTTCTTGCATCTTCAGTTGCCATCAGAAGCCTACCACTGGCATGCCTTAAGTCCCTATTCTTGGTAAGCTTCACAATCTCTGTAAAGGAATCAGTGCCTACTGTTTTGACCTCTTTTGTCAGAATTTTCTCAGCATCTCTCACGGTCAGCTTCTTTTTCCACCACCCCCCACCCCTTTTTTCCCCCCTTTTTGAATGCTTTAGCTTGCTTTACATGGATATTATAGCATTATTTTCCCCCAACATTTTATTAGCTTGAAGCTGTTTCATTCCAAGACTTGATATAACTGAGCCATATTGTATATTCTCAGTCAGTTTAATTTATTATTGTTTTTTTTTATTTATTGAACCCCTTTTTTTTACAATAAGTAATCTATTAGTTTTATTATTTTATTTCAAATATTAATCTCTCTTTGATGTGTACAATCATTTTTGCTCCTTGTATGATCTGTGACTCTTAAATCCTTGATGCTGAATAATGATGTTAAATTACTTCAAATTATTAAATTTATTAAAGTCTTTTCTGTATTTACCACTTTGAAGAAGTATAATTTAATTTACCTGGTTTTTATCAATTGTATTTATTATATTTATCATAGCAGCAAGAAGAAGAAAACTGAGCCTCATCAGCTCTGTATTTTCTAATTTGTTCTTAATTTGTTCTTAACTTGTCATTCTGTTTCACCTGATCTTAGCAGTTTCTTTGTCATTGTAATCATCCATGCATGCTGTATGTAGTCCATGATCAAATCCCTGATCTTAGCAGTTTGTCATTGTAATCATCCAGGCATGCTGTATGTAGTCCATGATCAAATCCCTAATCTTAGCAGTTTGTCATTGTAATCATCCATGCATGCTGTATGTAGTCCATGATCAAATCCCTGATCTTAACAGTTTCTTTGTCATTGTAATCATCCATGCATGCTGTATGTAGTCCATGATCAAATCCCTGATCTTAGCCATTTCTTTGTCATTGTAATCATCCATGCATGCTGTATGTAGTCCATGATCAAATATCCCTGATCTTAGCAGTTTCTTTGTCATTGTAATCATCCATGCATGCTGTATGTAGTCCATGATCAAATCCCTGATCTTAGCAGTTTGTCATTGTAATCATCCATGCATGCTGTATGTAGTACATGATCAAATCCTGCTTCTTTTACCTTCTCTGTCCATTAATGAGCATGAGACCATTGCTGAAGGTGACACAGTAGGTGAAAGCCCACAATAAAATACCTCAAAATTGTATAATTCAGTTCTGTACAACAGTTTGTTTTACATTATGCTGTTACCAGCTATTCTGTGATATGATTTATATGACCACAATGTAAAATCTAAATATTAAGCTTCCTGTATTTATATGTGTGTATATTTATTTATTTATGTGTGAGATCTTTGTAAAGGGTTCCCTTTATGCCTCAAGGTGACGTGAGGATGTGGTGTTAGTGCCCATATTTTTTTTTATCACCAACAACACATTTTATGGGTGATGTGATTGACATCATGTGAGAGCTGCCCTATTTTTCCAGAATTAAAAAAAACCACTCTGGTACCTATTTTCAGAGACTGAGTGAGCTCCAGAACTATGTTGGTCCAAAAAAACAATTGCCAGATTTAGGAATTGAACACAGAACCTTCTAGTTCTGCAAGTCAATTCTAACCACTCAGCCACTCCAATCAATGTGCCAAATTTCTAATTTAATTCATTTTTGGTTCACATTTGGCCATGACTAAAGAAAAAAAATACATTTTAAGAGATTTTAAAAATAAGTCTAGCATTAAGTGTCACAGGAATACAAACATAAAAATTATTTTATTTTTAAGTATTTTTGTTTTACAATTTATTTTAGAACACTGCCAAGACAGGGAAAATGGAGATGCAGGCAGGTTGCGATGACATCGTAAAATTACTTTGAAATTAGTTATTTGTGCTTATTTATAAGATTACACAAACAAAGATATTGTTATTTCTGATCATTTTGACACCTGATGGAAACAAATGATAATTGTTATAAGAAACTGCATTAACATTAGCAATCAAATCTAAATAACAATTATAGTAATTAGAGCTACATAGACACTTGCTGTGTTAATACTCATAAGACATTTATGATAATTAACAACCATTTTTTTAACTTTTACAATTTGAGGATTTTCAGAAGACTTAATGAATGTTTATAAATTTAATTTGCATAATCTAGCAAATTTTGGCATAAATGTTTACATATCTTTGACAACTAGATAAGCAGAAGCTGAGGAAATAATAATAATAGTCATGACATCAGTAAATCGTACATTTGTTTTGCATGTTTTTGCCCTGAACGAATCCTTAATATTTTTTCATTCATTATTATTTAAATCAGTAGTAAAAATACATTGTTGTAGGTAATGTAGATTGATAATTAGATAATGTAATTATTGCAACATATTACTTGATGAAAGCAATAAAATATATAATATTTATATGTGTGTGGCTTGCTTGTCATCTGGACTGCTGATTCCTGTTAACCTTATATTTATTAGAAAGTTAATTATTTGTAATTATGATTATCAACATTTATTTATTATTTCTGTATGTTAAGCGCTGTTTTTTTTTGTAGGTGTAATAATATAATTACTTTACAAACCAAAGGGAGAATAATTAAAATGTAATATGTCATGTTTCACATTTGTACAGTTAGTGTGCAATTATGGCATTTGATAATGCCCTGTAGAGTCAAGGGTGAAATAAAAACCTTAACCTCTTCATTATATAGCACTGGGTATATTACTTTTATTCCAGCGCCCCCCCCCCCTCCCCCCTCCCCCAGTAAACCACTGAAGACATCCAGAAATAGAATATTTCATAACAAGTTTTAAATAAAAGTTTCTTATTATTAAATTCAACCATTTAATAGCTTTTTAAATTTTTTATATCAAAGATCATATTCAAACATTTTAATTAGCTAAAATTTGAATTATTATATAATAACTGTTAAATATAACCGTAAAGAATCAGGGTATCTTGAAAAGAGGCCAGGAAAAAAAAGAAACATAACCAACACCAATCAAGAGGAAATGGTCGTAATTTTTTTGCCATGCCATGTAAAAGAAAGAGAAAAACTTGGATATATTGAGAAAAATTTGAAAATTGATGGAAGAAGAGCTAGAGAGGAAAAAAGAGAACAAATTGAGCTGTGTGTTCAGCTTCCTCTTAGCGTCATTACTGCCTATCCCATGTTAAAAAAGTTTGTTCACTGACAGCTAAAGAGATTTCCCCCGTCATAAGATAAAAAAAAAAGAAATTCTTGAAGATTGTCAAAATTTATTTTTAAAAAACAGCTGCATTCTATTGACTCCTTCATAGTTGTTATGAAGTGCATGTGGTGTTTGAAAAAAAAATCCAACATCAAAGGAAACAAATCCAACACTCAGGGGTCACCTGGGGGAAATGTTTGCCTGTTGAATTCAAAGAATTTGTATTTTGAATTCATAAATATTATGAAGGTGTCATTATATTGGGTTAAACTTCAGCCATGCACCTTTAACTAGTTTTCTGCCTTCCTTTATATTTTTTTTTCTGTAATGTTTAATTCATTTTAATGTTATTTATATATTACTGTATATGTTCAACATATAACAACATATTACTATATATGTTCTTGGCTGCTTTACAAGCATGGTATGCATACATATATGTATATATTATACATCATAAAGTTTTATATTTTAAGTCATATAACTATGTAGCATTGTTTTATTTTTGTACTTAAATATAATACATATTATATATTTTAACATATACTCATATAAAGGAGATCAAATATTAAATATTTAAAAAAAATAAAAAGTAAAAAGGGGGCAAAAAAATATATACACACTTTAGTAGAGGTTATCTATATAATTTGTATGAAGTTGAAACAAATTGTGATAGCAATGTGAAGTGTGATATTCTTTTGAAAGATGTAGTTGCTCACATGGATGCTAGCTTCATCACTCATCAGGCAACATTTATACATTTTTGTGTGCGTGTTGGAGCGTTTATACATTTTTTACCCCATTAAATGTATTATACATGAAGAGCAGTTGATGAAAGGAAGTAGATTGTTAATGTTTACAAATAGTCCTGATTCTTTTAAATAGAACAATGAACATAGTGACTGGATAGTTTTCTTAGGTTCTGCAGGCTCTCTATCAACAAAAAAAAAAAAAAAAAGGTGTAGGTAAAAGCGTGATATATGAATCAGTATCATTGTAGCTATAAATAGATATCATGCTCTCTTTGACCAGAAACTTCTGACTGGTGTTACCTTCAGCATGAAACCTTGTAGTTATAGTGATATTCCTCATCTTTCCTAGAGCATTAATGCTGATTTCCATATTACCTGATGGCTGAGTGGGCCAAAGAAGTTTTCACAAACTTCAGGTGCTGTTCGTGACATTTCAACCCAGATTGTCTGGTCTGTGATGAGTGCTATTTGCAATTACACTGCTGTCACTTCCAAATTCTTACTCAGAACTTCTTGATACATGAACTTTAAAGCACCAGTGAAGGTCCCTATAGATTAAAAAATTGGAAAAATCAGGAATGGAGATTTTAGAAGAAAAGTAGATGTTACACCAGTTCTGAGACGCATCCATTAACAGTAAATGAAATGGTTACAAAATATAACACAAATAATAGCAAATAGCATTCAACCAGAGCATTAACAACTAGATAGAAAAACAAATCACAAAAAGATATCTTAGCAAAATATTTAAAATTGCATAAATCAGTATGAATGAAGCAAAGTGCAGAACTCTGTTAAGAGTCCTCAATTTACCTTCAATACTTTAAGCATACCTTATACACCCTTTTAAGACAAACCAGCACAAAATCATCAAGTATCATGCCTGTTGACATAGGATGTTCATATCACTCCACAACTTTCTATCTCTAAAGTTGTTTATCATCTCTGTTTTTAACTTTCTATCAAACCATTCTCTTAACCCTAAATTACGATCATATGTAAAAATTACAATCGTAGAATTAAAAAATATTTCAATTTCCACTTTGCCACTTGTGGTTGCCTTTTCCTGCCATAGACCTTCCTAATTGTTGGCAGGATTTATTCAGGAAGCATCAGTGAGTCCACATGTGTTTTTGTTTTTGAAATACTCCTGGTTCATCGTAAAAAATATTCTTCCGTGAGATTGGGCTTTTCAATTTTTATAAATAAAATATAGAAATATTTAAAAAATTGAACCAAAGGTTTACAGATCAACATCAACCTTGTCCTTCATGTAAGCTTGTTACCTGTACCCCTCAAAAGCCAGAAAAATTACAGAAAACTTGTTGTTTGGAATAAGGCTATCTGTCATGGACATAATCTTCACCTCTGTACTGACTGTGCTCCTTCATTGTTTGGATTATTTTAAAATTGAATTTATTCCTAAATGTCATTTTTTTAACATACTTGTAACAAAATTTTTTTAAATAATTTTTTCTCAAAGTTACATAGGTTGTTTTGTGAGTTGTAATTGTTATGATAGTTTCTTAAAACAGTTATGTTCAAATAAGTATCATAATCTAGGGTTAAACTGTCTTGTATCTTTTCTTTACGTTTTCAACCCAGCTCTTCTTCTCTTAAATTCACCAGTTGTTAAAATATATTCCAGCTATTCCCCTCTCATTACATGGCATTGTTTCCTTCTGGTTTGGAAATTAGCTTTCTATTTTTGCTTTTACCTCTTCTGGAGCAACGTTTTTACTCTTTTTATACCTATCTTCTTTACGACACACAGTACCATTGCTGGTGTATGTTGGGGTCATGATAGAACTAGAAGGATAGAGGTCGCTTGGTCAAAGCAGTCGCCACAACGTATGAGACTCAGGATTTTTATTTCACCCCCGATAGAAAAAATCCTTTCTGTCTACCACAGATTTCGAACACCGGTTTTTCAGCCAGTGAAACAGTGGTTTTAGCTACACGGCTCTCTTTTTATAGCTGTCCATGTTATTGTCAACATTCTTCTGTAAAGCCATGTTTTTGTGGTCTCAAGTGATTTTCTTGCTTTTTTCCTAATGTCCATGATTCACATCCTTACAGCAGTCAGAGGCACCTGACATCAACAGAAGTGAAAGACGTTTGGAGACCGAGGAGATGGGATTTCTCAGAGGAGTGTTGAGGGTTTCCTTGACAGCTAGAGAGACCAGTGGGAAAGTTCTCAAAGAGGCCAACATGATAAGGTGCTCTTAAGAAAACAATCACCATTTTTCAGGCACATCATGGGAGGAGGAGGGTTGTAATGCTTGGTTACAACTGGCAGAATACAGGGAAGGAGAGATCGCAGATGACAAAGGGTTAAGCAGCTTGGTGTCATGGCATGGTGGACAGTCAGCAGCAGAATTGATATGATGCACTGTGGATGGAGAATTGTGGATGAAGAATTGTGGAGGGACATGATCGCCCACACCTCCCGTTATGGCACATGATGATGACAATGAAAGTTTACATGCAGAATGTTAACAATTAAAACCAAACGTTTATTATGTTAAAGCATTTTGAAGTGTGGCATGAGTGTTGGAACTGACTTTACTTGGATCGGAAGCAGATATACGAATATGTTCGGAATTGGAGTTAAAAACGATGTCCTACATCATCAAGCGCTATACATTAAAAAAAATATGATGATCATCATTTTCAGGAGGACGTGAACTTCCGGTCAATATGGTGGATAGGCGGCAGGAACCATTGAAGGCTATGTATGAAAGTGTTCCTTGTTGCAGTTTCCTCATATTCCAAGTCTGGCTTGTTGCAGGAGTTAGGTGCTCTGTGCACACTGTGAGCTGTGTGTTTCATCTGTTTTGATCATGTTTCGATATTTCAGTTGTTTACGATGAGTCATGATATCGTATGACAGGGAACAGTTGGCTGTGTTCACCTTCTGTGTGATTTCGCCTTATGTCTTTTGGTATGTGCTGAGACTGCTATGATGGGGACTACAGCTACCTTTCTTTGTTTGGGAGATGAGTTAGTAATTCAATAATTGTTGAGTTCATTGACTTGTTAACTCGTTTACTCTTATTCTAATCATGAATTTAGGAGACATCTTTTTCATTCTTGCAACAATTATTTCTGACTTTTTTGCTTTTGCACTTTTAAGATCTCACGATTCTTGATACTCGATCCTTCCCATGCTATTAGATGTCACATAGGGCTTGTGGTGTTTTTCGCCACCCATATCTATCCTGGCTGAGATGTCCAATCTTATCTAATGAATGTATGCCTGCCAACTTTGCTTCTCTTATAAGTTTTCTTTTTAGTGTCTCATTAGGTCTTCCTCTTTTTTGGAATCCTGATTTTTCCCATTGAAGAGCCTGTTTTGGAATTCTCTTGTCTCTTTTCAGCACATGTCCGACTTATGTCCATCTTCTTTCCTTAATTGTAGATGAGATCTTTGGTTGTTTGGCCATTTCTCTTATTTCAATATTAATCTTGAACTAATTCCATTGTACACAGAGTATTTTTCTTAGGCATGTGTAAAGCGTTTAGTTTTTTCTCAATCTCTTTTGATGTTTTCCAGCTTTCACATGCATAAGTAAAGTGTTGATAATACGTTTGAGTTGAATATTCTAAGTTTTTTTTTTTGCATAGTATTTTTTATTTCCATATTTGCATAGCTATACTGCTTCTGACCTCTTTCTTTATTTCATCTTTTTTATCTATATTACTACCAAAATATACAGTGGTCTCCTCTTTCCAATGCCTGACGATTGAGATATACATATTGCCCCTTGGGGTATTGAGATATATTTGTTATATAATCAAGTAGCACACCGGTTGGCGCAGGCGATCATGTCCTTCCACAACCTTCTATCTACAGTGCATCTAATCAGTTCTGTTGTTGACTGCTTTCCATGCCATGACACCAAGCTATCCAGTATTTTCTCTCTTTGTCGTCCGCGATCTCTCTTTCCTTTTATATGTATATATATAGCCCTCTGGGGTATTGAAATATATATATTGCCCTCTGGGGTATTGTTATTTTTCAATTATTTTTTTTATCCTTGTTTATTTCAAGTTCTATTTTTCCCCCATAGATGATAAGGTATCTGTGATATTTTGCATCTTGCTGATATTTTCACTTAGGAGCACAACATCATCTGCAAAATCCTCAGTATCATAATCATGTGCCATACTGGTTGGCGTAGGTGATCATGTCCTTCCACAATCTTCTATTTACAGTGCATCGTATCAGTTCTGTTGTTGACTGTTTTCCATGCGATGACACCAAGCTATCTAGTAATTTCTCTCTTTGTTGTCCACTATCTCTCTTTCCTTGTATTTTGCCTGTTGTAACCTAGTATTCCAACTTTCCTCTTCTCATGATGTGCCCTAAAATGTTGATTGTTTCTTTCTGTTTTTTAGGAGCTGCCTTTTTCAGTATACCAGACCAAAAAAAAAAAAAAAAAAAAAAATCCATACAAGTTAAAAAATGTATGTAATTATAAGTCAATTTTAAGGGTGTTAAAAAATTTATATTTTTTTCTTCGCAGTATATTATATTCAGGTATTAATTAAAACATTATACATTTTAAATGCAATTTTAACTAATGCATATTTTAAAATTGTTATTTAAAAAGTTTTTATTTTCCGGGGCACAACAATGTATATTTTTTTATTGCAAAAAATTATTTTTGCTAACTTTTATAGAAGAGCATTTAATTTTGATTATAGAAGAACATTTAATTTTGAAAAGAAAAACATAGAAAGTGAAACAAATGTTCAGTAATATGATATGTCTTGTACTTACAAACCCATTTATTTTTTAGAAAATGCAGTGAAATTCTTACAAGATGGTAGGTATATTTTAGACTATCTATCAATCTGTCTATTCACTAAACAGGAATTGTAAGTTGTTTACTATTTAGCAGTAATACCAGTCTGTAGAAGTTTTACTTAAGTTGGGATAATATCCCATAGAAAGTGATGTTGATATATGAATAGACATGATGGAAGTAGGTCTTGTCTTTCTTTCTATGAGCCAGGGACATTTAAATAATATATGTTCCACAGTTTGAAGACAAGTGGAACAATATTAAAACAGGTAAATGAATTTAAATATCTGGGAACAATGTTAATTTCAGATAGTAGATGTACAACAGAGATGAGATGCAGAATCGCCCAGACAAAAGCAGCATTCTAAAAACATAAGGAAGATACTGTGCAATCCATTTTTGACAACAGAAACAAGAAAAAGAGTTCTTATATGTTATGTAGAGCCAGTAATAACATATGGTTGTGAATCATAGACAATAGGACAACAGACACAAAAATTACTGGAAGCTGTAGAAATGTGGTTTTACAGAAGAATGTTGAAAATACCATGGACAACTAAGAAGAGTAATGAAAACGTTCTGACAGAGGCCAAAGCAAAGAGAGAGCAAATTTCCAATATTAGGAAGAAACTATCATAATTTTTTTGGTCATGTAATAAGAATGAGACAACAGGAATATATTGTAACAAGTGGGAAAGTTTGAGTGATAAAGAGATAAAGGGAAGCAAAGAGAAAAGATATCAGACAGCTTAAGAGAATGGTTTGGCAGGAGGTAAAAAAACAGAGTGATAACTGTCGAGATCAAAAGTTATGGAGAGACATGATCATCTACGCCAGCAGGCATGGCACTTGACGATGATAATGATAATGATGAAGCCAAAATATATACAGTTCTTAGTTGAAACAATGTTCATTGATCTCTCCTGTATAGTAGATTAATGTTATCTTTGGGTCTTCAAAAATAATGGATACATATATCAGCCTTTCATTCCAGATATTCAACACTCAGCCACTCTTCATACACTCAGCCACTCTTCATACAAGTAATTTTTAATGATCTCTCTTATGGTTTCTTGAGCTGATGTTTGTTGTTTATTTACATTAACTGTCTTTTCACCACTGGCAGAGCCCCCATTAAGTCTGTGAGCTTTTTCAGGAAGTGAATTTTGTGTCTGTTTTGTTTTCAGTTTTCACTCGCATCCTCCACATTTTGCTGAGAGTGCCCTTTAGTGTTAGTGGGTGTCCCTCACCAGACAGGCAGATATTTGAAAGGCTCTTTGAGGGTATCTCCAGAATGAAATAAAAGCAAAATTGGGCTACACAGCAAAGATGCAAACATATATTTATGATGTAAAATTATTTTTTATTTTTCTGTTTGCACGTCAACCAGATATGGTTTTTTAAATAAGAAATCGCTTTTGTGTTGATTTTTTTTTAAAAGTAATTACTTTTGATAATGTTTTAAATATATTTAATTTTTTTTTTTATTATTTGCTTGTTTGTTTTTTTTAAACTGAGAAATATTAGCAATAATTGATGTATGCAAATAATGTTTACTGATATAATTACATACTTTTACCAAATATTTTCCACAATAAGCTGTTTTTTTTAGTGCTGTGATGAATAATAATAATACTTTAATTATTATGTGTCTTAAGTGTTGCAGAGAGAATTGTACCATTAAACATTTGTTGGAATAAAAGGCCAAATAATCTTTTTTTTTATATTTGTATCCATAAAATAGTTAAAGGTTGACACTCAGAACTCACATTTTTGGCTCAGAATTACTTGCTACTGAATGCTGCTCAAAATGTTAACATTTGCATTTAAATTATTTTTAATGGCCAATAATTCCATAATAAAACAGAAAGAAGTGATGTGTAACTGAGTAAGGCATGACTTACTAATTAGAAGTTTAATCTTTGAAATGTGTGTATAGTTATGGTTATGATTATTCGAAGGCCCCAGTATCATTGCAAACGAACGGAAATCCATAATTGCTCAACCGCTCGTCCCAGGGGAGTCATCTGAATTAATATCTCATCGAATATCCAAACAAAGAAAGGCAGTTGCAGTCCCCATTGTAGTAAACACAGCACATGTCAAAAGACGTAAGGTGTTTTATAGCACCGACAGTGAACGCATCAGAACTGTCCTTCATCATACGATATCATCCTTCATCATAAGCAATCTGAATATAGAAACATCATCCAGAATAAACACACAGCTCACTGTGTGCACAGAGCACTATCCAGTAGCTGCGGCAGCAAGCCAGATTTGGAAAATGAGGAAACTGCAACAAGGAACACTTTTCAGGCAGTGCCTCAATGGTTCCCTATCATATTGACTGGAAGTCCAATATGTGTGTAAGAAATGCAAGAAGTAACATAAGTTAACCGGTGTAAGGGATGAAACAGTCTTTTAATTAACTTTTATTAATTTGATGGAAAGGAAGGTGGTTGAAGATTTCAACACAGAATATGTGAGATAACAAAATTTACAAAAGAATAACATTATTTCAACAGTAATAATATATTATCTGAATTGTATTGCCTGTGTAGGGGGAGGAGATTTTAACAAAGGATTTGTAAAATAACACAACCTTAAAAGGACTATAAAATGTATAATTTGGGGTGAATTAATAATTTGGGGTGAGTCAATAATTTCGAGTGAGTTAATAATTTGGGGTGAGTTAATAATTTGGAGTGAGTCTCAAATAAGTTTTGAAATAAGAAGACTACAGTAAATTATGACTGTGCATAGAAACTGAAAACTAAATGTAGGCCTATATAAACCAATTAACTTCAAAAAAATATTGTATTCTTTATTGAATGTTATTTTTTGCACAATGATCTTTATAAAAAAAAGTAAAGTACCCCCGTCACGCCAAGTGGCGTATAGGGAATATGGTGTTAGTGACCATAAATTTTACAGACCTTCAGCACATGATTTTTGGGGTAATGTGGTCGATATTATGCCCGTGCCGCTTTACTTTCCCAGAAAAAATCTGGTACCCATTTAAGGCTGGGTGAACCTGGAAGCCGTCGGTTGGGATTGAACCCTACCCATTGTCCTTTGTAGTCCACTTCACTAACCACTGAGCCATCATGGCTCCCAATGATCTTTATATATTATATAAAATAACATGCAATTTTTCTCTGTTCGACAAGACTTACAAGCATTTAAAAAATATAAAACATAATTTCAGTTTATCTATAAGAAAGTTATGCTTATAATTTGTTTTAAATATATTGTAGTTTTATCTGTAAACACATAGAGAGAAAAAACAGACAACATTTACGGATATGATTCACATTTTTTGCTAAAACAGAAGAATTTATTTATTTATGTTAGCTATATTTGTTTAGTTCAAGAGATTAAAAAATTTATTAAAATGTATAATCAAACTAGCAGCAAGCCAAGTATGAGAGACTGAATTCTAAGTTGTTATATCTCTATCTATCTATTGTCCTTTTGAGCCGAAGATAGCAGATAGCGCAGAACCACAATCTCAAAAACAGAAACCTTGCATGCCAAAACGGCACATATTGCAGAGATCACTGCTTCTAAAATCTATGGCTCTTTTTCCATAACAATACTTTTTAGGCCTACATTTAATTCTGTTCATTTACATTGTATCCTTCATCATCATCATCATCATAGGCTATACTGGTTGGCATGCACGATCATGTCTTTCCACAATCTTCTATCCACAGTGCTTTAGATCAGTTCTGTTGTTGACTGTTTTCCATGCCATGACACCAAGCTATTTAGTGTCTTCTCTCTTTGTTGTCCGTTATCTCCATTTCCCTGTATTTTGCCAGTTGTAACCAAACATTCCAACTTTCCTCTTCTCATGATGTGCCCGAAAAATGTTGATTGTTTTCTTTCTGATGTTTTTTAGGAGCTCCCTTTATGCATTGGCCATTTTGAGAATGTCCTCATTGGTCTTTTTAGCTGCCCAGGGAACTTTTTTCTTAGAACATACTTCTGAGAAATCCCATCTCTGTGGCCTCTAATCGTCTTTTCATTTGTTTGCTTTCCATGGTTTGCTTCCATAGGCCAGAATTGGCTACATATCACCAATGAAATCTCTTTCTCACTTATATTGACATAAACTTATTGTATCTTTACTCTCTCTTGAAACACATAAATTTACAACATTGATTTTTTAAAAAATATTAAATAATGTTTTTTCTATAAAACTATACATTTTTCCATTCAACTATTATGTGCTAAATAATATCAGTTTACTTTAGAAACAAGAAAAAACATCTTTCTATTTTTAAACTTTTTAATTGTCATGAACAATTATGTTTACAAATATTTTTTAATGACATTTTTAAAATTAATAATATTTTGACACAATTTTTTTAACTTCCAGAAATTAAGTAGATAGTAAATACAACTGATTTTCCTATGTGAAAAAAAAAGCTGTGTCCATTTTTAAATGTTCATGAAAATGCACTTTTATATTTTTCTGTAACTAAACAAATAATGTTACCATCTGTAAAATTGTTGTAACTTTTTTGTATGAAACATTCATTTTCAACATTTTGTGCTTAAAAAGCATCACTAATTATTCCATCTAGTTTCTGTGTTAAATATTCTTAGCATTATTTTGTAAAAAAAAAAAAAATGTATCCCTTTTTTTTTTACTGTAGGATTAAATTGTTCATAGATATTTACAATTGAAGTTTTAAAAAAAAGTTCAGTATTAATGCTTTGATTTTTTTTTCTTTCATACCCAGAATTGAAGAAATTTCAGTAAATACAAATCATTTTCTGATATGACAAATTTGTCACTATTTTCAGTAATTATGAAAATTATATTTATTTTATATTTCAGTATTAAGAAATAAATTTAAAATACTGATTTTGGTCTGTGTTTGAACAAATAAACATTGTGTATCTTCTATATTAACCAAAACAGTATTTTTTAAAATCAAATTTTAGATTCTTTTACAAAGTGTTTTTCCAAAATATTTTCCCTCATTTATTGTACATTACAAATATTATAAAAGTAGAAATAGTCAAATTACTACGCATGTATTATTGTTACAGTGTTTCACATAACAAAAATTTGCACAAAATTGAAGCTTTATTTCTCTCACTCAAAAATGACAATTTTAAATTATATAAATAAAGATTTTATGCATAAATGTGGCTGATGTTGGTATTTTTTTAATTTGTTTTGTGGTCAAGAGATGGGCACTGAACTTTTCATGCAGAGAATAATTTTATTTAAGGTCATTTTATGTCCATATTGTTGATTTAATATAATTAAATTAAACATTGCGTAGTAATTTTGGCTTTTCTAATCTAAATGTGATTTTCATGATTTTTTAATTTATTTATTACTATTTTGTTAAAAATCCAGCAGCTTTACTTTCAAAGCATGAATAGTTATGCCCTTCTAATTTTGTTTATTTTTTTTTCTGTGTGTGTGTTGTAGTTTTAATCTATGAACAAGTTGTTGTTTTCTTTAACCACTTACAAACGATCTCAAATCAATAATAATATTTAAGTTGACCAGCTTTATTATTTTATTGTTTTGTCCATTCTGGAGTCAGATCTGTCTATCCAATATTGGCAGATTCAGCTGCAATAGAAGCTGCTCAGTAATACAGCATCGAGCAAAAGACATTAATATATTACCAAATTACTGACAAATCACAATTGCTTGATACCAACCGTCTGTCAAGACGCCATAAATACATATATATTTTATTGTGCTTACTTTGTCTCCTTTGTTTACAAAATTAGTTGCATTACTCTCTGTTTCATGTCAGTACTGAACTTGTCACAAATACCACAGCAACAAACTTACTATACCTTTCCTCTTTTACCAGAAAGAATTCTGTTCATTTTCATTCACTCTTACAAACTACATCAGGCTCTTTCTCAAAAGTGGCAGTGTGTGTTCTTGTTATTTCTTCAATCTTCTCTTGTCATCACAAAGTTCTTCACTTAAAGGGTTAGAGGAAACAGTGTAATAATTCTTTATTTCTTGTGAAGAAGACAATCCTAGAGAATATTTCTGTTTTTTCTCCCAAAATAAATGCATGACTATTAGTTTAATTTTGTGCTTCCTTATGCGTATGGTAGTTGAGTCTGCATTTACCAGTTTTCAAGCTGAATTGAGTCTCAGAAAAAAAGGCCAAAATATATATATAAATAAACCTTCATGTAGAGCTGCAGTAAAGCTGATGTGCGCTAAAAAATACTTGATTTGAGCCTGATGTTGTAAATTCTCAAACTAAATATATCAGAAAGTTATGCTAGCTACCTCTTTCATTTATCTTTCTTCTGGCACTATTTTAATTTAGTCTTTATTCTCTCAGTGACACTCTGTTAACTTCAAACAGTTTGTAAATATTCCTTGTAGTCTAGTTTCTCCTTTCATGTAAAAGTAGTAAAAAAGGGTGTCCGGATGGCTTCCTGGTTATTCTTTGTTTGCTTTTATCTTCTTCATTCACTTTCATATAAAGATATCAATTTGTTGCCTAACATTGATGAAAAAAAAAGTAAAGTGTGCCTGTGATGCCTTGCGGCATATATGGGGAATTTGTGTTAATGTCTATATTTTTTCTAGGACTTTAGGGACATTTATGGGCAATTTGGTTAATGTTGTGCCAGGTTGACCTTCTTTCCAGAAAAAAAGTTGCTTGCATCAATTTTCAGAAGCTGTGTTATACTTTAAGTCATGTTGTCAGTGTAAGCCAAAAATATGGGCGCTCCAAATCTGGAAACACCTAATGACTACTTTCCTACTGTAGTTTGTGATCTATTTCCTTTCTCTCTCTCTCTCTCTCTCTCTCTCTCTCTCTCACACACACACACACACACACACACACACACACACACACACACACACACACACACACATACTCTCTCACACATGAGCACACAAGTAATTACAAGTAAATGATGGGGCTAAATAGGTGGATGAAATTATGGATCCAGCAACCTTTGAACTGACATCCTTTGGCCCAATGTAAGTATTTCTGAGTTCCCTCGTAGTCCTGTACAAGGTGTTCCATTTATCAGGCCATTAAGGACGTAGAGTTGCTCTGATATCAGTGAGCATAGACATACTTGTGTCTGCTTTTTTGTATTCTATTGATGTGATTGTTGAACTGTACATGATGAATTCTCAGTTTGAAAATGGTGGTGTGGTCTCTTCTTTTTAGGTGATTAATGTAGTCATGGGAATTTGACCTTGTCAGGTATTAAAAAATGTCTCACCCTGATTTCCCATGGCCCATCCATTCAGCTATTCATTTCTACTTTTGGAGTTTATATATGATTTACTTGGCTGTTTTTAGAGCGATGGCAGTGTGAAGTTGCATCTCTCTAGATCTTCTCTTAGTTAATGTATCTGTCTTATCATTTCCTGGTGTGTTGGAGTGTCCTTGTGTCATGTATGCTATTGAGGTTATCTATATCATGAAATGCCATGCAACGGACCAGAAGAGAGACAGATTGTAACAACTTAATGGATGACAGTGGAAACAAGACCATATGTAGAGTGAGGCAGACCTAGGACATCCTGAAAATGATGACCACAGATCACACAACGTGGAGGAATTTTGTTGTTGTCCTACAGTATGCCACAAGACAAGACATACAGATTCACTGACTGCATTTTAAGTCAGACTGTGACCAAGGAAAGAAAAATATGGACACTCTTGAAATTATACCAGATTAAAGTCTTTCTGTTCATCCATTTTTGAAAACATTTGTTTAAATCTTTATCCTCTATAAATATTGTTATATTATGCCGGAAATTAAATGAAAGATCGTAGCATGAAACAACTGGCAGCAGATTGACTACAGAACCTCACTTTCATTTGAACAGCTTACTGAAGATAAGAGAGTTTATTTATATCTACATTGAAAACTCTACTCATTCAGCAACTTAAAAGACACACTTTTTTTACTGTATTGTAGACCAAACCCAGTCCAACTAAAAATATTTAATATTAATAAGAATTATAAGAACATTTATAAATAATGACCTGAAAAGATAAATATTTCATATAGTCCCAAATATTCTTTCAAAAAATACAACCAGTTATAGAGTAATCCTTTAAAACTAAAAAGATTACACAATTTTCTATTTCAAAAACACTTTGTTTTCAATTAATTTTACAAATATAAAAATAATTTCTTTTTCACTTATGCAGCTAGCAATGTGAAAAGTATATTGATGTAACTACTTTATGAATTACTGAAAATCAATAAAACTTTAAAATTAGATTCAAAGCTGACACTGTTGCCTTTTAAGGTCTCCAAGCTGAATTTTAACTGTTTTGTCTATTCCCCATCCAGTACCACTGTGAGAGTTTTTAGTAGAGTTTTTGGGATATAGTATAGGTGTATAGAGTGAGGCAAAAGGTATGTGCTATAGCAATATAATGTAATCAGTGGTCCAGAAAGTATGCAAATCATGTTTTTTTATTAAAAATGCAAAAAGTTGGTATATCTCAGATGGTGTGGATTCTACTTGTTAAATTCCTGTGCAACTGATTTATGTGTAGCACCTGGTGCCCCATACATGAACATTATGCTAACTTGTTGATCCTTTGTTAATTTGTGATCTATGTTACCATAATACCTCTGTATCTACAACAAACAAAAGAAAAGTCAGTACGTAGGAACATATTTTGTTGCACACAGTAAATATAACTGTTCATTCTAGATCCCTATGGTGCACGAATCTAGTCTTTTCTCCAGATAATAACTTTAGTTGTATATATATCAAATTTGGTGGTCACTTTAGACTGATTGTGTGATTCATTTTAAATCAGAAACCAAAAATCCTTTGGCAATTTATCATTGTAATTAAAGTCTTAACAGGAAAAAATACAGATACACTATGTATTTCCGAGCTGTGATCGCAGTCTTATGCTACAGTCATGAGAGCACCTGCATGAAAGACATTGCCTACGAAGCTAATTTTTTTAGTTAGCTGAGTGGTAGTGTTCCCTAGCGTCTGGCTTTTCTTGGCAAGGCGCTGTGCCACTGAGTGCGGGTTCGATCCTGCTTTGGTCCATATTTTTTTCTGTTGTTGATTATTTGTCAATTTTCCGAGTGCTATAAACATACCTCTTCCTCTGAATTGATTCGCTGATTATCACCTCGGAAGTTTCCCTCTATAATAATATTCATTTATTATTATTTGTCTCCAGCCTAAACCACTGGAAACTACTATTTGTGCTGTTTCGTCCTAAATGTTTGTCTGCAACGCAAGTATTCAGCCCTACCCTATCTGGGAGATACTTGTCTTAACAGGAAAAAATACAGATACACTATGTATTTCCGAGCTGTGATTGCGGCCTTATGCTACAGTCATGAGAGCACCTGCATGAAAGACATTGCCTACGAAGCTAATTTTTTAGTTAGCTGAGCGGTAGTGTTCCCTAGCATCTGGCTTTTCGTGGCAAGGCGCTGTGCCACTGAGTGCGGGTTCGATCCTGCTTTGGTCCATATTTTTTTCTGTTGTTGATTATTTGTCAATTTTTCCAAGTCTATAAACATACCTCTTCCTCTGAATTGATTCGCTAATCAAAGTTATCCTGGCATCTTCAACAATGCATCTAGTACCAAGCTGTATAGACTAAGACATTCCCTTGGATACACTAGGTAAGTTTATGGAGATGTCTGCTACAGAGCAACATCAATTCTCCATATAACCAGGCAAAGCACCTCATCAAGTTCTCTCTTGTAAGGAAGAAATTGGCAACTGTCTATATTGTAAGCTGGAAGCTCGAATAATGTGATCTGGTCTGTCAACTGACAACAGTAACATTGTTAATGAGAACAACTTAAGAAAAACAACTATGAGCAATAGTGAGTATCTTAAATTCCAAAAAGTCATATCAACAGAATACAGGATAACAGGAATCTTTCGGCAAGGCAAATTCCTTTACTAAGCCCACAAATTATGATCTGGACTCTACCATTTGGAAAACTGCTTGCTGAATTATTCTGATTTTTATGCAATTAAAAAAATTCTTTTTACATTAAATTTTACATGACAAATTATTCAAAATAAAAACAAATAATTGTGAAAAGAAACTATCAGTCCACAATGCCACATTTGAAGAAATCAATAGTGGTCCATCACAGAGTAAGAAGTGCATATTTTCTGTCATTGTAATCCTGGTGAATAATCTTGAATCTATCTATCTATTGACCTTTCAAGCCGTCGCTGGCCCATAGGGCGTAGACCCAGCTACTCCTTCTCTTATCTAAATTTGTATTCTAGCAGTTTTCAATCCTCCTAAATATCTTTTATCAAATCTCACCATTTGTCTCTGTTCTGTGCAAGCAGCTCTATCTCATTGAGGGAGCCGATTCCTGCTGCTCTTGCCTCTCTCATCAATGTTCTTCTCAGTGTCTCTCTGGGTCTTCCTCTTTTCTTCTTACCTGTTGTTTCCCACATGAGGGCTTGCTTTGCTATTCGGTTATTATCTCTTCTCATCACATGTCCAACATATGACCATCGTCTTTTCTTGATTACTGAAGATTTTGTTGCAATTTTTTTTTACCAATTTTATTATGATTAATATTATTTCTTAACTTTTATTAAACTTTTTAATCTCCTCCATATATTTATTTATATTTATGTATGTACTATTCCAGCACAACATATTAAAACCTCAGGTAATCTGGATATAGCACATTTCTGCAAATTTGTAGTCTAATATAGGAGAAGGCAGCATATGCTTGCTAGTTTCTTATTTTTAATTTTTTTGCCAACATTTTACTAGTCCTTTTCTGCTACTCTTTTAATAAATATAATCTAAATGTTGCAATCCATTTTTGACAATAGAAACAAGAAAAAGAGTTCTTAAATGTTATGTAGAGCCAGTCTTAACATATGGATGTGAAACATAGACAATATGACAGCAGACAAGAAAATCACTGGAGGCTGTAGAAATGTGGTTTTACAGAAGAATGTTGAGAATAACATGGACATCTAAGAAGAGTAATGAAAACGTTCTGAGAGAAGCCAAAGAAAAGAAAGAGTTAATTTTCAATATTAGGAAGAAATAATCATCATGTTTTGGTCATGTAATGAGAAGGGAACAGCTGGAATATCTTTTGACAACTGGGAAAATTGAGGGGTGAAGAGATAGAGGGAAGCAAAGAGAAAAGATACAAGACAGCTTAAGAGAATGGCTTGGCAGAAGGTCAAACACAGAAATGATAAATAACTGTCAAGACAAGTTGTGGAGAGACATGATCATCTACACCAGCAGGCATGGTACTTGAAGATGATGAATCTAAGTATTGTCTTTTGTACATTTATGTTCGTTAAAAAAAAGTTTATGAGTAGTGTTTACATTTTTCAAACAAAGCCGCAACACATACTACTTCTAGGGAGCTCTGTAAAAGATATGAAGTTAAATCTTCGTTAGCTTTGTTTTGTTGACTTGTTGTCCACCCAACAGAATGTTGTCTAACTTGTTCCTCTTACTTTTTTTAGCAGCATTTATTACTACATTATTTTCTACTGTTATCACTTGATATACTAGTTCAGAAGTAAGAAAATTGCATGCATCCAATAATATCATGAGTTATCATGAAAAATCTATCTCATTGAGGGAGCCGATTCCTGCTGCTCTTGCCTCTCTCATCAATGTTCTTCTCAGTGTCTCTCTGGGTCTTCCTCTTTTCCTCATTTCGGGGTACCCTCCCTTAGCCTTTTACTCTCCCGAACTTACTTGCAAGCCCGAAATAAAACAACCCTACTGCCTTGTGGGTGAGACTTTTTAGTCAAAGGCTAGGGGAGCCAACCATAAACAAACCGAAGGAATGCAACAGAAAACCACTGTCGTAATTTCTTTGTACAATCATGAATCACAAATCTGATGCGATTGAATGCGATGATCATCGCACAATAAGCCTTATGTGTTATATGACTAAGATATTACTAAGAATCATCATGCGAAGAGTGCGAAACAAAATCAGTCCAGAAATTAGCGATGAACAGTGTGATTTTGTCAGAGATAAAGGAACAAGCAATGCAATTTATATCATCATTTAAATCATCTGACAACTATCACCACTAACTATTTTCCAACAAGAAAAAAAAGTTACTAGAGGCAAAACAGGCACTTTATAATGCAATCTTCATTCCAACGTTGTGAAACCAATACCAGATCTGGACTTTCATTCAAGAACAATAAGAAAAATAACCACTACCAAGATGATATATGTTAGATGAATGACAGGAAATAATCTGAGAAATAAACTAGCTAGAAATAATTTCCACTATAGAATGCATAAAGAAACAACAGATAAAATGGTTTGACCTAATGATAAGGCATGAAATACCAAAACACAACACAGTGAGCTTTTGATAAATGTTGCAAGAACACAGACTCAAGGACCAACCACGAAAAAGATGGATTGATGGAAAATTAGAAACACTAGGAAACATAACAGCAGCAGAGGCCAACAGAAAATAAAAAGACAATTCATTATATCTCCTCTTGACACTGAAAGGTAGATGAGGAAGGATAGAAGAAGAAGAGGAAATGCATACAATGGTAACAAGCAGATGATACAGCTGAATAAGTTGAGTGCTCAGAAGAGATTAAAGAACAAAAATTGCCATTTAGTGGATTTAGAGGAAAAGCAAACGAGAGGCAATCAAAAGCAACCTTGTGGAGGAGAGTAGAAGCATAGATGAATAGTTTGGGTCAGATATGAGATAACCTGTAAGAGAATGGCCATGGATCACACAAAGTGGAGAAACTATGTTGATACCTACAAAATATCACAAGTTGTATTAACAACTGCTTTGTCACTCTGCAACTAAAGGAAAAAATGACAACTAAGAAGAAGATAACAAAATTGTATTAGCAACTCTTACATTTTTATTTGCTTTCATTTGTCAAAAGTGTTTATTTAATTTAAATTAACCATTGTAAATTGTGCTTTATATTTATTTATATGATTCCTTTAACTTTTAAGCATAAATCAATAATGCTATCATGTGTCACGCTCATTGGCATATGACTCCCTTTCCCACCCATTTAGTATAACTCATAAGGACTATTTAACTTTTTCAAAATTTTCTTTTCTATTTCTATTATATTTTATTCTGCTTTGCAATGACATTAATCAAATGTTGCATCTAGTCAGCGAGAGTTACTTACCTTAGATCAACTTATAAGTATTTAAATGGCAAATTACTTTTTCTGTCGAAGAGAGATTTTCTAGCACAAATTTTGGCATGCAGAAAGTAATGAGCTAAAATATCTTTTTGAAGTAGCTTTCTTAAATACCTTGTTCTTTCTGGAGAAATTGAAGATTACCTATCATAGTGAAAAATGCAAAACTGTGTTTCCTAAACTTACTACATTTACTCCTCACCTTACTAGCAAGTCCTGTTGTGACACATTTTCTCTAGGAAGCTTGTTAGAAGAGATAATATGAGGTCTTAATCAGCTTTGGGTTGTTCTCTCTGCCAGGTCATTCAAGGGTCAGCTAGTTTGTGACTGAAAAAAAATATGTGAATATAAATGGTTATGGTAACAGCTTTACAGAAGGTACATAAAACAGCTTTACATAGGTACATAAATGTGCTACCATACCATTTTTATCAACTTTTTTTTTTTTCAGTCTTATCATCAGTTTTACATTAGATTCACATTTTGTGCCAGTCCCTTCATGCTTCCCATAGTTATTATTTAATAATTTTTCAATGTTTCCCTTAATCATAATAGTATCCATTAAAAGTAAAGTACCCCTGTCACACCAAGTGGCGTATAGGGAATATGGTGTTAGTGACCATAAATTTTACAGACCTTTGACACATGATTTTTTGGGTAATGTGGTCGGTATTACGCCCGTGCCGCTTTACTTTCCCAGAAAAAAATCTGGTACCCATTAAAGGCTGGGTGAACCGGAAGCTGTTGGTTGGGATCGAACCCTACCTCTTGTCCTTTGTAGTCCAGTTCACTGACGACTGAGCTATCGCGGTTCTGAGTATCCATTATCTATCTGTCAAAATTGTTATTGTTTTGGACATTGAATGTTTGCGACGGTAGATCAATAGAAGTCTTTGAAGATCTGATAATCTTTCCACTCATGTCACAACTACGCATTTTGAACCAATTGAAGCAATGCTACAGTTTGGAAACAAACAAATGCTCTACTTAATGTTGAAAACAATAAATTCTTTATTTAATTTTTTTTTAAATTGATTCTCTACCTAATTTTGAAAATAATAAATGCTCTGCCTAATGTTACACTTAAAAACCATCAACAAAATGTTGACTTCATCTGTTATTCATTGGCAGAATAAAATATGTGTGTCACGAAAGAATAAAATCAAAACTTAAAGCCAGTATTGCCAAGTCTATAAATTGAGCTGATTTACTCTGTAAAACCATATTTTTGGTTTATTTGTTTTTGCTCTTAGAAAGTAAAAGTAGTCACTTTCTATCTATCTTTCTATTGACCTTTTAAGCCATGGCAGTCCATAGGGCATAGACCTAGATGCTCTTTATCTTTTTCTAAATTTTATTTCTAGCAATCTCAATTCTTGCAAAGATCTTTTATTAAATCTTGCCATTTGTCTCTGTTCTGTGCAAGCATCTCAATCTCAATGAGGGAGCCGATTCCTGCTGCCATTGCCTCTCTCATCAATGTTCTTCTCAGTGTCTCTCTGGGTCTTCCTCTTTTCCTCCTACCTGTTGTTTCCCATAAGAGGTCTTTCTTTGTTATTTGGTTATTATTTTTTCTTATCACATGTCCAACATATGTCCATTATCTTTTGTAGTCACTTTGCTGAAGATAAAATTATAATGATGTGACTATAACAATAAATACATTCAAATGGCACAAATAGGATTTTTCAGTTTGATGATAAGACATGGCTTAATAAACTAACCATTCAGCTCTAAGCCTTTAAGATTTAAAGCTTTTGTTTTGTCTGGTCTTCTCTTTTATTTTAAAATATTTGATTATATCTGAACTAGCTTTGAATGTGTCAGCCATGTGAAGGCAGGAGATAACAATAGAATAGTAAAACTAGCTCTAAAATGGGAAACAGCAGACAAAAGAAAAAGAGGCTAACCTAGAGAAATATGAAGAAGAGGATAAGAGAAGCAATGAAACAAGCATCAGCTCCTTTGCCAAGGTTAAGAGGTTTACCACCACACCGCAAGTCTTATGTAAAGTATGATGATACTCAAAGGATAATGGCAAAGAATTGTTGAACAAGGAGAATTTTTTTTATGGTCCTATGTGCCATCTTCAGCTTGAAGGGAGCTAACACCAGCTTTGTCTTCATCTCACAAGGTTTTCATGTCTGTTCCCTCTGTAACACTACATTTGCTACAATTACTAATTTTCCTCCCAGAAGTTCTTTAAAAATGTTTAACTTGATTTATTAGAGACACTTTGGACATGGAACATCATGATATTCACTGAGCCTGAATTGATTGTACTTTGATCTATTTAAAATAAAACTCTCTCTCTCTCTCCCTCTTCTCTTCTCTTCTCTTCCATTTATACCCTTTCAGGCATCACAGGAGATAGAAAGTTTTAGTTCTAACCTTTCTTCCAACCTCAACCATTGTCAATTGCTGTTGTTGTAGAGTTTCTCAGTCCATCTTACTTTGGGCGTACTATGAGCTCTTTTTTTCCATCTCTGTTTTTATTGTATGTTTTGTATGGTATAGAAACTCTTGCCATTCTTTCAATATCAGCAAACCATTTCATTTGTTGTCTCTGTATGTGTTCAGAATTGATTCAAAGCCCAATCTCTCATTGCAACATCATTTCTGATACTGTCTCTTCTGGTCACTCCAAGGGCTTTTCTCAAACATCTCATCTCTGAGATGACTAGTTTCATTTTGTGTTTTTTCATGAGTGGCCATGTTTGGTACCAATAGCACAAGGTGGGAATGAATGTTTAACAAAAACTACAGGATGAGAAAGGATTCTATTTTTCAACAAAGGAAACTAAACATTTTTTTTACTTCTATAAACAAAAGCAAAATTAACATTTATGGCTAATTTATTCATCATATTTTTTTCAGAATCACCAAAAGGAAACAAATATTTTAAAGGTAATAAATTCACATTTTTTTTAGGTATTCCAAAATCTTTAATTTTTAAGCTTTCTTGGATGACATTGATATCTGTAAATGGCTTCCTCCACTCCACTCTGTTTACAACAGCTCATCTGCTCATTGAAAGCTGGCAAATTCAGGACTACCTACCCCATGTTTTCTTCCCATCTTTCCATCTGTTTTCTATGTTTTGTTCACCCTTTCACTATTCCTCCAAGATGAATTCTGCAAAGCCAGACAGGTGGAATGTATATCATTTGAATTAAGAGAAACAAACAATTTATTTATACAAAATGAGAGTAGTCTCAGGCTTTAAAGCTAATAGAAAACAGGTAATTCCTTCAAAATGAAGAACAGTTGCTGTCAAAGTCAAGACAAGACTTCAATTTAAAAATAGGGCAGATTTAAACATTACAACAAAAAAATGTAGTAAAAATTGTAGATTAATCACATTTTAATTGTTGTCATTACTGTATACTGTGGTAACATGATAAGGCAAAAAAGTAAACTGAAAACAGAAGAAAATGAACTTGACCTTTAAGTAACTAAAATCATGTTCCTTTTACTCTTTATTTTTATATGCTTCAAGGACATCCTCTGGATTTTTGTTTTTGTTTTTTATAGCCTTTGAAGACAGCTATGGATGGTATTCAGTTGTTTCTGTCTTGTTCCATTGTCAAGTTTTTTTTGTTTATTCTACTGTGGAGGTGATCCTTAACTGCCCTCTGAGTTCCTTACTTTAAAAAATTTATTTATCAATCTAGCTCCTGCCATATGTGCACAATATTTCATTTTGGTGATATTTATCTTCCTGATGTTCTAATATATCTAGTGTCCACATTGGACATTGATAACAAAATGTTGGGATGAAGTTTGTACTGAAAAGCTCTCTTTTTTATGCTATTGTGATTTATTTTTGGTCAATAATCTGGCATAGTTTAGTGCCTTCTCTCATATATTTGTAATTGTTGTGTCCTGTTTGTTATTCTTTTGATAATGGTCTGTTAGTTGAAGCATTGTGTTCTCTATATTGTTTATTGCACAAACTCTTTATATTTTTTGTTACCTAAGTCATTAGTATTATTTTGAATATGTTAACTGAAGTTAAAATTTACAGAATATATTCACCTATGGGTAACAACTCAGCCTGATAGTGGAAATCCCATGCAAGATAAAGTTGTCTTATATTTGTATGGCAAAAGTGGTTCATCTGGTCCTCTCACTGTTGGTAGTGGAAGGGATGGGCTATTCAAGCCAGGATCAGTGGATAAAATGAAAGTAAGAAGCAGTGAGCTAGTTTTATTTAAATAATTTTTTTTTTTTTATCTTTCAAGGCAATGTCATTTTTGCTATCATTTTTTAGTAGTAATAACTTAATTGTAGTAATCAGAACTGTCATTAACATCAGCATTTTTGTCATTGTAACATTTTTTATATTTTAAAATAAGTGTAAAGGTATGAGATGTGAGTAAATGTTTTAACATTGGTAACAATACTAAAACAATGGCTACAACTCAGCCAGTTGGAAGTCATGTAGAAAATCATGGTTGCTGTCATCTTCAACACAAACTCCATAACCTTGGCTACATTCCATGGCAATCTCAGATCATAAACTCTGGACCTCATTTTTCTGGTTTCTTGGTGGACCATGAAAGATATTTGTAAACATTAGATGATCTCCTACAATGAACAGAAACTGAACTCAGATAGGTGCTTTACACAACCACACTACCACAGCTTCCAATGTTGTGAAAAAAAGAATAGTTGAGTTAAAGTTAAGTAGTGTGCCTTACATGCATGATGCTCATTGTAATGATATTTCTTTGGTGCATCACCTTCAAGATTGCCTTTTCCTGATTTTGATTGTTAATTATTTGTGGGGGGATATTGTCTTATGATAATCTAATTGCATGCTATCTATCAGTCTATCAGTCTGTCTGTTTGTCTGTCTGTCTGTCTGTCTGTCTGTCTGTCCGTCTGTCCGTCTGTCCGTCTGTCCATCTGTCCGTCCGTCCGTCTGTCCGTCCGTCCGTCTGTCCGTCCGTCCATTCGTCCATCCTTCTGTCCATCTATTGCCCTTTTAAGCCATAGTCATTGACTCAGATACTCTTTCCCTGTTTCAAAATTTTCTTTCTAGCAATCTCAATCCTTTGCAAAGATATTTTTTTCAAATTTTGGCATTTGTCTCTGTTCTGTGTAAGCATCTTGATCTCATTGAGGGAACCAATTTCTGCTGCCTGCATGGTATCTAATTAGTTACAATTTTCGGTCTTGTTCACTTTTGGTTTGGAGGCGAAGGCGCGCCTCCCAGCACCAGATCTGGAAGTTGTCAGTGACCCACAGCTGATAGCTTGCACCAGGATCGGTGAACCAAAACCATCCAGACCCTGCTCCACCTCTCCGTGGTGCATCCAGTAACAGACTAACCTGTCTAGTCTGGCCAAGCGTGCAGGGATCAAAGAGGGAAGACAACCCGGTACTCAAAAATGTTATGCTGAAGTCGGATGTGTTGGGCCGAAAGGCACAAATATAACAGTTATACTGCAAACCACAATACAGCGCAGACACATCCACTACGTCCTTGTAAGGGTAGATGATGAAGAGGAATATTCTGGTCTACCACGATACTCTAGAATACTTTAGTCATCGGGTGAACGCAACCAACCACTTTTGGTTTCATAGAAATGAAAGTGCTGGAATGTTTGCTTTGGGAGCATTTATAGTAAAGAATGGGACATCAGGAATATTTTAATTAAAGATTGAAACTGCATTCAGAAAAAAACCACTATTGAAATTAAATGTGTTAAATGCACAACATGGAACAGCCTAAGAGATAAAAACAGAATAATTAAGAAAAGAAAGCTTGAAATAAAACCTGGTATTGAGTACATAAAATTGCAACACTTAATATAGTTTACCCATGTGATAAATACAAAGCACTAAATATTACCTAAAGAGTCATAAAAAATTGTTACAAAATGACTAGATTAAAAGACAAACTATGTTATGATAATATATTACTTATATATTATACTTATATATTTTAACTGATATATATATGCTAGAGAGTGGATGGTTGAATAGATAAAAAACATTGTTCTCCAAATCAGATAGGTGGACCTGGACTGGGGTTAAAATCTTGGTAGGGTCAAATAGAAGTTATTTTTTCTCTTAAATTAAAACTCTGACCTGAACACTAGGCATGTGGTCTTTATTTTCCAGGTAGTGAGGTTACCATAAATTTTAGAAGCAGTGATCTCTGCAATATGTGCCATTTTGGCACGCAAGTATTTTGTTTTTGAGATTGTGGTTCCGCCCTATGTGCCGTCTTCGGCTCGAAAGGACAATAGATAGATAGAGATAGAGGTAAACAAGTAAAATATATTGTGATAGCTTTACTAAAAGTATGATATTAAAAAATACAATAATGCTTTGGCCTCACATAGGACCTTCCTCAGGAAATGAGAATAAAACAGAAATGAAACATTCAGAATATTGATACTATACGAGAAATGCTCTAAGATCTAGCAACATCATAGTAAATGAACAAAATATACTTGTCAAGAAGCTTAGCTGCCAGAAGAAACCTTCCTTAACTCATGAGTGATCTTTATTTGTCAACCCCATAGTCTCCATCCCCCCTTCCCAACAGGCCCCAGCAATGGGATGAATGTAATAATGATAGACAAAATATTAGAGATACAGGAAACATAGTTACTAATGAGGCTAGCTCTATCTGTCATCAATACTGAAAGCAAATGAGGAGGGACAGGGACAAGAAAAAGAAACTGAAATTGATGAGAAAGAAATGTTAAAACTTGGAATTCTGAGAATCTTCATGTCTGAAATAATGCATTGAGTAATTTCATCATCATGTGCCATAACGGTTGGCGTAGGCGATCATGTCCTTCCACAATCTTCTATCTACAGTGCATCATATCAGTTCTGTTGTTGACTTTTTTCCATGCCATGACACAAGCTATCCAGTATTTTCTCTCTTTGTCATCCGCGATCTCTCTTTCCTTTTATTTTTTTACACACATATAGTGCATAGCACATTTGCTACCAAGGGGTTTAACACGCTGTGTCCACGCCGTTTTTCTGAATTAATTTTTTTAATTGAAAGAATAGCGATAAAATTAATGAAAATTGATCAACGCACATGTCGTTGGGATCATTTATTCATCATCATCATGTGCCGTACTGGTTGGCGTTGGTGATCATGTCCTTCCACAATCTTCTATCCACAGTGCATCGTATGAGTTCTGTTGTTGACTGTTTTCCATGCCATGACACCAAGCTATCCAGTATTTTCTCTCTTTGTCGTCCGCGATCTCTCTTTCCTTTTATTTTGCCAGTTGTAACGAAGTATTCCAACTTTCCTCTTCTCATGATGTGCCCGAAAATGTTAATTGTTTCTTTCTGATGTTTTTTAGGAGCTGCCTTTTTGTGTTGGCCTCTTTGAGAACTTCCTCATTGGTCTTTTTAGCTGTCCAGGGAACTTTCAACATTCTCCTGAGAAATCCCATCTCTGTGGCCTCTAATCGTCTTTTCATTTGTCTACTGTCCATGATTTGAGTAATTTAGATGCCTGATAAAATTGTGTGTAACTAATGAGATACAGAAGAGATCATTATGCATGTCATAAGACATCAATTTGGGAGCCGCGATAGCTCAGTGGTTAGTGAACTGGACTACAAAGGACAAGGGATAGGGTTCGATCCCAACCGACGGCTCCGGGTTCACCCAGCTTTTAATGGGTACCGGATTTTTTTTCTGGGAAAGTAAAGCGGCACGGGCCAAATACCGACCACATTACCCCAAAAATCATGTGATGAAGGTCTGTAAAATTTATGGTCACTAACACCATATTCCCTATACGCCACTTGGCGTGACTTGGGGTACTTTACTTTTTTTTTTTAAGACATCAATTTGTTGTGCCATACACCATTTATTTAAGGAAACTGGACACCTGTGATTCTGCCTCATGTGTTGTGACTTTCATTTCATACAAAAAGTTAATTAAAATGCACAATTTTAATAGTATTCATTGTCTTAAGCAAAATGTAGTAAAATATTGTACCTTTACTTATATTACCAGCTTGGATTTAGTCAAAAGGTGGGAAAATTATATAAAGTTCGCATTGGACTTACAGAAGAGCAATCTGGCTGTGAGTGGCATCTGCAGAAGGTGAGTGCAAAGCAGTTGGTTGTTCACTTGATTTGTTAGTTGCTTAATTACCTGGATATTATTTTATTTTTTTATTTTGATGAACTTTCTGATTGGATTGATTCACTGACTTTTTAGTTGGTTTGGTCATTTCTTGGATAGATAACCTATGGGATAAATGGCTAATTGAATGGCTAAATAGCAGATAGATTATTGGGCTAGTTGACTTGCCACCTTGTTGGCAAATTAGCTGAATAACTGACTAGTTGGTTGGTCGATTGGTTAGATGGTTAACCCACTAGTTAAATGGCTATTAGATTAACAGGCTGGTTGACTTGTTGGCTAGTTACCTGAATGAAAACTGGCTATTTTGTTTGTTTATATCTAACCAAAAGCATATGTGTTCTTATTCTGTGATCCAGTGTGTGTCAAATGTAATATTCTTGATTCTTGGTCCTTCACTCACCGTTTGATGTCGCATAGGGTTTGTAGTGTTTTTCACCATCCTTCACTATTCTAGGCGAGATGTTCAATCTTATCTAATCAATCTATGCCTGCCAACTTTGCTCTCTTATAAGTGTTCTTTTTGGTGTCTCTTTTGGTCTTCCTTTTTTCATTATGCTGATGTTTCCCATAGAAGAGCCTGTTTTGGAATTGTCTTGTTTCCTCTTCTCAACACATATCCAACATATGTCCATCTTCTTTCATTTATTGTAGATGAGATCTTTGGTTGTTTGGCATTGTACACAGAGTATTTTTCTTAGGTATTTGTCTTTAAAAGTGTTTAGTTTTTTTGTAATCTCATTTGATGTTTTGCAGCTTTCACATGCATAGGTAAGCATTGTTAATACGCTTGAGTTGAATATTCTAAGCTCTTGCATAATATTTTTTATTTCCATATTTCGTCTAGGTTTTTTTAATTCATTACTGCTTTTGTTATCCTGCTTCTGACCTCTTTCTTTATTTCACCTTCTTGATCTATATTACCTATATATATATATATATATATATATAGTTTTTTACTCTTTCCAATGCCTGGTGATTGAGATATATATATATTGCCTTCTGGGGTATTGTTATTTTTTTTGTATCCCTGTTGATTTTAAGTCCTATTTTTTCTGCCATTGATGATAAGGTATCTGTGGTATTTTGCTTCTTGACGATTTTGTCAATTAGGAGCACTATATAATCTGCAAAATCTAGATCTTCCAAGTAATTCTTGTCATACCATTTAATGCCATTATTACCTTTGTGACATTTACTCATTATGTAATATTACATTTTTGTAACTTTTAGTTCATGCAACATTTTGTACAATAGATAAATTTATGCATTTGTTTCTGTGTCTTTGTCATTGTTAATTTGAAAATCATCATCATTGATTGCCATCTCCGTATTGAAAGTTGGCTAACATGGAGCGCCATCCCACTCTGTCTCGTGCTTTGATGGTGCAGATTGTCATAGGCTGACCTGTCCATCTTTTGATGTTACTCGTCCCTGTTAGTCTTGGTCTGCCTCTGCCTCTTTTACCTTTTATTTTCCCTTCCAATATTACTTTTAGTAGGCTGTTGTGTCTTTTAACATACATGTTAGATGAGTTTTTTGGATGTAACCTCATCATAAGTTGGGGAATGACTGTAATAGTTGTGTACTAACTTAGTGTCAAGAGATTGTTAGTTTATTTCTGGAAAGACTGTTGCAGAATCTTGTTATTTTGTTGATCTGTCTTCAGTGTCTTGTTTATCTAACTTGTTATTGTTCTTTCATATCTTATATATAGACACACATAACTCGTCATCATAGTTTTCGAACAAATATAATATAGTCTTTATTGTTGACATCCACTTCAAAACTTTAACAACAGTTAACACTGGTTCCGTACATTTAACAAACTATACTGTCCTCTTATAATCTAAATGTTCCTTTATTGTTACTGTGTCAAGCCTATCGGCGATGTATATTCACAAGTAACGCTCGTGATCGTATACAAGTTAACTCTCCATCTTATAGACCTTGAGGTCTTACTTCTAAACCTACACCACACAAATCTCTGTGCAAACTCTATTAGTCAAACTCCTGATTTCCCTACTCTAACTTCAGGCAGGTTCACTGCTCTCTCCTGTTCAACTGAATGGTTTCCACCAGCGAGCTGCCTGTGTGACAGGAGAAACAAAAAGACAATCATTTTAATCTGCCTGACTCTTAATTCTATCTTCTGCCTTGAGGCAGGTATCTAATCTCCTTTGCTCTCGTCTACTATTTCTGTCTAGTATCTGCCCTCTTCTGGCCTCGTGGGCAAAAAGGTTAACCGTCTGTAAGTGCTGAGTCTCGAGTCTAATTCTAAGTGTAAGTTAAACTAAGATCTAAGTTTTCTAACTCCTAATCCTATCATTTGCCTTGGGGCAGATATCTAGTCTCTTTACTATATCCTCACTGATGTGTACCCTTCTGCTTCGTGGTGCCAAGTGTATCTTCTCTTAGTGCCGAGTCTAGAGTCTCCGTCCCGATAAGTCTTCTCAGGGTCTTTTTGTGTCCATCTTAGCCACTCCCACCTGGATAAGGATCATGGGAATCTAATCTATACACGGCTTATCCTTCGTCCGCCTCCAGTCACTATTTCTTTAACTCCACCTTTTAATTATGTCCATAGTCTTATTGCTTTAGGAGTCCTGTCGACACCTGTCAATCTTCCTAAACTTTGTTCCCTAACAACTAAAACTTTCATTGGCCCTTTGACCACGTGCGGCGATTTGTTCGTCAGAATTCTTTCATCTCAGACTGTTTATCTGGACTTCATGGCACCTGCTGACACAAGAATTTCCCCTTATTTCACTCGGCTCGGCCCTTCAAAGGATGTTTCAGGGCTAGTCCTAGTATAACTATCTCGTGTCAATGCCTGTTTGATGGGGGTCCAGTGTCCAGAGTCGTTGTGTTATGTAACTTCATCGGCAAGCATAGACAACCGTCTGGATTTCCACGTTCACGTTGAACACCTGTTCGGACTATCTTGCAGTCTTATAGTTGGTTACGCCACAGCGTCTGGGTTTGGTAAACTAACATCTCCTTGCTAATCCTTAAGTCTTCATTTTCTTTCTATGTCGCATAAAACTATTGTACCTCTTATCATCGTCGTATCATTCTATTCTTCTTCTGTTGTTCATCATTTTCTTCTACTCTTCCCATTATCCTTCATGGTTGAGTCACACTGTAACAAGACCTGCTCCACTTAACTAGGCTGAACAAAGTGTATTTAATTTGTATTTATATTTGGTAGATAGTACAACTTCAAACTGTATAATTTAGAATAAATTAATTTTTGTCTTCACTTATTCTCCTTATGATCATCAACTTGTTCTAGAGTTTCTAAGATTTTTCAAACACAATGGAATGTTAATATTATGTTTTCCAAGTGTGCATATAACATAGAATGTACCTACTGATATTTTTTGAATAGCTGAAGTTACAGGAAGGCTCATCAGGTGAAGAGTTTGACTTTGATGTTGATCGGTGGATGTCAAGAAGAAAGAGGACTGTGATGTCTGGAGGGAATTGCCTGTTTTAAGATTTGAGGAGCCACCCTTGCCAGGTGAGATGTTTTCTCTAATTTAAAAAAAAATGTATATCTTTAAGATTTCATTAACAAAATAATTATGGTCTTTGTTTTTTTTCTTTGTTTTGTAGCATATAAATATATTTATTGCTCATCATTTGGTTCCTTTTTTATTGATACTATTAAATACTTTATATATTATGTCTATTTTTTAGATACTTTATTATGCTATTTATTATTATCCGTTTTATTTTTATGTCTTTTCAAGATTATGTTGCATTGTCTTTCTATTTTTTTTTCAATAATTGTCAAAGTACTGTTGATTTTCAAAACATCTCGTCTACTGTGGATTCGAGACCACTATATTTCTCACAATACAGAATATGTTTCTTCCTTCAATTGCCAGATCTTTTATGCAAAATTGTTCCCTTGATTAATTTTGTAGCTTTTGACTACTCTAAGGTTTTTGAGTGTAGTTTAGTTACTTTTGGCCAGTTTGTATCTCCAAATAAGTAAAAATGCATCATACTGAGTGCAATTTTAAAGGATGTGCTTGTAAAATTGGTACATGTCAACAAATACATACTTCTTTGTTCCTTTCTCATTTGCTTTTCAGTGTTGAGAGAAGATATAGTATGCTGTCCTTCTATTCTTCTGATGACCTCTCTAACTGTTATGTTTCCTAATGTTACTAATATTCCATAAATCCATTCTTTTCAAGGTTGGCCTTTGGTTCTAGTGTTCTTGCAGCATTTATTGAATACTCATTGTTTTGATCTTTCTGTCTTATCATGTGACCAAACCATTTCATTTGTTGTTCATTTATGTATTCAAAGGCAGAAATTATTTCTTGCTTTTTTCTCAGTTTTCTGATCTTATTTCTCTGACTGTTTCCTGTCATGCATCTAATATTTCATTTCAGTAGTTTTATTTTTCTTATACTTCTTGAGCCTAGTGTCCAGGTCTGGCATTGGAAGCACAACATTAGGATGAAAATCATATTGTTGAGTACCTATTTTGCCTCTAGTGTTCTTTTCTTTTTTGGACAGCAATGACAAAGCAAAGCTATGTGCATATACCATTACATTAAAAAAAAATTGTTATATAGGTTGGTGCATTAGTTGGTGTGTTGGTTCATTTGTTGGTTGGTGTATTATTTGGTGTGTTGGTTAGTATGTTGATTTGTATTTTGGTTGGTATATTGGTTGGTGTGTTGATTGGTGTTTTGGTTGGTGTGTTGGTTAGTGTATTGGTTTGTTTTTTCATCTGTATGTTGGCTGATTTGTTGGTTTACGTTTTTGTTGGTATGTTGGTTAGTGTGTTGGATGGTGTATTGTTTGGTATGTTGGTTGGTATGTTGGTTAGAGTGTTGGATGTTGTATTGTTTGGTATGTTGGATGGTGTATTGTTTGGTATGTTGGTTGGTATGTTGGTTAGAGTGTTGGATGGTGTATTGTTTGGTATGTTGGTTGGTATGTTGGTTAGTGTGTTGGATGGTGTATTGTTTGGTGTGTTGGTTGGTATGTTGGTTAGTGTGTTGCTTGGTGTGTGGGTTGTTATGTTAGTTAGTGTGTAGTTTGGTGTGTTGTTTGGTGTTTTGGTTGGTATGTTGGCTAGTGTGTTGGATGGTGTATTGTTTGGTATATTGGTTGGTATGTTGATTAGAGTGTTAATTGATGTGTTAGTTAGTGTGTTGGTTGGTGTGTTGTTTGGTGTGTTGAATGGTATGTTAGTTAGTGTGTCATTTGGTGTGTTGTTGTCATCTGGTTGGTGTATTAGTTGGTATGTTGGTTGGTGTGTTGTTTAGTGTGTTGGTCAGTATGTTGATTTGAATTTTGGATGGTGTGTTGGTTAGAGTGTTGGATGGTGTATTGTTTGGTATGTTGGTTGGTATGTTGGTTGGTATGTTGGATAGTGTGTAGGTTGGTATGTTGATTAATGTGTCTGTTGGTGTTTGGTTGATCCAATACCATGAAAAAAAATTAGAAAATAAATCTGTGGTTATTAACATTTTATTTTTCTAATATCTGTTTGTGTGTATTGTTTGTCTCCCAGCAGAATTTTTTGGCAGTTTATTTGAGCATTTTGTCAATTTTATTTTTTAAATACACCAGGCTGTGAAAATTTTCAGACCAATGATCATTTTACAGTGTTGTCTTTTATTTGTTCTGAATGTATTTATTTTGTTGATATTGTTGCGCACACACGTTTAATAGTCTTTAATTTTAATTGATTAATTTCTTGTGTAATTATGTTTTCTTTTTATGTCAATAATAACAATATATATGAAAACATATATAGCAACACATATGAACAGTTAATAATAATAAAAAAAAGAGTTGTTAGGTAATTAGCCTATGTACCATTTAGTATATTTTAAATTATGTGTGCAGTCTTTTTATTTAAATCATTTATTTATTTTTTCATATTATTCACTATCAATTTAATTTAATGTTCATCATTATAAACCTGGCAGTCATTATCTACACTGTTGAGGTACACACATCAAACATCCCTGGAGCAGATACATCAGCAGCCATTTATTTGACTATCATTGGTCAGAGAGGTGATTCTGGGAAGCGAAGATTGTATGCCACTCAAACAGAAGGCAGGATGTTCTCACAGGGAAAGGTTAGATATATATGCACAATTTTTAAGTCATTTATGTCTCCTAATTGTACATATTCGTTTGTGAACATCCATAGATATGATTATGTATTTATTCATTTTTGAACTAGCCACATTCTGGCACCTTCATCAGAGCATGAATGGCACAACACGACACAGAGGCATACCAGACTTTCAGAGCACAGGCCGGATATGGCACAAATCTGATGAGAGCAAAGGGAAGGCCCTGCTTGCCAGCTACATTGAGCAGACGGACCAAAGAAATGAGGCTGTAAGAATGAGGATACTAGGATCGCTGTCAAAATTGTGTAAGGATGTAGTGCTGGAAGAAGATCCCACAATCACAACCGATACCATTCGCATGACACTTAAAGGGTCACACAACACTGCTCCTGGTCCAGATCGTGTTCGGTACGATGACATAGGCAATTTAGCTGATGATGACTTGACAAAACTGGCCAATGAGTTTAATGCCAGCATTCAGAGTGGCCAGATTAAGGAGGAGTGGCTACACAGCTACTTACTACCGCTACCGAAGCCAAACAAGGACCATTCTCAGATCAGTGCCTACAGAATCATCATAATGCAGAACACTGCAGGCAAGCTGCTGGAGAAAATAGTTGCCCATGTCCTCACCTGTCACCTTGAACAGAAACGTGCATTCCCACCCACACTCTGAGGTTATAGATATAACAAAGAGACATGGCTCAACGCGGCAGTCTTTGCTTATGACGTCTTCGAAGGCTTCCACAGACGAGAGGAGACATGTGCTTCTGCTATAGATCTGGAGGATGCATACAACAGGGTACCATTTGAATATCTCATGTATATGCTACTCAAACTGGCGGTGCACCCCTTCCTCATTAGATGGATCGCCGCGGCACTGTTTCAGAGGAAGGTGATACTCAGATATGGAAGTTGGTCTTCCGAGCCAACATCTATTTGTCCAGGGTTGCCACAAGGTTCACCATTGTCACCAGTTCTATTTAACGTGTACACAATAACGATCACGGAACAACAGTTGGATGGGAGGGGAAGAACTATGACTTTTGCTGATGATATTCTGGTATATCGACAGGGAAGAGACAGACGGGGAATCGCCTCCACAATGCAAGATGAACTCGATCGCATTTCTTCCTGGTGTGGGGTTTCAGGTGCCTTGGTTAATCCTAATAAAGCATCAGTTTCATGGTTCTCCCTTAACAATCATATCGTTAATACGACCACACCAGTAGTATGAATGGGAGCTGATGAGGTTACCAGGGACAAGTTGATGACATACCTCGGAGTTAAGTTTGATCGCAGCCTGTGTTTTTGGGACCACGTCGACCATGTGATAACAAAATCCTGCAAAGGATTAGCCGCCTTGAAGGTCATGGCAGCTGCCAACATCGAGCAGAGGCTACTTACTCTTCTGTTCCAGGGATTAGTCCTCACACCAATCGAGTATGCCCTGGCAATTCTTACTGTCAGTGCGACTCAAATTGATAGACTGGAGAAAATACAAAATGAAGCCATGCGCATTATCTTGGGGTGTACAAGGGACACTCCCTGTTTAGCAATGAGGTATCTTCTTGACTTTCCAACCATGGATGACAGAATTAAGATCTGGAGAGCACGAGCATACCTGAAGATTAGTACAGATAAAGAGCATCCATTGCACCATGTGCTCAACACAGGGAAAGGTACCAGGCTAAAAAGAGGCAAATCATGGGTGGGCCGAGCAGAAGATGTCATCAAACAGGTCTGTGGGCTTACCAATATCAGCGTTGGTGAGGAGTGGATACCGGTGCCTACATCATTCAATGGGTCTTTCTCATGTATTGTCACACTCTACAGGAAAAGTAGGGAACAGAACCCGGTCATGGTTAATGCTGAGCTCAGCGGTTTCATCTGCGATAACATCGATGAGAAAGATGCAGTCATTTATACAGACGGATCTGTAAGATGACACCAAAGAAGTGCATGGGCATTTACAGCAAGCTCGGCAGGCAGAATAGTCAAAGAAGACAGTGGTGCATACGTCATGACCAGGAGTAGCATAACAATGGAGGTGATGGCAGTGACCAGGGCATTCAAATGGTTGGAGTCACAAGACTACACCCACGCGTGTATACTGAGTGATTCGATGAGCATGATAAAAAAAGTGGAGGTGGGCTCTGTATGCATGCAATGGGTAGAGTCATTGTAATACAAAATACGTAAGGTCACCTTTGTCTATGTCCCTGGACATGCGGGAGTACAGGGAAATGAAAGAGCGGACAGGTTGGCTAGCTGTGCTGTCATTGAGGAAGGGCAACCAATGGATCAGGCGAACATCATCAATACCCTCCGAGATGTGGGAAGAGCACAGGACTTCGACAAACACAGATCAACGTCACTTCTTCGGATGATAGAAATGGGAGTTAAGTTGGGCACAGCCAGAAATGAGAAACTTAGTGGCCGTATAAGAAGACTTATCAACCAACATAGAACGGGAGTCTTCAGTCGCTGGACACTGCGGGAATTGCTGAGATGGGGATTTGAGCACCTATGGACATGTTCGGAGTGCAATGATGATGACCCGCAAATAACTCAATAACTCATTTTTGAACTCTTTTGGTGCAAAAATGTGACATTTGTTCCTGTCTTAGTCTAACCATTCTTTAGCGAATTCCTTGTTCCTGGTATTTTTTGTTTTAGAAAAAATGTTATATAATTTGACATCATCCCATTTCTGGGGTCTGTCAAAGTGAGCCTGCATGTTTAGTGCAATAACCATGTAGTGAATGCAGATTGTGATTTTTATTTCATCTTTGACAGACACACATTTGTTGAGGCTACCAGAAACTGAAATCATATCCACCAGATTGCAAACAATCAATCTGTTCCTAATATAATAATCATATATTGTATTAGTAATATTTGTTAACAATAACCAGAAGTTGCAGTACAAATCACATTTACATTTGCAGAAATAATTTTGTATCCACCATGCACAGCAATATAAGAGAGCATGGGGTTAACATACAGAGATAATCAACTTTTGATCATTTGAGTTATGATACAAGTTATAATTACATTTTATTGCATACTTTTCCTCTCCTGTTTTTCTCTCTGTTTCTTTCATTGAATAATTGTATTAACATTTTACAGTACATTATAATAACATATATTCTTGCATACTATAGACTACCATGGGCTATTTCCAACTTTATGCTCATAATCTTACACAGCCTGGGATATCACTTTTGACTTATGATATTTCTGAAGTTAGATGAATTTTTTGGATGTAACCTTGTCATAAGTTGGGGAATGACTGTAGTAGTTGTGTGCTAACTTAGTGTCCAGAGATTGTTAGTTTATTTCTGGATAGACCAGCTCCACTTAACTAGGCTGAACAAAGTATACTTAACTTGTATTTGTACTAGGTAGATAGTATCAGCAAGAATGAACACTGCTTCTTTCATCTTCAAAGCTATGGCTTAAAACTGTAAGATTGAAACCATTTTATTTTTCCTGTGTGATATTATATTATAGTTAATGACAAAGGTACCTTCCAGCTCCAGAGCTTCAAGTGGTCAGTAACTCATAGCTGACTGCCTGCTTCAGAATCAGTGAACCTAAATTATCAAGATCCTATTTCACTTCATTATGGTACCCCTAGAATCAGACTAACCAGTTGATCAAGTGAGTAGGGAGCAAGAACGATAGCAATCCATTACTCAAAAACACCACGCTGTAGTCAGATGCATTAACCGAAAGATACAAATAAACCAATACACCACATGTACGCTCACTTAACATTCTTTTGAGGGCAGGTGATGAAGAAGACTTCATTCATTTAGTAATTATTCTGTGAACATGAGAAAGAAAGAAACAATATTATATTTACATCATAATTATAATGTAGAAAAGGTTGCCATTATATATTTCATATTTGTTGAAATTACATATACAAAATGACTTAGCATCAGAAATTACATTTGGCAAGAATAGGAAGAAATAATTAAGAATACAAATTAATATGAAGTATGTTTTATGTATTTTTATGTTATAAGTTTCTGAAACTATCAGCATATATTCCTCCATCACAAAATTGTAGGCATTATAATTGTAAAATGAATTATAACTTACTCCTAAATATTTCCAAATAATTCATTTTTTTAACAAAACATATTTCTGACATTATTTTTAATAATTGCAGATTGACAGATTTACTATTGAGGCAGTATCCCTTGGTACAATAAGGTCTGTTATCATTGGCCACTCAGAAAAAAAACCTGGTTTTGGGTGGCACCTTGCTTATCTGGCAATTCAGGAGTACAACTTAAATGATGAACCGATAGAAACTTTTTTTCCCAGTGATAGGTCTGTACAATCACAAGTTAATTGTCTTTTGTCTTCTATAAGAAAAATCTTTTTTTTTTAAATTCAGAATTATTTTTTGCAACATGTCATCAAGCTAAGAGATGAAAGGCTACTGAATATCTTCTTTTTTTCTTCAGCATTCACCATTAGTAGGACATTAAGTGGGCATTATGTCGTCAATTTATGATAGACAAGATGTCTACCCTTTTTTGGCCTGACTCATCAGCTACCTGATTGGGCTAACGACGTTTGGTCAACACATGTTTGATTCCTGCTAGAAGCAGTGAGAGCAGTACTGATGTTTGGAAAAAAAAATACCCTTGCAGTTGACCCAGACACTGGCAGAAATGGGTACCAGGGTAGTACCCTGGGATGGTGAGGAATGCCACCTCATATCATGACTTTTGATGCTTGAAGTGACACTGTGTGTGACAAGTGTTCGGAGACTTCTGGATAGGTGGCCTAGCACATATGGGTGAAAACTCACATGCTAAGATGCTGATTCAAGTGTCATACTTTACATTTACCTTTTATCCATTTTCATCATGGGTTGATTTTTAATTCATCAACAATTTTGCTTTGGTAGAAACCAGTTTTGTTTTCCTTCTTTGTTTGAGTTTAAATGCCAAGAGTTTTTTAACATGTGCAGAGTGCACATGGAATCTCTTGTTTTTTTTTGCTGTTATCCAAAATGTCTAGACATCAGATCTTACTATTTAGAGAATGAGGAAAGGTTAAAAAAAAAAATAAAGTGCCCCATCACTCCAAGTGGTGTATAGGGAATATGGTGTAAGAGACCATCATTTTTATAGACCTTCGGCACATGATTTGGGGTAATGTGGTTTTTATTACGCCCTTGCCACTTTACTTTCCCAGAAAAAAAATCTGGTACCCATTAAAGCCAGGGTGAACCTGGAAGCTGTCAATTTGAATTGAACCTGACCTCTTGTCCTTAGTGGTCCAGTTCACTAACCACTGAGCTTTTGCAGCTCCCCCTATGAAGGAGGGTAAAAACCATAAAAATCCATGGATTTGAAGTGAAAAAATCCCACCACCTGGAGCAGGGTATAAACCCAGGGACTTCCTTTTTCCAGAGGACAATGGCATACCTTTAGACCACCCAGCTCTAGGCTACAGAATAAGTAATCTGCCTTGATTGTTAAAAATGTTGACAAAATGAGAGTTAATTGATTGTTTGTAAGGAGTAAGCTATTTTAGAAATTAGTTATCTTTTTATATTTTCTTTAAAAGTTAACAATTTCTTTTTACACATAACTGTCTATTGGCTGTATCTTTCCTTACAAAATTAATTCATTTTTTAAAATGAATTTAATGTTACAGATGGTTTGACACTGGCCAAGATGATCAACAAATTGAGAGAGAACTATTTGTGGGTCAAAGACCTAAAATGGAGCCAAAATCCAGTAGGTGGAAATAGTTTAATTATCATCTCTTGGGATTTTTAAAAATCTCAAATTGGATCATAAAATCATGAAAACAGTTGGCCTTCTTAAAGCAAACTTTTCCAAGAATGTGTCTTTGTTGTTTATAATTATGCTTCCTACAGTAGTATCTATAATTTATAAATTACCTTAAGGAATGTGATATTCGGTATAAACTGTTATATATGTTGTATTGAACCAATAATTGAAGCTGTACTTTACCTAAAGTACTATTTTTAAACTGTTTTATTGAGATTATCTTTTACTTTTCACATGACGAATATCTCTAAAGAACAGCAGGTACTATAATTTAAGTCATGTCTTGGACATTATAGTTATTTGTAATGAATCATTTAATACATATATTGGTATATCCAGCACAAATCTTGGTAAAACAAAAATCAGGAAGAAAACCTAATAAAGAATCTATGCATAAGAACAATACCAGAGAAGATAAGGAAAATTATATATAAATCAAAATGGACAGACTCATTTGCCTGATAGGACTGTTTTCCTAGGATAGATAACTCTGACTACAAACAACTATAATCTTGCAGGAAGACCAAGGTAAATCAGAGGAAAGGGAAGCAGTTCCAAATAAATGTATGATGAAGATGGATACACTGTAAGGTGTAAAACACAATGAAATGCAATCTACTATTAGGTGAATGAAGAAGTTATAATTGTGTCCATCGTTGATTCACTGTGACCTACAATGGTGGCTTCCCACTGCCACTTCCCAGATATTTTTAGTTTTATAGTGTATCTTCTATGAATCTGTTGTTGGTCTGAGATCAGAATTTTGCTTATTTCAGTATGGCTTTTCATGACCAAAACTAATGAGCTCCTTCTTTCTGACTGACTATAGCAATTTGTTATCAATCTTCTTCTTCTTCTTTCCTTCCTCATTTGTCTTTCAGCGTTGAGGGGAGAGATAATTTGCGGTCTTTTGCTCTTTTGTTCGCCTCTGCTGCAGTTATGTTTCCTAGTGCTTCTAATATTCCATCCATCCATCTTTTTTGTGGTTGACCCTTGGGTCTGGTGTTCTCACAACATTTGTTGAAGGCTCGTTGTGTTGTGTTTTGATTTTTCTGCCTTGTTTCTTTATATATTATATGGCGGGGGCTATTCCTAGCTTTTTTCTCACTTCTTCATTTCTGATCTTATCTCTCAGACTGTTTCCAGTCATTCGACTAACACATTTCATGTCAGTAGAGGTTATTTTTCTTATTGTTCTTGCATCTAGGGTCCAGGTCTGGCATTGGTAGCATAACGTCAGGATGAAGATTGTATTGTACAGTGCTCATTTTGCCTCTAGAGTTATTTCCTTGTTGGACAATAGTGGTGATAACTGTCCAATGATTTGACAAGCTTTGTTGCATCTTGATTCTATCTCTGCTGTTTGTGAATTATCGTTTGTCACTAAACTTCCTAGGTATTTGAATTCCTCTACTTGTTTTAGTTGCCTGCCTTCTATAGTTATGTTGATGTTTTGTTTATTTTTGGCAACTTTCATTACTTCTGTTTTGTCGATGTTGATTTTTATGTTGTATTTTGTGCCTGAGCTGTTGAGTTTGTTTAAGTCTTCTTGTAGGTCTTCTATTATTTCATGTACTTGTGCGTGATCGTCTGTTTAAGTGTTCTTGTAGGTCTTCTATTGTTTCATGTATTAGTGCCTGATCGTCTGCAAATAAAAGCTCATTGATCTCCTCTGTCTCTGATGGGTTGGCTAGCTTGCATATATAGTCCATGTATGTAATAAACAGTAGGGGTGATAGTATGCACCCCTGTCTTACACCTGATCTAACTTCGAAGTGGTCTGTGTAGCCTGCTGCTGTTCTGACCCTGCAGCTGCTGTTGACGTAGAGACTTTTAATAAGGTTGGTTAGATGTTGGCTTACTCTGTTTGTTGTTAGTATCTCCCACAGTTGTTCTCTGTTTGCTCTGTCGAATGCTTTTTCCTGGTCAATGAAAGCTATGTATAAATTTTGATTGTGTTCTGTCATTTTTTCTGCAGGCTGTTTTAATGTGAATAGAGCGTCAGTACATCCTCTGCTTTTTCGGAACCCCATTTGAAAATCGCTTAACTGTAGTTCTATTATTGGTCTCAGCCTTTTTTTCCACGATTTTGGTGTATAGCTTTCCTACATGGCTGAGAAAAGATATACCTCTATATTGATTGCAGTCTCTTTTGCTACCTTTCTTTTTTCATATTGGTACGATAATTGTTCTGTTGTCTTGTTAGTATAAAATCTATCTGGCTTCTGCATGTTGTGTCATTTCATTTGTACCAGGTGTATACTTGCGACCCTCTGTGCTTGAAGAATGTGTTGGTGATAAATAAATCATTTTGATTGCATATTTCCAGCAGTCTGCTTCTATTTTCATTTATTTCAGCTGTTTTATCGTAAAAGGGTCCTAAGATATCTCTGTTCTCACTGTTGCATTTCCCAAGCCTTCCATTAAAATCTCCCATCACTAACATGTCGTTGCTTTTGTCAATCTTGTTAATAATTTCATTTAATGTATCATAGAATTCTTCGCTGTCTTTTTCTTTGTTGTTGCATGGTGCATAGATTTGTATGTAAGTTGTTTTTCTATCGTCTTCTAGTAGTCTGATTGTGATAATTCTTTCTGAGTGGTATTTTATTTCTAGAATGTTCTTTGCGTGTTCTGGGTCGATGGTAAAGCTTACTTCGTGTGTTGCTTTTTCTGTGTTGTCGACTCCTGAGAATATTATCATGTAGTTCATGTATGTTTTCTTTATCTGTTGTCCTTTTACTCTGATGTCCACTAACCCTAGTATTTTAATTTTCCTTTTTGTCATTTCTTCTATAAGTTTAGCTTCTTTATTATTTATTCCGCATATATTGATCATTACTACTTTATATTTATCTATCTTTATTTTATAAGCGGCACTGTTTCAGAGGAAGGTGATACTCAGATGTGGAAGTTGGTCTTCCGAGCCAACATCCATTTGTCCTGGGCTGCCACAAGGCTCACCATTGTCACCAGTTCTATTTAACGTGTACACAATAACGATCACGGCCCAACAGCTGGATGGGAGGGGAAGAACTATGACTTTTGCTGATGATATTCTGGTATATCGACAGGGAAGAGACAGACGGGGAATCGCCTCCACAATGCAAGACGAACTCGATCACATTTCTTCCTGGTGTGGGGCTTCAGGTGCCTTGGTTAATCCTAATAAAGCATCAGTTTCATGGTTCTCCCTTAACAATCATATCGTTAATACGACCACACTGGTAGTACGAATGGGAGCTGATGAGGTGACCAGGGACAAGTTGATGACATACCTCGGAGTTAAGTTTGATCGCAGCCTGTGTTTTTGGGACCACGTCGACCATGTGATAACAAAATCCCGCAAAGGCTTAGCCGCCTTGAAGGTCATGGCAGCTGCCAACATCGAGCAGAGGCTACTTACTCTTCTGTTCCAGGGATTAGTCCTCGCACCAATCGAGTATGCCCTGGCAATTCTTACTGTCAGTACGACTCAAATTGATAGGCTGGAGAAAATACAAAATGAAGCCATGCGCATTATCCTGGGATGTACGAGGGACACTCCCTGTGTGGCAATGAGGTATCTTCTTGACTTTCCAACCATGGATGACAGAATCAAGATCTGGAGAGCACGAGCATACCTGAAGATTAGTACAGATACAGAGCATCCATTGCACCACGTGCTCAACACAGAGAAAGGTACCAGGCTAAAAAGAGGCAAATCATGGGTGGGCCGAGCAGAAGATGTCATCAAACAGGTCTGTTGGCTTACCAATCTCAGCGTTGGTGAGGAGTGGATACCGGTGCCTACGTCATTCAAGGAGACTTTCTCATGTATTGTCACACTCGACAGGAAAAGTAGGGAACAGAACCCAGTCGTGGTTAATGCTGAGGTCAACGGTCTCATCTGCGATAACATCGATGAGAAAGATGCAGTCATTTATACAGACGGATCTGTAAGATGACACGAAAGAAGTGCATGGGCATTTACAGCACGTTCGGCAGGCAGAATAGCCAAGGAAGACAGTGGTGCATACGCCATGACCACGAGTAGCATGACAATGGAGGTGATGGTAGTGACCAAGGCATTCAAATGGTTAGAGTCACAAGACTACATCCACGCATGTATACTGAGTGATTCGATGAGCATGATAAAAAAAGTGGAGGCGGGCTTTGTACGCATGCAATGGGTAGAGTCGTTGCAGAAATCCAAAATACGTAAGGTCACCTTTGTCTATGTCCCTGGACATGCGGGAGTGCGGGGAAATGAGAGAGCGGACAGGTTGGCTAGCTGCGCTGTCGTTGAGGACGGGCAACCGATGGATCGGGCGGACATCATCAATGCACTCCGAGATGTGGGAAAAGCATGGGACTTCGACAAACACAGATCAACGTCGCTTTTTCGGATGATGGAAATGGGAGTTAAGATGGGCACAGCCAGAAATGAGAAACTTGGTGGCCGTGTAAGAAGACTTATCAACCAACATAGAACTGGAGTCGTCAGTCGCTGGACACTGAGGGAATTGCTGAGGAGGGGATCTGAGCACCTATGGACATGTTCGGAGTGCAATGATGATGACCCGCAAATAACTCAATAACTCAATTTATCTATCTACATCTTCTGTGTATTTCTCTGAGCATAAAACATTTATCCCTTACCGACCTGCTGAGTCAGTCCATAAGTTAAGGGCATGCTATCAATGACATGACTAATTACCTTTATATAATATATGTGCAAACAGTCTGAGAGATAAGATCAGAAATGAAGAACTGAGAAAAAAGCTAGGAACAGCCCCCGCCATAGAATATATAAGGAAACAACAGATAAAATGGTTTGGCCACGTGACAAGGCAGAAAGAACAAAACACAACACAACGAGCCTTCAACAAACGTTGTGAGAACACCAGACCCAAGGGTCAACCACGTAAAAGATGGGTCGATGGAATATTAGAAGCACTAGGAAACATAGCAGCAGCAGAGGCAAACAGAAGAGCAAAAGACTGCAAATTCAATTGGTCTATGGCTTGCTTTTAAATAAAGTATCCAACAAAAGATCACTTTCAATATTCCATCATACATTTGTCAACACTAAATGCAATTGTTTGAAAACCTAGTTAAATTCTACATATATTGTTAAGACTGTAACTTAAGTGAATTGCTAACTGTTCACTTACTAGCAAATTTTCTATATTTCTCATTTTTTTTAATATAAAGAAAGAACAAATACAATTATAATACACAGATAAGTTTATTTCCCATGAAAAGTCCACATTGAAAGTATTTTTTAATTTTCTGCCTAATTTTTATATCTTATCAGTACATATGTTAACTAATGTGCATCCATCATCATCTTTATATTGTTGTCAATTCCATCCACAACCATCTCTTGGTTTTTGAGTGCTTTGTTACTTTTTATACCCTTAATTCTCTTAACTACATTGTTATACGGTGTTTGTTTTTTTTTCAAAAGTATGTATCCATTTTTTGCAGCATTACAGAATTGTAAATGTTTCTTACTAGGTGGAGAGTATCGTTTATGGATTTCAACTGCTGAAGATTCTGAACCAGCCAATGGAGGAAAAGCAACACTTGTAGTTTATGGTGACAAGGGACATAGTAGTGATATTGATTTATCTGCCCCTAACAGCACTGCCAAGCTATTTGAAGCAGCTAATGTTGATGAATTTGAAGTAAGATTCTTACTTCCTTTCTATCTATCTTTCATTCGCCCGAAGTATTGTCTATATCCGCAATGTCGTTTCCTGTATAAATTTTACTGTCTTTTGTAATTCTTGCAGTGGCCCATATAGTTTTGTCTGTAGTGTTGTATCTATGAGCTAATGGATTTTCCTCAGTCTACTATATTCTGTGCAATCTTGAAGGTTGTGTTCAGCAGTCTGGGGCGCCTGTCCACATGTACAAGTAGTTGATGTGCCGATCTTGAATTTTGTATACATGTGACTATGTAGTTGATTGTGTCCTGTTCTGAGGCGTATAATGATAACTTGTTCATATCTATTCATATTATGAAAGGCATCCTGATTTGGGGCTTGTGGTCCTCTGATTGATTTTATTATCTGTTTCTTATGATGGTATGCAACTGGTGTATCTAGTTGTATGCCTTTTGAACCTTCCTTTGCCAACTGATCTGCTTTATCATTTCCTGGTATTCCACAGTGAGATGGGATCCACTGCAGGGCAACCCTGTGGTGCTTGCAGAGTTCAGTCAATAAGGTCTGTAGATGTGGTACTTCTCTGGATTGTAGTGCCTGGAGTACTGATCTTGCAATTACTTTCTTTAAAAGATATGATTTCTGCATGCACTAAATTACATTTATGAAGAAACAAGAAAAATGTATCTCAATTTAAGGTTGTCTGAATATGAATATAAACATATCTCACATTTACATCATGTTAGAATATAGAATAATGTTTAGAATATGTTGTAAATGAAAATGTCAAAAGTCATAAATAGTATTGTATTTTAGCACTTATCAGTTAGTCCATACTCAAAAATGAGTTCAATGGGCATTTTTGCAACATAGGCAAAGGACTTTTATATACTTATTATAGAAAAATATTATTTTTAAGTTTGGTGAATGGTACATAAGAATCATGTAGATTTATCATTCTACATTTGGTAAACTTAAAGATAGACCATGGGCTAACATCAAACTAACACTCAGGACAAAGATTCAAATTTACCAAAGATGTGTGCTTGAACTAACATCAAAATAAATAACACCAGGGCTAAAACTAAGAATAGCAAAATGTTACATCTTCTCAATATTCCTGTATGGTGCAGAAACATGGACATTAGACAAGAAAATAGAACAGAAAATTGAAGCCTTTGAAATGTGGATTTATAGAAGAATAGGTAAAATTGGATGGAAAGAAAAGAAAACAAATGACAAAGTTTTAAAACAACTGAAAATGAAAAGAGAACTACTAAACACAATTAAAACAAGATAAATGAAATTTTTGGAGCATGTTAAAAGACACAACAACCTAATAAAAGTAATATTGGAAGGGAAAATACAAGATAAAAGAGGCAGAGGTAGACCAAGACTAAGATGGACGAGTAACATCAAAAGATGGACAAGTCAACCTATGACAAGGAGACAAATAATAATAAATGAATATTATTATAGAGGAAAACTTCCGAGGCGATAATCAGCAAATCAGTTCAGAGGAAGAGGTATGTTTGCCTCTGAACATCTTGTTCATTCTGTGGCTGAATCTGTCTATCCAAAATTAGCAGATTCAGCTATGAGAGAAGCTGTTCAGCAAAAACAACATCCAGCATAAGACACTGATATTTTACCAAACTACTAACTTATCAAGATTACTTACTATCAATCATCTGTCAAGATGCCAAAGGATATATATATATATATGAGGTTATACATTTATATGCTTCACAAGGAGTTGAAAAGAAGAAGCAAAAGAAGAATTTGATAAAAAATAAAATAATATTAATGACAAAGGTCCTAATATTAAAGCTGCATACTTTGCACACTTCTGTGTGAAACTTGAACAACTTATTTAAGGCATGAGAAAGGGCTAAATGGTTTCCATATGCACTGCTTTAAAAAAATAATGAACAGGACAAAGTAACCAACAAAAATGTCCTGCAGCTTGTGAGGCTTTTATCTGTTATGACAATACTCAAGAGAGAAAGGTTAAGGTGGCTGGTACATGTTAGAACAATGGATAAGATAGCACATCTATCTATTGACCTTTCAAGCCATAGCCCATACGGCGTAGACCAAGATACTCCCTCTCTTATCTGAATTTTTGTTCTAGCAGTTTTCAATTCTTTTAAATATATTTTATCGAATCTCACCATTTGTCTCTGTTCTGTGCAAGCAGCTCTATCTCATTGAGGGAGCCGATTCCTGCTGCTCTTGCCTCTCTCATCAATGTTCTTCTCAGTGTCTCTCTTTTCCTCTTACCTGTTGTTTCCCACATGAGGGCCTGCTTTGCTATTCGGTTATTATCTCTTCTCATCACATGTCCAACATATGACCATTGTCTTTTCTTGATTACTGAATAATAAGATATATAAGATAGCACATGGAGATGTATTATAAGAAGTAGCTCAACACTACAAAATAAAATAAATCAAAGAGTATAAATGACATGTTAGAAGAGAGATGAGAACATGCAGCACAAATTTACTTCCTTCATTCTGATGCTGGATCTGCCATTCTAATGTTGGTAAAATTTGTCTTGAGAAAAACTGATCTGTAAAACACTGCTTATCATTTACTATAGAGGACATGGGCTTGCTTTCAACTTTCAGTGGAAACATAAAAGGCTGTAGGCCTATATATAATTAGAAAATGGTCGTTATATAACGTGTAATATCATTTAATCACCAAAAGTAACACAAAGAGAGACAAATCAGCCATGATTGTAAACAATCCAATGATGGAGACACCAGTACATGGAAGCTGATTGAGCAGTAACATCATGCTGCTGTAGCTGAGAAAAGCATTGCAATTCACAATATCCTAAAATTGTGAGGTGAATGTTGTGTGTTTTATTGTTGGATCAAGCTGTAATACTTTTAAAAGGCTGGTGAATAAAACAATATTGTTTTTCTCTTCTTTATTTTCCTTTATCTCTGTTATCTTTTATCTTTGAGGGAAAACAAAGTTTTTGGGGTCAATGCTATGTTGTGTGTCTCCTGCATTATGCACATCATGATGTCTGCTATTTCATTAACCCATTGTCTCCTCAGTCTATCTTTTCCTCTTTTCTCATTGTGTCTACAAATTAAAGTTCCCTTTAGAATACTGTTTGATGATGAACTATGTAATCTATTTTTTCTTAATATAATCCAACACTGGCGCAACTCATTGTCTTAATCATTATTTCTGATTCTGTCTCTTCATGTTCACATACCATTGTTCTTGTTAGGCATTTCATTTTTATCATGATGAATATTTATTTTTTTTACTATTAATTAAAACAAATTTGAAATTTAAATCTGTGCAGATTTGATTTTCTTTAAACTATTTCTGTAACAATTTCCATAATCTGAAACTCTGTCAATGACTATTTTCCTAATCTAAGAATGCTGTATGTAATTATTTATTTTATTTTATTTATATATTTATTACTTTAATGTATTCAAAACATCTGTGCTAATCTTATTTCTTCTAAATTTTATTTGTGCCTAATTTAGCTATGGTTTAACTATTGGTGGCAATATTTTTTTGTCACTAAATATTTTCTCTATCTGTATCTGTAAAATAATTTTCCAATTTATGTTTATTTTATTTCTGACGTTGAAACTTCTCACAAATTAGCCATAGCTTTCTGTTATTATTGTAATTGAAATTGGACCCAACCTTTCTCATTTATTAGGTATCAACTGGGGACATTGGGGACATATATAAAATCAGGATCACCAAAGAAGACAAGGCAAATTGGAAAGCATGGCATTTAGAGGATGTAAGCAATAAATGTTCATTCTGTTTTCAGTGGACACATTTAGATAGGGACTTTAGAGCTTGGCAGTAGAAGTATACTGTCAGCTTTATATTTATATATTTTTTTTTTTAAGTTTACAAAACATCAGTAATATTGTGATTGGAATTGTTTGATGATAAAATTTAGTTAGTTTTAGTTTAGTCAACAAATTATTTTTATTCCACAATGAACAACTCCAAAGTGTTCAATCCCCTCTTCAGCAAGTTCTCCAATATGAAGCATACCCGCCACATACTAACAAAAACATTTAACTTAACTTCAGCTCGGGTGTAAAAACTCTGTAGCACCAGCAAAGATCTTGTCTCCAACCTCCTTAGTTGCCTTTTATGAAATACCTGGCAGGTGACAGTGGCTATATTCTTTTCTTTCCTCATCGTGGTCAGGGCCCCAGTATCTACACAAGCATTAGTGATAAAGTGAACATAGGTTGTTAGTCTCTGCCTGATATTCAACAGTCAACCCAGCTAAACACACATAATAAAATTAGTTTAATGAGTTGGGGATGGTACTAACTTCAAGGAAGAATACTAACCTCCTCTCATCTTAGAATGCTGAGCCCTAATACAGAAAAGTTTGATACTTCACTTCCATAAAGTGTTATATTTTACATTAAACATTAATTTTCTTTTCTTTAATTTGTATTGAGAAAATTATATGGCCACTTTTAATCACAAGCTGCAGGTTTTGACAACATGCAGAGACAATGATAAAAGCACTAGAAGACTTTGACACTGAAATGATCATAGACATATGCAGTGATATATGTAAAACAGGATGACCTTATGACCTAACAACACCAGTATTTATTGTCTTTCCTAAGAAAATTGGTGCTGTGAAATCCAGCAATTTTAGAACAATAAGTTCAATGTGCCATGTGTCAACAATTTTGCTTAAGTGATACAGGGAAGAATCCTAATTAAAATGCTCTATCTACTCAATATTCCTCTATATTCTGTTACTTTCCTTCCTCATTTACCTTGCAGCATCAAGAGGAGATATAATATGCAGTCTTTTGTTCTTCTGTCAGCTTCTCCTGCAGTTATATTATGTTTCTAGTGTTTCTAATATTTATCAAAACATCATTTTCTCCTTGGCTAGCCTAGGTTCTGATGTTTTTGTAACATTTGTTGAAGACTCATTATGTCTTATTTTGATCTTTCTGATTTTATTACATGGCCAAACCGTTTTATGTATTGTTTCTTTATGTATTTAATGGTGGGATTCAATCATCATTTTTTGGCCATGTAATAAGAAGAGAACAACTGGAATATATTGTAACAACTGCAAAAATTGAGGGACGAAGAGATAGAGGGAAGCAAAGAGAGAAAATACCAGACAGCTTAAGAGAATGGCTTGGCAGAAGGTCAACAACAGAAATGATTAAGAACTGTTGAGATCGAAAGTTGTGGAGAGACATGATCACCTACGCCAGCAGGCCCGGTACTTGATGATGATGGTGGGATTCACTTCAAGCTTTTTTCTAAATTATTTACCTCTTATCTTATCTCTCAAGGTGTTTCTTGTCATGCATCTAGCATAGTTCATTTCAGTAGAGGTTATTTTTCTTATTGTTTTTTTTTTCAATCTAGCATCCAGGTCTGACATTGGTAGTACAACATTGTATGAAGATTGTGTTGTAGAGTGCCCATTTTGCCTTTAGGGTTATTTCTTTATTGGACAATAGTAGTGACATTTGTACAATGATTTAACTAGCTTTGTTGCATCTTGAGTCTATTTCTATTTCATAGGTATTTCAATTTCTCCACCTGCCCTGCTTTAATTGTCTGCCATCTTTCATTACATCGATTTTCTGTTTTTCTTTTGCACTGTTCATTGCTTTAGTTTTGTTGTACTTTTTGAAAGTGTGATAAGTGGTAATCATGGGGAAAGAAATTAATGCTGAAAAGCAAGAATACTTTGTTCTATAAGAACAGTAATTTATAAATTCTTGTTTGAAATAATGTTAGTACAATGTATATTTATTAACATAAATATATCAATTGTAATTATTTATTGTAGATTAAACTGGAAGACAAGGTTACTGGTGAGGTATTTAACTTTTCCTTTAGTCGCTGGTTGTCACAGGAAATGGAGGATGGAGACTTATCCAGGGAACATCCAGTTGTTGCTGTGGGAAAAGAACAGCTGCCTAGTAAGTTCCTGCATAGCTTTATATTTTAAAATAAAGAATGTTTAACTGGGAAAATTTGAGGAATTAGAGATAAGAAATGAAAATATAGAGAAATAGTGAATTCTCTAAATATATATTTACCTACCTCTCTTGGTTTTCCACTTCTTTTATTAAATATAGGAGTTTATAAGGAACCAGGCTGTTTTGTCATTTATCTTACTTCTTTTTCAATGCTAATCAAGTCCTTGGTCTGTCTCCCAAATGCTGTCTAATATTGACTTGATATTTGATTGTCTTCATTGAGGACTAGCTTTCTGTGCTTTGTCAGGGTGCACTTCCGTGTTCAATTCCCACTGAAAGCAGCGTGAGTTATACTCTTGGTTGGAAAAAAAATACCCCTGTGATTGACCCAGCCGATGGCAGAAATGGGTACCAGAGTATTACTCTGGGAAACGAGGAATACCGCCTCACATCATGAGTTTCTAGACTTGAAGCGACTCTGGCTGAGCACATATGGGTGAAAACTCACGTGCTAAGATGCTGATTCAAGTTTCATACTTTACCTTTACTTCATAGGCATCATGTTTTCATTTAAGGAACACCATTTTGTGATGTATTTACTGAATCTATATACTATGGCTAAAAACATCATTTTGTTCAAGAACTTACTCCAAGTATGATCTTGGTATGTTACCTTTCAACCACAGAAAAAAGAAAACTCTAATACATACATTTTAACTCCAACACTATACTGTTTACATGTATTTTGTGTTTTTACATTGTGTTTTTTTTTGTGGTACTGTTATTTTACTTAACAGTCAGGCACTATGAAGTTCGTGTGGCAACAGGCGATCATTGGGCTGGAGGGACAGATGCTAGTGTGTGTGTGATCTTGTTTGGCTCCAGAGGTGACTCAGGAAGAAGGATACTTCATAGGTCAAGATCTGGGAACAGAAAGTTTCAGAGAGGACAGGTCAGCCACTTTGAATCGTTGTGTTTGAATTATTTTGTTAAAACAATTCTGCTCTTTTGTTATTTAATTTTGTTATATTAAAGTATCCATATTGTATATTTGCATATGGGAAATATGGCATTCTTCTTCTATTTCTACCTTTTAACTCCTGTGAAGAAAAAACCTTTAACAAACACTTTCAAAGATGTCCAGTTTGATGCCATTCTGTTGTCCATTTTGTTTGAGTTTGTGATGTTTTAACTGTTTATTATTTTTTTCTTTTAAAAAAAAAAAGATAGCCAGTCCTATGCCCAACCCTTCGTAGTTACCTCGTACAACCAACATGCCTGGTAGGGTATGGTGCCATTATTCTTTACTCCCTGTTTGGGCCCAGGCAGCGCACATTAGTGTCTTTATATTACAGTTACCATCAATACATTTATAGGTGATGTTTACCACACTAGATATGCCATCATTACATTTATAGATGATGTCAGTATCACACCAGATCACTATATGCCATCATTACATTTATAGATGATGTCAGTATCACACCAGATCACTATATGCCATCATTACATTTATAGATGATGTCAATATCACACCAGATCACTATATACCATCATTACATTTATAGATGATGTGCTCAGTACCACACCAGGCTATCCTACTTTCCTAAAGAAAAACTCTGGTACCTGTTTTCAGAATCCTGATGAACCCAAAGTCATTTTAGTTTTTTTTTTTTTTAAACTGCATTTTGATCATTTTTTAGTTCACCTGGTTTCACCTGAGCTTACCTGGTTGCTCAACCACTTTGTTTTTGCAGCAGATCTGCTCTTCTATGTTATTTTATAATTTATGCAGATTTATAAAAATTAATTTATCTGAAAATTTGCTGTAGAAAATGTCATATTAAACATTCAGGGAAAAATTGTGTCAAATGAAAAACTTCATTGTGCAGTCAAGTATGGACATCAAGGTTCAGGTGTATACTAATATGGAGAGAGCTGTTAGGAAAAAAAAAAGTATAGAGATATGAACAGACTAATAAGTAATGCATTATTTAAAAGTACACAATGTTACTGTTGACAAAGTGATAATATAGAATTTTTTTTCAACAGTTTTGAATGGGATAGCAGGACAGATTAAAACCAGTCATGTATTAATAAATGGACACAGTCCCAATTTCTGGTAGGGTAAAAGGGTATTTTTCTGTTGAAATAGAAATGCTGATCTTTACATTCCATGGTAACTACACTGAACATGTGGTCATTATTCCCGAGCCTTGAAAAAAATTACCCTCTCCACCTGTGGCAAACCCTAGGTAGAGGACAAATGCTATAATGATAGTTTTAATGTGTACATTTCCTAAGAGTTAACACTAGTAGTGTAGCAGAAATGCCTAATGCCTAGCCTAATGATCATTACTGTGTTCTCTAGCAGACACTCACTGTTTAATGCCACTTTTATTTTGTTAAATGGGTGCTCAGTATGCAGAGTTATAGATTGCCATAAACTATGAGTTATAAACACTTTACAATCTCTATTGCACTATATGCTATGCTGCTATCTTTATCTTCCATGTTCCAGTTCATTTTGACTTAGGACTAGTTGACCAAGAAGTTTAAGCTGTCCTTGATTAAGCTACTGATTTGTTGTTATTAGTTCTTTACTTTCATAAATATTTTTATTGTTTTGATGGAATTGTCTGCCATAGATGGATGTATCAACCATTTTTTGTTTTAATTATATAATAATCAGTTGGTACATAAAACTTTTGTAATTTGATTTTGTAAATATTTTCAGGAAGACATATTTGTTGTAGAAGCAGTGGACTTAAAAGATTTAGAGTCTGTGGTGGTTAGCCATGATGGGAAGGGTCCTGGTGCTGGCTGGTTCTTGAAAAATATAATTATCACAGAAATTGGTGGATCAAACAGCAAAATACACATTTTTCCCTGTGAAAAATGGTTGGATGAAGGAGAGGCTGATGGGAAGACAGAGAGAACTTTAAGAAAACTAGGTAGATTATTTTTTTGGTCATTTACATCTCTAATAAAATAGGTTGTTATGTTTACTTTATTCTAAACTGTATTTTAACTTTCAAGAATATCAAGTGATGTTCTTATTTTTTAGTGGAAAATTTGTTCATATTTTTACAGATTTTCTATCAAATTAAATGTCCATTTTTTTCTGTGCTGTTCTTGTTAAACTTTATTATCATATATATTCTTTAAATTGTTTCTTAATTATTATTATTGTTAATAAATTACATTGGAACTATATAACTTATATTATGATCCGCTTACGACTTTTCATGACAACACTTCACGACATTTAATCTCTCATATTAACATGAGAAACTACATTGAGATTCCAGGAGTGGCAGGCTAAACAAAAATTCAGGTCAGACTCTTCATGAGTGAATTCCATATTTGACATCTTGGCTACCTTAAACTAAGATAGACTTTTTAAAGAATATGCGTGGTTCAGTGGTGCATGTTAAAATTACTCCTTTGCTATGGTAACCAAGATAAACAACAGACATTTTAGAATTCAAGGATTTTGTTTTACTGCATTAATACACATCACAGCATCGCAATTTATTGGTAAATATATACTCAATGAATATAATCAATGGCCCACAGAGCAAATATGGTATAAATGTTTTAGAATTTGAAACAGAAATAAAAATACTATGCAAGAAAACCAAACTTAGAATATTCAACTCAAACGTATAATCAACATTTACCTATGCATGTGAAAGCTGGAGAACATCAAAAGAAATTGAGAAAAAAACTAAATGCTTTTGAAGACAAATGCCTAAGAAAAATACTCAGTGTACAATGGAATGAGTTCAAGACCAATATTTAAATAAGAAAGCTGGCCATGCAACCAAAGATTTCATCTTCAGTTAAGAAAAGAAGATGGACATATGTCTAAAGAGCTGAGAAGTGACAACAAGAGAAGTCTAAAGCTGGCTTTTCTATGGGAAACATCAGGATACAGAAAAAGAGGAAGACGAAAAGAGACACTAAAAAGAACACTTATAATGGAAGAAAAGTTGGCAGGCATAGGCTCATTAGATAAGATCGAACATCTTGTCCAGAACAGAGATTGGTGGAGAAAACACTACAAGCTCTATGTGATGTCTAACGGCGCGGGAAGGATCAAGAATGACATACTCCCTACACACCATGGATGGGTACCAGATATTTTTTCTTGGAAAGTAAAGCGGCACAGGCATAATACCAACCACATTACCCCAAAAATCATGTGCAGAAGGTCTGTAAAATTTATGGTCACTAACACCATATTCCTATACGCCACTTGGCGTGACAGGGGTACTTTTTTTTTTTTTTTAACTACACACCATGGGGGTTTGATGGGGGTCCTTTCTTTTCTTCTTTCTAGAATATATTTCTACAAAGTAACAAAGAAGAAAGCTATCTTACTTTTATCCACATGAAGCTCAGTGATTTTTTAAATAAGAAATAGTTCTATTTCTTTTCTGTCAACACACTGTAACTTACAATCCTCAGATATACCACAGCTCACAATATCACAACCTATACCTTCTGAATGTGGTAAGTACAAAAGTGAATATCTTGTGGTCCAGATGGAAATACAGAAGCAGCCATTTATTTCATGTACTGGAATTCGAAGAAGGGTAGGAACAAATATCTGTAGACTTAAGAAAAGACAACAACACTTTCAAATTATAATGACTGCAGTTATAAATGTTAAATGATTTATAAATTGTATAGTATATTTACCATAGCTTTGATAATAAGAATATTAAACAATTGAAAAGATGATTAAAGGCCACAGAGATGGGATTTCTCAGAAGGATGTTGAGAATTCCCTGGACAGCTAAAAAGACCAATGAGGAAGTTCTCAAAGAGGCCAACACAAAAAGGGAGTTCCTAAGAAACATCAGAAAGAAACATTCAACATTTTTTGGGCACATCATGAGAAGTGAAATGGAATACTTGATTACAACTGGCAAAATAAAGGGAAAGAGAGATTGTGCGTGACAAAGAGAGAAGATACTGGATAGCTTGGTGTCATGGGAAAACAGTAAACAGCAGAATTGATACAATGCACTGTGGATAGAGAATTATGGAAAGACATGATCGCCTAGGCCTACCGGTGTGACACATTATGATGATGATGATGATAAAATAATTGTTATCATCCATGATGTACATGTGTTCTTGTTCACAAATCTAAACATATCTTAATTATGTGTTGGGAAGTGTATTTAGACTAATGCCAGATGATTGTTTTAAACACAATGATCATTAAATAGGTTGTATCCTCAGATGAGATAGTAGACCTTTATTTCCTGTCCTTTTATATGCTTTATACAAGTTATGATTCTAATTGTTTCCTGTGTTCTTTTCATGTTCTCTCTGTTCTGACATTAATAGTTTTTCTTAAGTATATTCTCAAACATGATGTGATCTTTCCTTTTTGTGCCTTATTTTTTTTCCTTCCACTTTAATATCTGAGTTTTTGAGTAATAATGACAGCTGGTTAAAGCAATTTACCTGTATAAAGATTTCTTGTTTTGTTATCATAGCCAGTAAATTTTTTTTTTTGGGGGGGAGGGGGGTGGGGGGGGGTTGAAATTGTAGTTATATCATGAATTTATGTCATCCATAATTTTTTGCTAAAATGTAATTTATATATGATATTAAGTTTATCTTTATTGAGATTGATGTATAATAACTTTAGTTGAGGTGATTTATTTTTGTATTTATTTATGTCATCTATTATTTATTACTAACATATAATGACATTTAGCTTTAATGAAATTTGCTTCGTTCTTCTATTCATATAGGAGGAAAATGGAATTTAAAGGTGAAAACATCAGATATACTTGGTGCGGATACAAGAGCACAAGTTTACATCACATTCAGTGGAACTAAAGACTACTCTCATCCTATTCCTCTCGGTGATAGCTCTCCATCATTGGAGCTTTTTCTACCTGGCAAAGAAACCATGTTTGATGTCACAGTTGAAGAGGAGATAGGGGAATTAATTAAAATCAGACTAGAACATGATAACCGATACAATGATCCTTCCTGGCATGTTGATTGGGTATGCATCCCATTTGTTTTATATCTTTATCTACTCTATTTTAATAAGACAATATTTATTATTTAACTAATTCTTTAACACTTTTATATTTATTAATTTGTGTGTAAATCACACCCTGATTTATGTAACAATCGTATCAAATATGTAAGTTTACACATAGCAAAGGATTCAGTTATTTTAGCTCAACAAAATATTAAATAAAATTATATATTTTCTAGTTTGTGGTGAGAAAGAACATAAAAAAAAGAACTGACATTAGTCATCATCATCAAGTACCAGGCCTGCTGGCATAGGTGGTCATGTCTCTCCACAAATTTTGATCTCGACAGTTATTTATCATTTCTGTTGTTGACCTTCTGCCAAGCCATTCTCTTAAGCTGTCTGGTATTTTTTTCTCTTTGCTTCCCTCTATCTCTTTGTCCCTCAATTTTCCAAGTTGTTACAGTATATTCCAGTTGTTCTCTTCTCATTTCATGGCCAAAAAGATTAGGAGAGAAAGTTTTTGAGATTAATGCTTATGTACATTATTCTTTATGGAGTTTGATAACGAAGTAAATGAAAATCTTCAAGTTTTGTTTAAATGTTCACTTGTAAATACAAATACGTGTACAGATCTTAATTTTGATCCTTCCAGCACCACTAGACATCATAAAGGGCTCATAGTATTTGTAACCATCCAATTCTATTCTAAGCGGGATGTTCAATTTTATCCAATATGTCTTTTTCTGTCAGTTTTGCTTCTCTTATAAGTGTTCTTTTCAATGTCTCTAGGTATTCCTATTTTTCTGTATCATGATAAAATTGATCTATATAAGAACTTGTTTTGAAATTCTTTTGTTGTCTCTTCTCAACCATACTTGTATTACCAATTATTTTATCAAATTAATTATTTTAAGGTGGAAAAATAAACAGAATTATGGTTTATTGTTGTTTAGGTTGAAGTGAAGCACATAGAATCTGGCTTCAAGCATCTATTTACATTTAACTGTTGGTTAGCTGCTGATAAAGAAGATGGACAGATTTTCAGGGAATCAGCTATAGAGTCCCCAGGCTGGATGCCTGCACCAGGTTTGCCTGTTCATTTGTTTAAAATTACTTTTCTTTCTTTTTTTTTAATTTAAAAAAAAAACAACTTTTTTTCTCCTCTTGAGAAGGTAAGAGCTGCTACCACAAATGGCCTTCTTGTAAAAGAATATGTCAAAGAATATATTTACAATGATGTTTCTGAAGTTGTTTATTTTACTTGATGAACATTCTTTATTTCATGTCTTTTTGAACATTCAAAATTGAACCTTCTGATTCTATGCTTTCTTTCTCTAATATGTAGCCTGAGATCTACTTGAAAGTAGATCATTCATAGAGTCATCAGCACAAAAAATTAGTCATCTCAGTTTCTGTATAACTAACATTTTATTTCTAGTCTGCTAACCTTTGTTGTGGTTGTGTTCACATTTTATCAACACTTTTAAGTTTATTGTATGTGCCTTAGTTGGTCATCTTTTAAATTGAAACATTGGTTTGTCTAGGATACATGTTGCAGCATACAACTCTGAGTCTTTATTTATTTGAAGGTACAAACAGCTGTTTTTATTATTTTTTTTTTTATTTATAAATAAGATAATGTGGTATTGACCAGTGTGGTGACAAAAAAAACAAAATGGGAGTGATAATCATTTGAGTAATAATATAACTATGATGAGGACTAGGATTAAGTACGTAGAAAATATAAAAGAATTTGATAAGCACTTAGAAAAGTCTATAAACAACAGCAAAAAATAATAGCAACTTAAAAAGTTGGGTGGTCCAGTGGTGAGACTTTGGCCTATGGAAAAGAATGCCCTGAGTTCAAATTCCACCACAAAAAAAAAGTAAAGTATCCCCGTCACGCCAAGTGGCGGCGTATAGGAAATATGGTGTTAGTGACCATAAATTTTACAGACCTTCGGCACATGATTTTTGGGGTAATGTGGTTGGTATTACACCCGTTCCGCTTTACTTTCCCAGAAAAAAATCCGGTGCCCATTTAAGGCTGGGTGAACCCGGAAGCCGTCGGTTGAGATTGAACCCTACCCCTTGTCCTTTGTAGTCCAGTTCACTAACCACTGAGCTATCGCGGCTCCCTAAATTCAACCACAAGAAGTGGGGAATTTTTCACTTTGAATCCTTGGTTTCTTCATGATTAGCATTGACAGTTGCTAAAATGAGATAATCAAAATTATTTTTTGGGCACATCATGAGAAGAGGAAAGTTTGAATTCTTGGTTACAACTGGAAAAATACAGCGAAGGAGATATCATAGATGACAAAGAGAGAAAATACTAGATAGCTTAGTGTCATGGCATGGAAAACAGTCAACAACAGAATTGATATGATTCATGGTTGATAGAAGATTGTGGAAGGACGTGATCGACTAAGCCAACTGTTATGGCACATGATGATGATGAAAATGAGATAAAGTATTAAATATTGATGTTGATAGGACTTAGAAATGTTCTTCTTATTTCTCTTGTACAATTTTCATTCAGGTATATTAGGATTCAGTAGTTTTTGTCAAAATCACCCATCTCTTGAATGTCAGTCCCAAAGTGATTGATTTTAATCATCATTGAGTGCCATCTCCACAACGAAGGTTGGCTACCATGGAGCATCATTCTGCTCTGTCTCTTGCTTTGATGGTGCAGGTTGTCATAGGCTGACTTGTCCATCTTTTGATGTTACTCGTCCATATTGGTCTTGGTCTGCCTCTTTTACCTTGTATTTTCCCCTCCAGGATTACTTTTAGTAGGCTGTTGTGTCTTTTAACATGGCCCAAAAATCGCATGTCTTGTTTGAATTGTGTTTAGTAGTTCTCTTTTCATTTTTATTTGTTTTAAGACTAATTTTAATAAGTTCATTTATTTCTTCACAGTCCTGCGATATATCATTATTGTCCAGACAGGCAGAAAGCCAAACTCTGGGGCTCATGGAGGAATGTGTACCATTAATTTACTGGGGTCACAAGGAGTCACAGGCCAGCAGAAGTTGTCTCACCCTCTGGGTACATCTACAGATTGTATGAAGGATGGCATGCTGGACATATATATAATTGAAGCTGTTTATGTGGGAGAGATTAGAAGTGTGCGTCTGGGATTTGATGGTCAGGGCAAAGGTAAACAGAATGTGTTATATTTATTATCATCAATCTTTCACATTTTTTTTTTGGTCAGGGAGGGGGGTACTCTGACTTGAACACCCCTTGTGCAACTGTACTGGGCTTGCAGTCTTTATTCTTCAGCCCCATAAAAAAGCCCAGACATACCTCATAAAAAGAATAAATGCCAAAATGAAGAAAATAAAATTGGTTCTTCAACTCTTCTTAAAGCACAGCATCATCTGTAATCTTTTCCATGTTTTCTCTTTAATTAACATTTCAATTCAAATTTTTCCTCTCCTTATATTATTATTAAGCACTTATCTGTACATGTTTCTTGGTTTTTTTTATGTTCTTTACTAAAACAAGGCATGTCTCTCTTTTTTTTCACCTCTTTTTATGCCTTACTTCAAAATTGCATACCATCTGTCCCAATCATGTCAAGTCATCTGTCATAATTTTATATGCATGTGACATTGTATTATATCACTTTAACAGACACCTTTAAGGTGAAATGCAGGGTGACCACTATGTTTTAATTTACTAACAAATTTACCATACATAATATCTTTTAGGATTCTACCATCTTTTGTGAATCTCATATGAACTAGCCAACATAAAGATCAAGAGGGTATAAAACTATAAATGCTACTTTTTTTTAAACCTTTATGGTGCATGGTCTTGCCATTTCATGTTATATATTCTTCTTAGACAACAAAGGTGGAATGAGTTCAAACAATGTTGATGAAACAACCAACTTTGTTACATTATAATTTTGAGATTATATTTACCATCCTACTTCAATACTTACTTATTCTTCTTTCTTACTTTTATCCTACTGTTTATTCTGTGTAGCATTGCAGAGAGGAGGAATGTGTAATTTCCTGACCTTTGTTATGTGCCTTGAGTTGCTGTCAAGTCAAATTTACTTAATGGCTCTTTGATGCCATCACTCCATCACTTTCTTCGTTTCTCTTTTTCTCTGTAGCTGGATGTTTTCATATAATATGCTCAAGCTGCAGGTTGGTTGGATTCATACATTCCGTATATGTTTTTCCCATATTTAATACATTTTTTATGTGTTTTTTTTTAATACGACCCGTACTTTCAGTTAATACAGGAAAAGGACCATTTATTTATGTGGAATTCACATTTTGTTTCTTCTTAAAATTCTATCTATCTATTGACCTTTCGAGCCGTAGCTGGCCCATAGGGTGTAGACCCAGATGCTCCTTCTCTTATCTAAATTTTTATTCTAGCAGTTTTCAATCCTTGTAAAGATCTTTTATGAAATCTCGCCATTTGTCTCTGTTCTGTGCAAGCAGCTCTATCTCATTGAGGGAGCCGATTCCTGTTGCTCTTGCCTCTCTCATCAATGTTCTTCTCAGTGTCTCTCTGGGTCTTCCTCTTTTCCTCTTACCTGTTGTTTCCCACATGAGGACTTGCTTTGCTATTCGGTTATTATCTCTCTTCATCACATGTTTCTCTTAAAATTACTTTACAAATAATTTTTTGTTTAAACTGTATATCTGCTAATTCTGGAAGCAGTGAAAACCTAAAACAAATTACAGAAAGGACTTGCATTTAACCAAATACATCACATAGTTATGTTACTAAATATATAACAGATGAAAGGTCAAGAAAGAAAATAACTTTGCTTCGCACAATTCACTGACTACATACAGCGAAAGTAGTTTTCTCTCTCATTTTTGGATGGAAAATGTGGCCTAATATAACCTAGAAGACTATGTATAAGATTGAATGAACAGGTTGTGTCTCGCCAAGTAGACAAAACCCCCAAGACATAATTGAAGATATACCCCAAAGTACCCCCACTGTGTTCCCATGGCATGGGGGGGGGGGGGGGGAGGAGGAGAGTTTAAAGCATTTTTAAATTGATTTTTTATGTAATCACTTAACTCTTTCCGTACATTTCGCCGCATCATGCGTCATTCTCAATTTGATTAGAGCCCTCAAACCATATTCTTTTTACATTTCTTGTATCATCTTGGTATTGGTGAAATCTAATACCTTGTTCAATTATCTAAAAATTCATATATAATATGATGTATGTTAGATAAATATGTAAATTTATTCTTAAAACCATGAAACATCATGTCTCTGAAATCTCTTCCGTTGTATTGATAAAAAGCTTCCGTACGGAAAGAGTTAAACATTTTTGCGTACGTGGTAGTTTCAAGATATTGGATTTGATAATCAGAATCACAATTGAATGGTGATCTTTTCATGGTGGTCTTTTGTGCCCTGAATATGCCTCTTGTGTATCACACACTTTGCTGTTTTTGCTTTCTGGGCTGTTGATCATTTCTGATTCTTTCACCTCATCAGCAATCACAGACTTTGTACATTTGTGACGGACATTCTCGCTAGGTGCCATTGTTGTCAAAATAGATAATTGCCTGTGGTACTACGAACACATGTTAGCCTATCGATTATAGGTTACATGCAGACACAAGAAGAATAAATTATATTCCATTGAAATAGTGCTAAAAGTGTTACACAGTATTATTTCCATATAGGGAAGCATCAGTAGTGTAGAGGTTTTGTGCTTGCTTATTCGGAATTTGAATATGGGTTCAAACACAGACTGATACTTTCCAGTTTCCAGTCAACCTATGTAAAAATGAATGAATACCTGGAATATAATCGGGGATTGGAATTGTTATTTTGCCAAACACATTTTTTATTGACATTGAATGTTTTGGGCCAAAAGGTTAATGGTTGCATAAATTGTAGAATGTTCATTACAAAGCAAAAAAATAAGATCTCAGTGGTGATAGTGTATTCTGTCCTATTATATTTTACTTCACAGTTAAGAGATGGTTTGTTGACTGTGTTAAAGTGATGGAAAGTCTATCAGCCATTTCTGAGAGTGTCTTTGTTGCCAAAACATTGCTGGATATGGTTGAGCACAGATCTGTTGTACTGACACTGTCCGGTAAGATAACTGTTTAAAAATGTACATAAAATGGTCTGGCAAAAACAGTCAATCAGAAAATGGTGAGAGGGATAATTAGAATAAACCAGAGAAGGAGCTAGAATAACAATATATATTACTTTTCATCAATTACATAAGCAATTGATTAGATAATCATGTTGCTGCACAATTTTCTTCAATCTCTAATTTACTCAGCTCTCTTGTTTACTTCCCAACTGAACCACTCTCTTAACTCTTTCCCTACAGCCAGGTGATTGATGCGCTAACCCTTATAGTCACAACACCCAGTCAATGAATTGTCTGTCTAAGGTTACTAATTAATCTACGTTGTTTCTCATCAAATTCATATTTTTAAGTGTCTACAAGTAGAAATCTCTAGTTTCAGAAGTTTAATTATAAATAATTTGTCTTTAAGGCAACAGTTTTTGATAACTTCTTGAAGAAATTGAAGATTTTCTGAGATAAAAGAAATTTGTTGATTATTTATTGACAATGCCCAGAAAGTTTGTATTATATCACAAGTTGGGTCAAACTATATATTTCAAATGATTTTAGAATTGATTCTAATGTTTGTAACTAATAATAGTATAAAGTTTTTATAATATTTGTTATGGTAAAGTATTGTAAAGCTTTACAAAACTGTTTTGAAAACGCCGGACATTCAGCGATCAAAATTATTTTGAAAAACTATGATTTCATAAGCATAGAACCATCTCATGTGTAAAAATATAAATATTGAAATAAAATATAGGTTTATTGGGGATATTTTTATGATAATTGAGAAGAAAAAGGGTTTGTGTGTCCAAAATTATTATTTCTGAAAGGATTTACTTATAAAGACAATGTGGGATATGACCAGTAATTGGGAAAAATTAACATTAAAAAAAATATTCTGCTGACATTCTTCTTTCGTACAGATCTAGTTTTCTTTTGGTAGGGGAAGAGTTTAACTATGTGGTATCTTTACTCTCTGTTTTCCTCTATCTCATTTGCCTATTGTCACAGTATATTCCAGTTGTTGACTTTTCATTACATGACCAAAACATGTTTATTGTTTCTTCCTGATGCTGGTAATAAATTTTAGATTTGTTTTAACCTTTTTCAAACTTCGCCAATGGGAAGCATGTCTATAACTGCAAATCGATATGGCAAACGCCCTGTGATGGACACTCAGGCAGGTGCAGCGCCGGGCCCTCAGCCGTGAAATAGTTATCATTATACGCCTCAGAACAGGACACAATCGACTCCATAGTCACATGTATACAAAATTCAAGATCGACACCTCAACTAATTGTACATGTGGACAGGCACCCCAGACTGCTGAACACATACTTCAAGACTGCACTGAATATAGTAGACTGAGGAAAATCCATTGGCCCATAGATACAACACTACAGACAAAACTATATGGGCCACTGCAAGAATTACTTATTTATTTATAATGAATTTGTAATGGTTTCTTTTATCATGAAATCTAACAGAGACAGTAGCAGCAACATCTCTTCCTCAAGATGTAGACAGCATCTTGTTGGGCCATCATATTCCTAAAACCAAAGGTAATAAACAAACTTCACTACCCTTCCTTTTTTCACTATTACAAAAGTAAAATAAAGTAAAGAGCCCCCGTCACGCCAAGTGGCTTATAGGGAATATGGTGTTAGTGAGCATAAATTTTACAGACCTTCAGCACATGATTTTTTGGGTAATGTGGTTGGTATTACGCCCGTGCCGCTTTACTTTCCCAGAAAAAATCTGATACCCATTTAAGGCTGGGTGAACCCGGAAGCCGTCGGTTGGGATCGAACCCTACCTCTTGTCCTTTGTAGTCCAGTTCACACTATTACAAAAGGTAATGATAAAAGAATCTCTTAGCAACCATTCTTAAGTGGTGAATGAGATCTCCATTTCTCTTGGATATCATCTGTGGGAGAGTTGCCTTTGTAGAAGGCTTGCTTCATGCTTGAAGGTCAGGTACCTTTTATCAGCTGGGTCAAATGAAGAGCATGTTCTAAACCCTGATGTTTTGAACCCTGACAATTTTTGTAATAAAAAGCAACACAAAACAAGTCATGTTTGACTAAAGGTTTTAAAAGGATCAAACAAGAGACAAAACAAAATAAAACATATCACAAATCTGAATCTTTATAATCAGGCAACACGCGCTCCCAACCTTTTCCCCGTGTAAATGATCATGTCTCTCCACAACTTTCCATCTCTACAGTTGTTTATCCACTCTCATAAAATGTCACATCTTTTATCTCATCTTCCCTCTAACTCTTGTTCCCAAATTGTTCCTCTTATCACAATATATTCCAGTTGTTCCAATCTCATAACACGACCACCAATAAATGATGACTATTTCCTTTTAATGTTGGAATTAAACTTGCATTGGCCTCTGAACAGTCCATTGAAAAAGAGTATGGGGCCACAATAGCTCAGTGGTTAGTGAACTGGACTACTAAGGACAAGAGGTTGGGTTTGATCCTGACCTTTGAGTCTTCCAGGTTCATCTGGCCTTCAAAGGGTACTTAATTGTTTTTTTCTGGGAAAGTGAATTGGACCTTGCCTAATACCAAAGACATTACCCCAAAAATAATGTGCAGAAGGTCTATGAAAATATGGACACTAACACCATATTCCCTATAGCCACCTGGCTTGATGGGGCTCTTTACTTACTTTTACTTTACATTATGAATCTAGAAATGTGAGGTAAAAACATTTGTTTGTTTTGTCATGTCTTTTCTGCATGGCAGTTTAAGACTATTTTCTATGATTTTATCGTACCTGTATGTTTTACCACAGCTTCACATCGTTTACTTGTCTGTTTTTAGTTATTAAAAGTGAGTCCAACTCCTCTTTTCTAATTCATACTCAATATAATCTTGTACAATTACAAGAAATTATTCTTTGCTTGATCACTCTAGATCTATTACCATTATGATGTATAAGAAAAAAGTTTAATTCATGTTAATATTTTAGGTGTATTCTTTATGCAGAGGTGAGATGCAGAATGGCTCAGGCAAAAGCAGCTTTCCAAAAAATGAGGAAGATACTATGCAATCCATTTTTGACAATAGAAACAAGAAAAAGAGTTCTTAAATGTTACGTAGAGCCAGTCTTAACATATGGATGCGAATCATGGACAATAGGACAACAGACAAGAAAATCACTGGAGTCTGTAGAATGTGGTTATACAGAAGAATGTTGAGAGTACCATGGACAGCTAAGAAGAGTAATGAAGATGTTCTGAGAGAGGTCAAAGCAAAAAGAGAGCTAATTTCCAATATTAGAAAGAAACAATCATCATTTTTTGGCCATGTAATGAGAAGAGAACAACTGGAATATATTGTAACAACTGGAAAAATTGAGGGACGAAGATAAAGAGGGAAGCAAAGAGAACAAATAACAGACAGCTTAAGAGAATGGCTTGGCAGAAGGTCAACAACAGAAATGATAAATAACTGTCGAGATCGAAAGTTGTGGAGAGACATGATCACCTACACCAGCAGGCCCGGTACTTGATGATGATTCTTTATGGGATTTGATTTGGTTTTTGTCCTCATTTTTTAACCAATTATTAATTTATTCACAGGATTATGGGAACTATGGATATGGACTGGTAAAGAAGACAGAGCAGGAACCAATACTGTGGTTTCTATTGTCCTTTGTGGAACCACAGGATCATCTACCCCTGTTTATTTCAACAAAAACAATGAGCTCCATGCTGGTTCCATTTTTCACACGAAAGTTAGCATTTTAGTTTAATATTGTTTTGCTTTAATTTAATTTTTCTTTCCATTGTTACATTTTGTTTTATAAATTTTTCTCCTGATTAAACATTTACAACTATTTTTAACTCACTACTTTTTATTTCTGGGAGCTTTTTATAGCTCAGTGGTTAGTGAACTGGACTACCACGGACAAGGGGTAGGGTTTGATCCCAACCGACGGCTTCCGGGTTCACCCAGCCTTAAATGGGTACCGGATTTTTTTCTGGGAAAGTAAAGCAGCATGGGCGTAATACTGACCACATTACCCCAAAAATCATGTGCTGAAGGTCTGTAAAATATAGGGTCACTAACACCATATTTCCCTATACGCCACTTGGCGTGACGGGGGTACTTTACTTTTTACTTTTTATTTCTCCAATTAATTTCCCAGTGGATAAATTTGATTAATTCAATTTTATATGTCTCTTTTGTTTAAATTTTATTCACCTTGAAGGTATAGATTTGTAGTAATTGAAGTCACTCATTCACTTCATTTTTTTCCCTAATTCATCAAGTTGAATACATTTTTACCAGTTTGTCATCTCATCAGAAGATCAGATATATTTTCTTATTAAAAGAGTAAAAAAAAGTAAAGCACCCCCGTCACACCAAGGGGCATATAGGGAATATGGTGTTAGTGACCATAAATTTTACAGACCTTCGGCACATGATTTGTGAGGTAATGTGGTCGGTATTACACCCTTGCCACTTTACTTTCCCAGAAAAAAAATCCGGCACCCATTAAAGGCTGGGTGAACCGGAGACCGTTGGTTGGGATCGAACCCTACCTCTTGTCGTTTGTAGTCCAGTTCACTAACCACTGAGCTATCGCTTTTCCCCTTATTAAAAGAACCATCACTTAACCATACCATTTCATTTCATTCATTCATTTTTTTTTTATTGAATTTATATTTCTTTTATATACACAAAGTCACGAAAATATTCAGTCATTTTTTACTTAGCACTCACTTCATCTCTTTCTTAGTAATTTCATTTTCTTCCACTTATTTATGTGCCATTCTGGTTTGTTTATAGGATAACATATGTTCATAATCTCCTGTTTGTAGTATTATTATCAACTTTTGTTGGGTTATCTGCTCACCACAAAGTTAAGCTGTCAAGTATCTTCTTTCTCAGTGATTGCTCTTTTCCTGTTTTGTCCTTTGATATTTTATGTTCCAATATTCCTTTACTCATAATATGTCCATAAAATGGTTGCTTTTTCTTTCTGTAAAGACCTACAACAATTGCTTAATGTGATAAACATAACAAGCAAAAAATATGGACTAGATATGAATATCAAAAAGACTAAAACTATGATCATAAACAAAGAAAATTCTCAAGACCTACAATTAAATATCACAGTTGAGGGAATACATCTGGAGACAGTCCAGAGCTACAACTACCTGGGACATACTATAACCAATGATGGAAAATGTAAAATTGAAATAAACAAAAGAATAGGTATGGCAAAAAGTAATTTTAATTCCATGAAAAATATACTAACAACAAAACAAATATCATTTTGGTTATTTGGTTATTTGGTTATGGAAGGCCCCGGTATCACTGAAAACGAATTAAAATCAATAATTGCTCAACCGCCCGTGCCAGCGTAATCATCCGAATCTCATCTCCCAAACAAAGAAAGGTAACTGTAGTCCCCATCATAGCAGTCTCAGCACACGCCAAAAGACATAAGGTGAAACTGCACAGAAAGCGAACACAGCCAACTGTTCCCTGTCATACGATATAATTATTCATCGAAAGCAATTGGAGTATCGAAACATGATCAAAATGGATGAGACACACAGCTCACGGTGTGCACAGAGCACTTAACTCAGTAGCTTCTGCAACAAACCGGACTTGGAATATGAGGAAACTGCAACAAGGAACACTTTTCATGCATAGCCTTTAATTGTTCCCGCCGCCTATCCACCATATACCGGGAGTTCACATCCTCTTGAAAATGATGATCGTCACATTTTTTTAAAATGTAGAGCGCTTGATGATGTTAGGCCATCGTTGTTGACTCCAATTCCGAACATATAGACACACAGTTAGTCATCAGATTATCCCCGTCGCACATCAAACAACCGACCATAAGATTATCGTACAGCCGGTCTAGAATCTAGGGATATACGATGAACCATTATGATGACATAGCACACAAAAAAAGTCATACACACAATTTCACTCCCTTTCAATTTCTGATTACTCCAGTAAAAGCAGCAAAAACAAATATCAGCAGGACTGAAACTAAGAATGGCAAAATGTTACATCTTCTCAATATTTCTGTATGGTGCAGAAACATGGACATTAGACAAGAAAACAGAACAGAAAATTGAAGCCTTTGAAATGTGGATTTATAGAAGAATAGGTAGAATTGGATGGGAAGAAGAAAAGAAAACAAATGATGAAGTTTTAAAAAAACTGAAAATAAAAAGAGAACTACTAAATACAATTAAGACAAAACAAATGAAATTTTTGGGGCATGTTAAAAGACACAACAGCCTACTAAAAGTAATATTGGAAGGGAAAATACAAGGTAAAAGAGGCAGAGACAAACCAAGACTAACATGGATGAGTAACATCAAAAGATGGACAAGTCAATCTATGACAGCCTGCATCATCAAAGCAAGAAACAGAGTACAATGGTGATCCATGGTAGCCAACCTTCGTTGCGGAGAAGGCACTCAATGATGATGATTTTCTTTCTGATGTATTTAGAAGTTATCTTTTGATCTTAATAAGAATTTCCTTATTCAGGGAGTTCTCAAACATATACTGAGAAGCCAAATCTCTGTGTCTTTAAAAGTTTATTTATTTGTTGTCCATGCCTCACTTTCATATGGTAGGCACTACATCAGAGCATACAGAGAAGACTTTATTTTTATTCTCCTTTCATTTCTCCTTCTAGTTCGAAATTATTAAATTGTTTAAATTGTTTATTGTTTATTTTAAATACATATTTGAATAATTTCAACTTATATAACAAGGAGTCAGACAAGGCTGTGTTCTGTCGCCGGATTTGTTTTCACTTTACAGTGAACATATTATGAGATCAATAGTAGACAAAAAAAGGAATTGAAGTCAACGGTCACAACATAAATAATTTGCGATATGCGGATGACACAGTCTTAATAGCAGAGACAGAGAATGAACTACAAGAAACGATAGACATAATAGTAAAAGAAAGCATCAAAAAAGGTCTCAGTCTGAATAGTAAGAAGACAGAAGTAATGGTTATATCAAAGAAACATCACCAGCATGCAGCATAAAAATAAATAGGACAAATTTGAAACAAGTGCAACGCGTCAAATACTTGGGCACAATAATAACATTGGATGGAGGATGCACCATGGAAATAAAAAGCAGAATAGCTCAGGCCAAAATAGCATTTCAGATAATGAAAAATATCTTATGCAACAAATATATGTCAATAGAAGTGAGAAAGAGAGTTCATCAGTGCTATATTTGGAACCAATTCTGACCTATGGAAGTGAATCATGGACAGTAGACAACAAATGAAAAGACGATTAGAGGTCACAGAGATGAGATTTCTCAGAAGAATGTTGAAAGTTCCCTGGACAGCTAAAAAGACCAATGAGGAAGTTCTCAAAGAGGCCAACACAACAAGGCAGCTCCTAAAAAACGTCAGAAAGAAGCAATCAACATTTTTTGGGCACATCATGAGAAGAGGAAAGTTGGAATACTTGGTTACAACTGGCAAAATAAAAGGAAAGAGAGATTTCGAACAAAGAGAGAAAATACTATATAGTTGGTGTTATGGCATGGAAAACAGTCAACAACAGAACTGATACGATGCACTGTAGATAGAAGATTGTGGAAGGACATGATCACCTATGCCAACCGGTATGGTACATGATGATGATGATAATTTGTACATGTGTTGTAGGTTTGTTCCTGTTGGAGGCCTATTGCGGCAAAACTTCGTTCTGATTTGTATTGTCCATTTGTTACATGAAGCTTTATCTATCTATCTATTAACTTTTCGAGCCGTAGCCAGCCCATAGGGCATAGACCAAGATACTCATTCTCTTATCTGAATTTTTGTTCTGGCAGTTTTCAATTCTTTTAAAGATATTTGATCAAATCTCGCCAAAAGTCTCTGTTCTGTGCAAGCAGCTCTATCTCATTGAGGGAGCCAAATCCTGCTGCTCTTGCCTCTCTCATCAATGTTCTTCTCAGTGTCTCTCTGGGTCTTCCTCTTTTCCTCTTACCTGTTGTTTCCCATATGAGGGCTTGCTTTGCTATTCGGTTATTATCTCTTCTCATCACATGTCCAACATATGACCATCGTCTTTTCTTTATTACTGAAGATATTAGTGGTTGATTGGCGATTTCTCTAATTTCCTCGTTTGTTTTTAATTCGTTCCACGCTATACAGCTTTCACACGCATACATAAGGGTTGATAGTACATTTGATTTGAATAGTCTAAGTTTTGTATTTTTGCTGATGAGTTTTGATTTCCACAACTTTTCAAGGCTTCTGAAAAACATAAAGCTTTAACCAAACGATTTTTTCATATTTTTTTCTCTATATAAATTTTTTCATTTCTCCTCACTTTCATATAACAGGAATGACATTAATTATATTTATGTTTCATTCTTATTGACATATTGTATATTTCATCTGATGTTCGTATTGTAATTCACTATGGTTCTCTTTTCATATTTGGATCGTAGATGCACTCTGTTTCATCTCTCTCTATTTGCACAGATTGAGTCTGGCAGTATTGGTGAACTCTTCAAAATCAGACTTGCCTTCGCCGAAAGAAATGGGCACTCGTGGCATTTAGAAAGGGTAAGAGATAAAGGAAAAACAAATCATTAATCATTAAATGTGAAAGAAGCAGTGTGTAGAAGCAGTGGGAGAGAAACATTGTGGGTGATTAAACACGAATGCTAAAAAAAAAACATGCATTTGTAATTTATAGAAATATTGTTGTTCATCAAATTGTCGAATGGAAAAAAACCATAAACTTAGACATACAGTGAAAGAGTCATATAGGTGGTAGATTTTTAAAATGATTTACAAAAGAAGGAAAAATATCTCAGCGAAATAGAAACTTTTTTTTTATTCAATATTTTATTAAGTGACTTAAATGGAATGTAAATCCAAGTAATAATTTTGTCAATGTTTTTAACTTGTTCAATAATTTAATAATTGTTTGCTGTTGTTTATATCACTGTCTTCCTGAAATGTAATTCACCACAAAACATTTATACTTTTGTCTGTTTAGTCAGTTCTCGGCTGAGGACAAAAACACAATAAATTTTCATTTAAATTACAGTTGTTTGTAGAATTGAAGAACAAGCAGGATTTAAAAAAAGGAGAAGCTGCCTTGATCATATTTTCACCCTAAGAATTATGTTAGAGGAATGTATAGAAAAGTATAAACTATTTACTCTACACTTTATTGACTTCATAAAAGCATTTGTAAAGACTCATCATGGAATTTATTAATACATTACCAAATATGAATAACTTCATCAAAGATTTGTACAACAGCTTCACTTGAGTGGTTTGCACATAGACAGGACTAAAGTAAATGGTTGCAGATTGAAAACAGAGCAAAAGAAGGATGTATTTTATTTCCCTTGTTGTTTGAAATTGCTGTCAATGTCATGATGCAGAAATGTTAAAAGGGTAACAAAAGAATTGGATAGATACTTGGATGCGAATCATGGACAATAGGACAACAGACAAGAAAATCACTGAGTCTGTAGAAATGTGGTTTTACAGAAGAATGTTGAGAGGACCATGGACAGCTAAGAAGAGTAATGAAGATGTTCTGAGAGAGGCCAAAGCAAAAAGAGAGCTAATTTCCAATATTAGGAAGAAACAATCATCTTTTTTTGGCCATGTAATGAGAAGAGAACAACTGGAATATATTGTAACAACTGGGAAAATTGAGGGACGAAGAGATAGAGGGAAGCAAAGAGAAAAAATAACAGACAGCTTAAGAGAATGGCTTGGCAGAAGGTCAACAACAGAAATGATAAATAGCTGCCGAGATCGAAAGTTGTGGAGAGACATGATCACCTACGCCAGCAGGCCCGGTACTTGATGATGATGATGATGAGATACCTGGGTCTCAAATAGAACATCATTGTACATATTACAAAATGTTTAATTACATCTGAAACCTAAGGTCAAGCTTAAAGATTGTGACACAAGACAAGAGTTCAGTTTTGATTACAACAACTGGGTTCATTGTACGGAGGAGAACCAAGATGGAATGGTAGAGCTTCCTGCTATAAGACCTGATATAGCTCCTTTGCACGGTGAGTTTTTGTTTTTGTACAGCAATTGTTAATGAGTGCCTGTAAATTTATTGTACAGTCTAATCTAATGCAACAAAATTCGGCTTTTTAGTTAATGCATTCATCTACTTAAGATGTGGTCATGGTTTGATTCCAAGCTATAGAGGTTTTTTTTTTTAATTTTAATTTGACTAACATTGCTTCTAAGTTCAACCAACTTTTGAAGATGTGCAAAAAAAGATTTGTTAAGAAAGGTAAAGTAGTGTGGTAGGGTGTGATGTGATAATTACCTTACATTATAAGGGTGCTAATGGTCATATGGTCATTGACAAAAGGTATCACTAACACCATATTCCCAAGATGTCATTGGCATAACAACAGCTTTTACTTACTTACTTATTAGATTTATATGATTTTTTAGAACCATTTTGCAAATATTTTATTTAATAGATATGCATCCAGAATGAAGCAGTCAAAAAGGTTGTTTTATTCTCTTCTTGTAAAATCTGTATATCTCATGATGGAAGAGATAAAACAAAATAAGAAATAACTTTAAGAAACATTTCTGCACAATTTAAATGTCTTCACTTTACATTATTTGGCAGTTTTTGTGTCCTGAAAGCCATCAAAATTATGCTAGTTGAAGTTGCTTGGCACATACTATCAAGTGGGACAATAGCAGATTTTTGTAGGTCAAGGTTACGCAGAAGAGGGTTTAGTGATTATAAAAATTTGGGTGATATTTAGAGCAGACAACTCTAATTTAAAATATGTGTTGCAAAAACAGCAACGGAGCTAGAAGTGCACTAGGCAGACAGTAAATGGAAATCATTGACATTATCAGGTCACGTGTCCTTTGCAGAAAACTGCATTCACCACAGCCCATCTGAAAGAGTCTCTGTCTCTAGCCAGATCTCCCACTTCTTGAACTGCTGTCATGTTCAAGGTCTCCTGATGTCTTGAAATCACCTTCTTCTTAGTCTGCCTCTGATGCATCACCAGGAACCATGCCTTCCATTATGGTTCTTTCCAGGCTGCTGTGTCTTTTGATGTGGCATAGTATTTTAATTTCCTCTGTAGAATGGTGTAGAAGCCAGTTCTTTGTAATATTTCAATCCTTTAAAATTTCTTCATTGTTCTTCTTCTTTATCCAAATTATGTTAAGAATTTTTCTGTAGCAGTTTGTTTTGAATTAATCAATTTTCTTCCTTACCTTTTGTGAGATTGTCCATGATTCACAACCAAGTGCTGCGATTGGGAAGACACAGGTCCTCATTAATGTTAATTTTAATGCCTAGCTGGTTTTGTGCCACATGTTCTTAATTGCATTTAATCTTTGTGTTGCTATTGCTAATTTTCGTTTGATCTCTTTCTGGCAGTCTCCATAATTAGTTTCTACAGATCCAGATATTCATAGTTTGCTTCAGTCTCAAGTTCTTTACTGTTGATGATGATTTTCGGTTGGCTTTTTGCTTTCTCATTGGACATCATCTTAATTTTCTGCATATTTGAATAGAGGTTTTACTCATCACTGTGTTTTTTAACACACACATTTATTTCCTTTAATCCTTCTGCAGTATTTGTGAGTGATCAGTTGCTTGACAAGCTGTCATTGTAAAAAGTATTGTTATGGAAACAGAACCATAGATTTTAGAAGCAGTGATCTCTGCAATATGTGCCATTTTGGCACGCAAGTATTCTGTTTTTGAGATTGTGGTTCTGCCCTATGTGCCGTCTTCGGCTCAAAAGGACAATAGATAGATAGATAGATATTATTTGTGAGGAGGACTGTGTCATCAGTGTAACAGAATTCTGAAATTATGTTTGCTATTTATTGTGAAAGGGTTAAACTTCACAAATCTGTCATCATTTGTGATATTTCTTATGATGTTCTCAGTATAGATGTTGAACAGGTCATCCCTGCCTCACCCCTTTTTATACTTCAAACCCATTTGATATTTTGCCCAACATTCTGATAGCTGCTTGCTGATTGTGATATAGTGATTTAATAAGTTGTATCAGGTGTGTTGGAAAGCCCATTTCTTTCATGATGTTGCACAGTTTCTGATGTGTACAATCAAAGGCTTTGCTGTAATATATGAAGCATGTAGTTAGTTCAATGTTGTGTGTCAAAAGTGTGTCAAATCATTGACATTAGGCAAAATTGTAAACCAAAGATGACCATAAATTTAAAACATTAGGAAGAATTTTGTTTATGCTCTGTAGAATGCCACAATGCATCATTGTCACTAATTGCTATGTCATGATGTTACTAAAGACAAGGAAAAGAAAAAAAATATATTTGAAGTTGTAAGTTTTCACTTCAGAAGGGAGTAGTACTGATATATTATGAAATGGTTATTTTATATTTTTTCAGAAAATGTTTATAAAGTTAGCATTATCACTGGTGACCTTGATTGTGCAGAGACAACAGCAGAAATGACCTTGATGGTGATTGGTCAGTGGGGTGATTCAGGGCAACGCTTCCTCACAAAACCAACAAACAATGTTGTTCCATTTTGTAAAGGACAAGTATGTACAACTTCATTATTTGTTTTTGTCAACATTATTGTGCTAGTGAAGATAATTTTGTGTAAAATTAAATATTCTGGCTGTGAGACAGATCACATTTAGTCATAGTCTCTTGGTTCTATTTAGGTTTATAAGCTATTAAAACCAGGGCTAAATAAAAGCACTAACTGGTATTTTGCCACTTGTAAGCAAGTATTCCAACTTTCCTCTTCTCATGATGTGCTCGAAAAATGTTGATTGTTTTTACCACAACAGAATGAGAAACCACATGTTCACCAAACTCAAAATAAGAACTACCAGCCAATGCCACTGTACACTGGACAACATGACAACAAAACATGTTCTACAGGATTGCCCCCAGTACACAGACCTGAGAAGGACAATGTGCCACACCCACCTCCCTGGAAGAGAAACTATATGGGACAACCGAATCACTTAAACAGACAGCTGCCTTCATAAAATAGTCCAGAATACTAATCTGAATGAGCCATGATCGCGGAAGAAGAAGAAAAAGAACACTTATAAGAGAAACAAAGTTGGCAGACATATACTCATTAGATAAGATCAAACATCATGCCAAGAATAAAGATGGATGCAAAAAATATTACAAGCCCTATGCGACATCTAGCAGCGAGGAAAGATCAGGATCAAGCTGCTGGGTTATGTGAGTGTGACTCCTCTAGTTTTCAATTACTTTTAAAATATGTATCTTGGGACCATTAAAATAAAAAAAGCTTATGGGAATAGAACTGAAAAAAATCAGAAATTAAAATATTGAAATCATAAATATTTAGATCTAAAAAAAAAAGAGTATTTAACTTTGAGAAATAACAGTCCCTATAAGCTATTGTTTCACAAAATCATTATTTGTTAATGCACATATGTCTTTGACATATAATGGAAAATAATTGTAAATTACACCAGTGGCAACCGTTTATGAAAATTACTATCAAGAATTAACCATCAAGAGTTTTAATGCTTTTGGGTATATCTTTCATATTATTTTTTGCCAAGAAAATTGCCATTACTGACTTAGTAAAGGGTTAAGGCATAAAAATGCGAAACTGCAGTAAAGCTGAATGTGAGGAAAAATTAAAAAATAGAAAAAAATGGTATGTAAGAAGCTTTACATGATAAGTGGACGACACAGACTAAATGACGTTTCGGCCCAATAGGCCTTCAGCAGGAGCAAACAAAAAAAAACACACACACAAAACTAATAACGAAACAACCAAAACAAAAATAATTGAAATAATTGAGTCTGGGAGAAGATTAGCGGAAAGATTTTGTGAACATCTACGTGATGTCCAACAGAATACTGGTACTCCGGTGTCTTCTCACTGCAACTCCCCTGATCACAAGGGCAAATACAACATCCGTGTCACTGGTATTGTCCTTTGTCACTCTGGCGACCGCAGCCGCTACACTTTGGAAAATCACCTTATAGTCCAGTATGGTTCGCTGACCCCATGAGGTATGAATGTATCACACTCATACACATAGTTTCCTTTTGGTTGCTCCTTCCCTTTTGCATAGCCTTCTCTACTGCACATATTTGGGTTCTTTGGTCTACTTACTATGCCATGCTATTTATAGTTCTCCTCCTCGAGCCACTAATGAGACACTTCGGTGTTCTCCTCTATACCTTTTTTCTGTGCTCCTTACCCCTTATTTGTTTTTATTGTACCCCACTCTCGGACATCTCACTCTTGCTGCCTTTTGAGCACCTGTTGATCTGCTGTTCTTTTCTTTCTCCTTTGTGTTTGCACACTGACCCCTGTGTGAACTCCTCTAGTTCTGTGTGCATTTGCACACATTTCTGCACATTTCTGTATGTTCACGACAGCCGCACTTGGTTGCTATTTCCTTTTCGTTTTGACCTCTGTTTACACACAGGATAGATAATTTTGTTTTCTTTAACACATTTTGATTGTTTTTGTTTTGGTTGTTTTGTTATTAGTTTTGTGTGCGTGTTTTTTTTGCTTGTTCTTGCTGAAGGCCTATTGGGCTGAAACGTCGTTTAGTCTGTGTCGTCCACTTATCACGTAAAGCTTCTTACATACCATTTTTTTCTATTTTTTCATTTTTCCATTTCTGACTTAGTCTTTTCAATTTCCAACTGCAAAGGATTCTTTAATGTGTGCAGTATGCAAACAGGACAAAGTGTTATTACCCTTTATTCAAGAGGGCTAGAAATTAGATCTCACTAACCAGGGATGGGAGGAGGATAAAGCCATGAAGAAACCATACATTAAAAAAAGAAACATTTCTACTGCCTGTGTCGGGATTCAAATCCAGGACTTTCTTGTTCAGAGGCTGATGCCTTATTTCTTCATCATTCAGCCCACCCAACTTGTAAAGTTCATTTTGCAAGAAATACATAAAGATTATTGTTGAAAATATATTTTGATATGAGCAAAAGACACCAGATAAAAGTAAACTGCAGTAAAACTAATTATAAATTGTGAGTAAGAAAAAAATGCATAAAAAGGTGTCAACATTTTTATGTACTTGAATAGTAAAAAAAGGTAAAGTACCCTTGTCACACCAAATGGCGTATAGGGAATATGGTGTTAGTGACCATAAATTTTACAGACCTTCGGCACATTATTTTTGGGGTAATGTGATCGGTATTACGCCCGTGCCGCTGTACTTTACCAGAAAGAAATCCGGTACCCATTAAAGGCATGGTGAACCAAAAGCCTTCAGTTGGGATCGAACCCTACCTCTTGTCCTTTGTAGTCCAGTTCACTAACCACTGAGCTAATGCAGCTCCCTTATGTACTTGAATGAGCAGACATAATGATTTTGTCTCTTTGTACATATGTTTAATATACAATTTCTGAACACCATTTTTTGGTTTTGTTTTCACCATGTCAGAAACAAGTTAGAAAACATAACTAGCATTAGGAAGTAATATGAAACCATAAATGTTTATGTAGAGCATCATAGCAACATAAACTAAGTTTTATTAATGTTTAGCAGATAAAAATAAAGAATGTTATTAGGCTCCCATCTTTTTGTGTAAATGAAACTGTTTGTGAATAAAAGATGCAATGAACATAAAAGAGTTGATGTTACAGCACTCACTGGTGTATACTGTAATATAAAGTACAAAATATTATTTTTAGGAAAAATAAAGAACAAGATTAATATTTATTAGCATTTTTATTTGTTGTTTTCTTTTGTTATTCATTGTTTTCCATTGTTTAATAATCACATCAATGCATGTTCTTTGCAGACGGATGAGTTTGAACTGAAGCTTCTCAGTGTGGGAAAGATTTCCAAGATTTTGATTGGGCACAATGGCTATGGAAGAGGTCAAGGATGGTTCTGTCAGCAGGTGGCTATCACCTCCACAAACCAGAAGGATGACAAGATGGAGACTTTTTTTGCCTGCAATAGGTTAGTGGCTTCTTTTATGTGCTAGGTTCATAGTGTCGGTTTTATTTTAGCCAATATGTTATAGAACCTCATTTATAATTTAGAGTTGCTTTTTGATAATGTAATTAGAGAACATTTTATGGTGAATTGTTTATGATGATGTGTGCAATTAAACTTCTTCTACCCTAAAGTAAGATGATAAACAACCATTTGCACAAATTAATTACTAGCATATGTTTATGAAACACCCTCACTCTATTTACGTAATCTCCCCTTACTTTTTCTTGAGCTGTATGGCTTATCTCATTGAAATTGAGGAGACCATCAAATATTCCTTATGCCAAAAAAGTATTAACATTGCATTGCCTCAATGATCACAGCTTATATGCAGTCAAAACAATTGCTCATTCCTGAGTTCAACATGTGTAAAAATTTGCATCAAAATTATTACAAGTAAGAGGGTGTTGACTTAGATGGTGGATGTGTGCTTACCCAGAGAGAGAGAGCAACAATCTGCTGAAAGGGACTATCACATTGGGATTGTTAATAATGCAATTATATCAGTTCCACGTACCATAGCAACTGGCATGTAACATTCCTTTCTGTTTTTTCTCTTTCTACACTTCCTTCTTGTAACTGTTCAGATGTCAAGAGAATGAACCAAAGTTCTGGTTCTTGTCCTCTTGATGGCTTTACTAATTGTCAACTGATGTAGTAGCATTTCTTTGATGTTGCCTGTCCCTCTTGTATGGTAAGGAATCACATGACATTTTTTCTAGATGGGCAATCAGTTCATTTGTTATTTCTATATGTAGCTTAGGATTGGCTCAATGCCTACTCTCTCTTATAATATCATTTCTGATTCTGTCTTTTCTAGTCACTCCAAGTGCTTTTCTCAGACATCTCTTTGCTGTGGTGGCAAGCTTTCTTTTATGCTTAGTCATAAGTGACCATGTTTAACATTTCACATTTTATCATTACAAAAGCAATTATCTTTCTCAATTAGCGATGCACTTAGCTGTGGTAATGTGAAAAATGGAAATAAATTAGCTTTATCTAAACCCAATTCTAACTTCTAAAGCATGCTGTTGTCTGATTTCCAGATGGTTTGATACTGGTGTTGATGACAGACAAACATCTCGTGAGTTTACTGCTACCGGAACTGTTTCATTAAAAGATGTTGTCAGTCCTGCTAGAAGAGCTATCTCAAGTAAGAGTTTCCCTATTTTTTCATTTTAAAAATCCCATTGAGACTCTAAAAAACCTACCTGTTTTTCTTTTGAAGAATATTTGGTCATAAAAAAATTTTTTGTTTGTTTGCCAGCTTTGAAAAAAAAGTAAAGTACCCCCGTCACGCCAAGTGGTCTATAGGGAAATATGGTGTTAGTGAGCCTATATTTTACAGACCTTCAGCGCATGATTTTTGGGGTAATGTGATCGGTATTACGCCCGTGCTGCTTTACTTTCCCAGATAAAAATCCGGTACCCATTTAAGGCTGGGTGAACCCGGAAGTCGTCGGTTGGGATCGAACTCTACACCTTGTCTTTTGTAATTCAGATCATTAACCACTGTGCTATTACAGCTCCCTCACCAGTTTTAACCTTTGATAAAGTCCCTAGAGACTAGGAACTGAATTTTGTGTGTTAATCCATTTTTCCCTGGCAGCTGTGTGCACAGGGGTCCCTCGCCCGACAGGCAGATAACTCATCTTCGGAGGTACTCACATTTTTGCCGTCGATGAGTAATTGACGTTTCAAGCTGGGCCTCACTGCTGAGACTAGGGGTGGTTGCCGCAGAGAGAAATCATAAATAAAAATCCCAACTAACTGGGATTTGAACCCACAACCTCTCTGTCTCGAGGCCAACTCGAGAATGGCACCCCATGGTAGCCAACCTTTGTTGCAGAGATGGCACTCGATGATGATGATGATGATGATGATGATGATGATGATGATGATGATGATGATGAGATTGTCATCAATTCATTCTATTTGCACTTAAGTTCTCAGATTCCTTTTTCAGTATATCTCGTAGCATATTGTGACTGATGACAACAACATAGGTACTCTCTTGGTTTATCAGTCTTCTTTGGTTCCCTGCATAACACTCTTGTCTGGCTTCTTCCTTTCTGTCTTATTTTTCTTTCAGTCTGATCACTGTTACAGATATGCTGTTATTACTAGTCTCATCCAGCCTTACTGAGGGAACTTAGAATACTAGCATGGTCATTGCTTGCCCATTCTTCACTGCAGCTGTCAGTTAAAACTGTCAGCATGTTTGCTACCTCTTACTCCCATGTGCCCTTTGAACATATACATTGAAGATTATTATAATTTTATTATTTCTTTTATTGTACAAACCATTAACTTATATTGTATGGCTTACCACATATGGGATAACATGTCCAAAAATTCTGCTCATCTAATATTAACCTACTTACAAGTGAGACCCTAATTAGAAGTTTAAATAAATTTGTTTCTATATGTCATCCAATCCAGTATTTTGAAAAATTTTTCCAGATATTCAGCTTCATAAACGTATGGTGTGTGGTCAAATATTTTTACTGCATTATTGAACAATCAAATAGGTTTTTTAGTATGTTAATTTTCTGCCAGAAGAAAATGGCTCCTTTGTCACTTACATAAGGACCTTGTCACAGGACCTTGTTTTCGATATAACGATGACAACTTTAGTTCTGCCTTTGAGGATAACTCTATTAGCACTTTGTAACATAAATTATTATGCGATGGGGAGGAAGATTTCCCAAAATATCGTTAAAAACGACATCAAAATTTCCTGTTACTATTGCATGTTTTTGCTTTTCAAACAAGAAAAAAACTACCTGGACTAATAATTTAATAAACCATTCACCATTCTGTGAAGTGTCACTGCTGGCAATGTTCTTTTAGGTTAAGAAAAAAAAGGTTTTAAAAAAGACCCCATCTATCATGACTATTGCAGGTAAAAAGTCAGAATGACCTACATATTTAAACATGATTATGAGAAAACTACATGTTGCACAGAGATTTTCAAATAACATCCATAATAACTATGTAGCTCACAATCCATTTACATTGTTATGGTGTCTCTGCAATGCATAGATATTATTTTCAAGCATTATATCTTTTTTTCCAGTAACACAGTATGAATACTAGATATCTAGGTTGGGTTAATTATGGATATGGTCCAAAATTACAGATCATAATGTTCCATACCAGTTGGTGTAGGCAATCATGTCCTTCCACAATCTTCCATCCACAATGCATCGTATCAGTTCTGTTGTTGACTGTTTTCCATGCCATGGCACCAAGCTATCCAGTATTTTCTCTCTTTCTCATCCGCAATCTCTCTTTCCTTTTATTTTGCCAGTTAGAACAGATCAGCTGCTCTAAAAATGCTATTATAAATTATTACTAAAGTTCATTCACAAATTCATGCCCACAGACTTGATCAATTATCTCAGAAACTGTTTGATGAATTTCTGTAATTCTTTTTCATGAAATCTTATTTTTTCACTGCCCTTCTGATTTTATAACATTTAAGTACAAAGGTAGTCTGAATTTTGCACAAATCGTTTTTTTTGTTTTATAATTTTAGGAAAATATCAAACCACGTGGTCTAAACATTAAATTTTACTGCAAATTATGTTAATTTTCTAACAATGCAAGCCAAGGCGTATCCTTATCACATTGAAGCGGGCAAAATTTTTCATTTGATTTTATATCTTCGTCATAGAGATAGGTAAACTTTGACCAAAGTATCAAGCACACATATTCACCAAATAGCAGGCGTGTCATCAACAAAATATATGGAACAACCAGAATATCAAACACACATAGTCAGCAAATAGTAAGAGTGTCATCAACAAAATTGTGCACATGTCATACATATATCATTCCGAATCAGAAGTTTTAAGAGGTTAACAACTGTTATCGGTTGGTCAAGCTACAATCCATCTCATTGCCAGTATTGTTCCTCTTCTCTGAGCACATGGTCGTCACATTTTCTCCAGTATTCAATGTCTATCGTTGAGAGGGCATCACGCATTATTTCTTTAACATCACAAATTTTAAATGTCCTGTTCTGCACAGCAACTTGCCCTTTGACTTTAGCCCACACAAGTTCTATTGGGTTGAGGTGTGAATGATAAGGTGAGAAGCGAAGAGATGTGTGGCCATAATGCAATTATTTTATCAATTTGATATAACTTTGTCTTCTTAGTTTGTCTAACAAGTTGCAACAACTCTGGTTTTAACTGGGTGTTTTGAAAGAAAACATTTTCTTTTCTAAGCCATGTGATGATTTAATCTTTTGTGCTTGACGAATTAGGAACTTTGTGTCCTCCAGTGCTACCGCATTATGATAGGATGCATTGTCCAATACAAGACATGAAGGTCTATCCAGAATGGGAAGTAGAGTGTTCTCTATCCAGTCTATGAAAATTCTTCCATTCATTTCAGTGTAGTAGTCCTTATTATCTGTAAACTTTGATTGAAAAATAAGTTGTGTGTCATTAACAAGACCATTCTCTCTACTGCCAGCATGTACCAATATAATGTGTTGTCCTTTGCTGCTAGAAATGCTTCTTTTATTTTCTCTCCACTGATTGCCATTTTTTCTCATATGTATGATAAGCATTGACCCACGTTTCATCCAAATATACTATAAACTGCCTCAGGTATTTGCTTTGGGCAGCTATCAGGTGTGGTTTTTCACAAACAATATTTCTACTACTAGCAGATTTTCGAAAAGTGAAACCAACGTCTCTTATGATCTTCCAAAGAGTCGTTTTTGAGATTTCAATATCACATTCTAATTGCACTCGAACTTTAAGTTTGCGCAGTGTAACAAGTTGATTTCATTCAAACATTTTCAAAATTTCATGTCTAATAACATCTTTGTCAAAATCATAAACTTTCATTTTTCTTCCTTGCTTGACCGTCACCTCTGCAGAGTCAAAGCTCTATCCTATCCATCGATTGAAAGACTTTATTTACTATATTTAGAGCTGCTCTTGTTCTGCTTTCTGGTTTTCTTATATCGTAATATAACTGACCTCTTTTAGATTCCTTGCAAAAGTGCCTGTAACACAGTTACCTTTGCATAGTGATAAATTTACACTTTAAACCAAATCTTCATGGTTTTAAAAATCAAGTAGTCACTTCCCAACAGCTTACAAATTGTCACATATAAAAGAATATACATTGATAGTAAATATTTTGTCAAAATACACCTCTGGATCAATTTAACAAGAAACCGGAAATGAAATGACCAAAAAAAATCCTTGGAGTGGTCTTACAAGTTACGAGTGCGAAACGGTGCTAAGATTGTGTGGAGAACACATGAAATTTGCCTTTTTAAATGGTGAGTTGATTACAACAAATATGGGTATTGTAAAATTCTATAAATTTAGGACAGCCAGGAAAATCATATTTTTATATACCTCAAATAAGCAAAGATCTTTCCTAAATGCATGACAGTAGAGCAAAAAATCAGACTGAAGGTCAGTGAAAAAATAAGATTTCATGAAAAAGAATTACAGAAATTCATTAAACAGTTTGCAAGATAATTAAAAAAATCTGTGGGCATGAATTTCTGAACGAACTATAATTTATTTTATATGCTATAAAAGGGAATATTTAAGAGAATAACATAAAATTGTCAAATTAATATAATTAAATTATGTTTTTAAGTGCTTGCAGAAGATGTATTTTAAAAAACATTTAGGAAATATATATTTCATTGAGGTATAATGATCATTGATCATCTATGCATTGTACTAAAACAAGGGACACAACTGACGGTTCAGTAACAAGGCAATGGGAAGTGTCATAACCAACAATTTTAAACCAAAAAGGCTTTATTAAAATTGAATGTTACTTGTGGATTACCAATGACAATAGACAAAATGGATTATGAAACATTGAGGAAATATTCAGATTTCTTGTTGACTAATGTTGATTTTGATGATCGCAACATAAACATGGAAGATAAGGGTTGTAGCCCTTTCCTTGTACTAGATGTAGAAATAATAAACATGTTATGAAGTTATCAATAAATAAAGCTGATTAAAATAAAAGACTATATCTTTTTATTGTACACTTAATTGTTCTGCTAATGCACCTTTGTGGATAAACTATAATGGCCTGAAGCACTGAGGTTGAAAATTGGCAATTCAAAATTATTATTTGACATTGAAAATGTAAAACATTACAGTAATTAAATTGTATTTATGAGCAGAAACATTCTAAACTTTACCATGTTATGTAAATATGGATACAGTTTGCAACAAATCACATATCGTTATATTACTGACGTGCATAAATCTGTATGTATCATTTCTACTGCAGTTTTTGTTTTCAAATTTATTTTTCTTTATTAGGTTTATCATATAATAATAGCTCTTTTCTTACAAAAAATTGTTTATAAATTTTGTTCTAAAAAATAAATTTCATCATGTTCTGCACTTATGCTATCATCATTTTTTAGGCTTAGCAAGGTTTCATAAAAACATGGCTTTATCTTCCATACACTAAGAGTTAATAGACTAACATGAAGTCTACATAGATGTAAAAGCAGAGCAAACCCAGTGAACACACATGCAGAAATAGATGACTAGATGGGAGATAACAATGTTATAGAAGGGATGACAATTTACAAAGAGAAAAGAGATTTAATTACCTGATTATTTTGTTGATGCTTTTACAGATGGTGTGTGGACATGCTACATCAAGATGGCTGGCATGGATAAAATGGACGCTAGCCTCTTCTCCCACAGTGCTTCACATCAGTTTGTTTTATTTGTTTGTGGCACTACAGGTGTTTCTGGCCCATTGAAACTTTACAATGAGAACAATAAAAAATTGTTTCCAGGGCAGACATATTCATTTAAGGTGAAATAGCATCAAACATTTGTGTAAAATTTTAACTACAATGGATCACAAATATTTTTGGTTTCTTGCCTTCTAAACAGATTTTATTTGTTTGGCTCTTTATTTTATCAATTGCATTGTTAGTCATCTAGTAAACTTATGAATTACTGCCCTTTAGCCCATATGTATGTTGTTATATCTAAAATGATTAAAATGTTTAGTTTTAGTTTAGCTTAGTCAATGGATCATCCTTATTTCACATCAGACACATCCATAAGTGCTCAGATCTTCTCCCATGTATGTCCCTCAGTGTGTGGAGACTGACAACTCCAGTTCTGTGTTGATTTGTTATTCTTCTGTGTCTCCCAACATAGTGCTTCTTTCTGGCATCTAGAATTCGACCTGATATTTGTGCAGTCTGGACATAGTTGTAGATTCATGATCATTAGCTTGCTCTACTTCCCTAAGTGCATTAAGAAAATCAGCTCTGTCCATTGAATGGACAGCCACTTCTGCTATGCTGACAGCTCAATATTACCTGCCAGAGTGTCCAAGGATGAAAATGAAACAGATTACAATCAGTCCTGAGTTCTTTAGTGACACCACTCATTGTCTTCAAGCCCCACCCCCTTCAATTTTCCTTAGTGTGCTCATCAAGTTAACTTAGAAATCATACACAAATGAAAGGTTGTTTCTAGCCAGGTCATCACTTTAGTTACAATCATCTTCATAATCAAACCAATTATAGTTACCACAAAAGCACCACTCTCCTCCTTTACTGATATTCCTTTAACCTGAATCTTGAAGACCAGTGCGCTCAAATTGCAAGTCATGATAATTAGATTTAGTTTTATTTTGCAGAGGCTTTTTTTGCAGCTATATTTAAACTTTTTCACAGGGAATCAAAATTGGCAAAATTGGTGACATGGCAAAGTTAAGAGTGAGCTATGCTTCTGAAGATGATAATGAAATATTGTGGACCATTGAAGAGGTAAGAAACTAAGTAACTATTGAACTTAAGGAAAGTCTTTTTGTCTGCAATTTTTAAATAGGCTTTTTTCAATTGATTATATAATGAACAATGTTTCCCAATAGAAACTGGGGTTAAACAGGGATGTATTTTATCGCCCTTGTTATTTGGAATTGTTATGGACATCATAATGAAGAAATGCTGCACTGGTAATAAAGGCATCGAATGGATACAAGGAGACCATTTGGAGGACCTCGACTTTGCTGATGACATAGTTCTCATCAGCAGTCAGATAAAAACGATGCAGGAAAACAAATGAACTATCATCAATAGCCAGCAAAATTAGGCTTGAGATCAATCATGAAAAGACTAAAGTCATGAAAAGTTTAATTCCAACAGATGACAAAATATACATGGAAAACAAACCAGCAGAAGAGATTGATCACTTTATCTAGCTTGGAAGTCACATTGATCGAGAAGGGGATACAAGTAAAGAAATTAGAATCAGAATAGCTAAAGCAGCAATGTCTTTCAGAAGCCTTTAAAAGTTGTGGAAATAAAAACTCATCAGCACAAACAAAAAACTTTTCTAATCAAATGTACTATCAACCCTTACGTTTGCGTGTGAAAGCTGGAAAACAACAAGAGATATAGAAACAAAGTTGAACACATTCGAAAATAAATGTCTAAGGAAAATACTTGGTATAGCGTGGAACGAATTCAAAACAAATGAGGAAATTAGAGAAATCGCCAATCAACCACTAATATCTTCAGTAATAAAGAAAAGACAATGGTCATATGTTGGACATGTGATGAGAAGAGATAATAACCGAATAGCAAAGCAAGCCCTCATGTGGGAAACAACAGGTAAGAGAAAAAGAGGAAGACCCAGGGAGACACTGAGAAGAACATTGATGAGAGAGGCAAGAGCAGCAGCATTCGGCTCCCTCAATGAGATAGAGCAGCTTGCACAGAACAGAGACAAATGGCGAGATTTGATAAAATATCTTTAAAAGAATTGGAAACTGCTAGAACAAAAATTCAGATAAGAGAAGGAGTATCTTGGTCTACGCCCTATGGGCTGGCTATGGCTCGAAAGGTCAATAGAATAGATAGAATATAATGAACTGTTTTACTGAAGGTAAGAGGTAGAATTTGATCTCAATCAATGGCTTCTACATTCACCCAGCCTTAAATCAATATCATATTTTTATAAGGATATATGGGAACTTTGTTAACCTCAGATGAAAGATGTACAAAAAAGGTGAGATGCAGAATGGCTCAGGCAAAAGCAGTGTTCCAAAAAATGAGGAAGATACTATGCAATCCATTTTTGACAATAGAAACAAGAAAAAGAGTTCTTAAATGTTATGTAGAGCCAGTCTTAGCATATGAATGTGAATCATGGACAATAGGACAACAGACAAGAAAATCACTGCAGGCTGTAGAATTGTGATTTTACAGAAGAATATTGAGAATACCATGGACAGCTAAGAAGAGTAATGAAAATGTTCTGAAAGAGGCCAAAACAAAAAGAGAGCTAATTTCCAATATTAGGAAGAAAAAATCATAATTTTTTGGCCATGTAATGAGAAGAGAACAGCTGGAATATATTGTAACAACTGGGAAAATTAAAGGATGAAGAGATAGAGGGAAGCAAAGAGAAAAGATACCAGACAGCTTAAGAGAATGCTTGCCAGAAGGTCAACAACAGAAATGATAAATAACTGTCGGGATCGAAAGTTGTGGAGAGACATGATCACCTACGCCAGCAGGCCCGGTAGTTGATCATAAGAAAAAAAGCAGCACTAGCATGATGCTGAAAACATTGCCACAAAATGGGCCTCGTTGTTAAGACACCATGTTTCTTATATAGGCCTACCACAAGGTATGATGAGATTCTTAATCACATTTATGTTGTAAGATTTCACATATTCTCTATTGTGTGCTTTTGCTTATAACTTTGACTTTATTTGATCTTTTAATGTTGTGACATTTCCTAGATTTATTCTTTACATAATATGATCTTTTGTTGCATTTTCCTAGTCTTTTTCACAGCTGAAGAAATCTCTCAGAGATGGCCTGCAGAAATCCTAGTACCTCAGTTTTGGCCCTACCAATGGACTTCTTTCCATTCTTAAAGTTCCTCATAAAATATTTATTCGGAGATTGGTTGTTTTTGATTCATTGTTTCTTGTTGTTAGGATCATCATCACTACACACTGGATGAATCCATAGGTGCTCCGATATTCCCCTCAAGAATCTTTAGAAAATCCTCGGAGAATCCAGGCCCACAAGCATGGACTCTGTAGCATGGTCTGGGATCCACCCTGTGGGTAGGTTTTTGTTGACAATTTTGCCAGAACAGTGGCCATATTTATGGCCAACTCCTTTTGATTTTAATTGCCAAGGGATCTTTCTTTTATGTGCGAGAATGCATGCTCAAATCTCATTGCACAAGAGATCAGGGAAGGCTAACTTTGTATTCTTGTAAGAGGCGACTAAGGAGGTTGATCGATGGCTTGACAAGCAGTCATTGTAAAAAGTATTGTTATGGAAACAGCGCCATAGATTTTAGAGCAGTGATCTCTTCAATATGTGCTACTTAGGCATGCAAGGTTTCTGTTTTTGAGATTGTAGTTCTGCCCTATGTGCCATCTTCAGCTCGAAAGGACGATAGATAGATAGAGAACTTTATAAAGAAACCACAGATTTTTCATATTTTGGAAAAATCACCACTGCTTCTGGTGGGCTTTGAACCTGTGTCCTTCCTGTCCTGAGTCTGACTGAGTCTGTCCTGAGTCCTGTCCTGAGTCTGACTGAGTCTGTCCTGAGTCCTGTCCTGAGTCTGACTGAGTCTGTCCTGAGTCTGGCTGAGTCTGTCCTGAGTCCTGTCCTGAGTCTGACTGAGTCTGTCCTGAGTCTGGCTGAGTCTGTCCTGAGTCCTGTCCTGAGTCCTGTCCTGAGTCTGATGTACCTCTAGACTACCCATTCTTCACCCCCCCCCCCCCCCCCACACCTTCACCCCTCTTCCCCTTTTTGTATTTTCATTTTCCAACCACCTTAACCTTTAACTTCTAAACATTGACGCGATATAGGATAACTTAGGACACTGCAGGATTCTGATTTTGTTACTTTCCCCTGTTAAAGCACATAGAGATCTATTCATTTATCTTCTTAAGGTTCTTCTTGAAGATAGTGTGACAGGTGAAAAGCTTAGATTTGACTTCAGCCAATATGCCGGTGAGATGGCATGTGAATTCAAGAAAGAATTGCCTGTTGTTAGACCTGGCATTATTGTGCCTCCATGTAAGTTTAAGAATATTTACTATCAAAATTGATTGTATGTAATATAGTTAAAAACTAATAAAAATGTTTCCTCTTAACCCAAGATTACGATCATCATCATGTGCCATACTGTTTCCATTGGCGATCATGTTCTTCCACAATCTTCTATCTACCGTGCATCATATCAATCCTGTTGTTCACTGTTGTCCATGCCATGACACCAAGCTATCTAGTATTTTTTCTCTTTGTCATCCGCAATCTCTCTTTCCCTGTATTTTGCCAGTTGTAACCATGTATTCCAATTTTCCTCTTCTAAAATGTGACCTGAAAAATGTTGATTGTTTTTTTCTGATGTTTCTTAGGAGCTCCCTTTTTGTGTTGGCCTCTTTGAGAATTTCCTCATTGGTCTTTTTACCTGTCCATGGAACTTTCAAAATTCTTCTGAAAAATCCCATCTCTGTGGCCTCTAATCATCATTTCATTTGTTTGTTTACTGTCTATGATTCACTTCCATAGGTCAAAATTGGCTCCATTATAAAAATGATCGCATCAAAGCAGAAATTCTTCAAAATTTGACAGTTTGTCATGGTCAAACATTAATCCATGTACCTTCTTAATTATTTCTTCCAGTGACCCCTGAGTGTTGGATTTATTTCTGTTGATGTAGGATTATTTTTTTCCCAATTTTGTGAGACTGAGATCTCATATACACTGAAAAAAAAGCTCATTTTCAAGAAATTTTAGGCTCTCATTTGATGTTTCATAGGCTTTGGCTTTATCAGTGGGTAGAATATTTGGAGATCTTCAACTTTTAAAGTTTCAAAAAGTTGTGCAGATGTACTGTCCTTGTCACTCAAGAATCAACTGACATTAAAGGTTTGTTTCAAAACCACTCATGGAGGCGAAGGCGTGCCTCACAGCACCAGAGCTAGAAGTTGTCAGCAACCCACAGCTGATGGCTTGCACCAGGATCGGTGAACCAGAACCATCCAGACCCTGCTCCACCTCTCCGTGGTGCCTCTAGTAACAGACTAACCTGTCTAGTCTGGCCAAGCAAGTAAGGATCGAAGAGGGAAGACAACCCGGTACTCAAAATGTCATGCTGAAGTCGGATGTGTTGGGCCAAAAGGTGCAAATATATATAACAGTAATACTGTAAACCACAACACAATGCAGACATGCCCACTTAACGTCCTTTTAAGGGCGGATGATGAAGAGGTACGCTCCTTTAATCATTGGGCGAACGCAAGCAAGCAAAAGCACTCATAATGGAAACTTAAGAGCTTAACAAGATTATTAATAATAATGTAATATATTGGAACTTTTTTATTATCATATATTAAACAGTGATGGATAAGGGTCTGATTATAAAAGAATAGTCTAGAGTCAGTGTAAGTACAACTAGGATTGAGTGACTAAGTGGATGGATCAGTATTTACAACTAGCAAGCTGCAGAGACTATAAGTGTGCATACTTCGCAGCATCATTTTTGAAAGTCTGAAAACCTATGGGAATGACTTGAGCACTGTTTTGTCGATTTAAAAAAAAAATGTATTCATTAATCACTTTTTTATAATATTGTGTGCTTTTGTACTCCCTCTATCATATAATATATGATAGTAGACCTATTTCAGGTAATATTCACAAACTCTTCCTTTGTACCTCATTATGACCTAGTCTGCAAATGTTTAGGTAAATTAATATGTAGAGGTGTTAATAATTTCTTTTTAATTTTCAAGTGATAAAATACCTGGTGATGGTAGAAACAGATTCTATTCAAGGTGCTGGAACTGCTGCTAAAGTAAATGTCACGCTACATGGTCTGAAAGGAGATAGTGGACCACGACTCATGTACACAAATGGAAGAGTGACCCCATTTAGACAAGGCGAAGTAAACATTTTTTTTTGTAAGATTAAATAAATTTGAGCTGATTTTGTAAATCTAAGCTTTTTTTGTTTAATCCATTTTTTGGGTCTTTTTATCTTTAAAGCTTTGTACAACATAATTTAAGAGCCTGGTAATGTTGTGATTACTGCATTCACTCATTCACTTGAAGGTTTGGAATTCAAATGCAAGTTGAGGCTAAATTTGCTTCCTATCTAAAAGGCTCTCAGGGTCCAACTAGCCTCTCTAAATAGATACCAGATAAATTATCTGAAAAGGAAAGGCAGTCAGGAAGGGAACTGGCCCACCTACCTCATGAAGTTGAGGTTTAGTACAATGAAGTTACTAACATTTAATTACCTAATGGCTACTGACATGGGACTCACCTTTTACTACATAATTTAAAAAAACAACAGTAAAGTTGAATAATTAATAGTAGATGAAGGCCTCATATGAGAGCTGTTCATAAAATATCAGGACTGATCTTTTGTGTCTGGGAAACTATAATGTGAAATAAAGTGGTATGAAGACAAGGCATGCGACAACTATGGACCAATATATGTACCACACCAGAAGCCAATATCTTCACACATGTACCTTGTGGAAGCCTGTAAGTTAATATGCACATGTTAGTGTTTATCATAATTTTTTTAATGGGCATTCATATTTAGCAACATGTATGTATTGATTAGGAGACAGCAGAACTCTCTATATTGTACAAAAGATGCTAACAAACACCTATACATCCAGTGGAACACCACTTCTAGACAAATCTGGATTAATGCTAACAACAAGCGCAGACATAAAAGCCCGTTGGGCGGAACACTTCAAAGAAATTCTTAACTATCCACTACCCTACAGTTTAATAGATTTTGAAGCTGAAACACCAGCAGCAGAATTAGATGTAAATCTAGATGACTTCACCTTGAGCGAAATAGAAACCACCTTAAAGCGTATGACCAATAACAAGGCTGCTGGAGAGGATAAGTTAACAGCCGAGATCCTCAAGGCTATTGATAGCCATAATTTAATACATCTCCAGAAAATGTTCAACATCATTTGGAAAGCAGAGAAGACACCTCATAAAAGGAAAAAAGGAATCATTGTTAAGATTCCAAAAAAGGGCAATCTTAGAAATTGTAACAACTGGAGAGGTGTGACACTTTTGTCAGTTGCCTCAAAGTTATTCTGCAAAATCCTCCTAAATAGAATAAAGGATTCAATAGATACAGTAATGCATGAAGAACAGGCTGGGTTTAGAAAAGGGAGAAGCTGCCTTGACCACATTTTTATTCTACGACTTATATTGGAGGAACACATTGAAAAGCAAAAACCTTTTGTACTTAACTTCATCGACTTCAAAAAAGCATTTGACAGTATTCATCAAGATTCTCTGTGAAAAATTCTGAAGTAATATGGCTTACCATCAAAAATAATAAATATTATTAAAGACATGTATGATGGTTACACATATGCAGTTCGAACAGAGGAAGGAATGTTTCCCAATAGAAACTGGGGTTAAATAAGGATGTATTTTATAGCCATTTTTATTTGGAGTTGTTATGGACTTCATAATGAAGAAATGCTGCACTGGTAATAAAGGCATCGAATGGATTCAAGGAGACCATTTGGAGGACCTCGACTTTGCTGATGACATAGTTCTCATCAGCAGCCAGATAAAAACGATGCAGGAAAACACAAATGAACTATTATCAATAGCCAGCAAAATTTGGGCTTGAGATCAATCATGAAAAGACTAAAGTCATGAAAAGCTTAATTCCAACAGATGACAAAATATACATGGAAAACAAACCAGTGGGAGAGATCGATCACTTTATCTATCTTGGAAGTCAGATTGATCAAGAAGGGGATACAAGCAAAGAAATTAGAATCAGAATAGCTAAAGCAGCAATGTCTTTCAGAAGCCTTGAAAAGTTGTGGAAATAAAAACTCATCAGCACAAACACAAAACTTAGACTATTCAAATCAAATGTACTATCAACCCTTATGTATGCGTGTGAAAGCTGGAAAACAACAAGCGATATAGAAACAAAGTTGAACACATTCGAAAATAAGTGTCTAAGGAAAATACTTGGTATAGCGTGGAACGAATTCAAAACAAACAAGGAAATTAGAGAAATCGCCAATCAACCACTAATATCTTCAGTAATAAAGAAAAGACTATGGGCATATGTTGGACATGTGATGAGAAGAGATAATAACCGAATAGCAAAGCAAGCCCTCATGTGAGAAACAACAGGTAAGAGAAAAAGAGGAAGACCCAGAGAGACACTGAGAAGAACATTGATGAGAGAGGCAAGAGCAGTAGGAATCGGCTCCCTCAATGAGATAGAGCAGCTTGCACAGAACAGAGACAAATGGCGAGATTTGATAAAATATTTTTAAAAGAATTGAAAACTGCAAGAACAAAAATTCAGATAAGAGAAGGAGTATCTTGGTCTACGCCCTATGGGCCGGCTACAGCTCAAAAGGTCAATAGATAGATAGATAGATGCATTGATTTCTGCTTTTACCTTGGAAAAACCGGTTCTGAATCTTTTGAAATGCCACAGATAGCTTTCTGAGATTCCTGCCTAAGTCAATATTAGAGATTTGAATACTACTCTCATTTCAAAGCTAATGCCAGTCATCTGACAATCACTTCTGTCAAGGCAGACCATCCACGTGATACCACAAAATAGATTTCCAATGTTAAGACCAAATTAATCTTTTTTAAAGAAAACCCTTAGCTCACCTAAACCTTTTTGGCTTTGTTTAATCAACAAATCATCAAAATGTCTGTATGGTATTAATTACCATGAGTTATTAGGGTCCTTCATTTTAATCCATGGAATTTCTTAGATAACATTTTAAAGGGATCAACAACCCCATACTGCTGCTTTTTATTTGCAAATCTTATCACTGTTCCTTTCCTATTTCTTTTCTCCACTATTTTGTTGTTACTTTCTTTGTTTTGTTTTACTTGGAATGATTAAACAAAATTGATTTTTTTTTTAATCTTAATTTAGCATTTTCACCTGTGATATATGACATTGTCTCCAAGACATGTTGCATTATTTTAAAATTATTTGGGTTTCCTGGTTTTAGCCATTCCTTAATTTTATACTTCCAAGACATTCTGAAATATGATAGAAACTGAAATGCTTGAAGTGAGCATTAGATCTCTGATCCATACTTTTGGTAATATAACCAGTAATGTTGATTGATCATCACTCAGAACAATGCGGTTTGTATATAACAGTGCCTGGGGTTCAAAATCTTTCATGTGAGTAGAGGTATTGTCATAATGCAGAACCTGTTAGCTAGTGCACAGGTTCTCAGGATGACAACTGTTTTGCAGAATTGTTACTTGACCATTATGGCATAAACTGATTGATATTCCAACAACCTCTGTAACATCCCTGACAGTCAGATATCAATCAACTTGTAGATAACATCCCCAACAGTCAATCAACTTGTATATCTTCTTACACACAAGCCATGGCCTTGTTGATGTGAAAAATGGATGGTCTGCCTCAACAGAAGTCAATTTGATCATCATCCACTTTTAAAACAGGAATATTGTTCACGTGTTTTATATCGACTTAGGCAGGAATTTCAGAATGCATTTTAAAAGTTTCAGAACCTTTTTTGCTGAGATAAAAGCAGAAATTTATGCTCACACTTTGCTGAATAGAATATGAAAAAGCAATGAAATCACCAACAATTACACACCACAGGACAGGTTCTCATGACAAAATCACCAGAAAAGTATGTTTACATTTTAACAAATATCTTTAACAACATACTTATGATTTTCTCTCTCTCTCTCTCTCTCTCTCTCTCTCTCTCTCTCTCTCTCTCTCTCTCTCTCTCTCTCTCTCTCTCTCTCTCTCTCTGTGTGTTCAAGACTCCATCAGAGTTGGATTCCAGACTCTCACATATAGACAGCTGTCTGTTTAAGTGAATTGATCGACCCCACAGAGAGAACATCATAATTAGTCTGTTAGATCCACTCTGATTGAATACCTGTTAAAACATTGCACTGTATGATTCAAGACTGTACCTATCCAATTTAAAAGTTAAATTGACATTAAATATCCACATTATCTATCTATCTATCTATTGACCTTTCGAGCCGTAACCGGCCCATAGGGCGTAGACCAAGATACACCTTCACCTATATGAATTTTTGTTCTAGCAGTTTTCTTTTAAAGATATTTTATCAAATCTCGCCATCTGTCTCTGTTCTGTGCAAGCAGTTCTATCTCATTGAGGGAGCCGATTCCTGCTGCTCTTGCCTCTCTCATCAATGTTCTTCTCAGTGTCTCCCTGGGTCTTCCTCTTTTTCTTTTACCTGTTGTTTCCCATATGAGGGCTTGCTTTGCTATTCGATTATTATCTCTTCTCATCACATGTCCAACGTATGACCATCGTCTTTTCTTTATTACTGAAGATATTAGTGGTTGATTGGCGATTTCTCTAATTTCCTCGTTTGTTTTGAATTCGTTCCATTCTATACCAAGTATTTTCCTTAGACATTTATTTTCGAATGCGTTCAACTTTGTTTCTATATCTCTTGTTGTTTTCCAGCTTTCACACGCATACGTAAGGGTTGATAGTACATTTGATTTGAATAGCCTAAGTTTTGTGTTTGTGCTAATGAGTTTTGATTTCCACAACTTTTCAAGGCTTCTGAAAGACATTGCTGCTTTAGCCAGTCTGATTCTAATTTCTTTGCTCGTATCCCCTTCTCGATCAATGTGACTTCCAAGATAGATGAAGTGATCGATCTCTTCTACTGGTTTGTTTTCCATGTATATTATATCCACATTATAACACACTTTTAATGATTTTACTGTAACAGGAGGAGTGTGGGTGACTGAATCGATAATTTATTGGGCTCCAAACCAGGAGAACATGGTTCAAATCGCAGTAGGGTCAAAAGTTTCTTCTATTGGGGGTAAAATAAAAACTTAGACTTGAAAACTTTGCAGAAACTGCACTGAACAAGTGGCATTTATTCTCTAATTCTGTAAGTCTCCCTGGCAAACCCCAGTAATGGGAAAATGCAGTAAAGAGATATATTTTTTTTTATTGTAACAGTAGTGGTCTGAGTAATTCAGAGGTAAGAACCCTTTGAAGTTAACTTTTTCCAGATTTTCGCTGGACTTTAGATTTTCTTTATGTTTGGACCAGATTAATTTTCAATTTAGAAAAATTCCATCACATGTCTTTTTTCATTTTACAATTTCATGCAATAATATAATTAAATGTGGTACATGTTTTACATCACCGAAAAGAAAAATGGTTGAAGAAAATGAAAATAGCAATATATTGATATCTGAAGGAAAAACTATATTATTTATTATCATCATCATCAAGTACCGGGCCTAGTGGCGTAGGTGATCATGTCTCTCCACAACTTTCGATCTCGGCAGCTATTTATCATTTCTGTTGTTGACCTTCTGCCAAGCCATTCTCTTAAGCTGTCTGTTATTTTTTCTCTTTGCTTCCCTCTATCTCTTTGTCCCTCAATTTTTCCAGTTGTTACAATATATTACAGTTGTTCCCTTCTCATTACATGGCCAAAAAATGATGATTGTCTCTTCCTAACATTGGAAATTAGCTCTCTTTTTGCTTTGAGCTCTCTCAGAAACTCTTCGTTACTCTTCTTAACTGTCCATGGTATTCTCAACATTCTTCTGTAAAACCACATTTCTACAGACTCCAGTGATTTTCTTGTCTGTTGTCCTATTGTCCATGACTCGCATTCATATGTTAAGACTGGCTCTACATAACATTTAAGAACTCTTTTTCTTGTTTCTATTGTCAAAAATGGATTGCATAGTATTTTCCTCATTTTTTGGAAAGCTGCTTTTGCCTGAGCCATTCTGCATCTCACCTCTTTTGTACATCTTCCGTCTGAGGTTAACAAAGTTCCCAAATATTTAAATTCATGTACCTGTTTTAATATTGTTCCACTTGTCTTTATTTTGCACTGAGGTGATGTCTTTTTCTTTGTTGTTACCATTACCTCTGTCTTTTTGCTATTAAGGCTGAGTCCTTTATTTTTGCTTTCTTTCACTATAATGTCCAACATTTCTTGTAACTCATTTTCACTCTTAGCGATATTATTTATTATAAATAGTATAAAATATTCAAAGGCAGATAATTTTCAATTCAAAATATCATATTTCACGAATCTCTTTTTTTCCTGACTAGAAGTGTGTTGCTATCTATTTTTCTTGAAATTATACACAAACTAATCCAGTTCTTCAAAATACACTTTACTTAATACATTTATGTCCACAAATAATTATATAATGCAAAGGAAATAGTAGACTACTAAATAGTAGAGGGTGTCACCAATATTTGTCTGAAATAAACCGACATTTACATAAAAAATTCAAACAATCTATCTACTTAACAAAAAAAAATAACATCTGATATTTTTAGGATAGTAATTATATAAAACTTCTTCTAGATATCAAATACAAGTATTGGTAAATATTTATACATAGTTGTTATTTTACTTTAATTACCCAGAGTAAAAATCTGGAGGGAGGGACCCCAAGGCAGTAGACGACGTTAACCGTCTTTTTTGGCATCCCCTCCACCTTCTTTCAATTCTGAACGTATATTTCCTTCTTCAGAAATTCTTGAAATGAAGTCAAGAGGGGTATAGTGTGACTGGGTAAAACACTATCTCCATATTCCGTGCCCAGGTAGAGTTGGCAAAGTGAAATGAGGAAGAAAATACCAATGTTTAAACTTGGCACATGGAACATAAGGACCATGTGCCCTGGACTTGCTTGTAATGTCTTCGCAGAATAATGCACATCAAATGGTAGGACAAAATAACCAACTTAACTGTCCTGCAATGTGCTAAGACCCAAACAATCATGTTGGTGCTCAGATGTCGAAGACTAAGATGGCTGGGTCACGTCCAGCGAATGGAAAAGCACATCCCCAGGCAAATACTATATGGTGAACTAACACACGGAAAAAGGCAAATCGGCAGACCTAAACTACGATATAGAGATATCTGTAAATCCTCTCTGAATGACTTCTCCATCTGTGAAAATGACTGGGAACTTCTGACAAGTGATCGCACATTATGGAGAGCATGTATAAGGAATGGTATAACATCATTTGAGATTGTGCCAAAGCAAAACTTAGAAGTGAAAAGACTCATGAAAAAGGATGGAAAACCCTGTGGATCAGTGGGCCTGACTTGTTCATTCTGTGGCCATGTGTGTTTGTCAAACATTGGTAAAATTAGCCACAAGAGAAGCTGTTCAACAAAAAAAAAACCTCAAAAAAATACACAATAGCCTCCACTAGACCGTCTGACAAAACGAAAAGGGCCATATTTTACTTTTAAATATTCAAAGAGTCCTGAACCGATATGTTGGTTCTTGGTCTCTTAGTACCTTTATAAGCTGAGCCGATGTTTTGGTAGTGGTCCGGAAAAGTTAAAGCTAAAAATGACTGCTGCCCTGGCAAGATTGTTAAGTAATTTTTTAACAAATCTATCAATGCTGAAGATGCACCCCAGAAATAAACAATCAAAATAGCTCAGGCCAAAATAGCATTTCAGAAAATGAAAAACATATTATGCAACAAATCTATGTCAATAGAAATGAGAAAGAGAGTTCATTGATGCTATATATAGAACCAATTCTGACCTATGGAAGCGAATCATGGACAGCAAACAAACAAATGAAAATATGATTAGAGGCTACATAAATGGGATTTCTCAGAAGAATGTAGAAAGTTCCCTGGACAGCTAAAAAGAAAAAGGAAATTCTCAAAGAGGCCAACACAAAAAGGGATCTCCTAAGAAACATCAGAAAGAAGTAATCAACATTTTTTGGGCACATCATGAGAAAAGGAAAGTTGGAATACTTGGTTACAACTGACAAAATACAGGGAAAGAAATATCTGGGATGACAGAGACAGAAAATACTGGATAGCTTGGTGTCATGGCAAACAGTCAACAACAAAATTGATATAATGCACAGTGGATAGAAGACTATGGAAGTACATGATCGCCTACATCAAATGGTTTGGCAGATGATGATGATGAAAGCTGAAGAAGGATTGTCAGGCCAGAAGGTGCAGATATTGCAGTACTTGCCATAAACTAACAACAAAAGGCACCCATGCCTACTTAATGGGTGAACATTGAGGAAGAAGAAGACTTATAACATCTAAAACATTTTTAATATTGTGAAGCTTGAAATAATAAATACTATTTTAATTTTATTTTTACTACTTTTGCAGGTAAAAGCATTTGAAATAGAGGCAGTTGACTTGGGAAAATTAGAAAAACTGGTCATAACTAAAGGACCAGGTGATCCATGGTTGCTAAAACAAATAGTGGTGAAGTCAGGGTTGTTTGGACCTGTTGAAAATGTCTTTACATGGAACAAGTAATTATTCTGGACATTTGTAGAATTTTATTTGTTCTGAAATAGTTTTCAATAGACTAGAAGTGCTGGTAAAATAATATAGTAGAATAAGTAAATACAAATATAAATACATATTTTCTCTTAACCTCCTTGTGGTAAATCTTTTGTGTTAAATGTCGTAACCAAACATTGAAACCTGGATAACACAAGTGGCTTGAATACAAACATCTAATGGTATTCTATTACAGCTGTTGCCTTCTTCTTTCTTTTCTCTTTTCACTGATACCTAAAAGGTGTCGTGGTTATATCATTTGTTGTTCTTGAACTGCTTGAACTGTCTGAATTAGTGATTTTCCTTTGTTGTTACATGTCTCTGTCACTGCATCAATCCATCTTCTTCTGAGTCTTCCTCTTGGTCTTTTTCCATGCATTCTTGAGAAGAATGCCCTTTATGATAATTGGTGAGGATTCATTCTGACCAAGTGGCAAACCATTTAAGTTGCTGTTGTTCTATATATTCTTGGCAGGGTTTAGTTCCTACCATTTTTCTTATGGTTTTATTTGGTATTCTATCTCTTCTTGTGTTGTTTGTTACTTTTCTCAAGCATTGCATCTCACATGTATTGATCTTTCTTAATAGCTGTTGTCAAACTATGATTTTAGATTTAAAAGAGATTTGTGCAATGTGCTAAATGGACAAGTGAAAGTTGGCCCCATGCATTAAGTCAGGAACTTGAGACATTGTTTAGGAAGTTTTTAAAATAGAATCCCATGATTGAAGAGAGTTTTTAAAAGAGTTTTATTCCAAAATTAAAGGGTTAAAGATGCGGCGAACAGTAACAACACCATTATAAAACTTATTGCTTCCCATTTTCTTTCAATTTACATAAGCTGAAAATATTTTTTTTTTACATTTTAGTCATACACATATGCATGCACACACAGACACTTTTTTTTTATTCTGAAAAAAAAACGTATTTTACAGATGGATTGGTGAGGCAAACAGAAGAGACCAGGAAGTTGAGATAACCCTGTCAGATGTATCCACAAGACCAAGCAATGTTGCAGTTCTCACCAGTAAATTTCCAGACTTTCCAGTTACCCGTAAGAGTCTAAAATAATTATATTTCTCATAACTTGGTTTCGCTCTTATTTAAAATATTTCTTTTTCTTTTTGTTTGTTTGTTACATTTAACTGAATTTCCTGAATGTCTTTTGTGACATTCTTACTGTGCCTATATTTGCAGACAAACAGGCTATAACAACAAATTCACCAAATAAGTTACAACTTATGAATTAATTGCATGGAGCCCTGAAAAAAAACATCATTACATAAAAATTAACACAGAAAAGACCTAGGTCATTACCAGAAAGGGTGTCAGCTCGCAGGCTGTTGGACCCATTCTCAGAAGCAGAAAAGAGAAAGAAAATCAGAGATTAGCATTGAGAACAAAAAGCTAAAACAAGTAATAGAGAAGTTTTGTAGTAGCAAATGGAAAAATCAAGACTGAAAGGAAAATAGATAATTTAAGAAAACCTAATATCAGCATAGCAAGACAGGCATTGTATAAAACCCATGGGAAAAAAATAAAACAGAAAAGGCCTTAGAATACATGGGGAAAAGAGCATGTGGAAATCCTCTAGGACAAATGCTTTTACTGGAGGGAAATGTATAAAATGTTAAAGATTAGGGACGGATAGAAAGACCTTGTCTTTGGACTATACTCACAAAAGGGACCTGAAGGACTTTGATTGTTTGATTGATTAACAAGAGTGGTTGACATAGAGACCTTGAAATAGCTCAATAACTCAATAACCTTGAAATGTTAGGAACTGATTTATTGCAAGGGTGCATGATAATAAAATGGCAGATGTGCTGGTCTTGAAGGCACCAATATTTAAAACTCATCATGCATGAATATAATACAGAAGATATGCTTGAGTTATTGACTATTCTCTCATTGGAGGATACTACTCCAAATAATGATTATAATCGTCCTATATAAATTCAAGAATTTCAATTTTGAATGTGGAGGATTTTTTTTTTTTTAGATGTATGAGACAAAGTTAGAGGTATATGTACATGTTACAACCAGTATATAATGGGAGTTATCAATATGCATGTGTGAAAGGGAATTGAGCACCTATGATTTGTCCAGAATGCAACGATGTCAGTTATTCCTCATAATTAACTAATCAGTCAGTCAATAAATTAATCATATTTAATGAAAAAAATTATCCTTTTATTTTTTTAAAAATTGATTCCATTGGAAAATGTACATGTCATATATTCTTCTAGGTGGGCAATGGCAAGTTGAGACTTATACAGGCTCTAGTGGCACAACTGGGGATGCAACAGACATCATGGTTGTTTTCTGTGGTAGTAAAGCAGAAAGTACACCAGTCAGCCTTATTAAAAAAATGATAACCCTTTTAAACCTGAAACAAAAGACATTTTTGAGGTTTGTGAAATCTTTTTTTTAAGTAGGCCCTACATATATATATGTATATAAATGCTCAAAGTTGGGCAGTCCCCAGCCACTAAGGTGCTATCTCGTTATGGCTTGCTTTCACCATTGGGTGTATTTTTTTTTTGTCGTTCGCCAGCTTTTACCTCTGACGAAGTCCCTAGAGACTAGGAACTGACTTTTGCGTGTTAATCCATTTTACCCTGGCAGCTGTGTGCACAGGGGTCCCTTGCCACACAGGCAGATAACTCAGACTTCGGAGGTACTCATATTTTTTCCGTCGATGAGTAATTGACAACGATGCAGGAAAACACAAATGAACTATCATCAATAGCCAGCAAAATTGGGCTTGAGATCAATCATGAAAAGACTAAAGTCATGAAAAGCTTAATTCCAACAGACGACAAAATATACATGGAAAACAAACCAGTGGAAGAAATCGATCACTTTATCTATCTTGGAAGTCACATTGATCGAGAAGGGGATACAAGCAAAGAAATTAGAATCAGAATAGCTAAAGCAGCATTGTCTTTCAGAAGCCTTTAAAAGTTGTGGAAATCAAAACTCATTAGCACAAACACAAAACTTAGACTATTCAAATCAAATGTACTATCATCCCTTACGTATGCATCAACCCTTACGTCAAGCTATTGTCCAGGAGGTTCCACTATGCCAAGCAGGTAAAGAAGAAATCATGCATAGACATTAGCAAACTAACACATTCTGGATTAGTTGAGCAGTTCAACAAGAGCCTAAAGGAGTCGCTAAGCACTCATGAACATGGCAATAGAGTGCTGAGGAAAAATGGAAACATTGCAATGTCATCTACAGCAACATGATCAGCACTTTTGGAAAACTGACATTTAAGTCTCATAATTGTTTTGAAGCTAACTCTCATGTTATGACACCCGTAATTGAAGCTAAACATGCGACCTTCTTAGATCACAAGCACACATAAAATGTGAATACTCTACAGGCTCTTAAAATAGCCAGAAGCAAAGTCCAGCAGACAGTTTGATGCTGTGCAAATGAGTATTGGGTACAGCTTAGCGACAGTATCCAGACTGCATCTCAAACTGGGAACCTAAGAGCAATGTATGATGACACAAAGAAAGCCCTTGAACCAAAAAATGCACTATTGTCCCACTAAAGATATCCACTGGTGACAAAATTACTGATAGAGGCATTGGAAATGATTCCTCACTTTATTCCATAGAAAACACTGTTACATCGAATGCCCTTGATGCCATCCAATGTCTCCCACCAATTGAAGAGTTGAAATTGAACCAACTTAGTAAGGTTATAAATAACTTGGCCTCTTGTTAGGCATCAGGACAAGATAGGATCCCTCCCGATCTGATCAAATTCTGCAAAAGTGCTCTGTTACAACCCTTGCTTGAAGTACTACATCAATGCTGGAATGAGAAAACCATTCCACAAGATATGAGAGATTCTGATTTGTACAAAAATAAAGGAGATAGAAATAACTGCAACAACTACAGAGACATCTCCTTACTCAGCATCATCAGCAAGACTTTCACTAGAGTCATCTTAGGAAGGCTACGGAAACTCGCAGAACGCGTATATCCTGAATCGCAATACGGCTTTTTATCCAGAAGATCAACTGCAGACATGATTTTCTCTTTACATCTGCTTCAAGAAAAATCTAGAGAAGAAACCTCTTTTCATTGCCTTTATTGACCTTACAAAGGCCTTTAACCTAGTCAGCAGGGACAGTCTTTTCAAAATACTGTCTAAAATAGGCTGCCCACATTCTCTGCTGATCATTTCATAAGGATATGAAGGGTACCATTCAATACAACAGCAACATATCACAACCCTTTAACATACACAATGGTGTCAAGCAGGGATGCTTTCTTGCTTCAACCCTATTTGGAATTTTCTTTGCTGTTATTTTGAAACATGCATTTTCAAATGCAAACAAAGGAGCCTACCTTCATACTAGATCTGATGGTCGGTTGTTCAAACTCACAAGACTAAAGGAAATTCCAAAATTAGACATATCACTAGTAGAGACCTGTTATTTGCTGATGACACTTCACTCAACATGCAAAGTCAAGAACTCTGGAGCTTGATACATCATTTTTCTAAAACCTTTAGAGACTTCAGCCTAACAATAAGTTTGCAAAAAACTAAACTACTCGGTCAGGACATCGATGCAGCACCTGCCATCTTTATCTACAACTACAAACTTGATGTAATGCAGCAGTGTAGCTACCTGGGGTCCATCATCAATGACAAACTATCTTCAGATACAGAAATTGACACCCGCATTGGTAAAACTGCTACCACCTTCGCCCGTCTTTCTAGGCGAGTTTGGCAAAACAGCAAACTGACAACTAAAACAAAGGCTGAAGTTTACAATGCCTGCATCATTAGTATCCTTCTGTATGGCGGTGAATCATGGACAACTTATGCAAAGCAGGAGAGAAGGCTAAATGCATTCCATAAGCAATGTATGCACCATATTCTTGGTATCACCTGGAAGGACAAAGTGACAAATGTGCAGGTCCTCACTTCCACAGGCCTCCTGAACATCTACAAGCTGCTCAAACAATGTAGTTATGTTGGCTTGGCCACTTACACCGTATGAAAGATGGCCACATACCAAAATATATACTCTATGGACAACTAACAGATGGCAAAAGAACTAGAGGACGCCCAAAGCTTCGATTTGTAGATATGTGTAAACATAACATAAAGACTCTGAACATAAATCCTGCAGCCTGGGAAGAAATAGCTGCAGACCACAGTCTTTGGAAACACACTCTAAAGCTTCAACTCAAACAAGATGCAGACAGATTCATAGAAAAAAGAGAATGTACGGGGAAAGAAAAGAAAAAAATAATATTTCTAGGGGCAATGCAAAATCCATGGTCAACTATGATTGTCAGAGGCTACTACTACATTATACACATTTTTACTTCAAGTATTATATAAATATTAATTTACTGGCAAGTTGATTGTGTTTGTCATTATTTTAGAAAATGTCATTTCTGTGCTACGAAAATGTCCCTAAATATGAATATGACTCTTGATATTAAAATAAATGGATGGGTAGAGCATGATAATGACAGATCTAGCTGGAAGATGACAGTTCGTTCGTTCGCTTTCGTCAGCTTTGACCTCTGATGAAGTCCCACCCACTCAATTTTGTGGGACTGAATTTTGCGTGTAAAGTCTGTTTTATCCCATTACAGGATGCCCCTCGCCATGCAGGCAGATTTACTCCGACTTCAGAGGTGAAGATGACAGTGAACATAAGTATGTTCACAGAAAAAATAAATTTAAGAAAGATTTCTGATTCTAGCTTGAAAAGTATTGTTGACCCTAGCTCGATAAAGAATGCTGAACCTAGCTTGAGGAAGATTGATGAACCTAGTTAGAGAAAGATTGTAGAACCTAGTTTGAGAAAGATTGTTGATCATAGTTAGAGAAAGATTGTTGACCATAGTTTGAGAAAGATTGTTGACCATAGTTAGAGAAAGATTGTTGACCATAGTTTGAGAAAGATTGTTGACTCTTGTTTGAGAAAGATTGTAAACTCTTGTTTGAGAAAGATTGTTAACTCTTGTTTGAGAAAGATTGTTGATCATAGTTAGAGAAAGATTGTTGATTATAGTTAGAGAAAGATTGTAGAACCTAGTTTAAGAAAGATTGTTGATCATAGTTAGAGAAAGATTGTAGAACCTAGTTTGAGAAAGATTGTTGATCATAGTTAGAGAAAGATTGTAGAACCTAGTTTGAGAAAGATTGTTGATCATAGTTAGAGAAAGATTGTTGATCATAGTTAGAGAAAGATTGTAGAACCTAGTTTGAGAAAGATTGTAGAACCTAGTTAGAGAAAGATTGTAGAACCTAGTTTGAGAAAGATTGTAGAACCTAGTTAGAGAAAGATTGTAGAACCTAGTTCGAGAAAGATTGTTGATCATAGTTAGAGAAAAATTGTAGAACCTAGTTAGAGAAAGATTGTTGATCATAGTTAGAGAAAGATTGTTGATCATAGTTAGAGAAAGATTGTAGAACCTAGTTTGAGAAAGATTGTTGATCATAGTTAGAGAAAGATTGTTGATCATAGTTAGAGAAAGATTGTAGAACCTAGTTTGAGAAAGATTGTAGAACCTAGTTAGAGAAAGATTGTAGAACCTAGTTAGAGAAATATTGTAGAACCTAGTTCGAGAAAGATTGTTGATCATAGTTAGAGAAAGATTGTAGAACCTATTTTGAGAAAGATTGTTGATCATAGTTAGAGAAAGATTGTTGATCATAGTTAGAGAAAGATTGTTGATCATAGTTAGAGAAAGATTGTAGAACCTAGTTTGAGATTGGTTATTGGTTATGAAAGGCCTCGGTATCACAGCGAATTAAACGAATTAAAATCCATAATTGCTCAACCGCCCGTGCCAGTGGAATCATCCGAATTACTAACTCATCTCCCAAACAAAGAAAGGTAACTGTAGTCCCCATCGTAGCAGTCTCAGCACACGCCAAAAGACATAAGGCGAAACCGCGCAGAAAGTGAACACAGCCAACTGTTCCCTGCCATACGATATCATCATTCATCGTAAACAAGCGGGATATTGAAGCAGGATCAACACGGATGAGACACACAGCTCACGGTGTGCACAGAGCACTTAACTCAGTAGCTCCTGCAACAAGCCGGACTTGGAATATGAGGAAACTGCAAGAAGGAACACTTTTCAGACATAGCCTTCAATGGTTCCTGCCGCCTATCCACCATATACCATGGGAGTTCACGTCCTCCCGAAAATGATGATCGTCATAGCACTTGATGATGTTAGGCCATCATTGATGACTCCAATTCCAAACATATAGACACACAGTGGTGGTAAGTTATCATTTCCAATCCAACAGAAGCCACATGACCTGTAGTTAGTAAAACCACAGAGATAATATGATTTTGTGACCTTCACTGATTCACTCTTAGATGTGAATGTGTAGCTTACACAAGAGGAGAAGTTTTCAACTACAGTGATCCCATTTAAGGCAATTCTGGGATAGCAAGGCAAGTCTCCTTTATAGCAGCAGAACTTGATGTTCTCCGCTCCCTTCTTGTAGCTGTCACCACACGATTCTGATGTCTCATTAACTTGGACATCATTCAAGAACAATGTCAGATTAACATTCCATAGATATGGCTCTGCTGATGAAATGCTTGGTGCAACAGTTGTATCAATCATACTGGAGGCTCCTGGTCTGTGATCATTAATATCACAGACGGCACATGATGTTGTTATATTCAGTGTTTCTTTCTGGGGTGTAAATATGTGGCACACACATGGAGAGTGGTTTGTGGTCACAGTAATCCCATTAAATGTAATTCTAGGGTAGCATGGCATAGCTGTTTCAGAACAGCACAATCCTGTGATGTTTTCTGTGCTCGCTATAAAGCTGCTGCTGCTACACAATCCTGACCAATTATAGGTGTGGACATTATTCACTTGCAATGACAAAACTGCTTTGTTTACATCATAAACCTCTGGAAGCGAATCATTTATGGGACTAATAGTACAATTTATTCGTCCATCGGGGATATCTTCATTGAGTCCCCAAAAAAAGGTCTTTGGTTAAAAAGCACATATGCTTTTGAGTTAAACACAAACTGAGCCCACTTCATAGATTCAAAATGATCCTTGCCAATGCCATCCGTTTGCACAAGTTAGGTCCTTAGCTACCAAACGTCCGAAATGAAGCCATCGAATTAACGACTTTATCTACAGCAAAGGTTAACGAACTGTGAACAAACATTTATGTTCAAACCCTTGAAAACATTTTCAAAAATCTGCCAACTCACTGGATTAACATATATCGTGTTGTTCAATGTAAACATTGCTTAGTCCATAGCTCGAATATAAATAAGCTGCTATTTTGGTGCGTTCCATCCTCTGCCCTAGTTTGAGAAAGATTGTTGATCATAGTTAGAGAAAGATTGTAGAACCTAGTTTGAGAAAGGTTGTTGATCATAGTTAGAGAAAGATTGTAGAACCTAGTTTGAGAAAGATTGTAGAACCTAGTTTGAGAAAGATTGTTGATCATAGTTAGAGAAAGATTGTAGAACCTAGTTCGAGAAAGATTGTTGATCATAGTTAGAGAAAGATTGTTGATCATAGTTAGAGAAAGATTGTAGAACCTAGTTAGAGAAAGATTGTAGAACCTAGTTCGAGAAAGATTGTTGATCATAGTTAGAGAAAGATTGTAGAACCTAGTTTGAGAAAGATTGTTGATCATAGTTAGAGAAAGATTGTAGAACCTATTTTGAGAAAGATTGTTGATCATAGTTAGAGAAAGATTGTAGAACCTAGTTTGAGAAAGATTGTTGATCATAGTTAGAGAAAGATTGTTGACCATAGTTTGAGAAAGATTGTTGACTCTTGTTTGAGAAAGATTGTTGACTCTTGTTTGAGAAAGACTGCTGAACCAAGCTTGAGAAAGATTGTTGAAAAGGACACTAAATCTGTTGTCTATTGAGACTGACAGAATCCAGCTGCTACCATTTTGTGAAATTAAACACTGTGATATTAAAAAGCTATAAAAACAGCAGTCCCAAAGGCTGACCACAAAAAATATGAATTGATGAAATATTATAAACACTGGGAAATGTAACAGCAGCAGAGGCCAACAGAGGAGCAAAGCACAACAATCTATATCTCTCCTCTATGTTGAAAAGCAAATGAGGAAAGAAAGAAGAAGAAAAAAATAAATATTAAATTTTAATAATTAGGCCTATTGACATTTCTGGTGCACAATCATGCATGCATATTATTTTTTAACAGATGAAAAGATAGTTATTGTTTTATTTAACAGCTAAATTAATTGACAATGGCACAGATAAAATGTTGTGAGGAGACATGATCACCTAGTCTCGGCAGATATAATACTTAATAAAGAAGGAAATTACTTTTATTTCATTGACATTTTCAGTTTAATGTATTTTTTGTTGCATGGGCTTTACATTATATTTTCTTGCTGATTACCACAGCTGAGTCTAGCAGAAGATGTTGGTGAACTTGTCAAGATAAGACTTGGCTTTGAGGATAACTCTAATCACAAGAAATGGCACTTGCAAAAGGTTGAATATAATACATCTTGTATTGCCACCATATCTCTTGTTTCATTAAATGAGATGTTCAGTACAAATATTTATTTGAAATAACTCACACCACAGGAAATGCTGTCTGGTACTGTTATTTTTTTTTAAATTGTTGAACTCAATCAATTTTCTACCTTGATTACAGTTCTTTGATTAGGCAGTGTGGTTTCATTCACAAGTAATTATCTCATGAGATTTAATTAATTTTGTGATTATCATCTTTTAAAAGGTATAAATTTAACAGATTAAATATGTTTAATTGAAAATAATATAATAAAATTAAAATAGTACTATAATAAAATGCAGAGTTATAGAAATTAAAGCATTTTATACAAATAATTTTGGTCAAATATTAGTTTCTATTTATGCAATTGGTATATTTGTTACCACATGGACATTAAGCTTCAAAAATTTTGTCAGCTTTTTGCAATCTTTTATTAAAAATGCATGATAAAATAAATTATTGTTATGGTTTTGGTGATGATATATTGTTTTTAAGACATTAAAAATTGTTGAACATTAACAGTAGTACTTGTACCTGTATAACAGACATAAGTACTGCAAAATTCCACATAATATATAATTGTGTTTTCAAATTAAGAATTCATTAATATTTATATGTATTTTAGTCCATTATTGTTAAAATGGAATTTTTATTTTAGAAAATTTATATTAATTAAAAGGTCAGACTAATGGACACAATGTTCATGGAAACAGTCTGATACCCAGAGCATAGTTTGACCTCATTTCTATGCTAAAACATTTTTTCTGTGAACCCAAATTATATCATTTAAACATTTTTCTATCTTTCTCTAACATTTATCTCCCTCTTTAAAAAAAAACTGTAAAATTTATGCAAGAACGACACATATTGACAGATATAGATTATTTATTTATAAACAAAACTTCCTTTGAACAAAAGATAAATAGATCTCCCTCTTTCTCTCATATCATCATTGACTGAATTTATATTTACACATATCTATACTGAATGTTACATTAATTCCTTACTAATTACATTATATCTTTAATATTGTACTTGTTTACACCAAATCAGTTCCTGACAATTTAAGTGAGAAAGAGTCTTACAGCTCTATTATACAGCAAGTGATTAGGCAAAAGCAGCTCTCCAGAAAATGAGTAAGATACTGTGCAATCCATTTTTGACAATAGAAACAAGAAAAATGATATCTTAAATGTTATGTAGAGCCAATCTTAACATATGAATGTGAATCGTGGACAATAGGACAACAGACAAGAAAATCACTGCAGGCTGTAGAAATGGGGTTTTACAGAAGAATGTTGTTAATACCATGGACAGCTAAGAAGAGTAATGAAAACATTATGAAAGAGCCAAGGCAATAAGAAAGTTAATATCCAATATTAGGAAGAAACAATCATCATTTTTTGGCCATGTAATGAGAAGGGAACAACTGAAATATATTGTAACAACTGGAAAATTGAGGGACAAAGAAATAGAAGGAAGCAAAGAGAAAAGATATCAGACAGCTTAAGAGAATGGCTTGGCAGAAGGTTAACAACAGAAATTATAAATAACTGTCAAGATTGAAAGTTATGGAGAGACATGATCACCTACATCAGCTGAGCTGTGGAAGAAATCTATGGATACCATACCATGAATAGCAAAGTAATGAATAAATAAATAGTGCAGGATTGCATCAAGGTACAGTGACAATTTTTGGAAAGATCTAGAATGAAAAGCTTGAAATAAAATGTGTTAAAAAAGAAGAAAATTGAGGTAAGAAACAGACAAGGATAAAAACTCAGGCAAACAGTATCACAATTATTGGGTAAACATAGGCTATGTAAATTACTAAAACACTCAAAAGAAAAACAATTAAGGAATTAATTTATTGGCAGTGCCACATAGCATAGAAAATTAGTTTACTTTTTTTCCTTGAATACTTACAATTAATTGTATTTTGTATTTTGTTTGCACTTTTAATATTCAAAATTTGTTCATAATGCCAACAATTGAATATGTTTATTTTGAAACATTTCCAGATTAAATTTGAGGACATTGATACAAAAGATACATTCTGTTTTTCCCCTAATGATCCACTTTCTGTCAGTGAGGTCTCAGATGGCTGGATAGAGTTTCCTGTTATTTGGCCAGGAATTTTTATTTCTCCAAGTGAGAGAAATTAATCACTTTTATATATTTCTAAGTTGCAAACTTGCAGTTAATTTTGTTTCTTATACCAGCACTACCTATTTCATTATTTTTGTCATGTGATTTGCAGTATTATTGTGATATTGCAGCTTTCACTTTGCATCAGTTATACAAATATTTAAATGATTCATGGACTAAATAAAAATAAAGGACAAGATTATAAATGTATGCAGTCTAAGCAGAAGAATTCATAACTCTGGTCTTTATAGTGACATTATTGCTTTGCTTATAGAAAAAGAACTTTCTCCTAGAAAGAAGACAGACCAGATGTGTTTGTATAGCCAGTAAACTACATGAGCAATCAATGTGTATATTTTACATAATTTTTCTAAGAAAGGACTGAGCAGGTTTAATTAGGGACTGAATAGGTCTCACCTGAATGCTATGAATCAATTCTGTTCATTAATAATAGGTAATGCTATAAATAATATAATTTAAGGAAGATTATAACATAAATTAGGAAAAGCAGTCTAGATTTGTGAGACATTTGGAGAAGAGACAGTTTGAAATATTTAATAACATCAGGAAAAGTACAGAAAATAAAGTCAGAAAGATTGGGGTAGACAGAGAGAAGAGATGCTGAATAATTTGATTTTATGGTATGGGAAAAGATCATCAACTGTTGGACAACACATATGATCGAGGGTTATAGAGGGACATGATATCTAACACCTCTTTGCATGGACCATGAATGAATGAAAACTATAAACAATGTTATGTATAATATATTTATCAATAAATTCCTTGGTGTACTTCATTAAAAAAGGTAGTGTAATCTCTTGAAAAGGTTCATTATTATATTTTAGTGTGTCAGTCACTAAAGTGCTTACTTTGTTGCTCCTGTTATCATAATGCTATCATGAGGTTTGCTAGAGAGAGTGCTAAAATATTATATAAGAATGTACAATTTTTTCTACAAATACCGGTTATTGCTTTCTTGATAATACTTTCAGCATATCTTTCTTCTTTTTCTTCAGCATTCACATGTTAAGCAGTTGTGGATGTGTTGTGTGACTAGTTTATGGCATTGTTTGCTCCTTTATGCCCCTTTATCATCAAGTTGCATATCATATACAGAATGTTGCATTCACCACAGCTTGTCTAAAAGAATCTCTGTCTTAGCCAGATCTCTCACTTCTTCTGTTGACATGTTCAAAGTCTCCATGATGTCTTGGAACCACCTTCTTTGTCTGCCCTGATACACTGTCCACAAATCATGCCTTCCTTTATTGTTCTTTCTAACCCGCTGTTTTTTTTTTATGTGGCCTTAGTATTTTAATTTAATCTGTAGAATTGTGTTTATGGATCAATTTCTAAAATTTACTTCTACCCCTTACACATCCATTTTCAGCATGGGTAGATTTGTAATTTCTTAACAATTTTACCCGGGCAGCCTATTTTTTTTTTAAATTATTTTTAACTGTCAAAAGTTCTGAATGCAAGCAGAGTGCAAATTGGTCCTCCTATTTTTTGCCATTATCCAAAGGGCCTAGATATCAGATCTCACTACCCAGAGACCAGGAAGCCATTTGAAACCATGGATTAGAAGAACAAAAATGTCCACTGTCTGTGGCAGCATTTAAATCCCAATTCCTTTTTTGCCCAAAATTCTGTTTTACCCCTCGACCACCCATTCCATGTACATTTTTTCATTTTTTTAAAATCCTGTCAATACCCATAGACACGACAAATATGGTATCAATGCCTATATTTTTCTTTACTTTTCACATATTTTTTTTTAGTAATGTGGTCAAAACTATTAAAAAAAAAAAAGTAAAGTACCCCCGTCATGCCAAGGGGCGGCGTATAGGGAATATGGTGTTAGTGACCATAAATTTTACAGACCTTCGGCACATGATTTTTTGGGGTAATGTGGTCGGTATTATGCCCGTGCTGCTTTACTTTCCCAGAAAAAAATCCGGTACCCATTTAAGGCTGGGTGAACCCGGAAGCCGTAGATTGGAATCGAACCCTACCCCTTGTTCTTTGTAGTCCAGTTCACTAACCACTGAGCTATCGTGGCTCCGGTCAAAACTATGCCACTGCTGTTTTTCTTTCCCAGGCAAACTCCAATACATTTTAAGGCTGAGTGAACCTAGAAGCCATCCTTTAGGATCAAATTCCTTAGAAGACCAGTTCACTAAACATGACTCTATCACTAACTCCCAACCTGTTATAACTAATCATCAATAGTCTAACCACTTCTTTGCTAAACTTCTGTTTATTAGTTGGTAATCATCCATTATGACAACACTTAGGAGTCGTAGACTAAGGTGGCTGGGTCATTTAAGAAGAATGAGAAACTTTCATATTCCAAAGCAAATATTGTATGGTGAACTTAAGCACATAAAGAGACCAAAGGGCAGACCAGTGCTGAGATATAAGGATGTTTGCAGGGCTTCCTTAAGGGAATTCCCTATCAGTGAAAGAAACTGGGAAAATCTGGTTGCAGATAGTAGCATATGGAGAAAAAAAATTTTAATGGCACAGCAACTTTCAAGGCAGTGCTGATATCAAATTCAGAAGACAAATGGCGCAGGAGAAAGGAGACGAGGCTAGGCACCATGAATATAGGAGACAAATAATAATAAATGAATATTATTATAGATCGATGACTTGACAAGCTGTCATTGTAAAAAGTATTGTTATGGAAACAGTGCCATATATTTTAGAGCAGTGACCTCTGCAATATGTGCCACTTTGGCACGCAAGGTTTCTGTTTTTGAGATTGTGGTTCTGCCCTATGTGCCGTCTTCGGCTCGAAAGGACAATAGATAGATAGATTATAGAGGGAAACTTCCGAGTTAGCTGAGTGGCAGTGTTCCCTAGTGTTTGGCTTTTCATGGCAAGGCACTGTGTCACTGAGTACGAGTTTGATCCTACTTCAGTCCATATATTGTTCTTTTTTTTCTGTTGTTGATTATTTGACATTTTTTCTAAGTGCTGTAAACATACCTCTTCCTCTGAATTGATTCACCATGAATATATCTTGTTTGTTCTGTGAATGGATCTGTCTATCCAATATTGACAGATTCAGCCGCCAGAAAAGCTGTTCAAAAAAGCAGCATAAGACACTAATATTTTTGCCAAACCACTGACTTATGCTTGCTTTCTACCAACCGTCTGTCAAGACGTCAAAGGCCATACATATAGTTGGTAATTCTTCATACTCAGTACTTCAATTTTTATTCTTTTTTTTTTTCTTTATAACACTAAACTTATTATCTTTTTTTAAAACTAGAATTGCTTGTACAATTTAGAATTCAGTGAAAAATCTGGGTCCTCCAGTTAGGATGGAATGCTACTTTGGTTAGTGAAATGTTTTCATTTACAAAACCATCAAAATTTGACTTTTTGTATTGCCACCACTACAGCGCATGTTCTCAATTCTCATTTGCATATTTGCATCAACTAAGCACTCCACTGTTTGTTTGTTCAATTTCTTCTATTTTCTGACAATATTCCCTATTACTCTGAAATGCTGGTTTTCTAAGTACATTAGTTCTATAAGATTATATGTGTTTCATGATTATAATCGTTGTTTCATTTCAAGACTATATTTTCTATTTTGTATATTTCAGTGATTAAGTACATCATTACTATAGAGATTGAAGACATGCCTGAGGCTGCTTCTAAGGATCAAATTCTGCTTAAAATTGATGGACAAATGGGAAGTACTGGATACAGGGTCATGAAAGACGTTGTAGGAAGACAGTCACCAGTGCAGCAGAATCTGGTAAAGTAATGATGGGTTTGTGTAGACATTAGGTTGTTGGGGACAGAGAAATAGGCCTATATTATCAAAATGCCAGTTGCTTTATTTGGCAGTTAATTTCTTGAGAAATAATTTTTTTGTATCAGTGACTGCAAGAATGTAAATACGCAATTTCTTTTTGTATGACTTGGTGACAATGAAAAGGCAAATAAAATGGATGGAGTTCTTTTGAGCTTTTATTTTGTCAGTTTACGAGTGTAATTTGCAGTAAAAGCAATTATGAAAATGCAAACAATAATTATAAATGATCTGACTGAAAGATAAAAATGTAGAAATAGTAGAAGAGATGAATAATTAAAATCAGAATAAATGGAATAGAGATGCAAAATAATTAAGGAAGTCCTTTCACCCTTAAACAAAGGGATATAACTACCCTTGATATCATAATAAAATGCAAAATACCAACTTTAAAAAGCTATTTAAAAATATCGGTTGAACATAATAAACTAAAAAAATTAATTTAAGATGAAAATTACATGAAGTTTTATAACAACCAAACTTATTACTAAATAAGTGCTAGTGTATGTATAATTAACATATTCCATACCATGAGTAGAAAAATGTGACTAGTAGTCAACTCACTTAGCTCAAAAACCACAATTTGCAACTTTTAATTTATTGATGTTTTCAAAATTATTTCCACTGAAACCTTGTAATTCTCATAATAACTGCTTTTTTATGCATATATTGTCCCAATAAAATGCATATTTTTGGGAGCAGCGATAGCTCAGTGTTTAGTGAACTGAACTACAAAGGACAAGAGGTAGGGTTCAATCCCAACCGACGGCTTCCAGTTCACCCAGCCTTTAATGGGTATCTAATTTTTTTCTGGGAAAGTAAAGCGGCATGGGAGTAATATCGACCACATTACCCCAAAAATCAAATTCTGAAGATCTGTAAAATTTATGGTCACTAACACAATATGTGCCATTTTGGCACTCAAGGTTTCTGTTTTTGAGATTGTGGTTCTGCCCTATGTGCCGTCTTCAGCTCGAAAGGACAATAGAGATAGATAGATAGAACACCATATTCCCTATATGCCACTTGGTGGCGGGGTTACTTTACTTTTTTTTTATTACTAAAATGCATATTTTAGAAAAATTTTCATTTATTCTTTCGCTATTATTTCAAATTTTTTTTAAATTCCAAAACATAGTGGGGCTGCAGTTGGTTAAACCCCTTGGTTGTGAATGTGTTAAGGGTATAGTTAGTAAAATTACTAGAAATAAATTATATTACCTTTATATATTATTATTACCTTTACATATTATTATCTTTAAGACTATTACTTCTAAATTGAATAAAACTTTTTCTAAATCACTTTCCATATAATCTTGATGATTATCCTCAAAATCCTGTGACCTAATTTCATCGCATACAGGATCTGCACAATCAGAATTCAACATTGATTTTCAAACATAGATTTGATGTAAGAATCAATTACTACCTACTTTCCAAACAGGAAATGTTTCAATGCAAATTTAGTGTCCTTTCACAATAAAGAACTAACAAGTGCTGTAATGTAAAAATTCAACCAAAAAATCATAGCAACAAGACAAGTCAAAAATGGTACACTATGGTACATTAGTGGCCAAACAGAATAGCAGGAACATCATTGTTCAACAAATGGAAAGTTACATTGAACCTTACTTATTCTTTGACCAGTAGAATAATTTTATGAATTATATGAATTCATTCATCATCATCATGTGCCATACTGGTTGGCATAGGCGATTATGTCCTTTCACAATCTTCTATCTACAGTGCATCTTATCAGTTCTGCTGTTGCCTGTTTTCCATGCCATGACACCAAGCTATCCAGTATTTTCTCTCTTTGTCGTATGCGATCTCTCTTTCCTTTTATTTTGCCAGCTGTAACAAAGTCTTCCAACTTTCCTCATCTCATGATGTGCCTGAAAAATGTCGCTTATTTCTTTTGATGTTTTTTAGGAGTTCCTTTTTTGTGTTGGCCTCTTTGAGAACTTCCTCATTGGTCTTTTTAGCTGTCTAGGGAACTTTCAACATTTTTCTGAGAAATCCCATCTCTGTGGCCTCTAATCGTCTTTTCATTTGTTTGTCTACTGTCCATGATTCGCTTCCATGGATCAGAATTGGTTCTATATAGCACCGATGAACTCTCTTTCTCACTTCAATTGACATAGATTTGTTGCATAAGATATTTTTCATTTTCTGAAATGCTATTTTGGCCTGAGCTATTCTGCTTTTTATTTCTGTGGTGTATCTTCCATCTGATGTTATTATTATGCCCAAGTATTTGACGTGTTGCACTTGTTTCAGATTTGTCCTGTATATTTTTATGCTGCATGATGGTGATGATTGTTTCTTCGATATGACCATTACTTCTGTTTTCTTACTATTCAGACTGAGACCTTTTTTGTTGCTTTCTTTTACTATTATGTCTATCATTTCTTGTAGTTTATTCTTTGTCTCTGTTATTAAGAGTGTGTCATCTGGATATCGCATATGATTTATGTTGTGACCGTTGACTTCAATTCCTTTTTTGTCTACTATTGATCTCATAACATAGTAAACAAACCAATATATGTCTGCTTTATAGACTACACCAAAGCTTTTGATAGAGTACACCACAAACAACTTATAGAATGCCTAAAAGAGATACATCTAAATGACATGGACATATGACTAATATGTAATCTATACTGGGAGCAAACAGCAATAATAAAATATAACAAAGAGAACTCTATGCCGATTGATATAAAAAGAGGAGTAAGGCAGGGATGCATCCTATCACCAAGCTTGTTCAATCTATACACTGAGCAAATCTTTAAAAACATCACAGAGATGCCAGGCCTACAAATTAATGGAAAGATAATCAATAACCTAAGATATGCTGATGAAACTACTACTAGCAGCAAATCCTAAAGCTCTATAACAATTACTTAATGAAATAAACATGACAAGCAAAAAATATGGACTAGATATGAATATCAAAAAGACTAAAACTATGATGATAAACAAAGAAAATACTCAAAACCCACAAGGTGATATCAAATTTGAAGGAATAGACCTGGAGACAGTTCAGAGCTACAACTACCTTGGACACCAGTGATGGAAAATGTAAAACTGAAACAAAAGAATAGGAATGGCAAAAAGTAATTTTAATGTCATGAAGAACATACTAACATCAAAACAAATAACACCGGGGCTAAAACTAAGAATAGCAAAATGTTATGTCTTCCCAACATTCCTATATGGTGCAGAAACATGGACATTAGACAAGAAAACAGAACAGAGAATTGAAGCCTTTGAAATGTGGATATATAGAAGAATAGGTAGAATTGGATGGAAGGAAAAGAAAACAAATGATGAAGTTTTAAAACAACTAAAAATAAAAAGAGAACTACTAAACACAATTCAAACAAGACAAATGCGATTTTTGGGCCATGTTAAAAGACACAACAGCCTACTAAAAGTAATCCTGGAGGGGAAAATACAAGGTAAAAGAGGCATAGGCAGAGCAAGACTAACATGGACGAGTGACATCAAAAGATGGATAAATCAGCCTATGACAACCTGCACCATCAAAGCAAGAGACAGAGGAGAATGGCGCTCCATGGTAGCCAACCTTCGTTGTGGAGAGGGCACTCGATGATGATGATTGATCTCATAATATGTTCACAGTAAAGTGAAAACAAATCTGGCGACAGAACACAGCCTTGTCTGACTCCTTGTTTTATAAATTGAAATTGTTCTGTTTGGTTGCTAAATTCGTATAGCTGCTGTTTGTTGCCAATACATGTTTTTTATGATTCGCAGATCCTTGCCTTCAATGTTTAATTTCTCCAGCATATTGATTATTTCCACATGCTTTACTTTGTTAAATGCTTATGTGTAGTCTATAAAGCACATATATAGATCTTTCTTTACCTCTATAGCTCTTTCTATCAATGTTCTTAAGATGTATATTGCATTATTGGTGCCCTTTCCTTCCACAAATCCACACTGTTCCTCATTTATTTCTGGTTTTATTTTGTTCCTTACACGTCTCATGATGATTCTTAGTAATATTTTCGTCATATGGCTCATGAGACTGATAGTGCGATGGTCTTCACAATCAGTGGCGCCTGACTTCTTCAGTATGGCTACAAAGATAGATTTTAGTAGATCTTCGGATATGTGTTCAGTGTTATATATGTCATTGAGTAGTTTTGTTATGACTTTTACTCTCTGCTCTCCTAATACATTTATCTCTTCGATTTTGTTATATTATCTGGACCTGGAGCTTTGCCTCTTTTCATGTGAATTCATTATGTAAAGATAAAAATATAAATTTTAATGGTGATAAAACAGGAGTCAGGACTACAGGCAGAATAGAAGCAAAAATCACAAATTTATATTAATGGAGAATTAAACTAGGTGAAATAATGAAATGTATACTATCATCAAATTGGACAATTAAGCATGAAATGAAGATATTCAACACAACTTATCAATATAAAGCATAGACATTACCAGAAAAAAATAAATGAAAAATAGCACATAAACACACAATTGATATACCTATGGTTATGGGTATGGAAGGCCCCGGTATCACTCAAACGAATTAAAATCCATAATTGTTCAACAGCCCATGCCAGTGGAATAATCCGAATTACTATTTCATCTCCCAAACAAAGAAAGGTAGCTGTAGACCCCATCATAGCAGTCTCAGCACACGCCAAAAGACATAAGGCGAAACCGCACAGAAAGTTAACACAGCCATCTGTTCTACATCATACAATATCATCATTCATCGTAAACAATCGGAATATTGAAACATGATCAAAACAGATGAAACGCACAGCTCACAGTGTGCACAAAGCACCTATCTCAGTAGCTCCTGCAACAAGCCAGACTTGGAATATGAGGAAACTGCAACAAGGAACACTTTTCAGACATAGCCTTCAATGGTTTCTGTCGCCTATCCACCATATCGAAATGATATACTTTTAGAACAGCTTGGTTCAACCTATGGCTAGTGGGCTGCCTATTTGGATGGTCCACAGCCTTTTTCTACAGTTTTCAGCCAAAAAACTTTTTACAAGATAAATCAATTCCATAATTTTAAAATTGCAAGTACTTCAATCTTATATGTAGGATCTTTAGTTCTTGTTGTAAAAAATACTCTGGATTTGTCTAACGGTGTAGACCCTGCTTCATGCAATGTAACAAGTGATAATATTTCCACTAGATTAGAGATTCAAAGGGCTTTTACTCAAATTTCAACATAAAAAAAAAAGAGTTCTCGTTAGGGTGCCCAATAATGTCATTATTGTGGGGTTGTGAATTTGGGTTACAGTTATTCATGGGTTATCATCATTGCACTTCAAACATGTGCATAGATGCTCAGATCCCCCCCCCCCCTCACCATGTCCTGCAGTACCCAGCGACAGATGACTCTAGCTGTGTGTTGGTTGATGTCTTCCTATGCGCCCACTAAGCCTCTTGTTTCTGACTGTACTTATCTTTACTCCCATTTCTTTCATCTGAAGGAGTGACATCAACTCATGTCCAAGCAATTATAACTTGCTAGGGCCCTGTCCTTTTCCGACAATGCTTCCATGAAAAAAATCTGCCAGTACAAAAGTTGGATAAAATATACTTATTTTTTAAACTTTAAATATGTGTGTTATGTTGTAGCTATTTTCTTGACTTATTTATTAATAAGAACAACTATCATATTATTGTTAGCTTCTATTTCCTTAAAGTGATTTACTTTAATAATATATATGTGCTTATTTAGGTCATACAATCTGTGATTGAGGTAGTCAGTCTGATGAACCTGAACAGTGTCACCATTAGTCACAATAATAAAAACCCAGGTAAGAGTTTGATTGGCAGAATTTTTTTATGTCTAATGCTATCAAAGTCAACTATATTTTGCCTGTTCAGTTTTATATAGCCTATATAGTTGTTTAAATATACATAAACACAGACTTGAACTAAACAACAGTTAAATGTAGAATGAAATGAATAAGTGTAATGCTATCTTCAGTCAATTCTTGTATGGTGCAGAAACATGGACATTAGACAAGAAGAACAGAAAACTGAAGCCTTTGAAATGTGGATTTATAGAAGAATAGGTAGAATTGGATGGAAAGAAAAGTAAAGAAATGATGAAGTCTTAAAATAAATAAAAATTATAAGAAAACTACTAAATACAATTCAAACAAGACAGAGATTTGGGGGCATGTTAAAAGACACAACAGCCTACTAAAAGTAATCTACAGGGAAAATACAAAGCAAAAGAGGCAGAAGCAAACCAAGACTAACATGGACGAATAGCATCAAAAGATAGACAAGTCAACCTATGACAACCTGCACCACCAAAGCAAGAGACAGAGCAGATTGGCACTTCATGGTAGCCAACCTTTTATGTGGAGATGGCACTCAATGGTGAAGATATCTTCAGTCAATAAAAGCCTTCAGACCAATTTTGGTTGCATAGGCCATAGACAAGGTTTCTCCATCCATCCTGATTCTTGGATATTTTTTCTATTTTCTTTTAGCCAAGACCAATATCCTTTAGGCTTAGACTGTACAATTTCTTTCTATCCATTTCCAGAATCTGCTCTTTTCTAGTAATATGTTTTTTCGTTTCATCGTCTGTGTTTATGTAACTTGTGGAATGATTTTTTTTCACAGGTGACAGGTCATTGGCCTACCCCCCAATTCCTTGGTTGCCTCATATGATATGCATGGTTGATAGCATTGGTTCTGTTCTTTTCTTACATGACCATAGTCAAGGCCCAGGTAGTCACCTGGACATACACAAAAAGTTACCTTTGACTTTGTCTATTTCTTGATCTATAGAGTTCTTGGGACAGTATTAATATTGACTGCTACTCTCTACTATTTTCCTCTATCTCTTACCATTCTTTTTTATGCTTGCCATTCCTCTTACATTAGAAGCTAAGTAAAATATAGAAACATTACACACATGCCATTCACAGCAGGCAATCAATTTTACTGCAGTCCACTTTTATTTGAAAATAATTTTTTGAAGTATTTTATTTGTGGATTGGTTGTTTTTTTTATTAATATGAGAAATAAATATTTTTCCAAATTTCTTTTTCAGGAGAGGGCTGGTATCTTTCAAGGGTAATTATTAGACCAAGCAATGAACAGATGAGCTATGTGTTCCTATGTGACAGGTTGGTATTAATTTTTATTCTTTAAAACAAGACTTTAGTCTTCAACAACAGAAAGAATGGTTTTTTATGTTATTTGTTATACGGTAATGCTTTTCCTCTCATGGTTCAGTCTAGTGTGTTTTATTGATTAAGGCAGTAATGAAAAATGAAGTGTTATGGACAGAGCTCAGTAGTTTTCTCAGTATACACTTTATACAGCAGCTCGTGTGATGTTTAATATTTTGCACATAAAATTATTTAAGATCTTCATCTTTTTCTTTTGTACTTGTATGCTTGTTATTTAATATGTACAAAACCAGAAACTATCTATCATAAAGTCACAAACAAATTGGAATATGGTTTTACCAGAAGGATGAGCTCCACTTGGTTAAAAATTACTTTTAGGCAACATGTGGCCCAGCAAACCAATAGTCAGTCAGGCAAATCCCTTCATGCCTCTTATGGATGTATAGGCCATGTTCAAGGAATCTTCATCCATTCGTATTTTATAAATTTTTCCCTTCCAGTTAAGACCCATGTCCTTAAGGATTTTCATGATTTCTGTTGTGGCCTCTTGGCTTTGATTGCAGGACTTTATACTCTCCCCTATTTCTTCAAGAATGGGGTTAATTGATATCCTTGCAAATACTTTTATAAAAATCATGGAATGTATTTTTTTAAAGACGACAGGCCATTAGTCTATCCCCCAATGATAGAAGAACCAAAAAAGGACAGTGAATCAAATTTTTAGAGATAGATCTAGCTAGATCTATGAACTAAAAGACAAAGAAAAGTGATCTTGAAATTGTCTGTTTCTTAATGTTTACTCATTAAGTGGGCATAGATGCCTTGATTTGCTAGTTCCTCTCAAAGCCAATGTATGCTACCTTTAGTCCCGATGCATCTGTCTTTGACATGGGTAGATTTGCTTAAAAGCTGTTCTTGGGTAGCAGCAATTTTTAGACTACTCTTTTCTACTTTTAACTGTTTAACTGCCAAGGGTTTTTAATAACATGTGTGAGTGCACACAAGATCTATTTTCCATAGTTTTTTGTTGGGAGGGAGGGTGGCTAAACAGCAGATCCCACTATTCAGAGTCTAAGGTAGGAAAAAGCCACAAGGAAATCATAAATTTAAAGTGAAAAATTCCCACCACCTATGGTAGAATTTGAAGCCAGGACCTTCCTATTCAGAGGCTGATATCTTACCTCTAGACCACCAATCTACATTAGAATACTGAATGTTGTTATATCAATTCTGTCAAAATTCTTAACAATCTTTAAACCTGAGATTCTGAATTCTCTGATAAAGTCAAGAGAATCTATCAGTTAGTAAACAATGTATGTCTTAGCTGCCACTAGAAATTAATTTACTTTGGCATTCACAGATGGATGGATGCTGGTGAGGATGATGGTGAGACTGTGAGAACTTTATACTATAACAACAACAGTGTTGTGACAAACACTAGCAAAAAGACATCACGATTACCACGCAAATTCCAGAAAGTGCCAGCTAAAAGTTTGTCACCAGATGTAGAAAGCATTAAACCTCAAACATCAAAATTTGAAAAAGGTGATAACTTTAGAAATGACTTTAGTATTAAAGTTTCAAATTGTAAAATTACTTTGTTTCATTAAAAGTTACATGCTTTAAATTAGTATATAAACGTTTATATTCACTAAAAGTGGACAGTTTTTAGATATAATAATATGCAACAGGCAGTTGTCTTTATTAATTTCACTTAATTATGTTAATGAATATATTTATACCTAGTAGTATAGTTTTCTATATTGTCTATCAAATTAAAATTTCAATTAAGAATATCATGAATTTGCATAGTCAATCCTTTCTCCTATTTCCTTTTCTGTATTCACTTTCTAACACTTAATATAGTATACAGAATATTTAGTCAAGATATTTGACAGGTTTCAGGCTCAGAATGTAACAAGAGAATATTATTGACATGATCTCAGTAGCTTCTCCCTCCCTTCTTTGAGTGCCAAAGAGATGAAGAGCTAAAATTATGTGCTCGCCAAGGTCTACTTCTGATCATCTGATGTCTCCCTGTTCCAAAGGCTTATAAAGTTTTCCATCATTAATATTTCTAGATGTTGTTCTTGGTTTTGTGATATTAAGATGTTTTACACTTCTATAGCATGATGTGATGTAGGACCGTATTTTTACTTTAAAAAGTATGAGAGGAAACGATTATAGAACATCATCAAGAATTATGTTTGATGTGCTCCTAAACTTATAACTTTTTATGCAAAGTCTTAAACAATAGTTATTGTTTGTAAATTTTTCTTGCATAAAAGAGTATTTCCTTATTTACCTGCAGAATATGTGTATAAGGTTACTACAGTCACAGGACAAGAGTCAGGGCATGGAGCCACAACACAACTTGTCTTGTTTCTGTATGGAGAAAAGGGCTGTTCAGGACCTTTAGTTATTGAAGAAAATGGCCCAGTCACTCTGAGAGAAGGAGACATTCAAAACTTCAAGGTTTTTATTTTAGTTTTTCAAATCCATTCTTTGATTCAGATGAACAATGATGGAATAAACATTTTAGATTCACTCTAGAGGTATTGTAAAAATTTTACATTTTCTTGGAATTAAGTTGCTTATTTAGGTGTTACCATAAATAAACTCTCTGTTTAGAGAGTTGGTTAAATTTTTCTTGCACGCTTTTATACTAGTTAACACCTTGTACTCTTCCTCAATCTGTTACACTGATATTCTATCTGTTTTCCTTTTGAGCCGAAGACGGCACATAGGGCAGAACCAGAATCTCAAAAACAGAAACCGTGCATGCCAAAATGGCCCATATTGCAGAGATCACTGCCTTCTGTTTCCATAACAATAGTTTTTACAATGACAGCTTGTCAAGCCATCGATCAACCTCCTTAGTTGCCTCTTACGACATGCTTGGAAGGTCACAGTGTCACTATTCTTTACTCATAATGAGACCCCGGTAACACACAGGAAACACTGATATTAGATAACTGATAAATGCTGCAGTTGACAGGACTAAGAACCATCATCATCATTAGTCAGGAATGTTCTGTATGGCATTTCCATGTATCCCTATTGGCAGACAAGGCAAAATGTAATATGCAGATAAACAATGACCTGGCAAAAGAAAAAGTGCAAGTCAAAAGATTTGATAAGAAGACACCAAAACATGGTCAAACTTTAAAATTATCAGTTAACAACATGCAACTATAAATTTTGAGGAATTCAACTGGTTATAAGGAGGGAAGAGTTGGGTATATGGAAGGGTTGGCTGATGAGCAGATGGATGGAAGATTGGGTTGTTGGGCGAATGAAATGTATTAGTTATGTTACTTGATCTATAGCCTTGGCCAGAATGAATGAATGGATTAATAAAATGATGGTATGTGTTAGTTATGATAATTGCAACCAAATTAATCTGTAATTGTGTACAGACCCTTCATTTCTATAGACTTTCAGTTTCTTTAGTATGTTTTTGTGCTAAGTTTGATTGCTTGATTTTTTAAAATATAATTATTAGTAAATATGTTTTTTTTCTAACAGGTTTCTACTGACACTGCATTGGGTGAACTCTATAAAATTAGAATAGGTTTTAATGCCACAGGTCATGAGCTGGAGTGGTATTCTGACATGAGATCTTGTCCTTCATGGTTTTTAGAAAAGGTACATGAATATTGTTTTTACATTTACACTCAGAATATTTTGTTTTTGATTAAACACTTTATATTCAATCATCAACTACATTTAATTGCAAGCTTAATGATAAGATGTAACAGTTTTTATGGATAACATCATATTCACATTAGTTGATGTTTTCAAACAGGGAAATCAATTTTGTAGCCTTTTAAAGTGAATTACCAATATAGTAAGATATCTGTAATATATCTCTCACTCTCTTTCTCTCCTGTATCTCTCTGTGTGTGTATTAATGTGAATGTGAAGGAGAATTTGGGCACATACTAACAAAAACTGATGTCTGTAAAGCAAGACATACACTGTCATGGAACCCACAAGAAAAGAGAAAACAGGGAAGACCCAACAATACATGGAGAATTCATGGGAATCCTTAAGGATATTGGAAGGACATAAAGAATATCCAAGAATAGGAATAATTAGAGAGACCTTATCTTGTGGTCTATATTCCAAAATGAATATAATATATATGTGTGTGTGGGATGTAATACAAATTTAAAGAAGATAAATTAACTAGATACATATTTAAGCTGGAAGAAAAAAAAACATAAATACAAGATCTTATCAAGGGGTGCAACAAAGCAGAAATTCACACAGTGATAACAGGCAGAAACTAGATAGGTCGTGTGCTCAGAAGAGATCTAGTAACATTTACATGAGCTACCATTCAGTGGACCCCAGAGGAAAGTGAAAGAGAGGTAGGCCAAAGGTTAGCTCACAGAGAAAAATGATCTCAAAGATGAACAGTGAGGCTAGACTGGAAGTATTATTTTTATTTTTACATTTTCACACTGACGGTGAAGTATGCTTGGCAGGGGCATTCAGAAAACCAAGGTAAATTAAAACTTTAAACATAATAAATATATTTATTTAGTATACATATTTTAAAATAATGTGTATAGAAACATAATGTTGATATAATTTTATTTTCAGATAAAACTTAAGGATAAGATATTTGGGAGAGAGTACAATATTGATGCAAAACAGTGGATAAGAATAGAAGCTGATCAAGACTTTTGGAGAGAATTTCCCATTAAAAGAGTAAACTGTAGTCAAATTCTTACAGGTAAACACCAGTTATGTTCTCCTTTCTTATTCATTTATTAGAAGATGACATCATTGATTCTGAAGAAGGCAGCAGTTCAAACAAGGTTCACCAAATTTCTTTAAACTTTTTTGTAGAAGAATGATGATGCCATTAGCTGTTTTTTTCACTATTGTACATTCAAAATATGTACAACATATGTTCAGCTGTTTTGGTCAGTGTCACTTTTAAAAATTGTCTATGAACTTCAAATGCTTTTAAACTTCTATTCTTATAACTTTCTTCTTATGTTGATGTTTAGTACAACTTCTACTTATTTTTCTACTATCAATATTTGCTATACATCTAGATTGGCAAGGATCACAAACTGGCAAGTGCATGAGCTCTATATACATTGTATTGGATGGATCTGACTTAACACAAAATAAAACAAGACTTTTGTTACTTATGAGTTCTTATCATCAGACTATGCATTGTTACTTTTCAGCTTCTGTCTTCAGACTTTTTAGCATTCAAGAAACCAACAGACAATTATATTGATCAATTATTTATTATTTTCTCTAAATTTCTACAATGTCTTAACATTTATGTTTTAGCTACCTCCTGCTTTTTTTGTGTATTTGAAATTCAATTTTTATTATCATTAGTTCAAAGTAAACTACATTCATTGTCTTCATGATTGTAGTTTTTTAAAATATGTAACTTGTGAAACCAATTTCAGTGCAAAACTATTTTGTTGATGTACACACTGGACAGAAAACTGGTGCCAGCGCAAAGGCAAATGTTTATGTACTGATTTCTGGACAAAATGGAGACACAGGGTGGCGCCACCTCCATGGTTCTTTAACATCTACAGAAATATTTAAAACTGGAGGTGTAAGTTGTACTTTAATGTTGATTTTAGTATAATTTAGAATAAAATGTTATGTAATGTAGGTATTAAATAGATTTTGTATTATGCAGAGGACATTTAAGCTAATAAGACACAGTTTGTATATATACCAAAGATAGATGAATGTCATTAAGAAAAGTTTATGTAATTTCCTGTATGGATTGTTCATTTGGTTTCCTGTGCTTAGAAGGCAGCACATTTGCTCATCATCATCATCGAGTGCCGTCTCCGCAACGAAGGTTGGCTACCATGGAGCGCTATTCTCCTCTGTCTCTTGCTTTGATGGTGCAGGTTGTCATAGGCTGATTTATCCATCTTTTGATGTCACTCGTCCATGTTAGTCTTGGTCTGCCTCTGCCTCTTTTACCTTGTATTTTCCCCTCCAGGATTACTTTTAGTAGGCTGTTGTGTCTTTTAACATGGTCCAAAAATTGCATTTGTCTTGTTTGAATTGTGCTTAGTAGTTCTCTTTTCATTTTTAGTTGTTTTAAGACTTCATCATTTGTTTTCTTTTCCTTCCATCCAATTCTACCTATTCTTCTATATATCCACATTTCAAAGGCTTCAATTCTCTGTTCTGTTTTCTTATCTAATGTCCATGTTTCTGCACCGTATAGGGATATTGAGAAGATGTAACATTTTGCTATTCTTAGTTTTATATGTTATTTGTTTTGCTGTTAGTATGTTTTTCATGACATTAAAATTACTTTTTGTCATTCCTATTCTTTTGTTTATTTCAGTTGTACATTTTCCATCACTGGTTATACACATATAGTACATTTGCTACCAAGGGGTTTAACACGCTGTGTCCACACCGTTTTTCTGAATTAATTTTTTTAATTGAAAGAATAGCGATAAAATTAATTAAAATTGATCAACACACATGTTGTTGGGATCATTTATTCACAATGTTGGAAGAGTGGGTTATAAGAGAATTACAAGGTTTTAGTGAAAATAAATGTGAAAACGTCAATAAATTACATTTGTGGTTTTTGGGCTCATGTTGCCTACAATAGCTGTGATTTACGGCTTGTGGTATGAAATGTGTTAAAGAGTTGCCTCCATGAATTTGACAGCGGGAGGTTGACGTAACAGCACAGTAGTATGGTGTGGACACAATATAGTGATTTTAGCTGTTAAAGAAAACCTCATCACTTAGCATTGAAAGGAATTCAGCAAAGTAAAGAACCAACCATTATATCTTTATATATCTTAAAACATGCATTACTTTTGCCTTATACATAATTCCCATGGGACTTTTTAGGTACTGACACTATAGACCCCACCACTGTGAGGTCTATGGGGGTCCTCATTAATGTTTCTGTTTTGATACAGACTGTTAACAGGGACCTATTATAAAGTGAAGTCTTGGTCAGCTTTGTGTCATTGATTCTGCAGTGGTGGTCGCAAGTAATATAGCTTGCTATCCAAACATGATTTAGTTGAATTACATTTTTATTGCCTTCAGCATTTTTCATCCTTTTTCATTAATTGCCATTTAAATAATCACCATCAATGAGTGCTGTCTCTGAATCTGAGGTTGGCTACCATAGAGCGCCATTCCATTGCTTTGATGGTGCAGGTTGTCATAGGCTAGTTTGTCCATCTTTTGATGTTACTCGTCCATGTTAGTTTTGACCTGCCTCTGCCTCTTTTACCTTGTATTTTCCCTTCCAAAATTACTTTTAATAGGCTGCTGTGTCTTTTAACATGGCCCAAAAATGTAATTTGTCTTGTTTGATTGTGTTTAGTAGTTCTCTTTTCATTTTTAGTTGTTTTAAGACTTCATCATTTGTTTTCTTTTTTTTTTCCCATCCAATTCTTTCTATTCTTCTATATATCCACATTTCAAAGGCTTCAATTTTCTATTCTGTTTTCTTTTCTCTTCTTTTAAATAATAATTGTACTTATTCTCTGCACTTGTTAAACTGCAATATTTTATGGTAAAATCTAGACATCAGGTACATAAATGTAATTTCTTCATTGGACCAGCATGACTTGTTCAGGATCAACGCTGTCTATCTAGGAAAACTGCACAAGGTCAAAGTCAGGTATGACTGTCGTGGTCCAGGAACAGGCTGGTACTTAGACAGAATCAGAGTCAGGGAGTCTACGCAAACCAGTGTCACCTATCTCTTTGAATGTGACAGGTAAGGGGAAGCAATTAAACCTGGAGACCATTTTAATATAATTTTTAGGTCCATAATCCATATATTTATAATTTTTTATTTATTTTCACCATCTTAAAACGAAATTCCTGCAGTTTCCAAAGTGTAATGTTATAAATTGTTAGTCTTAATTCAAGTAATACTGAATATCCTCAGTAGTCTCCCTTTCAATAAATTTCCCCACTAGAAATGATAATCTGTCAGTTCTTTAATTTACCTGGACTCCAGCATGTGCAGGTTGGTTCAATACTCTTATTTCTAAACAAAATCCACACAGTTATAAACAAATGTTATGAAAAAAGAACAGAGCAAATATGTATTTTCCAAAAAATGAAGAGGCAGAATACTTGGAAACATCACTGTAGATGAACCCAACCAAAGTGTGATAGATTGGTCACAGACTATCTTTCCCCCTAAATGCTGAAAAGTGTGTTAAGTTTTTTCACTTGAATCAGTGTTTTTACTTTGGTTTTACATTTTATTACTGTCATTACTTATGTCCTGTTGAGGCTTTCATGCATGATCTTATTAACAAGTTTATGTAGATTTCTTTCATTTTCTAGTAACGAACAGTGTAGTAAGAATATCTAATATTATTGAATTAGGAACATAATTTTTTTTAAAAAGTAAAATGTCTCATCATGTTTAGTGATATATAGGGAATATGGTGTTAGTGACCATAATTTCTACAGATCTTCGGCACATGATATCTGGGGTAATGTGGTCATGCCACTTTACTTTCCCAGAAAAAAATCTGGTACCCATTTAAAGCTAGGTGAACCCAGAAGCCGGCTCTAATACTTTGTAGTCCAGTTCATTAGCGACTGAGTTATTGCGGCTCCCTAGGAATATAATCTAAATATATAATTATTGTGGAAACTCTGTAGTGAGACAAACACAAAATAACACAGAAATAAATGCAATATGACAGTTTAATGTTTGTTAATTTTTCTGAGAGCTTATATGATAACTATTCCTGTGTCATTTAATGATATTCACTCTTCTACCTTTATACCCATCAGGTTGTTTGATTATTCTGTTGATGTATTCACCTAAAACAGAGTACAGATATATAGAACAAGAGGTCTTTATTATTCTCTATTATCAATTTATCTTGTAACTTTTCACAATAAATATGTAGGTGGCTTAATGCAGGGGAAGATGATGGAGCAACAGAAAGAGAGCTAACTCTTACAGCAGTACTAACAGAAGGTGAAGGTTCTCATGTGACAGAAAGTTATGCTGCATCAGAAGAGGAAAAGCATAATGGTTAGTAGTCCTTTAACAATGTTCTCAACAAAACATATTTGTATTATAAAAGCTGTCCACTATGATTAATCAATAATAGTATTGTATAGCATCATCCCCCTTGTGTGTACTGATGGAACTGTAAAGTGCCACTAGAGGGACATATATTATTTGTATATTGTCCTTTTGAGCCAAAGACTGTACATAAGATATAAATTTTAGATTCTTGATGGTCAACGATCTTTGCTGTTAAGCTTTAGACTTTGCACAGGACCCATGTTGTATCTCACCACCTGTCCCAGTTCTTGGTGAGTCCACCTCAGCAAGGGAGCTGATGCCCACTGCTGTTGTTTCTTGGCTCAGTGACATGGCATCAGGGGTAGTTATAGTAGATATATGGGTGTTGAATGTTCCGTCCTTTCTAGCAGCATTTTATTTTCTTTGTACCTTGTCCATATGACATTTTATGGCCTAGTAGGTACCTACTTTTTGTGAGAATACAAAAAGCAAATGCTGTCACATACCAGCTTTCACCATTGTTAAGACATCCAAACATTTCTATGCCAGCTAAACAACAAATGATAAATAACATCTTCATACCAACTTTGTGCTATGAAAGTCAAACATGGACCCTTTCTAAATCACATTTAAGAAAGATCAATACATGTGAGATGCGATGCTTGAGAAAAGTAACAAACAACACAAGAAGAGATAGAATACCAAATGAAACCATAAGAAAAATGGTAGGAACAAAACCCTGCCAAGAATATATAGAACAACAACAACTTAAATGGTTTGGCCACCTGGTCAGAATGAATCCTCACCAATCACCATCAAGGGCGTTCTTCTCGAGAATGCATGGAAAAAGACCAAGAGGAAGACCCAGAAGAAGATGGATAGATGCAGTGACAGAGACATGTAACAACAAAGGAAAATCACTAATTCAGACAATTCGAGCAGCACAAGAACGACAAATGATATAAACCACGACACCTTTTAGGTATCAGTGAAAAGAGAAAAGAAGAAGAAGGTACCTATATGATTGCTACAGCACCGCAATGTACAATTTTTGTGTCGTACTAGCGTGGACTGACAAGATCACGAGATGGACAGAACTAGGAAAGCTTGTACCATTAAAGCAAGAGAGAGAGTGAAATGGTACTCCATCGAAGCCAACCTTCTATAGGGTTATGGTAAAAAATTATAACATATGGCCCTTTTCATCTTGTCAGATGGTCTAGTGGAGGCTATTGTGTATTTTTTTTAGGTTTTGTTTTTGTCGAACAGCTTCTCTCATGGCTAATTGTACCAATATTTGACAAACACACACGGCCACAAAATGAACAAGTCAGGCCCACTGATCCACAGGGTTTTCCATCCTTTTTCATGAGTCTTTTCACTTCTAAGTTTTGCTTTACAACAGTCTCAAATGATGTTATACCATTCCTTATACATGCTCTCCATGATGTGTGATCACTAGTCAGATGTTCCCAGTAATTTTCACAGATGAAGAAGTCATATAAAAGGTTATATATATTCTACAATACAATCCACTTAAAACAAGACCAGTTATAACAAGAATCTTGATATAACAGCAGTTTTTAAAATCCCTAAATTAATTTTTTTCTTCTTCATTCTATATTTTAAAATATCTTTTATAATGCTATTATTGGCCTGCACATCACTTATAATGCATTTTGTGAAATTTGCCAAGCCAAAATAATAACGTAATGGTGTATGCATTTCTTGTCCATGTATAAATTGTGTGGTCAGATGGGCTAGGCATGATTAGTAAGGCCTGCCTGCACACAGCAGTTGCTGAGAGAGATATGACTTAGGGTAACAAAGCATACAGTACAAGTTGTGGCAGCATCTGGAGTAATGACTGTGTTTTTAGTTTGGATAGGCAGTGGCCAATAGGCTTTCATCATAAAGACTGAGCATTGCAGAACATATAGTTCTCTACATGCTTGTTAAATCCATTCACAAGTCATTAGATTTGTTATCGTGATTTCCAGTACTGGCAAGAAATGCAAAAACATATTACCTCAAGTAAAAGTGATGTTGATAGAGAAAGTAGATAAAAAGTTAAAATTGAAAGGAGAAATATACAGGGAACATGATATTTCCTCAAGCTACATACAATCCTAAATGTCAGAAACAACATTATGTTGGCATTTACAAGCACTAATAACAAACTTTTTGTAAAGGAAATAGCCGCTCAATATGTTTCTAAATTTTACACAGTACATCCCCTAACGTTAAGCATAAATTGGATACTATTTTTAACGACAATATTTTGATGGCCCTGAGGATCTCATTATAACTAGATTCTAATGTGTGTGTATATATATATATATGTATCTGAGTGATGAAATGTGTGTGTTGTATTTAAATGTATCAGATGGGGCTTATGCCTCTTGTAAACGGCGCGCGTGTGCATGCCTTTTTCACCACTTTGGCTTTGTGGAATTGTACTTGTAAACTGTACCATGATTGATGATCATTACATGCCGTTCTTAAACTGTGACCGGTAACTGGATGTTACACGGCCTCGTGCTGTGAATGAAATGTCACCGCAACTGTATTGGCCAGCCATACACACAATGAGGCCCCACTGGCCTCTGTCCCCAGATTCTTGTAAAACGGTAAACTTATACGCCATTAGAATGGGTGCCTTATAATCTGGTGAGCTCTTAATTTCTTGAAATGTACCCACATACAGTGGATCATACTTCACATTGATAATTGAGTGGTTCTACATTGGAGAATCGTGTATCAACAACCCTCTCTTCTGCGACAACTTCATGTTCAATTCTTGCTACAGCGTATGCCATGACTGGATGGAATCAGATAATAACTGCATAACAATGTCTCTTGTAAACTGAACATCAACTTTATTAGTATTTCAAACTTCCAGAATATAGAATATATACAAGGCCAGCGGTTTAACAGTTCCCGCTTGTCTATCACAGTTTCTGCTAAGGTAAACATACAGTCTGTTTGAGTATCTCACTCTGTGCTATCACTCTCTAATTCTGCATTACCTATCTACACCTACAAATCACTTGACTTCTGTTATTCTATTTAAATGTTATCATGGCCACTACTAAACAATACTAATCTAAAATAATCACTTCCATATGGCTTCTAACTATGCATTCCTACTCCTGAGCTTAAACTCACTACAAACTCATAGGCCAACATCTAGCGGCATCGCTGCCTCTCCTTAGCTATCTGTGAATTGTCTCCAACTCTCTTTCTAACACTATCCAAGTGCTTAAATTCCTCTCCTTCCAACCAATCATAAACTACCTACGTCATTACTCAGCCAATCAAATCAAATCCCACCATCTTTAGATAACTCACTCTAGAGTTTCTCATCATTCACTTATTGCACGAGCTCTTACAATCTTCACTCAACACTATTCAAGTCTCACATTACCTACAATGGCTCTCCTATATTGTCCTTACCCTATATCCAACTACATCTATTTCCTTACATCCCTGCATCTCCCGTGTACATATATATATATATATATAATTCTTATATATTCTATCTATCTATCTATTGACCTTTCGAGCCGTTGCCGGCCCATAGGGCGTAGACCAAGATACACCTTCTCATATCTGAATTTTTGTTCTAGCAGTTTTCTTTTAAATATATTTTATCAAATCTCGCCATTTGTCTCTGTTCTGTGCAAGCAGCTCTATCTCATTGAGGCAGCCGAATCCTGCTGCTCTTGCCTCTTATATATATTAACTGTACATTAATTAACAATATACACACAACATTTGCTTTGTCAATGACATTATGTAGAAATTGTTATTTTAGCTTTCTCCTTGTAACATTCATTTTTCATGATAAAGATTATTTACAAAACATGTTTATTCTTTGTATTGCCACAAATATTTATTTTTTTCAATCTTTCAATCAACCTGTGGCACAAGTAAGAAAGGGATCATTGAGAGAATAAACACTGAACATGCAAAACTTATAAACTATTGGTGTTACTGATGTTATTTAAATGTTACCAGGGCTTGCTTCTAACATGTTTACTGATACTCTATTATGCCTTTCCATAAAATGATAAAACCATAATACATCAGGTTACTGAAGTTTCTATCTGTCTATTGACCTTTTGAGCCATGACCAGCCCATAGGGCATAGACCCAGATACTCTTTCTCTTTTTCTAAATTTTCTGTCTAGCAATCTCAATCCTTGCAAAGACTTTTTATAAAATATTACCATCTGTCTCTGTTCTGTGCAAGCATCTCGATCACATTGAGGAAGCCATTTCCTGCTGCCTTTGAAGTTTCAGTGTACTCATATTTTACTCAAATTATATTACAGTATTATATTTATATTGTATTTAGCAAATGGAAATTTAAAACCATCAGTAAGTGAATAGTAGAGTTCAGTGATCATTAACTTCCAAGAAGTTTACCGGAGCACATTTCTGACAGTTATGGCTGAAGAAACCCCCTGCTCTTTACCTGTTTGCTAAGCATATACAAAGCCTTCCAAGTTTCAGCAAGGTAATTTCTGCTAACAAAAAAAAAGTTTTTTTTTAAAAATGACTCTATTGTGTTCAATGTTTTCAACATTTACTTATAAACTTATTTGCTTTGCCTATTTGAGTGTGTTTTGAAATATTCTTTGTTAGTATTGTTTAAATTATTCTTTCACCTGGTTTCAGCTGGTGACTGGCATGTATCCATAAGTACTAGCAGCCAACCTGGTAGTGGGACAGAGGCTAATGTTTATTTGACGGTGATTGGGACAAAAGGTCAAACTAAACCTTTTTATCTTGGATCAAGTGGTCAAAATTACTTTAAGACTGGAATGGTCAATCATTTTGATGTATGTAAATAACATATTTATGATTTCATTATTTGGTTACCTTTAAATTGTTGCCATTTTTTTCTTTTACAACCTTCAGTTGCAGTATAAATTTTGATATACTGATTTTTCAATTAAGATAAGCAAGGAAAAACAAAAAAAATAGTAAATATCATGCTCTGAAATAAAAGAAGAAACATACATTTAAAAAATATGGAATTGAAATTATAAAAGATAAGAATTAAACAGTAAAATTAAACATTTTAATTAAAAAATGTATTCTTAGAATCATAATTCCAGGTATAATTATCTATAATCACGTATTTTTTTCACTTTTGTATTTATCCTATACCATAAACATATAAAATGAAAAATTATTGCTTCTACAAAATTATCTTTTTATTATTTATGTTTATTGTAATATATTTAACAGAATTATTTTTTTTTTCATATTTACTTCTTTCTTTTGAGAGCTAGCTGACTGATTAGAACAATATTTGTGGAATTTATATGTATAACATATTATAATAGATCACCTTCATATCTAATTTCACATTACTATGTACTACAATACTCTTCTTTAGTTTCCTGTCATTGTAAAATAATTTATATTTAATTTTTCTAATGGCACAATAATTTATTTTATCGAGTTGTCTGTGTTATACATCATTTCAGTGTGAAATTTAAAATCCCTTAAATGCGACAAGTGTTTGTAAATTATAGTTTCTTCTGACATAAACACATTCAAGATGTTAAATTAAAATGTTAAAGTAAAATTAAATGTGTATAAAAAAAATACATAAAATAGTAACATTTGCTTGGTTTTAAAAAAAAAAAATTCCAAATCATGTGTCATAGCAACATTACAGCAGAGATTTTGAAATGAAGCATTTGACAAGAAACAAGAGAACCCTTGCAAGCTACCAACAAGAAAATGTAGCAAAACATGAAATGAGCACACAAGAGAAAACATTTATAATGCAACACTTAATTGTATATTCATGGAATCCAAGATTAACTCTTTCCATACAAAAGCTTTTTATCGACCCAACAGAAGAGATTTCAAAGACAAAATTTTTCATCGTTTTAAGAATCAATCTACATATTTATATTTATCTAACCTCATCAAGGCCAGCTCCTTGTCATGGGGATGGGGCTTAACAGTCACCAGGGACTGAAAACCAAGACTGGCCAGGCCTTCCTACACCCGAGCAAGACCACAGTCTGCTCTAGCAAGTTTAAGTGCTGAAGTCGGAGGCAGCCAGCCAAAAGGCGCACTACAACAATCAGGATGCCACGCACTCATGCCAATGGGAAGTATGTCTAAATATCCATTGGCCCATAGATACAACACTACAGACAAAACTATATGGGCCACTGCAAGAATTACAAAAGACAGTTACATTTATACAGGAAACGACATTGCAGATATAGACAATACTTCGAGCGAACGAAAGATAGATAGATATTTATCTAACATATAGCATATTATATATGAATTTTTAGATAATTGAACAAGGTTTCACCAATATCAAGATGATACAAGACATGTAAAAAGAATATGGTTGGATGGCATTCACACTAATCAAATCGAACATGGTGCACTATGCGACGAAACGTAGGCTGCCGAAATCGGCATGGTACACAGTGTGGCGAAACGTACGGAAAGAGTTAAAGAAGAAAATTGGTGATAAAAATGTGGCTTAAAAAAAAAGGCAGTTGATAAAGATGAGATATCTGTAAAAAGTTAAACAATTTATAATAGAAAATCTAGATAAATGAATTGTGTGTGAGAATTTAGTCATTCTTCTATTTGGTGAACAGATCTGGATCAATCCTGATGACATTGGAGAGATCAAAAAAGTGCGATTAGAACATGATGATTCAGGGTCAAGCAAAGGATGGAGGGTCGATAAGGCAAGTACAAATGAAGAAATTTACATTTATCATGAAAATCAGTTGTTTGGTTCTTTATTGAATATTCTATCTATCTATCTATTGTCCTTTCGAGCCGAAGACGGCACATAAGGCAGAACCACAATCTCAAAAAACAGAAACTTTGCATGCCAAAATGGCACATATTGCAGAGATCACTGCTTCTAAAATCTATGGTTCTGTTTCCATAACAATACTTTTTACAATGACAGCTTGTCAAGCTATCGATCAACCTCCTTAGTCGCCTCTTACAACATGCTTGGAAGGACACAGTGTCACTATTCTTTACTCATAATGAGGCCCTGGTAACACACAGGAATTATTTAATATTAGCAAGAATAAAATCTATATCATCGATGAAATCTTCTATTATATAAATTCATAGTCTTATAAAATATATGAACATATCTGTACTTTGTGGCATCTTATATGGTAACAATAAAGCTCCTACACTTCATGCAGCCCATGGCCATCCTTCACAGGGTGCCCTAGATCTGACTCATGCTATCTGTCTGTTTTTCAATGCTGACATCAGGTTTTCTTAGTGTGTATCAAATCCATCTCAATTTTCTGTTTATAATTTGTTGCTTGATTGCCCCTTGTTTTGTTCTTTCCCAGACATTGTCAATTCTAATCTGATGTTAAGTATTAAATAACTTGTGGAACATAACAGAGACAATACGGAAATCCACAAAAAATCACTAACACCATCAAAGATCTGTTCAGCAGCTTCTCCTGTGCAGTTTGCACAGAGGCAGGACTGAGTGACAGGTTCTTGGTTGAAAGTGGAAAGAGAAAATTGTATATTTATCTCCCTAGTTATTTGAAATATCCATAGACTTCACAGTACAGAAATGATATAAAAATAACAAAAGCATTGAATGAACATGTACATCACAATTAGAGGACCTTGATTTTGCAGATGACATAGTTCTTGTTAGTCGAATTTAGTGCTAGAGTGACTCATATTGACAGACTTGAAAGAATGCAAAACTAAAGTCTTGTGATGCATAAGAGACAACTCATGTATGGCAATGCTACTCTTACTTGATTTTTCTACTTTATGGAGAACAGACTCTTGATCTGGAAAGCACACACATACAAGCTGTTGTATTTCTGAAGTAGATAATTAAGACAACTTAATCCTGAGTAATAAATAGCCATGTTCCATGTAGCGTGCAAGTAGTGCCTGTCCTTTGCTTTGATCAGAATTTTTCCAAAATAATTAATACATTTTAAAAATATATAAATGTATCACAAATATTATATAGTAATTAATCATCACTTTAAAAATGTGGCCTTGTTCCCATTCTTATATATAAGGCATATTTTAACTTTATACTTTTATTGAGAGCATCACTAGCAATGTGGTTAGTTTAATAACCTAGTGATAAAATAAGTGTGAGTTTAAACTCAGTCTGATGCTCATTCTTACTAACTGAGTTTGAGCACTGACCCCCTCCACCTCTGTATTTTTTAATATCTCTTTCATGAATTGCATCAAGGACCCTCTTCTCTGTATTCATTTATATCTCATTCATGAATTATTTCAGTTCTCAGAGTGTATTCTAAATATTCTAAGTTATCGTAATCTGTCACTGAAGTATGAATATTCATTTCTAATGTTTATAACTAATTTTCTTTATTCATAACTATATTTTTGTTTCACTGACTTCTTCAGTACATCATCATTAGTTTTCTTAGTTATTCATAGGATTCTCAATATTCATCTGTAAAATCCATTTCTCAGTGACTTTAAGAGATTTATTTTTAAATGTGTATTAATTGTTCATAAGTTAAGATTGGCTCAGTATGAAAGCTATGAATTAACTCTCGTTTTTTCATCTTTATTAACAAAGTTTTAAAGAATTTATCCTAATAGAACTTTCATGGTGAAAGTATTATTTTATTCAGCTTGTGTTAGAAAACCTCTTCAATGGACAGAAACACACACTTGATGTTAATCGCTGGTTGTCTTACAAGGAAAATTATGGAGACATTGTTTATGAAGGAGCAGTGGAGTCATCACACAAGCCTACCTTCAAGGGTAAACATATAATTTTTTCCCTCTTGTTTTTAGGCTCTTTAGATGTTTAGTATCATCACTGCAGATGCTTCCTCTTTACAGCGAATACTCTGTGTACCTTACATTTGTGAAGCAAAGATTTCTGTAACAAATACAATGAACAAAAGTAGTAAAACAAGGATATCTCAGCAGGTGTTTAACATGTTAGTTACAGCACACCTTATTATGCATTAAAAATAATATACCACTAATACCAACAAACAGTCTATGGGTATGTGATCTGGTTAATCTGGCCACAACATATTAGGTTATTCACATTGAGGTCATAAATATTGAGGTATATACCAAACAGGAGAAAAACATGCAGCAATAGCATGAAAATAGCTCAGACCAATTTACAGAGCACTTTAGCTGCTTATATTAGACTTGATGACTTCCTATCTAAGATGGCAGATCTAGTCACGTCCTCTCGATCGCTGCAGAAAGTGCATCCAGGGTCTGATTAATTTCAGTTCCCCGTTGCACTTTTCTGCGTTAAAGTAAAAATGATGATATATTTAATACATCTGTGCTGCTAAAGCGAGGTCATAGGCTGACAACAGTCCGTTTTTGACAAATCAACTGTTGTGAATGAGACCTTCCACTGTCTAGACTTGATCTGCGCTTTACATCACATTGGTGCTGTTTATGACCGTTGTTGGAATTCCTTGACGCAAATTAAGGAATTAATGTAAACTACTTTGTCAGTCGCAGTTTTGTCTCTTTGGGGAATTTGCTTTGTGTTTTGTTCGTCGTAGGTTGCTTACACTAGAGTAATCAGAAATCTAAAGGGAGCGAGATTGTGTGTTCGACATTGTTGTGTGCTACGTCATCGTAATGGTTCTCTAGACCGGCCATGCGCTAATCTTACGGTCTGCTGTTTGATGTGCAATGGGGATAATTTGACGACTAACTGTGTGTCTATATGTTCGGAATTGAAGTCAACAATGATGGCCTAACATCATCAAGTGCTATGACGATCATCATTTTCAAGAGGATGTGAATTACCGGTATATGAGGATAGGCGGCGGGAACAATTGAAGGCTATTTCATGAGAAGTGTTCCTTGTTGCAGTTTCCTCATATTTCAAGTCACATGTCTGTGTTAGTCACCTCTAGTGACTCTGGCAGATGGTGCTCGTAAACCTGGGAGGGCCGACCACCTAAGGGCAGAATCCCCCTACAGAAAAGACCATCTGCTGCCTTGCAGGAAGATTGGGGACAATCAAAGGCTAAGGAAAGCAAACCTGAACGAAATGCTGGCTGAAATTGTATGCACTGGGCCACTGGTGCAGAACACAGTGCAACGTTTTAACAGGTATTCATGCAGAGTGAATCTAACAGGCTTAAACAGACACCTGTCTTCGTGTGAGAGTCTGGAGTCCTACTCTGATTGAGTCCTGATCGCAGAGAGAGAGAGAGAGAGATATATTAGACTTGATCAACTCAAAATTATATTCTTTACATGATGAAGTTAATAGATAATTTCTTAGTTGCCTTTCACATCATGTTGCTGAGGCACACTGTATAAGTTTAATGCTCCCGTGTATCTTATACTGGGGCCACATGTTAGAATATTGGCAAAATAAATTACTTTGCACATATATTTTAAATGTTATAAGTCACACAAAACACATATATATATAATCATCATTTTTTGGCTATGTAATGAGAAGAGAACAACTGGAATATATTGTAACAACTGGGAAAATTGAGGGATGAAGAGATAGAGGAAAGCAAAGAGAAAAAATACCAGACAGCTTATGAGAATAGCTTGGCAGAAGGTCAACAACAGAAAGGATAAATAACTGTCAAGATCGAAAATTGTGGAGAGACATGATCACCTATGCCAGCAGGCATACTTGATGATGATGATATATATATATATATATATATATATATATATATATATATTAAATAATAAAAATCATTTAGATTTGAGGAACTTGGTGTTACACTGGGCTGTTGTTTAATTATTGGAATTTACAGTGGTGAAGTGGCTAATGCTTACTTTTATTGTTCATGTGTGTATTTTCATGTTCAGTTCCCCAAATCAGGGAATTTTTTTAACCGACTTGTCTTTGGAGTTTATACAAATTGGGTACAAAAGATTTTTCTTGGAAAATAAGCAGGCCTGGTGTAATATAGTTGTTGCTGTGCTGTTGAGTTCACCTGACAATTATTCCTCTTAATCACCAGTCCATAAAAAGGTGTTAACTGAGCATAGATGCACTCTATTGTTGTTTACAGCATGGCAGATAGGTGGCAGGAACTGCTGAGGCTCTGTCTGAAAAGTGCTCCTTGTTTCAGTTCCCTCAAATTCCAAGTCTGTCTTGCTACAGGAGTTACTGAGTTTAGTGATCTGTGCACACCGTGAGCTGTGTTTATCCGGATTGTGTTTTGATATTCTCATTGTTTACGATGAATGATGATATCAAATAACGAAGGACAGTTTGACTGCTTTCACTTTCAGTGCAGCTTGGCCTTATGTCTTTTAGCATGTGCTGTAGCTGCTATGATGGGGTCTGTAGCTGCCTTTCTTTGTTTGGATCCTTCACTGAGATGAGATGTTAATTAGTTTGATTCCACTGGCACGGGTGGTTGAGCAATTATGGATTTTAATTCGCTTGCAGTAATACCAGGACCTTGAACTAACTGTAACTACAACTATAACTATTATAGCATGCTGTGATTTTTGTGCCCGTCAGCCCAACACATTTAAGTTCAGCAAGGCATTTTTGAGTACTGAGTTACCTTCCCTTTTTTATCCCTACCTGCTTGGCCAGGCTGGTCAATTTGTTTCCAGAGGCACTGCAGGTAGGTGGAGCTAATGTCTATGATCACGCAGTCAACTATGAGTTGCTGATCACTTTCAGTGCAAGTACTGGTGGGCATCTTGGCTCCTGTATATGATACTATCCACATCACCAATAAATTTGCTACATGGCATACAAAAATATGACACTAACATCCTGTTATTCAAATGTTACTAGAGTGGTGATAATGTCATAACCAACAATGCGCAATGGTTGCAGGTGTTACTCTGTTTTTGCCAAGACTAGCACAGTTGCTTAAACTGCTTCAGCTGTTTTGTTTTTGGTATTTTTTTTTGAGGGAACTGGAGTGAGAAAGTGACCATGTACTCTCTTTTCGATGGAAGCCTTTTGGAATTGTCGCCCTATGTAGCAAAATAGGACGTGCACGGAGGTCAACCTTATTTTAAAAATGTTTCAACAGCACCAACACATACTTTGAGGGAATGCTGTGGCATGAGCTGGAGCTGATATGGGGAATTCTTGACTGCAATTAAACTTATCTCATAAATAGAGGGGGGTGCTGAGTACATTTTTCTGTAATTATACAAATATGAATACTTTTATTTGTATGCTATTATTCTTATATTTTAAAAATTAAACTTTCAGCCTATAAATACTTGATCAAAATTGTCACTGAAGCAGAGAAGGATGCTGGTACTGAAGGCAATGTGTACATAAACATCATTGGCAGTCAAGGAGATTGTGGGAAGAGATTATTGAAACACAACCTTGATGGCAACAAAATGTTTGCTAGTGGGAAAGTATGAATCAAATCCCATCTTTTGTTTGACTAATTATAGTTAATCTATATTAATGTGCAAGGAGAGCCATGGTAGAGTATCTGTTAGTGAACTGATCTAGTCAGGACAAAGGGTTGGGTTCGATTCTAGGTTCAACCAACTTTGAATGGGTACCAGATTTTTCTGATTAAGAAAGACAGCACTGGCATAATACTGACTACGTTGCCTAAATATAGTTAATCTACATTCCCTATTTTTCTACAAGGCATGATGTAGCTCTTTCTTTCTTTTTATTTCTTCTGTACTATACAAGGAAGTAAATTCATTTATGAGGTTTACTGTCATGACTAGCATTAGTATATTTTTCTCCATAGTTTCATGTATATTGCACACTTATTTTTACTAAGATTTTCCAGTATATGAAATATAATTTTTAAATGTTTTAATCCAACATGTTTTCTTTTTGTTACACTCAACACATCTAGTACACACATGCATGCATTCACACATGCACACACACATATGATCATACACACACATATGGTGTATACACATACACATAGCAATTTGACACAGTGGAGTAAGCCGTATGAAATAAATGTTATCAAATCATGCCAATGTGTAAATTTTAACTTCTAGTACTTTCTTGTTGGAAAGTTTCACATTAACTTTAAGATCAACAATTCATTTTTGTTAACGGTGAACATGCTCCAGTTGGCCTAGAAACAAATTTTTTTTTTTTTTAAATTGAGTGCTTAACTTACAAAGTTAGAATAAGAAGAAATAGTCTGGAAAATACAGGCACCATTACACTACAGACAGCTATACAGCTATTTATCATTTCTGTTGTTGACCTTCTGCCAAGCCATTCTCTTAAGCTGTCTAGCATTTTTTCTCTTTGCTTCCCTTTATCTCTTCGTCCCTCAATTTTTCCAGTTGTTACAATATATTCCAGTTGTTCTCTTCTCATTACATGGCCAAAAAATGATGATTATTTCTTCCTAATATTGGAAATTAAACATTTCATATTTTGTAAAATTTGTATCCATCTACCCACCCACCCACCCACCCACCCATCCATCCATCCATCCATCCATCCATCCATCTATCTCTCTCTTGTCTTTTCAAGCTGAAGACAGCACATAGGGCAGAAGATCCAGACTCTTCATTTTTGATGATCCTTGCTATTACACATCAGATTTTACACATGACTCTTTGTATCTCACCACTTGCTCCTATTCTGAGCTCTCCACCTCAGCAAGGAAGCTGATGCCCATTTTTTTGGTCTCTCCCCTCAGCATTCTCTTTAGTGTCTCTCTGGATCAGCCTCTTTTTCCTTTTTCCTCAAGTTCCCATTTAGGGACTTGCTTTGTTATTCTTTTGTTGTCTCTTCTCATCACATGGCTGACACATACACACCTTCTTTTCATGATTATAAATGATATTGTTGGATGCAAAACCATTTCTCTTATTTCTGCACTAATTTTTAATTCATTCCATAACACATGAAGTATTTGCCTGGGGCATTTGTTTTCATATGCATCTAATTTATTATCTATTTCTTTAGTTGTTTTCCAACTCTGACATGTCTAAGTAAGGATGGGTAATACATTTGATTTGAAAATCCTGAACTTTATTTTTGTGCTTAGTTATTTTGATTTCCATATTTTATCAAGGTTTCTGAAAGTCATCGCTGCCTTTACTATTATAATTCTAATTTCTTTCTTTCTTTCTTTCTTTCTTTCTTACTTTTGTTCATTATAAAGAATTTTACGTCTCTTGTCATTGCTGTCCTCTCCGCTTTCAATGCCAGTTTATCTATTAAATTTATTTTCTCTTCTGGTCAATTTTTTTACTTTATTCTCTAGTTCTTTGTGTTACTTTTGCCAGGCCCTTTCCATGATCTGTCTTTACATTCACCATAACTGTCTTTGATTATCACCTCTCTTGGATGTACAATTTGTATCTATTTTTTTTTTAAAATACCAGCAAAATAAAATTTCTACTAGATTCACAAAAACAAATAAGTCAAAATTCATTTTCACTCTTTCTCATGAATAAAATAATATGTTAATTGTGCTAAATATGATATACATAGTAGTATACAGACAATTACTAAAGTGTCTCCTTCATACATCTTTTTTGGCAGACAAATAGTTTTTTAATTGAAGCTGTTGATTTGGGGGACATTGAAAGAGTAGTTATTGGCCTTGTTGATTTAGACCCCTCCTCGTCCTGGAAGTTGCAGTGTGTAATGATCAAAGTGCAAGATTCTGAAAGCAAAGAAACGTGTGTCTTTCCTTGGGGAAAGTAAGTCAAATAATGTAAAATTAAAATAATATCATTACTGTCATTATCATTCGCTGTAGAAGAACAAGTTCTAGCTAAGAAGAGTAATGAAAACATTCTGAAAGAGGTCAAAGCAGAAGGAGAGCTAATATCCAATATTAGGAAGAAATAATCATCATTTTTTGGCCATGTTATGAGAAAGGAACAGCTAGAATATATTGTAACAGCTGGAAAAATTGAGGGATGAAGAGATAGAGAGAAGCAAAGAGAAAAGATACCTGGCAGCTTAAGAGAATGGCTTCACAGAAGGTCAACAACAGAAATTATAAATAACTGTCAAGATTGAAAGTTGTGGAGAGACATGATCACTTATGCCAGCAGGCTTGGTACTCGATGATGGTGATTCTAGCCAGCATAGATACACAGTTGTTTTCAAGATGACAAGTTTATGCATAAGCAATCAATTTCTGAGACTATTGCATTTTCTATAAACTTAATTACAATTATAATTACCTTTAATGTTTCAGGAATGTTTGGTTATAAAAAAACAACTACAAAATTACCCTGAATCCACAACCAGGACTGTACAAATATCACATCAAGGTGAGAGATGCCAGATTGGAGCATTATGCAGGAATCAAAAGAAAACTTGTGGACCAACATAACACTGGTGTCATTGATAGCTACACATTGAGGCATATACTTAAAAAGAAATCAGAGCACATGTGAACTTGTCTGATATGCAATGAGGATGACCTGTCAACTCAACTAAACTAATGTTTATTTATATTATTTGATTGTTTATCAGTTGCTAATGGAAGAGCTATTCAGAGGTGCCACATGAAAGACCTTCCCTAGGTGTCAAAAATTGTTAAAAATATATATGCCAAAATGTTAACAATGATTGTTTTACTTTCTCAGATGGTTGATAGGAGCACAGAAAGAGGTTACCATCTTAAAGGCAAAGCTCACAGATGATGATGATGATGATGATGATGATAATAAAGAGCCAGAAGTAACGTAGCAACAGTTGAACTGTAATGCAGAATTAATCCACGACTGTGATAATATGGGCAGTTTAAATTAATGGAAAATTAAAAGCAAGACAAATAAAATTTGTGATGGCTATAAATGTTTAAATCCCATATTTCTGTAGAACTATAGAACACTGATTTTTTTTAGCAAGAAACACCAAAGTTCTCATTTAGATTGTAGTTTACATTTCTTTTTTTCTTTTAAGTGTCACTAAAGTATATAAAAAAGGCTACTTATAATGTAATTAGTGTATGATAAATATTGTGATCGTACACATATTTTAATGTTACATTCAGAATATTTATGTGTGAATTGGTCTGCAGCACTATGCCAGGTCACCTTAATTTTCATTATAAAATCCTTGGTCCTCATTTTCAAAGTCTGAGGAACCCAAAAGTCTTGATTGATTTAACTCTTTCAGGACCAGAACAGGAAACACGTTATTTTAGGTTTTGGACCAGATTAATTTTCCTGTTTCAAAAAATTTCACCATATACCTTTTTCATTTGACTACTTCACACAATAATTTAGATAAATGTGGTATGTGTTATACATCACTGGAATGGAAAATGGATACAGAAAACGAAAATAGCAATATATTTATAATATGTGGTTATTTGTAGGAATAATTATATTTTTTTAAATATAAAATATTCAAGGTAGGTAATTTTTAATTCAAAATAGTGTAACTCACTTACTTTTTAAAATCTTTATAAGTGTTGTTATCCATTTGTTTTGAAATATTATATAACATAATCCAAATTCCTCCAAAATACAATTTATTTCATTAATTTATGTCCACAAATAAAAAAATTATGTACATTTTTGTAAATGATCCCAGAATGAAAAATATGATAAATTTATGTGACGTCAGAACAATATTATTTACAAGCCAAGTTTATTTTTATTTACACAACCGGACTTATTTTGAGTGATATGTCTCTAAAGTACCAGTTTTGTTATCAGAATCACTACTACTCGATTCCTCTGAGGCCCTGATAGTGCTGGAATAGAAGGCATCCACTAGCTAAACCTAAGCCAGATCGTCTTGCCTTTTTAGCATAACTTGTACCAATATTGTGACCCATTATCACAACAACAAAATTATTGTCCAAGTCTAAATACTATGAATACTCTATTTCTGAATCACTCAATAACAAGATTTCGAACATAGATCTAGCTAGTTCTGCTCTATATCGTTTTGGTGGACTGCAAGAAGTACCAGCAGTGGGCGTGGCCATTATGTGACAGAAATTTGAGAAATAAACAATGAATATAAATTTAAAATTTTTTAACGTTCAAAGCTCAGACCATACCGGTATCAGCAGAAAGTGAAAGTGAGAACTCTCCTACTTCTGGAAATCAAGTATTGGTTGAAATAAAAATGAAAATCAGTGAAACAAATCAAATATTCAGCAACACCTGAAATATCCAACGTATCGGTGAATAGTTGGAAATAATTAGTTTCATAGAACCGAGGTGTCGGATAATAGTCCTGAAAGAGTAAAATTTAAAAAAAAATTTGAGCAGCCAGAAGCTAAACCTCCAACTCAGATCAATAGACAAATGGTGGAGGTATAAGAAGACCTATCAACCAACATAGAACTGGAGTTGTCAGTCGCTGGACACTGCGGAACTTGCTGAGTAGGGGATCAGAGCACCTATGGACATGTTCAGAGTGCAATGAATTTTTGAGTACTGTGTTGTTTTTCTTCTTAAAACGATATTAGCTTGGCCAAACTTGTTAGTCTGTTTCCTGAAGCACCGCTGGGAGGTGAAATAGGGCCTGATTGGCTCTGTTGTTTGCCAGTCCTGATGCAAACAGTCAGCTCTGAGTCTTTGACTGCCATCAGCTCAGTTGCTGGTGGGTGACTTGATCTCCCCAAGCAGTTTGTAGCTGATTTTACTATTTGACCAAAATATTTGGAGTTTTCCTCAGAAAGGTTGTGTGAAATGATAACAGTCTTAATGTTTGCTTTTATGTTATTCTCCAGTACTTAATACATATTAAAATACTGAAAATACACAACTTTCTCACATACAAACAATGGGATTGTCTAGTGTTGTCAAGCATATCAGCTGAAATAATAAATTCATGCAAAGACTAAGCCCAGCAAAATATTACTAAAGAAAGGACCAAATAAAAAACAAATAAACAAGAATTAATGCAGCAGAAGAATAACCCTAGCAGGTAATCCACTCAGAGAATGGAAATGAGGCTCAATCGTGAATGAGAAAGACTCATTAATCTGGTTGACTGTTTTCCTAGAAGAGTCACTAGTATTAGTCTCAGTCAGAGTTGAATATGGACTTCTCCTAGGAAATGTTATATTTTCTTTTCTTTCACCGTGTATTCTCTTTTTCTATGAATCTGTCTGCTTCTTGCTTGAGTTGGGGCTTTAGAGTGTATTTCAAAAATTGCGGTCTGCAGTTATTTCTTCCCAGGCTGCCAGGTTTATATTCAGAGTCTTCATGTCACTTTTACACATTTCCATAATTCAGAGTTTTCGGTGGCCCCTAGTTTCTTCGCTGTTTGTTATTTGTCCATAAATTATATCTTTTGGTATACGGCCACCTTCATACAGTGTAAGTGGTCAAGCAGCATCAACTAGAAAGGTCAGTTATAACAACAAACAGTTGCTGTTTTAAAGAAAGGTCAAGAAAAATCAATGACCAGGAAACAGTCCCAAACAATTATATGCTTCAGATGGATGCATCGGAACATGTGTTGTAAAATACAGTGCATTGTAACTTATTTTGTGAACAAAATAAGTAGTTATGGTTTAATCAAGTTTCAGACACTTGTATGCTTGTTTTTTTTCTACCATATAAATGTTATCAATCAAACCATATAGTGTATAAAATCTAGTGCCTTTGTACATAGCTCTTTAACTCCTAACCAACATTCATGATGCTTTAAATGTATTAATTCTACCTTTCAACTCCCTTTGGAGTGTAGATTTTCAACAAATATTTTCCAAACAATTTTTATTTTGTATCATTCACTTCAGATAGCACCATGTTCAAATGTATTATGCTCAAATTTTGTTGTGCACTATGTGCACCATTTTTATGTTATTCAATTTTTTTCTATTTGATTTATACATGAGCGCTATTTTTTCAGGGTATTGATATCAGATAGTTTACGTTCTCAAGTCCAATAACTCTGACCAAATCAGCAAAATGATTCCACTGCACAGTTTCAGAGTTAAAAAATAGTCCAGTTTAATAGACAAATATATATAATTTTGCTTCTTCAGCAACAATATACTAATTGCAACATATGAGTAACACTGCTCAGCTTGTAAAAAAAAAAAACCACAGATGTATAATTTACTTGTTATATGTAATTGTTATAAGCTTGTTGATTAAATAGTATATAATGTTGTTTAATTATGTTTCAAAACATGCTTCAATATATATGAATTAGCATAATTATTTCCTATGCCTTAATTTTATGTTTTAATGTAATCATGGAACACCCACAAATGTTCTTTTAGTTGAAAAGTTGCTGTTGCTGTTGCTGTTGATTTTCTTCAATGGCAGGATATTACAATTGTCAAATACTTTATGATTTTTACATTTATTTAAGGCAATCACTAAGCCAGTGATTCCCAAACTTTTGACATCCGTTATTCCCTTTCCCCTCAAGAGAGTTATAATTCGGAGAGACTCTGATTGCTAGGATATTCTTCTTCTTCCTTTCAACTCCATGTGGAGCATTTGTTTTCAACAAACACTTTTAAGCTGTTCTGTTTCTTGCCATTCTCTTAAGACTGTCCTTCAAGTATATTTTGGTCTTCTGCTTTGTCTCCTCCCCCGGAGATTCCAAAAAAAGGACTTTGTGTAATACCCCCAATTAGCTTCCGCAGTGTGTGTCCTATCCAGCAACATCATCTTTGTCTTATTGCTTTGTCCACTGGTACTTTCCCACAGTTTTAGTTAATAATTCTGCCCAGTCATTTTCATCCTTTTTCTTCTGCACAGGCATCCATCTATGAAAGTCTTTATCTTGACTGTCATTTTTTGCTGTTTTCTGGTATAACATAAGATGATAAATCATGATAGAATTGACACTGTTTTGTAGAAACTCGTTAATGTACTTAAAAATAGGCCTATGTGAATGTTATCATTTTATGATGTCTAACCACTGAACAGACACATGACAATATCCTTCAAACCCCCTCCCCACTTTTTTTTTTTTACCAAAGTTTTGAGCTAGCACAGGGAGCTACAGTACAAACTTTGAGAACCACTGCCCTAAATTTGTATTTTGGATCAAATATTGACAATTTGTGACCCCCATGGAAATGAAATTTTTTGATCATGAATCATTGTGTAGTTATTTTCTATTTAAACTTGGTTCAATGTTTTTGTTTCCTTTTAATCTGACTCATGTTTAAGACTGTTTATCCTTCCTTACCCTGGCCTATTTATTTTTTTTAACCTAGTTAATTTCCCTTAGAAAGAACATAGCAATTTCATTCAAGCACTAATATTTTAAGAACAACTCTTCTACTTATATTAAGGGGGACAAATTGTGGAAAGTATGTAAGAAATATTTTTATGATTTAATTGGTCTGAGAAGGTCAAGTGTAATATATTCATTGAAGTAAAATGGTAAACGTACTTTTCAATCAGGGAATCATAGGAGGAAGAGGTATGTATTACACTAATTACAGCACTCAGGAAAAATGACAAATAAACAACAACAGAAAAAAACAAAGAACATCATATGGTCCTAAGCAGGATCGAACCCGTACTCCCTGGCACTGCGCCTTGCCACGAGAAGCCGAACTCTAGGGAACACTGCCACTGAGCTAAAAAAAAAAAAATTAGCTATAGTGGACAATGTCTTTCGCGCAGGTTTTCTCATGACTATAGAAAAGGGTTACGATCATAGCTCAGATATACTTTTCATTCAGCATGGATTCCATGCCAGATATTTTCTGCATAGATGAACTGGCTGCCAACCTTTGTCACTTAAGCTAGTCATATCATTTCATGAAAAAATTAATGTCCCCTCAGTATGTCCAAACAGAACTGTGCTCTTGCCCCTACCCTCTTCTGAATTCCCCCCCTCCCCCGACTCTCTTACACAGTAGCTAGACATTGCTACATGGGCACTGTGCTACCTGGGCACTGTCCACTGTCAGAGGAGAAAAGTTAGCTTCACTTTCATGCCAGGGCAGCGGTTGTAAGAGGCAATGAACCTGGTGGTAGACTTACTATTATTTATTTATTTTTTTTTGCCAGCTTTCACCTCTGACGAAGTCCCTAGAGACTAGGATCTGAATTTTGCGTGTTAATCCATTTTCCCTGGCAGCCATGTGCACAGGGGTCCCTCGCCACACAGGCAGATAACTCCGACTTAGGAGGTACTCATATTTTTTCTGTGGATGAGTAATTGGCATTTCAAGCCAGGCCTCGTTGCTAAGACTAGGGGTGATTGCCTCAGAAAGAAATCATAAATAAAAATCCCAACTGGTGCAGCCGGGATTTGATCCCACAACCACTCTGTCTCGAGGCCAACATCTAGCCTCGAGACTAACCACTACCCTGGTAGACTTATCATTGGACAGCGTTGACATTTCTGAATGCTCTCAAGGTCGATAGACAAAAAAAAATTACTAAAAAAAATGTGCCCTGAATCTGCAACCATGAATAGACTTCATGAATATCATGTGAAGGTGGGAGATGCTGGACGCGAGCACTATGCAGGAGTCAATGACTGGTGTGTCAAACAGATTAAGCCAAGACTGGTGTGTCAAACAGATTAAGCCAAGACTGGTGTGTCGAACAGATTAAGCCAAGACTGGTGTGTTTAACAGATTAAGCCATGACTGATGTGTCAAACAGATTAAGCCATGACTGGTGTATCGAACAAATTAAGCCATGACTGAAGTGCCAAACAAATTAAGCCAAGACTGAAGTGACGAACAAATTAAGTCAAGACTGAAGTGACGAACAAATTAAGACATGACTGAAGTGCCAAACAAATTAAGCCAAGACTGAAGTGACGAACAAATTAAGTCAAGACTGAAGTGACGAACAAATTAAGCCAAGACTGAAGTGATGAACAGATTAAGCCAAGACTGGTGTATCGAACAGATTAAGCCAAGACTGGTGTATCGAACAGATTAAGCCAAGACTAGTGTGTCGAACAGATTAAGCCAAGACTGGTGTACCGAACAGATTAAGCCAAGACTGGTGTGTCGAACAGATTAAGCCAAGACTGGTGTGTCGAACAGATTAAGCCAAGACTGGTGTACCGAACAGATTAAGCCAAGACTGGTGTATCGAACAGATTAAGCCAAGACTGGTGTGTCGAACAGATTAAGCCAAGACTGGTGTGTCGAACAGATTAAGCCAAGACTGGTGTGTTTAACAGATTAAGCCATGACTGATGTGTCAAACAGATTAAGCCATGACTGGTGTATTGAACAAATTAAGCCATGACTGAAGTGCCAAACAAATTAAGCCAAGACTGAAGTGACGAACAAATTAAGTCAAGACTGAAGTGACGAACAAATTAAGCCATGACTGAAGTGCCAAACAAATTAAGCCAAGACTGAAGTGATGAACAAATTAAGTCAAGACTGAAGTGACGAACAAATTAAGCCAAGACTGAAGTGATGAACAGATTAAGCCAAGACTGGTGTATCGAACAGATTAAGCCAAGACTGGTGTATCGAACAGATTAAGCCAAGACTGGTGTATCGAGCAGATTAAGCTAAGACTGGTGTATCAAACAGATTAAGCCAAGACTGGTGTATCGAACAGATTAAGCCAAGACTGGTGTACCGAACAGATTAAGCCAAGACTGGTGTATCGAACAGATTAAGCCAAGACTGGTGTGTCGAACAGATTAAGCCAAGACTGGTGTGTTGAACAGATTAAGCCAAGACTGGTGTGTTTAACAGATTAAGCCAAGACTGGTGTATCGAACAGATTAAGCCAAGACTAGTGTGTCGAACAGATTAAGCCAAGACTGGTGTACCGAACAGATTAAGCCAAGACTGGTGTGTCGAACAGATTAAGCCAAGACTGGTGTGTCGAACAGATTAAGCCAAGACTGGTGTACCGAACAGATTAAGCCAAGACTGGTGTATCGAACAGATTAAGCCAAGACTGGTGTGTCGAACAGATTAAGCCAAGACTGGTGTGTCGAACAGATTAAGCCAAGACTGGTGTATTGAACAAATTAAGCCATGACTGAAGTGCCAAACAAATTAAGCCAAGACTGAAGTGACGAACAAATTAAGTCAAGACTGAAGTGACAAACAAATTAAGCCATGACTGAAGTGCCAAACAAATTAAGCCAAGACTGAAGTGATGAACAAATTAAGTCAAGACTGAAGTGACGAACAAATTAAGCCAAGACTGAAGTGATGAACAGATTAAGCCAAGACTGGTGTATCGAACAGATTAAGCCAAGACTGGTGTATCGAACAGATTAAGCCAAGACTGGTGTATCGAGCAGATTAAGCTAAGACTGGTGTATCAAACAGATTAAGCCAAGACTGGTGTATCGAACAGATTAAGCCAAGACTGGTGTACCGAACAGATTAAACCAAGACTGGTGTATCGAACAGATTAAGCCAAGACTGGTGTGTCGAACAGATTAAGCCAAGACTGGTGTGTCGAACAGATTAAGCCAAGACTGGTGTGTTTAACAGATTAAGCCATGACTGATGTGTCAAACAGATTAAGCCATGACTGGTGTATTGAACAAATTAAGCCATGACTGAAGTGCCAAACAAATTAAGCCAAGACTGAAGTGACGAACAAATTAAGTCAAGACTGAAGTGACGAACAAATTAAGACATGACTGAAGTGCCAAACAAATTAAGCCAAGACTGAAGTGACGAACAAATTAAGCAATGACTGAAGTGACGAACAAATTAAGCCAAGACTGAAGTGATGAACAGATTAAGCCAAGACTGGTGTATCGAACAGATTAAGCCAAGACTGGTGTATCGAACAGATTAAGCCAAGACTGGTGTTTCAAACAGATTAAGCCAAGACTGGTGTATCGAACAGATTAAGCCAAGACTGGTGTATCGAGCAGATTAAGCTAAGACTGGTGTATCGAACAGATTAAGCCAAGACTGGTGTACCAAACAGATTAAGCCAAGACTGGTGTATCGAACAGATTAAGCCAAGACTGGTGTATCGAACAGATTAAGCTAAGACTGGTGTATCGAGCAGATTAAGCCAAGACTGGTATATCGAACAGATTAAGCCAAGACTGGTGTATCGAGCAGATTAAGCTAAGACTGGTGTATCAAACAGATTAAGCCAAGACTGGTGTATCGAACAGATTAAGCCAAGACTGGTGTATCAAACAGATTAAGCCAAGACTGGCGTATCGAACAGATTAAGCCAAGACTGGTGTATCGAGCAGATTAAGCTAAGACGAAGTGTCAAACAGATTGACATAGATATCACTCTAGCAGAAGGTGGATGCTAGAGAGGTCACGGAAGGCCAAATACTAAAACAGTTTAAATCCTAATATATCTCCTCCTTCACCAAATCATGCAACCCATTCGTTAACTATATATATATATATATATATATATATATATATATATATATATATATATATATATATATATAACTAATTCTAACACAAGAGGACACACAACTAATTAGAAGCTCACTTGAATCAGTGCAGAAGAGATCTGGCTAGAGACAAAGATTATCTCAGATGGGCTGTGGATGAATGCAACGTTCTGTGGGAGATCTGACTAGGGACAGAGATTATCTCAGACGGGCTGTGGATGAATGCAACGTTCTGTGGGAGATCTGACTAGGGACAGAGATTATCTCAGACGGCCTGTGGATGAATGCAATGTTCTGTGGGAGATCTGGCGAGGGACAGAGATTATCTCAGACGGCCTGTGGATGAATGCAATGTTCTGTGGGAGATCTGGCTAGGGACAGAGATTATCTCAGACGGGCTGTGGATGAATGCAACGTTCTGTGGGAGATCTGACTAGGGACAGAGATTATCTCAGACGGGCTGTGGATGAATGCAACGTTATGTGGGAGATCTGACTAGGGACAGAGATTATCTCAGACGGGCTGTGGATGAATGCAACGTTCTGTGGGAGATCTGACTAGGGACAGAGATTATCTCAGACGGCCTGTGGATGAATGCAACGTTCTATGGGAGATCTGACTAGGGACAGAGATTATCTCAGACGGGCTGTGGATGAATGCATCGTTCTGTGGGAGATCTGACTAGGGACAAAAGATTATCTCAGACGGGCTGTGGATGAATGCAACGTCTGTGGGAGATCTGACTAGGGACAAAGATTCTTTAAGAATGGCTGTGGATGAATGCAACGTTCTGTGGGAGATCTGACTAGGGACAAAAGATTATCTCAGACGGGCTGTGGATGAATGCAACGTCTGTAGGAGATCTGACTAGGGACAAAAGATTCTTTCAGACGTACTTTTGTGAATGCAACGTTCTGTGGGAGATCGAATTAGGGACAAAGGTTATCTCAGACGGACTGTTGTAAACGCAACGTTCCTCAGTGGATATTAGGTCGGATAATAATGATTATAGGATAGAACTATAAAAACTAACGTTACAGCCTCAGATGCGACCTTCATCATTAACAAATTGCACACAGCACACTAGAAATGTGCTCGAATATATATATATAGTTTATTTGAAGTGAGTTTGTAATGCATGCCAAGACTGACAACACTTGACAACACTGGCCAATGAGTTTAATGCGAGTATTCGGAGTGGCCAGATTAAGGAGGAGTGGCTACACAGCTACTTACTACCGCTACCGAAGCAAAACAAGGACTATTCTCAGATCAGTGCCTACAGAATTATCACAATGCAGAACACTGCGGGCAAGCTGCTGGAGAAAATAGTTGCCCGTGTCCTCACCTGTCGCCTTGAACAGAAACGCGTATTCCCATCCACACTCGGAGGTTATAGATATAACAAAGAGACATGGCTCAATGCGGCAGTATTTGCCTATGACGTCTTCGAAGGCTTCCACAGACGAGAGGAGACATGTGCTGCTGCTATAGATCTGGAGGATGCATACAACAGGGTACCATTTGAATATCTCATGCATATGCTTCTCAAACTGGCGGTGAACCCCTTCCTCATTAGATGGATCGCCGCGGCACTGTTTCAGAGGAAGGTGATACTCAGATGTGGAAGTTGGTCTTCCGAGCCAACATCCATTTGTCCTGAGCTGCCACAATGTTCACCATTGTCATCAGTTCTATTTAACGTGTACACAATAACGATCACTGCCCAACAGCTGGATGGGTGGGGAAGAACTATGACTTTTGCTGCTGATATTCTGGTATATTGACAGGGAAGAGACAGACGTGGAATCGCCTCCACAATGCAAGACGAACTCGATCGCATTTCTTCCTGGTGTGGGGTTTCAGGTGCCTTGGTTAATCCTAATAAAGCATCAGTTTCATGGTTCTCCCTTAACAATTATATCGTTAATACGACCACACCGGTAGTACGAATGGGAGCTGATGAGGTGACCAGGGACAAGTTGATGACATACCTCGGAGTTAAGTTTGATCGCAGCCTGTGTTTTCGGGACCACGTCGACCATGTGATAACAAAATCCCGCAAAGGATTAGCCGCCTTGAAGGTCATGGCAGCTGCCAACATCGAGCAGAGGCTACTTACTCTTCTGTTCCAGGGATTAGTCCTCGCACCAATCGAGTATGCCCTGGCCATTCTTACTGTCAGTACGACTCAAATTGGTAGGCTGGAAAAAATACAAAATGAAGCCATGCGCATTATCTGGGATGTACGAGGGACACTCCCTGTGTAGCAATGAGGTATCTTCTTGACTTTCCAACCATTGATGACAGAATCAAGATCTGGAGAGCACGAGCATACCTGAAGATTAGTACAGATACAGAGCATCCATTGCACCACGTGCACAGAGAAAGGTACCAGGCTAAAAAGAGGCAAATCATGGGTGGGCCGGGCAGAAGATGTCATCAAACAGGTATGTGGGCTTACCAGTATCAGCGTTGGTGAGGAGTGGATACCGGTGCCTACGTCATTCAAGGGAACTTTCTCATGTATTGTCACACTCGACAGGAAAAGTAGGGAACAGAACCCGGTCGTGGTTAATGCTGAGGTCAACGGTCTCATCTGCGATAATACCGATGAGAAAGATGCAGTCATCTATACAGACGGATCTGTAAGACGACACGAAAGAAGTGCATGGGCATTTACAGCACGCTCAGCAGGCAGAATAGCCAAGGAAGACAGTGGTGCATACGCCATGACCACGAGTAGCATGACAATGGAGGTGATGGCAGTGACCAAGGCATTCAAATGGTTAGAGTCACAAGACTACACCCACGCATGTATACTGAGTGATTCGATGAGCATGATAAAAAAAGTGGAGGCGGGCTTTGTACGCATGCAATGGGTAGAGTCGTTGCAGAAATCCAAAATACGTAAGGTCACCTTTGTCTATGTCCCTGGATATGCGGTAGTACGGGGAAATGAGAGAGCGGACAGGTTGGCTAGCTGCGCTGTCGTTGAGGACGGGCAACCGATGGATCGGGCGGACATGATCAATGCCCTTCGAGATGTTGGAAGAGCACAGGACTTCGACAAACACAGATCAACGTCACTTCTTCGGATGATGGAAATGGGAGTTAAGATGGGCACGGCCAGAAATGAGAAACTTGGTGGCCGTGTAAGAAGACTTATCAACCAACACAGAACTGGAGTCGTCAGTCGCTGGACACTGAGGGAATTGCTGAGGAGGGGATCTGAGCACCTATGGACATGTTCGGAGTGCAATGATGATGACCTGCAAATAACTCAATAACTCAATGTAACAGAATCGGCCTGAGCATCGCGATCTATAGAAGTAAGCCTGAGAACAGAAACCATAGAAATCCTCCAACTAGTGTACCGTTTTCAGATTTGCCAAGTCGGGCGATTGTGGGTAGAATGATGAGCGCTGTATATAGCTCCTATAGCTGAAGACGTCACGCTATATAGTAAGAGTATTTTGAGTTTTCTCTTTCAGTCATCAAGTTTACTTCTATAGATGGCGATGTTCTGGGTTTCTAGTTTTTTTTTTTTACCTAGATGAAGATGCCGTGTGTTACAATGACTTTCATTACTTCATGGGTTATGAGAACGTAGCGAACGAGTGGACATGTAGAATGTAGCAGGTGTTCTAAGATATGACCACATATTGTTCTACATACATCTTCAATGAGCGATATTTTCCTACTGAGCTGATTACTCTATCTGAGTCCCGATTAGAGTAACAACACTCATTCAAACTAGTTATGGAGACCTGGTGATGAACAGTCCTCCTCTCAAATAATGTAAAAAGGATTAAAAGATTTGGTTATTTGGTTATGGAAGGCCCCGGTATCACTTCAAACGAATTAAAATCCATAAATGCTCAACCGTCCGTGCCAGCGGAATCATCCGAATTAATGTCTCATCTCCCAAACAAAGAAAGGAAACTGTTGTCCCCATCATAGCAGTCTCAGCACACGTCAAAAGACATAAGGCAAAACCGCGTAGAAAGTGAGCAAAGCCAACTGTTCCCTGTTATACGATATCATAATTCATCGTAAACAATTGGAATATCGAAATATGATCAAAACGGATGAAACACACAGCTCACGGTGTGCACAGAGCACTAAACTCAGTAGCTCCTGCAACAAGCCGGACTTGGAATATGAGGAAACTGCAACAAGGAACACATTTTATACATAGCCAGCTATGGCTCCTGCCGCCTATCCACCATATAGGCCTACTAGAAGTTCACGTTCTCCTGAAAATGATGATCGTCATATTTTTTTTTTAATGCATAGCGCTGGATGATGTTAGGCCATCGTTGTTGACTCCAATTCCGAACATATAAACACACAGTTAGTCGTCAGATTATCCCCGTCGCACATCAAACAACAGACCGTAAGATTAGCGTATGGCCGGTCTAGGGATATACGATGAGCAATTACGATGGCGTAGCACACACAACAATGTCCTTTAGATTACTAATTACTCTAGTGAGTACAGCCTACGGCGAACAAAACAAGGTGCAAATTCCCTAAAGAGATAAAACTGCGACTGACTTGACGAAGCAATTCACATTAATGAGAACACATACATAACTTGCGTTAAGCAATTCCAGCAACGGTCATGAACAGCACCAATGTGACGTAAAGTGCAGATCAAGTCTAGACGGTGTAAGGTCGTATTCACAACACTTGATTTGTCAAAAAAGGGACTATTGCCGGCGTACGACTCCGCTTTATCGGCGCAGATGTATTAAGTAGAACATCATTTTGACTTTAACGCAGAAAAGTGCAATGGAGAACCGAAATTAATCAGACCCCGAATGCACTTTCTGCAGCAATCGAGAGAATGTGACCTAGATCCAATATTTTTGAAACGGAAGTCTAGGATTAAAAGAGACAATTCGTACCGAAAAAAAAACACCGTGAAAAGCGAAACTTCCACCTACATATACAGAAAACAAAGGTAATATCTATTGACAAATCAAAAGGCTAAGAAACAAAAAAAAAAAAAAACTAACAATGAAGTACTTCAAATTGTAACAGACTGCGTTGTGAATATCTGGGATCTATAGTAACTAACAATGGAGACTGCCAGCAGAAGATCAAATGAAGATTAGCAACAGAAACACAGCTTAAATGATATCAAGAACATATAGAACACTACCAAAAAGGCAGCAAAATTAAAACTGACGAGGACCCGTATCTTCGCCACAGTAACATATAGTTGTGAATTGTGGGCAATCTCGCAAACAACAATGGAGAAAACTATTTCATTCGAAGCAAAATGATACATAAAAATTCTTCTGATGATTTGAATAATGAAAAAGAGCATTGAAAACACATTAAAATATATTGGAAATAAATGGCTTATGCGACATCCTACATAGGAAATTAAAACACTACAGTCACGTCAAAAGACACTGGGCTGGAATGAACAATATTGGAAGGCATGATCCCAGGAGAACGAGATAAGAGCATACCAAGAAGAAGGTTGCTCCAATACATCAAAGAAACATTAAACATGCAACAGAAGAAGTGGGAGATCAGGCCGATGACAGAGACTCTTTTCGACGGGCTGTGCTGAGTGCAACGTTCTGTTTAAAAAAAATAATTTGATGAGCAGGAATCTCGAGTAAAGTAATAGCGAGAGAAGTATGTGCCAGCTAGGTATGAAAGGAGGATCTAGAAAGAGAGCAAAGAAAGATATTGCTGAGGCGGCGTTCTAGCAGCAATGTTAGAAGCAGCGATACAAAACAGGGACCATGATACTCCGAGATAGTCAAAGGAGAGCAAACCTGAATAAAGTGCTGGCTGAAAACGGATGCACTGGGCTACTGGCGCATAACACAGTGCAACGTTTTAACGGGTGTTCAATCAGAGTGGATCTGGCAGGCTCTAAATTTGTTGTTCTGTCTATGGGGGCGATCAACACTCTTAACCTGACGGCTAACTTCATGTGAGAGTCTGGAATCTTACTCTGATTGAGTCCTGATCGCAGCGAGAGAGAGAGAGAGAGAAATCGTTATTCTGATCCAAGCGGACTTCCATTCAAGCTTATGATTGTGTCTTTGGTGTTTCCTTGTGCCAGAATTAAGTTTCTATACACGCCATGACCACGAGTAGCATGACAATGGAGGTGATGGCAGTGACCAAGGCATTCAAATGGTTAGAGTCACAAGACTACATCCATGCATGTATACTGAGTGATTCGATGAGCATGATAAAAAAAAGTGGAGGCGGGCTCTGTACGCATGCAATGGGTAGAGTCGTTGCAGAAATCCAAAATACGTAAGGTCACCTTTGTCTATGTCCCTGGACATGCGGTAGTACGGGGAAATGAGAGAGCGGACAGGTTGGCTAGCTGCGCTGTCGTTGAGGACGGGCAACCGATGGATCGGGCGGACATGATCAATGCCCTTCGAGATGTTGGAAGAGCACAGGACTTCGACAAACACAGATCAACGTCACTTCTTCGGATGATGGAAATGGGAGTTAAGATGGGCACGGCCAGAAATGAGAAACTTGGTGGCCGTGTAAGAAGACTTATCAACCAACATAGAACAGGAGTCGTCAGTCGCTGGACACTGGGGGAATTGCTGAGGAGGGGATCTGAGCACCTATGGACATGTTCGGAGTGCAATGATGATGACCCGCAAATAACTCAATAACTCAATAAGTTTCTATACATTTATTGTTAACGAGAGCTGCATCGTTAGCGAAAAGTATATATCTTATTAGGACATCGACTATTTTTCTTTTTGATATTGCTTAGGTTGAATAAGGAGTCGTCAGATCGTGAGTTCATATAGATGTCAACCGAAGGTTGCTGAGAACGTTTGTGTAAGAGGACAGCAAAAGAGATTCTGGAGATGGTAGTGGCAAGGACACAACCACGTTTAGCTCCTCACTTGACTTCAAAACATTGATATATGGTAGTAGCAAGGACACAACCACGTTTAGCTCCTCACTTGATTTCAAAACGTTGAGATATGGTAGTTTGCAAGGACACAACCACGTTTAGCTCCTCACTTGACTTCAAAACATTGAGATATGGTAGTGGCAAGGACACAACCACGTTTAGCTCCTCACTTGATTTCAAAACGTTGAGATATGGTAGTTTGCAAGGACACAACCACGTTTAGCTCCTCACTTGACTTCAAAACGTTGAGATATGGTAGTGGCAAGGACACAACCACGTTTAACTCCTCACTTGACTTCAAAACGTTGAGATATGGTAGTGGCAAGGACACAACCACGTTTAGCTCCTCACTTGATTTCAAAACGTTGAGATATGGTAGTGGCAAGGACACAACCACGTTTAGCTCCTCACTTGATTTCAAAACGTTGAGATATGGTAGTGGCAAGGACACAACCACGTTTAGCTCCTCACTTGACTTCAAAACGTTGAGATATGGTAGTGGCAAGGACACAACCACGTTTAGCTCCTCACTTGACTTCAAAACGTTGAGATATGGTAGTGGCAAGGACACAACCACGTTTAGCTCCTCACTTGACTTCAAAACGTTGAGATATGGTAGTGGCAAGGACACAACCACGTTTAGCTCCTCACTTGACTTCAAAACGTTGAGATATGGTAGTGGCAAGGACACAACCACGTTTAGCTTCTCACTTGACTTCAAAACATTGAGATATGCTGCAGCCAAATTTTACAGAAACGACTTATGAAATAATATAATCATTTTAAACAGCATGAGTGGGCAGCCATTGTTCTATGGGTTTATTGAGCCCTGCTATGTTCACCGCTCATTATGTGACTGTGTGAAGTCAACAAAGCAATGGAAACTTAAAAGACTGTTCACCTTACTCCGCCCTGCATTTTTTTTCAAAACAATAGACATATTTTCCTACTATTCAATTTCAGTAGCTCTCCTACTTTATGCGGGTGGCCATCTTACGTCGATAATTATTTTCAATTGATCTTTAATTAAATATAGTACAGTGCAGTAAGTATATAGACTTAAGGAGAAATTAGACTTCAAATACTAATACCTTGGAAGAGAAACTCGTGCAATTAAAACTCTGAAACAGGCGGCAGAATTTAATTTTGTTTAAATCCAGAATCCCTGTCTAAATGAATTATGATCACAGAAATAGAAAATAAGAAGAAATAGAAGAAAGCTAGAACACTCTGACATCTTTAAAAAAAATCCTTCACTCTGAATGTCTATCTAATCCATCCACCCACCCACCCATCCATTGTCCTTTCGAGCCGAAGACGACACAAAGGGGCAGAAATTCTAGACTCTATGGACGGTCAAGCATCATACCTTGCACAGGACCCGCATTCTATCTCGCCACACGACTCAGTTCCGGGCGAGTTGCTCAATCTCGGTGAAGGAGCAAACCTGAATATCATCGTCATCATCATCATGTGCCTTACCGGTTGGCGTAGGTGATCATGTCCCTCCACAATCTTCTATCTACAGTGCATCGTATCAGTTCTGTTGTTGACTGTTTTCCATGCCATGACACCAAGCTATCCAGTATTTTCTCTCTTTGTCGTCCGCGATCTCTCTTTCCTTTTATTTTGCCAATTGTAACCAAGTATTCCAACTTTCCTCTTCATATGATGTGCCCGAAAATGTTGATTGCTTTTTTCTGATGTTTTTTAAGAGCTCCCTTTTTGTGTTGGCCTCTTTGAGAACTTTCTCATTGGTCTTTTTAGCTGTCCAGGGAACTTTCAACATTCTTCTGAGAAATCCCATCTCTGTGGCCTCTAATCGTCTTTTCATTTGTTTGTCAACTGTCCATGATTCGCTTCCATAGATCAAAATTGGTTTTATATTGCACCGAAGAACTCTCTTTCTCATATTTATTGACATAGATTTGTTGCATAAGATATTTTTCATAACCTGAATATAATCGTCAATATTATGTATATTTATTGAATGTCTTGTTTCGTAGCTCCACATGATCATTATCAGAAATATTCTGAACGTACTTTTGTAAACTTTGACCCACCATGACTTCCTTATGGTTCCCCTCTTTGTAGTGCCCTGCAGTAAGTTTTGCTCTGTTCTTCTGTGCAAGAAATAATTCGTTTGTGAATATTCTCACTCTGCCACGAACGACTAGACAGACTCATGATGTAGTTTATTCATATTAATGAGCCTTCCCTACAAGGCCAACACCTCCATAATGGGACGACAAGATTGTAGGCAGGGCTTAGCGGACATTCGCCATTGGCCATTGGTTCCCACTTGGCGAACAGAACAGAACGGGATCGCAGTGGGTCTCTTCGCGCTGTTATTTAGCCCAGTTTAAAACGTAATAGAGCTTTAATTCTGTACGTCCTAACTTTACATTTGATTTATGTGATTATCACAGTGATATTAGTTGTTACAGGTTTACATTAAAAATAATTAATAAATTAAAACTACAGCACAGAACAACAAATGAACAACAATGTATAGATCAGGAGGAATCGTGCAAGCACTCCCGAGACACGTGAAACGTGTCCGCAACAATATCAACCCTATTTCTTTTGTGAAAACTACCAGCTCGCATTTGAGAAATGGATGTAAAAGTGCAGCATGTTGTAGATTTTTGGAAACAACAGTTATTAAACGTTCTATCACCACAACGACATTTTGTTCAGGAAAGGTGTTGGATAACTTAGTCCCTCGTTACGAAGATTTCTCAAGGCGACATATCGGACCGACGTCTTCAGACGTTACGTCCATGCTAGAGCTGATCGGAGTCAAGGTAAGTTTAGTTTATATTTTAAATCAAATAAGTTTTATGCAAAAATCGCACCAAAGTTGTTGATCGATAGCCGCATTCATTCAAGATCAAGTATAAATAAATCATTTAGTACTAACTGTTTGATGAATTGAATGTCTTTTCTTTTGACAATCAATGCACAGGCGGCTTGAGGCATGAACGACAATAGCCATAGTAGTGTTGTTCCTGAGTCATCGATCCAATTTAAAAAAAAAAAACATTCAAAAGTAAATTAAAACGTGGCTTGCAATTAAATAAAAATTAATATTCACAAGAAAGCAGTGAAAGAGCATTGTGACAGTTGTGATCCTCACCCCCAACTAAATAATATAATATATATATAATATGATATAACAGTACACTGGGACACTGCATGCAGCATATGACACTATCACTTAAATGACTAGCTATATCAAATATTAAACATTTTTATTTTGATACATACATACACTATCATACATGCACAAAATAAATGCCACGAAGAACATGTGGCACAACACCAGTAACATTAACATTTCTGAACTCCCTATTGTTTCTTCACCAGTAGCAACATATAGTTGTGAATCATGGACAAACTCGCAAACAGCAAAGAAGAAAATCCATTCATTTGAAACAAAATGCTACAAACAAAATCCTATGATACCTTGAATTATGAAAAAGAGCAGTGAAGAGATATTTAGAAACTGAAACTTATAAAAGAACTGACTTATACATTTCGTGATACTGAGGAAATCAAAATACTGTGACCACGTCAAAAGACACATCGGACTGGAAAGAGCAATAAATAATGGAAGGCATGGTTCCTGAGCGATGCATCAGGAGCAGACTAAGAAGAAGGTGGTTTAAAGACATCAAGGAGACCTTGAACATGACAACAGAAATGGGAGATGTGGCTAGAGATATATAGATATACATATATATAAGTAAGTCAATCTCTGAATGACTTCTCCATATGTGAATATGACTGTGAACATTTGGCAAGTGATCGCACATCATGAAGAGCATGTATAAGGAACGGTATAACATCATTTGAGACTGTACTAAGGCAAAGCTTAGAAGAGAAAAGACTCATGAAAAAGGATATAAAACCCTGTAGACCTGTGGGCTTGACTTGTTCATTCTGTGACCGCGTGTGTTTGTCAAACATTGGGCGAATTAGCCACGAGAGAAGCTGTTCAACAAAAACAAAACCTAAAAAAAAAATACACAATCGTCTCTACTAGACCGCCTGACAAGATGAAAAGGACCATACATATACTGTATATGAATACCATACATATATATGAATCATATATTCTTCAGGGGAAGAGGTATGTTTACACCACTCGGAAAGAAAATCACAAATAATCAATAAAAGTTTTCTACCTCCTCCCCTGACATTATTCGCTGTTTTTATCGCCTCTGAAGTTTCCCTCTATAACAAAATTCATTTATTATTATTTGCCTCCAGTCTGAAATCGATACAAGAAGTGACGTTGCAGATAAAGACAATACTTCAGTCGAACGAATATCAATATATATATATATATATATATATATATATATATATATATATATATATATATATATATATATATATATATATATATATAGCCAGTGATTTACAAGCAACAATAACCTGTACAAAACAGCAGAGGTATGGATTGGGGAGGTTCCAACCCCTCCTACCTCTCTATCCCAGCCCACAACACATTAATTTGAGTCATTTAGCCGACGTATCATTTTCATCGCATAGCATATCGAATAACAACTCATAGTGCTCAGATTCCCTGCCGAGCATCCCCCCTTTCCAACGTGCACCACCTCTGCTGCACGAAAACACTGACGATAACTTCACGCTCGAGCCTCGTAGTACCAGCGAAAACACTGACGATAACATCACGCTCGAGCCTCGTAGCACCGGCGAAAACACTGACGATAACATCACGCTCGAGCCTCGTAGCACCGGCGAAAACACTGACGATAACATCACGCTCGAGCCTCGTAGCACCAGCGAAAACCTGGCGATAATGAAGCAGGTGGTGGGGTGTAATTATGATAAATAGCATTTTCATACCAACTTTGTGCTATGAAAGTCAAACATGGACACTTTCTAAATTACATTTCAGAAAGATTAATACATGTGAGATGCGGTGATTGAGAAAAGTAGCAAACAACACAAGAAGAGATAGAATACCAAATGAAACCATAAGAAAAATGGTAGGAACAAAACCCTGCGAAGAATATATAGAACAACAACTTAAATGGTTTGGCCACCTGGTCAGAATGGATCCTCACCAATCACCATCAAGAGCGTTCTTCTCGAGAATGCATGGAAAAAGACCAAGAGGAAGACCCAGAAGAAGATGGATAGATGCAGTGACAGAGACATGTAACAACAAAGGAAAGTCACTAATTCAGACAGTTTGAGCAGCGCAAAAACGACAAATGATATAAACCACGACACCTTTTAGGTATCAATGAGAAAGAGAAAAGAAGAAGATTTAAAATAACTTAACAATTTTTCCCTGACAGCGGCCAGTTTGGCCTATACTTTTTGTTATTTTGCTGGAGTGGATTGTGGAAGATTGTATTGAGTAAACATTTTACGTGCACCGTAATGTGTTTTAATTTTTCGCCTAACGCGCGAAATTTCGAATTTAATTTTATTTGCAATTATTTATTTATCTGCTGGCATGCTATTTACGTTTCATTAACAACGTAAATAGCTTGCCAGCTGATAAATAAATAATTATTTAAGGAAAATACTTGGTATAGCGCGGAACGAATTCAAAACAAACGAGGAAATTAGAGAAATCGACAATCAACCACTAATATCTTCAGTAATCAAGAAAAGATGATGGTCATATGTTGGACATGTGATGAGAAGAGATAATAACCGAATAGCAAAGCAAGCCATCATATGGGAAACAACAGGTAAGAGAAAAAGAGGAAGACCCAGGGAGACACTGAGAAGAACATTGATGAGAGGCAAGAGCAGCAGGAATCGGCTCCCTCAATGAGATAGAGCTGCTTGCACAGAACAGAGACAAATGGCGAGATTTGATAAAATATCTTTAAAAGAATTGAAAACTGCTATAGTCCGTTCAGAATCGTTTGCCGAGATGTTATGATTTATAATTCAAAAAGTTCTTGATGATTTCACATGATTTTTGGCATACGGTGTTAAAATGTCCATGTCACGAGAACATATGTGTTACTCGATGTCTAGCTATAACGGTTTTCTTAAAGCGGCGAATTCCTTTGATCTTTGCCCATGTAACTATTATTTTGACCCTAATCAAAATGTTTTACAGTAATCTAGTGCAACGATGACCCATAGGCGTGTCCATAAAATTTTACTGGGTGGCAAGTATACAAATTTTAAATTACAGTAAAGTCTCGATTATGCGGTACTCAATAATCCGGAATTCTCAATTTAACGGACTTTTTTTTTTTTTAATTATTATAGGGAGAAAGCTTGAATCATGTTTTGTTCAGTTAAATTAAATGCCTTTATCCGGAAATCGAAAACGCTACAACACGGTTTGTGCGCTGCGCTTACTTCTACAGGCTCTATCATTACACAATATTGCGTTTACAATAGTGTATTTACAGTAATATACATGTACTTCAAATAGGAGCGAACATATTTTATTCAATCCAGACATTGTGTCTCCAAATATTCCAAGTAAAAGCGACAGACAGTCTATATCAGGGGTGGCCAAATGGCGGCCCGCGGGCAGGATCCGGCCCGCCAGCCTAGTTTTCTTGGCCCGCGAAGCTCCACGGACTTACTTCATTTTTTACCCCTAATAGCGGATTTCTCCTGGTTTTAATCCGTGTCGGAGTTAACTCTTCTATCGTTCAAGAATACACAGTTTGAAAATCTCTGTCAATTTCTCGCAACAGCTAGATTGGCAACATAATTTCAAATAACTAACACACACACACACGCACGCACACACACACACACACTCACACACTGCACAACTAATGGTGCCGACAATATTCAAAGTCTTTGCTTCGAGTTGGTACCGCAAAGTTGCTTTATTGTCAGTGCGGTGATAGCGTCAGATCTTTGGCTCAACATTTGTCGTCTGGACTTGTGGTGGCTCTTTCATTTCGCGGTAAGGGGTTAATGAGGTTGGGAGGGACAGGGGTGAGGGGACTTCGTAGCTCTAATTCTGTCTTTGAAGTTACATTCAAAATGTTTCACTGTTCGCCTTCATTCCCTTTGATCCCATCGTCTTGTCCTGTCCATAAAATGACTGCAACGTGTTTATTTGGTCACAATCTTTTGATTTCATTGTCAAACACAAGTCTGTGTATAACTGTCAAATCTGGACTTATTTTCGATAGTGGACCAACATTCTGTGACTTTTAACTTTGATGTGAGATTTTGTATTAAATCATGTTAAAACGTAGAAAAGTTGATTGTGAAAATCGCATATTTAAACCTGAATGGGAATTAGATTATTTGTTCATCTTCAATAAGGATAGTAAACCTCAGTGCTTAATTTGCTTTTAAGTGTTAGCCGTTTTGAAGGAATATAATTTAAAACGGCACTATGCCACACATCATCAAAACATGTATGAGAAACATAGCATTGAAGCTAGGAAGCTTTTGGTTGAACAGCTGAAGACAAAGTTGAATCAACAGCAAAGTACGTATACAAAGGGCAATAAAATTAAAGAGTCATCGATCATTGCATCATATACAGTTACCTATGAGCTTGCAAAATCTAAAAAACCCTTTACTGACGGAAATTTTGTGAAGAAATGTGCGATTCAAATGGCAAAGGCATTCGGTCAAGAAAAAATAGCCAAAGAATTTGAATCTGTGCCTCTTTCAAAACAAACTGTAGCCAGAAGAACAGAAGACATCAGTCTGCAACTGTCTCAAAGTTTAAAATCTTGTATTGAAAACTGCTCATATTTTTCGCTCGCGATTGATGAAAGTACTGACATCACTGACACTTGCCAGCTTCTTATTTTTGTTAAAGTTATCCAGGAGGATTTTACTGTTATTGAAGAATTGTTGAAAGTTTGCTCTTTGCATGACACTTGTAGAGGGACAGACATATTTTCTGCAGTTCATAGTGCCGTAGATGAAGTAGGTGGTTTTGGAAAGTTGTCTGCAGTGTGTACTGATGGTTGCAAAGCTTTTATTGGTTCAAATACTGGTTTTGTTGGACTTCTAAAGCAAAACAAAATTAACGTACCTACATTGCATTGCATAATTCATCAAGAGGCCCTTTGTGCAAAGTCCATAAATCTAAAAGACACCATGGCTACTGTTGTGAAAATAACAAATTTGATAAGAGGAGGACACCAGTCTTTAAATCACAGGAAGTTTTTATCATTTTTAGAGGAAGTAGATTCTAGCTACGGTGATCTCCTGCTTTATACAGAAGTAAGATGGCTTAGTCGAGGGAAATGTTTAATAATATTTTTTGAACTGAAGAATGACATTTATGACTTCCTGCGAGAGAACTTACCATGCTCCATTGATCTTCAACATGCACTCAAAGACATTAATTTCCTTCATAATCTGGCATATCTCACAGACATCACACATCATTTGAACATATTGAATTTGCAGCTACAAGGGGAAAAGCAAACCATTTTTCAATTGATGGGATATGTTGATGGTTTTAAAAAGAAGCTGAATCTATTTAGACTTTCTTTGCAAAAAAATGATCTGTTCCATTTTTCAAGTTGTAAGCAGTTGTTGTCAGAGATAGAAAGTGCAAACTTCAGTAAGTACGCAGCTGACATTGAACATTTGATTTGTGAATTTGATCGACGATTTCAAGATTTTGAAATGTTTCGTCCGCAAACGGAACTTTTTAATAACCCAATTAAGTGCACAGTGGAGTGCCAGCCATCAGATCTTCAACTAGAGTTGTGTGACCTTCAGTGTGACCCCTTCCTCAGTACTGTAAAGGCATTAGGAGCTGACTTCTGGAAATTGCTACCAAATGAACGTTACCCGTGTCTGAGAAAATGGGCACTAAAGATGTGCTCTATATTCGGCAGCACATATCTCTGCGAGACAACATTCTCTTCCATGAAGTTAATTAAATCTAAGACCAGGAACAGAATGACCGATTCGACATTGTCCCATACTCTCCGAATCGCCACGTCAAAAATGGAAGTGGACTTCAAATCTCTGGTGGAAAGCTGTGACAAGTCACAATCGTCGCACTGAGACATTAAAGGTAATTTTAAAATGAATAATTAATGGATTTGTTACAAATCAAATATGTAGTCAAAGTGCAATCATTATTTATATATTACTATATCGCATAGGTCCCTACTGTCATTTTTGACGATATTCTTAAGTGTGGCCCGCGGGTCTTGGCCTTGGCTTTAATCCGGCCCTCGGGCAACCTCAAGTTGGCCACCACTGGTCTATATCTTCACTTTTTCCCCCGACTAAATGTTTTTGTCGGGAAATCTTAGTCGTGCCAAAAACACTTATCTACATGATTTTACAAATTTGCTTAATTTTCTCATAGCCTGCTTTAGATCTAAAGTTGGTCATGAATTTGTCAAAAATATGGCGTTTGACAGTCTGACCGAACATTAGAAGCAGACGTATTGTTTGTGAAAATTGAAGAGCCCATAACTTTGATGATTATAAATCAAAGGTTGAGCAGCCGGCGTGCAGTGACATAGAGATGGTGAGAAGAAAGGGGGAGGGGTTCAAAATTACCGACTGGAAATTCAAAAAGAGTAAGATACAGAGTTTGACGTTAGTTTGTCTCAGACATTTGTGCAAGCTGAAATTCGTTCCATCAGTATAAATTATACATGATATGCTATAAACGCATGTGTGCATACTTTTTAACGGAATACATTTTTGTGTTAAATAATGGCCTCTGCGAGTGCAAACCACACCTCAATTTCCCGCAAAGGTAAACGCAAGCGAACTGTATTGACACTGAACCAGAAGATTGAAATCGCTAGTAGACTTGAAAAAGGCGTTAATCGCAACGTTTTGATGACTGAATTTGGCATAGCCTCTTCAACATTATATGACATATGAAATCAAAAAGATGAGTTGTTTAAGTTTGCGTCGGAGTCTGAAAGCAGCAACAATATACACCAGAGACGAAGTATGAAACGGCCAAAATTTGAAAAACTCGACGACGTCCTTTATGTGTGGTTTTTAGAAAGAAGAAGAAAAGGAATGCCAATATCAGGACCCATGTTGATAGAGAAAGCTAGTGAATGTCACACGAATTTAAATATTTCTGAGCATTGCAATTTTTCAATCATGTTTTTTCATAAATTTTGAGTTTGGTTTTCTTACTCTCGATTATCCAGAAAAATTCAATTATCCAGAATGGGTTCTTCCCCGAGCATTCCGGATAATCGAGACTTTACTGTATATATAGAACTTTTGTTCGTAGAGTCAATTTGATATAGTTCCATGCTCTTGGTGTGAGTTTCCCAAATGTTGTCGCTGCCTTTCAAATACGTACATTTAGTTCCTCATCTAAGGAAAGTGTGGCTGTAATAGTGGATCCAAGATAGCTGAACTTCTGTACTGACTCAAGCAGGCTTCCATTCAAAGTAATGGTTGTTGGTTTGCTTATAACATATTGTTGATTGCTTGGGTGGTCTTGAACAATAAACTGTTTAACAAATCAACTAGGAAATTTTGCAAATCAAACTATTTATCTGTAGACTTAATCAGAGTAATGATCATTCAGTATCAGACGAGTCAAATAGGTCGATTACTGCTTTCGGCTGAACAAACAACAAACCATCCTTTTTCCAATATTCCTCTTCTTGTCGTAACACATGATCCTCACATTTTACCCAGTAGTCTTTATTTATATTTGATAGAGCCTGATTTGTAAGTGTCTCAACATCGCATAATTTGAAAGTTTTATTTGTATATGCTACGTGTCCTTTAACTTTTGCCCAAACTAGTTCTATAGGATTTAAGTGTGCATGATATGGAGGTAGTCTCAAACATCTATGGCCATGTTCTTGAATTAACTTGTCTATTTTAAATATCTTTGTACGTTGTGTCTGTTTTACAAGGCTAAGCAATTCGGGTTTCAAGTAGCTGTCGTTAACTTGTATGTGTTCTTTTATGAGCCACGTTTTGATTGCATCTTTTGTACTTGATGATGTTGGGATTCTATCTTCTACGTTAACTACGTTATGGTATGAAGCATTGTCCATTATCAGACAAGAAGGTCGATCTAATATTGGAAGGATACTTTTCTCGATCCAGTCTTTAAATATGTGCCCATTCATTTCGGAGTGGTAGTCTCTATTGTCTATGGATTTTGAAATGAAAACGAGATGAGCATTCTGCAACAACCAATTATGTCTGCTACCTGCATGTGCAACTATCAAACGTTGCCCTTTACTGCTTGGTACTGATCTTTTAATACCTCCATCTGCTAACTGCCATTCCTTTTCATTTGTATGATGAGCGTTGATCCAAGTTTCATCTAAATAAACAATATCATAATCATTTTCGCGCATTTCCTTCACTTCACGTAAATACTTGCTTCTAAGAGCTACTAGATGTGGCTTCTCACAAATAATGTTTTTTTCCACCAGCATACTTTCTAAAGGTGAAGCCTGCACTTCTTAATATTTTCCATAATGAAGTTTTTGATATTTCAATGTCGTTGTTAGTTTTCAGCCAAAGCTTCAACTTTCTAAGTGTCACTTCTTCATTTATATCAAACATTCGACAGATTTATCTTTTTACTAGGTCCTTATCAAAACTGTCTAACGTTTCTTTCCTTCCTTGCTTTCTTGCATTTGTTGGCAATAAATATCCGCTTCCTTTAACTATTCGATCAAATGAACGTTTACACAAACCTAAAATATGCATTGTTCTCTTCTCAGGGTTTGATAAAGAACAATAAAGATGTCCCTTTTTACGCTCTCTGCAGAAGTATTGATAAATCTTTATAGCAATGTTATGCTCAGTAAAATATGTTGCTTTTATATTCATTCTCACATAGACTTGCAGAAGATAATATGGATAGTGCCGCCTCCTTTCTGTAAATATTGAGATTTGCCTCTGAATTATGACTCGAACTCGAGTCTACGGCCGTGATTTTGACGTCACATAATTTCCGGTTTCGGCTAAAATGTCATTTTGTGCTAAACAGGAAATTTCATATGTAACATTTCTTTATAAAAATTTATAGTGGAAACATAACTATTTTAGGACGGTGCGCATTCAGCCGTGAAGGTCATGCCTATATGTTAAAGAATCAGCTGTGAGATGTAAGCATCTACATAATCCCGCCGGTGTTTATAATATCGATTAAATTTTTTTTAATATAGGTTAAATAAGGCATCTTTGAAACTGGATCACATTTCTTTGATAAAAAAATATTTTTATAGCGACATTAGTATTCTAAACCTAACTTCAAAAGATCAATGCAAATGAACAATAAGTTTTTGAAAAAAATAAATTAATGTCTAGGCAAACGAATCTGAACGGACTATAGAAGCGTATCTACATAGTGCTTAATTGTGGGTGTTGTTCGTTATGTGTATTTGCAAACATGAATTCAATTGGTTACAATTAGTGTGGCCGTATTTCTCAATGATTTTGTCAACATGGTACACCTTTTTCTTATTCGTATTCTTCACAAGTTGTAACAATTCGGGTTTTAAATATGTGTCGTCAAATTTGACATTTTCATTCGCAAGCCATGTCCTAATTTGCTCTTTTGTATTTGATGCAGTAGGCACTTTGTCCCATCTTGAATTCCCTAAGGAAGTGCTGATATAGTAAAACAGTAACCTTTTGCATAGTTATAAATTTGCATTTCAAACTCATTGTAATTTAGATATAAATGTTGGTATTTAAAGTCAACAAATTGTCTACTGAGTCTTCACAAAATTAATAAAGATACGCCTTCCCTTCGGTAATTAATGCCCAGGCCGTAGTGCGTCATGTCGTTCAATAACAATTCAGTTTTGTGCACGGGATTTTCCTGAACTTAGTGTTTCTGCAATAGCCAAACTATTTTACGTGAACGACCGCACCAAATTAATGTATATATCCTAAAATGGTGTGAAATTCGAACAGGGTGAATTTAATATAGCCTAAAGAAGAAAACTTTTAAACTAGATCAAATTTCTCAGAGCAAAAAATATTTCTATAACGACATCAATATTATAAGATTACATGCAAAAGTTGAAAGCAAAATAACAAACGGTTATCACGTAAAGCTAATTCAAGTGTGGTTATGAATTTCTGAACGGACTATAGAACAAAAATTCAGATAAGAGAAGGAGTATCTTGGTCTACGTCCTATGGCCCGGCTACGGCTCGAAGGGTCAATTTATGTTTTCGTTTTTTTTTTCTTCAGTTTTATTTGTAAAGTACTTTGTTTTTTTAATGTCATGAATCTTGAATGACACGTGGCTAATAGAGTAAACAGAATACGTCTTTGGAGGGGCGGAGAATTGATTTGACTGCTGTAGTGACTGACCTCCACACACACACATCTTTAAAGTATCGTTTCCCGACTTCATCATCTTTCACTATTATTTGTTTGCACATCACAAAATCGAACCCGAGCTTTGAACCGAGGTTGTTGTTTCTTGTAACCTCTCGCCCCTGTGATAGCAGTTGTTGAACTCGTTCACCGAGATTGTCGGGGGGGAAATCGGATACCATGGATTGTATTATAATGACCGTAAACAAATTTCAGCAATTTAATCGGTTAACAAGCCTATCTATTAACAGCATCGTTCTATTTCTGGCTTTTGCCGGGCATGTCAGCTGAGGGGCTGGAAATAAGACCTCACGTGTTTGGTGTATCGTAACAGGCAAGGGTTTGAATTTCACCCCCTCCCACTCTATCTCCCCTCCCCTTTTTTTTTCTTCGTTAACCTTTGACCCTGTCGGGAATTTGACCAGGGTAACGTGATGTTAGAACTGCAGTTTTGGACTACTTGGGTCATCTGCCTCATTTTATAGCGAAATTTGAAAGCTTTGCTCTCTCTAACTGCCTGTCTCATCTGTTACTTTCCTCTGCTATGTTACGTTTGTTACTTTCCTCTGCCGGTGTTGTATTTATTATTTTCCTCTGTCTATGTTGAAATTTGTTACTTTCCTCTGTCTATATTACATTTGTTACTTTGCTCTGCCAGTGTTACAATTGTTACTTTGCTCTGCCAGTATTACATTTGTTACTTTGCTCTGCCAGTGTTACATTTGTTACTTTGCTCTGCCTGTGTTACATTTGTTACTTTGCTCTGCCAGTGTTACATTTGTTACTTTGCTCTGCCAGTGTTACATTTGTTACTTTGCTCTGCCAGTGTTACATTTGTTACTTTGCTCTGCCTGTGTTACATTTGTTACTTTGCTCTGCCAGTGTTACATTTGTTACTTTGCTCTGCCAGTGTTACATTTGTTACTTTGCTCTGCCAGTGTTACATTTGTTACTTTGCTCTGCCAGTGTTACATTTGTTACTTTGCTCTGCCAGTGTTACATTTGTTACTTTTCTCTGCCCGTGTTACATTTGTTACTTTTCTCAGCCTGTGTTACATTTGTTACTTTTCTCAGCCTGTGTTACATTTGTTACTTTTCTCAGCCTGTGTTACATTTGTTACTTTGTTCTGCCAGTGTTACATTTGTTACTCTTCTCTGCCTATGTTACAATTGTTACTTTCCTCTGTCTGTTACAGTTGTCATGAGTCCAATATTGTATCAGAGACAAAGGATGTCCTGTGTAACATAAAGTCAGAAAGGAATATCGGCGTTCATTTTATCGCCAGCCAGTGTTACCACTACGCTATTAGTGTTTTTTGTTGTGTACACAAATGTATACATGTTTCTATATCCTTAACTACACGCTCGTGCGCATGCAGTGACAGAGTGGATGTTCTCTATATGCTGGTATCAAAGTCATGTTGAGTTCACTTTGTTTTTTTTTTTAATGGAATAATGTACGGGGGCAAAGAAGTTTTTTTTTTATGTTTTAGTAATGAACCTACTTCTATTTGATGCATTTCATCATTCGTTCTGGCCATAACATTTCTTGAGTTTTAGTTTGTACCGGGCTTCTGCGTTATGTGCGCATTTCGACGCCAGATAATCTGGATTTTTCTGTGTCATTTTTGGGATAGAGTTTGCATTTGCTTTGCCATTTCCCACTTCAATCGCCATTCCCCACTTCAATCACTTCGCCATTTCCCACTTCAATCACTTCGCCATTTCCCACTTCAATCGCTATTCACTTCGCCCAGGCAAAGAGAATCATTTCAGAGAAAGAGATATGTTTACAGCACTCGGACAAAAATGACATAATTAACAGAAAAAGCTAGTTAGCTGAGTTGGCAGTGTTCCCTAGCGTTTGGCTTTTCGTGGCAAGGCGCTGTGCCACTGAGTACGGGTTCGATCCCTCTTTGGATCATATATTGTTTTTGTTTTTTTTTCTGTTGATTATTTTGTCATTTTTTTCTGAGTGGTGTAAACATACTGCTTCCTCTGAAATGATTCGCTGATTATCTCCTCGGAAGTTTCCCTCTATAATCATATTCATAGAATACTCTAGAATACTTGAGTCATCGGACGAACGCAAGCAAGCATATTTATTTATTATTGTTTGTCTCCTGGTAGAGAGTCCCGCTTCGTTGACCGCCGCTCGCTGGAAAGTTGAATAGTGCCCTCGTCACTTCCGGTGCTTTGACTTAGGCTACCGCTGTGTGCGCTACCGGAGCCTTGTCCGCGGTCAAGGGGGAACAATATAGCAACTGTCATGTGTAACGCTGAAAGTAGGCGACTTTAAAGGTCAGGGGGTCAAGGTCTTTGCCGGTACTAGGGAGTTAGTTCCTGCATCTGAGCTGATACGACACCACTGGAACAAGGAGACAAATGCCAAATGTGCAACACAAACACACAAGCAAACGAAGAACACATATACTACAGATGCCCAACCATCACACCAACAATCCAAGCACTACATGACACACTGCAAACATATACCAAACACAAAGTAGACATACATAGAGCGATAATGCTAAACACGATACCAAACACGACACCAGAACACCACAACACTTTAGTTTCTCTACTTTCCTATTTTAGATACCTAGTATGGGTCTGTCGCAATGAAACGAAATTCAGAGAACGAACATACGAACCACACATTTTCCTACACATATAGGCCTACATGAGAAAACAAATGTCCATCATAGAGAGAATGAGAGAGCGAATGAAGGCAGACCCATCCTACACATATACATGAGAAAACAAATGTCCATCATAGAGAGAATGAGAGAGCGAATGAAGGCAGACCCATCCTACACATATACATGAGAAAACAAATGTCCATCATAGAGAGAATGAGAGAGCGAATGAAGGCAGACCCATCCTACACATATACATGAGAAAACAAATGTCCATCATAGAGAGAATGAGAGAGCGAATGAAGGCAGACCCATCCTACACATATACATGAGAAAACAAATGTCCATCATAGAGAGAATGAGAGAGCGAATGAAGGCAGACCCATCCCCCCCCCTCCCACAACCTAGCTAAAATAAAATATGTCCTTTAATTATGGATTTTTCATGCACATATGGATTATAATTGATTGATTTTTAATTTTATGTTTTACAGATAGCTTTAGTTAAAAATGTAAACTTTGTCACCTTAAATCCTTTTTAAATGTCAACTTTTTAATGCATGTAACCATTAATCAATGTCATTCTTTAAAACTGTAACTTTGTTGATAGACTTTATTTATTATTGATAGACTTTATATATTATTATAATTAAATTCAAAAGAACCAATGTCCATTAACCGTAATTAATCCTTTACTAACATTTAGAAATTAGTTTAGGTAATTTAAGAGTACTAACAGTAGATGAAATAAAGGCGACGCCCAGGGAATCCACGATGATGAAACGATTTAAACAAACAAATCTCCTGCCTCTTCATTATAAGAGTGCGGGAGGAAATATAAATCACTGAGTGGAAAAAAAAAAATCTGAGCTGAAACTATCTTCAGTGCTTTCGCTAGTGTGGCGAGCGTACTGATGAGGGGGATCTGAACTCCACGGAGTCGTCCGTTGTGCAATAAAGATAATGTTATAGTGTGACTCAGTCATGGGCGATAATGGAAGAATAGAAGAATATGACGATAGACAGAAGAATAAAAGAATGAGGCGATGACGATGTGAAGTAGGATAGTTTTAGGCGGCGTAGAAAAGACACTCTTCAGAGGATTAGGAAGGAGACGTTAAGTCTACCCAACTCAGTCGCTGAGTCGTAATCAACTTGAAGATTACCAGTGAAATGCGTACAGGTGGTCAGCCTAAAGCCAGACAGATGTTTGCTCTGGTCGACAAAGTTGCGTAACGCAACGACACGGCCGCTGGTTCCTAGGAAACTCTTATATCGGCAGACGCCTTGAAGTCCAGTGAAGACCTGAGATGAAAGCGGACAACTAAACTGCCCCGCGTAATCAAAAGACCAGGTTATCTTTACGTTCAGCAGTGATTACTCTTTGAGTCTCTGAATTGGAAATCGCCTCGAGTTTTAGTTGTTAGGGGACGGACTTAGGAAGATGGACAGGTTCGACAGGACTCCTAAAGTAATAAGACTTTAGAGATAATTAAAAAAAGGCGGAGCTAGAGAGATAGTGACGGTCAGGAGACGTAGGTTAGGTCGTATCAGTGGTCGGGGGGGGGGTGTGGTCACCTGGGACTTAAACCCCGAGACCCTGGGAACTGGAGAGGAGAGGAGAGGGCAGAATGCTTTTGGGGCGAGGAGCAGTAGCTAGAGAGACATTTTAGCTACACTCGGGCAGACTCAGCTATACTCAGCCAGACTCGAGACAATTCGGGCACACTCGGCCAGACTGAGCACATTCAGATACTAGTTCCTCAGCACTATCAGAAAGAGACAGGCAGATGTACTTAAGAATACTATACGGAGTAAACGGTCAACAAGATAGATAGATAGCCACAGATAGAACTTTATGAATACGAAACGGCCACACACAAACGTTATTTGACAATTCATCATCGCCGATAGGCTATGTCAAGTAACACCAATAAAGACCTTGTTTATACTTGTACTAAAAAGATTGATGAGTTATATATGTGTGTCCAAAGAAAGAACAAGTAGTAAGGTCAGAAAGAAGTTTGAAAGAAACCCTGCAACAATAAAACTGTCGACAAAACTTAACTAAAGCTAAACACTTTAGCTCCAGTCAGCACATGCCTTGTGCATTTAGAGGCGAAACTTATGTCATAAATATAACATTGTGTTCTACCGTAGTTCCCCACCACCTTTCGCCTGCTCGCCATGCTATCAACAAACTAAATCATATCTATAAGTTTGTCTTCTTGAACGCATGTCTTTAACTTGGTTTCAATCTATTGTGATTTCGCGCCGCCCCCCCCCCCCCCAAACCACAACCTCTTTTCATATTAATTCACTTACCACACGGCCTGTGTTAATTTCCCGAGAATTGCACGGGGTAGGGTCAGCTGATTCTGTCCCAGATGTGTCCAGTTCTGGCTGGCTTCAACCAGCTGTTAATGGGGCAAGTAATTCTATAGAGCTGAAATGGCAGGCAAATCACGTGAAAGTTGGTCAGCCGTCGTCTTTATCTCGATTTGCTACTTTGAGTCAATGTATTGAACTGAATTCGTGTAGGCTTATCTTCAACCGTTCTGTTATTGTCTCCTATGTGGGGAATATCACTACATTATACATTTTAATTCTTTATTCTTCGTTCGTTAATTAATATATCCATGTATGCCCTGAAGTATGAGTGAAGCATTGCCAGCCATAACGTTTTAATATCTGGCCCTAGTGTTTCGCACTTGCATTTGCTAACCTTTGCCTATGCAGGTTCCATGTAAGATTGTCTATCTATCTATCTATCTATCTATCTATCTATCTATCTATCTATCTATCTATCTATCTATCTATCTATCTATCTATCTATCTATCTATCTATCTATCTATCTATCTATCTATCTATCTATCTATCTATCTATCTATCTATCTATCTATCTATCTAACTAACTAACTAACTAACTAACTAACTAACTAACTAACTATCTATCTTATCTATCTTATCTATCTTATCTATCTTATCTATCTTATCTATCTATCTATGTATGTATGTATGTATGTATGTATGTATGTCTGTCTGTCTGTCGACCTTTCGAGCCGTAGCCGGCCCATAGGGCGTAGACCAAGATACTCCTTCTCTTATCTGAATTTTTGTTCTAGCAGTTTCCAATTCTTTTAAAGATATTTTATTAACAAAATCGTTTTTACGATAGCGGCTTGTTAAACCTCTGATCAACGGTTCTATACCAAGCCGGAGAAAAATAATTCCTTCATCTTGGAAACTAAGATTGTCTACCCATATTTTTTTTTTTTTTTTTTTGCATTCGTCAGCTTTCACCTCTGGCGAAGTCCCTGGAGATTAGGAACTGAATTTTGCGTGTTAATTCGTTTTTCCCTGGCGGCCGTGTGCACAGGGGTCCCTCGCCGCACAGGCAAATAACTCTAACTTCGAAGGTACTCTTTTTTTCCGTCGATGAGTAATTGATGTTTCAACCCGGCCTCGCTGCTGAGACCAGGGATGGTTGCCCTAGAAAGAAATCACAATTAATAAATAATAAACTGGTGCAGCCGGGATTTGAACTCACAACCTTTCTGTCTCGAGGCCGGCGTCTTGACTGGAGACCAAACACTCCCCTCGTCTATCCATTTGAATAGCATCATGGACAGGGTAGACTCATCAGCCCTGGTCGGCATCCACCCTACGGGAAGGGAACAAATTTCTGGTCATGTAACGAGAGATGAGCTTTTGAAATGTATTGTAACAACCGAAGAGAACAAAAAGTGAAGGAATAAGAGACAGAAGGAGAAAACCGGCGGTTTAAGAGAATCAGAACAGTTTGGTAGTAAGTCAACAATGGAACAAACTACAGAGAGAAAGTTGTGGAGAGGCTATGCCAACTGACACGCTACATAATGATGGTGCGACTTTTGACTCTTTCTCTGATGCCGAAGCTATAAAATGTTGATTGATTCAGTCGTCTAATGTCACCTAGTTATGTTCCATTCTTATGAGAAGGAAGAATTCTCACTTCATCTTCCAATCCTGCTAGTGTCAAACGTTTTTTCTCTATCGGGGATAACATTAAAAAGTCAGACCCGAACACCTCGCGGTGACAGCACTGGACAGGCGGTCTTTGTTCTTCAGTCCTATAAGTCAGACCCCAGGAATGGTAAAATCCCTTACAGATAATCCTGTATGTGTTTGATGCAGGACGTATTTCCTTTCATACTTGTTCCTGATGACATCCTGTTTCTTTCGTTTCTAGTGACCTTATTTTAATTGCTTTTCTCAGTCATCTTATCTCATACGCTTTGTGTAGTCAGAGCTTTAGATAACCAGTACCACGCGTGACGCTGTAGCAAGGCAATGACGTATATTATTTATCATTTGTCTATTGTATCATTTAGGTGTTCTTCTGGAAGCCATCACTTTCCCAGCGTAAAATGATATAGATTATTAGTGACCGTATTTTTAAATCATCGGCACACTTTTGGTTCAATATGATCAAGTAATACGTTAAGTCGTCTGCTTTTCTTTTTTTTTGGGGGGGGGGAGGTTCTAGGGTTTCTCGTTTTACTTTATCATCATCAAATACCGTGCCTGCTGGCGTACATGATCATGTCTCTCCACAACTTTCGATCTCGAAAGTTATTTATCATTTCCGTTGTTGACCACCTGCCAAGCCATTCTCTTAAGCTGTCTGGTATATTTTCTCTTTGCTTCCCTCTATCTCTTCGTCCTTCGATTTTTCCAGTTGTTAAATATATTTCAGCTGTTCTCTTTTCATTACATGGCCAAAAAATTATGATTTTTTTCTTCCTAATATTGGAAATTAGCTATCTCTTTGCTTTGGCCTCTTTCAGAACGTGTTCATTACCCTTCTTATATGTCTATGGTATTCTCAACATTCTTCTGTAAAGCACATTTCTACAGCCTCTGTTGAACTAGTCCTTTCGATCAGCTGTTCCTGGAGGTCTGTAGCTGTCAGATACTGCCATTGAGATGATGACGATCTTGTTTGATTCTTGAACCAGCAGTTCGTGGACCTACACCTTTAGATGACACGACTTGTTGTATTTTGCAAGTATTTGCCTATGATTTGTTTGTGCTCTCTTCAAGGAACTGTTCAGCTCTATATATTATAAGTTGAGTCAGAAAATGAATGCACTGACTCTTTCTCTCCTCTATATTTTTTCTTTCACTATAACCCATTCTCTCAGCCGTTTTTGTTTTGTCTTCATTAGTTGTTTGATTGTCAGCAGAATTGTTAGTGTTGATAGTTATTCTTGCCTCGATCTTTTTGTTGGTTTGTGTCTGGTCATTGGCTGGGGATTTGTTGCACCCTGCTGTGACTTTTCGGCACGGGCGTAATACCGACCACATTACCCCAAAAGTCATGTGCCGGGGGTCTGTAAAATGTATGGTCACTAACACCATATTCCCTATACGCCACTTGGCGTGACGGGGGTACTTTACTTTTTTTTTTTTTTACTGTGACTTCATGAGATGTAACCATCTTGTTTGCATATTTAGAACTTTCATGCTTCTTTTGGTAACCATCATTTTAAAATATAAAGCTCGAAAGGCGTACAATGGACAAGTGACGACATAAGTGTTGAGCCTTTTAATTGAAATGACGACCAATGATAGCTTGTTTGTTGAAACAGAAACCTGCCAGGATGTTGTTTTGCCACTAGTAATTTCACTATGCAAATTTTAAAAAAAAATTATTATTTGCGTGACCTGACAGCTGTTTATCATTGAAGATAGCCCTAAAAGATCGTTATGACTTCATCAAAGCCGGCAATCGCTATCAGCTGTTTATTATTATCTGCCACTTACAAACAGCAGCTGGAGTTGGTGTCGTCAATTTATCGCAGTATTTTAAAATATTGTTTAATATAATAAATATTGTAAAATTTGTATTTTTCATTTTATTTGCTGCCTATTTATCATCTCGTGAACGAAAATGTGTTTGTGTCTTTTCGCTGTAAATTTAATATTGTTTTTTTTTGTTTTTCCCTTGGTCATCTTTCTTCATGGGTTCTAATTTAGAATGCTTAATACAAGATTTCATTCGCCTTCCTCCTTTCCCATTTTCCACTTATATTTTGTGTGTCGCCCCCCCCCCCCCCCACCGCTACCACTGATAAGAGACAAATAATAATAAATGAATATTATTATAGAGGGAAACTTCCGAGGGGATAGGTCAGCGAATCATTTCAGAGGAGAGGGTATGATGTTTACAGCACTCGGAAAAAAAAATGACAAATAATCAGCAGGAAAAAAAAAAAGCACAATATATGTTCCGAAGCAGATTCGAAACCCGTACTCCTTGGCACAGCGCCTTGCCACGAGAAATCAAACGCTAAAGCACACTGCCAACTAAGCTACTTCGATAGCCTTTTTCTCTGACGTGTCCACATTTATACAAACGTGCCTTCCTGAAGCTTTTACTTTTATATTTGTGACCTGCCAGCTGTCCTTTATGATATTGAGATCATCACATTTGGTTGTGTCTTTCTCTTGGTCTAATCATGTTATCTCGTCTTATTATTAGAACTCATTTCTTTCTTAACGCAAGTCTCATTAGACCGCTCTCGTTATCCTTTGGAATGAACCAACTAGACCGAAAGGGGGATCCTGGTGCATGGACAACATATAATCTGGTGCATGGACAACATATAATCTGGTGCATGGACAACATATAATCTGGTGCATGGACAACACATAATCTGGTGCATGGACAACATATAATCTACGCTCATCATGACCCGGCTTGTTTTACAGAAAAGTCTTCCCGTCATCTTCAAAACAGAAACCAAACAATTCCAAATCTCAAAAGGTCTCAGTAGTTCAGAAGCAAACTAGAAACGTCAGATTATTGTGTTCTTGTCTCAAAGAGAATCTTGAGCAGATCAGTGATGTCTGAAGTTTACCGGGCCTTCATTCTCACTACTATACTATGCGGCATAGAACCATGGTCAACATAAGCTCATAAAGAACATCAACTCAACTCATTCCACATACATTGCCTACGAATAATCCTGGGCATCAAATGACGTGATCGTGTACAATGTATTTATAACGATAAATCGCCGTCCTTAAGACAGCAAACATAAACAGCATATATGATAGGTTAAGCCAACGTCGTTCGAGGTGGCTGGAACACGTGACCGGTATGGCAGAATTCCAAAAGACAGTGAGCTGGCGACAGGCCCGTGACCCAACGATCGACCATCACTTAGTTTTAAAGATGCCTGTTTTCGTGACATGATGCAGTTCCAAATTTACATTGAAAATCTGGAAACTTGCCACAGATAGAAGAAACATCTTATACATAGTATGTTCATTCCAACATTGCGCTACCAATTCCAGACATGACCATTAACATCTAAGTATAAAGGAAAGACTGTCGCCACAGAGATGCGATGTCTGAGAAAAGCCCAAGGAGTGACCAGAAAAGACAATCAAAAATGATATATGAGAAAGAGAAGGCATTGAGCCAATTCTAAGCTACAACACAGAAACAACAGACTGGTTTGCCCTTCTAAAAAAGAATGCCGTATGCTTCCTTACCATACAAAGCTTATATTAAAAAAGAGGAGAAGGGAGAAGATAAGAGGCAGACACAGAGTAAGATGGACAGACAACATCAAAGAAACACTACAACAAAATCAACTGACAATAAGTTCAGCCGCCAATAGAGCGAGAACCAGAACTTTGTATTTCCCTGGACACCCGAACGGATACAAGAGGAAGTAAAGGTAGAAAGAGAAGAAAGTTATTACTGCTTTCTTTGTCATTTCTTCCAAATTTCACACTACTCTGTCACTTTATCTAAAATCTGAAGTTAAATTCATATTTCGCTTTATGCCAAGTCTCGTCATTACTCTGACTCTTCTAAGTATTCGTTTTGTCATTTTGCTTTACGTCTCATTGTACTCACCGTCACATTATTATCACGAGTCTTGTAATATTTTATTGGGGACGACTGGCTTGATAACACGGATTGTTGCACTTGGGCCCAAAGTTAAGACCTCACTGCTCCTTCCATTTTGACGCCCATGTCAGAGTTAGCGTGAAAACACTCAGTCTCACTAACCAGTTGAGCAACGTCGTAGCCCCCACATCGGTGACATCTCTATATACACGAGACCTGACATTTCGCTGTTATGGACAAGATCCGACTTCTTTACCAGTTTCCAGAAAATCCAGAATCCACCATCGTGTGTCCAAGAGCTGGCAGCTCGTTGGCCCTACAGTAACTTCGCAGCGACCTTTGCTGCGATTATTATGACTACTACTGGTAGCAGCAGAAAAACGTGTTCTTGTCTGTTTATTAAACGTATTTTTAAAAATTGGCGGTGTTGGAGGTAGCAGCAGTATAATTTAATTTATTTATTATTTATTTTTTTACAATTTTATATGTGAAGTGTTATTACTAATCACGATAATGGCATACTTAAATTACCAATCATTGAAAAGTACTATTATTTCATTGTTTTCTAGGACTTGGCAGAACTAACAAGATCCGCTGTTCCTGCGGGTATATTACTTAAAGAGGACTTGGATTTGGAAGAGCCCATAGGTAAATATTCTTCTACTTTATTGTCATCATTTTTGTTGTTGTTACATGTTGAGAAATCATAGAATGCTTGGCACGTCTTTGAGAAAATCTCTCCACCGTGCTCGAGCTGCTCTGTAGCCAGGTGTCACTAATCTGCTATCTCTTGTCTTCAGTCTATCTTAATATGGGTATCATAAGGGCAGCTGTAACTACACCTACAGGTGTAGGTAGACAGTTAATATGTAACACGTGCTTGTTTGGACAATTCATATTGTGGCTCACTGCGTGGCTGCATTGTGGGTCTCTCGTGCACACGACAGGGCGAGAGTGTGTTAGCGATGTCGCCGAGCATGCGCATTGCAGCGATTTACAATCATCTTGTGCCGTATCTGTATGGTAGATTGACTAACCACGGAGCGCCAGTCTCTTGTCTTGATAGTGCGTGGTAGAATAGATTATTTTTTTAAATCTTATGATTTTGACAACCCACTTTAGTCTTTGCATACCCATGCCTCGTTTGCCTTGTGTTTTTCCAACTCAAAGATGACTTACAATATGTTATCGTGTTTCTTTACGGGTGTCCTAAAAATGACATTTGTTTTCTTCCGAATTGTGTTAAATACTTATTATTATTATTTCTTTTTTTTTTAACTGTTTGAAACCGTCATTTGTTACATAAAGGTAAAGTAGGAGACTTGAATCAACGTCTTAGTACGCGAGTACTAAGCCCATATGTGCTCGGCCGCCTATCCAGAAGTGTTTGGAGATTTTTGGGTAGTGTCGCTTCAAGCATCGAAACTCACGATGTGAGGCGGCATTCCTCAAGTTCCCAGAGTAATACCCTGGTACCCTTTTCTGCCAGCGGTTGGGTCGACCGGGAGGTGGGAGTATTTTTAAAATTCCAACCACGAGTACAACTTACAGTGGAAGACTTAGAAGGACCGGAGAATATAAGATTCTTGTCATGAGCAGATGCTCAGACAACGAGTTGGTTCCTATCTCAGCCATAACGAGTGATGGAATATGCCAAAGATTTGCAATATCTTAAATGAAACATTCTCGAATATCATAAGAACAATTCAAAGAAGCATTAGACAACCATACTTTATTTTGATTGTTATTTTAGTCCTCACATCAAAATGTCAAGAAAAATTATTCCGTCATTACTAAATAAAATACACATTAATTGTGCAGATAAATTAAAGCGAACATTGGAGAGATTAAAGGAAGCATTGTATTTAATTGTAGAAGGATATAAATGGAGAAAACAGAAACATGCATGCCTTTAGTAATAATTTCCTCCTTACTCTCATCATTTGTAGTCGCATGAATTCTAATGTTCTGTCATCATAGGGCCTGTAGAATATACAACTGTTTATGATGTTACTCAAAAGTATGGAAATTACGGGCCGAAGATAAAGGTTTATCTCAATATTCAGCATAACAACAAAATAGGTTAGTTCTGGTTATGACCTCTAGAAACTGATCTAGTTATTATTGAAGCGTAATCTTTTATTACGTAAATAATTAAAGGAATTCTTATGCCAGGTACTATCTGAACTTTCAGTGCCCATGAATAATGGCCTTCTCTAAGTAACAGCATGCACTGTGTAGACTAGGGAGGTGTCATAAATAAATTGCTTGTTAAGACTGACAATGCACTGGGAAATAACGCAAACACAGATGCTGTTTTGACCATATTGTATTATTAGTATTCATGATAATAATTAATGTTATTTGTTTTATTAATATTGTCTAATTTACTTTAATTGCGCATTTAGGAGGTCCTTTATTATGTCCATTATTTATGTGTTTTTGCTGTTGAGGCTAGTGCCTCTAATTTTGCTTTCCACCACTATCTTCTTCTTCTTCCATTCCTCATTTGTCTTTCAGAGTCGAGGGGAGATAAAATTAGCGGTTTTTTGCTCTTCTGTTCACCTCTGCTGCTGTTATGTTACCTAGTGTTTTTAATATTCCGTCGATCCATCTTTTTCGTGGTCGACCCTTGGGTCTGGTGTTCTCGCAACATTTATTTTGGGCTCGTGTTGTTTTGATCACTCTGCCTTGTCACGTGGCCAAACCATTTTATCTGTTGTTTCTTTATATACTCTATGACGGGGGTTATTCTTAGCTTTTTTATCAGTTCTTCATTTTTTATCTTGTCTCTCAGGCTCTTTCCTGTCATTCGTCTAACACATTTCATCTTCGTCTACCACTATAATGTTAATTAATTCCTGTAGCTAATTTCCACTCTTAGTGATTAAGATTCAGGAAAAATTAAAAAATAAAAAAAGGTATGTAAGAAGCTTTACGTGACAAGTGGACGACACAGACTAAACAACGTTTCGGCTCAATAGGCCTTCATCAGGAACAAACAATAAAAACACACACACACAAATTAAAACATTTACATTTTTTCCTGATTAAGATTCACCAACATGCCTCAGGTTGTTTATAATGTGACCCTTGACCGATATTCCTGATATATCTTTCATGGACCTTAGTATAATCTCACTATACAGTATTATCGCTTCCCTCTTTCCTTCCTCATTTATCTTTCAGCATGGAGGGGATATATCATTTTCGAGCTTTTGTTCTTCTGGTGGCCTCTTCTGCTGCTCTGTTTCCTAGTGTTTCTAATATTCCATCAATCCATTTTTTTTCCTGGTCGGCCCATGAGTCTGGTGTTCTTGCGACGTTTATTAGAGGCTCGTTGTGCTGTTTTGGTCTTTCTGTCTTATCATGGGGTCAAACCATTTATCTGTTGTTTCTTATGCATTCTATAGCGGGAATTATTCATAGCTTTTTTCTCAGTTCTTCATTTCTGATCTTATCTGTCTAGCCGTTTCGCCGGACACATTTCATCTCAGTAAGGGTTATTTTACTTGTTGTTCTTGAGTCTTAAGTTCCAGGTCTGGTATTGGTAGTGCAGAGTTGGGATGAATATTGTATTGTTGAGTGTCCGTTTTGCCTTTAGAGTTATTTCTTTGTTGGACAATAGTGGTGACAGTTGTCCGGTGATTTGCCGAGTTTTGCTGTATCTTGAATCTATTTCTACTGCTTTTGAACTGTCGCTCATCAATAAACTTCCTAGATATTTAAATTCCTCCACTTGTTTTATTGTCTGTCGTCTGTCATTATGTTAATGTTCTGTACTAAATATATTAAATCTGGTCGTGGTTATACACAGCCTCGTCCAGCACTCTTTAATTGTTTGATCATTCACAGTTTATTCTATGTTCTGATTTTTGTTGCCAGCACTTGTTGGTGGTTCAATACCCATTTACGACACAAGTTTCATTGGTCCACTACAGGTCATTAGACCCAATCAAATGAATACCATAAATTTTATCTCTGACAGCAAGATAACCTAGCATCATTTTAACCCACCATTCATAAATGAGTTGATGGTCATGAAAGAATGTAGGCACTGATGGTCATGAAAGAATGTAGGCACTAGCATTGTTTTGGGAGGCACGATAGCTCAGTGGTTAATGAACTGGACTACAAAGGACAAGAGGTAGGGTTCGATCCCAACCGACGGCTTCCAGTTCACCCAGCCTTTAATGGGTACTGGATTTTTTTCTGGGAAAGTAAAGCGGCACGGGCGTAATACCGACCACATTACCCCAAAAATCATGTGCCGAAGGTCTGTAAAATTGATGGTCACTAACACCATATTCCCTATACACCATGACGTGACAAGGGGGTACTTTACTTTACATTTTTAGCATTGTTTTATTCATTCACCACAAGACATGGCAAGTACATTTATCCCAGGAAATAAGTTCCTTGAAGAAGAACCAGTTTATGATTAAAATAAATCAAATAGACCAAAATAGACTAATTTTTTAGTGTAGGTCTTGGATTATAAGTGCATCTTCTATCATGTCATAAAGAACAAGTTTGTGATGAGGCTGGCAAATAAATCACGTGCAACAAAATATTAGTGTTTGATGTGTGTGCCAAAACACTACGTAGGTATGTTATGGCCTTACTGTAAACTGTGCCACAACAGATTCAATGTTTTTATGAGAGAGTGCAGGAGACACATGATTATAGTGTGCTTGTGAAAGAATATTCTTCCAGAGGTCCCCGGGTACAAATCTGGGTTAGATACCAGCCATGTTAGTTATGATTTTCATGTTTACATAACATTGTACTTTTAGTTGAACTGCATTAAGGCTTGGGGTGGACCTTGAGCTAGATATTTTTTAGGATTAACATGAGGTCATACTATCTTCTGTGTGTTGATTAGTGAGTGACAATAGAGACAAAGAAATTGAAATTAGTCAGAGAAACAAAGTATCACACATTTGTTTGTCATTGATATTTTAGTCAATAACATTGTTTACTTGTGTCTTGTGATGATAAAATATACGTTTCTACTTTGTACATTCAAGGTCTATTTTGATATATAATCATTTTGTACCTATACTTTCATATTCCCACATTTTACCTATCCTCCAACATGTAGCACATCTCTCTCTTGTATCAATATCTCATCTCTTATCCCCATGTCCACTTCTCCTTCACTTACCAGTCCTTATCATCCTAGATGAAGTAGTATTTATCTGTGCCTCATCGTTTGTAATCGTTGTCCTCATTCTCTGATGAAGGCCGCTTGTGGGCTGAAACATTAGTATTTTTTTGTGTTCGTTTTTTGTGAAGCTGTCATCATACCTTGTTAGAGTGCATGTTAAACCCCACTACTGGCTCCTTTGTACACACAAAGTGATTAGAAGAAACTGTAAGTAAAAATGTAAAACTTTCTGGCTAAAAATGGTATACCCCAGAAACTCTTAAATTTGCAGATCTTTGATCTTTTTTATGTCTTTTAGCCACTAAAAATATCATTCATACATAAATATTTACTTTAGCTAGAATTTTTACAATTTGTATGTGGTGTCACAAATTCAAACCACTTCCATAAAATATAAGTTTTAAGAATGAGGTGAATGTAGTAGGCTCAAGACATCTTTATCCATAATTGCTGTACACTTTATAAAATTATAACTAAAATACTACTTTTAGACCAAAAAATAAACAGCAGTGACCTGGATCAATGTGTCTAATCAGCATCTGGACTGAGAGTGGTCAGTGACTCCTAGCTAACAGCTTGTGCCATGATCCGTGAACTAGACCTGGCCAAGCTAGTAAGGATCTAGAAGGAAAGCGACCTAGTGTCCAGAAATGTCTTTCTAATGTTGGAGTGAAAGGCTCTGTAAAATGTGGTACAACACATCTACACCCTTTTAAATGTCTGGGTGGTTTAGAGGTAAAAGACATTGTCCTCTTGACAAGAAGGTTATGAGTTCAAATCCCACTACAGGCAATATAAATTTGTCAAAAATCAAATCCATTATTACATGAAGGCTTTACCCTTCCCTGATCACTGGGTAATGAGATCCTATGTTTATCCCGTTGAGATAGCAGCAGAATTGGAAAGTTATGTGTGCATAATGCACATGTTAAAGAACCCTGGCAGTTGGAAATTGAAAAAAAAAAGACCAAAAGTGGCTGCTGACAGGCTAAATTTTTAGGAAACAGCCTACCCAAAACTTCAAAACTCTCTACAATAAAAAGTGAGAGCAGTCCTGAAGTTGGAGAATATCTGCCTGTGTGGTGAGGACACCTGGAGCATATGACTTCCTTTATGAAAAATAAGAAAAAAATGATACACAAAATTCTCACTCAGTCAGATTAGTTACTCTATTTCAAAGACCACTGCAGGGAAAGTAGATTAAACTCTTGATCAGCTCCTGTTCAGTGATCCAGACAGTCAGCTATGAGTTGTTCACTTCTTTCAGCCAATGGCTGTCTATATTTATTAGCACTGTGAAATATAAACAAGCATGAGAGTGGCCATCTTCAACAAGCAAATTAGTGATAACTATTTATAGAAGCGTCAAGAAGGATAATATAGTCAGCTAGAACAGTTCAATTTTATATCTAAAATAACATAGAGCAGAGACATTTATTTAGTAATAGTAACTTAGAGATACATGCTTCGTGGCCACTGTTATACTCTCCTATGTAGACTACATTACATTTTTAATTACTTTAATAAATTCTCTATATGTTATTATTGTTTCAACTTTACATTGTCTTCCAGGGGAACATGATCTCATCTCTCGTCTTAGGAATATTGCAGCAGAGAACCAAATATGGAGAAGTTACATTGGACAGGGCTACTATGGAACTCACACACCAACCACCATTTTAAGGAATATCTTTGAGAATCCTGGATGGTAATTTTAAACCAAATTAAGAATTGTATTACTCTTCTGAATACACTTTGTTGCTGTTGTTCATGTTAAGTTACATTCTGCATATATTTTTGTGATATAAAAATTAATTTACATTTAATCTGATTTGGATAAATCCCTTGTTAATAATTCTCATTTTCATTCTTTGTTATGTCTGACTAAAAGGATAGCCATAACAAAATAACTCCAATGACTTTTATGGGGAAAAAATTGGAGTAACTGGATTGATATTCATATGGTGGTCATACAAACTACCTCCAGCATGAAAATGAAAGTCAAAGCAGTTGATGCTTCCCTCTTCTGGCTTTCTAAAATTCCATTCAAGAGGACAGTTTTTGTACCAAACTGTACATTTTTTGAAAGGTTAAAGGTGATTGCTCCATCATGAATAGATATGGCAGTTAGAGAATTCTGATATTGTTGGACTTTTTACTTTGATCTGCATTTCTGATCATCCATATGTCTGCAGTAACGAAGGAGCTAAAAATCTTTCTTCAGTGCATCTTTAGTTTGTGGAGGGGTAGGGGCAGATTAAAAAAAAAAAAAAGGAATAGATTTATTCAAATATATATTACCTTGACCTCTTTCTTTTTTTATCACAAAGTGACAAATCAGACAGTAACTGATATGCCGTATGATGTCTTGTAAAAGTTTCTACACTATGTGAATGGGTGATCATCTTTTGCAGGGTGTCCCAGGTCTCTCTTACACTAATGATTTCTGTTTTTGCTCTCTTCTGCCATGTTGTCTTTGGTTTATCTCTCCCTTGTAGTCTCTACAAGGTGTTAGAAGGCATAGGCTGCCCTCCTAAATTACTTAGGCTGATAATTTCCTTCCATGAAGACATGAATGGCAAAGTCCATTTTGATGGGAGTCCATCAGAGAATTTCAAAGTCAACAAAGGAGTGAAACAGGGATGTGTCCTCGCCCCCACCCTTTTTGGTATATTTTTTGCTGCCCTCCTAAATTACACCTTCGAAAACAGCTCAGGAGATATTTACATTCGCACTAGACCAGATGGCTCACTGTTCAACCTAGCACGACTAAGAGCAAAAACCAAAACAAATGTTGCCCTACTTAAAGAATTTTTATTTGCTGACGATACAGCCCTAGTCGCTCATAGTGAGGCCACCCTACAGTCGCTGATCAACAACCTGGATAAAGCATGCGACCTTTTTTCACTGTCAATTAATGTTCAGAAGACAGTAATACTAAATCAAGGTGACTTCAAACCTATATCTATTACTCTAAAAGACTGCCCACTAGAATCAGTACAGAAATTTACATATCTTGGATCCACAGTTACGCAAACCATCTCTCTTGATGAAGAAATAAACTGTCGAATTGGTAAGGCAGCTACGACCTTCGGCAAACTCACAAAAAGGCATGGAACAACACGAAACTAACTCAAAAGACTAAACTCTTAATATATCAAACTTGTGTGCTTAGCACACTACTATATGGATCCGAAACCTGGACAACATACTCAAACCAGGAAAAAAGACTAAATGTCTTCCACATGCGATGTCTCCGCAAAATAATGCACATCAAATGGCGGGACAAAATAACCAACTTAACTGTCCTGCAACGTGCTAAGACCCTAACAATCATGTCGATGCTCAGAAGTCGAAGGCTAAGATGGCTGGGGCATGTCCAACGGATGGAAGAAAAACGCATTCCTAGGCAAATACTATATGGCGAGCTAAAACACGGAAAACGACAAATCGGCAGACCTAAACTACGATATAGAGATATCTGCAAATCATCTCTGAAAGACTTCTCCATCTGTGAAAACGACTGGCAACATCTGGCAAGTGATCGCACATCATGGAGAGCATGTATAAGGAACGGTATAACAACATTTGAGACTGTTCTAAGACAGGACTTAGAAGAGAAGAGACTCATGAAAAAGGATGGTAAACCCTGTGGACCAGCGAGCCTGACCTGTTCATTATGTGACCGCGTGTGTTTGTCAAACATTGGTAGAATTAGCCACGAGAGAAGCTGTTCGGCAAAAACAATACCTCAAAAAAATACGCAATAGCCTCCACTAGACCGTCTGACAAGACGAAAAGGGCCATATATATCTCTCCCAAAGTAAAGTAAAGTACGAGACTTGAATCAGCGTCTTGGCACGCGAGTGCTCAGCCTCCTATGCAGAAGTGTTCTAAAACTTCTGGATAATGTCACTTCAAGCAAAGAAAACTCATGATATGAGGCAGTATTCCTCACCTTTCCAGAGTACTACCCTGTACCCATTTCTGCCAGCAGCTGGGTCGACTGCGGGAGTATTTTTTTTCCCAACCACGAGTCCAACTCATACTGCTTCCAGTGGGAATCGAACACGGGTTATCCAAGCATCTGTAGTCCAGTGGGGTGGTTTTCCCAACTAGGCTACCAAGGTCCCTCCTGCCTCTCCTTTCAGAGTTTTGTGTTAAGCAATTTTTGTGACTGCCTCTGAATCTCTTCAGAGCATGTGATCAATCATGCGCCATTGTCTGGCAGTTATCACTGCCTACATCTCCTCATGGTTATGGGTTGTGTCCTTTGAGCAGTTTTTGCTTACTGATTTTATTTGGCCAAAATATACCTCAAGAATGTTGTATGAAATGATAGTAGTCATTATGTTTCATGTTTCCTTTTCTAATTTTCATTAGCAATTAGATCCATATAAAAGCACTGAAAGTACACACCTCTCATATATCATTAGTTTGACCGTTGTGCAACTCTGGGTGAATCTTCAAATATTTTTGTTGGCAAAAAATGGTCTGGTTTTATGTACCCATAGGTTGATATCTTTATTGTGCTTCCAAAATATTTGAATCTTTTCAATGCTGGAACCTACTGGTTTTTTTTTTTTTTTATTTCATGTTGAATATTTTTTATTTTATTTTAAGGGCCATGGATGTGTGTGTGTGTGTGTGTGTGTTTTTTTTTTTTTTTTTTTTTTTTTAGTGGCTGAGGCTACTACTAGATAAATAACAGTATGCCGTAGCCATTATCTGTAACAACAGTGACGACAGCAACACAGATGGAAAAAAAAACCAGAGCCAACATAGGGCAAAATAGAATAGGTTATATGAAGTCTAAAGGATGAGAAAGTATATGGATGTGATGAAATAACACAAATCTCATTAATGAGGAGACTAGAGTGTGATTGTAACAGATTGGAAATAACAAAAAAAAAGCAACCTAAGAGATTGCACCAAATACAAAAAGGTTACATTAATATTCAAGCAAGATCATGCTTAAAATGATCAAGGGAGAAATCCATAGAAGATTGGGAAAGGAAATTAATATAATTCAGGCTGGCTTTGGGAGAGAAAGAGGGACAAATGATTGTACAATTATTATGAGAAACATAATTTGAACAGGCAGAAAATAGAACATCACTCTGTTTACTCACTTTGTTGACAACTAAAAAAGTATTTGTGTGCAACATCAGATTTTATGGGAAATTATAGAAATGAGGTTTTCACCTCTCATAGAGCTTAAGCTAAAGATTATTTATAGATCAACACAAACAGCTGTGAGCATTGAAAATGATACCTGAAACTGGTTTTATTTAGGACAGACAGGAATGCATCTTACCTTCTTATCTTTTCAACATATGTACAGAAAATATAGCAAGAAATGTTAGAGAAGTGAATAATATAGAACAATTTGATGCTCTTAAAATTGGAGGTTATGCACAACCAGAAATATATACACTGATGCCAGAACTGAAAATGAGTCACCAACAAACGATACAAGAACACCAGACCAAGAGGCTGACCAAGACAAGATGGATAAATGGAATGCTAAAAACCCTCGGCAGTATAACAGCAGAAGAGCCCAATAGAAGAGCAAGAAACAACGAACCATACCTCCTCTCAACGCCGAAAAGCAAATGAGGAAAAAAGAAAGATGACTGAAAAAATAAAATGTTGATAAATATTTTATGTTTTCTTTTAGGACTACACAGTATACACCCTACCAGGCAGAGCTAGCTCAGGGCAGGCTCGAGAGTCTCCTCAACTTCCAGACCATGGTGTCTGACCTCACAGGTCTGCCTGTATCCAATGCTTCACTTTTGGATGAAGGCACAGCTGCTGCTGAGGCTATGTCATTATGTCAAAGGTAAACTAGTAACCATTTGTTTTAGTGCCACATTTTCAGAGGTAAACTAGTAACCATTTGTTTTAGTGCCACATTTTCAGAGGTAAGCTAGAAACCATTTGTTTTACTACCACATTTTCAAAGGTAAGCTAAAAAACAATTGGTTAGTGCCACATTTTCAAAAGTAATTTTTTTTCCTACAGTTTTGTAAAGCTGTCACCATACTCTGTAAGAGTGTACTTTACATCCAACCACCTGCTCCTTGCTACCAGCTTTACCACAGCACTGCAATTATTTGCCTGTTCCCTGCTTTCAAATATAAACTAATAACTAGTCATGGCTGTGTCATTATATCAAGGGTAAACTAATAACCATTGCAGAATAAGCTCCACTCTCTTTTGTAATAATCCTGTACTTACCCCCAGCTGAATAAACTCTGTTTTGACTACCTGCTCCACAGCACAGATCTATCAGTGTTAATTTAACATAACATTCTTCATAAACACCAGCCATCAACTGTTTCAATTCATTGTTTGTACATCCATTCACCAATCACTGCATTCCCTCATTTATTTATGACCATGCATCAACCTTTACGTGTGCACACGAGAGCTGGAAAACAATAAAAGACATAGAAACACAGTTGAGTGCATTTGAAAATAAGCGTCTCAGGAAAATACTTGGTATTGCGCGGAATGAATTCAAAATAAATAAAGAAATTAAAGAAATCATCAGTCAACCACTAATATTATCAGTAATCAAGAAAAGACGATGGACATATGTTGGACATGTGATGAGAAGAGATAATAACCGAATAGCAAAGCAAGCTCTCAAGTGGGGAAACAAGAGATAGGTGGAAAAGGGGCCAACCCAGAGAAACACTGAATAAAAACATTGATCAGGAAGGCAAAGGCAGCAGGAATTGGCTCCCTCAATGTATTGAGATGCTTGCACAGAACAGAGACAAATGGCGAGATTTGATAAAAGATCTTTGCAAGGATTGAGACTGCTAGAAAGGAAAATTTTGAAACAGGGAAATAGTACCTGAGTCTATACCCTATGGGCCGGTTACGGCTCGAAAGGTTGATAGTTAGATAGATGCAGAGAGCGGCGTAGGTTATGATTCATGTTCCTCCATAACCCCCAATCTTGTGCATTGTGTAACATTTCAGTGGTTAATCTTTACCCATACCATACCGTCAAACCATCCAACAGCTTTTCCTTTTGTCTACCTATATCTCACTTTAATTTTTTTTGTTACTAGATATTCAACTCTCTAATTCTCAACACATGCCCCCAAATCTGGACCACCTTTGCATGAGTTTTATAATCTTCCTCTTTTCAGCTGTCTCAGTCAGTGCCTCCTTATTAGATTTTTTGACTGTCCGTGGTAAGTTAAGTAATCTAAAAAAAAAAAAATCTTAATTTATTCTGTTTAGTATTTTATCTCTTTGTTTTCTGTCCATGATTGCAACCATAATTACGCTGGTTCTATGCAGCACTGTAAAACTCTTTTTGAAACTTTCAATAATAATGACTTGGTGCATAACATATTCCTCACCGCAGTCCCCGTAATGAACAGTTACAGCCTTTTATAGTTTTCTGTCTCATTGAAATTACCCACTCTTTCCTTTTCAATATCATATCAACATTTGCTGCCACTGTCGTTTCATCCTTTGCCATCCATGAGATTGTGTTTTTATCCTTTGCCATCCATAAGATTGTCTTTTCATCCTTTACCATCCATGAGATTTATATTCTTTGCCATCCATGATATTGTCTTTTTATACTTTGCCATCCATGAGATTGTCTTCTCAATCTTTGCCATCCATGAGATTGTCTTCTCAATCTTTGCCATCCATGAGATTATCATTTCATCCTATATCATCTATGAGATTTATATCCTTTGCCATCTATGGCATCCATGAGTTTATCATTTCATCCTTTATCATCCATGAGATTTATATCCTTTGCCATCTATGACATTCAACAATTGGTTCTTGTGCCTTTGATATTGTCCGGGTTAGATGTACATTAATACATTCCGTATCTGAACCCACAAAACACTGCTCTAGTTACAGATATAAAAAACACAAGAAGCGGTTTTTGTGGCTTTTAATTTATTGACTTTTTTGCAATTATTTCCACTAAAACGTAATTCTCTTATTTAACATCTTTTCCGACTTCCTTAGAAGTCAGAACAAACTGTGATTTAGATAAGTTTTCATTTATTTTCTCTGTTATTTCAAATTTTTTTTTAATGAAAAAAAAACAGCAGAGCCATGGTGAGTTAAACCCCTTGGTAGGGAATATAACTTTAATAATGTTATAAAACATTAATAACTTTGTTAATAACTTTATTTAATCTGACATCTCTGTAACTGGACACAGATTCTGTACTTTTATCTGAAAGTTATTATAATACATAAAGTGTGCAGCAGTTTTATTTCTATCTATCTATCTGTTGTCCTTTCGAGCAGAAGACGGCACATAGGGCAGAACCACAATCTCAAAAACAGAAACCGTGTGTGCCAAAGTGGCACATATTGCAGAGATCACTAGTTTTATTTAAACACATCAAAATAAAAAAAAATACAATTATTATCAAATGGCATTTATCAAAAACAGAACAAATGATCATAGGAATGAACTAAAAAATAAATTGAACACTTTATACATCATTTTTTTTTTTTTCAATCTTTTTGTAATATCTTAAATGAAACTTAGTTCAGTAATACCATGACTTCTAATTTGCTAAATAACTTTGTGGCAGCAATATTTTAATGTGCAGCCTTTTAACTTTTCTATTAAAAAAAAAAAATTCAAGTTATGACAATTAATAATTTTCACTTCAGCATAATTGTGTGGAAAAACTTATAAGTTAATAAACAAATTATTGCAGTAAGAAAATATAGAAACAATAAATGTTTACTGTGTAGTTCAACAACTTAGCTGTTGATAAATGTACCATGATTAAGAATTGACATTTGGTGGGAGGTGCATTGAAACCTTTCACATAAAACTGTACCTTTTGTTGTGTGGCAGTTACACAGAATCAAGCTGGTACAATTTAGTCTGTTGTACATGTGACTAATCACAGATTCTTATTACGTCTAAGTTATTTAGGTCTTGCATGCATAATCCAATCAGTTGCAATGGCAGAAGATGGCTCTTGTTATATGTTGGTTATATTTTTCCTCCTTTTCTTTGTTTACACTTAACTGATTTAGTTTTGGTTTGAATGTAGTTGTTTTGCTGAATTAATTTGTTCTTTTCATTTAACTTGATGGTCCCCAAATGAAGCTAACTAATTTGATTAATTTATGTAAATTCAGACAATTAGGTTATTTTGAAGATACATTATAAAACTGTTGCTACAATTGAAGAAGTGGCAGTGGTAAAATAGTTAGTGCAGTTGTCCGCAGATCAGTTGGTTCAGTTCAGTTTCTCGATTGTACTTCTTGATTAACACAACTTTAGGGTTTGTTCAGGCTCTGGAATTTTTGGCCTGGAGTGATCCTGACCACATCATCCATATGTGCTGACGATCACGGGCAATATGGGCACTATTACTGTATTCCTCATAATGAACTGGTCTACTGATGACAAGAGTTTGGGTTTGATTTTTTTTGACAGTTTCTAGGACACAAGATAGGATTCAGTTATTTTACAACATGTGACTTTACAACATGGGACTTTACAACATGGGACTTTACAACATGTGATTGCGGAGCATCCAGGCTCACCCAGCTTTAAATGAGCACCAGATTTTTCTGGGAAAGAAGGATCCTATCGTAATGCAGACCATATGTATGTGCTGATGGTTAAAAATGTGTGGACACCAATACTATATTTCCTCAATACCACAGGGTGAGACAGGGTCTTTACTAATTTGTCATGTCCCTCAAACACAAGACACTATGGGTAGTCTATACTTTTTTTTACTACACAGTTACATATTTTCTGAGGACTTCTGGTCAATATGGCGGATAGGTGACAGGAACTATTGAGGATCAGTCTGAAAAATGTTCTTTGTCGCAGTTTCCTCATAGTTCATTCAAGTCCAGCTTGCTGCCTGAGCTACTGAGTTTAGTTCTCTGTGAACACTGAGAGCTGTATTTTTTACTTGGATCATGTTTCTATATTCTGATTGCTTGCGATGATTGAAGATATCGTATGACAGACAGTTCAGCTGCATTCACTTTCAGTCCCACTTGGCCTTATGTCTTTTGGCGTGTGCTGTAGCTGCTATGATGGGGACTGCAGCTGCCTTTCTTTGTTTTGATCCTTCAATGAGATGAATTTTAATTTGTATGATTCCACTGGCACGGGCAGTTGAGCAATTATGGATTTTTATTCGTTTGCAGTGATACTGGGGTCTTCGACTAACCATAACCATATTTTCTGAGTTAAAAGAACATTTGTACATTGTGCAGCAGTTAACAGAGTTACTATAATTGCTACTTTTGTTCTGCAACACCCACTTCTGTCTGGAAATTTGTTTAGTACAATTAAATATAATGGTGCAATCACATTCTTCTATAGTACCTTTTACTACAACACTAGGGGATAATCATTATCACCCTTCCTGTGATGTCAAATGCTACTCAAGGTTCACACTGTACCTCAGCATAAAGCCCTTTTCTTGGTGAGCTTGTTGGTCTCATTGTCTCCACCTTCTATAATTCTGAGTGATAGAGAGAGAGAGACCCAATTTTTATATTAAGGCATTCATGTGGCTTGTTATTATTACCAGCTTTAACCTTGAGGTTATCTCTAATCATGACATCATTACTTCTATTTTGGGATATCAGATCATGTCAGAATGCTAAGACCTTGTTTACTAGCACTGTCAAAGTCTGATCATTTGTTAGACATGAGATAGTTCAACTGTACCCTTGAGCTAGATTTATCTGTGTGGCCTAAATATTTTACACATTTTACTAGATCCAGTCACAAGATATTTCTAAATCTTAAACTAAAGACCTATTTTTAAAAATCAAGAATTAGGGATAACTAATCAGGCTTGTATTTATTTTGTTTTGGGTAGAGAATTTGTAATGTTCCAATTAATTCAAACTTTAGCTGTTATTCTGAATTTGTTTTTTGTCCTAAAAAGAAATCATAATCAAAATTATATTCAAATTTGCATCTGTATCTACTGAAATCTGAATTCTCTGCTCTATAAATGGTACTTCTGGTCTCAAAAGCCTACTAATCACAAAATGTTCTATTCTGATATTAAAAGTAAAAAAGAAAAGAATAAAACAATTTTAAACAGAATTGTGAATGACATTTTGCACAGCAGGATGAAAGACTTCCAACAGAAATTAGTTCTCAATGTACACTGTACTTGCTTTAACAGCACAGCAGAATGTCATCATTGATTTTATAGTAACAAAATGTACAGTTCTTAACAGAAACAAGATGATGTATACTGTTGTTTATTATTATTTTTTACATTTCTGATTGTTATTTATTTATTTTCTTTGGTATTTTAGCTTTTAAAATATGGTATATTTTGTTCAGACAGAACAAGAGAAACAAGTTCTTTGTTGATGAAAAGTGCCATCCTCAAACAATCCTCCTTGTGAAGACAAGAGCAGGGTAAGTTCTTCTTTCACTCTCTTGAAAGCTGAGATAAAAAGCTATCACTGACACTTAGTCAATGTAAAAAGCAGCTGTAAGATATAGGTAAAAGTGAAGGTAAAGTATGAGACTTGAATCAGTGTCTTAGCATACCAGTTTTCACCCTATGATGTGCTCGGCCGACTATCCAGAAGTGTTCGGAGACTTCTGGATAGCTTTGCTTCAAGCATCGAAACTCACGATGCAAGGTGACATTCCTCACCTTCCCAGAGTTAACCTGGTATCCATTTTTGCCAGTGGCTGCATCTTTGCCAATGGCTGGGTCAAACACGGGGTATTTATTTTTCCAACCATGAATACAACTCACACTGCTCCCAGTGTGAACTGAACACGCCATGTCTGAACGTCAGTAGCCCAGTCGGGTGGTTTTCTCAACTAGGCTACCGAGGTAGCCAAGATATAGGTATGAAATGTTAATAGTGTGCTTGAGTGTCTTCAAACATAATGCTATTGTTGATTTCTGAAGATGCACATAACACACAATCCCAAATTAATAATGGAAATAGCTGAAAACAATAACATACCAAACTCAAAAGCAATGACAAACACACACACACACACTCCCTTTGCGCAAAAAGAAAATAGTAATAATAACAGACTATAGCAAACACAATGAAATATCAATCCCTAGAAGTGTTAACAAAATACTCAATAAACAATAGTAAAATAATAATAAGCCAAACTCAAAATATTTTTGAGACCCAGAATAGTAGGTCAGATTCAAAATAGACATCAAAGTCAAGAATAGTATTAGATCAATCTACAAATAATTTTGATCAAATAAAAAGAAGACACAAAATAAAATCTGACCAAGCTTGCAAACAACGGACAAAAAGCAAAATAATAACAGAAATAAAAGGTAAAAGGCATATCATTTTGTTAAAAATCAGTCCTTTTTTTTTCCAGCTTTGTGAGTTACAGTTCATCACGTTTCACATTGGTATGCTGCAAAGGGCTTTCAGAAAGTTCCCAGACTCTGCCTAAAAAAAAATTACAGGCATATCTTATTTAAATTTGGTTACCATCACTTTCGAAATAGTCCCCCTGGGAACATACACAGTGATCCCAGCACCTCTTTTATGTCCTTGAGGCACAGTGGAAGTCTTCCTCAAGGCTTCTCAGTCACGTACGATCCCAAAATGATGTCATCTGCTGTGTCAAAATGACACCTCTTCAGCTTTAATTTCAGTTTAAGCTGCAGTGCAAAGTCACAGGCGGGTAGGTCAAGGTGAATACAGAGGGTGTGTGGCCACCATAAAAAAGTAAAGTAAAGTACCCCAGTCACGCCAAGTGGCGTATAGGGAATATGGTGTTAGTGACCATAAATTTTACAGACCTTCGGCACATGATTTTTTGGGTAATGTGGTCGGTATTACGCCCGTACCACTTTACTTTCTCAGAAAAAAATCTGGTACCCATTAAAGGTTGGATGAACCGGAAGCCGTCGGTTGGGATCAAACCCTACCTCTTGTCCTTTGTAGTCCAGTTCACTAACAACTGCGCGGCTCCCCTGTGTGGCCACCATACTATTCATAAATTTGTAGGTGAACCTGTACACCAGACCAAAAAGAGCCGCACGAATAAGAAAAAAATATGTTCATGTCAATTTTAAGCATTAATTTATCATAATAAAAATAAACATAAAACGTAAAGAGCCCCATCACACCAAGTGGCATATAGGGAATATGGTGTTAGTGACCATAATTTTTATAGACCTTTGGCATGTTATTTTTGGGATAATGTGGTCGTATTACGCCCATGTCACTTTACTTTCCCAGAAACAACTGGTACCCATTTAAGGCTGGGTGAACTCAGAAGCCGTCGATCAGGATCAAACCTGACCACTCACCCTTTGCAGTTCACTAACCACTGAGCTATCATGGCTCCAAAAATAAATGTGATTAATGTTATTAAATATTAATAATAATTACTAATAGTTTCTACAAGAAGCTCTGACTCAACAACTGGACACGATATTGTCACATCATGAATGTCCGATTTTTTTCAAATTTCAGATTTATTATGCTATGTTCAACTTTAAATTAATGCTAAATTCAAAAATACCTTTTTTTTTTTTAAAAAAAAAAATATTTTTTTTTTAATTCATTATTTTTAATTCTGCACTAGTAATTTAAATAATCAATTTAAAATACTGAAAAAATCACACCTTCTGCATTCAATCACAAATCCAATATCTTTAAATTTGAAAACTAACACGCTACAGTGATTATGATTACCCAAAAAATCAATAAAATTCTTTCATGGGAACTGTGGGGCACTGTATGTGTATCTATTATCTTTGTCTTGAGGATTTTGCCTAATTCTTGGCGAGACATGATCTGTTCAACCTTAGACATGGTCTTATAGGTTATATTAGACACAATTGCCATCCAAAAATGAAAGAGTAAACTACTTTGGGCCGGAGCCTATGTGAATAGCTAGCAAATTTGTATTTTAAAGTTATTTTCCTGAAATTTCACCTATGTGTGTGTGTAAAATATATATAGTGTAGATTTATTTTGCAAGAGCTGAAAAACAACTAAAGAAATAGAAAATAAATTTGATGCATTTGAAAACGTCTCAGGAATATACTTCATATACCATGGAATGAATTCAAGACTAGCGCAGAAATCAGAGAAATGATAAAGCGTCCTCAAATATTGTCTATATAATCAAGAGAAGAAGATGAACATATGATGGCCATGTGATGAGGAGAAGAGAATCTCAAAGCAAGCCTTTGCATGAGAACTAGAGGGCATAAAGAAAAACAAAAAGAACACTGAGGTGAGAAGCAGTAGCAGCAGGCATTAGCTCCCTCATCAAGATTGAGATGATTGCCCATGTGGCGAGTTACAATGCAGGTCTAGTACAAAGTTTGACACTTAATAGCAAATGATATGGGGAGTCTAGAAATTCTGCCCTTTGTGCTGTTTTCAGCTTGAAAGGGCAATGGATAGATTTATTTTAATAATGAAATATGCCAAAAGCCACACAAATGGTTTATTTTCCCTTATATATTGCCTTTGTAAGGCTTACAATGTTCATTTTTTAGAAAAATCCTTACAAATTAAGGGAAACCCTCATAAGATAGAAAGTTTTGTCGACTATGAAATGCAAGACCACACGAGTCAAAATCCTGCTAGAGGTATTGCATCATTTCAGTCAGACTGTCATATGATGCTGGCAGTAGTCCCTTTTCTGGATGAGTATTTCAATCTCATTAAGAAGTTGATGTCCTCAAATGTTGCCTTCTCTTGTCAGTTATTCTTCTTAAATGTTCCTTGAGGTTAGCCCTTTTTTTTTCTTTTCCCCCTTTTTTTTTCTATTTGAGACTTTATTTTGTCATTCTTTAATTACTTCTTCTCATCATGTGGCCAGCATAATCTTCTCTTTCTGATTATAGACTGTTAGCTTGTTGCATGGTCATTTCTCTTATTTCTGCATTAGTCTTGATTTCATTTCATTTTATACAAAGTATTTTCTTTAGATACTTATTTTTGAATGCATATAGATGAAATAGTTTGTCAGGTCAGGTAATTTTACCTGCTACTGTATGCAGTAAACAGTACACCTTGTGGCTGCCCTGCTGCCTTGAAGGTAAGCTTGGGAGAGTAAAAGGCTAAGGGAGGGTACCCCAAAGTAAAACAACCCCACTTCCTTGTGGGTGAGACTTTTTAGTCAAAGGCTAGCGGAGCCAACTATAAACAAACCGACGGAAGGCAACAGAAAACCACCGTCGCAATTTCTTTGTACAATCATGAATCGCCACAACAATAGAAATAACAATCATCATTTTTTAGCCATGTAATGAGAAGAGATCAACTGGAATATATTGTAACAACTGGAAAAATTGAGGGACGAAGAGATAGAGGGAAGCAAAGAGAAAAAATAACAGACAGCTTAAGAGAATGGCTTGACATAAGGTCAACAACAGAAATGATAAATAGCTGCCGAGATCGAAAGTTGTGGAGAGACATGATCACCTACGCCAGTAGGCCCGGTACTTGATGATGATGATAGATGAAATTCCTAAAGAGGCCAAAACTAAAAGAAGAAAAGGCATCAAGATGCGAGACTGCTGTAAAGCTGATGATAACAGCAATACTAAAAAAGAAGAAGAAAAAAAAGTGGTATGCTGACAGTTTTACGTGGTAATGGACAAAACAAAAGTCGACGTTTCGGCCAAGCAGGACTTCAGCTGGAACAACAAACACAAAAAATATATATAATATGTAAAAATATATATAATAAATAAATAAATATATATATTCCAACCCATAGTGACATTCCACCTATGTCAAGGATACTAATCATGCCCTCACTATTTTCTCTTCTCTTTCCCTTACCCCTGAACGCTTGTACTGACTTTTCATCCGCGACATATGACATATGCTCTCTGTATACCTCTATCCCTCATGCCGATGGCCTAATAGCTCTCCATTCTTTCTTGACCAAAGAAAACATCCATCTGTGGATACTTCTACTCTCCTCCGCCTCACTGAACTTGTTCTCAACCTTAATACTTTCAAATTCAATGGTGTGTTCTATGACCAGGTGAGTGGTGTAGCTATGGGAACCAAGATGGGTCCTAGTTATGCTTGCCTGTTCATGGGTTACCTTGACATCAAATACTGAATTCGTACCGTGGCCTCCTTCCCCTTAAATACCTCCGGTACATTGATGACGGTTTTGGACTAACTGACTTGCCGGAAGATGACATCTCCAGGTTCATCGACTACATTGGCAATTTTCATAAATCCATCCAAATTACATCACATATCTCTACCTCGTCCGTCACTTTTCTTGATCTGGTCATCTCCCTTGGTACCTCCAGCCTCCACACTTCCGTCTTCTATAAACCCACAGACGCTCACTGTTATCTTCTCTACACATCGTCTCATCCATGCCACTGCAGATTCCATTCCATATTCTCAATTATTAAAACTTCGTCGTATCTGCCAGGATGATCAAGATTTTCTCCAACAGGCCCACCAGATGTTATGTTTCTTTAGGCATCGTCTCTATCCTGACTCGGTTCTCCAATCTGCCTTCAAGCGAGCTCTTGATATTTTCCGTCCTGTGGCACTCACCCCATCCACCCGCCGTTCTTCTGATAGGACCATATTCACCCTCACCTTCCACCCCCACAACTTGCCTGTGGTGAGGATCCTTAACCGGTATCGCTCCATTCTCCACTTAGATCCCACTACCCGCCTACTTTTCAGTGATCCTCCTTTGACAGCCTTCAAATGCGACAGGAGTCTGAGAGACATTCTTGTCATGAGCGCCCCCCCCCAAACTCAAACCACAAACACCTTGGTACTGTTCGTTGTGACGTTGTGTTTGCAGAACTTGTGACTATGTGCCTTGCACCGATTTGGTCTTGTTCCCTAATAAGCGATTCGACATCAAGGAGGGGTTTACTTGTGTGTCACAGAATATCATCTACGCCATAATATGTAAGCATTGCCAGATGACGTATGTGGGCGAAAATAGATGATGCTTGAGTGACAGATTTTGTGAGCATCTTTGTGATGTTGAGCAAAAGACTGGCAGCCCGGTGTCTGCCCATTTCAACTCCCTTGGCTATAGTGGTAAACCCAACATGCAAGTCACTGGCATTGTCTCTTGTCACTCCAGCAATCGCAGCCGGTTTGCCCTTGAGAATCGCCTTATTGCCCAGTTGGGTTCACTGTCCCCCCAAGGTATGAACATATCACTCTCATACACATGGACACCCACTACACATTTCTTACCCCCATGCGCTAATGAACTTATATATGTTGATATATTTGTCTGCATATGTATTAGCACCTTTGGGTTTTCTTTTGTGGGCTCTGTGGCAATATATATATGCGGATTTATGCTTGGACGCATGTATTGTTATATACACGTCTCTTTTTACACATCGGTTCAGGGTGCACACACAGAGTTAGATTTGCACAGTTAACACATATCTTGTACCCACCTCCTCATATTTTTAGAACCCTTCCATTCCATCTTCTCGCCTAACTGCCTGGTCAGTGAGATTTATAGTTGGTCATCGCGCCTTCTCATTTTAGTCCATTCGGAGGCTGACCATGCTCTGGAACACAGGGATGTGACCCTTTTTTTTAATTTTCTTTCTTTAGTATCTAGCATATTGTCACCAAGTAGTTAGATTTGTTTACATATCTATCTATCTATCTATTGACCTTTCGAGCCGTAGCCGGCCCATAGGGCGTAGACCAAGATACTCCTTCTCTTATCTGAGTTTTTGTTCCAGCAGTTTTCAATTCTTTTAAAGATATTTTATCAAATCTCGCCATTTGTCTCTGTTCTGTTCAAGCAGCTCTATCTCATTGAGGGAGCAGAATCCTGCTGCTCTTGCCTCTCTTATCAATGTTCTTCTCAGTGTCTCTCTGGGTCTTCCTCTTTTCCTCTTACCTGTTGTTTCCCATATGAGGACTTGCTTTGCTATTCGGTTATTATCTCTTCTCATCACATGTCCAACATATGACCATCGTCTTTTCTTTATTACTGAAGATATTAGTGGTTGATTGGCGATTTCTCTAATTTCCTCGTTTGTTTTGAATTCGTTCCACGCTATTCCAAGTATTTTCCTTAGACATTTATTTTCGAATGCGTTCAACTTTGTTTCTATATCTCTTGTTGTTTTCCAGCTTTCACGCTCATATGTAAAGGTTGATAGTACATTTGATTTGAATAGTCTAAGTTTTGTGTTTGTGCTGAGTTTTGATTTCCTCAACTTTTCAAGGCTTCTGAAAGACATTGCTGCTTTAGCTATTCAGATTCTAATTTCTTTGCTTGTATCCCCTTCTCAATCAATGTGACTTCCAAGATAGGTAAAGTAATCAATCTCTTCTACTGGTTTGTTTTACATATCCTTATATATATTTTTTGTGTTTGAAGGCCTACTTGGCCGAAGCGTTGACTTTTGTTTTGTCTATTACCACGTAAAGCTGCCCCCATACCACTTTTTTTCTTCTTTTTTTTTTTTAGTATTGCCAAAACTAAAAGGGAGCTCTTTAAAAAACATCAGAAAGAAACAATCCACATTTTTCAGGAACATCATGAGAAGAGAAAAGTTGGAATAGTTTGTTACAACTGGCAAAATACAAGGAAAGATAGACCATGGACAACAAAGAGAGAAGATACCAGATAACTTGGTGTCATGACACTGAAACAAGTCATCAACAGAATTGATTGATATGGTGTACTGTTGATAGGAAATTGTGGAAGGAGATGATCACCAGTGCCAACTGGTATGGCATATGAGGATGACGTTAGTTTATTCTCTAATTCTTTTATGAGATATGATCTCATTAAAAAATTTATGATCAAACTCCATACATATTTTTGTAATGCAATTTTTGTTTTAATATTGTTTTTTTTTTGACAGCCCACAAAATATTGAAGTGGTGGAAGGACAGTGGCAGAAAGCTGACTTCAGCAGCAAGGATTACTGTGGTGCTTTGGTTCAGTACCCAGATACTGATGGAACTATCCATGACTTCTCATCCTTTGTGGACCGGGTCCATCAGAGTGGGGTTAGTTTATTGTCAAGTTCTTTATGTGCAGTATCTTATATGATTTCAGTGGTGATTTATTGATTTAATAAATGTACTAAATTTAAAATAAGAATAAAAATATTATTTTTAAGAAGACGCACAAAATCACATTTTTATAGTCTTCTTCATTCCCCTATTGAGTTGTCTTGTTCTGTTTTTGACAGTTTCTGGCAGTCTGGTGAGTCTGGTTTCAATTAAATAAATCCTATTTTATTTTAGTTTTCTCTGTCACTAGTTCTATTAAATGTCTTGGTGTTTAATGTTGTTGACTAACAGATATGCTGGTAAAGGGGTAAGATTATTAGGTGTTTATTTGGGAAGAGGGGGGAGTGTATCAGAAGTGGGCTGATATTATGACATGACAGTATCTGGATGCTTTTGTCTTTTTTAAAATAAAAACAGTATTTGAAATCTCTGAATACAATCCACCAGGACACCTCACATGGGATATAGAAAGAGTAACAGCCATGGGAGCCAAGTTCCAACAGGGACATAACAAGATGATAGTGAACACATTCCCATCAAATAGCAAGTCACCAAAGAGAATTAATAAGAAATAAGAATTTTGACTGGTAGAAAGATTTTGGCCTGCCATTATATCTTTTATAAGCATAGCCAGTGGATTCATTGTATTATTTTCTTTTGTGTGGCCTATAAATGTTTTTGTGCTCCTTTACATAATGGGACCTAATATAAATATTATTTGCTTTTTAATTTCTAAGAAGTACCAGTTGAACTTATTTCTAATTAAAACTTTGTCTTTCTACTATATAAAGTAAAGTACCCCTGTCACGCAAGTGGTGTATAGGGAATATGGTGTTAGTGACCATAAATTTTACAAACCTTTGGCACATGATGTTTGGGGTAATGTGGTCGGTATTATGCCCATGCCGCTTTACTTTCCCAGAAAAAAATCCGGTACACATTTAAGGCTGGGTTAACCCGGAAGCCGTCAGTTGGGATCGAACCCTACCCCTTGTCCTTTGTAGTCCAGTTCACTAACTACTGAGCTATCACAGCTCCTTTTCTACTATGCTTTAGCCTAATCCATAAACCTTGTCATGTTGTAACACTCACTAGCTGCCAATTTCTATTTTTAAGTGGTTATTGATTCAGCTTGACTATTGATCATGTTGGTGTATGCATTCATATTAGATTGATTATTTCCCTATTCATAATATATATTATATATTATAACTTGTAAACTGTGAATGAACTGCACTTATAGTTTGTAACAATTATTCAAAACACCTAAGTAAACACTTTGGTAGGATTATGCAGTTAAAAAATAAATACAATTCCAGGGGCATTTCTGTTAACACCATATCTTATAAGTGCATATGAATTATTTTTATTATTTGTTTAATTTTAATATTTTTTTTTTTTGGCTTGTCTTTGATTATCATATTTTGCCTGCTTTTGATCATGTTCTTCTCTACCTTGCTGAAATATTCTGAGTTTGTTGTTTGCCCAAAAATCTCAGTGTTGCTCTTCCAACTATATATATAAACAAACACACATGAGAAATAGAGAGGTTATGGTTATGGAAGGCCCCACTGCAAACGAATTAAAATCCATAATTGCTCAATCGCCCGCGCCAGTGGAATCATCCAAATTAATATCTCATCACCCAAACAAAGAAAGTTAGCTGCAGTTCCCATCATAGGGATCTCAGCACATGCCAAAAGACAAAAGGCAAAACCGCACAGAAAGTGAACACAGCAATCTGTTCTCTGTCATTCATCGTAAACAATCGGAATATCGAATACGATCAAAACGGATGAAACGCACAGCTCAAGGTGTGCACAGAGCACTTAGCTCAGTAGCTTCTGCAACAAGATAAATACACAAGAAAGCTCTTGCAACAAGAGAGAGAGAGGTGTATTATCTTAATGAGAGGTGCATTATCTTAATGAAAGGTGCATTATCTTAATGCTTCAAAAAGAGTCTTCAGTTTGATGCCTGCCCAATATATTCTTTCAGTTTATTTTTTCAATATTTGTTTCATTCCTAGTTTTTTCTAGAACTGCTATTTTAATTAATTTTTTTCTCTATTTTTGGATATTTTTCTATTTGGCGGTATGTCCACCTTTTTAAAGGAAAGTGTTTGTTGAAGACCTATGCTCCATAGGGAGCTGAAAGGTAGAAGAAGAAGATACCATGAATCATTCATTGATTGCACCAACCTTGTTGTACCCCTGTTATACATTAGTCTGAGTCTGTTGGAAGAACAATTTCATTTTCAATTTCAGGCACTGGCAGTTGCAGCTACAGACCTTTTGGCTGTCACATTGTTAAAGCCACCCGGTGACATTGACTTTGACATTGCTGTCGGAACAAATCAGAGATTTGGTATTCCCATGGGGTATGGAGGTCCTCATGCTGGATTTTTTGCCAGCAAGCAGAAGTTTATGAGAATGTTGCCAGGGAGAGTTGTGGGCATAACAAGGTAAGTCTAATGCAATAATTTCTTTTTTTTTTTTGCCATGTTGTAATTTGTTTTTTTTTTAGTTTTATTGTTTCACAAACTGGCTGTATTTATTTATTGTCAATTAAATCAAATTTTATTTTAAATTTTTTATTTTTTAAAATCAATTTACAATTTCTTAGCATATTCTCTGTCTATCTATCAACCTTTCGAGCCGTAGCCGGCCCATGGGGCATAGACTCAGGTACTCTTTCCCTGTTTCAAAACTTTCTTTCTAGCAGTCTCAATCCTTGCAAAGATCTTTTATCAAATCTCGCCATTTGTCTCTGTTCTGTGCAAGCATCTCGATCTCATTGAGAGAGCCGATTCCTGCTGCCTTTGCCTCTCTGATCAATGTTTTGCCAGCCTCTTTTCCTCCTACCTGTTGCTTCCCCCTTGAGAGCTTGCTTTGTTATTTGGTTATTATCTCTTCTCATCATCTCTATCTAGAGCTGCCAGATTTGTAACTGTTTCATATTATTCTATAAGTGCACTCATTGAACATATTATTATAATAATAGGTTTTCTATATCTGGAGATAGAATGTTGAAAGTTCCCTGGACAGCTAAAAAGACCAATGAGGAAGTTCTCAAAGAGGCCAACACAAAAAGGGAGCTCTTAAAAAACATCAGAAAGAATCAATCAACATTTTTTGGGCACATCATGAGAAGAGGAAAGTTGGAATACTTGGTTACAACTGGCAAAATAAAAGCAAAGAGAGATTGCGGACGACAAAGAGAGAAAATAATGGATAGCTTGGTGTCATGGCACGGAAAACAGTCAACAACAGAACTGATACAATGCACTGTAGATAGAAGATTGTGGAGGGACAAGATCGCCTACGCCAACCGGTATGGCACATGATGATGATGATATCTGGAGATAGATCAATGTAGTAGGAAACTCAATAGAGAAACAACATTTATTACTACATAGTTCTATTCTGGGCTGGCAAACACTCTCACATGCAGAAATTTTGTTGTTGGATATTGAGGATTGTGTTGGTGTCTCTGCTGTGTCTTCATTATACATGCAACATCTCTTTTCATGTTACATGTTTTGTCTCTTTTCATCTCCCATCTCATTACCAATGTGCACCTATTCTGTTTATCTTTAACACTTGTTTCCATATCCTATGCCCATATTATCGACCTTCTGAATAAAACAAGCAGTAAGTAAAGTCAAATAAAGTGTAAAACATTGTTTTGTGTGTGCAATAATAGACAAAATGGTTTGACTACAGTCATTTATGTAACAAACAGAAAACATAACAAGTAACAACAAATGTGATTGTAAAAGTTAACAATTTAAAACCAGCAACTAAGTAGAGAATAATACACATCTAGAAAAAGTGCTGCTGAACTGAATATAGTTGTATCCTGTCAGTCTCAATGTTAGAGACAATATTTTTTGTCAAAGTTATAAATCTAAGGCAGAGGATTGAAATCCTTAAACTAATCCTACACACAGGGAAGTGAGGACCACTTTTGTCAGTGCAGTGACATTGCAGTTTGTGGATCCAGGAGAATAACTAGGTCTACACTTTGGTACAGAGTCACAGGAAGCTGCCAGAAAAGCATTAAATACAATACCATTATGTGGGAAAACTTGAATTTGAATTATATTAAATAGTTAACCAAGATAAATAGCTACCAGAGCTAATCTGAACAAAATTAATTGTAGAAAAATATGCTGAACTTTTAAACATTTTCAGAGATTCGGCCGGAAGACGTGCTTTAAGGCTTGCACTCCAAACAAGAGAGCAGCACATCAGACGAGATAAAGCCACCAGTAACATTTGCACAGCTCAGGTACACAAATAAGAGTTAGCACTCCCTAAGTTTGGTTGGGCATTTAATGACCTTACCACTTAGCTTGCATGTTAATTAACTATGCTAGTGATGGTAAATTTTTGGATGGACTGAGTTCAGTTCATTTGTTCTGTGCTTGCCTCGTGATGAGAAACTGTATTCTGTTCAGCCTTTGATCTGGACCCATTTATTTTCAATCTATTTGGTCACACAGTATTTATTTTTCTGAGTACCAGTAGAATTACTTATACTCCCATGTCTATTTAGCCCACCCTTTAACTAATTGCTTGAAGGATAACTCTTTTCTAAGATTAGTTTAGCACTTCATTTTTTGTGTGTTGCTTTTATTCTTGTCTCTTACCATTTTTTCTCACTATCGTGGCATATTAAATTGCAATTATGGAAGCCTCTATACTACACACATGATGTTGAAGCATGTGGAAATAGGATGCCAGCAACACATTTTATAGGGGAGATAACATATTAAGGTCTCTGTTCTTGGCCACATCAGTTGAAGATGAGGTGACCAGTACTCTTAGTTTTGTTACGTCCCCAAACTCCATTCTCTGTTTTAACTGGATTGACCTGACAATGTTAGGCTGGAATGGAACCCGTGTTCAATAGAAAAAAAAATACTAGTACACGTTAAATTTACTTACATTTTTATAGTAATTAGTAAATAGGTCATTAGATTTTAGGAACCCTTGCTGGTGCCGCAGAATTTGTGCATTGTTCTGAGATTATAAAGAAGCAACAGTTATAATGGTTTGGCTATGTGACAAAACAGAAAGCTCCAAATGTGATACAATGAACCTTCAACAAACACTACAAGAACATCAAGTCCAATGATAATGTCCAAAGATGATAATGGAATATGCCATGTATGTTATATATAAAAGAAAGCTAGTCACCAGTGGTGAGATGTCTGAGAAAATTGCTGGGAGTGACCAGAAAAAACAGAAGCAGAAGTGATATTATAAGAGAAAGAGTATATGCATTGAACCAATTCTAAGCTACTTAAAGAACATAAAATAAACTGGGTTGTCATTGTAGAAAGAATGCTGTGTGATTCCTTACCATACAAAGTATATGCTATAAAGAGGAGAAGTGAGAACAGCAAGAGGCAGGCCCAGAGTAATATGGACAGACATAAAAAAAAGCACCATAATATCTCTCCTCGCTGCTGAAAAGCAAATGAGGAAGGAAAGAAAAAGATACAAAAGTCATTAGACAGCAATTCTGAATATTGCCAACTGTTTAATATTGTTATCATCCTTCATAGGAAACTTCTTACTTTTTCTTCATTATTTACACTGGAAAGATTGTTTTGTAAGTTCATCATCTTGTACCACCTCAGCATTGAAGATTGGCTATCATTGATATCATTTCCTCCCTCTTCTTGCGTTTCCTGGTAAAGTGCAGAATAGTTTCTTCTGTCCATCTCTTTATGTTATCAGCCCACTTTAGTGTTTGTCTGCTTTGCACATCACATTGTTTACATTCTATTTTCTCCTCCTATGTGACTTTCAGTAAGTTGTTAACATTTTGTCAATATCTGCTCCATATGTATGGCACATTCATTTTTGGTAAACAGTTTGATTTATTTCATGAGAATGACAGCCCTATTACAATCCTTTTCATTTTCTGCTTAAAACATACTAGGAGATGCAGTGAGCAAATTCTTTTCTGGGTTTATGATGAGAGTGTAGCCTTTATCTTTGTTCACCTAGGAAAGAGGTTTTTTTTTTCATCAATGGGACCAGAATTTCCTTCCTTCTTTATACTCAATTTTCCTTACTGAGAGTGTTTCTGGAATCACCACAGGATAAGTTGGTAGAATCTTAGTCAGCACTGGCTCTGTGACCCTTGTAGTAGTAGTCAGAAATGCATGCTCTTAATGAAGTCTATCATTACAGTAGGCCTACAGCAACTAATGATATGGATTTACAGTTGATAAAAGACCATAAATCATATTCATAAAACCATTATCCTGGTTTTTTGCTGTGACATTGCCTGACAATTGCCACTGTCCGTGCTTGTCTAGGATAGAAAACAACAGCAGCATCCACCCTATAAGGGGCTACAAACTTGAAATGATATGACAAATAGATGGATTCCAGTATGTATTGCATAAGAGATGGAAAGGCGCTTGACAGCAACAGAGCAGGAAGTTGTCAGCAACTCATAAGCTAATGACTTGCACCAGATTTGGTCAACTAGAAGCATCCAGACCCTACTCCACCTCATTGTGGTGCCTCTAGAAACAGACTAACCAGTCAAGTCTGGTCAAGCAAGTAGCTATCAAAGAAGGATGACAACCCGGTACCCAAAAATGCCATGTTGAAGTTGGATGTGTTGGCCTGAAAGGCACAGACATCACACTTCTACTTCAAACCACAACCCAACACATCTCTATCTATCTATCTATTGACCATTCGAGCCGTAGCCGGCCCATAAGGCGTAGACCAAGATACACCTTCTCCTATCTGAATTTTTGTTCTAGCAGTTTTCTTTTAAAGATATTTTATCAAATCTCGCCATTTGTCTCTGTTCTGTGCAAGCAGCTCTATCTCATTGAGGGAACCGAATCCTGCTGCTCTTGCCTCTCTTATGAATGTTCTTCTCAGTGTCTCCTTGGGTCTTCCTCTTTTTCTCTTACCTGTTGTTTCCCATATGAGGACTTGCTTTGCTATTCGGTTATTATCTCTTCTCATCACACCAACACATCTACACCCACTTAATGTCCTTTTAAGGGTGCATGATGAAGAAGTCAATCAATACCTTTTATAGTCACAGGTGAAAGCCAGAAAGAGAAGATTGCATAAGATATATTTTTGTTAGCAGTTTACATTGAGACTGCCAGTATTTTACAGAGATTAGCAGTATTTTTATATTTATATATATTTAATTATATTTAATTGCATTAAAAATTAATTCTTATTTATTGCAACTGTGTATGTCAATGTTTGTGTACATAGATTTTTAGTGTCCTTTACTAATTGTATATAAGTAAAATAAACATACTTTTATGTCTGTAACCAGTAGACTGTAAACTATAGTTTTCATAAAAATGAGTACTTTCAAGCTTATCAACACTCTTGCTAATTTTATACTTTAAACCACTGCCATAAAGCCTGTTATAATTTACCTGTGTATCTAGAATCTGCTGTTTTGTCAATGTGCACTTGGTCTGCACAATTTTCTTTTCATAACAGCCTCATGAAATGACATTAGGTCCATTCTTGTTTTTTTTTTTATGTTGCACATTAATGTCACTGATTGCTGTTTTGTGAATCAATCACCATGCTGTGCCTTTGGAAGAGAGTTGTTATCTGAATGTACATCTTCATTCTCCTGTTGGTCAGTGGATACAGTTTATTAGTTTGCATCATGAAGGGATGAGGTTGACTTGTGTACTTACAAGATGTAAGCACACAAGTAGCAGGCTACTACTAATATTTGCACTAATCAGGGCACTATCTGCCCCTTCTTTGCTAGTCTGCTATGTGACCTCACACCTTTTCCCACTGTGCTTTTCCAGGTTGTCTCTAAATTGCCTCCTACCTTCGGAGTCTACAACATGGTATTTATTGCAACTGCTATAAAATAAACATAAAATGGGGGGCCTCGGTAGCCTAGTTGGGAAAACCACCCGACTAGACTACCGACGTTCGGACAACCCGTGTTCGATTCCCGCTGGGAGCAGTGTGAATTGTACTCGTGGTTGGAAATTTTTAAAAAAAAATTACCCCCACGGTCGACCCAGCCGTTGGCAGAAATGGGTACCAGGGTATTATCCTGGGAAGGTGAGGAATGTCGCTTCGCATCTGAGTTTCGATGCTTGAGACGACACTATACAGAAATATCCGAACATTTCTGAATAGGCGGCCGAGCACATATGGGTGGAAACTCGCGTGCTAAGACGCCGGTTCATGTCTCGTACTTTACCTTTTACCTTTAAACATAAAATGGTATGGAGCAGCTAAACTAATAGAAAGACAAACAACAACATTTCAACAAAAGCCTTCATCAGATAACAAACTACACAAATTAAAACATATAAATCCAAGCCAGAGAACACAACACAGACTGCAATTGTAATTACTGCTGGATATCTTTTGAGCTCATTACCTCTCTGGCTGTAGCATCTCTTTGTTATCACTGTGTGCATTTCCCTTGGTTGGACCATAGCAGAGGCATGTTCTTCATGAATTGTGCTTGTCATTAAAAATAAAACTTCAGTTCGTCTTATGTTGATAGCTTGAATAACAGCATTTGTATACCATGATTGTGTGTTTTCTTTAACAGGCATTATTAGCTAACATGTCTGCCATGTACGCCATCTATCATGGACCAAAGGGTTTGAAGCACATTGCTAGGAAGATCCACCACAGTACTTTGATACTTGCTGAAGGTGAATTAACATCTAGAGATCAGTTTGATTAGATCAAATATGTAACACATTTTATTCACTTTATTAAATTTGAAAATAACATTTTAAAAATAGTGGAACAATATTAAAACGGGTAAATGACTTTAAATATCTGGGAACAATGTTAACCTCAGATGGTAGATGTATGACAGAGGTGAGATGCAGATTGGTTCAGACAAAAGCAGCTTTCCAAAAAATGAGGAAGATATTGTGGAAGATCCATTTTTGACAAGAAAAAGAGTTCTTAAATGTTATGTAGAGCCAGTCTTAACATATGGATGTGAATCATAGACAATAGGACAACAGACAAGAAAATCACTGGAGGCTGTAGAAATTTGGTTTTACAGAGGAATCTTGAGAATACCATGGAGAAGAGTAATGAAAACGTTCTGAAAGAGGCCAAAGCAAAGAGAGATCTAATTTCCAATATTAGGAAGAAATAATTATTTTTTGGCCATGTTATGAGAAGGGAACAGCTGGGATATATTGTAATAACTTAGAAAATTGAGGGAAGAAGAGATAGGGGGAAGCAAAGAGAAAAGATACCAGACAGCTTAAGAGAATGTCTTGGCAGAAGGTCAACAATAGAAATGATAAATAGCTGTTGAGATCGAAAGTTGTAGAGAGATATGATCACCAGGCATGGTACTTGATGATGAAATTGAAAATGTTTTGAATGATCAGCAAATATTGCTTGTTAGAGGTGATTCAGTGATTCTGAGAAATGTGAACAAGACTCTTGTCAAGTATGGTTAGAAGTCTGAGAGCACGGACCAGGAATAACTGTAATCAGTGAGCTACAGAATCCATCAGCTTTGATAGTGTGAACCATTTGTCCAGAGAGACTGGGCTCTTGTGGGCCTGCCTGTTAGTTTTTTGACTGATGTCAACCTGTTATAATGAATTTGTTTACATAAATGTTTTATCTATCATTTTTAATGCATTTGAAATAAGTTGTATTTTGTTAGAGCTCTTTTTTTTTTTTTTTTTAGTTGGCAAGCCTTGAAAAATGTCCCTATCTACTGTATTTATGTTTCCAAATAATTGAAGGATTGCTTTCTTAATATAGCCAATAGAATTGTTGGTTCAATGCATACTGTTGAAATGTATGTAATTCTTTATTGTTAATGTAGTTTGTTTCGAAGAAAAAAAATTTACAAATGGTGCCCATAACAAATTACTTTGTGTAAAATTATATTAGTGTTGTTGTAAAAATAAAAAAAATATTAAATGTTAGTAGAAATCATCATCATCATCATCATCGAGTGCCATCTCCTCAATGAAGGTTGGCTACCATGGAGCACCAATCTGCTGTGTCTCTTACTTTGATGGTGCAGGTTGTTGTAGGCTAACTTGTCCATCTTTTGATGCTACTCGTCCATGTTTGTCTTGGTCTGCCTATGCTTCTTTTGTTAGTAGAAAACAAACTGAAAATTAACCCCCAAAAAGAATAAAATAATTTATTTATACAAATCTTTGCTCCATTTTCATTGAGACAGAAAGACAAATGAGGAAGGAAAAAAGAGGAGGAATGCTCTATTTGATTTGAAACATTATGTTTACGCTCACCAATTAGCTAGTTTTCGCTAGATGAAAGATACAAATTTTAGCTATGCTTTTATTTTGTGTATGAAAAATCATCATCATCATGTACCGTACCAGTTGGCGTTGGCGATCATGTCCTTCCACAATCTTCTATCCACAGTGCATCGTATGAGTTCTGTTGTTGACTGTTTTCCATGCCATGACACCAAGCTACCCAGTATTTTCTCTCTTTGTCGTCCGCGATCTCTCTTTCCTTTTATTTTGGCAGTTGTAACCAAGTATTCCAACTTTCCTCTTCTCATGATGTGCCCCAAAAATGTTGATTGCTTCTTTCTGATGTTTTTTAAGAGCTCCCTTTTTGTGCTGGCCTCTTTGAGAACTTTCTCATTGGTCTTTTTAGCTGTCCTGGGAACTTTCAACATTCTTCTGAGAAATCCTATCTCTGTGGCCTCGAATCGTCTTGTATGAAAAATAGCATCAAAATAATTGTTTTTAAAAATGTTTTTTTTTTCCATGTACAAATGTTTATACTTTATTTGTGTTATCATTAGTGTACTAAGTCTTTAATTTTAATTAACTTAATTTGCCATATGCTGCTTTTATGATTCTCAGGTATCAGAAAAAGTGGACACAAACTAAACTCATCAGCTTTCTTTGACACTGTCAAATTTCAACCAAAGGCAGGTCAGGCAGTAATTAAGAAAAGAGCAGAAGAAAAGAAAATCAACCTAAATTATCACTCAGATGGACAAGTAAGTCTGAAATACTTTTCTGTTTTCTATTTGGTCATGAAAATATGGACAGCTAAGAAGAGTAATGAAAACGTTCTGAAAGAGGCCAAAGCAAAAAGAGAGCTAATATTCAATATTAGGAAGAAACAATCATAATTTTTTGGCCATGTAATGAGAAGGGAACAGCTGGAATATATTTTAACAATTTGAAAATTGAGGGATGAATAGATAGAGGGAAGCAAAGAGAAAAGATATCAGACAGTTTAAGAGAATGGCTTGGCAGAAGGTCAACAACAGAAATGATAAATAACTATTGAGATCGAAAGTTGTGGAGAGACATCATCACCTATGCTAGCAGGCTCGGTACTTGATGATAATGATGATGATTTGGTCATCATTAGTCACAACAATATAGTTGAATTATGATATTTTTCTAGTGATTTGTTGTAGATAGGCAGAGATTACACATAAATATAGATATTGGTATTCAGCACTTATTCCTGGTTCCAGTCAATGACCTACACACCTATGATATTTTTTTGACACAGCCACAAACAATCTCCTTTTACTCAAACCATACTTATTGTTCATAGAATGTATCAGGTTTTGGATAATCCTTTCATCCCAACTGTTTTCATTTATCCTGTTGTTATTATTAGGTTGATCTTTTGTTTGTCTTTCCACTTAGTATTGTCACCATTGATTTGATTTGGACATTCTTACACCAATATCATCATTGTCTTGTGTCATCTCAGCATTGAAGGTTAGCTACCATGAAATGTGATTGTTGCTCTATCAAAATGAGTCATTTTGCTCTATCTTTTGCCTTGATGGTACATACTGTCATATATTCCCCAGTCCACCTCTTGATGCTGTCAGTCCACTTTAGTCTTTGTCTACTTTTGCCTCATCTACCCTGTATTTTCCCTTCCAAGGTGACTTTCAGTAAGTTTTTGTTCTTCATTTTTTGCCCTTAAAATTTCATTTGTCTTGTTTTAATTATGTTTAATAGTTCTTTCTTTATTTTCAATTATTTTTTAAAATGTCATTGTTTCTCACAATTAAATGACTGAACTCATTTTGCTAAATTGCTAATAAGGCTTATGCTGAGACTCCAGTTGATCAAAGCTAAACATTTACTAGCTCAAACTGAAGCCAACAAGTGGTTAATGACTAATATCAGACTGACTGTATAACAATACATGAACATCAAGGAAGCTTGGGTAGCCTAGTCGGGAAAACCACCTGATTGGGCTACTGACGTTCGGACAACCCGAAAACCACCTGAATGGGCTACTGTCATTCGGACAGCCTGAAAACCACCTGATAGGGCTACCGTCCTTCAGACAACCCGTGTTCATTTCCCGTTGGAAGCAGTGTGAATTGTACTCATGATTAGGTGAAAAAAATACCCCTACAGTCAACCCAGCCACTGGCTGAAATGGGTACCAGGGTATTACTCTGGGAAGGTGAGGAATGCTGCCTCGTATCGTGAGTTTCGATGCTTGAAGTGACATTATCTAGAAGTCTCTAAACACTTCTGGAGAGGCGGCTGAGCACATATGAGTGAAAATTCATATGCCAAGATGCTGATTCAAGTCTCATACTTTATTTTTACCTTTACATGAACATCAAGTTAATAACACCAAAGAGCTGGATGGCACAAGATGAGAAGATTGGGCAAGTTATGACAGTGGAATTTACTGTCAAAAGATATTAACGGCATAACATTTGAAAAGTAAACCACATTATCATTCAGTTATCACAGTGGGCGGAGGATATAGTACACAGTTGTCTCTGATATTTTAGTTCATTTGTTCCTTTAAGTCTTTCCATGAAGATAAAATACATGTGCTCATTCTATTATACATTCAAAGTGGTTAGAAGAAGCTGTATCTTAAAAATTTATAACTTTTTTGTGGTTAAAAATTAATGTATTCTCCGAGACTCTCAAATTTATGAATTGTTTATCATTTTGTTATGAGCATATACTATTAAAACCGCATGCATACACAAATATTTACTTTAGCTGAAAATCTTACTTTTTTTAAATTCTGAAGTGTCACAAATTGAAACCACTTCCATAAAATATCATTCTCAAGAATGAGGGGAATATCTGCTAGACTCAGGACATCTTCATCTATACAAGTTGCAAAATTTCCTTTTTTTTTATAACTAAAATACCACTTTGGGATGAAAATAAACAGCTGTAAATAACCAGCACCAATAAAAGAATGTATATAGGAATTAGACAGTTATCATAAAATTTTGTGGGGAATGATGCGGTGGTGTTCACATATGAAGGTGGTGGTGAGGGACAATAAGTAAGAATTGGGAGTTTAGTGTCAGAGTTTGAGGCAGAATTGTTGCAGAAAGATAAAGAGATTATACAACTACTGCCTCAAGTAAGAGAATGGATACTAAGGCAGTGACTGTGACTCTGAAATGGTTAGCTGACACTCCAGTAAGAAGGGCTGTACTTGTAATGGTGTCAGATTATCAGTAAAAATGTTTGGCTGTGGTATAAGCTTAAAACTTCAGGAACTTGTGTGTTTTTATTGCCCTGTGTTCATGCAGGGGTTAATTGATAATGAAAGAGTGGGTGCCTGACTAGAAGCACAAACGATAGGTGCTTTGATAATGTATATTGAAGAGGCACTAGAAACTTGAGCTATATACAGGAAATTTTTAATGTAACACTGCACATTTAAAAAAGAATATTTGTAAGGAAGATTGAGACATATTTACAGCCAGTGCATCAGAAGTACTGTGTATACTTACCTTTCCTTGTCACCTAATTGTGACTAGCATCTATAGGTTTATCTTAAGCATAGGGGTGTAAAGGTAAAGTATGAGGCTAGAATCGGCGACTTAGCCTTCAAGTTTTCACCCATATGTGCTTGGCCGCCTATCCAGAAGCTTTCAGAGACTTCTGGATAGTGTCACTTCAAGCATCGAAACTCACAGTGCGAGGTGGCATTCCTCATCTTCCCAGAGTACTACCCTGGTATCCATTTCTGCCAGCGGCTGGGTCGACTGCATGGATATTTTTTTTCCAACAAGTACAATTCACACTGCTTCCAGCAGGAGTTGAACACAAGTTGTCCACACACCGGTAGCCCAGTTGGGTGGTTTTCCCAACTAGGTTATTGAAGCCCCCTGTGTCAGTTCTTCAAAATAATCAAACATTGGTTTTTAATTATGATGTTATTCTACCAAGAATTTTAAATCTCCAGTATGTGAATGTTCAACCACTTTTTTGTTCAATTATTTTGCAGCATTATTACACTGTAGGAGCCGTGGTGACTGAATGATTAGAGTTCACTTCCTAATCCAAAGGGTCTGGGTTCGATCCCAAAAAGTGACATATTTTTTATCAACAAGGCTTCGAGGTACACCCAGTCTCTAAAAATGAGTACCTGAGATTTAAATTTTGCACAGCATATAGATCCTACATTACATCATTTTATTTTTCAATATCACTTGTTCATTGTGTTTTACACCTTGTTGATTCTCTTCTATTTGTAGGTATCTATAGCTCTTGATGAAACTGTATCTCAGGGTGACTTAGCAGACCTGCTAACTATCATTGGATGCCCAATGTCTGCAGTAAGTAATGACCAATATTTTCTTTATGAAAACTAGTGTGATGTGTCCTCTGTGTTTTAATTAGTATATTTAATTAAAGTACACTGTCAAACCTGAATAAATCTAACGCTATGAGGGCTTTATTGTTTGATTTAACTAATGTTGGGCTCAACAGATGCTTGTTAGGCTCAACAGATGCTCGTTTGGCTCAACAGATGCTTGTTTGGCTCAACAGATGCTTGTTTAGCTCAACAGATGTTTGTTCGGTTCAACAGATGTTTGGTTCAACAAATTTGTGTTTGGTTCACTGGATATTTATTTGGCTCAACAGATGTTTGTTTGGCTGACTCAACAAATGGTTGTTTGGTTCAACAGATGTTTGTTTGACTCAAAATAATGTTTGTTTGGCTCAATGGATGTTTGTTTGGCTCAACAAAAACTTCATGCCTGTATGAGGATCAGCTAACCAACCAATGTTGACCAAGTCTTGACTCCACTTCCATGTTGTATTAGTCCAGTCAAGAGATGAAAGATCAACAAGGGAAGATGAGCCAGTTTAAAAAAAAACATGCCATGACAAAAAGGCGAAGTTATTATAACTTTGTAAATTGTGACACAACAAATACAGTTCAGAATAAGATTGAGGAATTTTAAGAACAAATCAGGCAAGAACTTATTTACCAGTCTGAGAAGTATATATTATTTAAGTCTGAGAAGAAATTTAATTTGCTTTGACCATACTTCTTGAATGTTGCATCTAATATAGTCTGCCAGGTGATAAAAGTAATTCTCTTGAGGCAAATGTAGAACAACATTTTGGGTTGTCTTGATCTTTACCATGTCACTAGACGTTGCATAGGATTTGTATATTGTTTTTTGCCATCCTTCTCTATTCTTGGCAAGATATTCAATCTTATCCAATGAGTCTATGCCTCCAGGCTTTTTTTCTCTTATGTGTTATTTTTAGTTTCTCTCTAGGTCTTCCTCTTTTTCTGTATACTGTTTCCCATAGAAAAGCCTATTTTGTCTTTTCTTAATGCCTCCAACATATATCCATTTATCTTCCTAATAGTAGGTAATAACTTTATACTGCTACGCCATTTCTCTTATCTCTATATTAGTCTTGAATGTATTCTATTGTACTCATTTTGTTTTTAGGTACACTTGTCTTCACAAGTGTGTATTTTTCTCTCAATCTCTTTTCTTGTTTTCTAGCTTTCACGTGTGTAGTTAAGGGTTGATAATACATTTGATTTGAATATTCTAAGTTTAGTTTTCTTGCTTAGTATTTTTTATTTCCATATTTTGTCCAGGTAAAAGTAGCTTTTGGCTGCTTTTTAGATATTGTCAACAGAGGAAATAAAAGGATGAATATAATCTGAAGACCCCCTTATAAGTGAATTAGCAAAATTTTTTTTTTTAAACATTATTCTAAAAATTTAAAGTTAAAATGACTTTCTGCAAACAAAATAAGTCATAGATTTTTATATCATTTATAATGGAATTGTCATGGTTTGTCTATCGTCATGAGGCATACTTGTGGAAAGTTGAGATTTTTTTTTTTTTTTTTTTTTTTTTTTTTTTTTTTTTTAAATCTGTTTTCGTTCCTTGTTTTTCTAACAATGTAGTACCATTTGTCAAAAGTTGACATTTTTCATATGCTAAATTATTCTATTTCTGACTTTCAATAGACACAGTCTTTCTATTAAATTACTTGCTAAGCAATGGCAAATTACTGAGCATATCAACAAACTTTTTTTTACAGATGATCTATAATTATTAAAAAAAGGGGCTGATTCTAGAGAAAACTGACTTAGTGAATTTAAATAAAGAAAACACATTTTGGATCAAAAACAATAATGGTTTTGAAGAAATGATGATGAAAGGTGTAGCTTCTGTGAAGCTGAGAAGGGGAAGACCTAGAAGACTGAGACCAAAGAAACAAAATGTAAAACATGAAATTGTGTGTGAAATATCTTTATGAAATGACAAAACAAAAATGTTTTGACCAGAGGTCAAAATTGATAGAAGACAGCAATAGCTCCATAGAGATTACACTGACTGATGCAAGTAGCACAGCTTGATAAAGAGAAACATTCAAGCTGACAATCTAAAGAAAATCATCCCCCTCTGAACAGATGACCTGACCATGATAATTAAAACACCAGTGCGCAAGTTCACAGTTCAAAAGGACATAACTATCTCATTTGTAACCTTGATAGTTCTGTTTACTAATTATCTTCTAGTTTATTTGCATCTTCGTATTTTATAAATAAATATTTATTATTATTCTTGCAGTGTGAATACCATTTCAGTGAAGCATTGATCTTGTTCTTTGTATATTTATTTACTCCCATAAACCTTATTTCCCTTTACATGGACAGGCTGACTTGGCTCAAGAAATCGGTGAAGAACCAGCTGGTAGTCTAGAAAATGGAAGTCTTGCCCGCACCACGCGCTATCTCTTACATCCAGTGTTTAATAGGTACTGCATAATACATTTATCTCGTTAGAGAAAGTCACCAAAGAAAATAATTACATTAACCTCAGAAAAAAAGCATTGTGTTTGACTGCTCATCAAATCAACTCTAAGCTATGAAAAGAATAGTGTTTATTTTATTTGTGTTGTTCTTGAAGACTTTATTTTATTGTTTGATCCATTTCTTTTGTGTATAATCAATAATTTATGAATTATTTCAGTCACCATTCAGAAACAAGAATTGTTCGCTATATGAAACTGCTGGAGAATAAAGACTTGTCATTGGTCCATTCTATGATTTCCTTAGGCTCCTGTACAATGAAGCTGAACAGTACAACTGAGATGATGGTAAGCTTATTTTGTGTTCATTAATTTGTAATGACCCATAGTTAAAAATATATGAATCTGTGAAATATTTAAAGGCTTGTCACCTTTATGGATTTGTGTTGATATACTATTCTACACATGCAAAAGCCCACAGCAATTAAAGTGCTATCATATTAGTTTATAAGGCTCCTATTGTGGAACCTTATAAACTAATAGTCGCCTCTTACGACCATCCAGGCATGTCGTAAGAGGCGACTAAGGAGGTTGATCGATGGCTTGACAAGCTGTCATTGTAAAAAGTATTGTTATGGAAACAGCGCCATATATTTTAGATTAGTGATCTCTGCAAAATGTGCCATTTTGGTACGCAAGGTTTTTGTTTTTGAAATTGTGGTTCTGCCCTATGTGCCGTCTTTGGCTCGAAAGGACAATAGATAGAGATAGATAGATATTGTGGAAACATGGATAGAGAAGAGAGAAATACTAAAGTTTAAATGTTGGCATCAATTACTGATGCTGCAGTTCAGCAATTGCAGGAATTTCATATATATGTTGAAATGCAAATCTAAACTGTAACCAATATTTTTCTCATTATTTTTCAACATTTTTGTGTGTGAATATTTTAAAAATAATTACAGTTAACAAAAATCCTTTTTGTTTCTCATACAATCTTGACAGGCATGTTCATGGCCTGAGTTTGCTTCCCTCCATCCGTTTGTACCAAGAGAGCAGGCGGCAGGCTACCACAGATTGCTGGATGAGTTAGAACGAGACCTGTGTGAGATCACAGGTTATGACCGCATTTCATTCCAGCCTAACAGGTAACCATGACTGGGTTATTTCAATGGCATATATATATATATATATATATATATATTTTTAAAGAAACATGAAAATATGTTGGTACAAAGACAATAGGTATAAATATGTGTGTGTTGTCTGTGCCACAACATAAGGCCTGTCCTTTAAGCTCTATATCATTTTGGGTCATTTTTTACCACTGTAAAGTTGTAACTGTTTGGTTGTTTGTTTTTTTCCCATGCTTGCATGTGTTGGCGTAGCATGTCACAAAATCACGTGTGGTCTGACCAAGAACATTTTTCGGGGAATGATAAAAAGTAAAAGATGGAGAGGCTAACTAAGGAGATAATAACAGTCTGAATAGAACAGACATTTGAACAAGTTCAGAAACTGCAAAACAGCAGGGAAGAATGGAGAAAGATCATGAAGACCTCATGCATGGCTTCAAAGACTCAGGAAACAGAAAAGATGCATACAGAATCTGTGGCAGTTTTTACCTTCACTTCTAATAACTTACCATTTCATGTTTCTACTTTATACACTAATAGAGAAAAATGAATAACTGAAAGATAGGGGGGGGGGGGGGGGGGCACCGTGAACTTACGGTCAATATAGTGGATAGGCTGCAGGAACTATTAAAGGCTATGTTTGAAAAGTGTTCCTTGTTGCAGTTTCCTAATGTTCCAAGTTTGCCTTGTTGCAGGAGCTACTGAGTTAAGTGCTCTGTGCACACTGTGAGCTGTGCGTTTCATCTGTTTTGGTCGTGTTTCGATATTCCATGATATTGTATGGCAGGGAACAGTTGGCTGTGTTCACTTTCTGTGCAGTTTCGCCTTATGTCTTTTGGTGTGTGCTGAGACTGCTATGATGGGGACTACAGCTACCTTTCTTTGTTTGGGAGATGTGTTAGTAATTCGGATGATTCCACTGGCACGTGCAGTTGAGCAATTATGGATTTTAATTCGTTTGCAGTGATACCGAGGCCTTCCATAAATGTTGCATGGTGTCAAATCTGATCTGTCCTGGGAGATGCCATCAGATCTGACTTATGTCAAATTGAGTAACAAATAGGGTGTATAATCTGTTTCTTCTCTCAAATGACTGGGTCATTTAATGCCAAATAAGGATGAATGAATTCCAGAATAAATTATATAGGGATAGCCATAGAAAAGTGTACCAATCAAAGACATCTGTAAAAATAATCTGGAAGGTGCATAATAATGACAAATGGTTTGAAAGAGCTTGTCAGAGACGTATTCCATTCATAAAAAAAAAAAACTGAGAGCAAATTTCATCCTATTCTGCTGCTGTTTGCGCGACAATTATTCATCTTTATCATCCACCTTAAAGAGTTGTTTAAAAATTTTTTTAAAAAGTAGTAAAGTACCCCCGTCATGCCAAGCGGTGTATAGGGAATATGGTGTTAGTGACCATAAATTTTACAGACCTTCGGCACATGTTTTTTGGGGTAATGTAGTCGGTATTATGCCCGTGCCGCTTCATTTTCCCTGAAAAAAAATCCGGTACCCATTAAAGGCTGGGTGAACCCGGAAGCCGTCGAATGGGATCGAACCCTACCCCTTGTCCTTTGTAGTCCATTTCACTAACCACTGAGCTACCGCGGCTCCCAAAGGGTTGTATGTGGGCATAATTTCTTTGTTTACAGCAAGCAGCAATATTTGCCCTTTTTGGCCTGACACATTTCACCTCACTGGGACATTTCAGGATACTGGAATGCCTTCTATCTTTGGCCCCTACTTCCTTGACTAGACTTGTTAGTTTCTTTACTTACCACAGTGAAGTAGGTTCTTGATTAGTTGTGGATCATTGGTACTTAGCAATATTTGGCCTGACACATTTCACCTCACTGTGATATTTCAGGATACTGGAATGCCTTCTATCTTTGGCCCCTACTTCCTTGACTAGACTTGTTAGTTTCTTTACTTACCACAGTGAAGTAGGTTCTTGATTAGTTGTGGATCATTGGTCCTGATGTAAGCAGAGTAAGCCATTAGTCACTGAGCACTTTCAGCCCATGTGCTATGTACAGTGTCTAGCGGCTTGATCTTATAAACCCAGTTTGAGAACTAGTACAACAAAATTCCAATAATTTAGTCTTTAGAATGGAATGACGTCACTACAGGTGGGACATTCTCATATATGCTCAGCTCCCGTTCCAGCAACCGATAAAGTGTTCATCCTGATCATTCACACTGTTCTAGTGACTAGAACATGTTGTGTTCTGAAATAAAATTGTGCACAGTTCATGATTCACACTTCTAGGTCGCTGAAACAGCCTGTCACGATGATGATGATGACTTTTATGTGCCTCACACCAAATCTATGTAGACTTCGTGATCAATGAGAGTACGTACCCCAAGAATCACGTCCCAACAAATTCAGTCTGGCCTCCAATTCAGCGAAACACTCAATCCAGCTGCTGTCCAGCTGGTGGCAAATTTGAAGTGGAAAGCAGATCACACATCCAGGGTAAAGCTGGGGCCTGGTACCATTCCACTTAAATTAATGGTCAGTTGCCTGCAGGACTTCCTGCACGCAGGCACCACAACCAAGTTGACTTTGTGGTAAAGAGAATGCAACCAGACTACCACTATTTCTGTAAATGAAAATCCAGGCCAGAAAAATCCATTTGAAAACACACTGCATCAAAAACGCCACCACTCCAAAAGTTGATTTTTTAGTTTGTTAACTTTCACCTCTGGCGAAGTCCCTAGACCCTAGGAACTGAATTTTATGTGTTAATCTGTTTTTCCTCGACAGCCGTGTGCACAGAGGTCCTTTGCCACACAGGCAGATAGCTGTGTCTTCGGAGATACTCATATTTTTTTCCATAGATGAGTAATTTACGTTTCATGCCGGGCCTTGCTTCTGAGACCAGAGGTGATTGCCGCAAAGAGAAATCACAAATAAAAATCTCAACTGGTGCAGCTGGGATTTGAACTCACAACTTCTCTGTCTCGAGACTGGTGTCTTGCCTCAAAACCAACCAGCCCCCCAAAACCTGATTTGATTAATAGTTTGATTTTAAGCTAATACAAAACAAGAAGCAAAAACTCAAGGCATATTTCTTCTTTCGTAGATCTTTTAGTATGTAATTTATAGATATTTTGCCCATTTTATAAATAATTATAGTTACATACATGAAAGACTACAGAACAATAGTACTTTAGATTGTAGCATCTAGTTGGCTGAGTTCATTTTGTGTTGGTATAAGTGATTCTCAGTTTGAAAAAATTCCACCATTTCTGGGGATCGAACTCTGACCCTTCTGATCAGGTAGCAAGCACACTAACCACTAGCCACTGAGGCTCCTTTTACTTTGTAAGTAGTTGTTGGTAAGAGTTTATCTATACCATTTATTTTTTTGGTAAGAGTTTATGTCAAAGCTGTCTACAATTTGTTAATCTGTCCAATCTCTCAACTCTAAGGTGAGAGTTTATGTCAAAGTTGTCTACTATTTGCCAATCTGTCCAATCTGTCAACCCTAAGGTAAGACTTTATGTCAAAGCTGTCTACTATTCGTCAATTTGTCCAATCTAAGGTAAGAGTTTATGTCAAAGCTGTCAACAATTTGTTAATCTGCCCAAATCTGTCAACTCTAATGTAAGTGTTTATGTCAAACTTTACTACTATTTGTCAATCTGTCAACTTTAAGATAAGAGTCTAAGTCCTTGCTGCCTGATATTCAATAGGTCTATATCAAAGGGAAGAGGAGGTTGCTTGTTATTCTTAGTGGTATTTCTGAGAATTATGGTGTTGATGTTCATATTTTTCAATGAGCATTCATTTGTGATGTGCACAGTATCATACCAGACCACCTAGCTTTCCTGGAGAAAACCTCTATTTGTGATGTGCACAGTATCATACCAGGTCACCTAGCTTTCCTGGAGAAAACCTCTATTTGTGATGTGCACAGTATCATACCAGGCCACCTAGCTTTCCTGGAGAAAACCTCTATTTGTGATGTGCACAGTATCATACCAGGCCACCTAGCTTTCCTGGAGAAAACCTCTATTTGTGATGTGCACAGTATCATACCAGGCCACCTAGCTTTCCTGGAGAAAACCTCTATTTGTGATGTGCACAGTATCATACCAGGCCACCTAGCTTTCCTGGAGAAAACCTCTATTTGTGATGTGCACAGTATCATACCAGGCCACCTAGCTTTCCTGGAGAAAACCTCTATTTCTTATGTGCACAGTATCATACCAGGCCACCTAGCTTTCCTGGAGAAAACCTCTATTTGTGATGTGCACAGTATCATACCAGGCCACCTAGCTTTCCTGCAGAAAACCTCTATTTGTGATGTGCACAGTATCATACCAGGCCACCTAGCTTTCCTGCAGAAAACCTCTGGTACCATTTTTAAAAATGAGGAAGTTTCAAAGCTGTGTCTGTACAGAAAAATATTGCTACATTTTTAGGAATTGAAACTAGATTCTCATAATCAGGAAATGAGTGCACTAACAACTTTGCCATCACAGCTTCTGCAGCATATGTGCCTAAGCATATTTCTGTTTGTCTTTTGTCCATTTGAGCCAAAGTTAGCACATATGGCAGAAATTCTAGACTTTCCACTTCAAACGATATTTGCTATAGAGTGTTACACCTTGAATTTTATATCGCCACATGTCCCTGTATTAGGTTAGCCCCTCAACCTTGTAAGTATATATCTATCAATCTATCGACCACTAGAGCCGTGACCGGCCCATAGGATATAGACTCACATACTCTCCCTGTTTTGAAATTTCCTTTCTAGCAGTCTCAGTCCTTGCAAAGATCCTTTATCAAATCTCGCCATTTGTCTCTATCTGTGCAATCTTTTCTTTTATCTTGCTATCTTTTCTTCTCTGATCAATGTTCTTCTGGGTCGGCCTCTTATATGTAGTAAGAGTTTATTTCCAAGATGTCTTTTACTGGGTAAAATATGTCTTTCATTTTCTTTTGTTGATTGTTGGTATGTGACCAAATGTTGATTAAATTAACATGTTTTGCCCAATAATCTTGTTTCACATTGTCCTGAACTGTTTGTGTGTTACAGTGGTGCCCAAGGAGAGTATGCTGGACTTATGGCCATCTTGGCCTACCTCAAGTCAATTGGTCAGTCCCAGAGAAAGGTATTAACTCATAATTAGTTTATTCTTCTGTTTACACTTTTTGGCATGTCAGTGAATATATTTGAAACAAATCATTTTATTTTTCCTTCATTTGCACATTTGTGGACTGCTTTACATAGTATTTTACATTTTGTTGTTCAGCACATCAGTTAACTGGGTGTCCGGTTAGCGCAATCGATAGGCGGTTGGCTTACCACGGCAACAGCCGGGGTTCGTACCCTGGCGAGGACACCTGGGTTTTACTAATTCCCTAAAAATTAGTGGGAGCCGCGATAGCTCAGTGGTTAGTGAACTGGACTACTACGGACAAGAGGTAGGGTTCGATCCCAACCGACGGCTCCGGGTTCACCCAGCCTTAAATGGGTACCGGATTTTTTCTGGGAAAGTAAAGCAGCACGGGCGTAATACCGACCACATTACCCCAAAAATCATGTGCTGAAGGTCTGTAAAATATAGGGTCACTAACACCATATTTCCCTATACGCCGCCACTTGGCGTGACGGGGGTACTTTACTTTTTTTTTTTTACATCAGTTAACTATTAGCTCCATTGAGTTTGCTGTGAGATAGTACTTATGATTTTAAAAAAGTACAGTAAATAAAACTGATATCTTATAACATGTACTTATATGAAAACAAGGTGTTAGGCAAGGTTGTGTGCCTAACTACTAGATTTGTTTAATATGTATAGTGAGATTATTTTAAGATCCATAAGGGACATGCATGGAATAACAATTGGAGGTCATAATATAAATAATCTAAGGTATACTGATGATACAGTCTTAATCGCTAAGAGTGAAAATGAGTTACAAGAATTGTTAGACATTATAGTGAAAGAAAGCAAAAATAAAGGACTCAGCCTTAAAAGCAGAAAAGACAGAAGTAATGGTAACAACAAAGAAAAAGACATCACCTCAGTGCAAAATAAAGACAAGTGGAACAATATTAAAGCAGATAAATGAATTTAAATATTTGGGAATTTTGTTAACCTCAGATGGTAGATGTACAAAAGAGGTGAGATTGCTAAGGCAAAAGCAGCTTTCCAAAAAATGAGGAGATACTATGCAATCCATTTTTGACAATCGAAACAAGAAAGAGTTCATAAATGTTATGTAGAGTCAGTCTGAACATATGGATGTGAATCATGGACAATAGGACAACAAACAAGAAAATCATTGGAGTCTATAGAAATGTGGTTTTACAGAAGAATATTGAGAATACCATGGACAGCTAAGAAGAGTAATGAAAATGTTTTGAGAGAGGTCAAAGCAAAAAGAGAGCTAATTTCCAATATTAGGAAGAAACAATCATTTTTTGGCCATGTAATGAGAAGAGAACAACTGTAATATATTGTAACAACTGGGAAAATTGAGGGACGAAGAGAGAGAGGGAAGCAAAGAGAAAAAATACGAGACAGCTTAAGAGAATGGCTTGGCAGAAGGTCAACAACAGAAATGATAAATAACTGTCGAGATCAAAAATTGTGGAGAGACATGATCACCTACTCCAGCAGGCCCGGTACTTGATGATGATGATGATAATATGATTGATCTAAAAGTGGGTTTTGTTTTAAAAATACATTGGGACAATACATGTTAACATTAGATATATTTTTATCACTGTCCTAAAACTATAATCAGAGCATCATTTTTATAGGGAATAATAGAACAAAGAAGTATGTGTTAGCACTCGGAAAAATTGACAGACAAACAACAATAGAAAAAATGAAGAACATTCCTATATAATAGTTCCCCATATAATAATATTTATGTATTATTATTTGTACCCATAATTTTTATACTTAGTCTTATTTATTTCCTGCTATATTCTCTTCTAGCGATATGTTTTAACTGAACGAATAAAGTGTTACCAAGTATCCTTGTCTGACCTGCTTATTTTCAGCTGGCTTTCTCCTTAGCACATTTTTATCTCTGCTGTGTATTGCAAATAACATTTTGTTCATTAATTTTTTTTCCATGTGCATTGTTTATTTCATGCTTTTTAAATATGTATTTTCTTAATTGTAGAAAGTGTGCAATGAAAGACCTTTTAAATAACTTTGTTTCCTTGAAATTGTATTATTTTTAGTGAATTAATATAACTGTTGTTATTATATATTATAATGTGTAATCATTGCACTGTTGTTATGACAGGTATGTCTCATACCAATTTCTGCCCATGGTACCAACCCTGCAAGTGCACAAATGGCAGGCATGAAAATTCAGCCAATCAATGTTGACCGCACTGGAGCCATAGATTTAAAGCATATGAAGGAAAATGTGAGTATTATTTTGTAGTTACCAGTTTTACAATACTAGACATATTCTCTATCTGTCTATTGTCCTTTTGAGCTGAAGACGGCACATAGGGCAGAATCACAATCTCATAAACAGAAACCTTGTGTGCCAAAATGGCACATATTGCAGAGATCACTGCTCTGTTTCCATAACAATACTTTTTACCATGACAGCTTGTCAAGCCATCGATCAACCTCCTTAGTCGCCTCTTACGGCTTGTTTGGAAGGTCACAGTGTCACTATTCCTTGCTCATAATGAGGCCCTGGTAACACAAAGGAATCTGTGTGGTTTCTTCTTGGCTTTACCCTCACACACAACCTCCTGTTAGACATATTCATCATCATCATCAAGTATTGGGCCTGCTGGCGTAGGTGATCATGTCTCTCCACAACTTTCGATCTCGGCAGCTATTTATCATTTCTGTTGTTGACCTTCTGCCAAGCCATTCTCTTAAGCTGTCTGTTATTTTTTCTCTTTGCTTCCCTCTATCTCTTTGTCCCTCAATTTTTCCAGTTGTTACAATATATTCCAGTTGTTCTCTTCTCATTACATGGCCAAAAAATGATTGTTTCTTCCTAATATTGGAAATTAGCTCTCTTTTTGCTTTGACCTCTCTCAAAACATCTTCATTGTACTCCCATGGTACTCTCAACATTCTTCTGTAAAACCAGATTTCTACAGACTCCAGAGATTTTCTTATATGTTGTCCTATTGTCCATGATTCGCATCCATATGTTAAGACTGGCTCTACGTAACATTTAAGAACTCTTTTTCTTGTTTCTATTGTCAAAAATGGATTGCATAGTATCTTCCTCATTTTTTGGAAAGCTGCTTTTGCCTGAGCCATTCTGCATCTCACCTCTTTTGTACATCTTCCATCTGAGGTTAACAAAGTTCCCAAATATTTTTAAATTCAGTTAGACATATTAGAAACTACAAAATATTAAACAGAGTGTGATATAACAGCACCTGGACCGATAATATATGTTAGTGACTGAGGGATGCAGTGAGAAGCCATCAGTTGCATATTGGCTCTTGAACACACATGCAACATTAGTTGCATTTTCCCTAAATCTGCTTCTACTTTTCTAGTCTCATTCACATCGAGGAAAGAAATAGTTTACAGTCTTTAACCTTTCTGTTAGCATTTTCTGCTGTTATTTCTCCTAGTCTTTCTAACATTCCATTCATTATCATCATATGCCATACCAGTTGGCATAGGCGATCATGTCCTTCCACAATATTCTATCCGCAGTGCATCATATCAGTTCTGTTGTTGACTGTTTTCCATGCCATGACACCAAGCTATGCAGTATTTTCTCTCTTTGTCGTCCGCGATAACATTCCATTAGTTTATCATTTTTGGTTTTAAGATTTTGAGGAATTTTAGTTTTAAAAATATTGTTTTTTACTGTTTGAGATCATCATTGAGTAGTAAAAACAGAAATAAGTGTTTGACTTTGAAAAGGAAACTACGTATAGGGGGCAACTTACAAAACTTCTTATATTCACCCGTTAAGTGAGTATGCTTGTGTTGTGTTGCTAGTTTTCAGCATAGCTGCTATTTATTATATGCACCTTTTGGTCTGGCACATCTTTGGTAGGTGTAGGTGTTTTTTTTTTTTCCAGATATGGCCAATTCTTTAGGTAACTGTTAAGTATTCTTTACCATGCACAGAATACACACGGAACCTCCTGGTTTTCAGTTTTATCCAGGAGGACTAGACATCATATCTCACTACCCAGAGACCAGGGAAGGGTAAAGACATGAAGAAACCACGGATTCTATTTTCTTTTTTTTTATAGTACCCACACTTGTGAGAATTAAACCTAGGACCTTCTTGTTCCAGAGACTAACATCTTACCCCTAGGCCATCCATCCTCTCACAAAACTTCAACATATGTTTAAACAGTAAACCTAGTCCAGATATGTTTTCTGCTATATCTTGTATGTACTGCTTTTATCAGGTGAGAGGACAGCATATGAAATGATGAAATTTGAAGACATAAAATCACAGTAAACATTAACCATAAAAGAAAGTAAAGAGATAGAGAGTAAATTGTTGTCACAGAATATTCCCCAGCCTGACATTCTCCATTTCACCTTAAAATGAATATAGAATACAACTCACAGAATTGGTGAAGGTATTAACATAGTGGAGTTTATTTCTTCATTTTTGTACAGCAATATAATGTTAATAAACATTTTAAATATTTCCTAATGAGATTTCATTCTGAAGATTAATTTGTTTAATTTCCAGTTAGAAAAATACAAGAATGATGTGGCTTGCTCCATGATCACATACCCATCCACACATGGTGTTTTTGATGAGGACATCAGGTAAGGAATCTCTGTGATTATTTTTTTCTTTTTGTTTTGTTTCACAGGTTTTGTTGTTGTAAATGTGTTTTTTTATTCTCACTCTTTGCCGGTTCTAAGAAATCTATGTTTAGTTGTTTCATATCTGTATGGTTTTGTTTGTGCAAGGAACAAAATGTTAAATAATTGAAAAATATTGCACTTACACATGATGATGCTGAGTACAACAATGAATTTTTCCTCAAGCTTTTCATCTTGTATGTTGTGATTTGTGTGTGTGTGCGTGCATGTCTGTCTGTGTGTATGTCTGTCTGTGTGCATGTCTGTCTGTCTGTGTGTCTGCCTGCCTGCCTGACTGACTGACTTACTTATTTACTTACTTACTTACTTAGTAGCCTCCGTCAGTCATAGTTGACTATGGATTTTTCAGCGCCACTAGAAATGTTATTTTTTCCTTTCTTTTCTTTCGCCGCGTATTCTCTTTCTCTATGAATCTGTCTGCTTCTTCTTTGAGTTTAACCTTTAGAGTGTGTTTCCAGAGATTTCGGTCTGCAGCTATGTCTTCCCATGCTGCAGGGTTTATGTTACTTACTTACTTGTATGAATATGACCATGTTTGACAACATAGTGATGACAAGAATATATTTATCATTTGTTATCAGTTTACTAACATTTTAAATGTTTGAGTAATGGTTACAGTCAACCATATCATTTGGTAAACTCTAATTACTGATTTTTAGAACTGTCAAATAAATATTTATTTTATAACCTTCAAGCTACCCCAACTCATGCAAACTTGCAACTTCTAAAGACTGGCTTTGCTGTCAGTGAGTGAATTACTCACAGTACCTGATTAATAAAGAAGATGATAAGGATCAAACTGAAGGACATTAATTGTAGAGAAAACCCCATCATGCCGTGTAGCATAAAGGGACTATGGTTTTAATGCCCATATTGGAAAAATTGAGGGATGAAGAGATAGAGGTAACCAAAGAGAAAAGATAACTAGACAGCTTAAGAGAATGGCTTGGCAGAAGGTCAACAACAGAATTGATAAATAACTTTCAAGATTGAAAGATGTGGAGAGCCATGATCATGTACACCAGCAGGCACGGTACTTGATGATGATTGGAAAACTTGGAAGTCTAGAGGTAAGGTATCAACCGCTGGACAAGAAGATCCCTCGGTTCGAATCCCACCAGAGGTAGTGAGAATTTTTTACTTGGAATCTGTGGTTTCTTCTTGGCTTTACCCTCTCCTGGTCTCTGGGTAGTGGAATCTGATGTCTAGCCCTCTCAGAAAATGACCAAAAAAAAACAGGAGGTACTGTGTGTTCTCACACACATTAAAAACCCTTGGCAGGTAAAAGTCTAAAAGAGTAGGCCAAAAATGGCAGATGCTCTAGCCGAATTGTTAAACTAAAATCCACCCATGCATAAGTCTGATGTATGTGTCAGGCCGAAAGGCTCAGATATCATGGTTTAGCCATAAACTAATGACACATCCATGCCCACTCAACAGGTGAACGCTTAGCAGAAGTACCCAAAATTGTACCCATAATTCCTTTGCTGTCATTACAATCTTTGGGTAATGTGGCCAGCAGTGTGCCAGTGCCATCTTTCTTTCTCCAGAAAAATCCAGTACCCATCAAGCCCAACCTCTTGTCCCTAGTAGACCAGTTCACTAAAGTGAATGTAGAACATTTAATCTAATTATGGTTTTTTAGTCACCATTTGGTTTAATAATCAACACTTTAATAATCGACATTTTATAATCATCAATCAGATTACCAGTAGTCTCATTTGTTTTATTAATTAAAGAATGTTTCACATTTTGTAACACATCTTCTGTTATTAGAGAGATCTGTGATATGATTCATCATTTTGGTGGGCAAGTGTACCTTGATGGTGCTAACATGAATGCACAGGTAGGTATATGTTGAAAGGTTATTGACAAGATATCTTGTTTTTGTATGTAATCTTTTTTTTTTTATTAACTACTTGTTACTATATAAAGGAGAAAGAAATCTATCTATTGACCTTTCATGCCATAGCCGGCCCATAGGGCGTAGACCAAGATACACCCTCTCTTATCTGAATTTTTGTTTAGCAGTTTTCAATTCTTTTAAAGATATTTTATCAAATCTCGCCATTTGTCTCTGTTCTGTGCAAGCAGCTCTATCACATTGAGGGAGCCGATTCCTGCTGCTTTTGCCTCTCTCATCAATGTTCTTTTCAGTGTCTCTCTGGGTCTCCCTTTTTTCCTCTTACCTGTTGTTTCCCTCATGAGGGCTTGCTTTGCTATTTGGTTATTATCTCTTCTTATCACATGTCCAACATATGACCATCGTCATTTCTTTATTACTGAAGATATTAGTGGTTAATTAGCGATTTCTCTAATTTCCTCGTTTGTTTTGAATTCGTTCCATTCTATACCAAGCATTTTCCTTAGATATTTATTTTTGAATGCGTTCAACTTTGTTTCTATATATCTTGTTGTTTTCCAGCTTTCACACACATACGTAAGGGTTGATAGTACATTTGATTTGAATAGTCTAAGTTTTGTGTTTGTGCTGATTAGTTTTGATTTCCACAACTTTTCAAGTCTTCTGAAAGACATTGCTGCTTTAGCTATTCTGATTCTAATTTCTTTGCTTGTTTCCTTGTTTCCCCTTCTCGGTCAATGTGACTTCCAAGATAGATAAGTGATCGATCTCTTCCACTGGTTTGTTTTCCATGTATATTTTGTCATCTGTTGGAATTAAGCATTTCATGACTTGTCTTTTCTTGATTGATCTCAAGCCCAATTTTGCTGGCTATTGATGATAGTTCATTTGTGTTTTCCTGCATCGTTTTTATCTGACTGCTGACGAGAACTATGTCATCAGCAAAGTCGAGGTCCTCCAAATGGTCTCTTTGTATCCATTCGATGCCTTTATTACCAGTGCAGCATTTCTTCATTATGAAGTCCATAACAACTCCAAATAACAAGGGTGATAAAATACATCCTTGTTTAACCCCAGTTTCTATTGGGAAACATTCACTCAGTCCTTCCTCTGTTCGAACTGCACATGTGTAACCATCATACATGTCTTTAATAATATTTTTGATGGTAAGCCATATTGCTTCAGAATTTTCCATAAAAATCATAAGTCGATGAAGTTAAGTACAAAAGGTTTGTGCTTTACAATGTGTTCCTCCAATATGTCATAGAATAAAAATGTCTGAATCAGGTCTATGTTTCATTAACAAAATCATTTTTATGATAGCAGCTTGCTAAACCTCTGATAAACTGTTCTATACCAAGCCGGAGACAAATAATTCCTCCATCTTGGATACAACCGGAAACCAAATCAAGAAAGAAATAGAACCACTTATATTATGTGAGAAAGAAAGGGCCTCTACAAACTAATTATGTTTTTCATAAAAGGATATGTGCTACACTGAAAGAACTAATATATTTTACCCAAAGCCATGTATCCTCTTCATCACTCATTCTGTAAAGAATGTTAATCGTATTGTATGGCCATGCTATGTTATTTGTCTTTTTCTGCACATAGATATTTGACTTCATCACAACATCTTTGGGATTGTGTTAGTTTTCACCAGATTCCTACTATTTTGGTCAGGCTAGTTAACCTTGTTATTGTACAAATCATGTAAAATAATTACAAATGTGCAATGAAAATGTTCTGAAAGAGGCCAAAGCAAGAAGAGATCTAATATCCAATATTAGGAAGAAACAATCATCATTTTTTTGCCATGTAATGAGAAGGGGACAGCTGGAGTATATTGTTACAATGGGGAAAATTGAGGGATGAAAAGATAGAGGGAAGCAAAGAGAAAAGATACCAGACAGCTTAAGAGAATTAGCAGAAGGTCAGCAACAGAAATGATTAATAATTGTGGAGATCGAAAGTAGTGGAGAGACATGATCACCTACACCAGAAGGCATGGTACTTGATAATGATGATGAGTTAACCTGTAGGAGAGTGGGTGGCTGAATCAATATCTTGTTGGGTTTTAAACCAGGAGAATGTAGGTTTAAATCCCAGTAATGTCAAAAGTTTTTTCTATCAAGGGGGTGAAATAAAACCTCAGACCCAAACACCTAGCGACAACTGCATTGGACAAGAAGCCCTTATTCTCCAGTCCTAGAAGTCCCTGGCAGACCCCAATAATGGGAAAATGCTGTAATGATAATTTTAGTTAGCCTGTATCTTGGACCACCCCAAAGAGACGCATATGGTCTTGATCAACCTTAGTTAGCTAATGCATGCAATAATTTATGGCTTAGAGACTACTAATATTTAATACATTCATTTCTCATGGTTTGCTGGCTTCAAAAAGTATATAAAGCAGGAACATTAGTTCTGCTAAAGGGAATGTACCACAATCACTTAATCCCTGTACATGTAGAGTCTGAATAAATGTTGAATTTTTCCAGGGTTTTAATGCTTTAAAATATGAAGATTTTTGGGATGTTCTTAGACCTAGGATGTTGTTAGGTTTTTTTCAGTTGAAATGTTGGTTCTTTGTTTAATAGCAAATGATAGGAGGAAGAGGAATGTTTACAGCACTCGGTTCTTTGTTTAATAGCAAATGATAGGAGGAAGAGGAATGTTTACAGCACTCAGGGAAAAAATGACAATGAATCTTATATAGTCCGAAGCAGGATCAGACCCTTACTCCTTAGCACAGCGCCTTGCCACAAGAAGCCACTTTGTTTAATATCTTGGTTGCCAAGCTGAAACATCCTAGTTGTCTTTTTATTAACTCCTATTTGTGTGTAAGAAAGTAACAAAACCATTACCCCCAAAGTAGGTATCAATTAAACATCTCTCAAGCTGTCAGACACTGAAAGTCTTCGGAAGGCTGATGCTCCTGCCAGTTCCTTCTGATGCTAGTGCCACGTAAGACCTTGTGAGACATTTGCAAATAATATGTTAGCTTCACTATTTGTTACAGTGAAAAAAATGATGAAAGTTTGTTGTTGTTAGGATCATCATCACTGGACGAGTCCCTAAGTGCTCTGATCTTCCCCCAGAGAGTCTTGAGAAAATCCTGGGGGAACCTTGAACCGTGTGTACAAACTCCATAGCATGACCTGGGACCCACAGTGCGGGTAGGTTTTTGCTGACAATTTTGCCTGGACAGCAGCCAATTTAAGACCTTCTCTTTTTGATTTTGATAGCCAAGGATTCTTTGATGTGCATGACTACATGTGGAACCTCCTGTATAGTACCGTTACCCGAGAGAGCTTGACATCGGACCTCACTCCCCAAAAGATCAGGGGAGAGTAACACCACAAAGAAACCACAGATTCATATTTTTTTTACACCTGTATCCCTGGGAAAAAACATGTCTTCCGAGCATAAAGGCGACTAAGGAGGTTGATCGATGGCTTGACAAGCTGTCATTGTAAAAAGTATTGTTACGGAAACAGAGCCATAGATTTTAGAAGCAGTGATCTCTGCAATATGTGTCATTTTGGCATGCAAGGTTTCTGTTTTTGAGATTGTGGTCCTGCCCTATGTACCGTCTTCGGCTCGAAAGGACAATAGATAGATCCCTTGGAGTTATTATATCTTTATCTTCTCTTGTGTGTTGTAATTTTGAACCAATTTTAATTGTTCTTGCTTGGCCATAAAGAAAACTATAATTTACAAATTAAACAGTGTTCTTACTTGTATTTAATTGTGACCTTTACTAAAGGTTGGCATCTGCCGACCTGGAGACTATGGTGCTGATGTTTCCCACCTGAATCTTCACAAGACATTCTGTATCCCCCATGGTGGAGGAGGTCCTGGTGCTGGACCTATTGGAGTGTAAGTATTCAGCATTAAAGTAAAACTTCTGTCAGTCTTAGTTGCAAAATTCATTTCAGTATATTGGAGTTTATCAAAGTTGTGCTGTTTAAAATTATATTCCCATGCTTTTTAATTGATTTAGATATTTAAGGAATTTCAAAATGCTTCAACAGCTTCATTGATATTTATTTTGTAGGATCCTAAAAATAGGATTGTGTAGCCAAATAATTAGGAAAAATGTATTATATTCCATATATATTGTTGTCGAGTTATACATTTGTTTACATAGTGGTTTGCTTAGCACTGTGTTTTACATGTTGTGGTCCAATGTATGTCTTTAGCACACATTTTAGTTGGTGACTGTTTTCCTAACTTTTGGTTTTTCTCAGACCTACTTTAAAAATTCAATATTTTGATAAATATTGAAACTTATCAACAATTTGATGCTATCATTAGTTATCTCAGTTGAAATAGACCACTGAGTACCTAATAATAGTTCAAATGTATCATTTCGTATTTGATAACAGCTAAAATTTACCATCTGAATATCTGACAGTAGTTAATATCTTATGTCAGATATCTCATAACATTTGAATTTTCCTGTTAGCTATTTGCTAACTGTTAAAATTTACCTTTAAATATGAAAATTATTTTACCTTAAGATATATAATAACAGTTAATATATTCCTTTAGGTATATAATAACAATTAAAATATGGATTTCAATTCTGGGAAATTAAAATATGCTGTTATATATAGATATGATAACAGTTGAAAATATAATTTAATATAGTAACTGTTATAAATTATCACCAACTATAAAACAGTTTCATAAGCCCTTTTCATTTGTGGCAGAGATTTGGTGAGTAATCAAATGTCATTTTCTTTGATGAATTATGTATATTAAATGCTGGCTCTTTCTAAACATTACCTATTATTTCTGTTTGTGTAATGCTGATCTTTAAATTTTCTTCAACAGGAAAAAGCACTTGGTACCATTCCTTCCAACACACCCTATTACACCCCCCACAGGAACTGACAATGGTTTGTCTTTTGGAAGTGTCTCATCTGGGCCTTATGGATCAAGTTCAATTCTTCCAATCTCCTGGGCATACATCAAAATGATGGGATACAAGGGTCTGAGAAAAGCATCACAAGTGGCCATTTTGAATGCTAATTACATGAGCAAGCGACTTGCTGGACATTATAAGACACTCTACACCAACAAGAAAGGTAGCTTGCTGTAGTATTAACTCTTAATTACAATATCTACCTGTGGCGGACTTCGTTACATTCCATAGTACAAAATACTACCACTTAATTGTTACATTAGGAGCACTGAAAATAGCATTTTCTTTGAACTTTTGACACACAAATGTGTGTTTACTAATTACACACACAGGACCCAAATTTGACAGCTTGGATGGGAGTGCTACTTGGTCTTTTCAGGCGGATGCCATAGATTTGTCAATATGTTCGGCTACCTCAGCATTACTCGCTGAGTTTCCCAAGTCACAAAGACTTGTTTGATGTCATCAACGGCCGAGAAAATTTTCCTGGTCAAAGAGAAAAAAAATGAATGACCAATTTGTTGGAATTTTGCAGATTTTCTTTGCATTATGAGATCATATCTCACAAAGTTGAAAAAAAATCCTACGTCAATAGATATAAATTAAACACTTAGGGGTCACCGGAACTAGTAATTAGAAAGGTATGGAGTGGGGTAATACTTGAACACTGCAAACATACAAATTTTGAAGAATTTGTGTTTTAATGCTGTAACTTTTGTGGCAGTATCATAATCTAGGGTTAAAGGACTCAGATATTGATTAAAGTAACTGACATTTTAGAAGACCAATAGTTTCTCAGTCCCTTTCAACAGATGATGCAAAGTGCAAATATTGATAGTTCCTATCTATCTATCTATTGTCCTTTCAAGCCGAAGACGGCACATAGGGCAGAACTACAATCTCAAAAGCAGAAACCTTGCGTGTCAAAATGGCACATATTGTAGAGATCACTGCTTCTAAAATCTATAGTTCTGTTTCCATAACAATACTTTTTACAATGACAGCTTGTTAAGCCATCGATCAACCTCCTTAGTCCCTACATAGGGATAGTTCCTACATCTCATTAATTACATGTACTTCTTTTATGTTTTCCCATTCATTCATTCCATTCTTCTTATGCTGATGTGACTTCCACAGATTCAGATCTTCCAGGATTTGTGTGGATCTGTTGTCCTTTTCAATAAAAGGTCTATGGCAATGAAAGAAATTATAGTTTTGCCTCTAAGGTACCCATAACAAGACCTTGATATTGATAATTTTATTCTGTCACAGGGTTCTGTGCGCATGAGTTCATCATAGACTGCAGAGAATTCAAGAAGACCGCCAATATAGAAGCTTTAGATGTAGCCAAGAGATTGCAAGATTACGGTGAGAAAGCCTGAAGTCAGTCTTATGTAAAGTGAATATATATACTCATTTACTAACACCTGAAAAGAAGAAAATATTTACTCATTTACTAACATCTGAAAAGAAAAAAATATTTACTCATTTACTAAAACCTGAAAAGAAGAAAATATTTACTCATTTACTAACATCTGAAAAGAAGAAAATATTTACTCATTTACTAACATCTGAAAAGAAGAAAATATTTACTCATTTACTCAAACCTGAAAAGAAGAAAATATTTGCTCATTTACTAACATCTGAAAAGAAGAAAATATTTACTCATTTACTAACATCTGAAAAGAAGAAAATATTTACTCATTTACTAACATCTGAAAAGAAGAAAATATTTACTCATTTACTAACATCTGAAAAGAAGAAACTATTTACTCATTTACTAACATCTGAAAAGAAGAAAATATTTACTCATTTACTAAAACCTGAAAAGAAGAAAATATTTTTCCTTCTTTCTGGCATTCACCTAATGACAACTGCTCCTCATCTACCTTTAAAGTGGTGTAGTTGCATTGTGGTGTAGTTTGCAGCATAACTGTGATAAATATCTCAGCCCAATGCTTCAGCACAGCATTTTTTTCTGTGTTCCATCTTCGATCTCTATTCACTTAGCCAGACTGGCTAGTCTGTTTCCAGTATCATAATTAGAAGGTGGAGGAGGGTCTTGATCAGCACTGTTGTTTGCTGATTGTGACGTGATCAGTCAGCTGTGACTCATTGACTGCTCTCACTTCCAATGCTGGTTGGCATTGGGCCTGCAAGAAGAAAATAAAAGATCTACCATCCAGCAAACCAACACTGGGAATGAAGCAATGCCATTTTTTCTCAATGCCTTGTAGCACCAGTTTGAAAAATTGCATCGAGTCTTGACTGGATCTTCAAAGAATGAGCTATTATTTTTGCACTTTTAGTCTTGACACATTTAGGTGATCACCCTTTTTGTCAAACTTCAATCCATCATCCACCTCAACAGATCACCAATCAGCACATTTGTCCTCAATGCAGCCAAAAATTGAGGGCTCATGTTGGTCTCATGATCCTCCTCTAAGCTAACTCTATTAGATAATAACACAGGCAGACAAATAATGTACTGTTTGGGATCTAGCACCAATGAAATTTAGGGTTATTGTCAGAGTTTTTCTCTTGCATAATTAGAGTTTTCTAGCACATTTTGGCATTATTAAGTCTCAGTGTTTTTGTTATACATACAATAGATTCAAAATAGATGTATTTTTAACAATAATTTTTGGTGGGGGGAGTTATTGAGGGCCCTCCATCAATAGCATTGTTTTTGTGTCATCTGGATGGATTAATTCTTTGTCATCAGCATTTACAGACAATTCATCTCTGCTGTCTACTCATTGAAAGGCATTAAGCGGACAAAGTTTTCATTGTGGTTTGCTGCAACCTTTACCTTTCAGCTCCAATATGTTCAACTTCAGCAAGACATTTTTTAGTACTAAATTTACCTTCCCTCTTCCAAGGGTCTTGATCATTTCTGGTTTACTGATCATGATACCAGCTGTCAGGTATTTGTCATTGAGGGCTATCATATGCTTTTTGTGCCTTTAATACTTTTCTTCTATGAGGTCAGGCGGTTTATAGGAAAACCGATTGGTCAGAATGTAGCGCTTATGTTTTTGGCTCAATTGTATGGTTAGGAAAGGTCATATTGGCAGCACCATGGGCTTGACAGTAAAATAAAATGAATGTGTATTTGATCACTGCTGGATGCTCTCAAGTTGAGCAAGCTGTATTAAATGGATACCTGGTTCAGTGAGTTGAGAAACGTCAGTGAGCTGAGAAAAGGTCACTGAGTTGAGAAACGTCAAATGAGCTGAGAAAAGGTCAGTGAGTTGAAAAAGGTCAACAATGAGGAAGATCACTGACATCCACCCACCCCAGCCTCCAAATTCTGTGGTCTTGTATGGTGAATTTTAACACTTTGCTGCCCTGTGACATTAAAATATGTAATAAACATGTGACTCTGCCTTAACCGTAAGTCAGAACTAAAGATTTAGAACATATTTGATGTATTTTTTCTTGTGCAGGTTTCCATGCCCCCACTCTGTCTTTTCCTGTGTCTGGAACTTTGATGGTGGAGCCCACAGAGTCGGAGGACAAACTGGAGTTGGATAATTTCTGCGATGCTCTTATTAGTAAGCTTTTTGCTTGTTTCTTGCCTTATGTTTTGGAGATCTCTCTCTCTCTCTCTCTCTCTCTCTCTCTCTCTCTCTCTCTCTCTCTCTCTCTCTCTCTCTCTCTCTCTCTCTCTCCCTCCCTCCCTCCCTCCCTCCCTCCTTCCCTCCCGCTCCCCCCGCTCTCCCCTCCCTCTCTTCTCTCTCTCTCTCTGCCTCTGCCTCTGCCTGCGATCAAGACTCAATCACAGTAGGATTACAGACTCTCTAATGAAGTCAGCTGTCTGTTTAAGTGATTCGATTGCCCCATATAGTTTTGTAAACCTGGGAGGGCCGACCATCTAAGGGCAGAATCCCCCTGCAGAAAAGATAATCTGCTGCCTTGCAGGAAGATTGGGGACAATCAAAGGCTAAGGAAAGCAAACCTGAATATGATGCTGGCTGAAATCGGATGCACTGGGCCACTGGTGCAGAACACAGTGCAACATTTTAACAGGTATTCAATCGTAATATTTTGGATGAATAATATTTATTCTTCTTAGCATGCAACCATTTAAGTGGGCATGGGTGCTTTGTGTTGCTAGTTTACAGCAAAGCCATGCTATCTGCAATACATCTCTTCGGCATGTGTAACTTTTGGTTAACAATGTTTGCCCAGGCAACAGCCATTTTACCTACTCTTTTAGACTTTTAAGTGCCAAGAGTTCTTTAACCTGCATGAGTTTTTCATCATTATCCGTGAGGGCTAGACATCAAATCTCTCTACCCAGACCCAGAGACCAAGGAAGGATAAAGCCGTGAGGAAACCATGGATTCAAAATGAAAAATTCCCACTGTCTATGGTGAGATTAAAACCAAAGACCTTCCTGCCAAGAGGCTGATATCTTACATCTAGACCAGCCAGTCCCCTGATAAAATAGTACAAGAAGTAAGTAATTAATAAATAGTTGAAAGAAAATGTCAAAAGCCGGTCAGAAAAAAAAAAGAAAGAAAATTTAGGACTTTGGTCAATATGGTGGATAGGTGGCAAGGAACTGTTGAGGCACTGTCTGAAAAGTGTACCTTGTTGCAGTTTCTCCATATTCCAAGTCCGCCTTGCACCTGGAGCTACTTAGTTTAGTGCTCTGTGTACACCGTGAGCTGTTTGTTTTCTGATATCGTATGACGAAGGACAGTTCTGTTGCAGTCACTGTTGGTGTTGATACACCTTATGTCTTTTGATGTATGCTGTGTTTGTACAATAGAAATTGCAGCTGCTTTTCTTTGTTTGGATATTTGATAAGATGTTCATTCAGATGATTCCACTGGCACTGGTTGAACAATTATGGATTTTTATTTGTTTGCAGTGATTCCTGTGTGTTACAGGGGCCTCATTATGAGGGAAGTAAAGAATAGTGACACTGTGACCTTCCAGGCATGTCGTAAGACGCGACTAAGGGGATTGATCGATGGCTTGACGAGCTGTCATTGTAAAAAGTATTGTTGTGGAAACAGCACCATATATTTTAGAGCAGTGATCTCTGCAATATGTGCCACTTTGGCACGCAAGGTTTCTGTTTTTGAGATTGTGGTTCTGCCCTATGTGCCGTCTTCGGCTCGAAAGGACAATAGATAGATAGATAGATACTGGGGCCTTTGAATAACTTTAACTATATCTATGAAAGAAAAACTCAGAAAAAGACTTAAGAAACAGCTTGGAATTAAACAGTTGCAAATTGTAGTGGCGGTGCATGTTTTGCCACATTTATAATGTTCTGGTCTAGTAGCTGACTATAATTTGTTTATGGCATTTGCTGTGTAATTAAAAACTGGAAGATGTGACCTGTGGTTTCCAGGCATAGATAAAGCATCTACATGCAACATATTTTTATATGCATTCTGTTTTTTTTTATTCTTTTAAAACTACTTAACAACTTTTTTACTTTGTATTTTCTTGTTTATCTTCTGACCTATGGAAGCGAATCATGGACAGTAGACAAACAAATGAAAAGATGATTAGAGGCCACAGAGATGGGATTTCTCAGAAGAATGTTGAAAGTTCCTGAACAGCTAAAATGACCAATGAGGAAGTTCTCAAAGAGGCCAACACAAAAAGGGAGCTCTTAAAAAACATCAGAAAGAAGCAATCAACATTTTTCGGGCACATCATGAGAAGAGGAAAGTTGGAATACTTGGTTACAACAGCCAAATAAAAGGAAAGAGAGATTGCGGGCGACAAAGAGAGAAAATACTGGATAGCTTGGTGTCATGGCATAGAAAACAGTCAACAACAGAACTGATACGATGCACTGTAGATAGAAGATTGTGGAGGGACATGATCACCTACGCCAACCGGTATGGCACATGATGATGATTTTCTTGTTTAACTGACATAAGGTTTGTCTTTTGCTTTTACTTATGATGTGTACGTCCTGTGCTATTTTCATTTTGAGAAAAAAAGTTATGTAATGTTAGTGTAACTGTTAGGCCCCACACAGATGTTTCTATAACTAGTGATATTGTGAAATCTGTGTACTAATGGGAAGCAGTGACCAAATGGATTACAATTATTTGCCACATTGGTGGACATCTGTTAATTTGTAGTAAAGTCAATGTGTTCTTTTCTGCTGGAGATGAGATCAAAGCCAAACCTATACTAATACACTATGTGGTGACTGTACTAGGTATGCAGCCTTTCATCGCACCTCATTAGTAACTAATCCTAACCTCCTCTTTCAGATCTAAACAAAAAAAATTAATAAATAATAATGTTACAATTATATCTTTACAGTTATTTAAAATAGTTGAATATTACTGCTATGCCAGTTTTCTATGCCACTGAAGTTTAGATTTATTTATCTTTTCACAGTGTTCAATTTGAATATAAGGAGCTTGTCTTATTCTAAGATCTGATTTTAGTATTGACTGTAGAGATCTGTACTTTAATTCAGTGACTCTCAGAACAAATTAAGAAAACAATTGTATAAATTATAGATGTTTGTAAGATAATTTATTTTTCATTATTCATGCAAAGTAATGTGATCTATTTAATATTCCTCTATCTTCCAGTGATTCGTGATGAAATCCGTGCAATTGAGCAGGGACATTGGGACAAGGAACATAATCCAGTCAAAGTAAGATGATAAAAATGCTGAGAAGGATTGGCAAATTTTTTTTTTTCTGGATCAATGTTAACAGACATAATGAAGTTAATTTAATGTTTAGAAATCTAATTAGTGTCAATGGGTTTACATTAACTGTGCTGATAGCAGTTGTTAAAATCAGTAATGACATCTTCTTGTGTTTACACCACCGAGCAAGTGATTGTGATAAATTTAACTGCTGTCATTAGCTTCTCGTTAGTACCATACAGTTTTCTTGGTAATCATCATCATGTGCCATACCGTTTGGCATAGGTGATCATGTCCTTCCACAATCTTCTATCTACAGTTCATCTTATCAGTTCTATTGTTGACAGTTTTCCATGCCATGACACCAAGCTATCCAGTATTTTCTCTCTTTGTCGCCCATGATCTCTCTTTCCTTTTATTTTGCCAGTTGTAACCAAGTATTCCAACTTTCCTCTTCTCATGATGTGCCCAAAAAATGTTGATTGTTTCTTTCTGATGTTTTTTAGGAGTTCCCATTTTGTGTTGGCCTCTGAGAATTTCTTCATTAGTCTTTTTAGCTGTCCAGGGAACTTTCAACATTCTTCTGAGAAATCCCATCTCTGTGGCCTCTAATCGTCTTTTCATTTGTTTGTCTGCTGTCCATGATTAGCTTTCATAGGTTAGAATTGGTTCTATATAGCACTGATGAACTCTCTTGCTCACTTCTATTGACATAGATTTCTTACATAAGATATTTTTCATTTTCTTGGTAATACAAACCTATAAATGCCAAAAAATCTTTTTTAGCTGTCCAAGTTTGGAGCAAACCTGTAATATTTTATATTCTGTGGTTTGATTATAAATTATTTAGCCAATATATACTTGGTGATGTATCAGAGAGCCAAAGCTTATGACTATCATTACTCAATTTATGATCTGTTCTGTCTATGATGTCTGTCCTAATCGATAGTTGACCCTACTCTTTTCTGTTGGACTAATCTAAGGGCATGCTAAAAGACACAACAGCCTACTAAAAGTATAATTGGAAGGGAAAATACAAGGTAAAAGAGGCAGAGGCAGACCAAGACTAACATGGGAAAAGTAACATCAAAAGATGGACAAGTCAATCTATGACAGCCTGCACCATCAAAGCAAGAAACAGAGTAGAATGGTGATCCATGGTAGCCAATCTTCGTTGAGGAGAAGGCACTCGATGATGAATCTAAGTTGTGATTCATTTGTAGTCTCAGAGTAATTCCTTTGTTGATCATGTAATATCTTCTTGAGGAAGAAAATGACAGCATGAGAATCCATGAATCCATATTATCTCTACTACTAACGTTGCAGCTTTGTACTATTTCCATAATGTTAAGTGTGGAAATGTATGAGAAACTATCTGATCTAAGTATTTCTTATACCAAAATTGGTAAATATAAAAAAATGATAGATATGTGTCGAATGTGTTTAAAGTACAGAAAACTATAAAAAGCTGGGGGAAAAAAAGAAATTTAAAAAAAAACTTCACATAGTTTGTTATGAAAGTATTCTAGAATTTTAAATCCCAGTATTGATCAGGCTTGGTTTGCTCAAAATATGAGGAAAATAATGCTCGTTGCCATAATAGGCCGACACTTGAATTGGATTTGCCATGTCATCATAAGAGAATCAGATGCATCTCTTCAACTTTTATGCTAAAGAAATTATCATCATCATCAAGTACCGGGCCTGCTGGCATAGGTGATCATGTCTCTCCACAACTTTCGATCTCAGCAGCTATTTATCATTTCTATTGTTGACCTTCTGCCAAGCCATTCTCTTAAGCTGTCTGTTATTTTTTCTCTTTGCTTCCCTCTATCTCTTCGTCCCTCAATTTTTCCAGTTGTTACAATATATTCCAGTTGTTCTCTTCTCATTACATGGCCAAAAAATGATGATTGTTTCTTCCTAATATTGGAAATTAGCTCTCTTTTTGCTTTGACCTCTTTCAGAACATCTTCATTACTCTTCTTAGCTGTCCATGGTGCTCTCAACATTCTTCTGTAAAACCACATTTCTACAGACTCCAATGATTTTCTTGTCTGTTGTCCTATTGTCCATGATTCGCATCCATATGTTATGACTGGCTCTACGTAACATTTAAGTACTCTTTTTCTTCTTTCTATTGTCAAAAATGGATTGCATAGTATCTTCCTCATTTTTTGGAAAGCTGCTTCTGCCTGAGCCATTCTGCATCTCACCTCTTTTGTACATCTTCCGTCTGAGGTTAACAAAGTTCCCAAATATTTAAATTCATTTACCTGTTTTAATATTGTTCCACTTGTCTTTATTTTCCACTGAGGTGATGTCTTTTTCTCCGTTGTTACCATTACCTCTGCCTTTTTGCTGTTAAGGCTGAGTCCTTTATTTTTGCTTTCTTTCACTAAAATATTCAACATTTCTTGTAACTCATTTTCACTCTTAGCGATTAAGACTATCATCAGCATGCCTTAGATTATTTATTTTATGACCTGAAAGAAATTATAGAGAAAGGTAAAGAAGAGGTTGGCTATTAAATACTTTGTTTAAAAAAAAAAACCCTTGAAAGAATGTGAAGTGGTTGATGTAATCACATTGTGTTGTCATTTACATCAAGCTGAAATAACTGCCTCTCACCTCAACACATCCATTCTGGAAGTAATTTATTTTTAATTAGTTATTTTCCTCCCTCAATCCTTTGGTCAAATCTACACCTATACAGACGATGGATGTGTTACACCAAAAGGTGCAGACAATCATGGCTTGCTGTAAACTAGCGACACAACGCATCCGTGCTCACTTAATGTTTGAACATTGAAGAAGAAAAATACATTTTATTAACTTTTTTTTTTACAAGGATACTTACAGAAATTATTTGTCTTATTTTTTTTTTTTTACATCATCCACTTATTTCTTCACAATACACTAGGTCCATCAGTCCACAAGCTTGTGGATACATTCTAGAAGAGAGCTTTTTGGTGTGACCTTTAACCAACTTTGCACTGCTTCCATTGCCTTGTCTGCAAACATCTTGGGAACCATCACACTTTTCTGTACCTAAGTTTTTCACTGTACCATGACTCAAGCTGAATTATACAGGAATTTCATCAACAGTAAATCACCTTTTATCATGGATTTGCTGCTTAATCTGCTGTTTTAATGTCTTAGTTTCTATGCTTGTTGGCCCTTCACTCTGCTGTTCATCACTTACATTTATTTGGCCCCACTTTTAAGCCTTCTAATACATTGATACTCTCCCCCCTGATGACTCAAACAGTCGTCGCCATACTGAACTTCCATTCCCAGTAGATTTCATAAGATTTCACATTCTCTGACTATTAAAATTGAATAACACTATGTAGCTATCACATGTTGCAAGTTGACAGTGGAATGACCATGTTGTATGAGCTGTTTCCCATCTGTATAATACTTGATCATCACAACCCCTATACGGAGTATTGCTAAGTAGCTATTTTGTGTCCTGAAGTAAGATTTGTTTGTTGTGTGCACTTTACCAACCTCTTTATAATATTTTCCATTATTTAATAGCATGCTCACTTAATTATAACCTATCAATTAGAAATTAAATACTTATAATTGTGTTTCCCCCAACAGATGTCACCTCATTGTCAAGCAGATGTTATTATTGGGAAGTGGAATAGACCTTACTCACCAGAGACTGCTGTTTTTCCTGCTGTAAGAGTTGTCTTATTTTTCTCTCATGTTTACATTACATCTGTTTGTCACTGATATTGTAGCTGTTTTGTTAATTTGCTCATTATAGAAACATAATTTATAGACTCTCTGGGACATCCCCAAATTGGTTGGAAGTTAATTTCACTTGACAAGTATCAAATTAGTCTTACGTTTTGCAAAACATCTTTTCAAAATAATTAATCCATTAAAATATCATTAATTAAGCTAGAAAGATACATTTTTCTTCCTCTTTCCAAGTTCTTAATGCTGTTTGCAAAGTCAAAGATACGTGTGTGTGTGCTTTTCTGAACATAATTATTTCATTTATTTATGAGCAGACAATGCTGATGAGGGCTTAAAGCCTGAAATACTTTCTAGAGCTCCAAAAACTTAAGGCCCTTCTGGACAGATCAAAATATTACTATCCATTCAATAATTAGAATGTTGTGTTCTCTTATTTATCCATATCCATCTTTCTGTACGTTTATCACACATGAACGCAACTGCTGAATCACAGAGAAATATACAAGCTGTGAAAATGAAAAGAAAAATTGATGTATAAAAATCCTATCCATCTTTTATAAGGTAAAAGTAGACAAGGACTAAAGCAGACTGATAACATCAAGAGATGAACGGGATAACTTAATATAGTATCTACTATCAAGGCAAGAGACTGAATGAAAGTGGGTTCCATAGTAGCCAATTTTCAATACTGAGATGGTACAGATGATGATGTCTATTTCCTGCCTGGACAACGTTCCAAATAAAGAGGTTTAGAATAGAATCAGGAAACAAATAGATGACCTATGAAGAACTGTGAACAAATACAAACTTGGTGACCTGGCCATTTATCTCACTTGCTCAGCCTTACAAAAACTATCTTGCAGAGAATATTGAATGAACTAAGAAAGTATGGCAGACAGAAGAAATGAGTGGAAGACAACATGAGTGTATGGACAGGTCTTGAATTTATCACTTCACATTGAGCAGCCACTTAGACAAATGGAGGAAGCTACCTGTATTCATCAATGTTATTCCTACAACCTTAAGGGCTAGGTAATAAGAAGGAAGAAATTAAATGCCATCCATTGCTAGTGACAACAAAGATTGTATTTTCATTAATTTAATGTGTTTGACAAAAAAAAAGTAATTTTTTTATCTATTTTTTATGAAGGTAGTTTGTGTTGTTTGCACAAGTAAAACTTGTAACTTTGTTGATAAATGAAACATCATATGATGTGTTGTTTGCACAAGTAAAACTTGTAACATTGTTGACAAATGAAACATCATATGAAGATGTGCTGTGTTGCAAAGTTTAACTTGTTTATAACATTTCACTGGTGAAGAAATAAAAGCTGAGATGGTACAGCAATATAACATACTCATCAGTTCTGACAGAAACCATCTTACAAGAAACTGGAGCAATATGTAAAGGCAGACCAAGAAAGAAACAGACTAACAATGTCAAGGAATGGGTGATCTCATCTTTGTTGAATCACATATAGCGGCAAGAGGCAAAGAAAACTGAGAAAGAATAGCAGCAACTTTTCATTCAAGAAATGCAGCAACTTTTCATTCAGCCATTGGATAAGTGAAACCAATTTAAATGACTTGACCTTGCATCTCCTCATGGAGCAAAAGGCTGCAGACATACTCTGCCAATGGACTCAGGTCTGTGCTGTCTTCTCCAACTGGATCACATCCATCTTGCAGCCTTTGCTATTGTCTCAACAGTTCTTCTCCAGGTCTGCTTGGGCCTTCCAACTTTCCTAGTTTCCTTGTGGATTCCAGTTCTTTGACTGTCTTGCAATATTGCTTAGTGGTCTTTGCAATGTATGGCCAATCCATCCCCATTTCCTTTCTTTATCTCCGTTCTTATTAATATCTGGGCAGTTCTTTCTCAAAGGTTTTCATTTGTAATTTTATTTGGCCATCTAATATTAAGAAGCTGTCAGAGACATCTGTTTATGAATTATTGAAGTCCACTGCTTTTTGTTTTTGTTTCCCTCTTTGTTTCCAAACGATAAAGTAGGGATGCCTTGACATTTGTGAAACTAATTTACTACTTTTTTATTTTATTTTAAAGGTAAGACACGATTAAACTATTAGGAGTATATTAGTGTTCACATTACAGTTTTTGTTTCTTTTTTTGACATGTCCCTTTTTTCTCTCTGTGTGAAGGCTTTTGTTCAGCCTGGTACTAAAATGTGGCCGACAGTTTCCAGAATAGATGACAGCTACGGAGATCAGAACCTGATATGCACATGTCCACCTGTTTCAGAGTACACGTCATCTGATGAGGAAAATCGTGATGCAGCCCGTTCATAAACCAGCAGGTGCCAGTAACTGTTAATAATGGCTGTTGGTTTACATGTTTTGGCCCTCATTTTCAACCAATCAGTTTATTGCAATATTTAAGACTGTTTAAAATTGTATTTCTATATGAAATTTTATTGGCAGAAAAATAAAGAAATTAAATGTGAAGTGTATTGAATTAAGTGTGGAACAAAGTAATTTTATTAGTAAATTTGTGATTGGAGGAAACACATAGTCAGTTGAAAGAAACACTTTGTCAGTATTTGGCTTTAAAAAATACAAGAAGTTACAATTTAAAAGAAATACAAGAAGATACAGTTGGGGAATATTAAAAGAAAATATTTCAGAAATCACATGAAGATATGGTTAATGAGACCAGAAGGGAAGGTTTAAGAAGGCAGTGCAAGGAGATAGAGCATAGAGAAACACCTGTCAGTGTAATATGGAAACACAAGAAAATATGTTTGGCATAATGAAGTGTATGGAAACAGTTAAATATTCTTGTCATTGGGTTGTTTAAGGAAAAATAAGAAAATATACTTGTCGTTGTGATGTTTAAAGAAATACAAGAAGATATACTTGTCCGTGAGATGTGTAAAGAAGCATAAGAATATATATTTGTTATAGTGAAGTTTAAGGAAACACAAGAAAATATACTTGTCTGTGTGAAGTTTAAAGAAACATAAGAATATATACTTGTTATTGTGACGTTTATGGAAACACAAGAAAATATTTCTTTTATTGTGGTGTTAAAGGAAACACCTGACATTTGCTCCTGTGTTTCATCTTCCCAGAAAAGAAGAAGACATTTGCACAAGTTACATTGTGTCATAGTTCACTGTGAGCTGCAATATGTTTGGTCCAACACACACAGTGTTTTAGTACTGGCTTGCTTTCCATCTTATAATCCCCACCTACTTGGCTGGACTTGTTTGTCTGTTTCTTAGGTCCTACAAGAATGTTTACTGATCCTGATACCCACAGTCAACTATGACTGTTTTCAGCTCACTAACTGAATGTTTTTTTGCTGCCCCTAGTGGGGCTTGATTAATGACTATACTCTTTGTCATTTACCCTTTAAAGAATGTTAAATTGGCATAAATTTTGTGTGTTATCATTTACAGCAAGCTGCAATAATTTCATATCCAACTTCAGCAAGGCACTTGATACTTTTTGGGTACTTGATTGCCTTCCTTCCTAGCCTCTTTTGGCTAGACTGGTAAGTCTGTTTCCAAGCCCAGCATGGTGGAAGAGATAGTTGTGTCTGCAGGTTTGATCATTAAGTATTTGAGCTAAGTGAAAAATTGTTTAAGACAGGCAGATCAAAATGCATTGAGTTTATCAAAGATGGATTTGCAAAATATTGCTACATTTACCTACTATGTATCTGACATAGTGCTGACCATGTTACAAAAATGTTCCGCTGCTGAAACAAATTAATTAATTGACAGATCATCATTATTGCACAGTTGAACAGCTCCATAAACACTCACATCACCATCTCATTATACCCCTCACTTATAGTGATAAACAAACCCAGATCTGGAATACCATCTACTTTGACTCCCAACATGGAGCTTTTGTCTGGCATGCCATCTGAGTTGCTCAAAAGAATATGGGCACTAAAACACCATGTTTCCTTTACACCACATTCAAGATGATGTGGGTTTTTCTTTATTTCTTTCTTTTGTATTTCTTAATTAATTATTTCTTTTTTATTTCTTAATGAATTCTTTCTTTTCTTATTCTCTTTCTTATACTATATATGAAGCAAACCACAGAGAGATCTGCTTGTCAAGACACTCACATTTTTTATGCATATGTGAGGCACAAGACTGAGAGGAAAGATAGACATGTATAATGATACAAATATTAGCATAATATTAAAATAGTTTATAAGAAGAAAACTAACAGATTATTTGTACCTAAGCAACCACCATGTTGGTAAAGTATCCCTCGTGTCACAGATTTGATTCAGTTTAATATTTTTATCGTGTGTTGTCGATTATTTGAAATGTCTTTGACCTGTGTATTCCTTCATTATAAAATTACCATTGGACACTGCACAAGCTATTGGTTGGTAGTTTTGTTACATCATGGCTTCAGTGGAAGAAAAGTGAGCACTGCCTACACAAAGTTAACATTAGACTATATCCAATAGTGTCAAATCCATCATCAGCATTACCTATTTATACCAAATAAAACGATTGTAATAAACATGGCCCATATGTGATTGAAATCATCATTGTTTTTGTCTTCCTGTGACCTCCACTGAGGCAATATTTTAGGACTGCAGTCAAGTCAGTCACTTGCATTCCTCTTTGTTTACAGCTACTTGCTATGACACCCATTTTTTTTGTTCTTGTCAGTTTAATAAAATATACAAATTACAATCAAATTGGGTATTAATTATACATGGAGATGGTAATATTATATTTGGCCATGTTATTTCAATTTAAATATTTGAAAAAATTACACTCATTTTAATTTTTGTTTCCATAAAGTTGATTTACAGTATTATGTCTGTACCAAAAATGTATACATAAAAGTCATGTCTTCCTGTTTTATTATAAATCTTAATGCACATTTGATGTACTTAATTATGGTTGTTCTCTGCTCAACTTTTGACTTTCTGAATTCTAAAATATCAAATGTCAACAATCTTTTTTTTTAACTGAAGAAAATTATTAATTTCTATATATGTTGAAAAATATGTTTTTTGCGCTTATCTACTACATATTTTTTGTATTTAATTTTCCTGAGTTGAATTCAAATCATATCATTTATTTAGTTGCATCCAAGAGGAATGAGAAATTTCACAGGCCTTCCATCACTGCCCAGTGCAGAGAAGTACTTCACTTTCATACAGTGTTATATGTTAAGGATATCCTCAAGTTACAGTTTCTTTTTAGGTTACAGTTTCTTTATAGGTTACAGTTTCATTTTAGGTTACAGTTTCTTTTTAGGTTACAGTTTCTTTATAGGTTACAGTTTCATTTTAGGTTACAGTTTCTTTTTAGGTTACAGTTTCATTTTAGGTTACAGTTTCTTTTTAGGTTACAGTTTCATTTTAGGTTACAGTTTCTTTTTAGGTTACAGTTTCTTTATAGGTTACAGTTTCTTTTTAGGTTACAGTTTCATTTTAGGTTACAGTTTCTTTTTAGGTTACAGTTTCATCGATTATTTTTCAGAATTGCAATATTGAAACATAAATTACACTGAAAGCTGAATTATTCATATTTTAAATACATCATCAAGGAAAATTGTTAATGGTGTATGCCTAAAGAATGAAAAAAAAAGTGATAAATAACTTAAATTGTGTGCAGAGCTATTTCTCTTAGCTTATTTTGTTTGTATATATTTTTTTTAATTGTTTGAAGCAACACAAAGGCTTTGGTGATTTCTTTGTTTTGATAGAGTCTTGCTTTAAACATTACATTACAATTTGTACTAACTGAATTTGAGAAAGTTCTGATCTTACTCTTTTGTATATTTATACTAAAGCTGGTTGTTTACATATCTTGTTTAAGTTGCCTTCATTCCAACATTCATTCAGGGATCTGCTTTTGCCAATTTTCATGGACAAATGAATTGCCCAGTATTAATATAAACGAATAATTGTTCATTATCAATACGTTTGTTATAAAACATTTCAATATATAAAATAATGAATTTGTTAATGAATCAATGAAAATGTTATTGCTTTGTTATGGTAGCTCATGATAAGTTACCTTTATAAATAGACATTGTTATACATGATATCTTCCACAAACTTGCTTTATGATGCAAATAAAATCATTGAATATATGGATCTAATGTGTAGTTCTCTTTATTGCATTTATCTCACTGGGTTAGCACAAGCTGGACAACCTGTGGTTGTCACTGCAGGGTCACTGACCTACAGCTGACTAAGAACTCACTTTATTTTCCAGTTGGGCATCAAAACAGACTGGCTAACAAAGTGAGGATCACACTAGTCTCAATAGTGGAGTCTGTTGATATAGACAACCTACAAGATTGTAGTGTCTTTAGGGCTAACAAGGTGAAGACCACCATAGTCTCCTCAATAATAGAGTCTGTTGATATAGACAACCTACAAGATTGTAGTGTCTTTATGGCTAACAAGGTGAAGACCACCATAGTCTCCTCAATAATAGAGTCTGTTGATATAGACAACCTACAAGATTGTAGTGTCTTTAGGGCTAACAAGGTGAAGACCACCATAGTCTCTCAATAATAGAGTCTATTGATATAGACAACCTACAAGATTGTAGTGTCTTTAGAGCTAACAAGGTGAAGACCACCATAGTCTCCTCAATAATAGAGTCTGTTGATATAGACAACCTACAAGATTGTAGTGTCTTTAGGGCTAACAAGGTGAAGACCACCGTAGTCCCCTCAATAATAGAGTCTGTTGATATAGACAACCTACAAGATTGTAGTGTCTTTAGGGCTAACAAGGTGAAGGCTACTGTAGTCCCCTCAATAATAGAGTCTGTTGATATAGACAACCTACAAGATTGTAGTGTCTTTAGGGCTAACAAGGTGAAGGCTACTGTAGTCTCCTCAATAATAGAGTCTGTTGATATAGACAACCTACAAGATTGTAGTGTCTTTAGGGCTAACAAGGTGAAGACCACCGTAGTCTCCTCAATAATAGAGTTTGTTGATATAGACAACCTACAAGATTGTAGTGTCTTTAGGGCTAACAAGGTGAAGGCTACTGTAGTCCCCTCAATAATAGAGTCTGTTGATATAGACAACCTACAAGATTGTAGTGTCTTTAGGGCTAACAAGGTGAAGGCTACTGTAGTCTCCTCAATAATAGAGTCTGTTGATATAGACAACCTACAAGATTGTAGTGTCTTTAGGGCTAACAAGGTGAAGGCTACTGTAGTCCCCTCAATAATAGAGTCTGTTGATATAGACAACCTACAAGATTGTAGTGTCCTTAGGGCTAACAAGGTGAAGACAACCGTAGTCTCCTCAATAATAGAGTCTGTTGATATAGACAACCTACAAGATTGTAGTGTCTTTAGGGCTAACAAGGTGAAGGCTACTGTAGTCCCCTCAATAATAGTCTGTTGATATAGACAACCTACAAGATTGTAGTGTCCTTAGGGCTAACAAGGTGAAGACCACCGTAGTCCCCTCAATAATAGAGTCTGTTGATATAGACAACCTACAAGATTGTAGTGTCTTTAGGGCTAACAAGGTGAAGACCACCGTAGTCCCCTCAATAATAGAGTCTGTTGATATAGATAACCTACAAACTTGTCCAACAGAAGCCAGGAAATTAGGAAAGCCATTTAAATCACCAAATTAATTTCCTTCATTTAAGAATCAACCAAAAATATATCTCCCTTTTTTTTCCTGTCTAATCCATTCTAGACAAATCTGGATTAAAATGCTAACAACAAGCGCAGACATAAAAGCCTGTTGGGCGGAACACTTCAAAGAAATTCTTAACCGTTCACTACCCCACAGTTTAAATATTTTGAAGCTGAAACACCAGCAGCAGAATTAGGTGTAAATTTAGATGACTTCACCTTGAGCGAAATAGAAACCACCTTAGAGCGTATGGCCAATAACAAGGCTGCTGGAGAGGATAAGTTAACAGTTGAGATCATCAAGGCAATTGATAGCCATAATCTAATACATCTCCAGAAAATGTTCAACATCATTTGGAACGCAGAGAAGACGCCTCATAAATGGAAAAAAGGAATCATTGTTAAGATCCCAAAAAAGGGAAATATTAGAGACTGTAACAACTGGAGAGACGTGACACTTTTGTCAGTTGCCTCAAAGTTGTTCTGCAAAATCATCCAAATTAGAATAAAGGATTCAATAGATACAGTAATGCGTGAAGAACAGGCTATGTTTAGAAAAAGGAGAAGCTGCCTTAACCACATTTTTACTCTACGACTTATATTGGAGGAACACATTGAGAAGCAAAAACCTTTTGTACTTAACTTCATCGACTTAAAAAAAGCATTTGACAGTATTCATCGAGATTCTTTGTGGAAAATTCTGAAGCAACAAGGCTTACCATCAAAAATAATAAATATTATTAAAGACATGTATGATGGTTACACATGTGCAGTTCGAACAGAGGAAGGACTGAGCGAATGTTTCCCAATAGAAACTAGGGTTAAACAAAGATGTATTTTATCGCCATTGTTATTTGGAGTTGTTATGGACTTCATAATGAAGAAATGTTGCACTGGTAATAAAGGCATCGAATGGATTAAAGGAGACCATTTGGAGGACCTCGACTTTGCTGATGACATAGTTGTCATCAGCAGTCAGATAAAAACGATGCAGGCAAACACAAATGAACTATCTTCAATAGCCAGCAAAATTGGGCTTGAGATCAATCATGGAAAGACTAAAGTCATGAAAAGCTTAACATTCCAACAGATGACAAAATATACATGGAAAACAAACCAGTGGAAGAGATCGATCACTTTATCTATCTTGGAAGTCACATTGATCGAGAAAGGGATACAAGTAAAGAAATTAGAATCAGAATAGCTAAAGCGGTAATGTCCTTAAAACGCATTGAGATGTGGAAATCAAAACTCATCAGCACAAAAACAAAACTTTCTACAAGACTATTCAAATCAACTGTAATATCAACCCTTACATATGCGTGTGAGAGCTGGAAAACAACAAGAGACATAGAGACAAAGTTGAATGTATTTGAGAATAAATGTATAAGGAAAATACTTGGTATAGCGTGGAACGAATTCAAAACAAACGAGGAAATTAGAGAAATCGCCACTCAACCACTAGTATCATCAGTAATCAAGAAAGAGGATGGTCATATGTTGGACATGTAATGAGAAGAGATAATAACAGAATAACAAAGCAAGTCCTCTAGTGGGAAACAACAGGTAGTAGGAAAAGAGGCTAACCTAGAGATACTGTAAAGAATATTGACCAGAGAGGCAAAGGCAGCAGGAATCGGCTCCCTCAATGAGATCAAAATGCTTGCACCGAACAGAGACTAATGGCGATATTTAATAAAATATCTTTTCAAGGATTGAGACTGCTAGAAAAAAAAAAATTAAGAAAAGGATATGCGTCAGAGTCTATGCACTATGGGCCGGCCAAAGCACGAAAGGTCAATAAATAATTGATAGAATATATAATGATAATAAGATAGAATATTAGAGACACCAGAAATATAACATAAATGCAGGAGAACCAACAGAAAAAGCCGCAAACTATATTTCTCCATTGTCGTTGAAAGACAAACGAGGAATGAAAGAAGTGTCTGTAGTGGTGTGAACTTTGCTATAATATACCAAAAGCTGTGGATGGTCCAGACTCACTGCTTTTAGTATCATCAGGTCAATTGCCTCTGGTCAATATTCTTTACAGTGTACAACCAATGGATCGGGCGGACATCATCAATGCCCTCCGAGATATGGGAAGAGCACAGGACTTCGACAAACACAGATCTACGTCACTTCTTCGGATGATGGAAATGGGAGTTAAGATGGGCACAGCAAGAAATGAGAAACTTGGTGGCCGTGTAAGAAGACTTATCAACCAACATAGAACTGGAGTAGTCAGTCGCTGGACACTGAGGGTATTGCTGAGGAGGGGAGCTGAGCACCTATGGACATGTTCGGAGTGCAATGATGATGACCCGCAAATAACTCAATAACTCAATACCAAAAGCCTTTTCGAGATCAACCAACATTTCATACATTTGTATTTTTCAAATTTTGTGCGTCATGTCAAATCAGGAGTATTATGTATTATATATATAATATATAAATATATTATATATATATATATGTCAATAGAAATGAGAAAGAGAATTCATCGGTACTATATAGAACTAATTCTGACCTATGGAAGCGAATCGGACAGTAGACAAACACGTGAAAAGATGGTTAGAGGTAACAGAGATAGAATTTCTCAGAAGAATGTTGAAAGTTTCCTGGACAGCTAAAAAGACCAACGAAGAAATTCTCAGAGGCCAACACAAAAATGGAGCTCCTAAAAACATCAGAAAGAAATAATCAACAATTTTCGGGCACATCAGGAGAAGAGGAAAGTTGGAATACTTGGTTACAACAGGCAAAATACAAGGAATGAGGGTTCGCGGACGACAAAGAGAGAAAATACAGGATAGCTTGGTGTCATGGCATGGAAAACAGTCAACAACAGAACTGATACGATGCACTGTAGATAGAAGATTGTGGAAGGACATGGTCGCCTACGTCAACCGGTATGGCACATGATATATATATATATATATATATATATATATATATATATATATATATATATATATATATATATATATATATATATATCCATTGGTTGTACACTGTATTGATCCATTAGTTGTACACTGTATAACTCTCTATATATATATATATATATATATATATATATATACATGTATATATATATATATATATATATAAATAGAGAGAGAGAGAGAGAGAGAGAGAGAGAGAGAGAGAGAGCAACAAGAAAGGCCTTAGTCTGAAAAGTAAGAAAATAGAAGTAAGGGTCATATCGAAGAAACAATCATCGGAACCATGGAACATATAAATAAATGGGATAAATCTGAAACAAATGCAGAGCGACAAATACTCGGGCACAATAATAACATCTGACGAAAGATGCACCACAAAAAGAAAACATGAAAAATAGTTGAAGCGAAAATAACATTTCAGAAAATAAAAAAATACATCTTGTGCAAGAAATCTATGTCAATAGGCCTGAGAAGAGAGTTAATCGGTGCTATATAGCGCCAGTTTTGCTCTATGTAAGCGAATCATGGACAGAAGTACAAACGAAATGAAAAGACGTGTAGATGTCACAGAGTTGGGATTTCTCGGAAGGATGTTGAGAATTCCCTGGACAGCTAAAAGAACCAACGAGGAAATTCTTAATGAGGCCAACACAAAAAGGGAGTTCATAAAAAACATGGAAAAGAAACAATCAACGTTTTTCGGTTACATCATGAGAAGAGGAAAATTGAAATACTTGGTTACAACTGGAAACATACAGGAAAAGATAGATCGCGGACAAAAACAGCCAACAGAACTGAAACGATGCAATGTGGATAGGAAATAGTGGAAAGACATGATCGCCTACACCAACCAGTATGGCACATGATGATGATGATACATGCCTATACTATATCATCATCATCATCTTGTGCCATACCGGATGTCATGTCCTTCCACAATCGTCTATCTACAGTACATCGTATCAGTTCTGTTATTGACTGTTTTCCATGCCATGACACCAAGCTATCCAGTATACTCTCTTTGTCGCCCGCGATCTCTCTTTCCTTTTATTTTGCCAGTTGTAACCAAGTATTCCAACTTTCCTCTTCTCATGATGTGCCTAAAAAAGTTGATAGTTTCTTTCTGATGTTTTTTTAATTAAGGAGTGTCCTTTTTGTGTTGGCCTCTGAGAATTTCTTCATTGATCTTTTAGCTGTTCAGGGTTTTCAACATTCTTTTGAGAAATTCCTTCTCTGTGGCTTCTATTCGTCTTTTCATTTGTTTGTCCACTGTCCATGATTCGCTTCCATAGGTCAGAATTGGTTCTATATAGCACCGATGAACGCTCTTTCTCACTTCTATTGACATATATTTGTTGCATAAGATATTTTTCATTTTCTGAAATGCTATTTTGGCCTGAGCTATTCTGCTTTTTATTTCTGTGTTGCATCTCTCATCTGATGTTATTATTGTGCCCAAGTATTTCAAACGTTGCACTTGTTTCAGATTTGTCTTGTTTATTTTTATGCTGCATGATGATGATAATTGTTTCTTCGATATAACCATTACTTCTGTTTTCTTACTATTCAGACTGAGACCTCCTTTCTTGTTGCTTTCTTTTAATATTATGTCTATCATTTCTTGTAGCTCATTCTCTGTCTCTGCTATTAAGACTGTGTCATCCACATATCATAAATTATTTATGTTGTGGCCGTTGACTTCATTTCCTTTTTTGTCTACTATTGATCTCATAATATGTTCGCTGTAAAGTGAAAACAAATCCGGCGACAGAACACAGCCTTGTCTGACTCTTTGTTTTATAAATTGGAATTCTCCTGTTTGGTTGTTAATTCGTATAGCTGCTGTTTGTTCTTCTTCTTTCCTTCCTCATCTGCCTTTCAGCGTCGAGGGGAGATATAATTTGCGGTCTTTTGCTCTTCTGTTGGCCTCTGCTGCTATTATGTTTCCTAGTGCTTCTAATATTCCATCGACCCATCATTTTCGTGGTCGACCCTTGGGTCTGGTGTTCTCACAACGTTTGTTGAAGGCTCGTTGTGTTGTGTTTTGTTCTTTCTGCCTTGTCACGTGGCCAAACCATTTTATCTGTTGTTTCCTTATATATTATATGGCGGGGGCTATTCCTAGCTTTTTTCTCAGTTCTTCATTTCTGATTTTATCTCTCAGACTGTTTCCTGTCATTCGTCTAACACATTTAATCTCTGTAGAGATTATTTTTCTTATTGTTCTTGCATCTAGGGTCCAGGTCTGGCATTGGTAGCACAACGTTGGGATGAAGATTGTATTGTATAGTGCTCGTTTTGCCTCCAGTTATTTCCTTGTTGGACAATAGTGGTGATAACTGTCCGATGATTTGACAAGCTTTGTTGCATCTTGATTCTATCTCTGCTGTTTGAGAATTATCGTTTGTCATTAGACTTCCTAGATATTTGAATTTCTCTACTTGTTTTATTTGTCTGCCTTCTATAGCTATGTTGATGTTCTGTTTATTTTTGGCGACATTCGTGACTTCTGTTTTGTTGATGTTGATTTTCATGTTGTATTTTGTGCCTGAGATGTTGAGTTTGTTTAAGTGTTCTTGTGGGTCTTCTATTGTTTCACGTATTAGTGTCTGATCGTCTGCAAATAAAAGCTCGTTGATCTGCTCTGCCTCTGATGGGTTGGCTAACTTGCATATATGGCCCATGTATGTAATAAACAGTTGAGGGGATAGTACGCACCCCTGTCTTATACCTGATCTAACTTCGAAGTGGTCCGTGTAGCCTGCTGCTGTTCTGACCAAGCAGCTGCTGTTGTCGTAGAGACTTTTAATAAGGTTGGTTAGATGTTGGCTTACTCCATATGTTGTTAGTATCTCCCACAGTTGTTTTCTGTTTACTCTATCGAATGCTTTACCTGGTCAATGAAGGCTATGTATACGTTTTGATTGTGTTCTGTCGTTTTTTCTGCAAGCTGTTTTAATGTGAATAGTGCGTAAGTACATCCTCTGTTTTTTCGGAACCCCATTTGAGAATCGCTTAACTGTAGTTCTATTATTGGTCTCAGCCTTTTCCCCAAGATTTTGGCGTATAGCTTTCCTACATGGCTGAGGAGAAATATACCTCTATATTGATTGCAGTCTCTTTTGCTACCTTTCTTTTTCCATATTGGTATGATGATTGCCTGTTGCCAGTCTTTGTTGGTGGTGCCATGCTACATTAAATATTCTGTGCAGCCATTGCATTCCTGTTTCTCCTGCTGCTGTTATTATTTCTATTGGTATGTTATCTATCCCTGGTGCTTTGTTTCTTGGTGCATATTTGATTACTTCTTCGATTTCCTCTTACTTGATTTATAACTTGATGTTCTATAGCTATGATTAATGTCTTCTTCTGTCTTCCTATTGATATAACAATATATTTATATAGCAGGAATACACACAATACAAGACCACAAAGTTACAAAGGTAAATAATACTAGAAGAAAAATACATTTAATTTCAGTTTAAACTATCCACCAAGCAAAGGGGAAACTCAAAAGAAGCAGTTGTACACAAAACAAAGCTCCTGCGCAAACAAATAAGTGACCTTTCACAAAAAACTGTACCACTAACACCAGACGTATGCGAATCAATTCAGAGGAAGAGGTATGTTTACAGCACTCGGAAAAAATGACAAATAATCAACAATAGAAAAAAAAACAAAGAACAATATATGGTCCTAAGCAGGATCGAACCCGTACTCCTTGGCACAGCGCCTTGCCACGAAAAGCCAAACGCTACGGAACACGCTTTGTCACCAGACATATGCACTGGATGGATCAAGAAATACGTGCAACAAATCATCAAGACAGAAATGAAACGTGTAAACAATCCCCTTTTTTTCTCATTTGCCTTTCAGCAGTGAAGGGATATATAATTCACTGTTACTCGTTCTTCTGGTGGCCTCTGCTGCTGTTATGTTTTCTAGTGTTTCTAAATTTTTTTTTTTTTTTTTTTTGGGGGGGGGGGGGGGGTAGTAGAAATAGTAGTAGTAGTAGAGTAGTACTGAGTGTATTAGTAGTAAGAGTATAGATTATTTTTATTTGGGGAACTTTTATTTTCCGGAATTTTATTTATTTCATAAATGGGAACCATTTCATAAATTTTGTTTTTGTTGCCCTAAGAAGGGCATGAGGGTGTCACTGATAGTTGTCTTCTGGGTCGCTGAAATGTGGCATCTCCACTTCCCAGTCGTTGTACTCTGTATCTGTATCTGAATAGTAGTTTGTGTTTGTCCATTGGTGTTCGTTTTGTGGAAATTCTTGTGCTGGTTGTGTGTTGTACTTTTGTATTTCTTGGAGTTTCTGTTTTCTAGGCTCGTCTTTGGAAGTTGTTGATGTGGCCGTCTGGACTTTTGTTCTGTGAGTCTGCTGTTGAGTGTCCTCCTTTGTTGTTTGTTCTGTTTCCTTTTGTTTAGAGTTACGCTTCTTTTTTGTAGTTGGTGGGGCTGTGTCATTGGCTGCTGGTGCTGCATTAGTTATATTTGAAACGATGGTCTGGGCTGTTTTAGAGAGGACTGGTTCCTCGACTGTCTTGACTCTCAGGCTTGGTCTCTTGGGGCACCGGTTTTCCCAGTGTGAGTCGAGACCGCAATGGGAACATCTTGTTCTCCTGCCTGGAAGAGTAACGAAAATCTTGATTGTTTCCGTAATCTGTCCTTTAATTTTCAGATATATATAATGTGGTATCTGGACATGCGAAACTGGCTTGTACCAGAAAGTCCACTTGTCCGCTTGGTAAAGGTCTTTTTTTCACCTGGGCCTCTTTGTATCCGGTCATTTGTGATACAATTCCGTGAACTTGTTCGCATGTTATCGTTGGTGGCATCCATTGGATGCGCCCTCTAGATTGTTCCTTCTCTTGGTGGCTTATCACGATTGTCACCTTGGGATCTGTCAGTGTGATAATTTTGTTTTCAAGCACTTGGTACTGTTTTTCATGTGCGAAGGGTTTCAGTGTGAAAAACCACTTCCTAGTGTCGCTAAAACGGTACATTGAGTTAATTCCGTTTAGCGCAACTCCGACGGGGCCTATGAGTATGCTCGTCATCATGGATACTATAATTTTTGCGACGTCTGGGCCGTCGATAGTGGCTATTAATGTCCCTTTCTCATGCTTATTTTTTAGATCTATCTCGTAGGTTTGGGCTGGCGGCTCGGGAGGCATCTGATCTTGCTCTGTTCTCATTTTTGCGTCGGGATTGTTCTGGACAACTTGAGTAGTTTGGCTCGCTTTCTTTGTTTCCTTTGATGTCTTCTTTGGCATGGCTTGTTTCCTTTGAGACTGTATATTTTATTCTTGTATGATCTCTAATTCATCTATTCGATTTCACTGTTTGAGAATTTCCGTGTTTTAAATCATGATTTCAGTTCACTTGGTTCTCATACTTCTTTGACTTTTCCTTCTTTGCCTCGTCCGGACATTTTGAGATTTTGAGTGTTAAAATATCTCCATCAACCCATAATTTTAGTGCTCGACTTTGAGTCTGTTGTTCTTGCAACGTTTATTTAAAGTCTCGTGTTTTGGTCTCTCTGTCATAATAGGGAACCAAACTATCTTTATCTGTATCTGCAGGCATAAAATATTTATAGTTTTTTTTCTCAGTACTTCATTTTTTATCTTATCTCTCAGGCTGCTTCCTGCCATGCATCTTTGTTCTATATTATTCCATTTCATATAGGTAATGGTTATTTTTTTCTTATTGTTCTTGAGTCTAGGCTCATAGTTTGGCATTGGTGGTCCCCCTTCTTTGCCCCGAGTTATTTCCTTATTGAGCAATAGTGTAAGATGATTTGACTAGCTTTGTTGCATCTTGAGTCTATTTCTGTTGTTTGTGAATTGTCATTTGTTACTAGACTTCTTAGATATTTAAATCCTCCACTTGTATTAATTATCTGTCGTTATTGAGTTATTTGTGGGTCATCATCATTACACTCCGAACATATCCATAGGTGCTCAAATCCCCTCAGCAATTCTCGCAGTGTCCAGTGACTGACGACTCCAGGTCTGTGTTGGTTAATTAGTCTTCTTACACGCCCACTAAGCTTCTCGTTTCTGACTGTGCCCAACTAACTCCCATCTCTTTCATCCGAAGGAGTGACGTGGACTCATGGTTGTCGAATCCCTGTGTCCTTCCTACTTCCCAGAGGGCATTGATGATGTCCGCCCGATCCATTGGTTGACAGTCCTCAACTCCGGTATACGGTGGATGGGCGGCGGGAACATGAAAAATGTTCCTTGTTGCAGTTTCCTCATATTCCAAGTCCGGCTCATTGCAGGGGCTACTGAGTTAAGTGCTCCGTGCACACCGTGAGCGGTGTGTCTCATCCGTTTTGACAATGTTTCGATATTCCAATTGTTTACGATGAATGATGCTATCGTATGACAGGGAACAGTTGGCTGTGTTCACTTTCTGCACAGTTTCGCCTAATGTCTTTTGGCTTGTGCTGAGACTGAAACGATGGGGACTACAGTTACCTTTCTTTGTTTGGGAGAGGAGATATCAATTCGAATGATTAAGCTGGCACGGGCGGTTGAGCAATTATGGACTTTAATTCGTTTGCAGTGATACCGGGGCCTTCCATAACCAAATAACCAAGCGCAGCTAGCCAACCTGTCCGCTCTTTCATTTCCCCGTACTCCCGCATGTCCTGGGACGTAGACAAAAGTAACCTTACGTATTTTTTAAACTTCTGCAACGACTCTACCCATTGCATACGTGCAATGGCTACGACTTAATCATCAGGATTTAATATAATCAGGACGAAAGAATCACGTGACTTAGCCGGAAGTGGTTCTTGTGGGAGGAAAAATATAGATATTTTGTGAGCAGGCCACAGAAGATAAATAAATTTATTGAGTGGAAAATAATTTGAGATTGCAAACAGTTAGTATGTATCTAATGTAGAGAAACTGTCTACAGGGATATATTATTTAGCTGTTTGCAATGAGTGCTGAGAGTGTCATAGAGAACCATATACGACAAAATCATGCCTGGAGTAAACTGCCTGCCAACATCAAACAGGTGACTGACTAGTGACAATTGATTACTACGACGGCAACACGTTATTTATTAATTATTATTTATTTGGCAAAGCTTGAATCTCGTTGTTGGCTGTAAACTTAATTAAGTTCATATAATGACACTTACAAGGCGAATAAAACTTAATGAATTGTGAATAATAAATTAGCAAATTTATAGTAAAATAATAGTAACTCAGCATTACTTACTACAACTACAAGTAATAGTAATTTATTTTATATTTACAAATCTTATACTTTTTACTTTTTTATGACCTGACAGGCTGTCTAAGTGTCTTGACAGTTTTAACTTAAAAATGAAAACTTAACTTACCTAATTAACTCGTAACTGCTGTAGCTATAAGTAAGTGTTATAAATAACGTTTTTATGGTTTACGAAGTTAGCCAACATAAAATGATAATTGAAATTGAACTGAAATTTGAAATCGGCAGTCCAGTCTGAGTCAGGAGTCAATCATAATATCAACAAATGTCCCTGACAGCAAAGTATAACCAACCGACCCTGCCTACTAATCAGCTAGCCCCTAATATTATAAATATTTCACATTTGCCATGAGACTCAGAAATAAAAGCTAAATAATGGGCAATACTTAAACCAAAGACTGGTGTTTTCAGTGATTTAACTCACAGTGTATTGTAGTAGTAGTTGTAGCAGGAAAGTTGTTGTTTCTATTTTTAAAAAAATAGTAAGTCTTATTAGTGTAGGACTCTAACACATAAAACACATTTCAATATGCAGCCTTTCTAAGCCTAAAAAATACAATTAGAACACAAGTGCACAACATGAAGTCTGAATATTTCTAAAAACTTAACAAAAAATACTGAACTATTTGTGAACTATGATGTTATAGTTATTGTAATTTGCATAATATATATCTACACACATATTTTTGAAAGAAAGTGCAATAATAATATGATAAACCTGATGAAGAAATAAAATAAAATTTAAAAGCAAAAACTAGGACAAAAGTTGCACTTGCTGAAATGATGCATATTCATTTTTGTATTACTAATAATGTTAGAATTATGAAATGTTTTTATACTTACACAAAATGGTAACATTTCAAATGTTAATTAGTTTATTATCACAAATGATATTTCTGTAATGTTTTGAATTTTTAAAATGTTATGTAATAATTTGGAGTTGCCAATTTTCTACTTCAATGATTCAGTCTATCATAATTTATCCACAACAGGTTCATTAACAGAACATTTAAGTGCACATTGAAGGAGAGATCATCTTTGTTTTATCAACTTCATTTTTCATTAACTGCTTCATAGCTGTTATAATGCATCTGCTATTGTTAGAACTAGAGCTAGCACAAGGAAAGGGTCATATCCCTTTATCTTCAATGTTTATGATGTTGTGATGATCAAAATCATTATCAATTCATCATCATCATTGAGTGCCGTCTCCGCAACGAAGGTTGGCTACCATGGAGCGCCATTTTGCTCTATCTCTTGCTTTGATGGTGCAGGTCTCCATGGCTTCCTCTGGACTGGTACGTGATGAGGCTCCAATCTCTTTCACGGTGGTCAGCCATGTTCGTCTTTCGTGTTCTGAACATGCCTCTTGTGTACCACACACTTTGCTGTTTTCGCTTTCTGGGCCGTTGATCATTCTTGATTCCTCCGCCTCCATCCACCGTCACAGACTTTTCACATAAGGGTTGAACATACCCGTTTTTCCGTTGACATTTTTGTCAAACCATGTGCTTGCCTATCGAACCGCGAACACACAACACAAAGAAGAATAAATCATATTCCACTTAAATATCGGCAATCACAGTCCATCCCCACGTTAGAAGTAAAACATACACCAAACGGGAGAATAGCAACACATAATTTCACAACTAGACTGTCGCGTAAATCATTTAAATATATCAGCAAGAGCCGAATTATAAAAATCGACTACACGAAGCCGCCACATTATCAATTAGAAAACAAAAATCAGAATATTCTCTTAATGCTTCATAATCCAACATGAGAGGAGCAAGAAAAAGAGGTAGGAAGAATCCCAAAGGTTAACTACTGAAGATAAAAAAAATGAAGATGGTTAACAAAGTCTGTCAGTGGTGCTCTAATGACCCCTGGGGTATAGGACGAAGAAAATAAATCCAACATGTCTATTGTCATTGGTAATTCACAAATGAATTAATTTGGAAGAATCTGCAGTTTAAAATTGCTGCTTGTGACATTTACATAAGATGAGGAAGCCATTTTCTTCTGGGAGGAAATTTAGTTGCTGAAAAATCTGGTTGATTGTTAGATAATATCGCTAGAATTAGATAATATTGCTAGAATTAGATAATATCGCTAGAATATTGAACAGAACATAATGAACATATTTTTTATGAAATTGAATATCCAGAAATGATTTTCAAAATATTGGATTGAGTGAAATTTGGAAGAATTTTCAACTCAGAAATTAGACTCATTCTTTAAAAGCCGAATATCAGACAAACTGGATTTTTCAAAATATACTATCTGTATCTATAATTAGACAAGTCGGACACTACAGGTTAATACAGCTGGCAAGTGAAATATTAAATGAAGACAATGAAATATTGCAATTATTATCATTATTGATCATTCTGTTTGAACGGATCAATAGCTCATCACTTCATATCAGGCAGACCTAGCAAATATAGCTTCAATTAAAATGCCTATCCCCAGTTTTCTTCAGTTAAATAGCTTAAATAAATTCTATCTAACTATCTATTGTTCTTTCGAGCCGAAGACGGCACATAGGGCAGAACCACAATCTCAAAAACAGAAACCTTGCATGCCAAAATGGCACATATTGCAGATATCTATCTATCTATCTGTTGACCTTTCGAGTTGTAGCCGGTCCATAGGGTATAGACCCAAATACTCTTTCTCTTATCTGAATTTTTATTCTAGAAGTTTTCAATCCTTCTAAAGATATTTTATCAAATATCGCCATTTGTCTCTGTTCTGTGCAAGCATTTTGATCTCATTGAGGGAGCCGATTCCTGCTGCTCTTGCCTCTCTGATCAATGTTCTTCACAGTGTCTCTCTGGGTCGGCCTCTTTTCCTCTTACCTGTTGTTTCCCACTTGAGGGCTTGCTTTGTTATTCAGTTATTATCTCTCCTCATCACATGTCCAACATATGACCGTCTTACTTGATTACTGAAGATATTAGTGGTTGATTGGCGATTTCTCTAATTTTTTCATTTGTTTTAAATTCGTTCCACGCTATACCAAGTATTTTCCTTAGACATTTATTTTCAAATGCGTTCAACTTTGTTTCTATGTCTCTTGTTGTTTTCCAGCCCTCACATGCATACGTAAGGGTAGAAAGTACGTTTGATTTGAATAGTCTAAGTTTTGTGTTTGTGCTGATGAGTTTTAATTTCCACAACTTTTCAAGGCTTCTGAAAGGCATTGCTGCTTTAGCTATTCTGATTCTAATTTCTTTACTTGTATCCCCTTCCCGATCAATGTGACTTCCAAGATAGATAAAGTGATCGATCTCTTCCACTGGTTTGTTTTCCATGTATATTCTGTCATCTGTTGGAATTAAGCTTTTCATGACTTTAGTCTTTTCATGATTGATCTCAAGCCCAATTTTGCTGGCTATTGATGATAGTTCATTTGTGTTTTCCAGCATTGTTTTTATCTGACTCCTGATGAGAACTATGTCATCAGCAAAGTCGAGGTCCTCCAAATGGTCTCCTTGTATCCATTTGATGCCAGTACAGCATGTCTTCATTATGGAGTCCCTAACAATTCTAAATAACAAGGGCGGTAAAATACATCCTTGTTTAACCTCAGTTTCTATTGGAAAACATTTGCTCAGTCCTTCCTCTGCACAAACTGTACATGTGTATCCATCATACATGTCTTTAATAATATTTATGATTTTGATGGTAAGCCATATTGCTTCAGAATTTTCCACAAAGAATCTCTATGAAGACTATCAAATGCTTTTTTGAAGTCAATGAAGTTAAGTACAAAAGGTTTTGCTTTTCAATGTGTTCCTCCAATATAAGTTGTAGAGTAAAGATGTAGATGTAGCAGATATCGCTGCTTCTAAAATCTATGGCTCTGTTTTCATAACAATAATTTTTACAATGAGTGCTTGTCAAGCCATCGATCAACCTCCTTAGTTGTCTCTTATGACGTGCCTGGAAGGCCACAGTGTCACTATTCTTTACTTCCCTCATAATGAGGCAACAAATGGGTTAAACATGGTAAATAAATTAGTACTAGCTAAATAAAGAAGACCAGCTATAAAGCTGGAGCTGAGGCCCTCAAAGATGCTGCAAATCTTGGTATCCAGCACAAAAATAATGTGCACAAGAAACTGGTGTACTGTCAGTGCTAACAGCATTTAAAACTCCCCAGAAACAATGAGCTAGGTGATTTGAGAACAATGCTAGAGCAACTGTGCAATAACTTATAGAGAGTAGTCATCCAGTTGATACTATAACACTAAAATAGCAATAACTTATAGAGAGTGGTCATTCAGTTGATACTATAACACTAAAATAGCAATAACTTATAGAGAGTGGTCATCCAGTTGATACTATAACACTAAAATAGCAATAACTTATAGAGAGTGGTCATTCAGTTGATACTATAACACTAAAATAGCAATAACTTATAGAGAGTGGTCATCTAGTTGATACTATAACACTAAAAAGTAATAACTTATAGAGAGTGGTCATTTAGTTGATACTATAACACTAAAATAGTAATAACTTATAGAGAGTGGTCATCCAGTTAATACTATAACACTAAAATAGCAATAACTTATAGAGAGTAGTCATTCAGTTGATACTATAACACTAAAATAGCAATAACTTATATAGAGTGGTCATCTAGTTGATACTATAACACTAAAATAGCAATATCTTATAGAGAGTAGTCATTCAGTTGATACTATAACACTAAAATAGCAATAACTTATAGAGAATGGTCATCTAGTTGATACTATAACACTAAAATAGCAATAACTTATAGAGAGTAGTCATTCAGTTGATACTATAACACTAAAATAGCAATAACTTATAGAGAGTGGTCATCCAGTTGATACTATAACACTAAAATAGCAATAACTTATAGAGAATGGTCATCTAGTTGATACTATAACACTAAAATAGCAATAACTTATAGAGAGTAGTCATTCAGTTGATACTATAACACTAAAATAGCAATAACTTATAGAGAATGGTCATCTAGTTGATACTATAACACTAAAATAGCAATAACTTATAGAGAATGGTCATCTAGTTGATACTATAACACTAAAATAGCAATAACTTATAGAGAGTGGTCATGCAGTTGATACTATGACACTAAAATACAAGGAAACAAATGTGTGTGACAAACTAGCCAAGGAGGAAGAGGATTACCACAAGATAACCATGTGGTCAGTTATGAAGAAGCTAAATCTACCATCAAAGGCCAGTATCATACAAAATGTAAACAAGAATGCCTAAAGTATAATGGGAGGGATGGATACCTCCAACTGTAAAGGAGAGATCAAGTTATCATACTTCGCCTACAATATGGCAACAACAGAATGAGAAATTACATGTTCACCAAACTCAAACTGGGGGCTACCAGTATATGCTTCTGTACCCAAGATAATATAACAACAAAGCAAACAGGATTGTTCCCCAGTACACAGACCTAATTAATTTACATTTATGTGCCAGGCTAAAAAGGTGCCAGGCTAAAAAGAGGCAAATCATGGGTGGGCCAAGCAGAAGATGTCATCAAACAGGTCTGTGGGCTTACCAATATCTGTGTTGGTGAGGAGTGGATACCGGTGCCTACGTCATTCAAGGGGACTTTCTCGTGTATTGTCATACTCAACAGGAAAAGTAGGGAACAGAACCCGGTCGTGGTTAATGCCGAGGTCAATGGTCTCATCTGCGATAACACCAATGAGAAAGATGCAGTCATCTATACAGACGGATCTGTAATACGACACCAAAGAAGTGCATGGGCATTTACAGCATGCTCGGCAGGCAGAATAGTCAAAGAAGACAGTGGTGCATACGTCATGACCACGAGTAGCATGACAATGGAGGCGATGGCAGTGATCAAGGCATTCAAATGGTTAGAGTCACAAGACTACACCCACGCATGTATACTGAGTGATTCGATGAGCATAATTAAAAAGTGGAGGCGGGCTCTGTACACATGCAATGGGTAGAGTCATTGCAGAAATCCAAAATACGTAAGGTCACCTTTGTCTATGTCCCTGGACATGCGGGAGTACGGGGAAATGAAAGAGCGGACAGGTTGGCTAGCTGCGCTGTCATTGAGGACGGGCAACCAATGGATCGGGCGGACATCATCAATGCCCTCCGAGATGTGGGAAGAGCACAGGACTTCGACAAACACAGATCCACGTCACTTCTTCGGATGATGGAAATGGGAGTTAAGATGGGCATAGCCAGAAATGAGAAACTTAGTGGCCATGTAAGAAGACTTATCAACCAAGTCGTCAGTCGCTGGACACTGAGGGAATTGCTGTCCTGAGCACCTATGGACATGTTCGGAGTGCAATGATGATGACCCGCAAATAACTCAATAATAACACAGACCTGAGGAGGTCAGTGTGGCCCACCTACCTTGAAGAGAAACTCTATGGTGTGCCCAAATCACTTAAACATACAGCAGCCTTCATAATAGAGTCCAGAATCCTAGTCTGTATGAGCCATGTTCGCAGAAGAAGAAAAAAGAAGACAAACTAATTTTGTTGGACATGTAGACCCATATTAAAGAAGGTTTACTATAACAGTGTGAAAGGTTTTTTTTTTTTATTTGTAGTTCAATTTATGAATTATATCAAATATTTGTTACATTTTGTTATAATTTCAGAGTTATGGAAATTCCCAGAGAGAGTATGAAAAGGCTGTTGTAACATTCAGTGTGAAAAATCAGTTGCGATATAAAGGAAATTTAGGTTAGTTTGTTTGTCTGGTATTTAGAAAAATATTATATAGCAATTTTATCAGTAATTTTAAATTTACAATTGTGAACAAAGGTGCACATATCTGCATATAACTAGGGTTGAAAGCTAATAGCAAATCATAGCTGAAGGTTTGTGTCAGGATTGGTGAACCAGAATTATCCAGGCCCTGCTTCAGCTTTTCATAGTGCCCCTCTTCAGCTTTTCACAGTGCCCCTCTTCAGCTTTTCACAGTGCCCCTCTTCAGATTTTTGTAGTGCCCCTCTTCAGCTTTTCACAGTACCCCTCTTCAGCTTTTCGCAGTGCCCCTCTTCAACTTTTCGCAGTGCCCCTCTTCAACTTTTCGCAGTGCCCCTCTTCAGCTTTTCACAGTGCCCCTCTTCAACTTTTCACAGTGCCCCTCTTCAACTTTTTGCAGTGCCCCTCTTCAGCTTTTCACAGTGCCCCTAGAAACAGACTAACCAGTCTAATCTGGTCAAGTGAGTAGGGATTGAGAAGAATGTCATCTTAGTACTCAAAAACACCATGCTGAAGTCATATGTGTCCAAAGGAACATATATCACACTTCTATTGAAAACCACAACACATCTGCACCCACTTACCATGCTTTTAAGGGCAGATAATGAAGAAGCCTATTCATTCCTTTAATAGTCATAAGCTAACTATTAAAGTACAATTATTAAATTATTATTAAGGTACAAGAAGGAAAGATAGAATTTACTTTTGTTGTTATCCATCTTGATGATTACTGTTTTGCTTGATATTCTCCTAAATTATTCCATGCAGCGGGTTTAAGTGATATTGTGTTTATGCGATTCCTGCTGGACCTTCCAAGTATTCAAGTGCAACATAAGTCTCATGTTAGCAGGCTTACTTAGATATACTGCTCTGGACACATGAGAGTTTGTGACATTGAGATAGCTGATAGATTGGCAGGGTTTGCCATTGTGCAAGAGATCTTCACCCTAGATTACGACCTCTATCCATGAGTTACATTTTGACGATACCTTCGTAAAAATTATGAACACTAAATGTTACATTTGGAAAATAGTATTTTCTTTGATCTTTATCTACACAGCTGTGTGTTTACTCAAGGAGAGACATGAGAATTGGATGCGGCAATCATTTTCTGGCTTAGGTTTGATTTATGACTATTGGAGGTTTTACATTGTCTATTGATACGTCACCTGTTAGTCCATTATTCCAGCCATATGATCAGCTTCCTCTTAGGGTCATTTGCTGTCTATATCCTTTGTTACAACGCTTTGTTTGATGTCTCACAGACAGCCAAAGAGATTTCCCCCCACATAAGAAAAAAAAATTTCTTGAAAATTTGCCAAATAAAAAAAAAAAACAGCCTCATTTTTACAACAGCTTTGTAATTTTTACAAAGCACACACATTTTGAAAAAAAAACAATCCAACATCAAAGGAAACAAATCCAACACTCAGGGATCACACCAAAAGCAATAATTAGGAAGGTATAAGAAGGGTGGGGGATGTTTGCCAACAGCAAACTGTTAAATTCCAAGAATTTGTATTTTGAGTTTGTAAATTTGACAAAAGTGTCATATTTTAAGGTTAAAAATGGACATGTTGACATGGTGAAGGCTTAATAAGAAAACATCTCACTGGAAGGTGACAGTGAAGATGAAGATTACCCATGTCAGAGGAATGGTGGAATATGGCGCAGTATTTTGTAGTATTTAGGGATGAAGATGAAGATTACCCATGTCAACGGAATGGTGCAGTATTTTGTAGTATTTAGGGATGAAGATTAGCCATGTCAAAGGAATGGTGGAATATGGTGCTGTATTTTGTAGTATTTAGGGATGAAGATGAAGATTACCCATGTCAACGGAATGGTGCAGTATTTTGTAGTATTTAGGGATGAAGATGAAGATTACCCATGTCACGGAATGGTGCAGTATTTTGTAGTATTTACGGATGAAGATTACCCATGTCAACAGAATGGTGCAGTATTTTGTAGTATTTAGGGATGAAGATTACCCATGTCAACGGAATGGTGCAGTATTTTGTAGTATTTAGGTATGAAGATTACCCATGTCAAAGGAATGGTGGAATATGGCACAGTATTTTGTAGCATTTAGGGATGAAGGTGAAGATTACCGACGTCAAAGGAATGGTGAAATATGGCACAGTATTTTGTAGCATTTAGGGATGAAGATGTCCCTAGCCTAGTACAATCCATTCATTCTTGAAATTGACATTTTATGAAAGTGGTTTGATTTTATGAAACCGCATCATCATCATAAAGTACAGGGCCTGCTGGCATAGGTGATCATGTCTCCACAATTTTTCATCGCGACAGTTATTTATCATTTCTGTTGAACCACTGTTGAAACCGCATAAAAAATGTAAAATGTTTAGCTACTCTAAATATTTATGTGTGAATTATATTTTAGTAATTGCTCGTAAAAAGAAAAGATCAAACATTAGCAAATCTTAGAGTTTCAGGGATTCAATTTTTAACCACAAAAGTTTGTACATTTTAAGACACAGCTTCTTCTACTCACTTTGAATGTATGATATAAGAAGTGTGCATGTTTTAATCAAGACACAAATGAATAAATCTACTAAAGTATAAGTGACAAGCAACTGTGCTTAGAATCACACCTAACATTTCTCCTTTTGTTATATTTGAGAATTGGAAATAATATTTAAGGATTTTCACTTGTTCAGTATAGTAAAAAAAAGAGTAAAGTACCCCCGTCATGCCAAGTGTCGGCATATAGGGAATTTGGTGTTAGTGACCATAAATTTTACAGACCTTCAGCACATGATTTTTGGGGTAATGTGGTCGGTATTACGCCTGTGCCGCTTTACTTTCCCAGAAAAAAATCCGGTACCCATTTAAGGCTGGGTGAACACGGAAGCCGTCGGTTGGGATCGAACCCTACCCCTTGTCCTTTGTAGACCAGTTCACTAACAACTGAGCTATCGCGGCTCTCTTGTTCAGTTTGCTGTTTAAAATATATGTAATTTCAATTTATTCTTATTTGGTTGTAATTCTTCTTTGCAGTACGTACAATACGCAAGGATGAGCAGCGTTATTATGAGGATGTTTTATCGTACAGCCGAGAGCATCTGATGTTGTACCCTTACCACTTGTCAGACATCATGGTGAAAGGACTGAGGGTCACTCCTTTTGCCTATTACAGCTACATGATGCAGGACATTATGAACCAGGAGAAGAGCTACGACTCCCTACCAAATTTTACGGCTGCTGATTGTGAGAATAAACTTAACAGCATTTTCAGACCTTAAAAATTACTCCTAAAATACATATATAAAAAAAAAGTAAAGAGCCCCTGTCACGCCAAGTGGCGTATAGGGAATATGGTGTTAGTGACCATAAATTTTACAGACCTTCAGCACATGATTTATGGAGTAATGTGGTTGGTATTAGGCCTGTACCGCTTTACTTTCCCAGGAAAAATCCGGTACCCATTTAAGGCTGGGTGAACCTGGAAGCAGTCGGTTAGGATCGAACCCTACCTCTTGTCCTCTTTAGTCCAGTTCACTAACCACTGAGTTATCACAGCTCCCATAAAATACATATACTCTTCAAAATATGTGCTTTTTATCTGCTGATGTTGGTGTTGTCCTAGTACAGGCAACCTAAAGCTTGCCGCACTACTGGATGCAATGAAATGTAGACACCCCCCCCCCCCTTTTTTTTTTTTTTGCATACAATTGTCACTTATTTTCCTACAATTTTATATGTAGATAATTTTAAGAAGAAAAGAGTGGAGATGTGAAAAGTCTCACTAATGATTCTGTAAAATTTGGTTATATAGAATATAATGTAATTTTAAAAAATAGAGAATTCTGTAAAATTTATGGCTATTTCATAACATATTTAAGGTATGCTTCACTTTGGTCTCCAGCTTCTGTTATTCACTTTCTGCCAAGCTATTCTCTTAAGCTGTCTGGCTGGTATCTTTTCTATTTTTTCCCCTCTATCTCTTCGTCCCTCAATTTTTCCAGCTGTCACAATATATCCCAGCTGTTCCATTCTCATTGCATGGCCAAAAATGATGATTGTTTCTTCCTAATTTTGACTTTTGCTTTGACCTCTTTCAGAACATTTTCATTACTCTTCTTAGCAGTCCATGGTATTCTCAACATTCTTCTGTAAAACCACATTTCTACAGCCTCCAGTGATTTTCTTGTCTGTTGTCCTACTGTCCATGATTCACATCCATAAGTAAAGACTGGCTCTAAATAACATTTAAGGACTCTTTTTCTTATTTCTATTGTCAAAAATGGATTGCACAGTATCTTCCTCGTTTTTTGGAAAACTGCTTTTGCCTGAGCTATTCTGCATCTCACCTCTGATGTACATCTACCATCTGAGGTTAAAATTGTTCCCAGATATTTAAATTCATTAAACTGTTTTAATATTGTTCCTCTTGTCTTTATTGTGCATTGCAGTGATGTCTTTTTCTTTGTTGCTACCATTACTTCTGTCTTTTTGCTATTAAGGCTGAGTCCTTTATTTTTTCTTTCCTTCACTATAATGTCTAACATTTCTTGTACCTCATTTTCACTCTTAGCGATTAAGACTGTATCATGAGCATACATTTGATTATTTATATTATGACCTCCAACTGTTATTCCAGGCATGCCCCTTATGGATCTTAAAATAATCTCACTATACATATTAAATAAATCTGGTGACAGCACACAACCTTGTCTAACACCCTGTTTTATTTGTTGAAACACTCCTGATTGATTTCCAGTTCTTATGGCCACTGTTTGTTGCCAGTACATGTTCTTTATTATTATTAGATCTTTGCTGTCTACATTTATGCCGTCTAAAATTTTGATTATTTCTCGGTGCTTTACTTTGTCAAATGATTTGGTATAATCTACGAAACATAGGTATAGCTCTGTTTCCACGTCTATGGCTCTTTCTACTAAAGATCTTATATGTATGTGGTATTATTCGTACCAGACTTTTACCTTTTGACCTTACCCCACAAAGCTCATATTTGAAGATTACTTTACTACACATTAATGCATATTTTGTTTCATTTTGAACTTAAATGTTGCAATTCATATACTGAAATTACAATTTCAGGTCTAAGACTCCTGGGTATTGGACGAAACCAGTACATTGAGTTGATGAATCAGTGTCGCTCCTCTAAGGTACAATTAGATTTTATAGAAATTGTTGTATCTTTATTACCAATGCTTTCTTTACAAATCATAAGTAGTGCAATAATAGGGTGGTTCAGCAATTATGGATTTTAATTCATTTGCAGTGATACCGGGGCCTTCCATAACCATAAATAGTGGAAATGTTCCTGGATGAACATATTATAGTTGACCAAACTGTGAAAACTTGTGCTTGTTTTCAGAGTTAAGGCTAATAGAGAAAAGGATTACTGACATCAGCACCATCAAATGCTGTGGTTTAGAACTGTAACTGACTGCTGGAAATTTCGGGCAGTGAGCCAGTTGACCAAAACCCACATGTACCTGTTCATGTTGGTCCTAGCTATAAATGATTTGGAATGGTAGGAAAGCAAAACTTGTTCCAGACATTGTGTCTATGTTATTTAATGTAGCTTAGATGTAATAATTTACTCTTTCCATGAGAGTAGGTTACAGAATAAATTAAAATCTGCCGTTCTCCACAAACGTGAATGGGTCATGGTAAGATAAACAAAAAAAAGTTATATTTCCAGAATGTGTGGATCACATTTGGAGCATTCATGTTTTTTTTCCCCAGTGACCTCTGATCACAAGTTCCTAGTCCTATCAGGGACGAATTGATGGAATGGAGGTCCCGTGTTTAAGTTGGGCATGTTAAAGAATCCTTATCTGCCTTGACAGTCGCCAATTGAAAAGAGTAAGCTGCTCAGGCCATATTTGAGAATTAGAGAGGGAGCTAAGGTTCAGCAACTGAGCTGAAAACTGTTAATGAATCATAGCTGATGGCTTGGACCAGGATCATTGAGCCAGAACTATCCAGATCATACTCCACGTCTTCATAGTACCCCTAGAAGCCTAGAAACAAATAAACCAGTTCAGCCTGGCCAAGTGTGTAAGGGTCGCGAGGGAAGACAATCTGGTACTCAAAAATGCTGTGCTGAAGTTGGATGTGTTGGGCCTAAAGACTCATATACCACAGTTCTACTGCAAACCACAGCACAACACATCCATGCCCCATGTCCTTTTAACCCTAGATTACAATACATATCTGTAACTCTCAGTTACGATACCGTAGTAAAAATTCTTCTTCTTCTACCTTTTTAGCTCCCAGTGGAGCATAGGTCTTCAACAAACACTTTCCAAGTCGTTCTGTTTTTTGCCATTCTTTTAAGATCATTCCATGTCTTCCCCATCATCTTCATCTCTGCTTCGATCTGTCTTCTCCAAAAATTCCTTGGTCTTCCTCTTTGTCTTTTCCCCTGGGGATTCCAAAAAAGGGCTTGTTGTGTAATACTCTCCGTTGGCGTCCATGGTGTGTGTCCTATCCAGCGCTGTTTCTCTTTATCCACTGGTGTTTGACTGGTACATTTCCATAATTCTATGTTAGTGATTTTGTCCTGCCATTTCCATCCTTTTATTCTGCGTAAGCATCCATTAATGAAAGTTTATATCTTCGTGATTGTCAATTTTGTTGTTTTCCATGTTTCACAGCCACATAATAGGACCGCCTTAACATTTGAGTTGAAAATTTATATTTTTGTATTTAACCTAATTTCTTTGGATTTCCATATGTTTCCCAGTGCAATGAAAGCTCCTCTTGCTTTTGATATCCTTATTTTGGTATCATTTTCTGTTCCTCCCTCTTTATCTATATTACTGCCCAGATATATGTAAGATTGTACATCTAATAGAGGTATTTCTCCTAGTTTTATTTGGTTATTGCCAACTGTATTAATTCTCATAATGTTGGTCTTATCTCTATTAATCTTCAGTCCTAGCTGTTGTGATCTCTCCTCATGTATGCTCATTTTATCCTGCATCTGTTGATGGCTGTGTGATAGAAGAGCTATGTCATCAGCAAAGTCTAAATCATCAAGTTGTTTGGTCAGTGACCACTGGATTCCATTTCTGTTGTTTTGAGTTATTTTCATGATCCAATAGTAGTGTAGTAAAAATTACTACCACTTAAATGTAACATTAGATGCTCTAAAAATAGTAATTTCTCTGAACTCTTGACACAGTACAATGTGCTCACACTAGGCAAAACACAGAGACTCAATTCCTGGCTCAGGGTGATTTATGACCTGAGGTTCACCTCTTGGACTGGGTGTATTACAATGTCTATCGGTACAGTTACCTTAAGTTTGTCCAGTATGTTCAGAAACTGCATAGTGTTATTCACTGTGATTCCCAAGTCACAAAGGGCTTTTTTTTATGTCTGCCGATGACCAGGAAAGTTACCTGGTCACAGCAGAAAAAAAGGCTAATTTCTTAAAAATTGGCGATTTGTTTTTGCACTAAACGATGTATCTCACAATCTCAACAACAACAAAAAAAATCCAACAGCAATGAAGAAAGATTAAACACTCAGGGGTCACCGAAAGTAGTATTTAGGAAGGTACATGGAGGGGGGTAATGTTTGAACACAGAAAACTCAAATTTTGGGGAATTTTGTACAAACTGTATTGTAATCTAGGATTAATTGCTGATGTTGAAGAGGTCTAAATATTCCTTTAGTCATCAGATGAATGCAAGCAAGCAGAATTAGAGAAGTAACATTCTACCATCTTTCATAAGAATAATAAACTTGCTGAAATTTCTCTATTGAGGTTATTGCATGTGCAGTGTAAATGAAAAGACGATTAGAGGCTACAGAGATGGGATTTCTCAGAAGAATGTTGAAAGTTCCCTGGACAGCTAAAAAGACCAATAAGGAAGTTCTCAAAGAGGCCAACGCAAAAAGGGAGCTCTTAAAAAACATCAGAAAGAAGCAATCAACATTTTTCGGGCACATCATGAGAAGAGGACAGTTGGAATACTTGGTTACAACTGGCAAAATAAAAGGAAAGAGAGATCGCGGGCGATAAAGAGAGAAAATACTGGATAGCTTGGTGTTATGGCATGGAAAACAGTCAACAACAGAACTGATACGATGCACTGTAGATAGAAGATTGTGGAGGGACATGATCACCTACGCCAACCGGTATGGCACATGATGATGATGAGTGTAGCTTGAAATCTGTGTTGTCAGGAAAGAGATTGGAATGGACATTGTCGATTGCAGTAATGATAGTTATAGTACAAAGACAGTATTTGTGAGATTAGAATAGCTTCTTTTCATTTCCTACTTACCTGGGGGGACAAAGTAGCCTGCATTCATGACCTCCATGTCTCACTCAGCTCTGATTTGTTGACTTTAAAGTCAGCTTTGTGCCACTGACTGCAGTCAACTCTTTGTTATATGCTTCCAATGCTGTACTGGCTTGTGCACCCTTACTATCCCAGTTTCAAGGTTATCAGAAAATGTATGCCCACTGCCAGCTCAGCGGAAAGGAAGAAGTAACAATTTTTGTGATCTTTACAACACCCAAAGATAGAAACCTTTGATGAATGAGCTTGGGCACAGACAAAACGACTGCCAAACATCTACTACAATCATGCCCAGTATATGAAGAACAGAGAAGGCTCTTGTGGTCCTTACCAGTACCATATCTGGACAGACTATTTTCATCATCATTTTTTTTTTTTTTTTTGGCAAAAATTTGCCAGCTTTCACCTCAAGCGAAGTATCTAGAGACTAGGAACTGAATTTTGCATGTTAATCCATTTTTGCCTGGCAGTCATGTGCACAAGGGTCCCTATCCGCACAGGCAGATAGATAACTCCATTTTCGGAGGTGCTCACATTTTTTTCAGTCGATGAGTAATTGACTTTTAAAGCCGGGCCTTGTGCTGCTGAGACCAGGGGTGGTTGCTGCAGAGAGAAATCACGAATAAAAATCCCAACTGGTACAGCCCGAATTTGAACTCACAACCTCTCTGCTTCGAGACTGGCATTTTGCCCGGAGACAAACCAGTCCCCCTCATCGTTTATGATCTCTGTGGGGTCATAATGTTCAGTTCAGCTTCTCATTGCCTTAATCTTTTTTTTTGTAGAAATTCTTGGTTTCTTCTGTGAAATTATAGTTTAATATTTCATCATAATCTTGCCATATCCAAAACACACTGTCTTCAATGCTAACATTGTTTGATCGACTACCTTTATGGTTACTGTAAACAACAAACAACCGCTTTATATGTGTTTAATGTTTTTTTTTCTACGCATCCAGTAACTTCAGGGTTTTTAAAATCAAACCTTTAAAAGCCATTTATGGAATTGATAGCACTTCTGTCTAAATGAGTAAATAATAATTGATCAAATACACATTTTCTTGTGTATTTCAGAAGTTTTTTCGTAAGCGTCCAGTGAAAGACTTGTTGCCAGGTCAACCTGTAGAGGGTGTGCCGATTGAACCATGGTGGATTGTACAAGTTGGCTTCATTACAGAAGATGATATCAAGGTGTGATATATTGACATGTAGTGTCGCATATCAATTCTATAGAATGAGCTTTCATCTCAAGTATGTTGGCATAGGTGATCATGTCTCTCCACAACTTTTTATCTCATCTGTTATTTAGTTTATGATTTTTGCTGCTGACTTCCTACCAAACCCTTTATTAAAACCATTTGATATCTTTTCTCTCTGCCTATCTCAAATTTCTCTTCTGTCACAATACATTCCAGTTGTTCCCCTTTCATTACAAGGCTAAAAAAAAATTATGTTTCCTCTTGATGTTAGTAATAAGCTTTTTCTTTTTTGCTTTTGCTGCTTTCAGAATGTTCTCAATATTCTTCTTGGCTTTCCATAAATATTATTGTCAGAGTTTTATTATTATTATTATTTTCTGCAATTTTACACATTCCATAACCCTTTTACAGTGGAGCCCAGGAGAGCTTGGACATTAGAAGTCAATAGTGAATGTTAAAGTCTAGGAGAGCTTAAACGTTAGAAATCAGTACTGAATGATGAAGTGTAGAACTTAGATGTTAGAAGTCAATACTGAATGATGAAGTCTAGGAGAGCTTAGATGTTAGAAGTCAATACTGAATGTTAAAATCTAGGAGAGCTTAAATGTTGGAAGTCAATACTGAATGTTAAAATCTAGGAGAGCTTAAATGTTAGAAGTCAATACTGAATGATGAAGACTAGGAGAGCTTAAATGTTATAAGTCAATAATAAATGATAAAATGTAGGAGAGCTTAGATGTTAGAAGTCAATACTGAATGATGAAGACTAGGAGAGCTTAAATGTTATAAGTCAATAATGAAAGATAAAATGTAGGAGAGCTTAGATGTTAGAAGTCAATAATGAATGATGAAGTGTAGGAGAGCTTAGATGTTAGAAGTCAATAATGAATGATGAAGTGTAGGAGAGCTTAGATGTTAGAAGTTAATAATGAATGATGAAGTGTAGGAGAGCTTAGATGTTAGAAGTCAATACTGAATGATGAAGACTAGGAGAGCTTAAATGTTATAAGTCAATAATGAAAGATAAAATGTAGGAGAGCTTAGATGTTAGAAGTCAATAATGAATGATGAAGTGTAGGAGAGCTTAGATGTTAGAAGTCAATAATGAATGATGAAGTGTAGGAGAGCTTAGATGTTAGAAGTTAATAATGAATGATGAAGTGTAGGAGAGCTTAGATGTTAGAAGTCAATAATGAATAATGAAGTGTGGGAGAGCTTAGATGTTAGAAGTCAATAATGAATGATGAAGTGTAGGAGAGCTTAGGTGTTAGAAGTCAATAATGAATGATGAAGTCTAGGAGAGATTAGATGTTAGAAGTCAATAATGAATGATGAAGTCTAGGAGAGATTAGATGTTAGAAGTCAATAATGAATGATGAAGTGTAGGAGAGCTTAGATGTTAGAAGTCAATAATGAATAATGAAGTCTAGGAGAGCTTAGATGTTAGAAGTCAATAATGAATGATGAAGTCTAGGAGAGCTTAGATGTTAGAAGTCAATAATGAATGATGAAGTCTAGGAGAGCTTAGATGTTAGAAGTCAATAATGAATGATGAAGTGTATGAGAGCTTAGATGTTAGAAGTCAATAATGAATGATGAAGTGTAGGAGAGCTTAGATGTTAGAAGTCAATAATGAATGATGAAGTGTAGGAGAGGTTGGATGTTAGAAGTCAATAATGAATGATGAAGTCTAGGAGAGATTAGATGTTAGAAGTCAATAATGAATGATGAAGTCTAGGAGAGGTTGGATGTTAGAAGTCAATAATGAATAATGAAGTCTAGGAGAACTTAGATGTTAGAAGTCAATAATGAATGATGAAGTCTAGGAGAGCTTAGATGTTAGAAGTCAATAATGAAGTCTAGGAGAGATTAGATGTTAGAAGTCAATAATGAAGTCTAGGAGAGATTAGATGTTAGAAGTCAATAATGAAGTCTAGGAGAGATTAGATGTTAGAAGTCAATACTGAATGATGAAGTCTAGGAGAGCTTAGATGTTAGAAGTCGATAATGAATAATGAAGTGTAGGAGAGATTAGATGTTAGAAGTCAATAATGAAGTCTAGGATAGATTAGATGTTAGAAGTCAATACTGAATGATGAAGTCTAGGAGAGCTTAGATGTTAGAAGTCGATAATGAATAATGAAGTCTAGGAGAGCTTAGATGTTAGAAGTCAATAATGAAGTCTAGGAGAGCTTAGATGTTAGAAGTCAATAATGAAGTCTAGGAGAGATTAGATGTTAGAAGTCAATAATGAAGTCTAGGAGAGATTAGATGTTAGAAGTCAATAATGAAGTCTAGGAGAGCTTAGATGTTAGAAGTCAATAATGAATGATGAAGTGTAGGAGAGCTTAGATGTTAGAAGTCAATACTGAATGTTAAAATCTAGGAGAGCTTAAATGTTAGAAGTCAATACTGAATGATGAAGACTAGGAGAGCTTAAATGTTATAAGTCAATAATAAATGATAAAATGTAGGAGAGCTTAGATGTTAGAAGTCAATACTGAATGATGAAGACTAGGAGAGCTTAAATGTTAGAAGTCAATAATGAAAGATAAAATGTAGGAGAGCTTAGATGTTAGAAGTCAATAATGAATGATGAAGTGTAGGAGAGCTTAGATGTTAGAAGTCAATAATGAATGATGAAGTGTAGGAGAGCTTAGATGTTAGAAGTTAATAATGAATGATGAAGTGTAGGAGAGCTTAGATGTTGGAAGTCAATACTGAATGATGAAGACTAGGAGAGCTTAAATGTTATAAGTCAATAATGAAAGATAAAATGTAGGAGAGCTTAGATGTTAGAAGTCAATAATGAATGATGAAGTGTAGGAGAGCTTAGATGTTAGAAGTCAATAATGAATGATGAAGTCTAGGAGAGATTAGATGTTAGAAGTTAATAATGAATGATGAAGTGTAGGAGAGCTTAGATGTTAGAAGTCAATAATGAATAATGAAGTGTGGGAGAGCTTAGATGTTAGAAGTCAATAATGAATGATGAAGTGTAGGAGAGCTTAGATGTTAGAAGTCAATAATGAATGATGAAGTCTAGGAGAGATTAGATGTTAGAAGTCAATAATGAATGATGAAGTCTAGGAGAGATTAGATGTTAGAAGTCAATAATGAATGATGAAGTGTAGGAGAGCTTAGATGTTAGAAGTCAATAATGAATAATGAAGTCTAGGAGAGCTTAGATGTTAGAAGTCAATAATGAATGATGAAGTCTAGGAGAGCTTAGATGTTAGAAGTCAATAATGAATGATGAAGTGTAGGAGAGCTTAGATGTTAGAAGTCAATAATGAATGATGAAGTGTAGGAGAGCTTAGATGTTAGAAGTCAATAATGAATGATGAAGTGTAGGAGAGCTTAGATGTTAGAAGTCAATAATGAATGATGAAGTGTAGGAGAGGTTGGATGTTAGAAGTCAATAATGAATGATGAAGTCTAGGAGAGATTAGATGTTAGAAGTCAATAATGAATGATGAAGTCTAGGAGAGGTTGGATGTTAGAAGTCAATAATGAATAATGAAGTCTAGGAGAACTTAGATGTTAGAAGTCAATAATGAATGATGAAGTCTAGGAGAGCTTAGATGTTAGAAGTCAATAATGAAGTCTAGGAGAGATTAGATGTTAGAAGTCAATAATGAAGTCTAGGAGAGATTAGATGTTAGAAGTCAATAATGAATGATGAAGTCTAGGAGAGCTTAGATGTTAGAAGTTGATAATGAATAATGAAGTCTAGGAGAGCTTAGATGTTAGAAGTCAATAATGAATGATGAAGTGTAGGAGAGATTAGATGTTAGAAGTCAATAATGAAGTCTAGGAGAGCTTAGATGTTAGAAGTCAATAATGAAGTCTAGGAGAGCTTAGATGTTAGAAGTCAATAATGAAGTCTAGGAGAGATTAGATGTTAGAAGTCAATAATGAAGTCTAGGAGAGATTAGATGTTAGAAGTCAATAATGAAGTCTAGGAGAGCTTAGATGTTAGAAGTCAATAATGAATGATGAAGTGTAGGAGAGCTTAGATGTTAGAAGTCAATACTGAATGATGAAGTGTAGGAGTGATTAGATGTTAGAAGTCAATAATGAAGTCTAGGAGAGCTTAGATGTTAGAAGTCAATACTGAATAATTAAGTCTAGGAAAGCTTTTTTTTTGAAAATCATTACGATATGATGGAGTTCAGGGTTAACTCAATGCACACACTTCGTGGCAGTTAATTGCTGCCATTCACACACCATGGAGTTCAAGATTTATAGGGCGTCTTTGACAGTGTGTCACTGCTCAATGGACAAGCAAAAGTAGGCTACAAGCAGTAATGTGATGCATAGGCTAGTGGCATAAGACATAAGTTGGAAAGTTTTTAAAAATGTAATTCGATCATTGATTCGTTTAAGAAATTGTATTTCCCCATAATGAGGTTAGTGACAGTCACTAATCTTTCAGATTATCAATGGGTGCAGACCTTCTTGTTGAGGGACTTGTCCTATGTGCAGTGAGAATGATCTAGTTGACTAAACTTAAAAAATAACCTAAACAAATGGTGATTGTATTCTTGAAATTTAGCTCTTTCCGTACGTTTCACAGCACTGTGCGCCATGCTGATTTCGTCGGTGTACATTTCGCAGCATAGTGCGTCACTCCCAATTTGATTGGTGTGAACCGTCATCATAAGTAAAGTAAAGAGCCCCCGTCATGCCAAATAACGCATAGGGAATATGGTGTTAGTGACCATAAATTTTACAGACCTTCGGTACATGATTTTTGGGGTAATCTGGTCGGTATTACACCCATGCCGCTTTACTTTCCCAGAAAAAAATCAGGTACCCATTTAAGGCTGGGTGAACCCTGAAATCGTCTGTTGGGATCAAACCCTACCTCTTGTCCTTTGTAGTCCAGTTCACTAACCACTGAGCAATCATGGCTCCCAAACCATCATCATACCATACTCTTTTGCATGTCTTGTATCATCTTGGTATTGGTGAAATCTAATACCTGGCTCAACTATCTAAATATTCATATACAATATGGTATGTCTTAGATAAATATAAACATAGTAGTAAAAAAAAAAAAAGTAAAGTACCCCCGTCACGCCAAGTGGCGTATAGGGAAATATGGTGTTAGTGACCCTATATTTTACAGACCTTCACATGATTTTTGGGGTAATGTGGTTGGTATTACGCCCGTGCTGCTTTACTTTCCCAGAAAAAAATCCGGTACCCATTTAAGGCTGGGTGAACCAGGAAGCCGTCAGTTGGGATCGAACCCTACCCCTTGTCCTTTGTAGTCCAGTTTACTAACCACTGAGCTATCGCGGCTCCCAAATATAAACGTACATATTAATATTTAAAACCATGACATTTTCTATCTGAAATCTTTTCCTTTGCATTGATAAAAACCTTTCGTACTGAAAGAGTTAAGAAATTGATATTTTCTTATAACAAAACGTTTGATCAATTATCATGCAGGTGTGTACTCCAGACGAGAAGAAAGTGATTGACGTGATCATTGATTCGGGACCACAGACTGCTGGAGAGCTGGACAAGGAAGTAGTACATTGTACGTTGGACAGATTATGAACTTAGCATTAGGGCTTGCATGTATCAAGTGTAGGAAAGGTGTTCTGTATTATGAAATGTTGTAGTGAAGTTCTTCTTCTGCGATCATGGCTCATTCAGAGTAGGACTCTGCACTCTCTTAATGAAGGCAGCTGTCTGTTTAAGTGATTCGGTTGCCACGTATAGTTTCTCTTCCAAGGAGGTGGGTGTGGGCCACATTGTCCTTCCCAGGTCTGTGTACTGGGCGTAGTCCTGTAGAACATGTTTTGTTATCATGTTGTACAGTGGTATTGGCTGATAGTACCTATTTTGAGTTTGTTGAACATGTGGTTTCTCATTCTATTTGTGGCCAGTGCGTAGGTGAAGTATGATGACTTGATCCCTCCTTGATAGTTGGATGTATCCGTCCCTCTCGTTATACTTTGAGTGTACTTCTTACCATTTTTCTTGGTACTGGCCTTTGATGATGGATTTGGCTTCGTCGCAGCTGACCAAATGGTTCTCTTGTGGTAATTTCCCTAAATGATATGTTAAATTTCACTGTACTCAACTGGATCAACCAGAAATGGTGAGGCTTGGGTGAACATTTCCTTTATCACTAAGCCATTAAACTGTGTACTGCTTGTCACTAGTGACAACAATATATTATTATTATCTTTCTCCAAGATCTTCTTCCTCCAAGATCTTCTTCCTCAAATATCTTCTTCTTGCGTTTGCCTAATCGCTAAAAGAATAGTTGATCTCTTGGATAGTTCTGGTATGACTATCTTACTATTCACATATCTCGATCATCTGTCTTGGCAAATGCCATTCAGCAGGGAACTGTGAAACGGACGAGAAGTAGAGGTAGGCAGAGAAAGAGATGGGAAGATAATATCAAAGAATGGATAGCTTAAACTTTGCAGAATCCTAAAGAATAATTGAAGATAGAGAGAAATGGAGAAGGTTGGCATACTGTCAATAGTGCCCCAAAGACCTCCAGGATTATGCGTAGTAGAAGAGGAAAAAGCTATTCAACACCTAAATTTTATAGAAGGTATAAACAAACTAGAAATAACACTGGTTACCTCACTCTGAATGCTGAGCTTTAATATTATACGGTCTAACATTACATGCCATTACAGTCATCATCATTGAGTGCCCTCTCCACATTGAAGGTTGGCTACCATGGAGCGCCATTCCACTCTGTCTCTTGCTTTGATGGTGCAGATTGTCATAGGCTGACTTGTCCCATCTTTTGATGTTACTCATCCATGTTAGTCTTAGTCTGCCTCTGCCTCTTTCACCTTGTATTTTACCTTCTAATATTACTTTCATTAGACTATTGTCTTTTTTAACATGACCAAAAAATTTCATTTGTCTTGCTCTAATTGTGTTTAGTAGTTCTTTTTTCATTTTTAGTTGTTTTAAAACTTCTTCGTTTGTTTTCTTTTCTTTCCATCCAATTCTACCTATTCTTCTATAAATCCACATTATCACTGGTCTAATTAATGTCCATGTTTCTGCACCATACAGGAATATTGAGAAGATGTAACATTTTGCTATTCTTAGTTTCAGCCCTGGTGTTATTTGTTTTGATGTTGGCATTGAAATTACTTTTTGCCATTCCTATTCTTTTATTTATTTCAGTTGTACATTTTCCATCACTGGTTATAGTAACCATTACAGTATCACTGAGTTATTTGCGGGTCATCATCATTGCACTCCGAACATGTCCATAGGTGCTCAGATCCCCTCCTCAGCTATTACCACAGTGTCCAAAGACTGATGACTCCAGTTCTGTGTTGGTTGATACGCCCACTAAGTTTCTCGTTTCTTGATGTGCCCATCTTAACTCCCATCTCTTTCATTTTTCTTAAATTTTTTACCCACACATCTTTCATTCTGCCTGTTTATATAAAAATTACTCTTTAGTTAGATTCATTTTTGAGATTTTTATTTTTAAGATTAAAGTCAGCTATCATTAAAGATAACTTATTTTTCATATGCATGAATCATTAACATCTTTTAATGATTGATATATCCTGTTTATTTTTACAATTGGGGTGTCTTATTCTTGGGATACACTGTAATTATGACCGTAACCATGTAAAGTAGAAGAGCATTGTTGCTGCTCTGCAATTTACCAGAAGACATGCCAGTCACTGACACCTTATGTTGATCTGTGACCGAGATATAGAAGTCACTACAACAAACCCTGTCATATTTGAGAGTTGCAAACTTTTAGGGCTTTTGTATGGATATAAATGCTAGTAAAGTAAAGGTTCTCTCCACGCCTTGCTAGGTGTATGGGGAATATGGTGTTTGTGATCAAATTTTTCTACGACCACTGCACATTTTTGGGTGATGTGATCTGTATCACGCCAGGCCGTTTACTTCCCAGAAAAATCTCTGGTTCCAATTTTTTAGAGGCTGGGTGGACCCTGGAGCCTTGTCAGTCAAAAAAAATCTGTCACTGCTGGGGGGAAAAAAAAAACTTCCTCAAGAACAGTAATTTAATGGACTCTAGAGTGAAGGTTAGAAAAAGGCAGTCCACAAACAATCTGATGGAAGAGAGAAGAGGTAGAAATGGAACACCACATAAAGAATGGCTATGCGAGTGGATAGATTTTTTGTTTGCTTTAAAAGATGCCAGTAGATGTATTGGTCAGTGAATGTTTTGTTAGTCGTTGACCAAAAACTAGAAGAGCTTGACTTTTATTTTGTTTTCTCTATAGGTTTGTATAGGAAAGGCCTTATCTATCTAGAGGTAACAATAGGAGATGATGACTGTATTAGTGGTAAGTTTTTTATGATATCTTTGAATGTTGAATTGTTTGTCTGTTGATGGTTCTTTTAAAAATGCATTTCTGAAGTTCTTTTTTGTGTAAGTAACAGGACATATTAAAACAGGGGAGCACATAACTTTAAAAGAATGTTTGCGGTTATTTTGTACATATATGTCCCTGGTGATTTCTTCATCACTGATGAACATTGAGCAAAGTTTGTAGATAATCATGGTATACAGTGAAAATGTAAAGAGTAACATAACATTTGAAAATGGGGTCACAGTTTGAAGAAAAAAGATGTAGGTGGAAAGTGGTGAGACCTCTCAACATAAATTTGTCTTGTTTGTTCTGCAACCGCACTTACCATTTCAATATCCATAAGCTCAGCAATGAGAAAAACTGCTCCACAAAACAGTGCCGGATAGTTATTGTTATAGGCCAACATTTGCCCATTTCCAACTGTCTGTGAAGACGTAATAGGCCATATATTTGTGATAATTAATTTTACTTAAAAGATTGTTGCTGTGAATGATCATGTCTAGCATGGAAAAAGATAGAAATTCTGCTTTTTCAGTTTTGCTGTAAATAGCAACACGCCCATTTAATGACTTTTGAAAATGGATAACAATGAAGAGTATTTGTCATGTGAACATAGAAAGAATTTTCATGCACTTTCTGTGATTGGGAATGAACCAGAAGTTTATTGCATAGAACCGGAGACAGGGATTTAGATTGCATTCTAGTGATTGAATCCCTTAACAGGTGTACTGTGGCTCAGGACATTATGGTCATTTTATCTTGAACTGACATTTATATACCAAAGTTGGTGCAACCAGCGAGGAATTTGTGGCAAGAATTGAGCACAGTGAAGCCAGCCAGCTATGTCTACAGAATTTTGGAGTGGAGCATAGTCACTAACTTAAGTCTCATGTTGATGGCTCCAGGATTAGATGAGCAGATAATGAGCATCTATCTATCTATTGACCTTTCGAGCCGTAGCCAGCCCATAGGGCGTAGACCAAGATACTCCTTCTCCTATCTGAATTTTTGTTCTAGCAGTTTTCAATTCTTTTAAAGATATTTTATCAAATCTCGCCATTTGTCTCTGTTCTGTGCAAGCAGCTCTATCTCATTGAGGGAGCTGATTCCTGCTGCTCTTGCCTCTCTCATCAATGTTCTTCTCAGTGTCGCTCTAGGTCTTCCTCTTTTTCTCTAACCTGTTGTTTCCCACATGAGGGCTTGCTTTGCTATTCGGTTATTATCTCTTCTCATCACATGTCCAACATATGACCATCGTCTTTTCTTTATTACTGAAGATATTAGTGGTTGATTGGCGATTGATAATGAGCATGGAACAGCACAATAAAATATGGTTTGAACTAAAGGTTAGGGGCCCATAATTTGCTGTATCATTACCGAGTGAATGGAAAAATTGATGTAAAATAAAAAAAGAGTAAGCCTTCCATGTTGATTTTGCAGTGGTGTCTAAAAAAAAATGTATATCTATGGTTCTTTTTGTGTTGTTATTTGGTTTTGAGAATATCTTATAGAAGGGTTTGTTTGTTATGTCTTTTGTATACATATAGCATATTTCCTTTGATTTTGCTCCAGAAAAATAAGTAGAGCTATTATCCTTGACTCGTTTCAGTGCCTCCTTTGGAAGGTTTTGTCATGAATAGGGTCCTTGGTGATTATTTTGAAACTCTGTTGTACAAAATTTTTGTCTCAATCGATGAGCACACACCAATTGCAGAGGTAAGATTTGAACTGAATCTACATAATCAAATTAATTTGATTTTCAGTAAACAATATCTTAAATCTGATAGACAATTATTTTTAGTTTGTGTAATGAAATATTTGAAATCTGGGATATTATTTTTTATGATGAAGAATTATTGATGAGGAACTTAAAGGAAAGTGACTTCACTTTGGGCTCTGTCGAAAAATTCCTTCAGGGCAGACAACACCGGCCGCCATGGCTCATAGCCTTTTGTGCCACAGGTCACACTAGTATTAATTTGTGTGATTGATGCAGTAAAAAATGCTTGGATCATAACAAGTAAAAGTTTTATTAATATCTAAAAACAATTAGAATCACTGTCCTTGTTGATTTCATGTCTTGTTTGGTACCTACAAAGTTGTAAAATAAATGTGTAAACAAACATCAAAGCAGGCTATCCAATTTGAAAATAGTCCAATGTGTGTTAAGATGATCTTAAGAATAAAATGTGCATTTCCATAATTTTATAATCGTTTAATTTCTCATTTTCTTTTTTTTTTTCCAAACCAGCTGGCTAGTGTTCTTCAGATAGATCTTTCTCTGGTCAAGGTATGTAAGTGAAATTCAAAATTTTGTCAAGATTATTAGGAAATTATTTTTTAAAAATATGTCTTTAATATTATTGGTAGAAATTCAAACAAAGACACAGGGCTACCAATAATGCTGAGTGAAGTGGAGGACGCAATTCAACACACGAAAAGAGGCAAAGCTCCAGGTCCTGACAATATAACAATCGAAGAGATAAATGCATTAGGAGAGCTGGGAGTACAAGTAATAACAAAACTACTCAATGACATATATGACACTGAACACATACCCAAAGATCTACTAAAATCTATCTTTGTAGCCATACCGAAGGAGTCAGGCGCCACTGATTGTGAAAACCATCGCACTGTTAGTCTCATGAGCCATATGATGAAAATATTACTAAGAATCATCATGAGACGTGTAAGGAACAAAATAAAACCAGAAATAAGTGAGGAACAATGTGGATTTGTGGAAGGAAAGGGCACCAATAATGCAATATACATCTCAAGAACATTGATAGAAAGATCTATAGAGGTAAAGAAAGATCTATATATGTGTTTTATAGACTTCACAAAAGCATTTGACAAAGTTAAGCATGTGGAAATAATCAAAATGCTGGAGAAATTAAACATTGATGGCAAGAATCTGCGAATCATAAAAAACATGTACTGGCAACAAACAGCAACTATACGAATTAACTACCAAACAGGACAATTTCAATTTATAAAACAAGGAGTCAGACAAGGCTGTGTTCTGTCGCCGGATTTGTTTTCACTTTACAGCAAACATATTATAAGATCAATAGTAGACAAAAAAGGAATTGAAGTCAACGGTCACAACATAAATAATTTATGATATGCGGGTGACACAGTCTTAATAGCAGAGACAGAGAATGAGCTACAAGAAATGATAGACATAATATTAAAAGAAAGCAACAAGAACGGAGGTCTCAGTCTCAATAGTAAGAAAACAGAAGTAATGGTTATATCGAAGAAACAATTATCATCATCATGCAGCATAAAAATAAACAAGACAAATCTGAAACAAGTGCAACGTTTGAAATACTTGGGCACAATAATAACATCAGATGAGAGATGCAACACAGAAATAAAAAGCAGAATAGCTCAGGCCAAAATAGCATTTAAGAAAATGAAAAATATCTTATGCAACAAATCTATGTCAATAGAAATGAGAAAGAGAGTTCATCGATGCTATATAGAACCAATTCTGACCTATGGAAGTGAATCATGGACAATAGACAAACAAATGAAAAGATGATTAGAGGCCACAGAGATGGGATTTCTCAGAAGAATGTTGAAAGTTCCCTGGACAGCTAAAAAGACCAATGAGAAAGTTCTCAGAGGCCGACACAAAAAGGGGAGCTCTTAAAAAACATCAGAACCCTTTGCCATCAATGTTTAATTTCTCCAGCACATTGATTATTTCCACATGCTTAACTTTGTCAAATGCTTTTGTGAAGTCTATAAAGCACATATATAGATCTTTCTTTACCTCTATAGATCTTTCTATCAATGTTCTTAAGATGTATATTGCATTATTGGTGCCCCTTCCTTCCACAAATCCACATTGTTCCTCACTTATTTCTGGTTTTATTTTGTTCCTTAGACGTGTCATGATGATTCTTAGTAATATTTTCATCATATGGCTTATGAGACTAATAGTGCCATGGTCTTAACAATCAGTGTCGCCTGACTTCTTCGGTATGGCTACAAAGATAGATTCTATACTGACAATACATATTCTGGGCTGCACATGCAATACAATTATTTCATTATGCATGCAAAGAAATATTATCAAGCTATAGCTATGAAAGTAGGGTGTATGATTTTGTGGGCTAGATATACACTACACTCATAAATTAGAAGACTAAAACTTCACTAGAAGATATCAGAGTAACTATCAGAGCAAAATATTCACTTCAAATTAGCTATTTATTAAAGGTCAGCAAACTATTCACTTCATGTTAGCTATTTATTAAAGGTCAGCGAAAATATTCACTTGATATTAGTTATTTATTAAAGGTCAGCAAAATATTCAATTCATATTAGCTATCTACTAAAAGTCATAAAAATATTCACTTCATAACAGCTTTTTACTAAAAGTTAGCATTACTGTACTCCCTGAAGAATGCAGTGTCCATGTACTGTCGACTGGGGTTTGCTAAGAAGAAATCTACAGACTTTGACATTTCTGATATTCATCCGTCTTGGAATATAAGCCATGAATCTCCCCTGATAGTGGCCAACAAAAGTAATCAGAAGTAAGTGAATGTCCATACTTTCAGCTTTTACAAATCTGCATTGCTAATTTTTTTAGTGTAGTATTAATGAACCTGTATAATAATCATTCTGTATATTTTTCCGTTCGCCTGAAGTACTGTCTATATCTGCAGTGTCATTTTTTGTATAAATTTTACCCCCCTCCACGTCTTGAACTGAAAACATTGTCAGTTATTCATGTTTACAAATCGTGCGTTTTATGTGCGTGACATCTTTTAATAATAAAACACAGATTTATATCCATACAAGAAATCGTTTTTTTTTGTGGTGTGTAGAAAATAGAAGTGAATCATGGATTTAATTTACCATAATAGAATTATACTGAAGCCATGTTGCATAGATGAGAAAAATTACCAAGACTACTAAAATATCGACAAACAGCTGTGAACTGCCAGGTGCTGTTTGGCTCAGCAGCTTGGCTGATTTTGCTAGTGTTGAAAAGGCAAGTTCAGCTGCTGAATAAACAGCAGTTTTATGAAGTGCTATCAAAAAGTTGTCCAGAATTGGAGACATAACACCAGAAACCATTATATGCATCGTACTGGCATCAAATGCTTTCAACAAACTGATGAATATCTAGAGATCCAAGGTGCTCAATAAATGAACAAAATTTAAGATTGTTCAACTCCTGTGTGATACCAGTGCTGAATATGGATGGGAAAGCTGGAAATCCACACAGACTTTAAATAGGAAATTGAAAACAAATGTCTACGTAAGATCTCAAACATGAACTTGAAAGAATTTATGTCAAACAAATGGATAAGAATAGAATCTAAACAAGTATATGTGTCTAGCTTTATAAGAAGAAAACGTTAAAAATACATTGGTCATGTGCTGAGCTTAAAGGAAGAAAAACTTTTTGATAAAACATTCATGTAGAAATCATCTAATAAAAGAAAACAAGGCAGATCAAGAGAATTACTAAGCAGAATAATTACTAGTGAAGGCTCAAACATGGGACTAAGAAGCAACAAAGACCTACAAGAACTAGCAGCAAACTATAAATCGTGGAGAACTATGACTTCCACCCTATGTGCCATCTTTGGCACATAGATGGCACATAAATAAAGCAAAATGAAAAAAAAAAGAACCAGGGAGTTCATGGTCTATGCCAATAAAAAGGTTACAGGTCTGCCTTATTTAAATTTAGCCACTATCACCTTCAAAATTGTTCCCTTGGTAACTTACAAAACAACCCCAGTTCCTCTTTCAGGTACCAAAGGTGGAAGTCTTTTTCCTCAAGGCTGCTCAAAACTGTCTGTGATCCCAATATGATGTCATTACTATCTATAGTGACACCCCTTCAGCTCTAGTTTCAGGAACAATATGATGTCATTACCATCTATAGTGACACCCCTTTAGCTTTAATTTCAGGAACAATATGGTGACACAAGGGGCTAGGTCAGATGAATATGGAGGGTGGGGGATAATTGGCATGTTGCTGTTATATAAATTTGTTTTCTAAGTGACGTGTGAGCGGTTGTTGTGATGCAGCGGCAAATTGTGTTTACGCCACAGTTCGCCTTTTTTGTTGTACATTTTCTCTCTTGTGCCTCAAAATGCAGAATTCAATATAGTGTCAGAAGGGACAAATTCTAGGTGAACCGTAGCATACCCTTAATGTTGAAATAACAACATTGCACATACATTTGATTGCACTCTGGGACATGCCATACTTTCTTTAATCTTGATGACTGAGCTCTTACACTGTGATGAATAGAGAAGAAGAAATATGGCATCTTTGTGTGTTTACTTTTCTGAGAGTTTTCACTTTTTATTTCCCTGTGCAATGGGGAGTATGAACTAGGGAGTATGAACTAGGGAGTCTTCCCAGGGTCCCAATGCTGATCCTCAGAGTTGGGCTTCCTGGTAACAGTCTGTCTAAAAACAAGTTTGTTAATGAGGTGAAGACACCATGGTACTCATGCTAGTGGAGTATTTTGATACAGAAAACTTAGTATTGTAATAACTCTAGAGTGGAAAAGCTCCAATTTCTTCAGCTCATTCTAAAGTCAAGAAGTTCAACGTATCACCTATCTGGATCTAAGAGATAATTGCTCATATCTATCCTGTGGTATTATATCAACTTTACTTGTGTCAGACGATGCAGTCATTTTATGATCTAGGAAAGTTAGTTCCTCTCAGGTCGATAGGAAAGTTAGTTCCTCTCAGGTCGAAGACAGTACATAGGGTGGAAGTCATATCTCTCCATAATTGACAATTTTCTGCTAGTTCTTGTAGGTCTTAGCTTTTTCTTAGTCATCTAAGAAAGTTATGCATGTTTAACAAAGTAAAGAGTGTTGATAGGGTATGGGTAAGTTAATGTACACTTTTTTAAAGATAAAGTCAAGTAAAACAGAAAACAAATCAACAAATGTTGATGTCATGTTTAGAGACCTTAAAGAACATTTTCTTGACTCATGAAGAAATAAAAAAAATTTGTATAAAGTGTTTTCTTCAAATTAAAAAATTTTTTTTAAACCTTCTGTTATTTCAGTGTTAATGAAGAGAGGACACTTCTGATTGACTTGAGTAGTTCAGTGCACTTGGATGCTGCCTTAGGAGAAATTAGCAAGTCCACATCCATCAATGATGATGGAAACTCTGGTGGTGTTGTTGGACTCGATTCAGCTTTAGGTAAGTCAATGATTTTTTTCTTCTTAACCATGCAATAAATTTTGCAGATGATACAGTGCACCAAAGTGACAATATCAAAATGCAAAATATCACAGATACCCTATCGTCATGGTGGAGAGATTTTGACTTGTAATCAACGGGGATAAAACATAAATAATGAAAAATAAAAATAAATACATAATATATACAATATAGATCTAAATCGTCAGACATTGGATAGAGTAGACCTCTATGTATATCATGGTAGTAATATAGATCAAGAAGGTGAAACAAAGAAAGAGATCTGAAGCAGGATAGCAAAAAACAGCAGCAAATTTTACCTGGACAAAATATGGAAATAAAAAATAATAAACAAGAAAACGAAACTTAGAAAATTAAATTCAACTCAAACATATTATAAATCTTGAACAATACACGTGAAAGCTGGAAAACAACAAAAGAGATTGAGAGAAAACAAACTGTTGAAGAGAAATGCAAAAGAATAATATTCTGTATAAAATAAACATGAAATGTTATTGAGCATCTAGGCTAACAGAAAGACATGAGCATCTAGACTAACAGAAAGACATGAGCATCTAGACTAACAGAAAGACATGAGCATCTAGACTAACAGAAAGACATGAGCATCCAGACTAACAGAAAGACATGTGCATCTAGACTAACAGAAAGACATGAGCATCCAGACTAACAGAAAGACATGTGCATCTAGACTAACAGAAAGACATGAGCATCTAGACTAACAGAAAGGCATGAGCATCTAGACTAACAGAAAGACATGAGCATCTAGACTAACAGAAAGACATGTGCATCTAGACTAACAGAAAGACATGTGCATCTAGACTAACAGAAAGACATGAGCATCTAGACTAACAGAAAGACATGTGCATCTAGACTAACAGAAAGACATGAGCATCTAGACTAACAGAAAGGCATGAGCATCTAGACTAACAGAAAGACATGAGCATCTAGACTAACAGAAAGGCATGAGCATCTAGACTAACAGAAAGATGAGACAAACTACAACATTTTGACAAAAGCCTTCATCGGGTATATCAAACAAGTAATACAAATTAAACACAAATTAAAATTGAGGCCAGAGAACAAACAGATTGTAATTGCTACTGGATGTCTTCTGAGCCCATTATCTCTCTTGTTCTAGCATCTCTCATTTATATATATATATTTAACACCATATTCACTGTACATAAATGGGCATTAAGGCCCACTTATTTTAGTGAATGTGGTGTTAATGCCCATTTATAGGCAGTGAATATGGTGTTAATGCCCACTTATGTACTGTGTATCTTTACGACACATATTACCATTGCTGGTGTATGTTGGGAGGCTCACGATAGAACCAGAGGGATAAAGGCTGCTTGATCAAAGAAGTCGCCATAATGTGTAAGACTCAGGATTTTTATTTCACCCCTGAATGAAAAAATCCTTTCTGTCTACTATGGGTTTCAAATACTGTATGCAGGCTTTTCAGCCAGTGAAACAGTGATTTTACTTTACAGACCTTCAGCACATGATTTTCAGGGTAATGTGGTCGGTATTACGCCTGTGCCGCTTTACTTTCCCATAAAAAATCTGGTACCCATTTAAGGCTGGGTGAACCATAAAACCGTCAGTTGGGATCAAACCCTACCCCTTGCCCTTTGTAGTCCAGATCATTAACCACTGATATATGTGTGTGTGCGTCTGCGCGCATGTGCAGTATATATATATATATATATATATATATATATATATATATATATATAAAATCTTTGTAGTCGAGGGGAGATATAATTTGCAGTCTTCTGCTCTTCTGTTGGCCTCTCCTGCTGTTGTGTTTACTAATGTTTCAAATATTTCATCAATCAATCTTTTTCATTATTAATACTTGGGTCTGGTGTTCTTGCAGCAGCATTAACACCAAATTCATTGTATATATTATAAATAAATAAATAGGCATTAATGCCATATTCACTGTATATAAATGAGCGTTAACACCATATTCCCTAAAATATATATATGGACATTAACATCATTTTCTTTTTATGCCATGGTGCATGATGGGATATTGTTTTCTTTTCTTTCTTTTTAAGTTGTGCTTTCTTGTAGCTAAAAAGGTGTGACATGCAAATTGGTGCACAGCTGTGGTAAATATAATATTATACTCAGATGCCCAGTTGGTAGTTGACCAGAAACTTCTGACTGATATTAACGTTCAACGCAAAACTTCATGTACCTTCCTTATCCGTGATTGTTGAAGAATGTTCTTTACTAGATTTGTTCATGTTGAAGTCCGATGTGTTGGGCCGAAAGGTGCAAATATTACCGTTATACTGCAAACCACAACACAATGCAGACACGCCCACTTAACGTCCATTTATGGGCAGATGATGAAGAGGTGTACTCCTTTAGTCATCAGGCGAGAACGCAGGCAAGCAAGCATCTAGATTTGTTAACTGTGTTGTATGTCCGAACCAGAGAAGTTTAGTTTTTCTGGCCAATGGTAACAAACACAAGAACTATAATGACCTTATTGTGCTTTTTACCTTTCACCCCCCAAAAATCTCAATCTTTTCAGCTATACCCTCTTCATCACAATTTCTGAACCCACAATGCATTGTTCCAGATTTGGGCTCTCAGACATCCGGACAAACAAAGAGGATAGCATTTCTGTTTGATTCAACGTTAACTGCATTTCTAATGATGGGCAATCTGTCTCCGGTAAGTAAATGTTTTCATTTGTTTCGATAGGTCCTATGTTTCTGCTAAGGTCACCATGAGAGTAAAATATTCATTGGGAGCAAACAAGGTTTTAATCATTTAAAATATGTGATTTTATATCATCTTCCAACTCCTTATAGTACATTGGTCCATATCACATTGTTACACTCATTCTTGTCTTAGATTAATCATCAAAGTTTAATCCATGTTTTTCCTGTTCTTCTTTTACATTTCCTAATCTTTTCTCTCTGTTTTCTTGTAAATTACAAAAGCAAACTAATCTACTAGTTTTTTTTTTTTTTAATGAAATGGGTCCACTTCTGATGATCATATTGCCTCCTGTTACAAAGCAATGATTAAAAAGTTTTCTGTCTCTTTATTGATTTACTTTTGGTTGTTTTTATAAAGTGTGTACCATTTTCTGAAAAACTACAAAGTGGAATTCAATCATTTTAAGAATAGAAAAGAAGTTCCATTCAGCTCTGTATCTGAGTCTATGCTAATGTAAGAAAAGTGTGATGGGGGGGGGGGGGGGGGAATTCATGAAGAAATTATGAATTTGAAGTGAAATATTTCCCCCGATTTTAACGGGAATCAAAACCAGGATCTTCCTATTCAAAAGCCTGTGACTTATCTCTAGACCAGTGTTTATCAACAGGGGGGCCATACCTGTTGGGTTACAGCCATTTGAGGGGGGACATAGGTAAAATAGTATGAGTTATTTGCGGGTCATCATCATTGCACTCCGAACATGTCCATAGGTGCTCAGATCCCCTCCTCAGCAATTCCCTCAGTTTCCAGCAACTGACGACTCCAGTTCTATGTTGGTTGATAATGTTCTTTACTAGATTTGTATGATTGGGGGGGGCAACAGCATGAATCTAGGTGGCCATGCACAGTGATACAGATGTTTATGGAATATAACGCTCAGATACCAATCTTTCCAGTTAATGAATTGTAGCACACATCAGAAGTATTTGTTGGACTTCAAAAGTGACCATCCTCGATGGGTGGATTGCCTTAGATGTCTGCGGTAACATTAATTTTCCTTTCCTACTTCTCTCTCAGGCACAACAACAGGGGAAATCTTTGATTTTGTCTACTGAATCTATTGTTATTACAATCGTCATATTTTAAACATTCATTTCTGTGTAACTATATCATTCATATTTTATATATTTTGTGTGTGTATGTTCGTGCATGCATGCGTGTGTGCATGTGATATATATATATATATATATAAAAGAGTTTATAAAGATACCTTTTTATTGCTTCTTTTTATCTATCTAACACACTTTTCTTACATTAGAATAAACTTAAATGTTATGTAGAGCCAGTCTTAACATATAGATAAGGGTCATGGACAATAGGGCAACAGACAAAATCACTGGAGGCTGTAGAAATGTGGTTTTACAAAAGAATTTTGAAAAATACCATGGACAGCTATAAAGATTAATGAAAACGTTCTGCAAGAGACTAAAGCAAAAACAAAATTAATATCCAATATTAGGAAGAAAAAAATCATCATTTTTTGGCAATGTAATGAGAAGGGAACAGCTGAAATATATTGTTACAACAGGGAAAATTGAGGGACGAAAAGATAGAGGGAAGCAAAGAGAAAAGATACCAGACAGCTTAGGAGAATGGCATGGCTTGGCCAACAACAGAAATGGTAAATAACTGTCGAGATCGAAAGTTGTGGAAAGACATGATCACCTATGCCAGCAGGCAGAGTAATTGATGATGATATAATATATATATATGTGTGTGTATGTGTGTGTGTATATATATATATATATATATATATATATATATATATATATATATATATATATATATATATATATATATATAGGACGGGGCCACAGGAAGAAAATAATGTTGAAAGGGGGCCACGGTTGAGAAAGACTGCTCTAAATCATCCTGTCCCCTCTTTAAGATACAATAGATTCATTTAGTAATGTCTTTTTGTGCTGCTACATAAAATAAAGCTCTGAATGATGTGTATCATTTTCAGGGTTTGAAAAGTCATGCAGTGACCATGTTTGAAGTTGGGAAACTGAGTGATGAATCTATGGAAAGCTTTCTTAGTGAGTTAGAGAAGGTAAGGATGTGAATAATCTTTTTAATGAGAATTAGGGGTGAGATTTTATGGATGTTTTTGGCGAACTAGAAAAAAAAAATAATTATATGGTAATTTTCTTTGTGAAATAGAGGCAGTGAGAATTTATGGACCGGTTTTTTTTTTTTAAAGTAAACTAAACAAGTTTTATGCGCCATTTTCTTTGTAAACATTCTTTGTAAAACAAAGTGAAAACATGGATAACCTTTTTTTTTTTTTTAGATAAAATAAAAATCATAGGTATTAAGAATTATTGTTTTATTGAAATAGAGAGATTAAATTACATTATTCACTTGCTTGTTAAATGCACCCACACCCACTTAAAGGATTAATGCTGAAGTAGAAGGTATTTTTGCCCATTTTTATTTTTTCATCTGCATATTTGTATGGATTGTAGACATTATTGCTTTAAAATGTTGTCCCTCAATTCCGATTGGTGGATTATGCAGTCAGTTATTGAGCTTTTGTGGGTGATCATCATTGCGCTCCAAACATGTCCATGAGTGCTCAGGTCTCCTCCTCAGCAAGTCCTGCAGTGTCCAGCGATTGACACCAGTTCTGTGTCGATTGGTAAGTCTTCTTATATGCCCACTAAGTGTCTCATTTCTGGCTATGTCCATCTTAACTCCCATCTCTTTTATCCAAAGGAGTGCTGTGGACTCATGGTTGTCAAAGCCCTGTGCCCTTCCCACATCTTGGAGGGCACTGATGATGTCTGCCCGATCCATTGGTTAACTGTCTTCAACGACAGCACAGCTAGCCAACAATTCCTCTTTTTAATTTCCACCTACTTTTGTATGTCCAGGGACGTAGACAAAGGTGACACTATGTAATTTTGATTTCTGCAGTGACTCTATCCATTGTCTGCCGTACAGAGCCTGCCTCCACTTTTCTTATCATGCTCATTGAGTCACTTACTATTCAGGTGTGGGTGTAGTCTTGTGACTCTAACCAGATGAATGTCCTGGTCACTGCCATCACCTCCATCGTCATGCTACTCATGGTCATAACATATGCACCACTGTCTTCTTTGACTATTCTGTCTGCCAAGCATGCTGGAAACGCTGCATGCACTCCTTTGGTGTCATATTAAGGATCCATCTATATAGATGACTGCATCGTGACACATGTGTGGAGACACCATGAGCTTTTTTTCTTATCTTCATTCAGAATCACACAGCAAGGAAATCACACTTCGTCAGCCAGCAAAAGGACGCCATCATCTTGGGTCGCACCGGAAGTGCAATAATGTTTAGATGGCTTCATCTGAATTTTGAGTGTAGTGATGTTTCAACTTGGCAGTTACATATATGGATCTACTGCCCAGGACATAAAGGCGTCAAGTACGATGAGAGAGAGAACTGAAAGATTGATTTAAGGGGTCAAGAGGAAAAGGTGCTGGCAGTACATGTGCTTAAAGTATTCAGAAACTCATAGCTGACTGCTTGCATCAGAATCAGTGAATCAGAGCTGATCAGGATTGTAATCCACTTCCTTATGGTGGCTCTGGTAATAGACCAACCAGTATGGTAAAATAAGTAAGGATTAAAGAGAGAAGGCAAACTTGGTACTAAAAAATGCCATGCTGACATTGTATGTATTAGTCTGAAAGGCTTAGACATCGTATCTTGCTGAAAACAACCAAACAATGCACATAGGTTGACTTGAATGCCAGAGTTCAGGGTGGATGATAATGAGTAATTGTATTTGAGTGAGCGCAGAAGAAGACAAAGATTAAGACTGACTTAAAGAACAACTATAACTAGAGCATTGACTGCTGACAAGGGAGATAAAAACTGCAGCTGCTATATGATTGCTTTTCTATGAACAGAGAACAGTTGTTCAAACTGGAGCCTGCAGGAATGAAGTGTAGGAGTGGTTGGTAAGACAAATATTTAACTCAGTTGCTGAAACCTTTGCATTGTAGGACATGTGGACAAGCAAGAAAATCATTTGAGGCTACAGAAATATGATTCTTCACAAGAATGTTAAGAATAATAAGGCTAAGTAAAAGGAGCAAATAGACTCACTGGGTTCAACCAGAAGACACTACTGTTCTGAGTAGTGTCTTCTGGTTGATGCGGTGGTCAAGATGGCTGCTTAGTCGACTAGGACTAGTGGCATTTTTTTTTTATGCAGTGTGGTTTCAAATGATTCTTTCTGTCTGGGATTTTCATTTGTTAGAGACAGTGGTAGTCAGGTTGCATTCAGCTGACCACAAAATCAATATGGTTTTGGTGATGTTGAGATAGTGCTGCAGGTAACTGGTTGTGGAATGTAGTGGAACTGTACCAGGTCCTGACTTTGCCCAGGGACGGGATGTGTGATCTGTGTTTGACTGCAATTTTGCCACCAGCTGGACTGCAGTTGGATCAAGTGTTTCACTGAAGTGACTTGTTGGGACAGTGATACTTGGGGCATGCTCACTGACCATGAAGTCTATACCAGAATTGGCCCGAGGAGCATTGGGATTATGCTGGCTGTGACAACCATTACAGCGACCCAGAAGTGTCCATTTTGAGCTGTGCACCATTTATACAGATAATGCAGCACGTTCAGTAGCACAGTATGACTATCAAAACACGCCATTTTTACAGAGAACAACACATTCAGTAGAACAGTATGAATGTCAAAACATGCCATTTTTACAGAGAACAACACATTCAGTAGAACAGTATGAATGTCAAAACATGCCATTTTTACAGAGAACAACACATTCAGTAGAACAGTATGAATGTCAAAACATGCCATTTTTACAGAGAACAACACATTCAGTAGAACAGTATGAATGTCAAAACATGCCATTTTTACAGAGAACAACACATTCAGTAGAACAGTATGAATGATCAGGATGAACATTTTGTTGGTTGCTGGAATGGGGGCTGAACAGATATGGGAATGCCCCCCTGCAGTGAAGCCATTCTGTTCTAAAGTCTGGGTACAGTTATGCTTCTGCTTGTTAATTTCTAATTGTATTTTTGTGCGTTCAGTTTAGTTCCTAGGTTGAACAAAACTGTAAAAAAAATGTAAGTAAAGAGCTCCTGTTATGCCAAGTGGCGTATAGGGAATATGGTGTTAGTGACCATAAATTTTACAGACCTTCAGCACATGATTTTTGGGGTAATGTGATCGGTATTACGTCCATGCCGCGTTACTTTCCCAGAAAAAAATCTGGTACCCATTAAAGGCTGGGTGAACCCAGAAGCCATCAATCAGGATCGAACCCTACCTCTTGTCCTTTGTAGTCCAGTTCACTAACCACTGAGCTATCGCGGCTCCCGAACAAAGTTTTATTCAGTATTTATTAATTATAATACTATCTGACTACTGGTTATCTGGTTGCAAGAATGGTATATATCATTTTAAAGGTTGGTTCAGATGCTGAAGGTGAAGCTCGCCGCTATTTCGACCATGCCCTGATTTTGAGAGACACGGTGCGGTTTTTGCGGCACAACCGTGAACTGGTGGATGAAAATGATGTGGCTGGAGCCAGTGGAGGTCAAGGCATTGACCTACTGAGATGTGAGAGCTTGCTAGGGCTGGATCCTGAGACCAGGTCCAGGGTGCTGAATAAAAATTATAGGTGAGTATATTTACAGCTTTTAGAGGAGAAGATGAGAGAGCTGAATAAAAATTATAGGTGAGTATATTTACAGCTTTTAGAGGAGAAGATGAGAGAGCTGAATAAAAATTATAGGTGAGTATATTTACAGCTTTTAGAGGAGAAGATGAGAGAGCTGAATAAAAATTATAGGTGAGTATATTTACAGCTTTTAGAGGAGAAGATGAGAGAGCTGAATAAAAATTATAGGTGAGTATATTTACAGCTTTTAGAGGAGAAGATGAGAGAGCTGAATAAGAAATGCAGGTGAGTATACCATGCTCTGAACAGTGCTTCCCCAAATGATATGCTCAAGAGAAGTGAAATTCCATCTTCTCTAAACCAGTAATTCTATGGATTTACAATTACCATTTTTTTTAAAACTTAAAATAAAATAGAATTATATTTGTCATCATTTAAGTCATAGAATCAACAAACGTTAAAAAATATTTTATATTTTTTTTTATCCACAACATTTATATTCTTATAAATATCAATTTGTGTGCATTAATTTTTAATTAATGTTTGCATGTTTTAATTCATAATAATATGATTGAATTTTGAATTAAAAGTAATGTATTCAAAATACAGCTTGCTTGTATCTATGGCACCTTTAAGTAAAGAGATTCGGCCAGTCAGCAGTTGTATGCCTCAACATGTTGGCCCAGCTATTCCAGAGGTAATGGCCAAGACACATATATACATATACACATATAAGATATAATACTGTTACACCATTGTCTAATTTCTGTGATCATTGGTGTTTATGATGGGGCAGAGGTGTTATTTAAGGGGCTGTAAACATCCTGTGTTGTACCTGTTATTGGTGCAGTTTTTATCTAACAACAACCCATCCCTCTCCTTCTTTTTCACACACACACACTATAATAATAAAAACAGCCTTTATCCTTGCTACGAGTTGAACCAGCGACCACAGAATTGCTAAGTCATCTATTTAATCAATTTGATTAGCTCTTTCTGTACGGAAGCTTTTTATCGACGCAACGGAAGAGATTTCAGAGACAAAATTTTTCATGGTTTTAAGAATCAATCTACATATTTATACTTATCTAGCATGTTATATATAAATTTTTAGATAATTGAACAAGGTATTAGATTTCACCAATATCAAGATGATACAAGACATGTAAAAAGAATATGGTTTGATGGCATTCACACTAATCAAATTCAGCGTGGCGCACTATTCGGCGAAACGTACGCTGCTGAAATTGGCATGGTGCACAGTGCTGTGAAACATACGGAAAGAGCTAACTGTACTCCTGTGTGTGTTTTTTTTTGTTTCATTTAAAAATGGTTTTTTAATTTAACCTTCAATATTACCTTAAATTGTTTGCCATTAAAACAAAACATTTTGTTGCTTGATGTAAATAAGGAACCTACTACCACGTTAGCAGTGTCACACTAACAACTGTTGAGTGTTGCCCAATAAAAGATACACTTTTCATAAACAAAAAATATCCTGTTTAGCTGTACAATTAATAGTTTCTTTGTTCTTTTTTTGTGCTTGAAAGAATGTAATTAATTGGTGTGTTTTTGCTTAAGAATCACTTGAAACATGTTTTTTTTTATAATTGTGCAGCCTGCTTTTATGAGTTGGGGGAGGGGGGGTGTCACAGTTTCAAGACTTTAGTGGAAAGTGGCACATGTTTACAGAAAGTGGTTAAAAGGCAATAATACAGTTTATCAAATTATCTTCAGGTGACTTCAGTTTGGTTTAAGCTCTTCATTTATCAACTGACTGGCTGTGGACCTCCATCTTTGTTGTTGGTTAAGGGAACTAAGCTTCACCGTCTGCCGAGCATGTTCCGGGTATGATTAGATTGTTTCAGCAAGTTTTGTGAAAGAAAAACAAACCCTTTCAGCATATATTTATCAGCATCGCATAAGTTGTGTGTGTACATGTCATTTTTTGGTTGGTGTTTGATGTATTGTATGGTGTCATGGCATGGAAAACAGTCAACAACAGAACTGATATGATGCACTGTAGATAGAAGATTGTGGAAGGACATGATTGCCTACGCCAACCAGTATGGCACATGATGATGAAGATGATGTTTGATGTATTATCAGGTTAGGATTTGGGGTAATTATTTTGGTGGCTGTGTTAAAACTTAATTTAATACATCTAGGAAAAACATTTTAATTTTGAATAGCCTGCAGTCATTCTAATTACACCTTACAGATGTAAAACCTGGACTGTAGCTCAGGTAGCTAAAAATAATAAATGCCCCAGAAGAGTCCATCAATTATTCTGGAAAGATAAAAGAACCAAAAAATGTATTGAGATTTGGAAATACATTCTTTTTGTTGTTCACCCAATGACTACTAAAGGAATTGATAATCCTCTTCATCATCCATCCTTAAAAGGGCATAAGTAGGTGTAGAAGCGTTATGTTGTGGTTTATTTGTACTTTTCGGCCCAACACCTCCGACTTCAGCATGGTATTTTTGAGTACCTTGCCTTCCCTCTTCAATCCCTACTTGCTTCACCAGGTTAAACTAATTAGTCTGTTTCTTGAGGCACAGTGAAGAGGTGGAGTAGGGTTTATATGGTTCTAGTTCACCGATCCGAGTGCAAGTATCATCTATGAGTCACTGACAGCTTTGTTGCTGTTAGGTGCCTTGCCTCAGAAAATAAATGAAAACTAGCAAGTGTATTCAATTTCATAAAGAAAATGTACATTTTGACCTTTCCAAAAGCCATAATATCCTTGGTAATAAAAAAGAAAATGGGTTGTTCATGAAGGATAGAGAATGGAGTGACTGAGAAGACAGTTGCCAAGACATGAATGTGTCATTTGAAAATTGGTACCAGAAGTGTTCTCTGAGAGGGTAGAGTAGCCTGGCTTGTTGATGGTTAGGGTACATATTGGCACACAGATTACGCCCAAACTCATTCAAACCTGTCATTTTGGGACTATACTTTTAACCCCTACAAGGATGTACATGAGGACTGTCTTGAAAGAAGTTAAATGTTGCTGAAAATCACTCTCTCTATGCCAGTGATGAACACAACATAGAAGTTGTAATGTTATGGTCTGTGGTAACACTTTGCCTCATCACTTCATGTGATGCCTTGAAGACAGTCTAGATTATGTTACAAGAGCTTACTAACTCAGCTCTCTAGTCACACATCTCACATCCATCTTCTTTAATTTCTTGCTAAAAATTTAGTCTCTAAACTACACAGTTCAGTTGTCTTCATCATTCTTCGAGTGCCTTCTCCGCAACGAAGGTTGGCTACCATGGAGCGCCATTCTGCTCTGTCTCTTGCTTTGATGGTGCAGGTTGTCATAGGCTGATTTGTCCATCTTTTGATGTTACTCGTCCATGTTAGTCTTGGTCTGCAAGTTGTCTTAGCCATCTATAATATGTAAAAACTCATAATTGTAAGTGGTCAGTGTTAGATTATCCAGGGCAACTGCTGATGGTTTGACACTCTCCAGATTCTGTATAAATATCAGCACAATTCTTAAAGACTTTTATAGAAACACGAAAAGGGTATTCCATTCCCAAAGGCTACTCCATTCACAAAGGCTAGTCCATTCCCAAAATTTGATCTTTTGCCTCAGAAACAATTTAATCTAATGTCAACTTAAACTTTTGAGGTGTTTCTTTTCTTGAACCCAACACTCCTCTATCCAACGTGACTTCCTAAAGACTCCTGAAGCTGAGTTCTCTCTAACTCACAATCTAGAATCATCCTGAGCTTTCACAGTTTTCTTATATAGCTAGTCCAGCCAAGGATGACAATGTTGAGTATTCTGCATTAGTCAGCTCAAGTGATCTGATTGGCTAAATATATGCCAATGTTTCTGTATACCGAGTACCTCATTTGGATCAAGCCAAGATATATTATCACATTACCAATTATGAATTATTATATTATTATCTGTATACTTAATTTACGTGAGATGAATTAACACTACTATATGTAGATGCATCTTTATCTATCATACATTCTTGGCATTATTACTGCCCTTACCTTTTACTTTACCATTACTGGTGTTATGTTATGTATGACTATCATTGCTTTGTAACTATTACTATCTTAACATAGATTGTCTAGGATATTGTAGGTAACTTTTGTCAAGGCCACATAGCTGCACAGTAACAATATATTTACTTGACTTCAGGGATATGACCGCCTACTAGTCACTACATGGGGCCATGATCCAGGGGTCATTGCTGCATCCAATATCCTACTGACACTGAATGATGCTCTCAGCCACTCAGCTGTCTTTGTACAGGGCCATGGAATACATGCAGAAGGCTTAACAGTTCATGTACCATTCCCATTTAACAAGACACAGGGTATTTCTGCATTATTTTTTCATTCTTTACTGTTGTGACTAATATTGCACGAGTTGTAGTATTCTGTATGAAATATTTAATTATGACCAAAAAAAAAAAGAAGAAAGTGTTTTAAGAAGAATTTGAGCAAATAATGACCGTTTAAGTGTAGATGTTTATTAATTGTTAACTCAGTGACCTATATTGTTCAAGTTGAATTTTGTATGAAATATTTAAATATGAAGAGAAATTAAATAGTATTTTGAGAATAATTTTAATAAATTGTGACCAGTTAACTGTAGATTAATTGTTAACTCAGTGACCTATATTGTTCAAGTTGAATTTTGTATGAAATAGTATTTTGCGACTAAGGAGGTTGATCGATGGCTTGACAAGCTGTCATTGTAAAAAGTATTGTTATGGAAACAGCGCCATATATTTTAGAGCAGTGATCTCTGCAATATGTGCCACTTTGGCACGCAAGGTTTCTGTTTTTGAGATTGTGGTTCTGCCTTATGTGCCGTCTTCGGCTCGAAAGGACAATAGATAGATAGTATTTTGAGAATAATTTTAATAAATTGTGACCAGTTAACTGTAGATTAATTGTTAACTCAGTGACCTATATTGTTCAAGTTGAATTTTGTATGAAATAGTATTTTGAGAATAATTTTAATAAATTGTGACCAGTTAACTGTAGATTAATTGTTAACTCAGTGACCTATATTGTTCAAGTTGAATTTTGTATGAAATAGTATTTTGAGAATAATTTTAATAAATTGTGACCAGTTAACTGTAGATTAATTGTTAAATGCAATGACCTATATTGCTTAAGTTGTATTTTGTATCTTCTTCTTCTGTCCTTCCTCCATTGCCGTTGGCGTCGAGGGGAGAAACAATCTGCGATTCTTTGCTCTTCTGTTGGCCTCTTTTGGTGTTATCCCTTCTAGTGACTGTAGTATTCCCTTTATCCATCTCTTTCTCGGTCTTCCTCTTAATCTGACGTTTTCGTAGCGTTTGTTTATGGCTCTCTGAGTCATTGTTAGTTCTTTTTGTCTTGTTATGTGGCCGAACCAATTTATCTGTTGTTTCTTTATGTATTTGATGGCTGGTTCAATTTCGAGTTTCTTCCTCAGGTCGGTGTTTCTTACTCTGTCCCTTAAGCTGTTTCCTGTCATTCTTCTGACACATTTAATTTCGGTGGTCGTTATCTTTCTTATTGTTCTAGAGTCCAACGTCCAATTCTGGCACTGATAGCACAGAGTTGGTAGAAAAATTGATTTGTATATTGCCCTTTTTGCTTCCATAGTTATTGCTTTGTTTTTCAATAGTGTTGATACTTGGCCTATAACTTGGCATGCTTTGTTACACCTTATATCTATCTCTGTCTCTTGGTTATTGTCTTGTGTTAACGTGCTGCCCAGATATTTAAAATTGTCTACTTGCTTCAGAGTCATATTATCTATTATGATGTTTAGTTTTTCTTTCTTTCTCGCTATTGCCATTACTTTGGTTTTGTTTATGTTGATCTTCATGTTGTATTGTTTACAAGTGTTGTTTAGCCTGTTGATATGTTCTTGCAGGTCCTCAATTATTTCATGTATCAGAACTTGGTCGTCTGCAAATAGTATTTCATTTATTTCTTCCTATCTTCTGCTGTTTTCTGGTACGTATATTTTGTTCTCTTTTGTGTTATCGCTTGTTATCATCCTTGTTGGTATACTTCCTTTGATTGGGCATGCTAATTTGCATATATTGTCCATATATGTGATGAAAGGTAAAGGGGAAAGCATGCAGCCTTGTCTTACTCCGGAATTAATAGTGGAATGTTTAGAGTAGCCTGCTGAAGATCTTACTGTAGTGCGACTACTGTATTTTGTATGACATTTTTAATTATGAAGAAAAAATAAACAATATTTTGAGAAGATCTAAAGAATAATGGTTGTGTGTCCTGTGCAGTCATGAGGTATTCAGGCAAGAGTTTTGTTTCAACCCCGATTGTAAAAAACTTTCTTGACCTACCCTATCGTGATTCAAGCATATCTCCTCCTGTAAAAATACAAACAAGATATGACTTCCATACCATGTGTGGGGGAATCTTACACATCTTGTACTTTGTAAATCTTTGAAATTTATAGCTGGACCAATGGGAACAATCTCAACTTGAAACAAAAAAATATGTTAAAATTTGTTAAATTTATGTCTTGTTGATAGTGTTTTTTCACTTTCCCTCATCAGGTCTGTTTATTGAGGGACAACTTCATCGACATCATGCAATCATTAAACTTTGTGAGAAGCTGGACCTCGTTCACACCTGTGGTTTTGTGACCATACTTAACCCATACAAGGAGGAAGTGCATGAAGATGATCTTGAAGGAGGGCCTTTTGTTGCTGAAAACCCTTCTGTCAATACATCATTATCTAACAATGCCTTGAATACATCCACAAGCCCTCCTGTGTCTGAGTTTCTGCTAGATTCCAGTGTTGGCGATGTCCAGCCACCTGCAGAGCTCATCAGCAGTGATATACCCACTTTAGATATGCCACAAAATGGCTTTAAAGACCAACACTCAGCGGATGTCTTAAGCTCAGAACTTGATGATTTAGAAAACAACACATTGACTGTTGATCCAGCTGTGTCTACCTTAAAAGATAATTTACATTTGGATGTCAACTCTCCTGATCTGAGTTCACACCCAGGGATGGCGCAAGGTAGATCATCAGATACTCTCAAAGAAGATGATTGGTTATTGCTGGATCTATGTTATGGTCTACCTTTGTTCAACACAACCCTCAATACAGAAGTATGTTCCAGAATTAGTAAACTGGGAATCTTTAAACAAGAAAGGTAATATTTTGAAGTATTTGTATTCTTTCTTCTTTAATTAGTAAAGTCCACGCCTTGCTAGGCCTCCAGGACATATGGTGTTAATTACAATATTTTTCTATAACCAGCGGCACATTTTTGGTGATGTCGTCAGTATCACACCAGGTCACCCTTAACTCCCAGATTTCTAGTAGTACACCGTATGGCTACCCGATGCCCCCCCCCACACACACACACACACGGTGTGGGGGGAAACAGAGCCACTGTGATCTGCCACACATGTCTTAAGAGGGAACTAAGGAGGTTTGGAATCGTTGCTTGTGCAGTTGAGTAGGATGTGCTTGAGCGACCTTGTCATCCGAATTTACCGATGTATTTTGGAAAATGCTGTTACAAGTGGTGGATCGGATAAAGGGAATTCCTGACTGCATTGAAACAGGTTCCCTGGATAGGTATAGAATAGAACTGGTACCCATTTTTTTAGAAGCTGGATAAAACCTGAAGTTTTGTCATTCTGAAAATATGTTGCATCTAGGAATTGAGTAGACATTTAGATAATTATCATCAAGTACCGTGCCTGCTGGTGTTGGTGATCATGTCTCTCCACAACTTTCGATCTCAACAATTTTTTAGCATTTCTGTTGTTGATCTTCTGCCAAGTCATTCTCTTAAGCTGTCTGGTATTTTTCTCTTTGCTTCCCTCTATCTCTTCGTCCCTCAATTTTGCCAGTTGTTACAATATATTTCAGCTGTTCCCTTCTCATGGCATGGCCAATAAATGATGATTGTTTCTTCCTAATTTTGGAAATTAGCTCTCTTTTTTGCTTTGACCTTCTTCAGAACGTTTTCATTCCGTTCAACAGTAAGGAGATATAGAAGAAGACTACCCTTCATGGCATAAAAAGAAAACTAAAAACTATTCTGACAGTATTATCTATCATTACTGAAGTCCGGGGAAGACAACGGACGACTTATAGGACTAGAGAGTAAAGGTGACTTGTTGCCGCGAGGAGTTCGAGTCTGAACTTTCATTTCACAATCTCTATTCAATCTGAACTTAATTTAAAATCAACTCGTGGCCCCACATAATATTTAATATATTTTATATTTCTGCTTATCTCCATACAAATTTTGTTTGATTATAGTGGTTTCATATACCAACTTTTACAGTTCAACTTGAATTCAAATCCTTGGTGTTATATGTTTTTTCTTTTTTCAAATTGTCGGATTGTTTCATCATCATTGAATGCCGTCTCCGCATTGAAGGTTGGCTACCATGCAGTGCCATTCCGCTCTGTTCCTTGCTTTGATAGTGCAGGTTGTCATAGGCTGACTTGTCCATCTTTTGAGGTTACTGGAGGTAACAACATTTATTTGACACTACTTTTATTTGACACCCCCGAATATATTTCAAAAGTAAAACACATCTGATCGCAATGATGCATCACAGGTGACTAGCTTGAACATTTAGGAAGGTGCATGAAGGGAAAAAGCAGCAGCACACGGCAAACTGTACATTTTTAAAAATGGGAAAAAATATGATTTTTTTTAACGATAATCTTTACTAACCAATTGTGTGCCTATGAATGTTTGTGATACTCTCACTTTCCATCAAAAAGAATTCAATGACTGCTTTATATTTGTAATGCACATCACTCACAGACTCTTTCTTTGGAAGCTAATTGTATCACTACCCTTTACTGGAAGATGGTAAAACTATATTAGGTATGCTAGAAAATTCAAAAGTGCGATACATAACATTTTATTTAAACAAGAAATTAACAGAGAAAAATAATAAAAATGTGTTGCAAGACTTATTGAACACCACCTGTAGAGTTGTGGGAGCACGATAGCTCAGTCGTTAGTGAAGTTGACTGCAAATGTCTAGATGCCAGGTTCGATCCTGATCGACGTATTCTGGGTTAATTCATTCTTAAATAGGTACCTGATTTTTTCAGGAAAAGTAATGCAGCACGGGCATAATACTTATCATATTACCCCAAAAATCATGTGCCGAAGTCTATTCTATAAAAATCATGGTCATTAACACCATATTCTGTATACGTCACTTGGCGTGAAGGGGCTCTTTACTACTATACCTGTAGAATTGCATTGGTTGCTCATTTATTGATTTATATTCTGTTATCTCATTTTAACTCTGCCCTGAGATATCACTTGATTGTCATTCACTTCTATTGTTTTTCACCATTGTCTTTTATGGTTTTCAAACCATATTTAATTACTTCAAGTGGTTTCCTTATAACATACTGATCTGGTTAAATTGTTAAGCTGTTTTCTGAGGGTGTCTCCCATCTACACTTTCTGTTTAACTTCCAGCTTCCCTGTATTTTTTTAAAATGACTCAGTAATAGTTAGTTTATAATTATTATAATATATAGAAGAATAGGTAGAATTGGATGGAAAGAAAAGAAAACACACTGAAGTCTTAAAACAACTAAAAATGAAAAGAGAACTACTAAACACAATTCGAACAAGACAAGTGCAATTTTTTGACCATGTTAAAAGGTAAAACAGCCTACTAAAAGTAATCTTGGAGGGGAAAATACAAGGTAAAAGAGGCAGAGACAGACTAAGACTAACATGGACGAGTAACATCATAGGATGGACCATCAAAGCAAGAGACAGAACAGAATGACGCTCCATGGTAGCCAACCTTCGTTGCGGAGATGTCACTCGATGATGATTGTGATAATTATTATCATTCAATTACTGTAATTATTATGAGGTTATTTACATATTTATTTGCAGTTCTGAATTATTTTTTGCCATATTTTTTTTCACATTTGATGCATTTGAAACAGAGGAGATTAATTAGTTTCTATTCTCAATCAGGCACTTATATATGGAAAAATAGAAGACCTACAAGAACACTTAAATAGATTTAACATTACAGGAATCTAATACAACATTTAAATAACCTAAGATATGCTGATGATACTGTTCTACTAGCAGAAAATCCTAAAGATCTACAACAAATACTTAATGTAATAAACATGACAAGCAAAAAATATGGACTAGATATGAATATCAGAAAGACTAAAACTATGATCATAAACAAAGAAAATTCTCAAGACCTACAATTAAATATCACAGTTGAGGGAATACATCTGGAGACAGTCCAGAGCTACAACTACCTGGGACATACTATAACCAATGATGGAAAATGCAAAACTGAAATAAACAAAAGAATAGGTATGGCAAAAAGTAATTTTAATGCCATAAAAAATATACTAACAACAAAACAAATATCAGCAGGGCTGAAACTAAGAATGGCAAAATGTTACGTCTTCTCAATATTCCTGTATGGTGCAGAAACATGGACATTAGACAAGAAAACAGAACCGAAAATGAAATTTTTGGGGCATGTTAAAAAACACAACAGCCTACTAAAAGTAATATTGGAAGGAAAAATACAAGGTAAAAGAGGCAGAGGCAGACCAAGACTAACATGGACGAGTAACATCAAAAGATGGACAAGTCAATCTATGTCAGCCTGCACCATCAAAGCAAGAAACAGAGTAGAATGGCGATCCATGGTAGCCAACTTTCGTTGCGTTGAAGGCACACGATGATGATGAATACAGCATTAAAATCAACACTAAGAACACATAAGTTATGAAATTCTCAAAAACAAAACAGAACATCAACATAACAATAGATGTCAGAAAATTAGAAAATTAAAACATGTGGAGGAATTTCAGTTCCTAGGAGGTCTAGTTTAGTTATCTATCGTCCTTTCAAGCCAAAGATGGCAGATAGGGCAGAAATTCTAGTCTCTTGTGTCCGACGATCTTTTACCTGTCAAGCCTTGCACAGGATCTGCATTGTGTCTCACCACAAGGCTTTGTTCAGGGCAAATTATTCAATCTCGGTGAGGAAGCTGATGCATGCTGTTGTTGCCTCTCGCTTTAATGTTCTTTTTAGTGTTTCTCTAGGTCAGCATTTTTTCTTTTACCCTAGGTTCTCATTTTGAGGGCCTGTTTTGAGATTAGGTAGTCTAGTGGCAAACGATGATTCCTAAGTGGCAGAAATAGACTCAACATGCAACAATGCTTTTCAGATCAACAGACAACTGACACCACCGCTGTCCAGCGAAGAAATGACACTAGAGGGAAAATAGGCACTCTACAACACTATCTTCATCCCAAAGTTGTACTACCAATGACAGACCGGACTCTAGACTACTCAAGAACAATAATAAAAAAATAACCACTACCAAAATGAAATGTTCGACACATGACAGGAATCAGTCCTAGAGATGAGATCAGAAGTGAAGAGCTGAGAGAATAAAAGGCTAGGAAAAATTCCCATTATTGAATACTAATGAAACAATGGAGAAAATGGTTTGGCCTCTTGATAAGGCAGAAAAATAAGAGCCATCAACAATCGTTATAAGAACATCAGACCCAAGGGTCAACCACGAGAAAGGTAGATTGATGGAATATTAGAAATGAACATAACAGCAGGAGAAGCCAATAGAAGAGTAAAAGACCATAAACTATATCTATCCTTGATGCTTAAAGGAAATGAGGAAGGAAAGAAGAAGAAAACATTTGATGCATGGACTAATATTTTCTAGCTGTTCTGTTTACATTTAAAGTTAAAACTCATATATCATTGTCACATTGTACATTATAGTTTACAAGAACTTACTATTTAAAGTTAAAACTCATATATCATTGTCACATTGTACATTATAGTTTACAAGAACTTACTATTTAAAGTTAAAACTCATATATCATTGTCACATTGTACATTATAGTTTACAAGAACTTACTCAATCAAGTCGACTGCTGTCCCTAAAACTTCTGGAATTTATCATGAATTGGCAGGTAAATATGTTATGTAATTTCAGTTGTTAATGGCCACAAGCATATGCATAATGTTGAGCTCTGCTGTCATTTAATAACATTTGTTGTTATTCCATCCAAAGGTTTCATACTTTTAACTTCTTTTTTCTCCATGTTAGGCAGCGAAACACACACACACTCGCACGCGCGCACACACACACACACACACACTCACTGTCCTTTCGAGCCGGGGCAGAACCACAATCTCAAAAACAGAAACCTTGCATGCCAAAATGGCACATATTGCAGAGATCACTGCTATATATATATATATATCTTTCTTTCTTTCTTTCTTTACAACTCTCTGTCACTATGTTTGAGTACCAAAATTAAAATGAGAGCTTATGAAAAGTGTAGAGATGTTGTTTTAAAGTTTTATTGAAAATCATTGAAGATTATTCAGTTTCATCAGAACCTAGAATAAAACCTGGCGCACACTCTACAAAATTATTGATATCTACCCAGTTATTCAAGACACTCTAACCTACAATGTGACAGCCATTCAGAATTTAAACTAAAGTGTCCCAAAGTAATGCCTTCTTGACTGCTATAAACTGAATAATAGTAAAAGTAAAGTACCCCCCGTCACGCCAAGTGGCGTATAGGGAAATATGGTGTTAGTGACCCTATATTTTACAGACCTTCAGCACATGATTTTTGGGGTAATGTGGTCGGTATTACGCCCGTGCTGCTTTTACTTTCCCAGAAAAAATCCGGTACCCATTTAAGGCTGGGTGAACCCGGAGCCGTCGGTTGGGATCGAACCCTACCCCTTGTCCGTAGTAGTCCAGTTCACTAACCACTGAGCTATCGCGGCTCCTACTAATTTTTAGGGAATTAGTAAAACCCAGGTGTCCTCGCCAGGATTACGAACCCCGGCTGTTGCCGTGGTAAGCCAACCGCCTATCGATTGCGCTAACCGGACACCTATAAACTGAATAATGGGACACAATAACTCTGGATAATCATGACAAGAACAGAGAAGAAAAGGGTTACAGAATATCTTCAGAGCCTATGAAATGTTGAGCTTGAGATGTTCAAACTTATTTTTCAACACTTAATTGCATTCTTAATGATTATTTACTTATGAGACACTTTTTATCTCATATTTTAGAGCAATGAAAACATTTTATAATACACTTTTAAAAAAAAATTATGTTTCTAAGAACATTTATATAAGCCATTTATTGGTCTAAAAAGACCAATGAGGACATTCTCAAAGAGGCCAACACAAAAAGGCAGCTACTACAAAACATCAGAAAAAAACAATCAACATTTTTCGGGCACATCATGAGAAGAGGAAAGTTGGAATACTTGGTTACAACTGGCAAAGACAAAAGGAAAGAGAGATCGCGGACGACAAAGCGAGAAAATACTGGATAGCTTGGTGTCATGGCATGAAAAACAGTCAACAACAGAACTGATACAATGCACTGTAGATAGAAGATTGTGGAAGGACATGATCCCCTACGTCAACCGGTATGGCACATGATGATTTATTGTGATACCTTCAACTTTTATTTAAAGCTAATCACTCTCTCTCTTTCTCTCTCTCTTTCTCTCCTTATTTATATTGTCTCACTTGCTGCCAAACTGAGCATTTCTTTAATAGTTTTAACACAGAAGGGGGCCTCTAGGGTAGCCTAGTTGGGAAAACCACCGAACTGGACTACTGGCATTCAAACAACCTGTGTTTGATTCCTGCTGGAAGCAGTGTGAGTTGTGAAAAAAAACAAACCCGCGGTCGACCCAGCCGCTGGCAGAAATGGGTACCAGGGTATAGTACTCTGGGAAAGTGAGGAGTGCCGCCTTGCATCATGAGTTTCAATGCTTGAAGCGACACTATCCAGAATTCTCCTAATACTTCTGTCACATATGGGTGAAAAACTCGCGAGCTAAAACGTCAGTTCAAGTCTCGTACTTTACCTTTACCACAGAATACTAGCTCCTCCAGAGTATACCAACACATTTGTTTTGTGTGGGCATTCTCAGCCAAATGGTAGAGAGTCACGTCAGGCAGGCTTCTCATAACAATTAGGCACAGCACACACAAAATGATCTACAAATACATTTTTTGTCATTTCCCACCCAGTGAACATACTCCTGTTTATAGATTTCATTGTCATATCTTTATTTGTGTTAGAATTAATTAGGAAATGCTTGTTTTAGTAGCCAGTGAAACACTCAGTGTATGTGTATACATATTTATATGTATAAATATATACTCGTGGAAACAAATTAGATGTGCATCATTATATATGTCACTGAACACATGTTTTTGGATTAACCCAGACAAAAGATGGCACATAGTTGTGTGTGGGTGTTGTTCATTAACCCGTGTAGTTTCAGTTAAATCGCAACATTCACGGGGAGATAACCACAATTTAGGAGAAATCACATGACCAGACACAATGGGAAGAACTGAGCACAAATGACAGGAAGGTAAACATGCAGCTCTAATCGCAGACATCTGAATGCATAATCGTTGAAAGAAAGAGTCATACAAAACTAACAGTAACAAATGAGGACTTACTATAGGGATCTTAGTTGCTGGATCGACGGTATTAACCATATCTCAGCACTTCAGTGTTCACAGGAACACTATAACACACATTTTAGCCTGTTTCAACCGCAAGGGATCCACTGCTGATCGCCAGAGAAGAGGTCAACCAAAAGTTACCACACTTGCAAAAGACCACTACATTCACCTCAAATGCCTTCATAACAGGTTTCTTCAGCCAAATTGGAGTGCCATGAACATTCCAGGTTTAAGGCGCGTTTCAGATAGGAAGTCCGGAATGGACTCAGAGAGGCACATCTCTTACCTCATAGACCTGCAGCTAGACCAGCACTGACTATTTGCCATAGACACTGTTGCTTGGCTTGGGCCAGACATCACATGACATGGCTCCAACATCAAGGGAGATGGATTCTGTTCTCTGTTGAGTCCAGATTCTGTTTGAAAGGCAATGATGGCCATGTTTTGGTGTACAGGCGCCACGGAGAAGGTTATGCTAATGATTGTGTTTTATAGTGAGACAGGTTGAGAGGAGGTACTATGATGGTCTGGGGTGGAATGTCATTTATAGCCAGAATGAATCTCATCAAAATCAATGACAACATAATGGGTCTACAGAGATGAAATCATAAAACCCCACGTACAGCCTTTCTTCAATGAAAATAGACCAGGCATGATACTGCAGCAAGACAACACTCGTCACATGTGGCACAAGATTACTTTCAACAACATCTTACCATGGCCAGCTGTTTCCCCAGACCTGTCTCCCGTTGAGCATGTGTGGTCAGGAATCACTTTCAACATCAGATCAATGTCTTATCATGGCCAGCTGTTTCCCCAGACCTGTCTCCCGTTGAGCATGTGTGGTCAGGAATCACTTTCAACATCAGATCAATGTCTTATCATGGCCAGCTGTTTCCCCAGACCTGTCTCCCGTTGAGCATGTGTGGTCAGGAATCACTTTCAACATCAGATCAATGTCTTATCATGGCCAGCTGTTTCCCCAGACCTGTCTCCCGTTGAGCATGTGTGGTCAGGAATCACTTTCAACATCAGATCAATGTCTTATCATGGCCAGCTGTTTCCCCAGACCTGTCTCCCATTGAGCATGTGTGGTCAGGAATCACTTTCAACATCAGATCAATGTCTTATCATGGCCAGCTGTTTCCCCAGACCTGTCTCCCGTTGAGCATGTGTGGTCAGGAATCACTTTCAACATCAGATCAATGTCTTATCATGGCCAGCTGTTTCCCCAGACCTGTCTCCCGTTGAGCATGTGTGGTCAGGAATCACTTTCAACATCAGATCAATGTCTTATCATGGCCAGCTGTTTCCCCAGACCTGTCTCCTGTTGAGCATGTGTGGTCAGGAATCACTTTCAACATCAGATCAATGTCTTATCATGGCCAGCTGTTTCCCCAGACCTGTCTCCCGTTGAGCATGTGTGGTCAGGAATCACTTTCAACATCAGATCAATGTCTTATCATGGCCAGCTGTTTCCCCAGACCTGTCTCCCGTTGAGCATGTGTGGTCAGGAATCACTTTCAACATCAGATCAATGTCTTATCATGGTCAGCTGTTTCCCAAGATCTGTCTCCCATTGAGCACATTTGGTCAGAGATCACTTTCAACAACATCAGATCAATGTCTTATCATGGCCAGCTGTTTCCCAAGATCTGTCTCCCATTGAGCACATTTGGTCAGAGATCACTTTCAATAACATCAGATTGATTGATGTCTTACCATGGCCAGCTGTTTCCACAGACCTGTCTCCTATTGAGCACATGTGGGACAAACTGGATCTTAGGGTGCGAAGAAGACGGATTCTTCCTGAAAATCAGCATCATCTGGCCCAAACGTTGGAAGAAGAATAGAATAACATGCCCCAGGATTGTATTCAGCATGTCATTGGCTTGATAAGAAGGTGTTGTCAAGCAGTAATAACAGCTCTAAGTGGACATATGTGCTATTGAAATGATTTTATTTTTTGTGAGGGGGTGCAACACAGATGTAAGTGTTTTTGCTGTTTATGAGTAATTTCACTGAAATTGAACTGATCACTTTGTTTGTTGGGAGCCGTGATAGCTCAGTGGTTAGGGAACTGGACTACAAAGGACAAGAGGTAGGGTTCGATCCCAAGCAACGGCTTCCGGTTCACCCAGCCTTTAATGGGTACCGGATTTCTTTCTGGGAAAGTAAAGCGGCACGGGCGTAATACCAACCACATTACCCCAAAAATCATGTGCTGAAGGTCTGTAAAATTTATGGTCACTAATACCATATTCCCTATATGCCACTTGGCATGACGGGGGTACTTTACTTTTTTTTTTTTTTTTAAACTTACTTTGTTATTCACTACTCTACCATACTGTGCACTAACATTTAATCAATCTCTTCTAATAACAATTGAACTGCTCTACCAAGTCAAGCAAAGGTTTCACTTTATAGCGATTTTGCACCGTTTCCATGTTTCGTATATTGTTGGCTGCATTCACTATATTAATTGGTTGTTTGTGGGTGCATCCATTGTTGTGTGTGGTACGTCATCATGATAGTTGATCGTATATCCCTATACCAGCCATACGCTTATAATGAAGGGCGAAATACAGAGTTTTGTTCATGACTTTGCAGCCCCAGTGTGACTCACTGAGTTTCATTTTGGTAAGGAGGGATATTGTCTAGATTCAAGACTGTGAGATCACATTGCAGGATAGTTCTCAGCGCTTATGGGCTGTTGTTTGATGTCCAATGTGGATAATCCAATGAATAACTGTGTTTCATATGTTCGGATTTGGAGACAAAAACAATGTCCTAACATCATCAAGTGCTATATATTTTTTTTTAAATGGGACGATCAACATTTTCTATAGGACATGAGCTTCTGGTCAATATGGCGGATAGACGGCAGGAACCATTATAGGCTGTGTCAGAAAAGTGTTCCTTGTTTCCTCATATTCCAAGTCCAGCTTGCTGCAGAGCTACTGAGTTAAGTGCTCTGTGCACACCGTGAGCTGTGTGCCTCATCCATTTTGATCATGTTTCGATATTCCAATTGCTTATGATGAATGATGATATCATATGACGGGGAATAGGTGTCTGTGTTCACTTTCTGTGCGGTTTCACTTTATGTCTTTTGGCATGTGTTGAGACTGTTATGATGGGGACTGCATCTACCTTTCTTTTTGTTTGGGAGATGAGATATTAATTTGGATGATTCCACTGGCACAGGCAGTTGAGCATTTATGGATTTTAATTCGTTTGCAGTGATACTGGGGCCTTCCATAACCATAACAATCAAATAATTACCTAAAGAATGATGCACACTTACTTTTTTTTCTGCAAGTATATAAATATCAATATATATATATATATGTATTGACATTTCAGCTGTCACCAACATTTAAACATCAAAAAGACAATAAAACAAGTTTTATATATGTAAATGACCTTCTGTATACAAATGAAGATTTGATGAAATAGAATATTTAAGATATTTAGTCAACATAAAACGATATTGTTTTCTTTTGCCTAGAATATCTAAGATATTTAGTCAACATAAAATGATATTGTTTTCTTTTACCTGACATCAGGTGCCAGGTGTTATAACTGAAGTAGATAACAACGGCATTCCTCAGAACAAGGATGAGCACTGTTCTCTGTTCCCATCACAGAACATTGTATTTAACGGAACAAATGTTCAAGTATGGAAAGGACACTGAACGTGTGTGTGTGTGCGCGTGTGTGTTTGTATATATAAATATTTATATCTTTCTGCAAAAATGAGTAGAATGTATAATTATGAGAAGTCTGTGCTAAGTGAGTGATGTCTGGGGGCTTCAGATTGTTTGTTGCTGTTATTATTATTGTTGTTGTATCCCTTTCTGGAGCTTTAACTGGACATATCATTACAAATAATAGTCACTTGTGAAGACTGATAGTTTCAGCAAATGCTCCACAAATAGATAGAAGGGCTGAGTAAAGTAAAGTTACTAATAAAAATAAAAAAAAGCAACTGTTAATATTTTTGTTGACCGCATTCCCTCTTTATAATTAAAAGAATGTGAAAAAGCCTATTGCTGATATGTGTTAGTTTTTGCTAATATATTTACTTATCGTATTGACATGTGCCATGAAGCATTACGAAAAGCCACAGTTTTCTATTTTGGGTCTAATTTATTGCATTCTGGCATTTTTTTGGGGTCTATAAAGTTGTAAGTGTATTATTGTTAACTATCTGACTCGTGGTCTTTCTTCAGTGTTCAAACCATGTTTGTTTTTATATTTGTGAAATATGAAAAAAATAGATACAATTGGAATCAATTATAAATAATTGATTTTTATTTTGTTAGTAATTTTGCCAGAGTTTTGTTAATGTCAGAGGTTTTAAAAAATGATTGCCAATATTATTGTAATTGTTAATTATGTCAGTTAAATTGTAATGAATATTTTTACATGTTTGTAAAACATGGGGCACCTGAAAGGCTTCCAAGGGAACAAAAGGTATCAGGCATTCAGGTTATCAAACGAAAACTGCAATAAGGCATAACAGCATATAGTTTTTTCATATAGAACGTACAACAGGAAAATGTGAAATATTGTCATTGTTTAGCTTATCCATGCTGGAACTTAGCTTTCATGACAGCTACAAGTACAATATCTGCAGCAGTCAAAACCAGCACATCTGTGATATTTTAGCCCACCTTTTTTTTGATTCCTCTCACATATACATGATATCCTTCTTAATGATCTTTCAAGGGTCTCTTATCAATATGAGAAGGTAGTTTGCCATTCCATCCCTTCTTCGTAGTGACTATCCTAGTCAGTGATCATAGCCATTGTCTCTGTACTTGAGATAATTAGAAAATTATAATATAAAAAACAAAATACTTTGAAGATGGTAGATCGGCCATCTATTTAATGCGCATGTAAATGATACCAGTCTTAAACAGATCTCATAATTAAGCACCTGGGAAACATTTTCATTGAGGGAATTCCTTGAAAGAGAATAATAAAATATATTAGAAAGCAACAGCGGTGGACTACCAACTGCCACCACCTTGTCTTGTCATGCTATCCCCTTTTTGTCTTTCAGCACTGAGGGAAATTAGAATGCTTTTGACAATGCTCTTTGGCTTGTCTCATCGTCTTCAGTGTTCATCCTTTTGCGGTCATGGATGCGTTGTTTCCAGTAAGCTTTTATATCTGTATGCTGCAGCCCAGCACATCAATCTTCAGCATGGGTCATCATCAAGTACCGGGCCTGCTGGCGCAGGTGATCATATCTCTCCACAACTCTCGATCTCGACAGTTATTTATCATTTCTGTTGTTGACCTTCTGCCAAACCATTCTCTTAAGCTGTCTGTTATTTTTTCTCTTTGCTTCCCTTTATCTCTTCGTCCCTCAATTTTTCCAGTTGTTACAATATATTTTAGCTGTTCTCTTCTCATTACTTGGCCAAAAAATGATGATTGTTTCTTCCTAATATTGAAATTAGCTATCTTTTTGCTTTGACCTCTTTCGGAACATTTTCATTACTATTCTTAGCTGTTCATGGTTTTCTCAACATTCTTCTGTAAAACCACATTTCTACAGACTCCAATTATTTTCTTGTCTGTTGCCCTATTGTCCGTGATTCACATCCATATGTTAAGACTGGCACTACATTAAATTTAAGAACTCTTTTTCTTGTATCTATTGTCAAAAATGGATTGCATAGTATCTTCCTCATTTTTTGGAAAGCTGCTTTTGCTTGAGCCATTCTGCATCTCACCAGAGATTTTCTCACCATATTGTTTCACCACAACAATAAAATTCAGCATCGGTAGCTATTTTAATTGACAAATTTGCCCGAGTGGCTGGCATATTTAGCTATATTTTGCGACTTCTAGCTGCCAAGGATACTTTAGCATCACATGAACCTCTTTTTTTTTTCCATTATATGATAGGGCTAGACATCAGATTTCACTGCCCAGAGACAGAGAAATGGTACACCCATGAAAAAAACCATGAACATGAAAAATTCCCATTGCCTGTGATGGGTTTTTAACCCTGGACCCTTCTTGTCCAGAGGCTGATGTCTTATCTTTAGACTACCCGCCCTATGGTTTACTTTTGGTTCTTTGAGTAGTGTCAGATATTTCACTTGTCCATCTCTTATGAAGTCTTTGTATAGTGTCAGATATTTCACTCGTCCATCTCTTGGGAGGTCTTTGTATAGTGTCAGATATTTCACTCGTCCATCTCTTGGGAGGTCTTTGTATAGTGTCAGATATTTCACTTGTCCATCTCTTATGAAGTCTTTGTATAGTGTCAGATATTTCACTCGTCCATCTCTTGGGAGGTCTTTGTATAGTGCTAGATATTTCACTTGTCCATCTCTTGGGAAGTCTTTGTATAGTGCTAGATATTTCACTTGTCCATCTCTTGGGAGGTCTTTGTATAGTGTCAGATATTTCACTTGTCCATCTCTTGGGAGGTCTTTGTATAGTGTCAGATATTTCACTTGTCCATCTCTTATGAAGTCTTTGTATAGTGTCAGATATTTCACTTGCCCATCTCTTATGAAGTCTTTGTATAGTGTCAGATATTTCACTTGTCCATCTCTTATAAAGTCTTTGTGTAGTGTCAGATATTTCACTTGCCCATCTCTTATGAAGTCTTTGTATAGTGTCAGATATTTCACTTGCCCATCTCTTGGGAGGTCTTTGTATAGTGTCAGATATTTCACTTGCCCATCTCTTGGGAGGTCTTTGTATAGTGTCAGATATTTCATGTGTCCATCTCTTGGGAGGTCTTTGTATAGTGTCAGGTATTTCACTTGTCCATCTCTTATGAAGTCTTTGTATAGTGTCAGATATTTCACTTGCCCATCTCTTATGAAGTCTTTGTATAGTGTCAGATATTTCACTTGGCCATCTCTTATGAAGTCTTTGTATAGTGTCAGATATTTCACTTGCCCATCTCTTGGGAGGTCTTTGTATAGTGTCAGATATTTCACTTGTCCATCTCTTATGAAGTCTTTGTATAGTGTCAGATATTTCACTTGCCCATCTCTTGGGAGGTCTTTGTATAGTGTCAGATATTTCACTTGTCCATCTCTTATGAAGTCTTTGTATAGTGTCAGATATTTCACTTGCCCATCTCTTGGGAGGTCTTTGTATAGTGTCAGATATTTCACTTGTCCATCTCTTGGGAGGTCTTTGTATAGTGTCAGATATTTCACTTGCCCATCTCTTATGAAGTCTTTGTATAGTGCCAGATATTTCACTTGCCCATCTCTTGGGAGGTCTTTGTATAGTGTCAGATATTTCACTTGGCCATCTCTTATGAAGTCTTTGTATAGTGTCAGATATTTCACTTGCCCATCTCTTATGAAGTCTTTGTATAGTGTCAGATATTTCACTTGCCCATCTCTTGGGAGGTCTTTGTATAGTGTCAGATATTTCACTTGCCCATCTCTTATGAAGTCTTTGTATAGTGTCAGATATTTCACTTGTCCATCTCTTATGAAGTCTTTGTATAGTATCAGATATTTCACTTGCCCATCTCTTGGGAGGTCTTTGTATAGTGTCAGATATTTCACTTGTCCATCTCTTGGGAGGTCTTTGTATAGTGTCAGATATTTCACTTGCCCATCTCTTATGAAGTCTTTGTACAGTGTCAGATATTTCACTTGCCCATCTCTTATGAAGTCTTTGTATAATGTCAGATATTTCACTTGTCCATCTCTTGGGAGGTCTTTGTATAGTGTTAGATATTTCACTTGTCCATCTCTTGGGAGGTCTTTGTATAGTGTCAGATATTTCACTTGTCCATCTCTTGAGAGGTCTTTGTATAGTGTTAGATATTTCACTTGTCCATCTCTTGGGAGGTCTTTGTATAGTGTCAGATATTTCATGTGTCCATCTCTTGGGAGGTCTTTGTATAGTGTTAGATATTTCACTTGTCCATCTCTTGGGAGGTCTTTGTATAGTGTCAGATATTTCACTTGTCCATCTCTTATGAAGTCTTTGTATAGTGTCAGATATATCACTCGTCCATCTCTTGGGATGTTTTGTATAGTGTTAGATATTTCACTTGTCCATCTCTTGGGAGGTCTTTGTATAGTGTCAGATATTTCACTTGTCCATCTCTTATAAAGTCTTTGTATAGTGTCAGATATTTCACTTGTCCATCTCTTGGGAGGTCTTTGTATAGTGTCAGATATTTCACTTGTCCATCTCTTGGGAGGTCTTTGTATAGTGTCAGATATTTCACTTGTCCATCTCTTATGAAGTCTTTGTATAGTGTCAGATATTTCACTCGTCCATCTCTTGGGATGTCTTTGTATAGTGTTAGATATTTCACTTGTCCATCTCTTGGGAGGTCTTTGTATAGTGTCAGATATTTCACTTGTCCATCTCTTATAAAGTCTTCGTATAGTGTCAGATATTTCACTTGTCCATCTCTTGGGAGGTCTTTGTATAGTGTCAGATATTTCACTTGTCCATCTCTTATAAAGTCTTTGTATAGTGTCAGATATTTCACTTGTCCATCTCTTGGGAGGTTTTTGTATAGTGTCAGATATTTCACTTGTCCATCTCTTATAAAGTCTTTGTGTAGTGTCAGATATTTCACTTGTCCATCTCTTATAAAGTCTTTGTATAGTGTCAGATATTTCACTTGTCCATCTCTTATAAAGTCTTTGTGTAGTGTCAGATATTTCACTTGTCCATCTCTTATGAAGTCTTTGTATAGTGTCAGATATTTCACTTGTCCATCTCTTATAAAGTCTTTGTATAGTGTCAGATATTTCACTTGTCCATCTCTTGGGATGTCTTTGTATAGTGTCAGATATTTCACTCTTCCATCTCTTGGGAGGTCTTTGTATAGTGTCAGATATTTCACTTGTCCATCTCTTGGGAGGTCTTTGTATAGTGTCAGATATTTCACTTGTCCATCTCTTATAAAGTCTTTGTATAGTGTCAGATATTTCACTTGTCCATCTCTTGGGAGTTCTTTGTGTAGTGTTAGATATTTCACTTGTCCATCTCTTATGAAGTCTTTGTATAGTGTCAGATATTTCACTTGTCCATCTCTTATGAAGTCTTTGTATAGTGTTAGATATTTCACTTGTCCATCTCTTGGGATGTCTTTGTATAGTGTCAGATATTTCACTTGTCCATCTCTTGTGAGATCTTTCTTTGTCTCTTCTGTTGTTAAACCTGGACTTCAGAGCACAAGAAAAACCAAAAGTCGGATAGATAGAAAAAATGCCCCATGAGAAGAAAAATTCCTACACCTAACCAAGACCCAGCCTGCCAAAGACAGAATGTGCCAGCCACAGAACATGCATAAAAGAAAAATTATGGGACACCAGAACATAAGTTTTGATCATGTGACTGATAAGGATGTCATTCTTGTCTCCATAATTGCAACAGAACAGCAAATCAAATTTGCATGATCATAATAAGACACAGAAGAAGATTATGTCACAGAAAATCTGTTCTGGTATGAACTAACAATGATCAGTGTAACTTGGTACAGTATAGAAAACTACAGCTTGTCAAGACACTTCAAGCATAAGATAATATAACATGTGAAACGACAAGCATTTTGTTCATTGTTCATTCCACATGATAATAGAATTGTTGTTTGTTTCCATAATTCTGCCTTTATACTAGTCGTTGGCATTTTACTTTTGGATTCAGTTTAATTTGTCCTCTTCGGTGTCTTGACGTGTGCATATTCCTTTATAATTCTATCTTATCCATTGACCTTTCTAGCTGTAGCCGGGCCGGCCCATAGGGCATAGAACCAGATACTCTTTCTCTTATCTAAATTTGTATTCTAGCAGTTTTCAATCCTAAAGATATTTTATTAAATCTCGCTATTTGTCTCTGTTCTGTGCAAGCAACTCTATCTCATTGAGGGAGCCGATTCCTGCTGCTCTCTATAATTCACTGCCTGTAATATTAACCCTGTTAATAAGTTTTATGAATGGAACGAACCAGACATCCGCACCTACCATTAACATGAACACCACCAGACAAACAAAGAAGAGGCAGACTATTGGGGACATGGCAACGAACCATACATGATGAAATGAAAGAGGCTGACAGGTCTTGGTGAGAGTTGTCTGTGCTTGCTCCAGACCGGATTGGGTGGAGATCTCTTGTGGGTGTTCAATGCTCTGATCGGAGCTCAGAGGATTAAGAAGAAGACTGTTAATAATTAATTCCTTATCTTTAAATTACCTTCATGTTTCTTTATAGTTCATTGCTTTTATATTATCTTCTCATTCCAAAATAATTATTAAATGTTATATCTTGCATTAGAGCTGCTGTAGGGTAGTGGTTAGTGACCAGATCCTTTGAGTATTGGCGGTCAAGTTTGATCCAAGACCAACCAGCTTCTAGGTTCATCCAGCTTTAAATAGTTGGAGATTTTTTGTTCCTTTCTGTAAAGAAATACAGTGATGGCTTAGTGCAGACCACCACCTTTTTCATAAATGTGCAGGTGGTTTAAATAAATGTGGGCACTAGCACAATGTTTCTGACATGCAATGCTTAAGATATGATATGGTTCTTTCTTTCTTTCAGTTTCTTTCTTTCTTTTGGTTTCTTTCTGTCTGTCGGTTTCTTTTTTCTCTCTCTCTATCTGTCTTTCTTTCGGTTTCTTTCTTTCTTTCGGTTTCTTTCTTTCTTTCAATGCTGCTCCCTATCATCATGTTTGAGTACCTTTGAAAGCTGATAAAGTAGCATAGAGTCGTTGTTTTAAAGTTTTATTGAAAATCATTAAAGATTATTCAGTTTCAACAGAACCTAGAATCAAACCTGGCGTACACTCTACAAAATTATTGATATTTACTCAGTTAATTCAAGGCAACCTGACCTACAATGTGACAGCAGTTCAGAATTTAAACTGGAGTGTCCTAGTGTATTCTCTTCTTTCTTTCCTTCTTTCTCTCACCCTTTCTCTCTCTCCCTCTCTCTCATTCATTCTTTCTGTTCTTAAAAATTGTTTAATTACCTGCCATCATACTGGCATCACTTATCATTTGTGGTCAGCACATGGTGAATGGAAATTAAGAGACTTGAAACCTATTGAATACATTTACCTATTTTACGTTGTTTGTTAATGTTGCCTGTAATTACTTCTCTGCATCATCCACTCATAAAAGGGTGCTTGCTCCATTATTTACAGTAATCTGCAATATTTACACATTTCATGTAACAAATCCAACTTTAGCACTGTATTTCTAGGGTGCAAGACTTGTCTCCTTTGATCTGTACGTGCTTGGCCAGGTTAGTTCCAGAGCGATCATTCATTCATTTTCCTCTCTAGCTGAAAACGGCACACTACGCAGGGCGAAAGTCATAACTCTCCACTATTGATGATTTGTTGTTTGTTCTTGGTTGTTTCTTAGTCCCATGGTTGAGCCTTCAGTAATAATTGTTCTGCATAGCAATTCTCTTGGTCTATCTTGTTTTCTTTTACCAGATGGTTTTCACGTAATTGCCTGATGGGGAAGTCTTTCTTCGTTCATTCTCAGCACATGACCGATGTATCTACATCAAAGGCATTCAAATTCCTATCTGAAGTCTTTGTGGACTTCCAAATTTCTCATCCAAATGTTGGTGCTGTTATCACACAGCAGTTAAACAATCTAAGTTTTGTTCATTTACTGAGAACTTTTGATATCTAGTTGTTTCTCAGTTTGTTGAAAATATTTGATGCTAGTGCAATGTGTGTCATGACTTCTGATGTTATGTCTCTATCTCGAGATATTTTGCTGCCTAGATAGGTAACTTTGTAACGTTTCATTGTTAATTGTTATATCAAAGACTTTGTTGGTGGTAATATCCAGGACTTTTTATTTTGGTTGTATTGATCTGGAGGCCTATTTGACCAGAAATTTTGTGGAGTCATTATATTTTTTCTTGAGCATTAGTGTGTGTAGTTCTCAAAAGTGCCAAGTCATCTGCAAAATTGAGATCTTCCAGGAGTTTATTATCAATCCACTTAATGCCTAATTTTCTGTTTTCTTTTGATTTTTGCATAACCCAGCTATCATTACATGGAAGCAAAGTATAATCTTGATCACTTATTATTCACTGATCATCAACTGTGATTTAATAATCACTTTTAGATCATGTACTGCGTATGACAAACTGGATCTCTGTCTTTCAATGTCATATGAGAGATGCAACATGCTCTTTCACCTTTCTCCCATCTGTAATAATTTTTTTGGTTCACTCGTTTATTACCAATAAAAGTTGGTTTTAATGTAATTGTTTTTCTACAGTTTTTCTTTTTACCCTAGAAATGCAATGTAGTTGTAGTTTGACAGTTGTCCATACATTTTGATAAATGATATATAGTTTAGAAGATAAATAAATGTATCATTACAACAGTATTTGATAAATATATCATTTAGAGGATAAATAAATGTAACACATTATTTAATAAATAGTTGATCATTATGAAGATAAATAAATGTAACATTACAACATTATTTAATAAATAGTTGATGGTTTTCAAGATAAATTAATATAACAATAGAACATTATTTAATAAATAGTTGATCATTTTGAAGATAAATAAATGTAACATTACAACAGCCTATAAAAACAAAAATGACATTTTCTTATTTCACATGTGAACTATAACTATCTGTAACAAGTGATTAAGTAGCATCATCTATAATTTTGGTTACCCCTAACTTCTCTCCAACATATTGTCTTTGACCATTAGCTATTTTTCTTCAGAAGCTTATTCTATTATAAAGTTCTTGTTATGAAAGTGATGCTCCAGGTGGAGCCCTAAACATCTTGCAGTACATAGTTTGAATGAGGATCATCAAACAATAGCTGATCAAAGTCCATTTCCACTTTCCCTCTGTGGGCTTGCAAATATAGTATAGTTATCAAGTGAATAAGAATTTAAATGGAACACAACCTGGCAATGAAAAATGCTGCGCTGAGATCATAAATCTGGGTTGAAAAGGTGGATTTATCATAGTTTGCTGTAAGTCACAATATAATTCATCTAAGCTCATGAGCAGATGAGGAATTGTTGAGTGAATTGGAATTGTTGAGTGAATATAAACAAAGATGGAACAGATGCGAATGTGATATTCTAGGTTCAATGCCAGGTTATGGGGCCTCGGTAGCCAAGTGGAAAACCATTCAACTGGGCTGCCATCGTTCGGACAACCCATGTTCAATTCTCGCTGGAAGCAGTGGGAATTGTACTCGTGGTTAAAAAAAAAAAATACCCGCGGTCAACCCAGCCACTGGCAGAAATCGATACCAGGGTAGTACTCTGGGAAGGTGAGGAATTCCGTCTCGCATCGTGACTTTCTATGCTTGAAGCGACACTGTGCTGAAGTCTCCAAATACTTCCCAGTAGGCAGCCAAGCACATATGGGTGAAAAGTTGCGTGCTAAGACGCCAATTCAAGCCTTGTACTTTACCGTACCTTCTATGCCAGGTTTTTTACCAATAGAGAAGACAGCATTTAAGTATGTGTTTCCAATGAGAAGACTGTTGAATTTTATATTTGTAAAGACAGTTGAAAGCAAATTTTGTTTTGTCACTTTGGTTTCCTGGAATTAGCCATTTTATAATAATCTGTGACCTTGATCCTGGAAAGGAAGGAACTATTGGTTGCTTGACTGTTCGAATGCAGTGTAACTGCAAGTTGGTGAGCGAATCATACGCAGACTGTCATGTCAGAATAATAAAAACAAATTTAGAACAAGTGAAAGTAAAATAAATGAGATGAAGTTTGAAGATCAGTATAACTATTTGTCATATCAGTCATCACTTTAAATACCATTTTTTGTTTGTGAAATGTGATTGAACACCTGTGGGTTGGCCATGGGTACTACAATGTCATTTTTAAAAAATCACAATCAATGAATCATAAAGGTCTGTTTAATAATCATTAATCATTGTGTCTACTTGATTAACAAGAGCAGTTTGTATGTTGTGTCCTTTAGACAATGGAAAAAGATACTGCCCTTTTAATTAATAATGGATATTATAAAATTTGTTTTGTTTGTGCTGAGATTTAGCAAAATATGTAGATTGTTTTGCCATGATCACAAAAAGTGATTCTCAAACACCTTTGACTGACACTCCCTTGGGACCATGAACTTACTCTCTCCAACCTTTTCATTTTGAGTATTCTTATTTTCATCACAATCTTGGTTGTAAAAACTCACAACACTTACATTGATACCCTAAGCCATTTTCAAGCTCCTTACCCCAACAAATCTCGATAAACTCAGGCACACAGTCTAGACCACAATAAACTAATCCTCTCTCTACCTCCAGAAACCCAGCCACACAGTCCAGACCACAATAAACTAATCCTCTCTCTACCTCCAGAAACCCAGCCACACAGTCCAGACCACTATAAACTCATCCTCTCTGTACCTCCAGAAACTCAACCACACAGTCCAGACCACTATAAACTCATCATCTCCGTACCTCCCAGAAACTCAGCTTCGTAGTTCATGTCTTTTCCACTAATCCTCATAGCCCCATACCTGCATTGACCTAACATTCTCCTACCTCTAAAAACTAATAATCTCACAACCTCATCACTTATAAACTCATCCTCACTCTGCTGTGAAAAACTCTGCCACAGTTTCTACCTCCACAAACTCACACTCCAGCATCAATAAACTCAACCCCCCCCCCCCAACTCATCCCTCTGCATCAATAAACTCACCTCCTCAATAAACTCAACACCCTCCCCAAACACATCCTCCAGCATCATTACACTCAACACCCTCCCCAAACTCATCCTCCAGAATCATTAAACTCAACACCCTCCCCAAACTCACCCTCCAGCATCAATAAACTCAACCCCCCCCCTCTCAACTCATCCCTCTGCATCAATAAACTCACCTCCCCAATAAACTCAACACCCTCCCCAAACTCATCCTCCAGCATCATTAAACTCAACACCCTCCCCAAGCTCATCCTCCAGCATCATTAAACTCAACACCCTCCCCAAACTCATCCTCCAGCATCATTAAACTCAACACCTTCCCCAAACTCATCCTCCAGCATCATTAAACTCAACACCCTCCCCAAACTCATCCTCCAGCATCATTAAACTCAACACCCTCCCCAAACTCATCCTCCAGCATCATTAAACTCAACACCTTCCCCAAACTCATCCTCCAGCATCAATAAACTCAACACCCTCCCCAAACTCATCCTCCAGCATCAATAAACTCAACCCCCCCTCAACTCATCCCTCTGCATCAATAAACTCACCTCCCCAATAAACTCAACACCCTCCCCAAGCTCATCCTCCAGCATCATTAAACTCAACACCTTCCCCAAACTCATCCTCCAGCATCAATAAACTCAACACCTTACCCAAACTCATCCTCCAGCATCAATAAACTCAACACCCTCCCCAAACTCATCCTCCAGCATCATTAAACTCAACACCCTCCCCAAGCTCATCCTCCAGCATCAATAAACTCAACACCCTCCCCAAACTCATCCTCCAGCATCAATAAACTCAACACCTTCCCCAAACTCATCCTCCAGCATCAATAAACTCAACACCCTCCCCAAACTCATCCTCCAGCATCAATAAACTCAACACCTTCCCCAAACTCATCCTCCAGCATCAATAAGCTCAACACCCTCCCCAAACTCATCCTCCAGCATCAATAAGCTCAACACCCTCCCCAAACTCATCCTCCAGCATCAATAAACTCAACACCCTCCCCAAACTCATCCTCCAGCATCAATAAACTCAACACCCTCCCCAAACTCATCCTCCAGCATCAATAAACTCAACACCCTCCCCAAACTCATCCTCCTGCATCAATAAACTTACCTCCCCAATATAATCCACCCCCATAAACTCATCCTCCTACATCGATAAACTCACCTCCCCAATATACTCCACCCCCCATAAACTCATCCTCCTACATCGATAAACTCACCTCCCCAATATACTCCACCCACCATAAACTCATCCTCCTACATCGATAAACTCACTTCCCCAATATACTCCACCCCCATAAACTCATTCTCCTGCATTAATAAACTCACTTCTCCTTTCCATAAACATATCCTCAATGCACAACCTCCATATAAACTCATTCACAGTACTCCCTACCTCAACAACCATCATCAGTGCTATGTGAATGTTATGTAAAGCACAATTAAATTAATGTCATGGCTGATTCAGTGATGAGAGAGAAGACCAATGAATCTGAAACAGACCACTCAGTAAGACAGTCTCAATTTGTGCAACTCCATTCCAAGACATATTATTTCATATATCAGAGTCAGTGATTGTCCCATTTGCTTTTCAGTGCTCCCTTCCATCCTTCATGCTTAATCTTACTGTTCCTATAGAGGTTGTATTACCCTCTTGTGGAAACTACATTTTTCATGTCTTATTCAGTGCCATCATTGTTTCTTTAATCTTGTCTTACCAGATAGTCTTCATTTGATCACATATTTTCCCTTTGCAATGTTATTATCATTTGTATTTGCTTTCTCGTCTTCCCAACTATTCTAAGACTATTATTTATCATTTTGAAGAATGCTATTAGTATTAAGTCAATTAATGATTGCAGGTACATGTAATTGTTTTTCAATGTATGAATAATGTTTGTTGTCAATAAAGATGATTGTCATTCAGCTATCTATGAACTGAATTATTATTCAAGAATTTATAGAACTCTTGATTGATCAAAATCCAGAATAAACTGTTATAATAATAGAATTAATTATGTAAACTCGATGTCCATCGTATGAGGGAACTGTGGACACTAATAGACAATTGCCAAAGGCATGGCACATGCCCTTTACTCACTTATTACACATCTACACCATACAATAACAAAATATGGAGAATAATGGCTACCATAATGTGAAGTGTAATCAGCAAAAAACAGAGAAGCTTTCTGAATGGTGAATATTGTATTTTAGGAACTTATACATTCCTTTTTAATAATATGTGATTGTTGTTCATGTTTTTAATCCATTTTTACGGTGGAGCACGGAATCATTTTGGCATTAGAAGTCATTGCCAAAAGATGCAGTCAAGGTTAATTGCTGGTTGCACTTTGATCTACTTCTAAATGTTGTTAAATGCTTACATTCATATGTTGTCCAGTTTGAGTCTGGCGGTAAAGACGACAATGGCAGAGTTGTCATGGGTGGTTACACATAAAATGATGTGTTGGTGATGAACTCTTAAGCTATGTTATAGACAATCAACAGGCACACACTACAGCTGAAATAGATACAACTATTGGATAGCCCAACAGTGAGCTCATTAATGTGGACGTAATATCCACAGCAGATGAGGTTCTTTTCTGTGAAATCGTGGATAGACTCACTGTTGGTGCTAGCACTGAGTATGTTTTTTCTCTGTTGTTGATTACTTGTGGATATTTTCCAAGTGTTGTAAACAAACCTCTTCCCCTTAAGTAATTTGTTAATCTGCCACCTCAGAACGTTTCCATTCATATATTCATTTATTATTATTATTTGTCTCCACTAAGTGCAACCTGACTCTGGATAAGAAGAATACAGATAATTTGTTCTTAAGAGAGGAATAAGTGGGGCAGGAAAAGGATTTATAAATTGATAGACTAATGAGTGAATTTAGGGATGAAAAAGTGATCTGGTCTGTTATTTGTGGTTAGTGGGAGTTTATGCCATGAAAAATATACTAACATCAAAACAAATAACACCAGGGCTAAAACTAAGAATAGCAGAATGTTATATCTTCTCAACATTCCTGTATGATGCAGAAACATGGACATTAGACAAGAAAACAGAAAAGAAAATTTAAGCCTTTGAAATGTGGATTTATAGAAGAATAGGTAAATCTGGATGGAAAGAAAAGAAAACAAATGATAAAGTCTTAAAGCAGCTAAAATTGAAAAGAGAACTACTAAATACAATTCAAACAAAACGAATTAGATTTTTGGGCCATGTTAAAAGACACAACAGCCTACTAAAAGTAATCTTGGAGCAGAAAATACAAGGTAAAAGAGGCAGAGACGGACCAAGACTAACATGGACGAGTAACATCAAAAGATGGATAAGTCAGCCTATGGCAACCTGCGCCATCAAAGCAAGATACAGAGCAGAATGGCCCTCCATGATAGCCAATCTTCGATGCAGAGACAGCACTTAATGATGATGATGAGTGGAAGAACAGGCTTTAAGAAATGCTAGGACAGGCAGTTGAGTGGTTATTGGGGTATGCTGACTGCAATGAAACAGATTCTATAGATAAATAGTCTTTGTTCATGCACTGTGTTATTTAAGTTATATCAGGATGAGTGAAACTATTGTTTGAAAAAAATGTGATGTCTGAAGGTACTCAGGTGGCAGTTGTAAGACAGAATTCATGGATATAGTCAGTAAAATGTAAGATCACAGAAAATGTGGTTTATCAAAGGAGTTCAGCATTTGTTATCACAAAGTAGCTTTAGTTCAACTGTATTTGACAGCAGTACTGACATGAACACCAGTACTGGCTTTGACTTTGATCTTAGAATGGAATGGCAGGGCACTCCCATATTCACTCAGCTCCCATTCCAGCAACCAACAAAGTATTCATCCTGGTCATTCATACTATTCCATTGAACGTATTGTATTCCATAAAAATGGCATGTCTTGACACACACAAAACTGTAATATTGAACACATTGCAATCCGTGCAAATGGCGAACAGCTCAGAATGGACACAGTCGGGTCGTTGTAGCGGCAGTCATATCTCCGTGCACCCATACCAAACCCATGGACTTAAGAATAGTGAGCGTGCCACAAACAATAATCACTGTCCCAACAAATGATGTCAGGCCTCCACTTTAATGGGAGTTCACCATATAGTATTTGCTTGGGGATGCATTTTTCTTCCATTCGCTGGACGTGCCCCAGCCATCTTTGTCTTCAACTCCTGAGCATTGACATGATTGTTGGGGTCTTAGCATGTTGCAGGACAGTTAAGTTGGTTATTTTGTCCTGCCATTTGATGTGCATTTTAGGAGACATCGCATATTTAGTCTTGTGTGTGGGTGTATATATATATATAAATAAATATATATAATTCCGTGATGTCTTTCCCTACATGTACAGACATGTGATAGTTAAGTGACTGTACCAATTTATCAACAAATTATATGTCACAGAGAATTCGTCTGTTAGGGGCATGCACAATGTAGTGTTATTGTGTAGTTTGAACATATAAGTGATATAATTTGTATGTAAAAAGTGTATAATTATTTCTTGCCTTGACGGTGTAGTAGTAGTTGTAATAGGCTAACAAATGTAGCTAATTTAAGTCTAGTTAAAGTGTTCATTATCACCATCTCATGCCATCTCTGCACTGACAACCATGGAGCACCATTTTACTCTTTCCTGACCAGCGCTTAACATTGTCAGTCCACTTTAGACTTTGTCTGTCTCTAACTTGTTTACCTTGTATTTTGCATCCAAGATGACTGTTTGTAAGTTATTATGACTCTTTATTATAATTTTTACGTGTGAAAAAAAATTTCATTTTTGTTAAAATTGTGTTCATTATTTTTCAGCTGTTTCAATACTTGTTTTCTTCTCGGTTCACCCAGTTCTTCTATAAGTCCACATTTCAAGGGTCTAAGTTATCTTTTCTGTTTTCCTACTTAGTGTCTATACTTCCATGCTGTATAAGAGTGAGTTGATATAACACCATATTATTCTAAATTTTAGTCCTAATATTATTTGCTTTGTTGTGAGTATATATTTCTTGTTGTTAAAAACACATTTTGCCATTCCTATTCTTTTAATTGTTCTGTGTGGTCATATCCCAGCAAAAACAGAACTAGTTTTCTAATTGAATGTCCTGAACAGTTCCGCCATCCCTACTTTAATTCTTTCACTTTTAGTATTTTTTGGGCACTTTTCATGATTGACACATTGTAGATATTACTACACCATCTAATTGCTTTCTTCAGTAACAATTCTCATTTATGAAAGTCTTTTTATTTTCATGCCATGTTTAATTTTCTCCATATCTCTAAACAATATAACAATGATTAATTTGTGGTTGATAGTATGCTATCATATTTTTTTTTATAAATAATTGGGAAATGTTTATGGTACAGTGTGGGTTATATGTAATAGTTTGCTTGCTATATATGTTTGCAATTGTGGTATTATGAATTTCTATATAAAAGACTTAAAGATTGTGTCTGCATGACTAAGGGATTTCAGGAAAACTCTGAATTATTTACTTTCCCCCGCCACTGCTGGCTTTCATCATTGATGAAAAATGGAGTGTTTAGTTCAATGCTTGGTAATTTGTCTCTTTTCATTCATTTTCCTCTCTGGCTGGAGATGGTACATAGGCCAGAAGTCATAGTTCTCCACGATTGATGATTTGCTGCTAGTTCTTGGTTGTTTCTCAGTTCTAAGGTTTAGCCTTCCCTAGTATTTGTTCAGCCTAGTGATTCTCTCAGTCTGCCTAGTTTTCTTTTACTAGATGGTTTTCATATGAATACCTGGTGGGAAAGTTTTTCTTCATTCATTCTGAGCACATGACCTATATATCTCCAACGCCTTCTTCCTATAAAGTGAGACACATATTCTTGTTTAGATTCATCTCTTATCTGTTCGTTTGAAATTTATTCTTTCCAGCTTATGTCTGAGATCCGATGAAGTTTCTTTGTTTTCAAAGGCATTTAATTTCCTATCAAAAGTCTTGATGGATTAATTTGTCTTGTGTTGGCTGTTAATCATAGTGTTTGATATTTCATCAATTCATTGATTCTGAGTGGGGATTGTGTCTAAACTATTTTATCTCTTGTCTTTTAATATAGTTTATCAAGCCAAATTTGACATATTTTGCTATTTCATTTTGAGACTGGTCCCTTTGGAACCAGCACTGTAAATTTTAAAGACACAAAGTCTAGGATATGCTAAGTGTGCCCACATGAGGTATGAAGTTCATACTCTTTTTTGCACTTTAAAAACAGCTTTCCTAATTAAAATATGCAGTTGGAGAATGTATGCAGAGCGAACATATGGGTTTTCTGAGAAAGTGATTCAGTTCTAAATTTTATTTTGTAATAGACTATTATGAATATGAATTAGGAATAATTTGTATTAGGCTAAATTGGTATATACAAAAAATAACGCATGGCTAAGTCACATGGTGTTTGTTTTCTTAAAGTGACCTTGACAAACAAGCTACATAAGATTACAGTGGTGAGCCAAACTTCTTGGTTGATATTAGTTGTATCTTTTTTTTATTTGCTTTTTCTTTACTCTCTCTATCTTCACTTGTAAACAACTGTGAGACCAGACAACTGTGCTAATAATAAATACAGCCTATTTACAACAGTTGGGAGCAGCCATACCTCAGTGGTTAGTGAACTGAACTACGAAGGACAGGAGGGCGGGTTTGATCCTGACCAATGGCCTTTGGGTTCACCCAGCCTTAAATGGGTACCGGATTTTTTCTGGGAAAGTAAAGCGGCATGTACGTAATACCAACCACATTACCCCAAAAATCATGGTCACTAACACCATATTCCCTATACGCCACTTGGCGTGACGGGGGCTCTTTACTTTTACTATGTACAACAATTATTGAGTGCAGCCTCTTGTATGGTCCCATCCTGGTAGGATCTGTTGATATAGAAGATATAGTATCGAGTTTCCTCAAAGATGGACAAGCTCTATCTTCTCCAGCAGAATTTGGGAAACCAGGAAAGCCATTGTTACACAACTGCCACATCAACTTCCAAGGTCTAAGGGCCAATGGTTAATGTTGACTCTGTTGTATTTGTTCATCTTTATCAGATTTTTTAGGTCAGCAATAATTTCTTATCATTTTAATTGTTCTGTGATATTCCTTTTTCAATTCTGTTGCTAAAATTAATCATGGAAGTAGTTACTGGTTTCATGACTCAGAAATATGTGAGTTTGTTTTCAGAAGAATCTAATGTTTACATTCTTCCAGTGCCATCTAACTTGCTGTGTACCTTGCCATAAGTTCATATCCTAGGTAAGCTTTTCAATCTCAGTAAGAGTTAATACCTGATATTGTTACTCTCTTGTCAGAGTCTTTTAAAGCTGGTTTTTTTTTGTTTCCGTTGCTTCTTATTTCAGTACTTGCTTTGTGATTCTCTAGCTATTTCTTCTCATCACATGGACTACTCATATACCCACCTTCTCTTCTTCCTGTTGGCTGCATGGCCATATTGCTTATTGCTGCACTAGTCTTAAATTCTTTCCATTGTCAGCAAAGTATTTTCATTAAACATTTGTTTTTAAAGGCACCAAGTTTATTCCCAAAAGAATGAACCGTGATACTTGACTCTGAGAGTTGTTAAAGCAAAAAGGAAAAGGTGCACTGAACAACTCAGCTCTTAACTCAGGAAATTGCCAGTTTAGTTACAAGCTGACTTTAAACTGGAAATTCTGAACTATCTAATGCAGTATGAAGAAGTTGTGTGTACATTTTTTTTTTTGCAATTAAAATTTGCCATAGTCATGGCATAAATGAACGAGGGTGGTATTATATCATACAGTTCTAGTCTATTCTATTCTTGGAATCAGTTTCATTGCCATCGGGGCATCCCCATACCCGCTCCACCGCTCATCCCAGCATTTTTTCTCTTAGTCTATCAACATATACATTATTGTCCCACCCATCCCCCACCTCTTCTCTTAGTCTCTCAACATATACATTATTGTCCCACCTATCCTTCTACCTCTTCTCTTAGTCTCTCAACATATACATTATTGTCCCACCTACCCTCTTAGTCTGTCAACATATAAATTATTGTCCCACGTATCTACCTCTTCTCTTAGTCTCTCAACATATTCATTATTGTCCCACCTATCCTCTACCGCTTCTCTTAGTCTCTCAACATATTCATTATTGTCCCACCCATCCTCCACCTCTTCTCTTAGTCTCTCAACATAAAAATTATTGTCCCACGTATCTACCTCTTCTCTTAGTCTCTCAACATATTAATTATTGTCCCACCCATCCTCCACCTCTTCTCTTAGTCTATCAACATATACATTATTGTCCCACCTATCCTCTACCTCTTCTCTTAGTCTCTCAACATATACATTATTGTCCCACCTATCCTCTACCTCTTCTCTTAGTCTCTCAACATATACATTATTGTCCCACCTATCCTCTACCTCTTCTCTTAGTCTCTCAACATATAAATTATTGCCCCACCTATCCTCTACCTCTTCTCTTAGTCTATCAACATATACATTATTGTCCCACCCATCCTCCACCTCTTCTCTTAGTCTCTCAACATATACATTATTGTCCCACCTAATCCTCTACCTCTTCTCTTAGTCTCTCAACATATACATTATTGTCCCACCTATCCTCTACCTCTTCTCTTAGTCTCTCAACATATACATTATTGTCCCACCTATCCTCTACCTCTTCTCTTAGTCTCTCAACATATACATTATTGTCCCACCTATCCTCTACCTCTTCTCTTAGTCTCTCAACATATACATTATTGTCCCACCTATCCTCTACCTCTTCTCTTAGTCTCTCAACATATACATTATTGTCCCACCTATCCTCCACCTCTTCTCTTAGTCTCTCAACATATACATTATTGTCCCACCTATCCTCCACCTCTTCTCTTAGTCTCTCAACATATACATTATTGTCTCACCCATCCTCCACCTCTTCTCTTACTCCACCTCTTCTCTTAGTCTCTCAACATATACATTATTGTCCCACCCATCCTCCACCTTTTCTCTTAAGGAATTAAGAACAGCATAGTATAAAGTATAGCATAGAACTATGAATATATATTACACAATATTTGGACATGATGGTTCCCATTACACCTAGTGAAGTGAGAGGCTATCCAGTGTTTAAAGTTTTACTTTTCAGTGATCATTGGTATGTTTATTAGTGTTGTGGTTGATAGCATGCCAGGCTATATTACTTTCCCCAGATAAAAATCTCTGGGATTCATTCCTAAGCTCTGTGGCATTGTGTTTAGTGCACTCGCATGCTGACCTGAAGCTTTAAGGTTGAAATGCCAGTTGAGGCAACCAATTTTCTGGCATAAAAGGGTCTCGGGGTCCACCCAGCCACTTGAAATTTGTACCAGAGATGTTCTCTGGGGAAAAAAAAAACAGCAAGTAAGGGACTGGCCACTCCTCATGAAGCTGGGGCTTAGTACAGTGAAGTCATTAACACTCTATTCTTGATCGTTCCAGTGCCAATAGACGGCACATAGGGCTCAGTCAGTATCTTGCCAATTGTCTCTTCTGGATGAGCTATTTGATTATAACAGAGGTGAGATGCAGAAAATACTCAAGCAAAAGCAGCGTTCCAAAAAATGAGGAAGATACTGTGCAATCCATTTCTGACAATAGAAACAAGAAAAAGAGTTCTTAAATGTTATGTAGAGCCAGTCTTAACATATGAATGTGAATCATGGACAATAGGACAACTGACAAGAAAATCACTGGAAGCTGTATACATTTATTTTTACAGAAGAATATTGAGAATACTATGGACAGCTAAGAAGAGCAATGAAAACGTTCTGAAAAGGGCCAAAGCAAGAAGAGGGCTAATATCCAGTATTAGGAAGAAACAATCATCATTTTTTGGCCATGTAATGAGAAGGGAACAGCTGGACTATATTGTAACAACAGGGAAAATTGAGGGACAAAGAGATAGAGGGAAGCAAAAAGAAAAAGATACCAGACAGCTTAAGGAAATGGCTTGGCAGAAGGTTAACAAAAGAAATAAATAACTGTTGAGATCAAAAGTTGTGGAGAGACATGCTCGCCTACGCCAGCAGGCATGGTACTTGATGATGTTTGATTATAGAGAGTAAGTCTGTGCCTGCCAACTTTGCCTCTTTTGTCCAGGATACCTAATAGAAATTGCTATGGGACTATCTTAATCTTTACTCATTTCTAGGCAATAAATAATTAATAATAATAATATTAGCATATAGGTGACTGTGTTGGTCCAGAAAAAATGTGCTACATTTGGAGACTGAAGCTGAGCCATAATAATTGGACATGCTACTTTAAAAATACCAGAACAATTAGAGTGAAATCTTTAACTTATTGTGTGGTTGCAACATGGCATGCCTATGTCATTCTCTCAGACAAGCTTGACTGTTTTTTCTTGCCAATGATGACAAGATCATTCTATGTCTATGAAGATGTGATCTAATCTATGTCCATGATGACAAGATCATTCTGTGTCTATGAAGATGTGATCTAATCTATGCCCATGATGACAAGATCATTCTATGTCTATGAAGATGTGATCTAATCTAAGCCCATGATGACAAGATCATTCTGTGTCTATGAAGATGTGATCTAATCTATGCCCATGATGACAAGATCATTCTATGTCTATGAAGATGTGATCTAAACTAAGCCCATGATGACAAGATCATTCTGTGTCTATGAAGATGTGATCTGATCCATGTCCATGATGACAAGATCATTCTATGTCTATCAAGACATGGTATAATCTATGTCTGTAATGACAAGATCATTCTATGTCTATGAAGACATGGTCTAATCTATGTCCATGATGACATGGTCTAATCCATGTCCATGATGACAAGATCATTCTATTTCTATGAAGACATGGTCTAATCCATGTCCATGATGACAAGATCATTCTATGTCTATGAAGACATGGTCTAATCTATGTCCATGATGACAAGATCATTCTATGTCTATGAAGACAAGGTCTAATCTATGCCCATGATGACAAGATCATTCTATGTCTATGAAGACATGGTCTAATCTATGTCCATGATGACAAGATCATTCTATGTCTATGAAGACAAGGTCTAATCTATGTCTATGATGACAAGATCATTCTATGTCTATGAAGACATGGTCTAATCTATGTCTATGAAGACAAGGTCTAATCTATGTCTATGATGACAAGATCATTCTATGTCTATGAAGACATGGTCTAATCTATGTCCATGATGACAAGATCATTCTATGTCTATGAAGACAAGGTCTAATTTATGTCTATGATGACAAGATCATTCTATGTCTATGAAGACATGGTCTAATCTATGTCCATGATGACAAGATCATTCTATGTCTATGAAGACAAGGTCTAATCTATGTCTATCATGACATGGTCTAATCTATGTCTATCATGACTTGGTTGAGTTCTTTATTTGACTATCTTCTAACTAATGAATTTGCTTGGGTGATTTATCACACTCAAGTTTTATTTTTTTCATCCATTGAATATATTGGACATGTTATTGCAGCTGATTGAATCTTTTTTTATTTTAGGCATTATTCTGTTGATATCCCTTATGCTAGTTTCATACTTTTTTCTTCTAAATAGAGGTGTAGGCCTATCATATTAATACTCTGGTATTGTCCAATATAAAGAGGCCTCAATGGTTGAGAGGATAGTGCGCTCACTAATGACCAGAAGAGTCCAGGTTCGATTCCCACAGGTGGTGAATTTTTTTTTTTCAGACTGACAAGGCTTTGGGGTTCACGTAGACCTTACATTAAAAACATGTACCAGAGGTTTTATTTTGGAAGTAAGGACAGCCTGGTCTGATAACTGACATCACCAAAAAGTTGTGCTGCTGGTCATAAAAAAATATGGTCACTAACAGTATATTACCCACACACTTATCAAGGTCTGGATGGAACCTTTACTCTTTACTATCCATTATAATCTCACATTTGAAAATACAGGAAGACAATCGATACAGTTCAAGATCTCTTTTATAATTGGTTTTAGGCTTATTTTATTTAGAAAGGACATTCAATATCATTATCATCATCATATTATGCCATACCGGTTGGTGTAGGTGATCATGTCCTTCCACAATCTTCAATCTACAGTGCATCGTATGAATTCTGTTGTTGACTGTTTTCCATGCCATGACACCAAGCTATCCAGTATTTTCTCTCTTTATCGTCCGCGATCTCTCTTTCCTTTTATTTTGCCAGTTGTAACCAAGCATTCCAACTTTTCTCTTCTCATGATGTGCCCAAAAAATGTTGATTGTTTCTTTCTGATGTTTTTTAGGAGCTCCCTTTTTATGATGGCCTCTTTGAGAATTTCCTCATTGGTCTTTTTAGCTGTCCACGGAACTTTCAACATTCTTCTGAGATATCCCATCTCTAATCGTCTTTTCATTTGTTTGTCTAGCTATTCTGCTTTTCATTTCTGTGGTGCATCTTCCGTCTGATATTATTATTGTGCCCAAGTATTTGACACGTTGAACTTGTTTTAGATTTGTCTTTTTTTTTTATGCTGCATGATGGTGATGATTGTTCCTTTGAAATGACCATTACTTCTGTTTTCTTATTATTCAGACTGAGACCTTTCTTGTTGCTTTCTTTTACTATTATATCTATCTATAATTTCTTGTAGTTCTGTCTCTGCTATTAAGACTGTGATATCTGCATATCGCAAATTATTTATGTTGTGACCATTGACTTCAATTCCTTTTTTGTCTACTATTGATTTCATAATATGTTCACTGTAAAGTGAAAACAAATCCAGCGACAGAACACAGTCCTTGTTTTATAAGTTGAAATTGTCCTGTTTGGTTATTAATTCGAATAGCTGCTGTTTGTTGCCAGTACATGTTTTTTATGATTCACAGATCCTTGCCATCAAGGTTTAATTTCTCCAGCATATTGATTATTTCCACATGCTTGACTTTGTCAAATGCTTTTGTGTAGTCTATGAAGTACACATACAGATCTTTCTTTAGGGAACAGGCAAATAATTGCAACGCTGCGGTAAAGCTGGTAGCAAGGAGCCAATGGTGGGGTGTGCTAAACACTCCAAGGTATGGTGACAGCTTTACAAATAAAGAACACAACACAATACTGACGTTTCGGCCTGAAGCCTTCTTCAGAATACAGGGACAACGACAACAAGCGGTGAAGCACAATTACTACATGTTAGATGATCAAGTGGAGGGCGAGGAAAGTAGGATGCAGAAATAAGAAAAGAGAGAAGAGAGAAATGAATATTACATGATGATAGGTATGATGGGCGTCAAGACATATAAAATAGAAAAAGAGAAAAATGTATAATAAAATGTACTTAGCTTAGCTCAGAGCAGGAAATCTGTAATCCGTGCTGAAACAAGTCGGAATGACTAGGAGCGCAGAGAACGTGTATAGAAAGCAACACGTGACCAAGACAGGTTAGTTAAGAGGGCAAGCGGATCTAATATCGGGAAAACCAAGGGGGGGGGGGATAGACGAAGACACTCCTGGGACACAACAAGCAATACATATAAATCACTCAACAATGGAAGTGAGAGATCATGCGAGAGGTTAAGAGAAAGAAATTGAATGACACGATAAAGTAGTGAACTAGGCAATGGGTGAGAGAGATGGACTCTACAGAATGGATGGCCTCGAACTGAAAGAGTTGAGAGGTAGGTCAACGAAAGGAAGGATTGGATACTGGAGGAAGAGATAAGGAGAGGAAGAATAATAAAGCCGGTATAATGAGAAGGGCGATAGAGGGGTGGTCTGGAGGAAGTTAGTCTATCGAGAGGTAGGGAAGTATTAGAGGAGGAGGTATGGAGAGGAGGGATAAGAAGCAGGTATGTGAAAACTGGATAGGGGGAGAGGCGGTAGGTCAGAAGTGAATGGAAAAAGAGAAAGTCTGGAAGAAGTGGAGCAATAGGGGATGGTGTGCAAGAGGTATGAACCATAGGAGGTAAAGAAGTAGGGAAATGATAGAACAAAGGGGGAATGAAAGTGGGCATCAGGATAAGGGGGATACTGGAATAGTAGATATAGATGAGTAGTGACTACAAGTGAATAGAGAGGAGAGGGGTGAGCTAGGAGTAGATCAGCAGAGGGGTGGTGGGAAGGACGAGGAACAATAGAGGTGGGCAGAGAGATCGTACGTACAGTCCAGGTGGAGAGGTGATAAAGAGGTAAAGGACATGAAGGTAGTCAGAAGAGAAAAATGTGTGGGGAGGGGGGGGTTTAGGATGAAGAAGGCAAGATGGGGGTTACTCAAAGAGGATATGAAAAGCAGGAATGGACGAGGAGTAGAAGACCCAAGAAGAGAAATATGAAAAGAGGTCCATAGGTGGGAGGGTGGAGTCGGAGGGAGGAGGGTCCTCAGAGGGACAGGGATACATTGATGCCACGAGGGGTTAGGCAGCCCCAACGAGCGATCACACGGTGCTCAAGAGTGAGCCGACTGTGGTGATCAGAGGAGCCAGTTACCAAGACATCAGTCTTACCTCGATGGCCCCTCGAGTTAAAGTGGGCTGCTACAGGAGTGTCCGCTTCTCGGGTGATGTCATTCAAGTGTTCACGGCACCTATCGCCGATCATTCGACCAGACTGACCGATGTAGGTCAACTTGCATCGCTTACAAATGATGGCATAAATGATGTTCCGCGATGTGCAAGTGAATCCCTCTCTGATCTCGAAAGGACCATTAGGGAAGAGGACAGTGTCGGTCTGGAGAACGTGGTCACAAGTTTTACATACTCTCCGGTTGCAGCGGATAGTGCCTCGATGGCTGAAGTGGTCAGCAGGAAGTCGACCCCTGACAAGAAAGTCTCGGAGGTTCCGGTCACGTCTAAAGGCCACTAGTGGCGGGTCAGGGAAGAGCAGACGAGTAGTACGGTCAGATCGAAGAATAGGGAGGTAGCGGTGGATGGTCCTAATAGCGGCGTAGTGGTGAGGGTGATGGGTGAGAGCGAGCACTACTCTATCAGATTGGGGATGAGTAGAGGGGGTAAGAGCAGACTGACGTGAAGTGTGGAGAACTCGACGCAGGGCAGGGAGGAGAGCTGATTCTGGATAAAGGCGTCGGCGGAAGAAATCAAGCATGAGGTGGGCATTGTGAAGGAAATCTTCGTCGTCTTGGCAAAGGCGACGAAGTCTGAGAAGCTGAGGATATGGAAGAGAGTTCTTGTAGGATGAGAGGAGTCGTAGCGGAGGAAACTATGGGAGTATGTGGTCTTGTAGAAGACCGAGGTGAGAAGATGAGAAGTGCCCAAGGAGACTAGGATGTCCAGGAAAGATACGGAGGAGGTGGAGATGTGGAAGGTAATGTGGATAGAGGGGTGGAAATGTCCGACATATTCGATGAAACGGGAGATCTCATCTTCTGGAAGGTCAGACAGACCAATGCAATTATCGATGTACCTACGATACATAAGGGGAAGAGGGCCCTAGTAGGTTTGGATGATTTGGTGCTCTAGATAACCCATGAAGAGACAAGCATAGCTAGGGCCCATTTTAGTGCCCATCGCCACACCGCTAATCTGGGTGAAGAAATTGCCATTGAACTCGAAAGAGTTGAGGTTCAAGACTAATTCTGCTAGACGGAGGAGGACGCCAGTGGCGATGGAGCGTTGGATCCTACAGTCCAGAAAAAACTGAAGAGCTCGAAGGCCGTCGGAGTGGGGAATAGAAGTATACAGGGAGCAGACATCCATAACGAAGAGGCGGTAGTGACGATCAGGAAGGAGGGTGATAGAGGAAAAGATGTTAAGGGCGTCGTTAGTGTCTTTGACATACGAAGGGAGGCCCATAACTATGGGTTGAAAGACACTGTCGAGGAAGTCAGAAATGAGAACCGTAGGACATGAGATGGAAGAGACAATAGGTCGTCCAGGAGAGTCAGGTTTATGTATTTTGGGCAGCATATAAAAAGAGTGTCTGTCCAAGCAGTGGTCAGGAAGGATCATGCGGGAGGAGCTAGAGGGAAGTAGTCCATCCTGAATGAACCGGAGGATCGTGCGACGCACCACGGCGTTATTAGAGACAGTAGTGTCGTCGGGGGTGGGGAGGTAGAAAGTCGAGTCAGATAATTGTTTATCCCCTTCCCGGATATAAAGGTCTTTCCTCCATACCACCACAGAGCCGCCCTTGTCGGCCGGCTTGATGACAATATCATCACGTCGGCGAAGATCCTGGAGGGCTTGGTACTCTTCACTACTAAGATTAGAGCGTCGAAGTCTATGGGGACGAAGTGCCTTAATATCCCGGTAGGTACTGTTAATGAACTGGTCCAAAGCCTGTGATTCGCCCGAGCGGGGAGTCCAGTCAGATTTACGGGAGGAAAAGCGGGCAAATTCGTCTGTAGGAGGAGGTTGAGAGGAAGAGTTCGGATGAAGAAAGTAATAGAGTTTGAGTCGTAGTCGTCTGTGATACTCCTGAATGTCCCGTAAGAGAGAGAATGAGTCACTCAAAGGGCGAAGGGGGACAAACTTAAGACCCTTGCTGAGAAGAGAGCGCTCATGGTCGGAAAGGGGCAAATCAAGGGGAATACAAGTGACAAGGGAGCTAGAGTCAGAGGCATTGGGGAGAGGAGGAGGTGAGGGAGGAGGAGGAGGAGGACGGAGGTTCAAGAGTTTACGTTTGTGCTGAGAGGATAAAAAGTCATACACAGATCGGTTGTGGTGGTGGATGGTATGGCGGATGAAGCGAAGAGTCCCAGGAAAGTTAGAGGTGAGTAGATAGAGTTGGGATAGGAGGTGTTGTTGGCGGGTGTTGAGGTTGGATATAAGACGAGAGTGGCTAGAAGCGACAAGACGAACACGTTTCAGGCCATGCTGGAGTTCAAGGTTCTGCAGTTGGCGGCGAAGATAGTTAGAGAGGTGGGGTTGACCGACTTGAGGTGAGAAGTGAGATCGGAACCCACATGGGAGAAATTTACGATGGAGGCAGTTGTTCAAGAAATTCAGGTGACAGGTAAATCTAGTTTTCCTGAAAGTAGTGAAGGCAAAGTCCTGGGAGATGTTAGAGAGTTCGGGGGGTAGAGTGGAGAAAGAGGCGATGATGGAGTGACGGATAGAATGAGATAGATGTTTGAGGGAGGGCATAGTGAGGAGATGAGAGAAGATCGAGAAGAGAAATGAGAGATAAACCAACTAGATGAAGATAGGTAGGATACGTGAAGGTATAGAGAAGCCAATAATAGAAAGAGGGAAGGTAGTGAATAGAAAGTATGAGGAGCAAAGTATAAGAGGGGAGCGTAAGGAAGCACCCAGGAAATGAAGGCGAGGAGAGACTGACGAGAGATAGAATAGGTAGGTGAAAGAACGGAGTGGAAATGGTTCTAACTAAAGTACACAGAGATGGATGACGTTAAACAAACATAAAGTAGCAGCGATATCAATTGAGTAGGGAACAGGCAAATAATTGCAATGCTGCGGTAAAGCTGGTAGCAAGGAGCCAATGGTGGGGTGTGCTAAACACTCCAAGGTATGGTGACAGCTTTACAAATAAAGAACACAACACAATACTGACGTTTCGGCCTGAGGCCTTCTTCAGAATACAGGGACAACGACAACAAGCGGTGAAGCACAATTACTATTGGTCGTTTCAAATCTAAATGTTTACGATTAACATGAAATATCTCCTCTTTCCCTGCACTTACAAACTTGATTTTTTGCATCTGGCCTTGTTTTTCCAAGGTCCCACCGATTTCACAAAATTTAATGATGTAGGAAGTATGCTTCATCATGAAGCAGCACTTTCCTTTGATCTCAGTGAATTTACGGATCTTTTTGCTCCTGGAGAAAATAATTTACCGTACATTAATGGAAATCAGCTTCTCGACATAGGCGTCTCTACACAACTTGAAAGTTGGAGGCGTTTATCAACTGTTTACTTTCTATTGTTTACTTTCTTTAAAATACTATGAGAATGTCAATGTTATAGCCTTTACAGACGGTCTAAAACAAATCAGCGTATAAACAGTTCCATTAATGAAAACTATTTAAACAATATACAACAAAGAATACATTTAAAAAAATTAATTATCCGTTGCGAGCGATAACGAGCATGACATATCAAGCAAAGTTATTGTTTATGGGTACGCATGTGACTAAAGAGTCCGATGTAAGCACGGGATCCTCTTCACTGTAAAGAGCTACATTGTTCGTTTTATGTCTTTCCATGTGACTTTCATTATTTTACGTAAACAAGACATATGAAAGTGATTTAGTTTCTTTGCATGCCTGCAGTACACATATCAAGGATCTTTACATTTTCAAAACGTTATCAACTTTAGCTAAAGATTGATCATGCGGACATATAAAAACGTCCATTATTATTTCATTTATTCTGAATCAGAGGAGTCTAACATATTGATTACTAATCTGGGCTGAACGAACGATAGTCCATCTTTTTTCCAATAGTCATTTTCTTCTTTTAAGACATGATCTTCACATTTGCACCAAAAATCTGTGTCAATCTGTGATAGAGCAGCATATGTCAGTCCTTTTATATCGCATAGTTTAAAACTTGTATTCTCAGCTGCCACCTGCCCTTTAATTTTTGCCCAAACGAGTTCAATGGGGTTTAATTGTGGATGATAAGGGGGCAGTCTCAAGCACGTATGACCATGCTGTTGAATGATTTTGTCTATTTGGAATACTTTGGTCTTTTGCGATTTCTTAACAAGTGACAGTAATTCAGGTTTCAAAAATCCCTCGTTAAATGGAATTCCTTCCTTTCTTAGCCAAATCTTTATAACATCTTTTGTACTGGTAGATGTAGGAATTTTGTCTTCTTCTGCCACAGCGTTGTGGTACGACGCGTTGTCCATTACCAGACAGGATGGTCTGTCTAGAATTGGAAGAAGAGTATTTTCAATCCACTCTCTAAATATATGGCCATTCATCTCGGTGTGATAGTCCCTGTTGTCAGTATAATTAGAGGTGAATATAAGTTCTGCATTTTTCACCAACCCTTCTTTTCGGCTGCCTGCATGTGCCATTATAATACGCTGTCCTTTTCCAGTGGGTACACATCTTTTAATACTTCCATCTGATAACTGCCATTCCTTGGCACTTGTGTGGTGAGAATTTATCCAAGATTCATCTAGAAATACAATATCATAACCTTGGTTACGCATTTCCCGTACTTCACGTAAATATTTACTCCTCATAGAAACTAAGTGCGGCTTCTCGCAGATGACATTTCTACCACTATCGTACTTTCTAAACGTAAAACCGATGCTTCTAACAGTTCTCCATAATGTTGTTTTCGACACAACAATGTCATTTTCTGCTCTCAGTCGAATTTTCAGTTTTCTTAAAGTCACAGTTTCTTTGGAATCGAACATTTTACAAATTGCTCTTCTAATCACTTCCTTGTCAAAACTATCGACTACTTTCTTTCTTCCTAGCGTCCTAGTCTTGATTGAACTGGACACTCCGTTAGCTTTAAGCACTTGTTTGAAAAAGCGTTTGCTTATACCCAATGCGTGAATAGTTCTCTTTTCTGGCTTTGAGATGCTTCGATACAGTTTTCCACGCTTAGCTTCTATGCAAAAATATTTATACACCTTTATTGCCACTGATTGCAATGTAAGGAACTTTACTTTTATACCCATTGACTAACAGATCACAAATTTAACGAAATTACCCAATAATTAGGATACGCCGTTGCACATAAATCACAACAAAACGACAGGAAATGGGATGCACCGGATATAAAATTATAACTATGACGCGTTTTATGTGTTTGTTAGTGCTTAAAACAGGGAAATTGGCGCGCATTACGTTCAAGATGACAAGTCCGTGGGTGCTCACTCATATGAAGCGGTAATTCCTCCAAATATATGGTTTGACCAAATGCCTTAAATTTGTATACTTCAAATAAAGAATATTTAAAACTATACGTTTGTTGGTGAGGAAATGAATGTACTTCTTGGGACCAAAAAATCACAAGACCATATGCAAAATTTCAGCATTATCAATCAATTGGTTGCAGAGATATGGAATTTTAAACACCTTCAAAATATTTTGAAACGACCTATAACATGTATTGGTCGTTTCAAAATATTTTGAAGGTGTTTAAAATTCCATATCTCTGCAACCAATTGATTGATAATGCTGAAATTTTGCATATGGTCTTGTGATTTTTTGGTCCCAAGAAGTACATTCATTTCCTCACCAACAAACGTATAGTTTTAAATATTCTTTATTTGAAGTATACAAATTTAAGGCATTTTGGTCAAACCATATATTTGGAGGAATTACCGCTTCATATGAGTGAGCACCCACGGACTTGTCATCTTGAACGTAATGCGCGCCAATTTCCCTGTTTTAAGCACTAAAAAACACATAAAACGCGTCATAGTTATAATTTTATATCCGGTGCATACCATTTCCTGTCGTTTTGTTGTGAGTTATGTGCAACGGCGTATCCTAATTATGGGGTAATTTCGTTAAATTTGTGATCTGTTAGTCAATGGGTATAAAAGTAAAGTTCCTTACATTACAATCAGTGGCAATAAAGGTGTATAAATATTTTTGCATAGAAGCTAAGCGTGGAAAACTGTATCGAAGCATCTCAAAGCCAGAAAAGAGAACTATTCACGCATTGGGTATAAGCAAACGCTTTTTCAAACAAGTGCTTAAAGCTAACGGAGTGTCCAGTTCAATCAAGACTAGGACGCTAGGAAGAAAGAAAGTAGTCGATAGTTTTGACAAGGAAGTGATTAGAAGAGCAATTTGTAAAATGTTCGATTCCAAAGAAACTGTGACTTTAAGAAAACTGAAAATTCGACTGAGAGCAGAAAATGACATTGTTGTGTCGAAAACAACATTATGGAGAACTGTTAGAAGCATCGGTTTTACGTTTAGAAAGTACGATAGTGGTAGAAATGTCATCTGCGAGAAGCCGCACTTAGTTTCTATGAGGAGTAAATATTTACGTGAAGTACGGGAAATGCGTAACCAAGGTTATGATATTGTATTTCTAGATGAATCTTGGATAAATTCTCACCACACAAGTGCAAAGGAATGGCAGTTATCAGATGGAAGTATTAAAAGATGTGTACCCACTGGAAAAGGACAGCGTATTATAATGGCACATGCAGGCAGCCGAAAAGAAGGGTTGGTGAAAAATGCAGAACTTATATTCACCTCTAATTATACTGACAACAGGGACTATCACACCGAGATGAATGGCCATATATTTAGAGAGTGGATTGAAAATACTCTTCTTCCAATTCTAGACAGACCATCCTGTCTGGTAATGGACAACGCGTCGTACCACAACGCTGTGGCAGAAGAAGACAAAATTCCTACATCTACCAGTACAAAAGATGTTATAAAGATTTGGCTAAGAAAGGAAGGAATTCCATTTAACGAGGGATTTTTGAAACCTGAATTACTGTCACTTGTTAAGAAATCGCAAAAGACCAAAGTATTCCAAATAGACAAAATCATTCAACAGCATGGTCATACGTGCTTGAGACTGCCCCCTTATCATCCACAATTAAACCCCATTGAACTCGTTTGGGCAAAAATTAAAGGGCAGGTGGCAGCTGAGAATACAAGTTTTAAACTATGCGATATAAAAGGACTGACATATGCTGCTCTATCACAGATTGACACAGATTTTTGGTGCAAATGTGAAGATCATGTCTTAAAAGAAGAAAATGACTATTGGAAAAAAGATGGACTATCGTTCGTTCAGCCCAGATTAGTAATCAATATGTTAGACTCCTCTGATTCAGAATAAATGAAATAATAATGGACGTTTTTATATGTCCGCATGATCAATCTTTAGCTAAAGTTGATAACGTTTTGAAAATGTAAAGATCCTTGATATGTGTACTGCAGGCATGCAAAGAAACTAAATCACTTTCATATGTCTTGTTTACGTAAAATAATGAAAGTCACATGGAAAGACATAAAACGAACAATGTAGCTCTTTACAGTGAAGAGGATCCCGTGCTTACATCGGACTCTTTAGTCACATGCGTACCCATAAACAATAACTTTGCTTGATATGTCATGCTCGTTATCGCTCGCAACGGATAATTAATTTTTTTAAATGTATTCTTTGTTGTATATTGTTTAAATAGTTTTCATTAATGGAACTGTTTATACGCTGATTTGTTTTAGACCGTCTGTAAAGGCTATACCATTGACATTCTCATAGTATTTTAAAGAAAGTAAACAATAGAAAGTAAACAGTTGATAAACGCCTCCAACTTTCAAGTTGTGTAGAGACGCCTATGTCGAGAAGCTGATTTCCATTAATGTACGGTAAATTATTTTCTCCAGGAGCAAAAAGATCCGTAAATTCACTGAGATCAAAGGAAAGTGCTGCTTCATGATGAAGCATACTTCCTACATCATTAAATTTTGTGAAATCGGTGGGACCTTGGAAAAACAAGGCCAGATGCAAAAAATCAAGTTTGTAAGTGCAGGGAAAGAGGAGATATTTCATGTTAATCGTGAACATTTAGATTTGAAACGACCAATAGATGATCAAGTGGAGGGCGAGGAAAGCAGGATGTAGAAATACGAAAAGAGAGAAGAGAGAAATGAATATTACATGATGATAGGTATGATGGGCGTCAAGACATATAAAATAGAAAAAGAGAAAAATGTATAATAAAATGTACTTAGCTTAGCTCAGAGCAGGAAATCTGTAATCCGTGCTGAAACAAGTCGGAATGACTAGGAGCGCAGAGAACGTGTATAGAAAGCAACACGTGACCAAGACAGGTGAGTTAAGAGGGCAAGCGGATCTAATATCGGGAAAACCAAGGGGGGGGGGGGAAGGGGGATAGACGAAGACACTCCTGGGACACAACAAGCAATACATATAAATCACTCAACAATGGAAGTGAGAGATCACGCGAAAGGTTAGAGAAAGAAATTGAATGACACGATAAAGTAGTGAACTAGGCAATGGGTGAGAGAGATGGACTCTACAGAATGGATGGCCTCGAACTGAAAGAGTTGAGAGGTAGGTCAACGAAAGGAAGGATTGGATACTGGAGGAAGAGATAAGGAGAGGAAGAATAATAAAGCCGGTATAATGAGAAGGGCGATAGAGGGGTGGTCCGGAAGAAGTTAGTCTATCGAGAGGTAGGGAAGTATTAGAGGAGGAGGTATGGAGAGGAGGGATAAGAAGCAGGTATGTGAAAACTGGATAGGAGGAGAGGCTGTAGGTCAGCAGTGAATGGAAAAAGAGAAAGTCTGGAAGAAGTGGAGCAATAGGGGATGGTGTGCAAGAGGTATGAACCATAGGAGGTAAAGAAGTAGGGAAATGATAGAACAAAGGGGGGAATGAAAGTGGGCATCAGGATAAGGGGATACTGGAATATTAGGTATAGATGAGTAGTGACTACAAGTGAATAGAGAGGAGAGGGGTGAGCTAGGAGTAGATCAGCAGAGGGGTGGTGGGAAGGACGAGGAACAATAGAGGTGGGCAGAGAGATCGTACGTACAGTCCAGGTGGAGAGGTGATATAGTGATAAAGAGGTAAAGGACATGAAGGTAGTCAGAAGAGAAAAAGGTGTGGAGAGGGGGGGGGGGTTAGGATGAAGAAGGCAAGATGGGGGTTACTCAAAGAGGATATGAAAAACAGGAATGGACGAGGAGTAGAAGACCCAAGAAGAGAAATATGAAGAGAGGTCCATAGGTGGGAGGGTGGAGTCGGAGGGAGGAGGGTCCTCAGAGGGACAGGGATACATTGATGCCACGAGGGGTGAGGCAGCCCCAACGAGCGATCAGACGGTGGTGGACCCCTCTGCTGATCTACTCCTAGCTCACCCCTCTCCTCTCTATTCACTTGTAGTCACTACTCATCTATACCTAATATTCCAGTATCCCCCTTATCCTGATGCCCACTTTCATTCCCCCTTTGTTCTATCCTTTCCCTACTTCTTTACCTCCTATGGTTCATACCTCTTGCACACCATCCCCTATTGCTCCACTTCTTCCAGACTTTCTCTTTTTCCATTCACTTCTGACCTACCGCCTCTCCCCCTATCCAGTTTTCACATACCTGCTTCTTATCCCTCCTCTCCATACCTCCTCTTCTAATACTTCCCTACCTCTCGATAGACTAACTTCCTCCAGACCACCCCTCTATCGCCCTTCTCATTATACCGGCTTTATTATTCTTCCTCTCCTTATCTCTTCCTCCAGTATCCAATCCTTCCTTTCGTTGACCTACCTCTCAACTCTTTCAGTTCGAGGCCATCCATTCTGTAGAGTCCATCTCTCTCACCCATTGCCTAGTTCACTACTTTATCGTGTCATTCAATTTCTTTCTCTTAACCTTTCGCGTGATCTCTCACTTCCATTGTTGAGTGATTTATATGTATTGCTTGTTGTGTCCCAGGAGTGTCTTCGTCTATCCCCCCCCCCCCTTTTGGTTTTCCGATATTAGATCCGCTTGCCCTCTTAACTCACCTGTCTTGGTCACGTGTTGCTTTCTATACACGTTCTCTGCGCTCCTAGTCATTCCGACTTGTTTCAGCACGGATTACAGATTTCCTGCTCTGAGCTAAGCTAAGTACATTTTATTATACATTTTTCTCTTTTTCTATTTTATATGCCTTGACGCCCATCATACCTATCATCATGTAATATTCATGTCTCTCTTCTCTCTTTTCTTATTTCTGCATCCTACTTTCCTCGCCCTCCAATTGATCATCTAACATGTAGTAATTGTGCTTCACCGCTTGTTGTCGTTGTCCCTGTATTCTGAAGAAGGCCTCAGGCCGAAACGTCAGTATTGTGTTGTGTTCTTTATTTGTAAAGCTGTCACCATACCTTGGAGTGTTTAGCACACCCCACCATTGGCTCCTTAATATTGTTCTACTTGTCTTTATTTTGCAATGAGGTGTCTTTTTTCTTTGTTGTTACCATTACTTCTGTCTTTTTGCTATTAGGGCCTAGTCTTTTATTTTTACTATCCTTCACCATAATGTCTAACATTTCTTGTAACTCTTAGCGATTAAGACTGTATCATCAGCATACCTTAGATTATTTATATTATGACCTCAGATTGTTATTCCAGGCATACCACTTATGAATCTTAAAATAATCTCACTATAAATATTAAACAAATCTGGTGACAGCACACAACCTTGCCTAACACTCTGTTTTATTTGTTGAAACATTCCCAATTGGTTTCCAGTTCTTATGGCCGCTGTTTGTTGCCAGTTAAAAAAAAAAAAAAAGTAAAATACCCCTTCACACCAAGTGGCGTATAGGGAAATATGGTGTTAGTGACCCTATATTTTACAGACCTTCAGCATATGATTTTTGGGGTAATGTGGTCAGTATTACGCCCGTGCTACTTTACTTCCCCAGAAAAAATCCGGTATCCATTTAAGGCTGGTGAACCTGGAAGCCGTCGGTTGGGATTGAACCCTACCCCTTGTCCGTGGTAGTCCAGTTCACTAACCACTGAGCTATCGCGGCTCCCGTTTGTTGCCAGTACATGTTCTTTATTATTCTTAGATCTTTGCTGTCTACGTTTATGCTTTCTAATATTTTGATTATTTCTTGGAGCTTTACTTTGTCAAATAATTTGGTATAATCTATGAAACATAGGTATAGATCTGTTTTCACCTCTATGGCTCTTTCTACTAACGATCTTATGATGTGTATGGCATTGCTTGTTCCTTTATGTGAATGTGAATGAGCCAATGTTGAAATGTTATAGATGACATCCAGAACCAATGTTGAAATGTTATAGATGACATCCAGAGCCAATGTTGAAATGTTATAGATGACATCCAGCACCAATGTTGAAATGTTATTGATGACATCGAGCACCAATGTTGAAATGTTATAGATGACTTCCAGAGCCAATGTTGAAATGTTATAGATGACTTCCAGAGCCAATGTTGAAATGTTATAGGTGACATCAGAACCAATGTTGAAATGTTGTAGGTGACATCGGAGCCAATGTTGAAATGTTATAGGTGACATAAGAGCCAATGTTGAAATGTTATTGATGACATCCATAGCCAGTGTTGAAATGTTATAGATGACTTCCAGAGCCAATGTTGAAATGTTATAGGTGACATCAGAGCCAATGTTGAACAATGTTGACGCTGACACAGACGTCAGGGTAATCAGCTTTATTGTCGCCCCTGGCACTCCTTTAATTAAATCCTTTTGGTCGTGTGGTGAAATGTATTTATTCAACTTTTAATCACATTGAACATTTATGTAATATTATCATCATCATCGATTCATAAAAATGTATTGTCTTTGGAGAAATAAAGAATTTAAAAAAAAAATGTTTCTTCAAAGATCATAATTTGTCATCTTTCTTGGGGGATTCCAAAAACTGCATGTTGAGTAGTATTCCCAAATGGCTGCTGCAGTGTGTGTGTCCTATCTAGTGACATTGTCTTTGTCGTATTCTGTAGAAGTGGATCCATAATATTATCTGTATGTTGTCTTCATGATATTTGGTGAGAGAATGGCATTTGTCTGTATTTTGATGTTGCTCGGAAGCTCGTTGGTCACATTAGCTGTTCTTTAGTTCAAGGTTTGGTTCCATTCATAAACGAAGTATGCATAAGATATTAACTTTCTCAACAGTAAAGCTGAGAAGAAAATTCCAATAAATAAAAAGAGAAATTGTCTTGCTTGTGTAGTCACCTATAAGAAATATGATATTAATGCCCATCATTTCTACTATGTAAGGGCATGGTTACGTGGTCACCTATAAGAAATATGATATTAATGTCCATCATTTCTACTATTTGAGGGCATGGTTACGTGGTCACCTATAAGAAATATGATATTAATGTCCATCATTTCTACTATTTGAGGGCATGGTTATGTGGTCACCTATAAGAAATATGATATTAATGTCCATCATTTCTACTATGTAAGGGCATGGTTACGTGGTCACCTATAAGAAATATGATATTAATGTCCATCATTTCTACTATTTGAGGGCATGGTTACGTGGTCACCTATAAGAAATATGATATTAATGTCCATCATTTCTACTATTTGAGGGCATGGTTATGTGGTCACCTATAAGAAATATGATATTAATGTCCATCATTTCTACTATGTAAGGGCATGGTTACGTGGTCACCTATAAGAAATATGATATTAATGTCCATCATTTCTACTATTTGAGGGCATGGTTATGTGGTCACCTATAAGAAATATGATATTAATGTCCATCATTTCTACTACGTAAGGGCATGGTAATGTGGTCACCTATAAGAAATATGATATTAATGTCCATCATTTCTGCTATGTAAGGGCATGGTTATGTGGTCACCTATAAGAAATATGATATTAATGTCCATCATTTCTACTATGTAAGGGCATGATTGTGTGGTCGCCTATAAGAAATATGATATTAATGTCCATCATTTGTTCCATGGAAGGACACGGTCGTCGGTGAGAAATATGATATTGATCTCTATCATTTGTTCGATGTAAGGTCATGGTTGTGTGGTCACTTTTAAGAAATATAACTCCATAATTTGTTCCATGTAGTTCAGTGAGACAAGGATGCCCGCTGCCCCCATTACCCTGTATACTCGCATAGCGCCACTTTTAGAATAAATCAGGTAAGATGCAGCCTAAGGGGCACCTTTATACAAGTCAGGGTGAACAAAAACTGTCCACCTAAGCAGACGACACTATTTTCCTCCCACCAATAGAAAGATCCATCCTAGAACATATTAGAGACGTTCAAAAAAAAATGTCAGTCAGGGCAGTGGAGCCAAACTGAACGTCCAGAAAACAACCATTATGGTGATCAGCGAAAAGTTATACAAGGCAGACTTCCCCTTTCGACCTGACATAAACAAACATTTAACGTCAACATAACATATAACAAATAACGTCAACAAATAACATCATCATATAACATAAACGCATAACATTAACACATAACATCAAACTCTATGGCACACGTTTCCATCGAACTCAAAGCGATTTCATAAAACAACATGGAAGAACATCGTATCCCAGATAACAGCCAACTACACAGATACTAGTTCAAGAAGACCACCATATCTGGAAGTAGCAGCGTATTGAGTTGTTTGCAGGTCATCACCATTGCACTCTGAACATGTACATAGGTGCTCAGATCCCCTCGTCAGTAAGTCCCGCGGTGTCCAACGACTGACGACTCCAGTTCTTTGTTGGTTGATAAGTCTTTTTAAACGGCCACTGAGTTTCTCATTTCTGGCTGGGCCTATCTTAACTCCCATCTCTTTCATCGGAAGGAATGAGGTGGACTCATGTTTGTCAAAAGCCAGTCTGTCCACCCTTTCATTTCCCTGTACTCCTGAATGTCCAGGGATGTAGACAAAGTTGACCCTACATGTTTTTCACTTCTGCAATGACTCTACCCATTTCCTGCATACAGAGCTCGCCTCCACTTTTCTTATCATGTTCATCAAATCACTCAGTATACAGGTGTGATTGTAGTCTTGTGACTCTAACCAAGTGAATGCTCTGGTCACTGCCATCACCTCCATAGTCATGCTATTCGGGGTCATAACGTATGCACCACTGTCTTCCTTGACTATTCTGCCTGCCGAGCATGCTGTAAATGCCCATGCACTCCTCTGGTGTAATTCTACAGATTCATCTATAGAGATGACTGCATCTTTCTCATTGGTGTTATCCCAGATAAGACTGTTGACCTCCGCATTTATCGCAACTGAGTTCTGTTCCCATTTCCTGTCTAGTGTGATAATATACGAGAATGTTCCCCCGTATGATGTAGGCACCGATATCCACTCCTCACCAGCGTTGATCTTGGTAGGACCACATGCCTGTCTGCTGACATCTACTCGGCCCACCCATGATTGGCCTCATTTTAGCCTCACACCCTTCCCTGTGTTGAGCTTGTGGTGCAATGGATGCTCCTTATCTTCAGGTATGCTTGTGCTATCTAGATCTTGATCCCATCATCTATGGTTGGAAAGTCAAGAAGATACCTCATTGCTACACTGTTCCTCGTACACCCCAAGATAATGTGTATAGCTTCAATCTGTAGTTTCTCTAGCCTGTCAATTTGTGTCGTGCTTACACTAAGAATTGCTAAGGTGTACTCGATGGTGTGAGGACTAGTTGTCCCTGGAATACAAGGGTAAAAAGCCTCTGCTCAACTTTGAAACAATGGACAGGTCTCAACTTTGTTTCAAAGAAAGATCAGAGGTAGAGAGTAAAGGACAACGTTGATGAGGTCTGTCATTAGTGACCCAACAATCCCCAAGGTTATGGAATGAAGAAGAAATAAAGGAAGAAGAAAAGAAATAGTAGTAACAGAAGTAGGAACAAAGGAAGATGTAGAAACAAACAGAAGAAAGATGAAGAGGAAAAAAAAAGGAAGTAAAAATAGAAGAAATGAAAATAAAGGTGATGAAAAAGAGGAGAGAGAAAATAGAAATTAAGAAGATGAATAATAAGAAACAGCAGAACAAGAAGATGCAATAGCAGAAGATGAAGATATAGAAAGATCAGTAGCAGAAGAAGAAAATATAGAAGACTGAACATAAAAAAGAATAAATTCAACAATTTAGAACTGAAACATTTTGTTTTCTTTTATTGTATGATTACTTCCCTTGATTTATGTGAGAGTGTGGTTGTGTAAATGTATGTGTGTGTGTGTGTGTGAGCTCGTGTTTGTATAGAATGGTATGCCCAATTCCTAAGACAGCAGCCTCCGAACACTTTAGATAGCAATAAAGTTGTCAGAGATCCCAGTAGCTTCATCTCTTCAACCAAATTTTGAATGGCCTGCAATGATTCCTAGAAATAAACAAACCCATTAATGATGAATGAAATTATTACAGAAGGAAGATAAAGTACTTCTTAGCTCTTCAACTGCAGCTCTTTAAGCCTGTGTTTTATTTTCTATAATTTCATGAAACTTTTTTTAGAAATGGTCAAACAATACCAACTGAACAATTCCCAGAAATTGTCTGAGCAGCTCTTTTTTCTCTTCACATTTCCATAATTTAGTTCCTTTCATTTAATAGACAGTAGGTTGTTAATAATAAGTGGGGAAACCATTGTAGAACCTTGTGTTAACAAAATATGGAAATCAAAAATGATATGCAAGAAAACCAAACTTAGAATATTCAACTCAAATGTATTAACAACACTTACCTATGTATGGGAAAGCTGGAAAATATCAAAAGAGAGAAAAGTAACCGCTTCTCAAGACAAATGTCTTAAGAATAATACTCTGTGTACAATGGAATGAATTCTAGACTAATACTGAAATAAGAGAAATGGCCATGCAACAAAAGATCAAATCTACAATGGAATGAATTCTAGACTAATATAGAGATAAGAGAAATTGTCATACAATCAAAGATTTCAAATACAATGGCCATGCAATCTCAAGACTAATATTGAGATAAGAGAAATGGCCATGCAATCTCAAGACTAATATTGAGATAAGAGAAATGGCCATGCAATCTCAAGACTAATATTGAGATAAGAGAAATGGCCATGCAATCTCAAGACTAATATTGAGATAAGAGAAATGGCCATGCAATCTCAAGACTAATATTGAGATAAAAGAAATGGCCATGCAATCTCAAGACTAATATTGAGATAAGAGAAATGGCCATGCAATCTCAAGACTAATATTGAGATAAGAGAAATGGCCATGCAATCTCAAGACTAATATTGAGATAAGAGAAATGGCCATGCAATCTCAAGACTAATATTGAGATAAAAGAAATTGCCATGCTATCTCAAGACTAATATTGAGATAAGAGAAATGGCCATACAATCTCAAGACTAATATTGAGATAAGAGAAATGGCCATGCAATCTCAAGACTAATATTGAGATAAGAGAAATGGCCATGCAACCAACGATCTCATCTACATTTAAGGAAAGAAGATGGACACACGTGGTAGGATCAAGAATCAAGGTTGTTAATTCCCCACATTTATGGTAAAGTTTAAAACTTCACTAAAAACTAATTTACATTAATTAATTTTATTTTATAACTTCGGACCACACTACCCAGAGATCAGGGGAGGGTAAAGCCATAGATTCTATCTATCTATCTATTGTCCTTTCGAGCTGAAGACAGCACATAGGGCAGAACCACAATCTCAAAAACAGAAACCTTGCTTGCCAAAGTGGCACATGTTGCAGAGATCACTGCTCTAAAATATATGGCGCTGTTTCCATAACAATACTTTTTACAATGACAGCTTGTCAAGCCATCAATCAACCTCCTTAGTCGCCTCTTACGACATGCCTGGAAGGTCACAGTGTCACTATTCTTTACTAAGCCATAGATTAGATTTTATTAATTAAAATAACTTTTCACCATCAGTTTGGATCGAACCCGGGACATTCTTGTCTTTGGCATTCATTTTCTATCTTGTCTAGCGGCTGATGTCTTAGACCACCCAGCGCCCCCCCCCCCCCTTCCCTCTCCATAAGATATGCTTGAATTAAAATATTCTTTTTGACAGAATTTGGACATTTGTAACATCAGTTATTCACAACAACAATTCACAAACAGCAGAAATAGACTCAAGATGCAACAAAGTTTGTCAAATCATCAGACAGCTATCACCACTATTGTCCAACAAGGAAATAACTCCTAGAGGTAAAATGGGCAATCTACAACCCAATCTACATAACATTGTTGTGCTACCAATGCCAGACCTGGACTCTAGACTCAAGAACAAATAACAGGAAACAGCCTGAGAGATAAGATTAGAAATGTAGAACTGAAAAAATGCTAGGCATAATCCCTGCCATAGAATAAATAAAGAAACAACAGATAAAATGGTTTGGCCACATGGTAAGGTAGATAGATCACAACACAACAAGCCTTCAATAAACAATGTGAGAACACCAGACTCAACGGCTGACCACAAAAAAGATGGATTGACAGAGTATTAGAAACACAAAGAAACATAGCAGATGAGACAAACAGAAGAGCGGAAAATATATCTCTCTTCCAAGCTGAAAGGCACATAAGGTAGGAAAGAGGAAGATTAGTTTTCACAAATCTAAGTACAAAAATGCAGCTCAAACCAGCAGAATAATCAAAAATAAAAAAATTAATACTTCACTGACGTGAGCTGACTTTAACAGCCACAGTCATGACCAGTCAGATCTGACGCAACGCAACATTATAACGTAACAGATGTTTTGAGGGCTGTAGAGATCAAATGTCGGTATATGGACAAGGTACTGGGGACAAATCACAACACAGACGGTGGGAACTTTTCACTTTGAAGCCATGGTTTCTTCATTGCATTATCTCCCCTGCTCTCGTGGTAGTGAGATCCAAAGTCTAAACCTGTTGGATAATGGCAAAAGGCTGGAGGTCTCCATGTGCACTCTGAGCATGTTAAAGAAAACTTGGCATCTGGAAACAGAAATGAGTAGGTTGAAAATGACCTCTGTATGGGCTAATCAGATTGGAAAAAATCTATCCAACATACACAAAATCCTGGAAGATTAAAAATGAAAGTACCTCTAAAGTTGGAGAATGCCTGCCTATATGAGAGAGGCACCTAAGCACATGACTACCAGAGTGGAAAAAAAATAGGAAAAAGTGATATTCATGCAAGTATTCAGTCCCTGTAGACTTCAGAGATATAAAGCTGGCATGTAAAAAACAAATATGTTTTAATCTGATCTGTCTCTTCTAATAATTTGTTAGAAATAGACTGACCATCTTCAATAAGAAGTTTAACAACATCTGGTCATTGTATGGCCACAGCCAGTGACAGAGGTAACATATGATTCTAGTCCATTATGATCACATTAGCTCCAGGGGAGAGAAGTAACCGTATTGTCTGTGAAAACAAGTCATGATATGTGTCAATGTCATGGAACATTGAGAATCATATTTCTCAAAATCATATTCTTCTAATGGGCTTTCATACCCTATTTGGAAAAACCACCTGACTGGGCTACCGACGTTTGGACAACCCATGTTTGATTCTCGCTGGAAGCGGTGTGAATTGTACTTGCGGTTGGAAAAAAATATCCCTGCGACTAACCCTGTCGCTGGCAGAAATGGGTACCAGGGTAGTACTCTGGGAAGGTGAGAAATGTGGTCTCGCATCATGAGTTTCGATGCCAGAAGCGACACTATCCAGATGTCTCAGAACACTTCTGGATAGGTGGCCAAGCACATATGAGGATAACTCGCGTGCTAAGATGCTGATTCAAGTCTTGTACATTACCTTTATCTTCTTCTTTCCTTCCTCATTTGCCTTTTAGCATCGAGGGGAGATATAGTTTGTGGTCTTTGACTCCTCTGCTGTTCTCTCCTGCTGTTATGTTTCATTGTGTTTTTAATATTCCATCAATCCATTTTTTCTCATGGTCAGCCCTTGGGTCTGGTGTTCTCACAATGTTAATTGAAAGCTTTGTATGTTGTGTTTTGGTCTTTCTGTCCTGTCACGAGGCCAAACTATTTTATCTGTTGTTTCTTTATGTATTCTATGGCAGGAATTATTTCTAGCTTTTTTCAAGTTTTGTTTCTAACACATTTCATATCTTTAGTGGTTAATTTTTAAATTGATCTTGCATCTAGGGTACAGGACTGGCATTGGTAACACAACGTTGGGATGAAGATTGTATTGTTGAGTGCCCGTTTTGCCTCTAGAGTTATTTCATGTTGGACAATAGTGGTGATATGCGACCGATGATCTGACAAACTTTGTTACATTTTGAGTCTATTCGTAATCATCAGCAATTTGAACTTTTAGATTTCTCACAAATATTCTCTTTCATCTATCTTGTCTTTCTATTCCAGATTTACCTATTCAGTCCTGAGAAGCACGTGGCTGTGCGTCAGAATCCACTACTCCACTGGCTGGCCTGCATGCTGTGTTTGAAACCTGCAGTAGATAGAAAGGATTTTTTTCTATCAGGGGTGAAATAAAAATGTTGATTCTCCACATCTTTGAGACCGCTTTGACCAAGCGGCCTTTATCTCTCCGGTCCTGTCATGAGGACTCCCTGACATACACCAGCAATGGTAATATGTGTCATAAAGATAGTTTTCTTTTTCTCAAATCTACTCTGGCTATCTTTTGAAATCTTACTTTCAAACACCTGCCTTACTTCTTTCCATCTATTCATACGCCAATCTTTCTTTCTCATTCTTTCTTGTTTTTATCCCATTACTCAAATGAGCTGATAGTCCTTTACCTCTTAGATAGACATTAACCCTATATTATACCGCCGTAAAAATTACCACCTCAAAAATACAAATTCTTGAAATCTGACAGATTGCTGCCTGCAAGCATCCTAATTACTACAATAAGTAGCACCCTTCCTAATTACTACGTTCAGTGACATTTAGGTATTGGATTTGTTTCCCATGATGTTGGATCAGCATAAATGTGCAGACCATAAAAAATACGATGCATGTCTGTTCGGGACATGCTTTGTAGCTGAAATGACCTAAGTCACGTTGACACAAATGAGACCCTTCCTCTGACAACAATTCTGCTGTTTCTCGCCTACATTCAGAACCTTTCCCCTCTGACAACAATTCTGCTGTTTCTCGCCTACATTCAGAACCTTTCCCCTCTGACAACAATTCTGCTGTTTCTAACCTACATTCAGAACCTTTCCCCTCTGACAACAATTCTGCTGTTTCTCGCCTACATTCAGAACCTTTCCCCGCCACCTTGTAGGTGTAAAAATAATAATTGTTTATATAACGCTGTCAACAGTGTCCTGTCTGTTGTTTCTAACCTACATTCAGAACCTTTCCCCTCTGACAACAATTCTGCTGTTTCTAACCTACATTCAGAACCTTTCCCCACCACCTTGTAGCTGTAAAAATAATAATTGTTTATATAACGCTGTCAACAGTGTCCTGTCTGTTGTTTCTAACCTACATTCAGAACCTTTCCCCTCTGACAACAATTCTGTTGTTTCTAACCTACATTCAGAACCTTTCCCCGCAACCTTGTAGCTGTAAAAATAATAATTGTTTATATAACGCTGTCAACAGTGTCCTATCTGTTGTTTCTAACCTACATTCAGAACCTTTCCCCGCCACCTTGTAGCTGTAAAAATAATAATTGTTTATATAATTCTGTCAACAGTGTCCTGTCTGTTGTTTCTAACTTACATTCAGAACCTTTCCCCGCCACCTTGTAGCTGTAAAAATAATAATTGTTTCTATACGCTGTCAACAGTGTCCCGTCTGTTCTTTCAGTTCATCTCATAAATTTGTTAAAATAACAACTGCCACCTTATAGCCCAGTGTTGATGACTTTCACTTTCACCGACGTAGCGGGCACAAAAAATATGTTTCAACTTCAATGCAAATTTAACAAAATTGAAGCTGTCAAAAAAATTATGACTTTCTCTTCTACTCACAGAAATTATTAGGTTGTATTGTTGTATTAACAAACATAGATTCTAAATGTTAATATGGGAGATTAAGTGTCGTGAGTTAAGCAGATCGTAAGATATTATTAATATTATAAATATGATAAAAAATAATATTAACGAACACAAAAACATAGATCCTCTCCGGATACAAGTTTAACAAAATTGGAGTGATCAAAAAAATTATGACATTTACTTTTACTTATAGAAATGATTAAACTTTACTGCTGTATACAAAAATCTAGATTAAAAATGTTAACATGAGAGATTAAATGTTGTGAATTAAGCAGATCATAATATAAAATACATAGTCCAGGTGTAATTTTTCCAGCAGCGGCAGGCTTGAAACATTCTGGTTAAACTTAGTGGGAGGGAATTACATATTTGATGTCACAACTGCATAAAACTATGGTAGATATTTTAAAGAGTAGGTGTTCACATGTGTATGGTATCATGGACTTACGGCAGCTGCATGAATAGACAACATAACACCTCCAGTAGCCACAGCATGATGGAATTGAATTTCATTCCATAAATCTAACCCAGGAAATGATTACAGCCTCCAATTCCCATGTCTCTGCTTGGGTAAACACACAGCTGTGTAGCAAAAGTTCAAAGAAAATACTATTTTTAAAAATCCAAATGTAATAATTAAATGGTAGTAATTTTACAACGGTATCATGAAAACGACGCTCACAAATCATCATCATTATCGAGCGCCATCCCCGCATCGAAGGTTGGCTACCATGGAGCGTCATTCTGCTCTGTCTCTTGCTTTGATGGTGCAGGCTGTCTTGTCCATCTTTTGATGTTACTCGTCCATGTTAGTATTGGTCTGCCTCTATTACTTTGTATTTTCCCTTCCAATATTACTTTTAGTAAGATTGTGTGTCTTTTAACTTGCCCCCAAAATCTCATTTGTCTTCTTTGAATTGTGTTTAGTAGTTCTCTTTTCATTTTTAGTTGTTTTAAAACATCATTTGTTCTCTTTTCATCCAATTATACTTCTATAAATCCACATTTCAAAGGCTTCAATTTTCTGTTCTGTTTTCTTGTCTAATGTCTGTGTTTCTGCACCATACAGGACTATTGAGAAGATATAACATTTTGCTATTCTTAGTTTTAGCCCTGGTGTTATTTGTTTTGATGTTAACATACTTTTCAAGGCATTAAAATTACTGTTTGCTATTCCTATTCCTTTGTTTATTTGAGTTTTATATTTTCCATTGCTGGTTATAGTATGTCCAAGGTAGTTGTAGCTCTGAACTACCTCCAGGTGTATTCCTTCAACTTTGATATTCACTTGCAGGTTTCGAGTATTATCTTTGTTTATGATCATAGTTTTAGTCTATGATATCACCCACAGATAGGTCTCGTAATCTAGGTTTAAGTGGGCATTCTTGTATTATTTGGAGCCTTTCAGCCTAACACATATGCCCTCAACACAGCATTTCTGAGCACTGGGTTGCCTACCCTCTTTGATCCCTTTTTACTTAGCCAAACTGGTTAGTTTATTTCCAGAAGCACCACTGAGGGGTGGAGTAGGATCTTGATCAGCTCCATTGTTTGCTGATCCTGATGCAGGAACTGTCTGCTCTCAACTCAGTTACCGTATGAGCAACTAGGTGCCCACCCACATCGCATTTTCTTTAATACTTCTACATTACATTCGTCAACAGGGGCCAAGACACTGATCCAGCAACTGACCTAAGTACGGTCAGCAACCCACAGCTGACTACATGTGCCAGAATCAATAGAAGAAAAAATTTGCGAGTGATAAACTGTCCACATCTGAATGCCTGAATTTTAAAACCTCTACCATAGTTTTATTCAGCCGTGACGTCAAATACAGAATTCCCTCCTACAATGTCTGACCAGAATGTTTGTCTAGCCTGCCACTCCCAGAAAAATTACACCACCACTATATATTTTATATTACAATCCGCCTAACTCACACAATTTTATCTCACTTATTAACACTGAACACCTACATTTCATAATTTCTATGGGTAGAAGTGAAAGTCATAATTTTTTTGGCCATTTCAATTTTGATAAATTTATATTTAGAGTAAGTGAAAGTAAAAAGCCCCCGTCAGCCAAGTGGCGTAAAGGGAATATGGTGTTAGTGACCATAAATTTTACAGACTTTCAGCACATTATTTTTGAGGTAATGTGGTCAGTATTATGCCCGTGCCGCTTTACTTTCCCAGAAAAAAATCTAGTACCCATTTAAGGCTGGGTGAACCCAGAAGCCATTGGTTGGGATTGAACCCTACCTCTTGTCCTTTGTAGTCCAGTTCACTAACCACTGAGCTATCGTGGCTCCCGTATTTGGAGTAGGTCTATGTTTTTGTGTAGCCTTTGTGGCTGAGTGGTTAGTGTGCTCAATTATTGACCAGAATGGACCAGGTTTGATCCCAGTAGTGGCAAATTTTATTTTGGACTGACAAGGCTCTGTGGGTCACCCAGCCTCTAAATAAGGGTACCAGAGAATTTTCTGGGAAGTAAAGGCGGCCTGGCAGGATACCGACCACATCGCCCAAAAATGTGCTGTGGTCATAAAAAAAGTGGTCACTAACACCATATTCCTGATACATCTAGCAAGACATGGAGGAACCTTTATTTTTTTACTTTTTATGCTACTGTGCTCGCCACGCTGGTGACCATAACTGATTTAATAATATTTTGTGATCCGCTTAATTCACGACATTTAATCACTCATATTAACATTGAACACCTATATTTGTTTATACAATAATATAATTGGATAATTTCTGTGAGTAAAAGTGAAAGCCATCATTTCTTTTTTTATGGTTTCAATTTTGTTAAATTTGTCTTGGAAGTTGAACTATATTTTTGTGTTCGCAGCACTGGTAAAAGAGAGGGTCATAAATACTGGGTTATAAGGATGGCAATTGTTATTTTAGTAAATTTGTGAGATAAACTGAAACAACAGACACTGCAATGTCAGCGGCGTTACATAATAACTATTTTTATAGCGGAAATGCGGGGAAAGATAATGAAAGCTGCATAGACAGCAATCCTGAATATAAGTTAGAAATTTCTGAATTTTTATCATGGAAAGCGCTTCATTTGTGTCATTGTGACTTGACCTGTACAGGGAGTTTCATCATGGTGAGAGTTACCTTGTACTGTTATGTTAGGCATGTAGCCCAGTGCATCTGATTTCATTTTGTTTGTGCCTCACTTTTCCTTGCCCCAGCTCTTTGACCTGTCCAGCTTGGGTGATCCCTTGGTTGCACTGCTACCACTGGAACAGCTTTTGGGGATATGGGCACACAGGCTCCTCTACCACTGGAACAGCTCTTGGGGATAATGGCATACAGGCCCCTCTACCACTTGAACAGCTCTTGGGGATATGGGCAAAGAGGCTCCTCTACCATTAGAACAGCTCTTGGGGATATGGGCACACAGGCTCCTCTACCACTGGAACAGCTCTTGGGGATATGGGCACACAGGCTCCTCTACCACTGGAACAGCTCTTGGGAATATGGGCACACAGGCCCCTCTACCACTAGAACAGCTCTTGGGGATATTGGCATACATGCCCCTCTACCACTAGAACAGCTCTTGGGGATAATGGCATACAGGCCCCTCTACCACTAGAACAGCTCTTGGGGATATTGGCCAACAGGCCCCTCTACCACTAGAACAGCTCTTGGGGATATTGGCCAACAGGCCCTCTACCACTAGAACAGCTCTTGGGGATATTGGCCAACAGGCCCCTCTACCACTAGAACAGCTCTTGGGGATATTGGCCAACAGGCCCCTCTACCACTAGAACAGCTCTTGAGGATATTGGCATACAGGCCCCTCTACCACTAGAACAGCTCTTGGGGATATTGGCCTACAGGCCCCTCTACCACTAGAACAGCTCTTGGGGATATTGGCCAACAGGCCCCTCTACCACTAGAACAGCTCTTGGGGATATTGGCCAACAGGCCCCTCTACCACTAGAACAGCTCTTGGGGATATTGGCCAACAGGCCCCTCTACCACTAGAACAGCTCTTGGGGATATTGGCCAACAGGCCCCTCTACCACTAGAACAGCTCTTGGGGATATTGGCCAACAGGCCCCTCTACCACTAGAACAGCTCTTGGGGATATTGGCCAACAGGCCCCTCTACCACTAGAACAGCTCTTGGGGATATTGGCATACAGGCCCCTCTACCACTAGAACAACTCTTGGGGATATTGGCCAACAGGCCCCTCTACCACTAGAACAGCTCTTGGGGATATTGGCATACAGGCCCCTCTACCACTTTGTGGTGGAGACATGTCAGAAGAGCAAATTTGTACAGGTGTTTTACTGGTAAAGTTTTAATGCATTAAACCTTTTACAGCTGAACATCTACTGAGTTATAATGTTGTATGGTGTCTGATCTGATCAGTCATGGCTGAGGCTGTAACAGTTGGCTCATGGTGTCAGATCTGATTGGTCATGACTGAAGCTGTCATAGGTGGCTCATGGTGTCAGATCTGATCAGTCTTGGCTAAGGAAATGACAGCTGGCTTATGGTGTCAGATCTGATTGGTCATGGCTGAGGGAATCATAGCTCTCTCATGGTGTCAGATCTGATCGGTCACAGCTGAGGGAATCACAGCTGGCTCATGGTGTCAGATCTGATCGGTCACGGCTGAGGGAATCATAGCTGGCTCATGGCGTCAGATATGATCGGTCATGGCTGAGGCCGTCAAAGCTGGCACAGGAAGCTGAAAGGCAGAGGATTATGGAGAAGACATGGAACAACCTTAAGAGAATAGTAAGAAATAGGACGGCTTGGTAAGTGTTTGTTGAAGACCTATGCCCCATGGTATCCTTGTATTAAGTCTACTTTTTGACTGGTGGAATGGATGCGAAGAACCCCCACTACAATGATTCCATGGATAGGACAGGATCTGTTCAAGACTTACCAACATGTTTAATGTTGACGTCAACATGAGATAAGAGAAATGGCCATGCAATCTCAAGACTAATATTGAGATAAGAGAAATGGCCATGCAATCTCAAGACTAATATTGAGATAAGAGAAATGGCCATGCAATCTCAAGACTAATATTGAGATAAGAGAAATGGCCATGCAATCTCAAGACTAATATTGAGATAAGAGAAATGGCCATGCAACCAACGATCTCATCTACATTTAAGGAAAGAAGATGGACACATGTGGTAGGATCAAGAATCAAGGTTGTTAATTCCCCACATTTATGGTAAAGTTTAAAACTTCACTAAAAACTAATTACATTAATTAATTTTTTTTTATAACTTCGGACCACACTACCCAGAGATCAAGGGAGGGTAAAGCCATAGATTCTATCTATCTATCTATTGTCCTTTCGAGCCGAAGACGGCACATAGGGCAGAACCACAATCTCAAAAACAGAAACCTTGCTTGCCAAAGTGGCACATGTTGCAGAGATCACTGCTCTAAAATATATGGCGCTGTTTCCATAACAATACTTTTTACAATGACAGCTTGTCAAGCCATCAATCAACCTCCTTAGTCGCCTCTTACGACATGCCTGGAAGGTCACAGTGTCACTATTCTTTACTAAGCCATAGATTAGATTTTATTAATTAAAATAACTTTTCACCATCAGTTTGAATCGAACCCGGGACATTTTTGTCTTGGGCATTCATTTTCTATCTTGTCTAGCGGCTGATGTCTTAGACCACCCAGCGCGCACCCCCCCCCTCCCTCCCCATAAGATATGCTTGAATTAAAATATTCTTTTTGACAGAATTTGGACATTTGTAACATCAGTTATTCACAACAACAATTCACAAACAGCAGAAATAGACTCAAGATGCAACAAAGTTTGTCAAATCATCAGACAGCTATCACCACTATTGTCCAACAAGGAAATAACTCCTAGAGGTAAAATGGGCAATCTACAACCCAATCTACATAACATTGTTGTGCTACCAATGCCAGACCTGGACTCTAGACTCAAGAACAAATAACAGGAAACAGCCTGAGAGATAAGATTAGAAATGTAGAACTGAAAAAAATGCTAGGCATAATCCCTGCCATAGAATAAATAAAGAAACAACAGATAAAATGGTTTGGCCACATGGTAAGGTAGATAGATCACAACACAACAAGCCTTCAATAAACAATGTGAGAACACCAGACTCAACGGCTGACCACAAAAAAGATGGATTGACGGAGTATTAGAAACACAAAGAAACATAGCAGATGAGACAAACAGAAGAGCGGAAAATATATCTCTCTTCCAAGCTGAAAGGCACATAAGGAAGGAAAGAGGAAGATTAGTTTTCACAAATCTAAGTACAAAAATGCAGCTCAAACCAGCAGAATAATCAAAAATAGAAAAAATTAATACTTCACTGACATGAGCTGACTTTAACGGCCACAGTCATGACCAGTCAGATCTGACAAAACGCAACATTATAACGTAACAGATGTTTTGAGGGCTGTAGAGATCAAACGTCGGTATATGGACAAGGTACTGGGGACAAATTACAACACAGACGGTGGGAACTTTTCACTTTGAAGCCATGGTTTCTTCATTGCATTATCTCCCCTGCTCTCTTGGTAGTGAGATTCAAAGTCTAGACCTGTTGGATAATGGCAAAAGGCTGGAGGTCTCCATGTGCACTCTGAGCATGTTAAAGAAAACTTGGCAGCTGGAAACAGAAATGAGTAGGTTGAAAATGACCACTGTATGGGCTATTCAGATTGGAAAAAATCTATCCAACATACACAAAATCCTGGAAGATTAAAAATGAAAGTACCTCTAAAGTTGGAGAATGCCTGCCTATATGAGAGAGGCACCTAAGCACATGAATACCAGAGTGGAAAAAAAATAGGAAAAAGTGATATTCATACAAGTATTCAGTCCCTGTAGACTTCAGAGATATAAAGCTGGCATGTAAAAAACAAATGTTTTAATCTGATCTGTCTCTTCTAATAATTTGTTAGAAATAGACTGACCATCTTCAATAAGAAGTTTAACTACATCTGGTCATTGTATGGCCACAGCCAGTGACAGAGGTAACATATGATTCTAGTCCATTATGTTCACATTAGCTCCAGGGGAGAGAAGTAACCGTATTGTCTGTGAAAACAAGTCATGATATGTGTCAATGTCATGGAACATTGAGAATCATATTTCTCAAAATCATATTCTTCTAATGGGCTTTCATACCCTATTTGGAAAAACCACCTGACTGGGCTACCGACGTTTGGACAACCCATGTTTGATTCTCGCTGGAAGCGGTGTGAATTGTACTTGCGGTTGGAAAAAAATATCCCTGCGACTAACCCTGTCGCTGGCAGAAATGGGTACCAGGGTAGTACTCTGGGAAGGTGAGAAATGTGGTCTCGCATCATGAGTTTCGATGCCAGAAGCGACACTATCCAGATGTCTCAGAACACTTCTGGATAGGTGGCCAAGCACATATGAGGATAACTCGCGTGCTAAGATGCTGATTCAAGTCTTGTACATTACCTTTATCTTCTTCTTTCCTTCCTCATTTGCCTTTTAGCATCGAGGGAGATATAGTTTGTGGTCTTTGACTCCTCTGCTGTTCTCTCCTGCTGTTATGTTTCATTGTGTTTTTAATATTCCATCAATCCATTTTTTCTCATGGTCAGCCCTTGGGTCTGGTGTTCTCACAATGTTAATTGAAAGCTTTGTATGTTGTGTTTTGGTCTTTCTGTCCTGTCACGAGGCCAAACTATTTTATCTGTTGTTTCTTTATGTATTCTATGGCAGGAATTATTTCTAGCTTTTTTCAAGTTTTGTTTCTAACACATTTCATATCTTTAGTGGTTAATTTTTAAATTGATCTTGCATCTAGGGTACAGGACTGGCATTGGTAACACAACGTTGGGATGAAGATTGTATTGTTGAGTGCCCGTTTTGCCTCTAGAGTTATTTCCATGTTGGACAATAGTGGTGATATGCGACCGATGATCTGACAAGCTTTGTTACATTTTGAGTCTATTCGTAATCATCAGCAATTTGAACATTTTTTGATTTCTCACAAATATTCTCTTTCATCTATCTTGTCTTTCTATTCCAGATTTACCTATTCAGTCCTGAGAAGCACGTGGCTGTGCATCAGAATCCACTACTCCACTGGCTGGCCTGCGTGCTGTGTTTGAAACCTGCAGTAGATAGAAAGGATTTTTTTCTATCAGGGGTGAAATAAAAATGTTGATTCTCCACATCTTTGAGACCGCTTTGACCCAGCGGCCTTTATCTCTCCGGTTCTGTCATGAGGACTCCCTGACATACACCAGCAATGGTAATATGTGTCATAAAGATAGTTTTCTTTTTCTCAAATCTACTCTGGCTATCTTTTGAAATCTTACTTTCAAACACCTGATTTACTTCTTTCCATCTATTCATACGCCAATCTTTCTTTCTCATTCTTTCTTGTTTTTATCCCATTACTCAAATGAGCTGATAGTCCTTCACCTCTTAGATAGACATTAACCCTATATTATACCGCCGTAAAAATTACCACCTCAAAAATACAAATTCTTAAAATCTGACAGATTGCTGCCTGCAAGCATCCTAATTACTACAATAAGTAGCACCCTTCCTAATTACTACTTTCAGTGGCACCCCTCCTAATTACTACGTTCAGTGACATTTAGGTATTGGATTTGTTTCCCATGATGTTGGATCAGCATAAATGTGCAGACCATAAAAAATACAATGCATGTCTGTTCGGGACATGCTTTGTAGCTGAAATGACCTAAGTCGTGTTGACACAAATGAGACCCTTCCTCTGACAACAATTCTGCTGTTTCTCGCCTACATTCAGAACCTTTCCCCACCACCTTGTAGCTGTAAAAATAATAATTGTTTATATAACGCTGTCAACAGTGTCCTGTCTGTTGTTTCTAACCTACATTCAGAACCTTTCTCCTCTGACAACAATTCTGCTGTTTCTAACCTACATTCAGAACTTTTCCCCTCTGACAACAATTCTGTTGTTTCTAACCTACATTCAGAACCTTTCCCCGCCACCTTGTAGCTGTAAAAATAATAATTGTTTATATAACGCTGTCAACAGTGTCCTGTCTGTTGTTTCTAACCTACATTCAGAACCTTTCCCCGCCACCTTGTAGCTGTAAAAATAATAATTGTTTATATAACGCTGTCAACAGTGTCCTGTCTGTTGTTTCTAACCTACATTCAGAACCTTTCCCCGCCACCTTGTAGCTGTAAAAATAATAATTGTTTATATAATGCTGTCAACAGTGTCCTGTCTGTTGTTTCTAACCTACATTCAGAACCTTTCCCCGCCACCTTGTAACTGTAAAAATAATAATTTTTTATATAACGCTGTCAACAGTGTCCTGTCTGTTGTTTCTAACCTACATTCAGAACCTTTCCCCGCCACCTTGTAGCTGTAAAAATAATAATTTTGTATATAACGCTGTCAACAGTGTCCTGTCTGTTGTTTCTAACCTACATTCAGAACCTTTCCCCGCCACCTTGCTGCTGTAAAAATAATAATTGTTTATATACGCTGTCAACAGTGTCCTGTCTGTTCTTTCAGTTCATCTCATAAATTTGTTAAAATAACAACTGCCACCTTATAGCCCAGTGTTGATGACTTTCACTTTCACCGACGTAGCGGGCACAAAAAATATGTTTCAACTTCAAATGCAAATTTAACAAAATTGAAGCTGTCAAAAAAATTATGACTTTCACTTCTACTCACAGAAATTATTAGGTTGTATTGTTGTATTAACAAACATAGATTCTAAATGTTAATATGAGAGATTAAGTGTCGTGAGTTAAGCAGATCGTAAGATATTATTAATATTATAAATATGATAAAAAATAATATTAACGAACACAAAAACATAGATCCTCTCCGGATACAAGTTTAACAAAATTGGAGTGATCAAAAAATTATGACATTTACTTTTACTCATAGAAATGATTAAACTTTACTGCTGTATACAAAAATCTAGATTAAAAATGTTAACATCAGAGATTAAATGTTGTGAATTAAGCAGATCATAATATAAAATACATAGTCCAGGTGTAATTTTTCCAGCAGCGGCGGGCTTGAAACATTCTGGTTAAACTTAGTGGGAGGGAATTACATATTTGATGTCACAACTGCATGGTAGATGTTTTAAAGAACAGGTGTTCACATGTGTATGGTATCATGGACTTACGGCAGTTGCATGAATAGACCACATAACACCTCCAGTAGCCACAGCACGATGGAGTTGAATTTCATTCCATAAATCTAACCCAGGAAATGATTACAGCCTCCAATTCCCATGTCTCTGCTTGGGTAAACACACAGCTGTGTAGCAAAAGTTCAAAGAAAATACTATTTTTAAAAATCCAAATGTAATAATTAAATGGTAGTAATTTTACAACGGTATCATGAAAACAACACTCACAAATCATCATCATTATTGAGTGCCATCCCCGCATCGAAGGTTGGTTACCATGGAGCGTCATTCTGCTCTGTCACTTGCTTTGATGGTGCAGGCTGTCTTGTCCATCTTTTGATGTTACTCGTCCATGTTAGTCTTGGTCTGCCTCTATTACTTTGTATTTTTCCCTTCCAATATTACTTTTAGTAAGATTGTGTGTCTTTAATTTGCCCCCAAAATCTCATTTGCCTTCTTTGAATTGTGTTTAGTAGTTCTCTTTTCATTTTTAGTTGTTTTAAAACATCATTTGTTCTCTTTTCATCCAATTATACTTCTATAAATCGACATTTCAAAGGCTTCAATTTTCTGTTCTGTTTTCTTGTCTAATGTCTGTGTTTCTGCACCATACAGGACTATTGAGAAGATATAACATTTTGCTATTCTTAGTTTTAGCCCTGGTGCTATTTGTTTTGATGTTAACATACTTTTCAAGGCATTAAAATTACTGTTTGCTATTCCTATTCCTTTGTTTATTTGAGTTTTATATTTTCCATTGCTGGTTATAGTATGTCCAAGGTAGTTGTAGCTCTGAACTACCTCCAGGTGTATTCCTTCAACTTTGATATTCACTTGCAGGTTTCGAGTATTATCTTTGTTTGTGATCATAGTTTTAGTCTATGATATCACTCACAGATAGGTCTCGTAATCTAGGTTTAAGTGGGCATTCTTGTATTATTTGGAGCCTTTCAGCCTAACACATATGCCCTCAACACAGCATTTCTGAGCACTGGGTTGCCTACCCTCTTTGATCCCTTTTTACTTAGCCAAACTGGTTAGTTTATTTCCAGAAGCACCACTGAGGGGTGGAGTAGGATCTTGATCAGCTCCATTGTTTGCTGATCCTGATGCAGGAACTGTCTGCTCTCAACTCAGTTACCGTATGAGCAACTAGGTGCCCACCCACATCGCATTTCTTTAATACTTCTACATTACATTCGTCAACAGGGGCCAAGACACTGATCCAGCAACTGACCTAAGTACGGCCAGCAACCCACAGCTGACTACATGTGCCAGAATCAATAGAAGAAAAAATTTGCGAGTGATAAACTGTCCACATCTGAATGCCTGAATTTAAAACCTCTACCATAGTTTTATTCAGCTGTGACGTCAAATACAGAATTCCCTCCTACAATGTCTGACCAGAATGTTTGTCTAGCCTGCCACTCCCAGAAAAATTACACCACCACTATATATTTTATATTACAATCCGCCTAACTCACACAATTTTATCTCACTTATTAACACTGAACACCTATATTTCATAATTTCTATGGGTAGAAGTGAAAGTCATAATTTTTTTGGCCATTTCAATTTTGATAAATTTGTATTTGGAGTAAGTGAAAGTAAAAGCCCCCGTCATGCCAAGTGGCGTAAAGGGAATATGGTGTTAGTGACCATAAATTTTACAGACTTTCAGCACATTATTTTTGAGGTAATGTGGTCAGTATTATGCCCGTGCCGCTTTACTTTCCCAGAAAAGAATCCGGTACCCATTTAAGGCTGGGTGAACCCGGAAGCCATTGATTGGGATCGAACCCTACCGCTTGTCCTTTGTAGTCCAGTTCACTAACCACTGAGCTATCGTGGCTCCCGTATTTGGAGTAGGTCTATGTTTTTGTGTAGCCTTTGTGGCTGAGTGGTTAGTGTGCTCAATTATTGACCAGAATGGACCAGGTTTGATCCCAGTAGTGGCGAATTTTATTTTGGACTGACAGGCTCTTTGGGTCACCCAGCCTCTAAATAAGGGTACCAGAGAATTTTCTGGGAAGTAAAGGCGGCCTGGCAGGATACCGACCACATCGCCCAAAAATGTGCTGTGGTCATAAAAAAAGTGGTCACTAACACCATATTCCTGATACATCTAGCAAGACATGGAGGAACCTTTATTTTTTTTACTTTTTATGCTATTGTGCTCGCCACGCTGGTTACCATAACTGATTTAATAATATTTTACGATCCGCTTAATTCACGACATTTAATCACTCATATTAACATTGAACACCTATATTTGTTTATACAATAATATAATTGGATAATTTCTGTGAGTAAAAGTGAAAGCCATCATTTCTTTTTTTATGGTTTCAATTTGTTAAATTTGTCTTGGAAGTTGAACTATATTTTTGTGTTCGCAGCACTGGTAAAAGCGAGGGTCATAAATACTGGGTTATAAGGATGGCAATTGTTATTTTAGTAAATTTGTGAGATAAACTGAAACAACAGACACTGCAATGTCAGCGGCGTTACATAATAACTATTTTCATAGCGGAAATGCGGGGAAAGATAATGAAAGCTGCATAGACAGCAATCCTGAATATAAGTTAGAAACTTCTGAATTTTTATCATGGGAAGAGCTTCATTTGTGTCATTGTGACTTGACTTGTACAGGGAGTTTCATCATGGTGAGAGTTACCTTGTACTGTTATGTTAGGCATGTAGCCCAGTGCATCCGATTTCATTTTGTTTGTGCCTCACTTTTCCTTGCCCCAGCTCTTTGACCTGTCCAGCTTGGGTGATCCCTTGGTTGCACTGCTACCACTTGAACAGCTCTTGGGGATATGGGCAAAGAGGCTCCTCTACCATTAGAACAGCTCTTGGGGATATGGGCACACAGGCTCCTCTACCACTGAAACAGCTCTTGGGGATAATGGCATACAGGCTCCTCTACCACTAGAACAGCTCTTGGGGATATCGGCATACAGGCCCCTCTACCACTTTGTGGCTCATGGTGTCAGATCTGATTGGTCATGACTGAAGCTGTCATAGGTGGCTCATGGTGTCAGATCTGATCAGTCTTGGCTGAGGAAATCACAGCTGGCTTATGGTGTCAGATCTGATCGGTCATGGCTGAGGGAATCATAGCTCTCTCATGGTGTCAGATCTGATCGGTCACAGCTGAGGGAATCACAGCTGGCTCATGGTGTCAGATCACCACAGAGACACTTAGTGCCATGTAAGAAGACTTATCAACCAACATAGAACTACAGTCGTCAGTCGCTGGACACTGAGGGAATTTCTGAGGAGGGGATCTAAGCACCTATGGACATGTTCGTAGTGCAATGATAATGACCCGTAAATAACTCAATATTTATTTATTTTACAACTATATATAATAATAATCTATATGACTACTTTACATTTATTTATTTTACAACTATATATGTAATAAAAAATATTGGGAATTTAATTATAGATACTCTTAATCAAATTACTATTGTACTAGTGTTACCATATAAAAAAAGGTAAACGTCGTGTTTAGTGTCCTAAATTATTTCTTCTAAACGAGTGATCTCCCCCTCACTGACCCGACATATTAAACTTGAATTATAAATTTGTTTCTAATTTTTGTGAATTTAATTTTAGTTTTTCAACAAAATTTAGGGTTAGGTTTAGTTGTTAGCTATTCCAGACCCAGGGGTCTTCTATGAAAGATTCGAGAGTAGCTGAATAAAGTGCACGGGGATGTTAATCCAAACAGAAATAATTTGGGACGCTATATTATTTTGTGAAAATGAAAGAAAGAAGATAACTTTTGACACCAAATTTCACAAGAAATTCAAATCAACTGGAGACGATCGTAACTTACGATGACTGGATCGACTATCAAATTGATCCTTCAGTTTAAATATTAAATACCGATCTACATTACAAAATTCAAACTAAACACAACAATTTACTAAACATAGAATTAAAATAAAATAATTGAAACGTCAGAAAACGGAAAATACCAGAAACCATAAATTTTTGTGGCTTGGGTCAGCAGCTTTCCAAACAAATATAATTATTGTAATAACATAAGATTGATGTTATAATTGTAATGTTGATTTTTACTTTCTCAATTTAAATTTTTTAAAATTACAAGTGACAATTATGACAAATAAACAATAATAATGAATGCCCATATGCTTTCATTATGAAGATTGAAGTATCTAGAACTGTGACATATTTATTTATAAAATTAAACTTGAACACAATTTGAAGATATTCTTAGTTATTTTGCAAGAGAACCTAAAATGATATAGCCGTGTATCATCCTGAAAATATAATTTGATTTTGAACTTACTTATGCACTTGTTCAAGATAAGATGAAAATAGTCACTTGTTTACACGGGACTACATCTTGTAAACAATTGCTGTGGTTGTCAGATTTTTTATCATATATTAAATAATAAATAAATGAAAATGTATCAATAATATCATGAATATAAAATATAACAAATAATATTTATAAATAATACCCTAACAAGGATACAAACAAATGTAAATATAATTATGTTATTTTATTTCATGAAATTAGATCTTACATTCAGTGTGAGTGTCCTACCACATAATTTCTAACATGATAACAAGATACTATGCAATCTATTTTTGATAATAGAAACAAGAAAAAGAGTTCTTAAATGTTATGTATAGCCAGTCTTAACATATGAATGTGAATCATAGTCTATAGGACAACAGACAAAAAAATCATTAGAGTCTGCAAAATTGTGGTTTTACAGAAGAATGTTGAGAATATTATTGACAGCTAAGAAGGATAATGAAAACGTTTTGAAAGAGGCCAAAGCAAAAAGAGAGTTAATTTCCAAAGTTACGAAAAAAACAATCATTTTTGTTGGCCGTGTAATTAGAGGTGAACAGCTGGAACATATTGCAATAAAATTGATGGTAAAATTGATGGACAAATTGATAGAGGAAAGCAAAGAGAAAAGATACGAGACAGCTTAAGAAAATGGCTTGGTAGAAAGTAAACAACAGAAATGATAAATAACTTTCGAGATCAAACGTTGTGGAGAGACATGGTCACCTACTTAATGATGATAATGATTATATCCTGTTTTAGTTTCTCCATATCACAGTAAACTCCACATGGAGTACTTACCTTGATTTTTATTTTATTTTTAATAATATTGTCCTAAATCAATCCACTGAAGATTGTCAAACCGAATAAGGTTGTGAGAAACTGTAAAACAAAAAGAACAGAAAGATTAGAATTAATAACTAAATTAAAGAACTGTCTGTTTTATTCAACAAACAAAAGAACAGTTTGATTTACTGTTTTGTACTAAAATTATTACATCTTTATTTTTTTTAAAGAAAGGTTTCTCTTATATTTACATTTTAACTATAATTCAGTATGTCTACAAGGTACAACTTCTAATCCATTTTAACTAGAATTTCTCTCTTAACTTGACTGCAAAACAAAATGTGTGTGTGTGAGAGAGCTATTATATTACTAATTTCATTTCATTTTATTAACTTAAAATAACAGTTTAGTAACTTAGAGTAATTATTATTATTTGTAATATTAGAATTACATTATAATCGTATTAATATATAATTTTTATCTGCCGCAAGCTTACTTAATTTTTTAAATTATTTTTCATTTTCAGTTTAAAATTGAAGTTGAAGTAACTGGAACTGTGCTAATTTTTATTATATCTCATTATAGTCACTACTTAAGGATATTCTAAGCTGTTTTGTTAGAGAACCTGAAATGATATGGACTCTACATTTCTGAAAATATTTTATTTTGACCATCTACCTTGCATTTTGTGGTGATAAGACGAAAATGAAATATCTTGTTTACTTATACATACTACCATCTTTAAATAAATCGAGGAGTTCTATTTGAATTGTATGGATACTGGATAATTTTAAAATCCTACAATTTATAAATAAATTAATTTCATATAATTTGCACAAAACTTATAAGCACATTTATTTATCATATTAATTTTAGTCTATATGCATTGCTAATCATGTTTAATGATTAATATATATGGTTTAATAGAACGCCATTTTGAGTACTAATTGAATTTTATGCATACTTGATAATTTTAAATTACTACCATTTAAAAACAAATTAATTTCATACAATTTGCACATAACTTAGAAGCACATTTATCTATTATAATAATTTAAATCTATATGCATTGCTGAACATGTCTAATGATTCATGCTTTATAGAATATTATTAACTGTCTAAAAGTTTAAAGGAATTACCCCTAGGAACAATAACTTGTACTTTACGAATTTGTAGTGGCTTCCCTTAATAAGCAAGGCAAATAATACTTTAAAAAATCTATATAAAAGTAATATTTTTTAGTTGCATCATAAATTAAAAGCGCATACACTTTGGTTGATAAGATTTAATTTTAGTGCATTGTAAGACACATTGCCTAATATGTTTTTGTATATTTAAACACAAACATTTTGTAGAAAATATTTTTTTTTCAAATGATATGCAAAATTGTGATATTCTTAAAAAATTACAAAAGCAAGAGATTTATATAATTAACTATTTTGTATGTAGTTTTCAGTGGCCGGGTTTATGAAATTCTAGTGAATATTTATAAACCAACTGCCCAATTTTTCTCTTTGGCTAAGACGCAAGGCTTATAAACCTTGTCCTAGGTGCAAAGCCGTGTTTCCTGCTCTAGAAACACAGACTGTGTCACGTCGGCTACGTGACACAGTAGTCTTTGGGTACTGCTTTGCTACCTCCCATTATGTCAAAGTTTGAACAGAAAAATTGGGGGGGTGGAAGATGCGTGGTCGGACTAGGGTAACACCCGATGTTCTTAGTGCCGAGATTGCAATCGGCACGTCTGTGTGCTGTTGAATCTGGGCTAGTTTCCACTAGCTAGGCAGCCCTAGCCTAGGGCATCAGTCTTAGTGAGGTGGGGATCCTGGGGACAGCAGCCCTTCCATTTACACAAATGACATGAATGGTTATCCCCTTAACTTCTGTTCCCTACATTTCCTGTGGAGTGTGAAAATACACGAGAATGTATGACGTAGGCACAGGTAAACTACTCCTCGCCAGCGTTGGTAAATCCTCAGACCTGTTTGATGACATATGCTGTTATAGAATTAATGGTGTCTAATTCTTTATAATCTATTTCTGAAGCATTAAGTAAAGTAAGCCTGAGTAGGCAGACGCACAGAAGCGAAAGTATCCAGTAGAGATGTGAATTCTGTGATATGGTGTGTGGCTGGCTGAACGAGATGTGTAATCGCTAGCCGCTGTGAATAATTGTACATAGTTGCCATTGTTAGGGTTGTCGGAATAAAGATACATGATCTTTCAAAATCAGCAGTGTGCAGACATTTATTGATAACATTGATTTAATGATAACAGTCACTACCTATGCCAAGGCGTTGAATCGAACTGAAAGTTGTCGCGGCCCATACAAGACGGAGATTAAACAAAACAGTTCAGTCAGAGATTACAGCCAAAGTACTCGTTGAGGACGTAAGAACCTGATAGCTGAGACGGAGAGGTGAGCGCACGTTCACCGCTGCACGTTTTTGTACCTTGTCAACGTTATCATCGCCTGACCAGTAACAGTAGCCCTCACGGGGCGTGTGTACGTACTATCGACACAGCAAAGAAAGAACGCTGTTGTCATAAACGGTGTGCTACAGTGGACTGTTATTATAGGCTGTTAGGTCATTTTCATTGACCTATACCATTACCAATATTCATACCATTGTCATTGCCTAACATCGTTTCAAACCTGTTACATGTGAATCATAGGACAACAGACACAAAAAAAAAATAAGGCTCATTCCTCATGTCTGTCTTAATCTATCCCCATTAGTGGGTCCTTCAATTCTCTTGTTAGACCTATATTCCTGGTTTCCTCATGTCTGTCTTAATCTATCCCCATTGGTGGGTCACTCAATTCTCTTGTTGGACCTATATTCCTGGTTTCCTCATGTCTTGTGCACCTTGGAATGGTTGGGCTTGTCTTCAATCGCACATCTTTTCAAGTCGTTTTCTTCTTTAATTGGTAAATCCAATGTTTTATTGATTGTCTTCAGCTCCTTTCTCAGCAAATGCAATCTTAACCTCCTGTTGTTTAACTCTTCAATAAAAATAGTTATTATCTGCATTTGGATATCCTCATTCCTTACACCTGACACCGCGCAAATGAACTTTCCGCTAAACTAATCAATCTGTCTCCATACGTACACACGACTTCCCCTTCTTTTTGCTTCATCTTGTGTAATTTTGCAAATAAATCTTGTGGACTTCTTTCTTCTGCATACCTCAAATGTTTATATCTGTTTCGCACTCTCCCACGTTTTCCTCGGGTACTGATTCTAACCTTCTTCTTATGAACGCAGGCCCTTCATCTGAACTGGTCTGAAATGCTATATTCCTTAGTTCTTTGTTTGTCGTTAAGTAAGCTAAATTGTTTCTATATTTTCTATCCACTCTCTAAATTTCGATGGTTCTCCGATTGAACGTGGCAATACATGTTAATATTTTGATAGTTCATTGCTATCCTCAATTCATCTACTGTTTCAGTTGCTAGTCTCATCGCTTCATTGCCAGGATCTAAGGCTGATGCCATGTTCTATTATGTTAACTTTAGTACTAATATAATTTCTCACTTCGATCGATTGACTTGCCTGTAAACAAGTTTTCTATCGTCTGCTAATATCTAACTGCTGATTCTATATGTGCAAGAATTAGTTCTATTTCATTTTTATATAATTATGTAATTAAGATTTGCCTGTTGTGACCTTCACAATGTGATTGAAGCGATTCATAGTTTAATAAATTTTAACAACACATATTCAATTCATAATACAAAGGTCTTGATTCGTCTCTTTGGAAGGAAAACAAAGTTTATTTTACTTGCTGTGGACAAATTTCAATTCATTTTTTTGTAACTTGAAAATTTATTTCAATTAAATACTATTTTATAACGCGTGTATTCTAGCAAACAATAACAAGTCATTAAGTTCCATTTCAACAATCAATTCAAAAGGACAATCAATCAATTCATAAATATAATTAACTAAGTAAGTATTTCTTACTTGACGATACTTGGAAAGTGAAAGTACACACGCGATGTTTATGTTTATTAGAGCCGGAAGTAGGTTACACTCACACGGTCACGTGATTGCACACTGTCTCTCCAGACACAACGTTTTAAGTTCGACGATCTCACAATGTCACACTGAACCCTAGTTAACCTGGATTTGTCACACGCTAATTGACAATTGACAAAATTTCAATCTTAAACGTGCTCTGTTTGTCATGCAATATTCGGGAGTTTCTCGTGACACGATGCGCTGAAGTAACTTGAATCTCTAGTTCTGAACTTATTGTTTATATCAACTTGACTTGTCTCGACAACTTGAGCATGGTTTGTCTTGAGCTTTCATGATAACTTGCTATTTTGAATTCTTGATCAGTTAACTTGAATATATATTTATATATATATGTATATCTGAAACAAATGCAACGTTTCAAATACTTGGGCACAATAATAACATCAGATGGGAGATGCACCACAGAAATAAAAAGCAGAATAGCTCATGCCAAAATGGCATTTCAGGAAATGAAAGATATCTTATGCAACAAATCTATGTCAATAAAAATGAGAAAGAGAGTTCACCGGTGCTATAAGGAACCAATTCTGACCTATGGAAGCGAATCATGGACAGTAGACAAACAAATGAAAAGACGATTAGAGGCCACAGAGATGGGATTTCTCAGAAGAATGTTGAAAGTTCCCTGGACAGCTAAAAAGACCAATGAGGAAGTTCTCAAAGAGGCCAACACAAAAAGGGAGTTCTTAAAAAACATCAGAAAGAAGCAATCAACATTTTTCGGGCACATCATGAGAAGAGGAAAGTTGGAATACTTGGTTACAACTGGCAAAATAAAAGGAAAGAGAGATCGCGGGCGACAAAAAGAGAAAATACTGGATAGCTTGGTGTCATGGCATGGAAAACAGTCAACAACAGAACTGATACGATGCACTGTAGATAGAAGATTGTGGAGGGACATGATCATCTACGCTAACCGGTATGGCACATGATGATGATGATATATATATATATATATATATATATATATATATATATATATATATATATATATATATATATATAACTTGCTTATTCCTAGCATTGAACGTGATTTTTTTGCTACTTGACTCACTTCGTTAAGTTAGTTACAATATCAGCCTTTATACTTTGAATATAGTTCGAGAATAGACGCACACATAAGGTTTGACACAGAAGGTAGAGTTGGTTTAGCTTGAGAAGAGACGCATGCTGAAGTTTTGACACAGGAGGTAGAGTTGGTTTAGCTCGAGAAGAGACGCACGCTGAAAGTTTGACACATGAGGTAGAGTTGGTTTAGCTCGAGAATAGACGCACGCTGAAGGTTTGACACTGGAGGTAGAGTTGGTTTAGCTCAAGAAGAGACGCACCCTGAATGTTTGACACAGGAGGTAGAGTTAGTTTAGCTCGAGAAGAGACGCACGTTGAAGGTTTGACACAGGAGGTAGAGTTAGTTTAGCTCGAGAAGAGACGCATGCTAAAGTTTTGACACAGGACGTAGAGTTGGTTTAGCTCGAGAATAGACGCAGGCTAAAGGTTTGACACTGGAGGTAGAGTTGGTTTAGCTCAAGAAAAGACGCACCCTAAATGTTTGACACAGAAGGTAGAGTTGGTTTAGCTCGAGAAGAGACGCACGTTGAAGGTTTGACACAGGAGGTAGAGTTATTTCAGCTCGAGAAGAGACGCATGCTAAAGGTTTGACACAGGAGGTAGAGTTGGTTTAGCTTGAGAATAGACGCACGCTGAATGTTTCACACAGGAGGAAGAGTTGGTTTAGCTCGAGAAGAGACGTATGCTGAAGGTTTGACACTGGAGATAGAGTTGGTTTAGCTCGAGAAGGGACGCACTCTGAAGTTTTGATACAGGACGTAGAGTTGGTTTAGCTCGAGAAGGGACACACGCTGAAGGTTTGACACATTAGGTAGAGTTGGTTTAGCTCGAGAGGAGACGCACGCTGAAGGTTTGACACATGAGGTAGAGTTGGTTTAGCTCAAGAAGAGACGCACTCTGAAGTTTTGACACAGGACGTAGAGTTGGTTTAGCTTGAGAAGAGAAGCACGCTGAAGTTTTGACACAGAACGTAGAGTTGGTTTAGCTCGAGAAGAGACGCACGTTGAAGGTTTCACACAGTAGGTAGAGTTGGTTTAGCTCGAGAAGAGACGCACGCTGAAGGTTTGACACAGGAGGTAGAGTTGTTTAGCTCAAGAAGAGACGCACGCTGAAGGTTTGACACAGGAGGTAGAGTTGGTTTAGCTCAAGAAGAGACGCACGCTGAAGGTTTGACACAGGACGTAGAGTTGGTTTAGCTCGAGAAGGGACGCACTCTGAAGTTTTGATACAGGACGTAGAGTTGGTTTAGCTCGAGAAGGGACACACGCTGAAGGTTTGACACATTAGGTAGAGTTGGTTTAGCTCGAGAGGAGACGCACGCTGAAGGTTTGACACATGAGGTAGAGTTGGTTTAGCTCAAGAAGAGACGCACTCTGAAGTTTTGACACAGGACGTAGAGTTGGTTTAGCTCGAGAAGGGACACACGCTGAAGGTTTGACACATTAGGTAGAGTTGGTTTAGCTCGACAGGAGACGCACGCTGAAGGTTTAACACAGGAGGTAGAGTTGGTTTAGCTTGAGAATAGACGCACGCTGAAGGTTTTACGCGGGAGGTAGAGTTGGTTTAGCTTGAGAATAGAAACAGGCTGAAGGTTTAACACAGGAGGTAGAGTTGGTTTTGCTCGAGAAGAGACACACGCTGAAGGTTTGACACTTGGGTTAGAGTTGGTTTAGTTCGAGAAGAGACGCACATTGAAGGTTTGACACATGGGGGTATAGTTGCTTTAGCTTGAGAAGAGACGCACGCTGAAGGTTTGACACATGGGGGTAGTGTTGGTTTAGTTCGTTCGTTCGCTTTCGTCAGCTTTGACCTCTGACGAAGTCCCACCCACTCAATTTTGTGGGACTGAATTTTGCGTGTAAAGTCTGTTTTATCTCATTACAGGATGCCCCTCACCATGCCGGCAGATTTACTCCGACTTCAGAGGTAATTGGTTTAGTTCGAGAAGCGACGCATGCTGAACGCTTGAAACTGGAGGTAGAGTTGGTCTAGCTCGAGAATAGACGCACGCTGAAGGTTTGACACAGTAGGTAGAGTTGGTTTAGTTCGAGAATAGACGCACGCTGAAGGTTTGACACAGCAGGTAGAGTTGGTTTAGTTCGAGAAGAGAACATGCTGAAGGTTTGACACTTGGGGTAGAGTTGGTTTAGCTTGAGAAGAGACGCACGCTGAAGGTTTGACACAGGGGGTAGTGTTGGTTTAGTTCGAGAAGCGACGCATGCTGAAGGTATGACAACTTTGTAGATATTGAACCTTTGTAACCCTTGTCGGATGACGGATCTTGCACGAGACAATAAAAATGCCATTAATAGTTTACAACAACTGGCAGTAGAGGCTAAGATAGCTCAAGAAGAGACGCACGCTGAAGGTTTGACACATTAGTTAGACTTGGTTTAGCTCGAGAAGGGACGCACTCTGAAGTTTTGACACAGGACGTAGAGTTGATTTAGCTCGAGAAGGAACACACGCTGAAGGTTTGACACATTAGGTAGAGTTGGTTTAGCTCGAGAGGAGACGCACGCTGAAGGTTTGACACATGAGGTAGAGTTGGTTTAGCTCGAGAAGAGACGCACTCTGAAGTTTTGACACAGGACGTAGAGTTGGTTTAGCTCGAGAAGGGACACACGCTGAAGGTTTGACACATTAGGTAGAGTTGGTTTAGCTCGAGAGGAGACGCACGCTGAAGGTTTAACACAGGAGGTAGAGTTGGTTTAGCTTGAGAATAGACGCACGCTGAAGGTTTGACACGGGAGGTAGAGTTGGTTTAGCTTGAGAATAGAAACAGGCTGAAGGTTTGACACAGGAGGTAGAGTTGGTTTAGCTTAAGAATAGAAACAGGCTGAAGGTTTAACACAGGAGGTAGAGTTGGTTTTGCTCGAGAAGAGACACACGCTGAAGGTTTGACACTTGGGGTAGAGTTGGTTTAGTTCGAGAAGAGACGCACATTGAAGGTTTGACACATGGGGGTAGAGTTGTTTTAGCTTGAGAAGAGACGCACGCTGAAGGTTTGACACAGGAGGTAGAGTTGGTTTAGCTTGAGAATAGAAACAGGCTGAAGGTTTGACACAGGAGGTAGAGTTGGTTTAGCTCGAGAAGAGACACACCCTGAAGTTTTGACACAGGAGGTAGAGTTGGTTTAGTTCGAGAAGAGACGCACATTGAAGGTTTGACACATGGGGGTAGAGTTGTTTAGCTTGAGAAGAGACGCACGCTGAAGGTTTGACACATGGGGTAGTGTTGGTTTAGTTCGTTCGTTCGCTTTCGTCAGCTTTGACCTCTGACGAAGTCCCACCCACTCAATTTTGTGGGACTGAATTTTGCGTGTAAAGTCTGTTTTATCTCATTACAGGATGCCCCTCGCCATGCAGGCAGATTTACTCCGACTTCAGAGGTAATTGGTTTATTTCGAGAAGCGATGCATGCTGAACGCTTGAAACAGGAGGTAGAGTTGGACTAGCTAGAGAATAGACGCACGCTGAAGGTTTGACACAGCAGGTAGAGTTGGTTTAGTTACGCACGCTGAAGGTTTGACACAGTAGGTAGAGAAGTTGTTTAGTTCGAGAATAGACGCACGCTGAAGGTTTGACACAGGAGGTAGAGTTGGTTTAGCTCGAGAAGAGACGCACCCTGAAGTTTTGACACAGGAGGTAGAGTTGGTTTAGCTTGAGAATAGAAACAGGCTGAAGGTTTGACACAGGAGGTAGAGTTGGTTTAGCTCGAGAAGAGACGCGCGCTGAAGTTTGGACACAGGAGGTAGAGTTGGTTTAGCTCGAGAAGAGACGCACCCTGAAGTTTTGACACAGGAGGTAAAGTTGGTTTAGCTTGAGAATAGAAACAGGCTGAAGGTTTGACACAGGAGGTAGAGTTGGTTTAGCTTGAGAATAGAAACAGGCTGAAGGTTTGACACAGGAGGTAGAGTTGGTTTAGTTCGAGAAGAGAAACATGCTGAAGGTTTGACACTTGGGGTAGAGTTGGTTTAGCTTGAGAAGAGACGCACGCTGAAGGTTTGACACAGGGGTAGTGTTGGTTTCGTTCGAGAAGCGACGCATGCTGAACGCTTGAAACAGGAGGTAGTGTTGGTCTAGCTCGAGAATAGACGCACGCTGAAGGTTTGACACAGTAGGTAGAGTTGATTTAGTTCGAGAAGAGACGCAAGCTGAAGGTATGACAACTTTGTAGATATTGAACCTTTGTGACCCTTGTCGGATGACGGATCTTGCACGAGACAATAAAAAGGCCATTAATAGTTTACAACAACTGGCAGTAGAGGCTAAGATAGCTCAAGAAGAGACGCACGCTGAAGGTTTGACACATTAGTTAGACTTGGTTTAGCTCGAGAAGAGACGCTCGCTGAAGTTTTGACACAGGAGGTAGAGTTGGTTTAGCTCGAGAAGAGACGCACCCTGAAGTTTTGACACAGGAGGTAAAGTTGGTTTAGCTTGAGAATAGAAACAGGCTGAAGGTTTGACACAGGAGGTAGAGTTGGTTTAGCTTGAGAATAGAAACAGGCTGAAGGTTTGACACAGGAGGTAGAGTTGATTTAGCTCGAGAAGAGACACACGCTGAAGGTTTGACACAGGGGGTAGAGTTGGTTTAGTTTGAGAAGAGACGCACGCTGAAGGTTTGACATATGGGGGTAGAGTTGGTTTAGCTTGAGAAGAGACACACGCTGAAGGTTTGACACAGGGGGTAGAGTTGGTTTAGTTTGAGAAGAGACGCACGCTGAAGTTTGACACAGGGGGTAGAGTTGGTTAGCTTGAGAAGAGACGCACGCTGAAGGTTTGACACATGGGGGTAGAGTTGGTTTAGCTTGAGAAGAGACGCACGCTGAAGGTTTGACACAGGGGGTTGTGTTGGTTTAGTTCGAGAAGAGACGCATGGTGAAGGCTTGAAACAGGAGGTAGAGTTGGTCTAGCTCAAGAATAGACGCAGGCTGAAGGTATGACAACTATGTCGAATATTGAACCTTTGTGACCCTTATCGGATGACGGATCTTTCACTAGACAATAAAAAGGCCATGAATAGTTTCCAAAAATTGACAGTAGAGGCTAAGATAGAGCGGTGGATTCGGTTCATGAAGTGGTGGCAGCACATAACTCTATACGTTTTGTCTCTCTATGCTCGCATGAAGATAACAACACGTCCTAGAACTAACAATGTCATCAATGAGGGCAGAATGCTCCTCACAGATGAGCAAAGACGCACCAGAGACGCATCTATCCGTTCAATGAGGTACTTACTTGAACAGCGTGGATTAGAGTGCGACATAGTTCTGTTCAGGTCAATTCAGGGGAAGAGGTATGTTTACAGCACTCGGAAAAAATGACAAATAATCAACAACAGAAAAAAATATGGACCAAGGCAGGATCGAACCCGTAATCAGTGGCACAGCGCCTTTTATTATTTGTCTCCAGTCTTAACCACTGGAAACTACTATTCGTGCTGTTTCGTCCTAAATGTTTGTCTGCAACGCAAGTATTCAGCCCTACCCTATCCGGGAGATACTTGTCTTAACAGGAAAAATATTTCCGAGCTGTGATCGCAGCCTTATGCTATAGTCATAGGAAAGCCTTCGCGAAAGGACCTTGCCTACGAAACTAATTTTTTAGTTAGCTGAGTGGCAGTGTTCCCTAGCGTTCATCTTTTCGTGGCAAGGCGCTGTGCCACTGAGTACGGGTTCGATCCTGCCTTGGTCCATATTTTTTTCTGTTGTTGATTATTTGTCATTTTTTTCCGAGTGCTGTAAACATACCTCTTCCCCTGAATTGATTCACGGATTATCACCTCGGAAGTTTCCCTCTATAATAATATTCATTTATTATTATTTGTCTTCTGTTCAGGTCCTGGGTTATTTGAAAGGAAGGAAAGAAAACATAAATCATCTCTCGCATTCAAATTGCGTGTGACTAAAGACAGGCGCCTCGACCGCGGAAAATCCTGGATGGTCGAATCGGAGAAGTCCATAAGGAGAGCATATAATTTGAATGGTGTTAAGCGCGGCAAGGATTGGACAGAAGTAACAACGGAGAAAAAGAAGATAACCAAAGTAATAATTCAGCTCGGCAGGGAGTGTCGCAACTGGAAAGAAATAAATACATACTATAATAACATCGCTGTAATACATACAATAGTCTTTGTAATATATATTGAAGCACGTTAATAATTTTCGTTGTTTGAAGGCGAGGTATAAGAATTTAATTAATAAATACAACACTATTATTAGTTGTTTTACATTTGGATAAAGCTAGAGAAATGATATGGCCAGTACAAAGCAAACTGTCCGCACGGGACGAGGAAATTATGTCAAGAATGCAAACCTTGCTTTTGTTTAACAAACACAGAGAGATGTCATGAGAGCCTAAAGAGCGGAAACCATTGATTAAACAACAGACGATACTTTTAAGACAGAGAATTCTAGTAAATGGTATAGAGATCATACATATTTTCAGTCAAGAATAAAATAAATTCACAGGGAAAACGAGCCATGCCAAAGAAGATGCCAAGGGCAGGAAGGAAGATAAGCTTAACTACTCAAGCTGTCCAGAACATTTCAGAAGAACGACCGAGAACAGAGTAGGTCCAGACGTCTCCAAAGTCGTCAGCTAAGTGGGAACTCCCAACCTACGACATAGACGAGAAGCACGAGAAAGACACATTCATGGCTAATATCAGCGATCCAGACGCCTCCAAAGTTGTCAGCTAAGTGGGAACTCCTAACCTACGACATAGACGAGAAGCACGAGTAAGGCACATCTACGGCTAATATTAGCGGTTCAGACGTCTCCAAAGTCGTCAGCTAAGTGGGAACTCCCAACCTACGACATAGACGAGAAGCACGAGAAAGACACATCTATGGCTAATATCAGCGGTCCAGACGCCTCCAAGTCATCAGCTAAGTGAGAACTCCCAACCTACGACATAGACGAGAAGCACAAGAAAGACACATTCATGGCTAATACCAACGGTCAAGACGCCTCCAAAGTTGTCAGCTAAGTGGGAACTCCCAACCTACGACATAGACGAGAAGCACAAGAAAGACACATTCATGGCTAATACCAACGGTCAAGACTCCTCCAAAATCACCGTCTCCAAGATGACGAGCATCCTTACAGGACCCGCCGGGGTTATGTCCAACGGAATAAGCACATTGTACCGCTTCAGTGATACAAGGAAGTGGTTCTTTACGCTAAAACCAGACGCCCATGAACAGAAATACCAGGAGTTCGGAGACAAAACGATCAAGTTAACAGAACCAAACGTCACAATAGTGATAAGCCATCAAGAGAAAGAGCAGTCAAGAGGATGCATCCACTGGATGTCGCCAATGTTGGAAAACAAACAAGTCAAAGGGATTGTATCTGAAATGACCGGGAACAAGGAGGCCCAGGTCAAACAAGACACTTACAAAGCAGATAGGTGGACTTTCTTGTACAAACCTGTTACATGTGTGCAGATACCATATTATATAAAAGTAAGACAAAGGGAAAATTGCCGAAACGCTCAAGATTGTCGTTACCCTGCCAGGCAGGAGAACACTGTGTTCTTACTGTGGACTCGACACACACTGGGAAAACCGACGCCCCAAGAAGTCAGGCTTGAGAAGGCAGACGACAGTCAAGGAACCAGTCATTATAGACACACCGAGCACAGCAGTACAGACCAACGATCTAAAGACAACCACCGGAGAAGCATCAGTCAGCGACACATTTCCACCACCTACAAAAATGAAACCGGTTGGCTTACCACGGCGGTTTGCTTACCACGGCAACAGCCGGGGTTCGTACCCTGGCGAGGACACCTGGGTTTTACTAATTCCCTAAAAATTAGTAGGAGCCGCGATAGCTCAGTGGTTAGTGAACTGGACTACTACAGACAAGGGGTAGGGTTCGATCCCAACCGACGGCTCCGGGTTCACCCAGCCTTAAATGGGTACCGGATTTTTTCTGGGAAAGTAAAACAGCACGGGCGTAATACTGACCACATTACCCCAAAAACCATGTGCTGAAGGTCTGTAAAATATAGGGTCACTAACACCATATTTCCCTATACGCCACTTGGCGTGACGGGGGTACTTTACTTTACTACAAAATGAAACGCAGCTCAAAACAAAAGAAGATAGAACAAATAACGAATTAAACAACGCAGCAACAGAGGCCCAGAACAAAAGCCAAGACGGTCACATCAACAGAAACATATGATGAACCTGGAAGCAAAGAACTCACAGAAACAAAGAAGGACAGCCCAAATCCCACACACGAATCTACACTGAAGGAAGAACAACGATGGACAAACACAACCTGCGAAACGGGGTGGGACGGCTTAGATTTCGATGACGAACATAACCAACCAACCTACTTCAGCGACTCCGAGTACCACCGAGAGTATCAATGATACTACATTCGTGCCCTTTTCATGGCAAAATAAATACGAAATTGTTCTAAAATGGTTATATTTAAACAACAACATTTGTCAATAAAATCCTCTACGAAACTACTGCTGCTGCTGCTGCTGCTGCTGCTACTACTACTACTACGGAAAAAAAATTGCTAAGGCTTATATTAATATTTTCATCAACAATTCAACGGTACAATATGTTCTTGTATTTAAATTGGTTGTTTTAGAACGAGACGTGCCTCAAAATAGTATGCAACATTTGTACATGCATTATTATAAGATTAATTGTCTTCTTTCTTGGGGGATTCCAAAAAAATGCATGTCGAGTAATATTCCCAAATGGCTTCTGCAGTGTGTGTCCTATCTAATGACATAATCTTCATCGTATTCTGTAGAAATGGATCCATAATGTTATCTGTAATTGTAACACTCCTACACAAACACAAGCCAGACTTCATTTTACAACAGGAAACATACACACAGACGACCACGCATACCGCATCACAACACGGCTAGGCTTGCGCGAGTGTTTCAGCCTAGCCACAAACAAAACAGGTTCAGGAGTTGCAGTTCTAAAAACATCAGACAGGTCATCTCATATCTTTGTGTGTACATGTCTGTGTTAGTCACCTCTAGTGACTCGGGCAGATGGTGCTCGTAAACCTGGGAGGGCCGACCATCTAAGGGCAGAATCCCCCTACAGAAAAGATCATCTGCTGCCTTGCAGGAAGATTGGGGACAATAAAAGGATAAGGAAAGCAAACCTGAATAAAATGCTGGCTGAAATCGGATGCACTGGGCCACTGGCGCAGAACACAGTGCAACGTTTTAACGGGTGTTCAATCGGAGTGGATCTGACAGACTCTAATTGTGATGTTCTGTCTGTGGGGGCGATCAACACACTTAACCTGACGGCTGACTTCATGTGAGAGTCTGGAATCCTGCTCTGATTGAGCCCTGATCGCAGACAGAGAGAGAGAGAGAGAGAGAGAGAGAGAGAGAGAGAGAGAGAGAGAGAGAGAGAGACAGGTCGACGATCATTAGGAAAGACAGGGACGGCGACGGCAAGACAGCTGTAGTTCAAGTAAAAGACGACGACAAACACACATACACCATAGTTTGCATACACGCACCACCACATTACGGACAGCAACCTATCTTTTATGTCACACAGGGGACACAATATTATTTTAGGGGGAGACTTTAACTGCGTCTTGACGGGGCATCGTGGGAGGAGAGGTTAGGAATCAGATAAGGAGAGCTAATAAAGAAGACAATCACCAACTGGAGATTTTACAGTCGATAATAGACACACACGGTTTGGCGGATGCTTACAGACACAAACACCCACACGGTATGGACCTCACACACAAAAAAACCACTCCCACAACATGGCAACATGGCTAGACAGGATTTACGTCCCGTCCACTCACTTCATCAGCCAGGCCAGACATATCACAAAACACTCCAGTTTACAGACCACAAGGCAGCCATTGCAACCATTAACATCGCACACACAAACACTCATTTCAGGAGGTCACCTCACTGGAAGTTCAACAACACCCTACTGCAGAACAAAACATATACAGAACATATTAAACAAATTATCCAGTTATACACTGACGACAAAGACACAGACAATATATAGCAACATTGGGAACTCCTCAAAAACACTATACGGGAAAATACACAGATTCTAGCACTACGGATAAACAAAGACAGACTAAGACAAGAGCAATTTCTAGAAGACGCCATCAAATTAACAAAGTAAATAGACAGACATGCACCCATATCCCCACACTAGAGAAGATGGAACAGCACAGACATCACACATTTCACGGAGCACTGCTTCACACAGGCTTAAAGACAATCACACAGGAAATTCCAAGAAAACAGTACATGACAATAGAACAGAGCATACAGCGAAACAAACAAATAGGGAAAATATAATACGTAGACGGCAACACACAGACTGACACTTCAAATATAACGAAAACATTCGAAAACTACTACAAGAACCTCTATACGGAAAGTAACACACAATAAAAAAAAAACAAAGACAAATTCATACAATACACAAGGAAACTACCAGACGCTGACAGGGAAAAACTTGAAGAACTCACATTAGCTGACATACAAACACAGTATAAGCAATGCACAAGAACAAATCTCCGGGACCTAACGGTCTCACAACAGAATTCTTCAAACATTTCTTCCATCTCTTAGGCCTCTTCTTCTCAGAATGTACACAGACTCACTCAAAAAGAAACAACTTCCTCCAAGCCGAAACATGTCTTACTTAACATTGCTCCGCAAAGACAACACAGACAAATCACTTCTTAAAAACTGCAGACCCATTTCACTACTTAACACAGACTACAAGATTCTAACAAAAGCATTAACAAACAAACTCAAACCTTTCATGGCAATACTCTTTCACAAAGACCAACAGTGCAGTGTACAGGGCAGAAACATCCACCAGCACACACACTTTATACGAGACATTATAAAGTACACTCATGACAAAGACAGCCAGTCTTCCATTCTATCCTGGGTACAAATAATAATACATAAATATTATTATATGGGGAACTTCCGAGGCGATAATAGGGAATAATAGAACAAAGAAGTATACTTCTTTACTTAATACTTAATACTTCTTACTTAATACTTTACTTAATACTTCTTTGTTCTATTATTCCCTATTATCGCCTCGGAAGTTCCCCATATAATATTTATGTATTATTATTTGTACCCAGTATATAATCACTGGGAACTACTATTCGTGCTGTTTCGTCCAATAAATGTTTGTCTACAACACAAGTATTCAGCCCTACTGGGAGATACTTGCATTAATAGGAAAGTACAAATATACAATTTATTTCCGGTCTGTGATCGTTACCCTATGCTATAGTCATTGAGAACGTCATCGTGTAAGACACTACTGCAATAGCCAATTTTTTAGTTGGCTGCGTGGTAGTGTGCCAAGCGTTCGGCTTCTCGTGGCAAGGCGCGGTGCCACTGAGTACGGGTTCGATCCCACTTCGGACCATATATTGTTCTTCGTTTTTTTCTATTGTTGTTTGTCTGTCAATTTTTCCGAGTGCTAACACATACTTCTTTGTTCTATTATTCCCTCTTCCATTCTATCCCTCGACAGAAACATTCACCAGCACACACACACTTTATACGAGACATCATAACGTACACTCATGACAAAGACAGTCAGTCTTCCATCCTATCCCTCGATAGAAACATTCACCAGCACACACACATTTTATACGAGATATTATAACGTGCACTCATGACAGACAGCCAGTCTTCCATTCTATCTCTCGACAGAATCATCCACCAGCACACACACTTTATACGAGACATTATAAAGTACACTCATGACAAAGACAGCCAGTCTTCCACCCTATCTCTCGACCAAGAAAAAGTCTTCGACAGCGTAGCTTATCCCTACCTCCACAAGACGCTACTGCCCTGCAACATAGAAGGACGCTTCAGACAGTGGATACACATTCTTTATTCTAGACCCGAAAGTAAAGTCCTAGTGAACCATTCGTTCACAGAGACCTTCAGACTAACCAAATCGGTTAGACAGGGGTGTTCACTCTCTCCTCTACTTTACGATCTGACCATAGAACCGCTCCTAGAGAGCATCAGACAAGATAGTTCCATAAAGGGCACATTCACACCAGGAAAAAAGAGCAGAAATTGTTAGCTTACGCTGACGATACTGTCATCTTTCCATCAAACATGTACATCAATAGACAACAACCTCAATACATTTACAGAATTTGGAAAAGGCAGCGGGGCACAGATACACATACAGAAATCATTCATCAAGGGCATAGGCAGGTGGAAGAACAAAGTGGTCTTTCCCTCTGCTCTAACACCTGTCACTAACATTAAGTTGTACGGAATAACATATCCTTGCAACCCAAACAGAACACACAAACCAACATGACAGAACCTAGTCACAAAGATAACAGACATTCTGCAGAGATACAAATATAAAACATCCACAATTTTTGGTAGGAGCATCGCGTTCAACATTGTTTCTATATCTCTTGTTATTTTCCAGCTCTCGCATGCACACGTAAAGGTAGATAGTACATTTGATTTGAATAATCCAAGTTTTGTGTTTGTGCTGATGAGTTTTGATTTCCACAACTTTTCAACGCTTCTGAAAGACATTGCTGCTTTAGCTTTTCTTATACAACACACCCAAGCATATGGATACCTTAATGTGTCTCTCTGCTAGACATGGTTAATTTCTTGGTGTTTTTTCCGTGAAGCCATGGCTCATATCTTAGCTTGTGTGTGTGTGTGTGTGTGTGCTGGCCATGGCTCATTTCTTGGTGTGTGTCATGTTAGTCATATATCATATCTTGGTGTGTCCGTGTTAATCATGTCTCATATCTCTATGTGAGTCTGTGTTTAGTCAAATCTCATATCTTAGTGTGTATCCGTGTTAGTCACATGTCATATCTTTGTGTGTGCATGTCTGGGTTAGTGATATCTCATATCTTTGTGTGCATGTTTATGTTAGTCATATCTCATATCTTTGTGTGCACATGGCTATGTTAGTCCCATCTCATATCTTTGTGTGCATGTCTATGTTAGGCATGTGTCATATCTTTGTGTGTGCATGTCTATGTCTGTCATATCTCATATCTTTATGCGCATGATTATGTTAGGCGTGTGTCATATATCTTGGTGTGTGTCAGTGTTAGTCATGCCTCGAATCGCTGTGTGCATGTCTGTGTTAGTCACATATCATATCTTTGTGTGTGCATGTCTGTGTTAGTCACCTCTAGTAACTCGGGCAGATGGTGCTCGTAAACCTGGGAGGGCCGACCATTAAGGGCAGAATCCCCCTACAGAAAAGATCATCTGTTGCCTTGCAGGAAGATTGGGGACAATCAAAGGCTAAGGAAAGCAAACCTGAATAAAATGCTGGCTGAAATCGGATGCACTAGGCCACTGGCGCAGAACACAGTGCAACGTTTTAACGGGTGTTCAATCGGAGTGGATCTGGCAGACTCTAATTGTGATGTTCTGTCTGTGGGGGCGATCAACATACTTAACCTGACGGCTGACTTCATGTGAGAGTCTGGAATCCTGCTCTGATTGAGCCCTGATCGCAGAGAGAGAGAGAGAGAGAGAGAGAGAGAGAGAGAGAGAGAGAGAGCTTTTCTTATTCTATTTTTTTTTTACTTGTATCCTCTTCTCGATCAATGCGACTTCCAAGATAGATAAAGTGATCGATCTCTTCCACTGGGTTGTTTTCCATGCATATGTTGTCGTCTGTTGGAATTAAACTTTTCATGACCTTAGTCTTTTCATGATTGATCTCAAGCCCAATTTTGCTGGCTATTGATAGTTCATTTGTGTTTTCCTGCATCGTTTTTATCTGACTGCTGATGAGGACTATGTCATCAGCAAAGTCGAGGTCCTCCGAATGGTCTCCTTGTATCCATTCGATGCCTTTATTACCAGTGCAGCATTTCTTCATTATGATGTCCATAATAACTCCAAATAACAAGGGCGATAAAATACATTCTTGTTTAACCCCAGTTTCTATTGGGAAACATTCGCTCAGTCCTTCCTCTGTTCAAACTGCACATGTGCAGCCATCATAAATGTCTAATAATATTTATGATTTTTGATGGTAAGTCATATTGCTTCAGAATTTTCCACAAAGAATCTCTATGAATACTGTCGGATGTTTTTTTGAAGTCGATGAAGTTAAGTACAAACGGTTTTTGCTTTTCAATGTGTTCCTCCAATATAAGTCGTAGAGTAAAAGTGTGATCAAGGCAGCTTCTCCCTTTTCTAAACCCAGTCTGTTCTTCACGCATTACTGTATCTATTGAATGCTTCGTTCTATTCAGGATGATTTTGCAGAATAACTTTGAGGAAACTGACAAAAGTATCACGCCTCTCCAGTTGTTACATTCTGAAATTGTCCTTTCTTGAAATCTTAACAATGATTCATTTTTTCTACTTATGAGGCACCTTCTCTGGTTTCTTATCTGCATCTAGGTAAATGTCTATATTTTTTGTTCCCACTCAGTGATTTGTTCTTTTCCTCCTGCACTACAAGGAATCAGCAACAGGATACCTTGAAAAACATGCCCGTGATCTGCGCTAGAGCCGTATATGATCCCTAGTGTGATTGTCTTTAAACCCTTGCATCATCGTGGATTCCTGGGGCACTGCCTTTATTTTCTCTAATGTTAGTCCCCTAACATTTTCTAATCTAGTGTTATCTATTGTTAGTAATATTAATTAAATTACTTATAAGCTACAATGAACATTGATTTTCATTTCGTTAAAATATAATACTAAAGCACAATGTATCCAATACTTACGGAGTAAATGAAATACTGATAGAATACATACATAAGGTTAAATTTCATGCATTTCTAAAAAAAATTACAATGTAAAATAATCTAACAATGGGACAAAAAATACTACTTATAAAATACACTACTTTATAATGAACATTTCCTATTTTTGTAAATGTACAAGAAAATTCGAGAATTAAAACGCCTATTCTCATATTTCCCCCAATACGGCTAGTCCACTCAAGTATCTATAGCAGGCTAACAGTAGAATTAATTTATTGTGAATCTCTTTTGTTATTGTTGTAGGTATAGTGTTGATCATGAACGCTTTGACATGTCTGTTGTCTGATTTGTTTGAGCTTCTATTATGTGTTGTAATGCTGTTATTGTTGGTCCTACTATCGGGCGTCTACAGAAGGTGTGTTCTTCGGTTTTCTCGTGGGTTCTCGGTGCACAGCTGGCAGCGGTCTACGTGTGGTTGTACTGGTGTCATGTTATAAATCAGCCTGTAGGTGACCTCTTTGGCTCTTGGCTTGATGTCGCTTGATGCAGGTTTTTAAAAGTGATTTTGAAGTTCTAAGTTTTGTAGTGTTAAGTAGGTGTAACTCCATTTGATTTTATTTTGGAGTGAAGGTTCCTGCTGCTTGACGAGCTGCTTGTGTTTTGTGATGCATCAGGCCGTCGTTTGCTACAAGGGTTGGCATCAGATCTTGTAGCTGTCTCGTGTTTTGTGATGCATCAGGCGGTCGTTTGCTACAAGGGTTGGACACAGATCTTGTAGATGTCTCGTGTTTTGTGATGCATCAGGCGGTCGTTTGCTACAAGGGTTGGCATCGGATCTTGTAGCTGTCTCGTGTTTTTGTGATGCATCAGGCGGTCGTTTGCTACAAGGGTTGGACGCAGATCTTGTAGATGTCTCGTGTTTTGTGATGCATCAGGCGATCGTTTGCTACAAGGGTTGGACGCAGATCTTGTAGATGTCTCGCGTTTTGTGATGCATCAGGCGGTCGTTTGCTACAAGGGTTGGACGCAGATCTTGTAGAAGTCTTGTGTTTTGTGATGCATCAGGCGGTCGTTTGCTACAAGGGTTGGACGCAGATCTTGTAGATGTCTCGTGTTTTGTGATGCATCAGGCGATTGTTTTCTACAAGGGTTGGACGCAGATCTTGTAGAAGTCTTGTGTTTTGTGATGCATCAGGCGATCGTTTTCTACAAGGGTTGGACGCAGATCTTGTAGAAGTCTTGTGTTTTGTGATGCATCAAGCGGTCGTTTTCTACAAGGGTTGGAGGCAGATCTTGTAGAAGGACGGCATTGTCCCGAAGTGATGCGGTTTGTCGTTGCATAGTTTTTTTTTGTATTTTAATAATCTTAGGCCCATGTTGTAGTGGGCGAAAGTATAGCGTTCCGGAAGGTGGATGATGCGACCCACATGGCTGATCCTGAGGGCTTTGACTTTTGTAGCGATGTCCTGAAGTGCAGTACCTACTTCCTGTTTGTCTTGGATGAGCATTTTGTGTTGTATCTTGTGAATTTTGTTACGGAAGACGAATTTTCGAATTTGTTTGATTTCCTTAATGACGTCAAGGGGTGGATCAAAAACTATGGCCGTGTAAATTAATTTAGGAATTATGTATGTGTTGACTATAACACTACTTCCGAAGATGGTCGCCGTTTTGTGTTTGTATCGTTGGAGTGTAATGGTGATCTGTGCGATTAGAATCCGCCATGTGGGTTTGTGTATTCCAGGGAGCTGATGGAAGATGATGCCGTACACTTTCATGACGTTGACCGGGGTCATTTCTCGGTGGAAATCCACTTTGTTCTTCCACCTGCCAATTCCCATGATGGATGATTTTTGTACGTCGATGTTGGCTGTGCGTCCGGCTCCGAAATCCATGAACGTTTTGATGATGTTGCATATTGATTCGGTGTTCCTTGGAAAGAAAATTGTGTCATCGGTGTACACTATCAATTTCTTTTCGCCACCACCTGGTGTGAAAGTGCCTCTGATGGTGCCGTCTTGTCGGATTTTTTCCAGCAGAGGCTCAATGGCTAAGACGTTGAGCAGTGGTGACAGGGAGCATCCTTGTCTCACTGATCGGGTCAGTGTGAAGACGTACTGACTACAGTGCAACTCTTAGAAAGCATTAGACAAGACAACTCCATAGCAGGCACACTCATACCAGGGAAAGGAGAACAGAAGCTGTTAGCCTACGCCGATGACACTGTTTTCTTTCCATCAACCACTAGATCAATAGACAACATCCTCAGCACATTCACAGAGTTTGGGAAGGGCAGCGGGGCACAAATAAATATACAGAAATCTTTTATTATGGGCATAGCCAGGTGGAAGAGCAAAGCGGACTTTCCCTCAGCTCTAACACCGGTCACCAACTTAAAACTATACGGGATAACATATCCATGCAACCCAAATAAAACACACAACCAACATGGCAGAACCTAGTCACAAAAATAACAGACATGCTACAGAGATACAAATACAAAACATCAACAATTTTTGGCCGGAGCATCATAGTATACACGTACATCATCCCCAAATTGATTTACACAGCCACAGTCTTCGACCCACCGCAATCAACAATCAAAGAGATAAACAACTGATAAGAACCTTTGTATCTGGCCACACAATACACAGCATAAAACAAAAAGCACTGATAAAGCACAAAAGACAGGGAGGGATCTCACTACAGGATATACACACAAAAATAAAAGCTCTCAGAATAAATCACATTAGTCGCAACATCAAACAACCAGACAACCACACCTTGCACACTACTACATGGGGCTGACATTAACCAGATTCAGAAAACTTAATACATTGCCTCACCATTTCGGCACCACACCCACTTATTACGAAGCATGTCTACAGGCCATCCAAGGACATGACAGTTTATTACACCAAGGGACAAACAACATCTACAAACACCTAATTAAACAACAAGCACCTTCACTAAATCACAAAAACAAGAGAGGCCAAAAATACTTGCTCACAAACTACACCAGCATTTTCTCAAACCTCTACAATCCAAAACATTGCCCCCAAAGCGAGGGAGGTCACATATAGACTCATATATAACACGACACCCATTACAGCGAGGGAGGTCACATACAGACATATATAACATGACACCCATTACAGCGAGGGAGGTCACATACAGTCATATATAAAACGACACCCATTACAGCGAGGGAGGTCACATACAGACATATAACATGACACCCACCACAGCGAGACCAACCCACAGATTAAGACGGACACCCCGATGTCCCCTCTGCAGACAAAAAATTCAAGAAACAGAAGAGCACCTATTCTATAGGTGCAGTACAATCATACCGGCGAGAAGGGCACTGCAACAGATACTAAAATTACACACAACACAAAAAGTCGACACATACAGATTTATTATGCTTAACACACTGCCAAAAACAACAACACAAGATATCTTTACACAATTACTTATACTTCTATCAGAATACAGACATACAATAAGGGCCTGCAGGAATGAAGCTATGTACGAATGTCAGAATTTTAATTCCCATCTTTTTCTACACATTTTAAACAAAGAACAATGTCCATCTTAAAATAAACAAGTTTACTGTTGTGAATGAACGTACGTGAACGAAAGAGATAAACAATAAAAAATTGTACATTATTTTTGTAAACGTTGCGGGTGGAACTAAAATATACAAGTTTTCCTGTTGAGCATGAAAGTATGTGAACGAAAGAGATAAACAATAAAAAAATGTACATTATTTTTGTAAACGTTGCGGGTGGAACTAAAATATACAAGTTTTCCTGTTGAGCATGAAAGTATGTGAACGAAAGAGATAAACAATAAACAATTGTACATTATTTTTGTAAACGTTGCGGGTGGAACTAAAATATACAAGTTTTCCTGTTGAGCATGAAAGTATGTGAACGAAAGAGATAAACAATAAAAAAAATGTACATTATTTTTGTAAACGTTGCGGGTGGAACTAAAATATACAAGTTTTCCTGTTGAGCATGAAAGTATGTGAACGAAAGAGATAAACAATAAACAATTGTACATTATTTTTGTAAACGTTGCGGGTGGAACTAAAATATACAAGTTTAACTGTTGAGCATGAAAGTATGTGAACGAAAGAGATAAATACTAAATGTTCTTTCTTCTTTGAAATGTTATGGATGGAATGTAAGGGAAGCTATTCCATTTTGTTTTTCATGAATGTTATCATGCACTGTAATATGGAATTTAAAGATACAATAAAGATTTATATTTTAAAAATTTAAAAATAAGACATAAATGTTAGACGAGAGCAGAGGAGATTAGATACCTGCCTCAAGGCAGAAAATAGAATTAAGAGTCAGGCATTTTATAACAGTCGTCTAGAGATTTTGTTACAAACATTTTGAATGTAGAAAGTTCTCAAGTTAGTATGATATGCATATATTGAGGAAGTTCTCAAGTTAGTATGATATGCATATATTGAGGAAGTTCTCAAGTTAGTATGATATGCATATATTGAGGAAGTTCTCAAGTTAGTATGATATGCATATATTGAGGAAGTTCTCAAGTTAGTATGATATGCATATATTGAGAAAGTTCTCAAGTTAGTATGATATGCATATATTGAGGAAGTTCTCAAGTTAGTATGATATGCATATATTGAGGAAGTTCTCAAGTTAGTATGATATGCATATATTGAGGAAGTTCTCAAGTTAGTATGATATGCATATATTGAGGAAGTTCTCAAGTTAGTATGATATGCATATATTGAGGAAGTTCTCAAGTTAGTATGATAGGCATATATTGAGGAAGTTCTCAAGTTAGTATGATATGCATATATTGAGGAAGTTCTCAAGTTAGTATGATAGGCATATATTGAGGAAGTTCTCAAGTTAGTATGATATGCATATATTGAGGAAGTTCTCAAGTTAGTATGATATGCATATATTGAGGAAGTTCTCAAGTTAGTATGATATGCATATATTGAGAAAGTTCTCAAGTTAGTATGATATGCATATATTGAGGAAGTTCTCAAGTTAGTATGATATGCATATATTGAGGAAGTTCTCAAGTTAGTATGATATGCATATATTGAGGAAGTTCTCAAGTTAGTATGATATGCATATATTGAGGAAGTTCTCAAGTTAGTATGATATGCATATATTGAGGAAGTTCTCAAGTTAGTATGATAGGCATATATTGAGGAAGTTCTCAAGTTAGTATGATATGCATATATTGAGGAAGTTCTCAAGTTAGTATGATAGGCATATATTGAGGAAGTTCTCAAGTTAGTATGATATGCATATATTGAGGAAGTTCTCAAGTTAGTATGATATGCATATATTGAGGAAGAACATTAATACGATCACGAAGTTACTTATGATAATCATCGCCGATAGACTCCATCACGTAACGCTATAGTAATGTCACATTTATAAGAGAATTGAGAACTTGTTGATTGTATCAGAGACTTATTGTCAAACCACATGTGGATGTCATTAATAGAGAATATCTTGTCCTGCGTATTTGTCTGTCGATTCACAAGATGTTCGTAGAAATGGGGCTGATCTCGTTGGTGAGGTGGTGCATGAATGTTAACTGTCGTGTATATGTGTCTGTCGTCTTTAGCTTGCACTATGACTGTTCTGCCATCACTGTCCCTGCACATCTTCCCAAGAATCCACTTGTCGGAGGTCTGGAGTATAGCGACACCGGACCCTAAGGTTGGACCGCCAAGCTGAAACAGGAATGTTTTAGGCCTAACCGTGTTGTTATTTGTTGTACGTGGTAGTCTGTATGTATGTTCGTTTCTTACACTGAAATGAAGTCTGGTTTGTTATGGTGTATTAGTGAAATGATATGCTGTGTTTTGGCCCTTAGGCCCCTAACGTTGATGGATACAATCTTAATGTTAGCCATGGTAAACACATTTACTAAAATTAAACATTCTGAATTGTATATGTATATTGTTTATTTATGTTTAGTATATTCTATTGAATAATCTAAAATCTAATTAATGTGTTCTGTTCTTTTGCGCCTCGCTCTTTTTTTGTGGCGATGTTACTTTTATCCATGCAGAAGATGGGAGTAATCTGTGTCAATCAACAACAGGCAATGAGTAGCGGGAGCCTTCAGTGTATCGTCTTCACTGTCTGTGTCTGGTGCTCCACGTGCCTGAATCTTATGTTCAGGCGACTCCTTTTCTTGTCTGAGCTGACGGTATTTTCTGCCGGTCAACGCCTCTGTGGAAGTCCCTGGGGTTTCCACTGTTTTATGTGGCAATGATGGCAGCAGCCAATTTATGTGCCCAGTGCTACGCTCTTTCTCTATATGTTGCAACTTTATGGACATTTGTGGAGATTTCAGGTGGAGTTCTTTGTCATATATATTTTTTATAGTGGGTTAGGTGGGCTGCTACCGATAAGGTAAAAAAAAAAAAAACTACTTACGGGGGTTTGCAAAGCGGTATAGCGTGGCCTCGCCGCTGGTTCCGAGGCCGACTGTCCTCATCAACATAAACATCAAGGTTGAGTGGATCATTGTATGGGCTTCTGGCCCGCTGATATCCGCTACTTCAGTCCTTTTACGTGAATCTTTCCACCTTCGAGGTCGACATCGTGGAGTGGGAAGTATCGTGTGAATTCAGCTGAAGTGGCAGCCACGTGGTTGAGACTCTTGGACAAATCGTGTCGCTTGTGGGTTTCTGTAAAATTGTCGTCTATTTTTTTTAGTCGATTTCTGGCACAAAAATTAACTAAATCGTTATAGCATTGAAAACACTTACTTGGCTCCTTTACTCGAGACCTTGGGAGGCATGGTGTGTATTCCCAAGAAAAACAACAACAGTTTTGAGAAAACAAAGTTGTAGGTAAATATCTATATTAGATCGTAGACCTCTAAACTCTTTCTAGATCTGGTCTAAATCCTGTAAATCCTATGTGCTTAAGTTTAAATACTCCAGTTTCATTCTCCAAAGCTGCCCCGCTCAACCAATCAAAATTCTACACGCTGAATTATCTTTGTCTCTAATTTATAAAAACAACACGTCACTACTCAACTTTGCCCAACCTTCGAAGTCTCCAGACAACTCAGCCTTGAACTTTTGGCCTCAATCTCACGGATTTATTCTGCCTGTTGTGTTGAAGTTTTGAGAAGGTGCTGGTGTAGTCAGTGAGAAAGTGGTCAGGAAATCTGTCAAGTTTAACGTTACGGTGTCCAGCACGAGAATGGAGATAGAAGCAGCAACGGCGGAGATAACAGGGTTGGTTACACAGAATGTGGATCACGCAGTCTTGGTGACCGACTCTCAAAGTATGCAATATAAGATTGATATAGAATGTCTGCAGCAGGAGTGGATGCAGCTCCCGGCAGAATCCAATAATGGGAAAATACCATAAAGATAGTTTTCAGACAGATCCGTCACAACTCCTTGTCACTGATATTTTCGTTGATTTGCTATTTGTCTCTTTTGAGAAATGCAAATCCTTTGTCTTTTGTACATTCAAGTTGATTGGACGAATTTATATATCTTAAATAATGAGAAAATTTGGCGTTGAAAAATTAATTATTTCAAAACAGAACGTGTCAAATTTGACAATTTTGGAAGAAAAAACAATGATAATTACTAGTTTTATTCTATTAAAACATCATTCATGCACAGATTAATTAAGCCACACGTTTGGAGCCTCGATGGCTGAGTGGTTAGTGTGAACATTGCTTGATTAGAAGGATCTAAGTTCGATTTCCAGAAGTGGATATTTTCGGACCGACAAGGCTTCAATCTTCACTCGGTCTCTGTAAATGGGTATCGGATGTTTTTTTTCCCCGGGAAGTATAGACGGCCTGGAGTGATACCGACCACCTCACTAAACAATTTGCGTTGTCATGGAAACATATGGTCACTAACACCATATTCCACACATGCCTAGCAAGGCAGGGAAGTATAGATGGCCTGGAGTGATACCGACCACCTCACTAAACAATTTACCTTGTCATGGAAACATATGGTCACTAACACCATACTCAACACATGCCTAGCAAGGCAGGGAAGTATAGACGGCCTGGAGTGATACCGACCACCTCACTAAACAATTTGCGTTGTCATGGAAACATATGGTCACTAACACCATATTCCACACATGCGTAGCAAGGCAGGGAAGTATAGACGGCCTGGAGTGATACCGACCAGCTCACTAAACAATTTACCTTGTCATGGAAACATATGGTCACTAACACCATACTCCACACATGCCTAGCAATGCAGGGAATTATAGACGGCCTGGAGTGATACCGACCAGCTCACTAAACAATTTACCTTGTCATGGAAACATATGGTCACTAACACCATATTCCACACATGCCTAGCAAGGCAGGGAAGTATAGACGGCCTGGAGTGATACCGACCACCTCACTAAACAATTTACCTTGTCATGGAAACATATGGTCACTAACACCATACTCCACACATGCCTAGCAAGGCAGGGAAGTGAACCGTAACTTTTACTTGTTAGCTTGACTAGAAGCTTCACTTGTGTGTGTGTGTGTGTGTGCGTGCGTGCGTGCGTTCGTGTGTGTGTGTGTGTGTGTGTGTGGTGTCACACATTGAAACCACTCCTATAAAATATACATTTTTGACTGGGCAAAATGTTGTAGACTCAGGTCATCTTCACTTATTAAAGCTTCAAACGTTTCAATGTTGGAATTAAAATGCCACTTTAAGATTGAAACAAGCAGCTGTGCCGTAGCTTTGACTTTAGAACGGAATGGCTTCACTACAGTCTGGGCACCTCCATATCTGCTCAGCCAGCAACCAACAAAATGTCCATCTCGATCGTTCATACTTTTCCATAGAACACGCTGAGTTCTTCTCTCAAAATGGTGTGATACTTGATGCACAGAAAACTGTGTAATATTGAACGCGCTGAACTCTGTACAAAAGACGTGCAGCTCATAATGGACACACCCGAGTCACTGTGACGTCCGTCACAAGCAGCATAACTCTATGTGTCAGCGACAAAACCGTGGACTTAGATTAGTGAGCATGCCACAACAATAGTTGCTGTCCCAACAAGCGACAAAACCGTGGACTTGAGATTAGCGAGCATGCCACAACAATAGTTGCTGTCCCAACAAGCGACAAAACCGTGGACTTAAGATTAGTGAGCATGCCACAACAATAGTTGCTGTCCCAACAAGCGACAAAACCGTGGACTTGAGATTAGCGAGCATGCCACAACAATAGTTGCTGTCCCAACAAGCGACAAAACCGTGGACTTAAGATTAGCGAGCATGCCACAACAATAGTTGCTGTCCCAACAAGCGACAAAACCGTGGACTTGAGATTAGCGAGCATGCCACAACAATAGTTGCTGTCCCAATAAATGAAGTCAGGCCACCACTTCCGTGAAACACTCGATCAGACCGCGATCCAGCTTGTGGCAAATTTTTTACTCGAAAACAGATAAATCATAGACCCCGTACCAAGGCAAGGTCGAGGCCTGTTACTGTTCTACTAAACTCAAGAGCCAGTGGCACTGCAGCACTATCTCATCTCGTGGGCACGCGAAATTCATGTCACGGGAGAGGGAGAGAGGTAGTTTAAAATCGTAACATTAAGAGAGAGAGAGAGAGAGAGCGCAAGAAAGAGATGCAGTTTAATATAAAAAAACATTAAGATATAGATAGAAGAGAGAGAGAGAGAGAGAGAGTTTAAATTTCTAGCAGTAATATATAGAGATCGAGATTAAAATGAAGGAGTTAAGAGAGTTGGGAAAGTTTATACTTCTAGCATCAAAAGTTAACCATTTAAAAATCCTAGAATGACCAGAGAGACCATTTAAAATACAAGTACGATGTGAAAAATAGATTATAATATTGGTATGAAAAGAGATACAGTTAAAAATCCCTCTATTAATAAAGAAACAGTTAGAAATACTCATCATCATTGAGTGCCGTCTCCGCAACGAAGGTTGGCTACCATGGAGCGCCATTTTGCTCTATCTCTTGCTTTGATGGTGCAGGTTGTCATCGGTTGATTTGTCCATCTTTTGATGTTACTCGTCCATGTTAATCTTGGTCTGCCTCTGCCTCTTTTACCTTGTATTTTCCCCTCCAGGATCACTTTCAGTAGGCTGTTGTGTCTTTTAACATGGCCTAAGAATCGCATTTGTCTTGTTCTAATTGTGTTCAGAAGTTATCTTTTCATTTTTAGTTGTTTTAAGACTTTGTCATTTGTTTTCTTTTCCTTCCATCCAATTCTACCTATTCTTCTATATATCCACATTTCAAAGGCTTCAATTCTCTGTTCTGTTTTCTTGTCTAATGTCCATGTTTAAGCACCATATAGGAATATTGAGAAGATGTAACATTTTGCTATTCTTAGTTTTAGCTCTGGTGTTATTTGTTTTGATGTTAGTATGTCCTTCATGACATTAAAATTACTTTTTGCCATTCCTATTCTTTTGTTTATTTCAGTTGTACATTTTCCATCACTGGTTATAGTATGTCCAAGGTAGTTATAGTTCTGAACTGTCTCAAGGTCTATTCCTTCAATTTTGATATCCACTTGTGGGTTTTGAGTATTTTCTTTGTTTATGATCATAGTTTTAGTCTTTTTGATATTCATATCTAGTCCATATTTTTTGCTTGTCGTGTTTATTTCATTAAGTAATTGTTGTAGGTCTTTAGGATTTTCTGCTAGTAGTACAGTATCGTCAGCATATCTTAGGTTATTGATTATCTTTCCAATACTTTCCAACCTTTAGAAATACTAAAAAGACAAATTAAAGCAGCTTAAAATACTGTTATAAAATGAGAGATAGACAATTACATCTCAAGCATTAAAGTAGTGAGAGACAGTCATTCTTTTTTATTTTATTTTTAAACTGAGAATCAAGTTCAGAATAATTGATCAAACTTGTAGAATAAAGTGTAATACGGGGTGTTTATAATGTCGCTATGGAGTGACTTGATCAATATTCTTGAAATGAAATCACCGATTGATGAAATTGACATCACATTCTGTGTTTTTTTTTTTATACGTCTTCGGTAATGATAGCAAATATAGAGAAGAAGTTATTCAACAATTTGTGTTGAAATGTCCACACTCACAAGTCTCCCACCGCAATGAGGCTATGACTTTGATTGACAAGTTTCGTGCTACGGGTAGTGTTGTAGATGCATACGGATCTGGAGGGCCTTCAACTTCAGAAGACACAGAACTTGATATGCAGACCAGAATTACAATGAGCCCTAATAAATCTTTAAGGTCGTTGTCTCAACATGCAAACTTTTCCAATGAACACCGCCCACAAGGTTCTGAAGTGTTAGCTGCACTATCGTCCTTACAGATTAATTGAATCGTCTTAATTCCACGCAAGAGATTGTGAATCCAGACTGAACTACTGCATGTGGTTTCAGAACCTTATCTCTGAACGAGGTGATGAAGTCCTTGACGTGACATTCTTCACTGATGAGGCACGGTTTCATCTCTCCGGTTGTGTCAACATGTAAGAACAACCGTATGTAGAGCAGTAAAAAAAAAAACCCGCATGAATTACATCAAGTACCGCTTTACGTTCAGAAAGTCGTATGCGGATAATTGGGAAACATTTTTTTCAATGCAAAAATCAAGGCAGAACATGACCGTACTTTAATGCTGGAATCATTCATAGCCCACCTTACAGAGCGGGGAATTAAAGAAGCTCGGTTTCGGCAGGATGGGGCAACATCACACACAGCCGCAACAACATCACTTACTTATTAGTAAAGCGTATTTGCAAATCGCATTATTTCACTTGTAATCTGGCCTGCTCGTTCACCAGACCTAACCCCGCCTAATTATTACCAGACCTAACCCCGCCTAATTATTACCAGACCTAACCCCGCCTAATTATTATCTGTGGGGTGAGCTGAAAAGAAATGTTTATTGAATATTCTGAATACAGATAATGACCTGAAGGCAGAAATCGTCACCCAAAGACAACAAATATCACCGGTCATTAGCCAGCAGGTTTTTGTAGACAAACACCAGACATACCAAGAGTTGTTAACTCCCTACTGCCCATACCAGAACAGACTCCCTTAACAGAGGAATCAGTATTGTCAAAACAAACACGGACAGATGTGAAAGGAATACTTGACAAGGATGAACAGAATAACCTGCAGCGTAAAACAATAACTCTCAGTTTTTTGGATGAAGAATACCCACAAGACCTATGGATTCGTGTGTACACAGATGGGTCAGTACAGAATACAGTAAAGAATGGGTGAGCAGGTGCATACATAGAATACCCAAATAAAACTAGCGATAAGGATAAAATAGCAACAGAGAAATATCGTCACAATTACGATGCAGAAATGCAAGCAATAGAGATGGCAATAGAAAAACTGATGAACAGTAATCTTAGCCTACAGCCTGTAGTGTTTCTAGCAGATACAAGAGCAGTACTCCAAGCACTGCAATCCAGAAAGTTGCCACATCTGCAGACCTTATTGACTGAACTCTGCAAACATCACAGGATTGCCCGGCAGTGGTCCCACCTCACTGTAGAATACCAGGAAACGAGAGAGCTGATCAGCTGGCAAAAGAAGGTGAAATAGGCACACAACTAGATGTACCATCATAAGAACCAGATAATCAAATTAATCAGGAGACAACATGCTCCAAATCAGGATACTTTCCATAATATGAATAGATGGGAACATGTTATCATTATACGCATTAGAACCGGGCACAATCGACAATCGACAGTCACCTGTATACAAAATTCAAGATCGGTACCTCAACTACATGTACATGTGGACAGGCGCACCAAACAGCGGAACGCATATTTCAAGAATGCACTGAATATAGTAGACTGAGGAAAGTCCACTTATACCATTAATACAACACAACAGACAAGACTATATGCATCACTTAAAGAATGACAAAAGGCGGTAACATTTATACGGGAAACGACATTGCCGATATAGACAACACTTCAGGCGAACGAAAGATAAATATATAGATCCAGAAGGAAAATAGTAAGAGACAAGTTTCAGAATGTCTTAAGGCCTGCAGTGGATTTTTTGAATACATGCTGTGAACACATCTCCATCGAGATACAGTTATAAAAGTCTACTATTAAGACAGAAACAGTTAATAATCTATCTATTGTCCTTTCGAGCCGGAGACGGCACATAGGGCAGAACCACAATCTCAAAAACAGAAACCTTGCGTGCCAAAGTGGCACATATTGCAGAGATCACTGCTCTATGGTGCTGTTTCTATAACAATACATTTTACAATGACAGCTTGTCAAGCCATCAATCAACCTCCTTAGTCGCCTCTTACGACATGCCTGGAAGGTCACAGTGTCACTATTCTTTAATTCCTTCATAATGAGGCCCCGGTAACACACAGGATCTCATCTCGGGACGGTAGTTAATAATGCTAAAATGAAAATGAAAGCAGCTTAAAATCCTGTTATGAAAATAGAGATAGAAATTACATCTCAAATGAATAAGATAGCAACAGGGAAATATTGTCACAATTACGATGCAGAAATGCAAGCAATAAAGTTGGCAATAGAAAAACTGCTGAACAGTATCTTAGCCTACAGTCTGTAGAGTTTTTGACAGATACAAGATCAGTACTCCAGGCACTGCAATCCAGAAAGTTGCTACATCTACAAACTTTATTGACTGAACTCTACAAACACCACAGGATTGCCCTGCAGTGGATCCCATCTCACTATGGAATACCAGAAACTAGAGAGTAGATCAGCTTTCAAAAGAAGGTGCAACAGGCACACAACCAGATGTGCCGGTGACATACCATCATAAGATACAGATAATCAAATCAATCAGAAGATCAAATGTTCCAAATCAGGATGCCTTTCATAATATGAATAGATGGGAACAAGTTATCATTATACACATTAGAACAGGACACAATTGACTCCACAGTCACGTGTATACACCATTCAAGATCGGCACCTCAACTACATGTACATGTGGACAGGCGCCCCAGACAGAGGAACACATATTTCAAGATTGCACTGAATATAGTAAAAAAAAAAGGTGAAGTGCCCCCGTCACGTCAAGTGGCGTATAGGGAATATGGTATTAGTGACCATAAATTGTATAGACCTTCAGCACATGATTTTTGAGGTAATGTGGTCCGTATTACGCCCGTGCCGCTACCCAATATAGTAGACTGATGAAAATCCCACATATCCCATAGATACAACACTACAGAGAAAACTATATGCACCACTGCAAGAATAACAAAAGACGGTAACATTTATACAGAAAACGACATTGCAGTTTTAGACAACACTTCAGGCGAGCGAATGATAGATATATAGATCCAGAAGGTTTTCGAAAATAGTAAGAGACAAGTCTTAGAATATCTTGAGGCCTGTGCTGGATATTTTGAACACATGCTGTAAACACAACTCCATCGCGTGAACAGCTTCTTTACCTAATACAAGCCACTTCAGGCGAGCGAATGATAGATATATAGATCCAGAAGGTTTTCGAAAATAGTAAGAGACAAGTCTTAGAATATCTTGAGGCCTGTGCTGGATATTTTGAACACATGCTGTAAACACAACTCCATCGCGTGAACAGCTTCTTTACCTAATACAAGCCAGCCAACAGCAGTAGTATCTAGATGAATAACACACATTTTATTTACAATTTCACGTAATTTCAACAATATTTTCACTGCACCGGGCTTAATACAGCCACGTTTTCTTATTTAAGACTCAAGTTGACTTTTCTGTGAGCAAAGAAAGATAACTTTTAATTTTGAAAGAAATTATAAATAATTAATATTTGCAACTACACGTTAAGGAAAGGTACAATTCTTTAATTTTTTTCGTTAGGAGTTTTACATTTTTATAGAAATATTTAATAATCTTGCATATTTTATGTGAACATTATTTTCTAGAGAACAATATGCAAATGAATAAAACTTTTGACAATTTACAATTACAATTTATCGACTTATAAAGAAGTGTAAGTTATTAATTTAACAGGAGTTGCTTCCCTTCAATAAAGCAAGATAACTTTTAATTTTTTTTAAGCATATACGTTTATATTAACATTTTCATCAACAATTCAACTGTAGAACACTTTTTTTGCATTTAAGTTTGATATGTTAGAACGAACCATGCCTGTAAATATTATGCAACATTTAAATATATATTCTTCAAAGAATTATTATATTTCTTAGCTGATAATCAACTGTTTAAAGTCTCTAAACATTTTTATTGATGACGGGTGCAAAAGCATTTAATTTACAAAAATTAACTAATGCCGTCTCATCATTTCATTGTAGAGTCGAGAAGAGGTATCAATACACAAGGAAAATACTATGAAGATAAAATTTAAAAATTCTAGTACAAAAAGGGAGAGGAGTTGGAAATAGGCAATTGCACATAATTCATGTCACTGAGAGAGGGAGAGAGAATATAAGGAAAATGCATTTCCTTTATTTGATTATAATTTCTGGAATTTTCCCATATCATCATCATCAAGTACGGGCCTACTGGCGTAGGTGATCGTGTCTCTCCACAACTTTCGATCTCGACAGTTCTTTATCATTTTTGTTGTTGACCTTCTGCCTAGCCATTCTCTTAAGCTGTTTGGTATATTTTCTCTTTGTTTCCCTCTATCTCTTCGTCCCTCAATTTTTCCAGTTGTTACAATATATTCTAGTTGTTCTCTTCTCATTAAATGGCCAAAAAATGATGATTGTTTCTTCCTAATATTGGAAATTGGAATAGCTCCCTTTTTGCTTTGGCCTCTTTCAGAACATTTTCATTTCTCATCTTAGCTGTCCATGGTATTCTCAACATTCTTCTGTAAAACCACATTTCTACAGCCTCCAGTGATTTTCTTGTTTGTTGTTCTATTGTCCACGATTCACATCCGTATGTTAAGACTGGCACTACATATTATTTGAGAACTCTTTTTCTTGTTTCTATTGTCAAAAATGGATTGCATAATATCTTCCTCATCTTCTCGAAAGCTGCTTTTGCATGAGCCATTCTGCATCTCACCTCTATTGTAAATCTTCCGTCTGAGGTTAATAAAGTTCCCAATATTAAAATTCATTTACCTTTTTTAATATTGTTCCACTTGTCTTTATTTCGCACTGATGTGATGTCTTTTGCTTTGTTGTTACCATTACTTCTGTCATTTTGCTATTAAGGCTGAGTCCTTTATTTTTGCTTTCTTTTACTATAATGTCCAACATTTATTGTAACTCATTTTCACTTTTAGCGATTACGACTGTATCATCAGCATGCCTTAGATTATTTATATTATGACCTCCAATTGTTATTCCAGGCATGCCCTTATGGATCTTAAAATAATCTCAATATAAATATTAAACAAATCTGGTGACAACACACAACCATGTCTAACACCCTGTTTTATTTGTTGAAACATTCCCAATTGGTTTCCAGTTCTTCTGGCCGCTGTTTGTTGCCAGTACATGTTCTTTATTATTCTTAGATCTTTGCTGTCTATGTTTATGCTTTAAAAAATTCCATATAGGCAACTTTAAAATAATACAACCATTTATGAAACTTTATATTTACAAATTAATATGTAAAATTAAGACGGTTGATAGAAATTACGTTACAGAATTTTCCTCCCTGGAAGTTAAGTTAGATAACTTGAAGTGCTTGAAAGAGATTGTTGAAATAATTTAATATTTGACCACAAATGTAAGGAAAAGGCAATTATTTTTTTTTTATTTGCTATAATTATGCGATATATAACCCTTTAAAATAATGCTTAGCATTAATACAATTTTATATTTTTAAAATAATATGCAAAATGAAGACCCTTGATATAAATTACGTTGTGAAATATTACATAATGTTAGTTGATAATTTGCCATGCTTTCTGTGTAAAATAAAAAAGCAGATAATTTAAATTTGCTCAAGCTTATATATACTTTGTATTTTAACACTCAAAATGTCCGGAGGAGGAAAAGGAGAAAAAGTCAAATTATAAAGATGTCCTGAGAGCCAAGTGAACTGAAACAATGAATTAAAACACGATGCTCCTAAAAACAGAGAAATCGAATAGATGGATTAGAGATCATATATAACTTCAGACAAGAACAAATACATTCTCACAGAAAACAAGCCATGCCAAAGAAGACGCCAAAGGAAGTAAAGAAAGCGAGCCAAACTACTCAAGCTATCCAGAACAATTCAGAAGCAAGAATAAGAAGAGAGCAGGTCCAGATGCCTCCCATGCCGCCAGCTAAGCTGGAACTCTCAGAAGCAAGAATGAGAACAGAGCAGGTCCAGATGCCTCCCATGCCGCCAGCTAAGTGGGAACTCTCAGAAGCAAGAATGTGAACAGAGCTGGTCCAGTGGCCTCCCAAGCCGCCAGCTAAGCCAGAACTCTCAGAAGCAAGAATGAGAACAGAGCAGGCCCAGATGCCTCCCAAGCCGCCAGCTAAGTGGGAACTCTCAGAAGCAAGAATGAGAACAGAGCAGGTCCAGATGCCTCCCAAGCCGCCAGCTAAGTGGGAACTCTCAGAAGCAAGAATGAGAACAGAGCAGGCCCAGATGCCTCCCAAGCCGCCAGCTAAGCTGGAACTCTCAGAAGCAAGAATGAGAACAGAGCAGTCCAGATGCCTCCCATGCCGCCAGCTAAGTGGGAACTCTCAGAAGCAAGAATGAGAACAGAGCTGGTCCAGTTGCCTCCCAAGCCGCCAGCTAAGCCAGAACTCTCAGAAGCAAGAATGAGAACAGAGCAGGCCCAGATGCCTCCCAAGCCGCCAGCTAAGTGCCTCCCAAGCCGCCAGCTAAGTGGGAACTCTCAGAAGCAAGAATGAGAACAGAGCAGGTCCAGATGCCTCCCATGCCGCCAGCTAAGTGGGAACTCTCAGAAGCAAAAATGAGAACAGAGCAGGTCCAGATGCCTCCCAAGCCGCCAGCTAAGCTGGAACTCTCAGAAGCAAGAATGAGAACAGAGCAGGTCCAGATGCCTCCCATGCCGCCAGCTAAGTGGGAACTCTCAGAAGCAAGAATGAGAACAGAGCTGGTCCAGTTGCCTCCCAAGCCGCCAGCTAAGCCAGAACTCTCAGAAGCAAGAATGAGAACAGAGCAGGCCCAGATACCTCCCAAGCCGCCAGCTAAGCCAAAACTCTCAGAAGCAAGAATGAGAACAGAGCAGGCCCAGATGCCTCCCAAGCCGCCAGCTAAGTGGGAACTCTCAGAAGCAAGAATGAGAACAGAGCAGGTCCAGATGCCTCCCAAGCCGCCAGCTAAGCTGGAACTCCAAACCTACGAGATCGACTTAGAAAGCAAGCACGAGAAAGGCACATTGATGGCCACTATCGACGGCCTAGACGTCTCAAAAATTACCGCGTCCATGATGACGAGCATTCTCATAGGCCCCGCCGGAGTTATGCTCAACGGAATAAACTCCATGTACCGTTTTAGCGACACTAGGAAGTGGTTCTTCACACTAAAACCTGTCGCACATGAACAATAGTACCAAGTGCTTGAAAACAAAGCGATCAAACTGAAAGAACCCAATGTCACAATCGTGATAAGTCACCAAGAAAAAAGAACAGTCAAGAAGGTGCATCCAATGGATGCCGCCAACTATAAAATGCAAACAAGTCCAAGAAATTGTATCACAAATGACCGGGGACAAAGAGGCCCAGGTGAAAAAAGACACTTACCAGCGGACAAGTGGATTTTCTGGTACAAGCCAGTTTCGGATGCCCAGATACCACATCACATAAAACTAAGAATTAAAAGAGAGATTACCGAAACGATTAAGATCTTCGTTACCCTTCCAGGCAGGAGAACACGATGTTCTCACTGTGGACTCGACACACACTGGGAAAACGGTGCCCCAAGAGACCAGGCCTGAGAGTCAAGACAGTCGAGGAACCAGTCATTACTAAACCGGTCCAGACCATCGATCCAAATACAACTACTGCAGCACTAGCAGTCAATGACACAGCCCCACCAACTACAAAGAAGAAACGTAACTCTAAACAAAAGAAAACAGAACAAACAACAAAGGAGCACACGCAGCAGCAGACTTCCAGAACAAAAGCCCAGATGCCCACAGAAACAGATTCAGAAGAACTTACACAAGACTACTATACGGAGTGGAACGACTGGGCTGTGGAGGTAGACAAACATGACCATCCAGCCACTTCAGCGACTCCGACCGCCAGTACGACCTAGATTATCATTGACACCCTCATGCCCTTCTGAGGGCAACAAAGACAAAATGTTTTCTAAAATGTTTTCCATGTATACAATAAATAAAATTTGGTAAATAAAAGTCCCCAAATAAAAAAATGTATACTCCTACTACTACTACTACTACTACTACTACTACTACACTCACGATTACTACACTCACTACTACTACATTCACTTATACTACTACTTCTAATATATATATATATATATATATATAAATATTTTCTTTTCAACAATTCAACGGTAGTAGAACATGTTTATGCATTTAAATTGGTTGTTTTAGAACGAGGGAGCCTTGAAATATTATGCAACATTTGTACATGTTTCTTCAAAGATTATAATGTGTCTTCTTTCTTGAGGGATTCCAAAAAAATGCATGTCGAGTAATATTCCCAAATGTCTTCCGCTGTATCAGTGGATGCATAATATTATGTGTATGTTCTCTTGATGATAGTTGGTGAGAGAATGACATTTGTCCGTATTTTGATGTTGCTCAGAAGCTTGTTGGTAACATTAGCTGTACTTTAGTTCAAGGTCTGGCTCGGTTCATAAACGAAGTCTGCATAAGATACTAACTTTCTCAACTGGAGAGTTGACAAGAAAATTCAAATAAATAAAAAGAGAAATGGTCACGGTTGTGTGGTCACCTATAAGAAAAACATGATATTAATCTTCGTAATTTGTTCTATGTATTTCAGTGAGACAAGGATGTCTGCTAAACCCGTTACTCTGTATACTCGAAATAGAACCACTCTTAGAAAAAAATTAGTAAAGACGCAGCCATAAGGGGCACTTTCATTCAATAAGAGGAGGACAAAAGCTGCCCATCTATGTGGAGGACACCATTTCCTTCCCGCCAAGTGAAACATTTAAAGATTTCATTCTGGGATGTGGAGCCAAACTGAACGTCCAAAAAAAAAAAAAAAAACGTAATTGTGATTGGCAAATGGACAAACAAGTCAGGCTTCCCTTCGGTCTGACATCAAAGCATAACATCAACACATGACATTAACATATAACATCAAAACATAACATTAACATATACATCAACCCATAACATTAACATATAACAATAACATATAATATCAAAACATAACAATAACATATAACATCAACACATAACATTAACATATAACATCAAACTCTATGGCACACACTTCAGTGGCTCTCAAGAGAGTACATAAAACTACATGGAAGAACATCATATTCCAGATAATAGACATGCTACACAGATACAAGTTCAAGAAGACCAGTATATCTGGAAGTAGCAACGTATTGAGTTATTTGCGGGTCATCATCATTGCACTCCAAACATGTCCATATATGCTCAGATTCACTCATCATCAAAGCCCAGCAGTGTCCAACGACTGACGATTCCAGTTCTGTGTTGGTTAATATGTCTTTTGATACGCCCACTAAGTTTCTCGTTTCTGACTGTTCCCATCTTAACTCCCTTCTATTTCATCCCAAGGAGTGATATGGACTCGTGGTTGTCGAAGTGAAGTGTCCTGCCCACATCTCGGATGACATTGATGCTGTCCGCCCGACCATTGATTGGACCGCCTTCAATGACAGCGCTTCTAGCCAACCTGACACTTTTCATTATCCCCTTACTCCCGCATGTTCAGGGACGTAGACAATTGTGACCTGATGTATTCCGTAATTCACAAATACTTTCACTGCAGCGACTTTTATAGTCTAGTTTCCATATTCAGGCAGAATTTGCCTCCCTGTAAATAATGGTAGATAACTTAAAGTGCTTGAAAGAGATATTTAAATAATTTAATATTTTACCATAAGTTTAAAGAAAAATGCATTTCCTTTATTTGTTTCAAATTTCTGAAAATTTGCCATATAAAAAACATTTAAAAATGTAAAAACTGTTTATGAAAATTTATATTACCAAATAATATGCAAAACGTAGACGGTTGATGGTATATACATTCAGAATTTCTCTCCCTGTAACTAAAGTAGATAACTTAAAAGTGTTTAAAAGGGTTTTATTGAATCGCTTATATTACCGCAAATTAAAAGAAAATGCAATTTCTTTATTTGATTCTAATTTTTGAAAATTTTCACATATAAAATTCCTTAAAAAATGCAAACTTTTATAAAGCTTTATATTTGCAAATTAATATGCACAATTTAGACGGTTGATGGTAAATACATTGCAGAATTTCCCTCCCTCTAACTGAAGGTAGATAACTTAATGTACTTGAAAGAGATTTTTTAAATAGTTTAATATTTTACAATAAATTTACAGAAAATGCAATTCCTTTAATAGTTCTAATTTAGGAAATTTTCCCACTTATAACACTTAAAAAAGTGCAAACTATTTATCAAACTTTATATTTTGCAAATTAATATGCACAATTTAGACGGTTGAAGAAACTACGTTACAGAATTTCCCTCCCTGCAATTTGAGGTAGATAACTTAAAATGTTTGAAAGTGAATTTTAAAAATAATTAAATACTACCACACATTTAAAGAAAAATAAATTTCCTTTATTTCTTTATAAGTGTTAGAATATTCTCATATAGGAAAATTTAAAATTCTACAAACTTTTTATGAAAATTTATATTTGCAAATTAATATGCAAAACGTAGACGTTGATGGTATATAATTGCAGAATTTCCCTTCCTCTAACTGAAGGTAGATACTTAATGTACTTTAAAGAGATTTTTTAAATAGTTTAATATTTTACAAAAAGGTTTACAGAAAATGCAATTCTTTATAAATTTCTAATTTAGGACATTTTCCCACTTATAGCACTTAAAAAAGTGCAAATCATTTATCAAAATTTATATTTGCAATTTAATATGCAAAATCTAAACGGTTTATCTAAATTACGTTTACGGTTTTCCCTCCCTTAGATCTAGGTAGATAACTTACAAAGGTTGAAAGAGATTTTTAAAAAAATAATTAATGCTTACATAAATTTAAGGAAAATGCAATTCTTTTACTTATTCTATTAGATACAATTGTGGGATATATTATTCTTTAAAATATTGCCTAGCATAATTAAAATTGTATATTTTAAAAATAATATGCAAATTTAAACCCTTGAAAGAAATTACGTTGTGAAATATTACATAATGTTAGTTGATAATTTGCCATGATTTATGTGTAATATAAAAAAGCAGATAATTTAAATTTGCTCAAGCTTATATATACTTTGTATTTTAACACTCAAATGTCCGAAGGAGAAAAAGTCAAATTATAAAGATGTCCTGAGAGCCAAGTGAACTGAAACAATGAATTAAAACACGATGCTCCTCAAAACAGAGAAATCGAAAAAGATGGATTAGAGATCATATATAACTTCAGACAAGAACAAATACATTCTCACAGAAAACAAACCATGCCAAAGAAGACGCCAAAGAAGACGCCAAAGGAAGTAAAGAAAGCGAGCCAAACTACTCAAGCTGTCCAGAACAATTCAGAAGCAAGAATGAGAACAGAGCAGGTCCAGATGCCTCCCAAGCCGCCAGCTAAGTGGGAACTCTCAGAAGTAAGAATGAGAACAGAGCAGCTCCAGATGCCTCCAAGACGCCAGCTAAGCTGGAACTCACAGAAGCAAGAATGAGAACAGAGCATGTCGAGATGCCTCCCAAGCCGCCAGCTAAGCTGGAACTCTCAGAAGTTAGAATGAGAACAGAGCAGGTCCAGATGCCTCCCAAGCCGCCAGCTAAGCTGGAACTCGTAGAAGTAAGAATGAGAACAGAGCAGGTCCAGATGCCTCCCAAGCTGACAGCTAAGCTGAAACTCTCAGAAGTAAGAATGAGGACAGAGCAGGTCCAGATGCCTCCCAAGCCGCCAGCTAAGCTGGAACTCTCAGAAGTAAGAATGAAAACAGAGCAGGTCCAGATGCCCCCAAGCCACCAGCTAAGCTGGAACTCTCAGAAGCAAGAATGAGAACAGAGCAGGTCCAGATGCCTCCCAAACCGCCAGCTAAGTGGGAACTCTCAGAAGTAAGAATGAGAACAGAGCAGGTCCAGATGCCTCCCAAGCCACCATCTAAGCTGGAACTCTCAGAAGTAAGAATAAGAACAGAGCAGGTCCAGATGCCTCCCAAGCCGCCAACTAAGCTATAACTCTCAGAAGCAAGAATGAGAACAGAGCAGGTCCAGAAGCGTCCCAAGCCTCCCGCTAAGCTGGAACTCTCGGAAGTAAGAATGAGAACAGAGCAGGTTCGGGTGCCTCCCAAGCCGCCAGCTAAGTGGGAACTCTCAGAAGTAAGAATGAGAACAGAGCAGGTCCAGATGCCTCCCAAGACGCCAGCTAAGCTGGAACTCTCAGAAGCAAGAATGAGAACAGAGCATGTCGAGATGCCTCCCAAGCCGCCAGCTAAGCTGGAACTCTCAGAAGCAAGAATGAGAACAGAGCAGGTCCAGATGCCTCCCAAGCTGCCAGCTAAGCTGGAACTCTCAGAAGTAAGAATGAGAACAGAGCAGGTCCAGATGCCTCCCAAGCCGCCAGCTAAGCCGGAACTCTCAGAAGCAAGAATGAGAACAGAGCAGGCCCAGATGCCTCCCAAGCCGCCAGCTAAGCCGGAACTCCAAACCTACGAGATCGACTTAGAAAGCAAGCACGAGAAAGGCACATTGATGGCCACTATCGACGGCCTAGACGTCTCAAAAATACCGCGTCCATGATGACGAGCATTCTCATAGCCCCGCCGGAGTTATGCTCAACGGAATAAACTCCATGTACCGTTTTAGCGACACTAGGAAGTGGTTCTTCACACTAAAACCTGTCGCACATGAACAATAGTACCAAGTGCTTGAAAACAAAGCGATCAAACTGAAAGAACCCAATGTCACAATCGTGATAAGTCACCAAGAAAAAAGAACAGTCAAGAAGGTGCATCCAATGGATGCCGCCAACTATAAAATGCAAACAAGTCCAAGAAATTGTATCACAAATGACCGGGGACAAAGAGGCCCAGGTGAAAAAGACACTTACCAAGCGGACAAGTGGATTTTCTGGTACAAGCCAGTTTCGGATGCCCAGATACCACATCACATAAAACTAAGAATTAAAAGAGAGATTACCGAAACGATTAAGATCTTCGTTACCCTTCCAGGCAGGAGAACACGATGTTCTCACTGTGGACTCGACACACACTGGGAAAACCGGTGCCCCAAGAGACCAGGCCTGAGAGTCAAGACAGTCGAGGAACCAGTCATTACTAAACCGGTCCAGACCATCGATCCAAATACAACTACTGCAGCACTAGCAGTCAATGACACAGCCCCACCAACTACAAAGAAGAAACGTAACTCTAAACAAAAGAAAACAGAACAAACAACAAAGGAGCACACGCAGCAGCAGACTTCCAGAACAAAAGCCCAGATGCCCACAGAAACAGATTCAGAAGAACTTACACAAGACTACTATACGGAGTGGAACGACTGGGCTGTGGAGGTAGACAAACATGACCATCCAGCCCACTTCAGCGACTCCGACCGCCAGTACGACCTAGATTATCATTGACACCCTCATGCCCTTCTGAGGGCAACAAAGACAAAATGTTTTCTAAAATGTTTTCCATGTATACAATAAATAAAAATTTGGTAAATAAAAGTCCCCAATAAAAAAATGTATACTCCTACTACTACTACTACTACTACTACTACTACTACTACACTCACGATTACTACACTCACTACTACTACATTCACTTATACTACTACTTCTAATATATATATATATATATATATATATAAATATTTTCTTTTCAACAATTCAACGGTAGAACATGTTTATGCATTTAAATTGGTTGTTTAGAACGAGGGGAGCCTTGAAATATTATGCAACATTTGTACATGTTTCTTCAAAGATTATAATGTGTCTTCTTTCTTGAGGGATTCCAAAAAAATGCATGTCGAGTAATATTCCCAAATGTCTTCCGCTGTATCAGTGGATGCATAATATTATGTGTATGTTCTCTTGATGATAGTTGGTGAGAGAATGACATTTGTCCGTATTTTGATGTTGCTCAGAAGCTTGTTGGTAACATTAGCTGTACTTTAGTTCAAGGTCTGGCTCGGTTCATAAACGAAGTCTGCATAAGATACTAACTTTCTCAACTGGAGAGTTGACAAGAAAATTCAAATAAATAAAAAGAGAAATGGTCACGGTTGTGTGGTCACCTATAAGAAAAACATGATATTAATCTTCGTAATTTGTTCTATGTATTTCAGTGAGACAAGGATGTCTGCTAAACCCGTTACTCTGTATACTCGAAATAGAACCACTCTTAGAAAAAAATTAGTAAAGACGCAGCCATAAGGGGCACTTTCATTCAAATAAGAGGAGGACAAAAGCTGCCCATCTATGTGGAGGACACCATTTCCTTCCCGCCAAGTGAAACATTTAAAGATTTCATTCTGGGATGTGGAGCCAAACTGAACGTCCAAAAAAAAAAAAAAAAAACGTAATTGTGATTGGCAAATGGACAAACAAGTCAGGCTTCCCTTCGGTCTGACATCAAAGCATAACATCAACACATGACATTAACATATAACATCAAAACATAACATTAACATATAACATCAACCCATAACATTAACATATAACAATAACATATAATATCAAAACATAACAATAACATATAACATCAACACATAACATTAACATATAACATCAAACTCTATGGCACACACTTCAGTGGCTCTCAAAGAGAGTACATAAAACTACATGGAAGAACATCATATTCCAGATAATAGACATGCTACACAGATACAAGTTCAAGAAGACCAGTATATCTGGAAGTAGCAACGTATTGAGTTATTTGCGGGTCATCATCATTGCACTCCAAACATGTCCATATATGCTCAGATTCACTCATCATCAAAGCCCAGCAGTGTCCAACGACTGACGATTCCAGTTCTGTGTTGATTAATATGTCTTTTGATACGCCCACTAAGTTTCTCGTTTCTGACTTTCCCATCTTAACTCCCTTCTATTTCATCCCAAGGAGTGATATGGACTCGTGGTTGTCGAAGTGAAGTGTCCTGCCCACATCTCGGATGACATTGATGCTGTCCGCCCGACCCATTGATTGACCGCCTTCAATGACAGCGCTTCTAGCCAACCTGACCACTTTTTCATTATCCCCTTACTCCCGCATGTTCAGGGACGTAGACAATTGTGACCTGATGTATTCCGTAATTTCACAATACTTTCACTGCACAGCGACTTTTTATAGTCTAGTTTCCATATTCAGGCAGAATTTGCCTCCCTGTAAATAATGGTAGATAACTTAAAGTGCTTGAAAGAGATATTTTAAATAATTTAATATTTTACCATAAGTTAAAGAAAAATGCATTTCCTTTATTTGTTTCAAATTTCTGAAAAATTTGCCATATAAAAAAACATTTAAAAATGTAAACTGTTTATGAAAATTTATATTACCAAATTAATATGCAAAACGTAGACGGTTGATGGTATATACATTGCAGAATTTCTCTCCCTGTAACTAAAGGTAGATAACTTAAAGTGTTTAAAAGAGGTTTTATTGAATCGCTTAATATTACCGCAAATTAAAAGAAAATGCAATTTCTTTATTTGATTCTAATTTTTGAAAATTTTCACATATAAAATTCCTTAAAAAAATGCAAACTTTTTATAAAGCTTTATATTTGCAAATTAATATGCACAATTTAGACGGTTGATGGTAAATACATTGCAGAATTTCCCTCCCTCTAACTGAAGGTAGATAACTTAATGTACTTGAAAGAGATTTTTTAAATAGTTTAATATTTTACAATAAATTTACAGAAAATGCAATTCCTTTATATATTTCTAATTTAGGAAATTTTCCCACTTATAACACTTAAAAAAGTGCAAACTATTTATCAAACTTTATATTTGCAAATTAATATGCACAATTAGACGGTTGAAGAAACTACGTTACAGAATTTCCCTCCCTGCAATTTGAGGTAGATAACTTAAATGTTTGAAAGTGAATTTTAAAAATAATTAAATACTACCACACATTTAAAGAAAATAAATTTCCTTTATTTCTTTATAAGTGTTAGAATATTCTCATATAGGAAAATTTAAAATTCTACAAACTTTTTATGAAAATTTATATTTGCAAATTAATATGCAAAACGTAGACGGTTGATGGTATATACATTGCAGAATTTCCCTTCCTCTAACTGAAGGTAGATAACTTAATGTACTTTAAAGAGATTTTTTAAATAGTTTAATATTTTACAAAAAGTTTACAGAAAATGCAATTCCTTTATAAATTTCTAATTTAGGACATTTTCCCACTTATAGCACTTAAAAAAGTGCAAATCATTTATCAAAATTTATATTTGCAATTTAATATGCAAAATCTAAACGGTTTATCTAAATTACGTTACGGGTTTTTCCTCCCTTAGATTCTAGGTAGATAACTTACAAAGGTTGAAAGAGATTTTAAAAAAATAATTAATGCTTACATAAATTTAAGGAAAATGCAATTCTTTTACTTTATTCTATTAGATACAATTGTGGGATATATTATTCTTTAAAAATATTGCCTAGCATAATTAAAATTGTATATTTTAAAAATAATATGCAAAATTTAAACCCTTGAAAGAAATTACGTTGTGAAATATTACATAATGTTAGTTGATAATTTGCCATGATTTATGTGTAATATAAAAAAGCAGATAATTTAAATTTGCTCAAGCTTATATATACTTTGTATTTTAACACTCAAAATGTCCGAAGGAGAAAAAGTCAAATTATAAAGATGTCCTGAGAGCCAAGTGAACTGAAACAATGAATTAAAACACGATGCTCCTCAAAACAGAGAAATCGAAAAGATGGATTAGAGATCATATATAACTTCAGACAAGAACAAATACATTCTCACAGAAAACAAACCATGCCAAAGAAGACGCCAAAGAAGACGCCAAAGGAAGTAAAGAAAGCGAGCCAAACTACTCAAGCTGTCCAGAACAATTCAGAAGCAAGAATGAGAACAGAGCAGGTCCAGATGCCTCCCAAGCCGCCAGCTAAGTGGGAAACTCTCAGAAGTAAGAATGAGAACAGAGCAGGTCCAGATGCCTCCCAAGACGCCAGCTAAGCTGGAACTCACAGAAGCAAGAATGAGAACAGAGCATGTCGAGATGCCTCCCAAGCCGCCAGCTAAGCTGGAACTCTCAGAAGTTAGAATGAGAACAGAGCAGGTCCAGATGCCTCCCAAGCCGCCAGCTAAGCTGGAACTCGTAGAAGTAAGAATGAGAACAGAGCAGGTCCAGATGCCTCCCAAGCTGACAGCTAAGCTGAAACTCTCAGAAGTAAGAATGAGGACAGAGCAGGTCCAGATGCCTCCCAAGCCGCCAGCTAAGCTGGAACTCTCAGAAGTAAGAATGAAAACAGAGCAGGTCCAGATGCCCCCCAAGCCACCAGCTAAACTGGAACTCTCAGAAGCAAGAATGAGAACAGAGCAGGTCCAGATGCCTCCCAAACCGCCAGCTAAGTGGGAACTCTCAGAAGTAAGAATGAGAACAGAGCAGGTCCAGATGCCTCCCAAGCCACCATCTAAGCTGGAACTCTCAGAAGTAAGAATAAGAACAGAGCAGGTCCAGATGCCTCCCAAGCCGCCAACTAAGCTATAACTCTCAGAAGCAAGAATGAGAACAGAGCAGGTCCAGAAGCGTCCCAAGCCTCCCGCTAAGCTGGAACTCTCGGAAGTAAGAATGAGAACAGAGCAGGTCCAGATGCCTCCCAAGCCAACCGAGCTAAGTGGGAACTCTCAGAAGCAAGAATGAGAACAGAGCAGGTTCGGGTGCCTCCCAAGCCGCCAGCTAAGTGGGAACTCTCAGAAGTAAGAATGAGAACAGAGCAGGTCCAGATGCCTCCCAAGACGCCAGCTAAGCTGGAACTCTCAGAAGCAAGAATGAGAACAGAGCATGTCGAGATGCCTCCCAAGCCGCCAGCTAAGCTGGAACTCTCAGAAGCAAGAATGAGAACAGAGCAGGTCCAGATGCCTCCCAAGCTGCCAGCTAAGCTGGAACTCTCAGAAGTAAGAATGAGAACAGAGCAGGTCCAGATGCCTCCCAAGCCGCCAGCTAAGCCGGAACTCTCAGAAGCAAGAATGAGAACAGAGCAGGCCCAGATGCCTCCCAAGCCGCCAGCTAAGCCGGAACTCCAAACCTACGAGATCGACTTAGAAAGCAAGCACGAGAAATGCACATTGATGGCCACTATCGACGGCCTAGACGTCTCAAAAATTACCGCGTCCATGATGACGAGCATTCTCATAGGCCCCGCCGGAGTTATGCTCAACGGAATAAACACCATGTACCGTTTTAGCCACACAAGGAAGTGGTTCTTCACACTAAAACCTATCGCACATGAACAATAGTACCAAGTGCTTGAAAACAAAGCGATCAAACTGAAAGAACCCAATGTCACAATCATGATAAGTCACCAAGAGAAAGAACAGTCAAGAGAGTGCATCCAATGGATGCCGCCAACTATGAAATGCAAACAAGTCCAAGAAATTGTATCACAAATGACCGGGGACAAAGAGGCCCAGGTGAAAAAAAGACACTTACCAAGCGGACATGTGGATTTTCTGGTACAAGCCAGTTTCGGATGTCCAGATACCACATTACATAAAACTAAGAATTAAAGGAGAGATTACCGAAACGATTAAGATCTTCGTTACCCTTCCAGGCAGGAGAACACGATGTTCTCACTGTGGACTCGACACACACTGGGAAAACCGGTGCCCCAAGAGACCAGGCCTGAGATTGCAGACGACAGTCGATGAACCAATCATTACTAAACCGGTCCAGACCATCGATCCAAATACAACTACTGCAGCACCAGCAGTCAATGACACAGCCCCACCAACTACAAAGAAAACGTAACTCTAAACAAAAGGAAACAGAACAAACAACAAAGGAGCACACGCAGCAGCAGACTTCCAGAACAAAAGCCCAGATGCCCACAGAAACAGATTCAGAAGAACTTACACAAGACTACTATACGGAGTGGAACGACTGGGCTGTGGAGGTAGACAAACATGACCATCCAGCCCACTTCAGCGACTCCGACCGCCAGTACGACCTAGATTATCATTGACACCCTCATGCCCTTCTGAGGGCAACAAAGACAAAATGTTTTCTAAAATGTTTTCCATGTATACAATAAATAAAATTTGGTAAATAAAAGTCCCCAAATAAAAAAATGTATACTCCTACTACTACTACTACTACTACTACTACTACTACTACTACTACTACTACACTCACGATTACTACACTCACTACTACTACATTCACTTATACTACTACTTCTAATATATATATATATATATATATATATATATATATAAATATTTTCTTTTCAACAATTCAACGGTAGAACATGTTTATGCATTTAAATTGGTTGTTTTAGAACGAGGGGAGCCTTGAAATATTATGCAACATTTGTACATGTTTCTTCAAAGATTATAATGTGTCTTCTTTCTTGAGGGATTCCAAAAAAATGCATGTCGAGTAATATTCCCAAATGTCTTCCGCTGTATCAGTGGATGCATAATATTATGTGTATGTTCTCTTGATGATAGTTGGTGAGAGAATGACATTTGTCCGTATTTTGATGTTGCTCAGAAGCTTGTTGGTAACATTAGCTGTACTTTAGTTCAAGGTCTGGCTCGGTTCATAAACGAAGTCTGCATAAGATACTAACTTTCTCAACTGGAGAGTTGACAAGAAAATTCAAATAAATGAAAAGAGAAATGGTCACGGTTGTGTGGTCACCTATAAGAAAAACATGATATTAATCTTCGTAATTTGTTCTATGTATTTCAGTGAGACAAGGATGTCTGCTAAACCCGTTACTCTGTATACTCGAAATAGAACCACTCTTAGAAAAAAATTAGTAAAGACGCAGCCATAAGGGGCACTTTCATTCAAATAAGAGGAGGACAAAAGCTGCCCATCTATGTGGAGGACACCATTTCCTTCCCGCCAAGTGAAACATCCACTCAGAACATATCAGAGACATTCAAAGATTTCATTCAAATCAGAGGAGAACAAAAGCTGCCCATCTATGTGGAGGACACCATTTTCTTGCCGCCAAGTGAAACATCCACTCAGAACATATCAGAGACATTCAAAGATTTCATTCAAGTCAGAGGAGAACACAAGCTGCCCATCTATGTGGATGACACCATTTTCTTCCCGCCGAGTGAAACATCCACTCAGAACATATCAGAGACATTCAAAGATTTCATTCAAGTCAGAGGAGAACACAAGCTGCCCATCTATGTGGAGGACACCATTTTCTTCCCGCCGAGTGAAACATTTAAAGATTTCATTCTGGGATGTGGAGCCAAACTGAACGTCCAAAAAAAAAAAAAAAACGTAATTGTGATCGGCAAATGGACAAACAAGTCAGGCTTCCCTTCGGTCTGACATCAAAGCATAACATCAACACATGACATTAACATATAACATCAAAACATAACATTAACATATAACATCAACCCATAACATTAACATATAACAATAACATATAACATCAAAACATAACAATAACATATAACATCAACACATAACATTAACATATAACATCAAACTCTATGGCACACACTTCAGTGGCTCTCAAAGAGAGTACATAAAACTACATGGAAGAACATCATATTCCAGATAATAGACATGCTACACAGATACAAGTTCAAGAAGACCAGTATATCTGGAAGTAGCAACGTATTGAGTTATTTGCGGGTCATCATCATTGCACTCCAAACATGTCCATATATGCTCAGATTCACTCATCATCAAAGCCCAGCAGTGTCCAACGACTGACGATTCCAGTTCTGTGTTGGTTAATATGTCTTTTGATACGCCCACTAAGTTTCTCGTTTCTGTCTGTTCCCATCTTAACTCCCTTCTATTTCATCCCAAGGAGTGATATGGACTCGTGGTTGTCGAAGTGAAGTGTCCTGCCCACATCTCGGATGACATTGATGCTGTCCGCCCGACCCATTGATTGACCGCCTTCAATGACAGCGCTTCTAGCCAACCTGACCACTTTTTCATTATCCCCTTACTCCCGCATGTTCAGGGACGTAGACAATTGTGACCTGATGTATTCCGTAATTTCACAAATACTTTCACTGCACAGCGACTTTTTATAGTCTAGTTTCCATATTCAGGCAGAATTTGCCTCCCTGTAAATAATGGTAGATAACTTAAAGTGCTTGAAAGAGATATTTTAAATAATTTAATATTTTACCATAAGTTAAAGAAAAATGCATTTCCTTTATTTGTTTCAAATTTCTGAAAAATTTGCCATATAAAAAACATTTAAAAATGTAAACTGTTTATGAAAATTTATATTACCAAATTAATATGCAAAACGTAGACGGTTGATGGTATATACATTGCAGAATTTCTCTCCCTGTAACTAAAGGTAAATAACTTAAAGTGTTTAAAAGAGGTTTTATTGAATCGCTTAATATTACCGCAAATTAAAAGAAAATGCAATTTCTTTATTTGATTCTAATTTTTGAAAATTTTCACATATAAAATTCTTTAAAAAATGGCAAACTTTTTATAAAGCTTTATATTTGCAAATTAATATGCACAATTTAGACGGTTGATGGTAAATACATTGCAGAATTTCCCTCCCTCTAACTGAAGGTAGATAACTTAATGTACTTGAAAGAGAATTTTTAAATAGTTTAATATTTTACAATAAATTTACAGAAAATGCAATTCCTTTATATATTTCTAATTTAGGAAATTTTCCCACTTATAACACTTAAAAAGTGCAAACTATTTATCAAACTTTATATTTGCAAATTAATATGCACAATTTAGACGGTTGAAGAAACTACGTTACAGAATTTCCCTCCCTGCAATTTGAGGTAAATAACTTAAAATGTTTGAAAGTGAATTTTAAAAATAATTAAATACTACCACACATTTAAAGAAAATAAACTTCCTTTATTTCTTTATAAGTGTTAGAATATTCTCATATAGGAAAATTTAAAATTCTACAAACTTTTTATGAAAATTTATATTTGCAAATTAATATGCAAAATGTAACCGATATATCGAAATTACGTTACAGAATTTTCCTCCCTTAGATTCTAGGTAGATAACTTACAAAGGTTGAAAGAGATTTTAAAAAAATAATTATTGCTTACCATAAATTTAAGGAAAATGCAATTCTTTTACTTTATTCTATTAGCTACAATTGTGAGATATATTATTCTTTAAAATAATGCCTAGCATTATTAAAATTGTATATTTTAAAAATAATATGCAAAATTAAGACCCTTGATAGAAATTACGTTGTGAATTATTACATAAAGTTAGTTGTAATTTGCCATGATTTCTGTGTAAAATAAAAAAGCAGATAATTTAAATTTGCTCAAGCTTACATATACTTTGTATTTTAACACTCAAAATGTCCGGACGAGGAAAAGGAGAAAAAGTCAGATTATAAAGATGTCCTGAGAGCCAAGTGAACTGAAACAATGAATTAAAACACGATACTCCTCAAAACAGAGAAATCGAATAGATGGATTAGAGATCATATATAACTTCAGACAAGAACAAATACATTCTCACAGAAAACAAGCCATGCCAAAGAAGACGTCAAAGGAAGTAAAGAAAGCGAGCCAAAGCGATTGAAGAATGAGAGGGAATCAGTTTAAATTTATTACAGTAATAGATATAGAGTAAAATGTAGGAGTTACGAGAATTTATTTTTCTAGCATCAAAAGTAAACTTTTGAAAATCCTAGAATGACCAGAGAGACAATTTAAAATACTAGCATGAAGATAAAAGCTGTTTAAAATCTTAGTATGAAAAGAGATACAGTTATAAAAGTCTACTGTTAAGACAGAAACAGTTAATAATGCTGATATGAAAATGAAAGCAGCTTAAAATTCTGTTATGAAAATAGAGATAGGCAATTACATCTCAAATGAATAAGATAGCAACAGGGAAATATTGTCACAATTACAGAAATGCAAGCAATAAAGTTGGCAATAGAAAAACTGCTGAACAGTATCTTAGCCCACAGCCTGTAGAGTTTTTCACAGATGCAAGATCGGTGCTCCAGGCACTGCAATCCAGAAAGTTTCTACATTTGCAAACTTTATTGACTGAACTCTACAAACACCACAGGGTTGCCCTGCAGTGGATCCCATCTCACTATGGAATACCAGGAAACTAGAGAGCAGATCAGCTTTTAAAAGAAGGTGCAACAGGCACACAACCAGATGCGCCGGTTACATTTGGTTATTTGGTTATTTGCGGTTCATCATCATTGCACTCCGAACATGTCCATAGGTGCTCAGATCCCCTCCTCAGCAATTCCCTCAGTGTCCAGCGACTGACGACTCCAGTTCCATGTTGTTTGATAAGTCTTCTTACACGCCCACTAAGTTTCTCATTTCTGGCTGTGCCCATCTTAACTCCCATCTCTTTCATCCGAAGAAGTGACGTGGATATGTGTTTGTCGAAGTCATGTGCTCTTCCCACATCTCGGAGGGCATTGATGATGTCCGCCCGATCCATTGGTTGCCCGTCCTCAACGACAGCGCAGCTAGCCAACCTGTCCGCTATTTTGCATTTCCCCGTACTCCCGCATGTCCAGGGATGACCTTACGTATTTGGATTCCTGCAACGACTCTACCCATTGCATGCGTACAGAGCCCGCCTCCACTTTTTTTATCATGCTCATCGAATCGCTCAGTATACATGCGTGGGTGTAGTCTTGTGACTATAACCATTTGAATGCCTTGGTCACTGCCATCGCCTCCATTGTCATGCTACTCGTGGTCATGACGTAAGCACCACTGTCTTCCTTGACTATTCTGCCTGCCGAAAGTACTGTAAATGACCATGCACTTCTTTGGTGTCGTCTTACAGATCCGTCTGTATATATGACTGCATCTTTCTCATCGTTGTTACATACCATCATAAGATACCGATAATCAAATCAATCAGAAGATCAAATGCTCCAAATCAGGATGCCTTTCATAATATGAATAGATGGGAACAAGTTATCATTATACGCATTAGAACAGGACACAATTGACTCCACAGTCACGTGTATACAAAATTCAAGATCGGCACCTCAACTAAATGTACATGTGGACAGGCGCCCCAGACAGCGGAACACATATTTCAAGATTGCACTGAATATAGTAAAAAAAAAAAGGTGAAGTGCCCCCGTCACGTCAAGTGGCGTATAGGGAATATGGTATTAGTGACCATAAATTTTACAGACCTTCAGCACATGATTTTTTGGGTAATGTGGTCCGTATTACGCCCGTGCCGCTACTCAATATAGTAGACTGATGAAAATCCCACATATCCCATAGATACAACACTACAGAGAAAACTATATGCACCACTGCAAGAATAACAAAAGACTGTAACATTTATACAGGAAACGACATTGCAGATATAGACAACACTTCAGGCGAACGAAAGATAGATATATAGATCCAGAAGGTTTTCGAAAATAGTAAGAGACAAGACTTAAAATATCTTGAGGCCTGTGCTGGATATTTTGAACACATGCTGTAAACACAACTCCATCGCGTGAACAGCTTCTTTACCTAATACAAGCCAGCCAACAGCAGTAGTATCTAGATGAATAACACAAATTTTATTTACAATTTCACGTAATTTCAACATTATGTTCACTGCACCGGACTTAATACAGCCACGTTTTCTTATTTAAGACTCAAGTTGACTTCTTATCTGTGAGCAAAGGAAGATAACTTTTAATTTTTGAAAGAAATTATAAATAATTAATATTTGCAACTACACGTTAAGGAAAGGTACATTTTTTTAATTTGTTGCTTTAGGAGTTTTAATGTTTTATATAAATTTTCAAAGACCTTGCAAATTTTATGTTAAAATTTTTTTCTGAAAAACAATATGCAAATGTTTGAAACTTTTGATAATTTACAATTACAATTTATCGACTTATAAAGACGTGTTAGTATGTATTTAACTGGAGTTGCTTCCCTTTTATTAAAGCAAGATAGTTTTTAATTTCTTAAGCAGATAAGAATATATTAACATTTTCATCAACAATTCAACGGCAGAATACTTTTTTGCGTTTAAGTTTGATATGTTAGAGCGAACCATGCCTGTAAATATTATGCAACATTTAAATATATATTCTTCAAAGAATTATTATATTTCTTAGCTGATAATCAATTGTTTAAAGTTTCTAAACATTTTTATAGATCTCAGGTGCAAACGAAGTTAATTTCCAAAAATTAGCTGATGCCGTCTCATCATTTCACTGTAGAGTCTAGAAGAGATATTGTTAAAGAGAGAGGTATCAATAACACAAGGAAAATAATATGCAGTTGAAATTTCAAAATTCTAGTAGAAAAAGGGAGAGGAGTTGGAGATAGACAATTGCACATAATTCATGTCACTGGAGAGGGAGAGTGGCAGTTTAAAAGTCTAACATTAAGAGAGAGAGAGAGAGAGAGAGAGAAAGAGCGAAAAAGAGAGATGCAGTTATATATATTAAACATTTAGATATAGATTGAAGAATGAGAGGGAATCAGTTTAAATTTCTAGCAGTAATAGATATAGAGTAAAATGTAGGAGTTACGAGAATTTATTTTTCTAGCATCAAAAGTAAACTTTTGAAAATCCTAGAATGACCAGTGAGACAATTTAAAATACTAGCATGAAGATAAAAACTGTTTAAAATCTTAGTATGAAAAGAGATACAGTTATAAAAGTCTACTGTTAAGACAGAAACAGTTAATAATGCTGATATGAAAATGAAAGCAGCTTAAAATTCTGTTATGAAAATAGAGATAGACAATTACATCTCAAATGAATAAGATAGCAACAGGGAAATATTGTCACAATTACAGAAATGCAAGCAATAAAGTTGGCAATAGAAAAACTGCTGAACAGTATCTTAGCCCACAGCCTGTAGAGTTTTTGACAGATGCAAGATCAGTGCTCCAGGCACTGCAATCCAGAAAGTTTCTACATTTGCAAACTTTATTGACTGAACTCTACAAACACCACAGGGTTGCCCTGCTGTGGATCCCATCTCACTATGGAATACCAGGAAACTAGAGAGCAGATCAGCTTTCAAAAGAAGGTGCAACAGGCACACAACCAGATGCGCCGGTTACATACCATCATAAGATACAGATAATCAAATCAATCAGAAGATAGTGACATGGACAGGGTGTCAGTGTCTACATAACACATGACAGTCTACATAATCTTGTCAAGCTGCCGTAGATAGTGACATGAACAGGGTGTCGGTGCCTACATAACACATGACAGTCTACAACATCTTGTCAAGCTACAGCAGATAGTGACATGGACAGGGTGTCAGTGTCTAGACAACCCACGACACTCTACAACATCTTGTCAAGCTGCCGTAGATAGTGGCATGGACATGGTGTCAGTGCCTACATAACACATGACAGTCTACAACATCTTGTCAAGCTACCGCAGATAGTGACATGGACATGGTGTCAGTGTCTGCACAACACATGACAGTCTACAACATCTTGTCAAGCTGCCGCAGATAGTGACACGGACAGGGTGTCATTGTCTACATAACACATGACAGTCTACAACATCTTGTCAAGTTGCCGTAGATAGTGACATGGACAGGGTGTCAGTGCCTACATAACACATGACAGTCTACAACATCTTGTCAAACTACAGTAGATAGTGACATGGACAGAGTGTCAGTGTCTACATAACACATGCCAGTCTACAACATCTTGTCAAGCTACAGCAGATAGTGACATGGCCAGGGTGTCAGTGTCTACATAACACATGCCAGTCTACAACATCTTGTCAAGCTACAGCAGATAGTGACATGGCCAGGGTGTCAGTGTCTACATAACACATGACAGTTTACAACATCTTGTTCAGCTCCAGCAGGACATGGTGTCAGTGTCTACATAACACATGACAGTCTTCAAAGTCTTCAACCCATGTTTGAGCGGACGCCGTGACAATAGACCTCAAGGGAAGTCACTCTCAGCAACTTGTCGGGCCTAGACGATGACGACCCCAAATCCGAAAGTTTTCTTCCACATTGCAATTGGAAGCACAGTAAGTTTATTTTGTCTCATATCGACATGGAAAGAAGTTCATGGTAAACCCAGGAATTTCCATCTTGTCACTTTACTAAATTTATATTCAAGGTTCAAACTGTAGGCTCCCGGTCAAGTGATGATAGGCTCCACAAGGTCTGCTGAAGATGCCCCAGCCAGATGCCGAAGGGTCCTCAAGTACAGTACATTTAATAATACTAGTAGGGTTCAAGTCTGAGAAGATGGGTCCAACGATTTAGTACCGTATGGGTCCAGCAGCAGTCCAGAGGATAATAGACAAGAAAATCACTGGCGGTGGCGGCTGTAGAAATGTGGTTTTACAGAAGACAAGAATGTTGAGAATACCACGGACAGGTAAGAAGAGTAATCATAATGAAAACGTTCTGAAAGAGGCCAAAGCAAATTCAAAAAGAAAGATAATTTCCAATATTAATATTAGAAGAAACAATGATACAATCATCATTATTTGGCCATGTAATGAGAAGGGAATAGCTGGAATATATTGTGACAACTGGGAAAATTGTGGGACGAAGAGATAGACTAGAGGGAAGCAACAGAAATGATAATGATGTCGAGATCGCAAGTTGTAGAGAGACATGATCACCTCCTACGCCAGCAGGCAGACATGATATGGTTTTGGTTATGGAAGGCCTCTGTATCACTGCAAACGAATTAAAATCCGTAATTGCTCAACCGCCCGTGCCAGTGGAATCATCTAAATTACTATCTCATCTCCTAAACAAAGAAAAAGTAGCTACAGTCTACAGTCCCCATCATAGCAGTCTCAGTCCACGTCAAAAGACATAACACATAATAGTCTGGTGTTATGGGCTCGCGAGGAAAGTATGTCAGTGGATGGTTCCAGGATGCAAGATGCCCTAGGCGAACTTGAAAAATGGACGAACACCTGGTTCTTACCCATATAAAAGACCATACACTCCCTATTGGTCAAAACCCAACATATCTTGGCGTCACCATGAATTGCAAAATGACTTGGAAAAATCAGATAAGCAGAGCAAGAAAAAAGCCAAAAACCGAAGTAATATTATGAAGAAATTGGCAGGAACGGACTGGGCAGCAGATAGCAATATCTTGAAAAGACTATACGTAGGAAGGGTCAGACCAGTCCTAAAGTATGGAGTCACAGCCTGGGCTATGGCTTCCAAATCACACCTTAGCAAAATTAACAGAACATAGAGCCAAGCTGCCTGTATCATCACGGGTGCTATGAAATCTACGCCTATCAAAACTCTAGAAACAGTAACAGGTTTACAACCCTTAGATGACAGACGGGTCACTAAAGTATTGCAACAAGCGGAGAAATATAGAAGGCTCCTTAGCCACCCCATGCATCAAAGAATTACTGGTCTAGGAATTGTACGACTAAAGAGGAGCAACTTCGCTACAATCGCCAATGAACTAACTACTGATACTGGAGACCCGGTACTTTCCCAAACAATACCGAAACCCTTGGGCCCATCTGATATGTCTCCTCATGGAAAACATAAAGTACCAGAACTTAAGGAAAATATTACAGGAATCATGAAAAAAGGCACCCTATCAGACACAGAAAGAAAACACGTGCACGATGTTACCCACAGGACTCTTGGTCCCACATATACACAGATGGCTCTGCTACAAATGCCACCAGAAATAGAGGGGGTGGTGAGTTCTTGACGCTGAATAACAAGGACAAGATCACCAAGTCATTAGCTACTGGGAAATTCTCAAACAACTTTAAAGCAGAAACTGAGGCCATCAGAGATGCTGCAACACTGGCTACTCAACTCAAAAATAACATGCACAATAAATTGGTGATTCTGACTGATGCTCTGTCAGTACTATCAGCTCTAAAAAGCCCCAAGAACAATGAACTAGAGAACTTGAGAACAACCCTGGACCAACTATGCAATAACTTCCAAAGAGTAGTCATTCAGTGGATACCATCACACTGTAATATACATGGGAACGAATGCGCAGACAAATTAGCTAAAGAGGGAAGGAGATTACCACAAGAGAACCATCCACTCAGTTATGATGAAGCGAAATCCATCTTCAAAGGCCAGTACCATGAAAAATGGAAATGAGAACACCCAAATCATAACAAGAGGGATGGATACCATCAACTATCAAGGAGGGATCAAGTCATCTAATTCGCTTATGCACTGGCCACAATAGAATGAGGAATCACATGTTCACCATATCCAAAATAGGTACAACCAGCCTATGCCACTGTACACTGGACAATATGACAACATAACATATTCTACAGGATTGCCCCCAGCACACAGACCTGAGAAGAGCAATGTGGTCCACACCCACCTCACTGGAAGAAAAACTATATGGGGCAATCAAATCACTCAAACAGACAGCTGACTTCATGATAGAGTCTGGAATCCTACTCTGATTGAGTCTTGATCACAGAGAGAGAGAAAAGACATAATACAAAACCGCACAGAAAGTGAATACAGCCATCTGTTCCCCTTCATACAATATCATCATTCATCATAAGCAATCGGAATGTCGAAACACGATCAAAACTGATGAAATGCACAAAAAGGCATGGTGATGATGATGAGCAGTCCAGATGTGGTCCAGTATGTAACTTTTATGGACTTATAACTTTGGTAAAAATGTTAAAAAATACAAATAAAATTATTGAATATCAAGATAGTCCTTGAGGAGAGCAACAATAAAAGATACCTCATTCAGTCATTCACATGCACATCAATTAATCATAGTAAAGGTTATTAAATTTTAAGTGTCATTCTTTCATTTTGACTTTCCAACCATGGATGACAGGATCAAGATCTGGAGGGCACGAGCATACTTGATGATTAGTGCAGATAAAGAGCATGTATTGCATCATGAGCTCGAAACAGGGAAGGGTGTCAGGCTAAAAAGAGGCAAATCATGGGTGGGCCGAGCAGAAGATGTCATCAAACAGGTCTGTGGGCTTACCAATATCAACACTGGTGAGGAGTGGATACCGGTGCCTACATCATTCAAGGAGACATTTTCGTGTATTGTCACACTCGACAGGAAATGTAGGGAACAGAACTCAGTCGTGGTCAATGCGGAGGTCAACTGTCTCATCTGGGATAACATCGATGAGAAAGATGCAGTCATCTATACAGTCGGATCTGTAATACGACACCTAAGAAGTGCATGGGCATTTACAGCACGCTCGGCAGGCAGAATAGTCAAGGAAAACAGTGATGCATACATTATGACCACGAGTAGCATTCGATGTGATGATGATGAGCATGATACGAAAAGTGGAGGCAGGATCTGTACGTAGGCAATGGGTAGAGTCACTGAAGAAGTCAAAAATACGTAAGGTCACCTTTGTCTACGTATCAGGACATGCTGGAGTACGGGGAAATGAAAGGGCGGACAGGTTGGCTAGCTGCGCTATTGTTGAGGATGGTCAACCAATGGATCGTGCGGACATCATCAATGCCCTCCGGGAAGTTGGAGTGACACGGGACTTTGATAACCATGAGTCCACGTCACTCCTTCGGATGAAAGAGATGGGAGTTAATATGGGCACAGCCAGAAAAACGAGAAACTTAGTGGGCGTGTAAGAAGACTAATCAACCAATACAGAACTGGAGTCGTCAGTCGCTGGACACTTCGAGACTTGATGAAGAGGGGATCTGAGCACCTATGGACATATCCGAAGTTCAATGATATTCAGATATTCATATTAGAAGTGATATTTAGTGGCATTCATGTTTGCTTGACCATTCGTCAGACAATTAGACATTTGACCATCTTTTCCGAATGTTTGGTTAACATCATAACTTCTTTATTGACACATTCAGCCGCTGTTGCTGTCTCAAATAAGAGACCTAATTTATCACATAAATAGAGTTTGGCTAATGTGATGGAGGTCTAGAGTTTGGCTAATATGATGGAGGTTTAGAGTTTGGCTAATATGATGGGGGTCTAGAGTTTGGCTAATATGATGGTGGTCTAGAGTTTGGCTAATATGATGGTGGTCTAGAGCAGGGGTGGCCAAATGGCGGCCCGCGGGCCTAGTTTTCTTGGCCCGCGAAGCTCCACGGACTTACTTCATTTTTTACCCCTAATAGCGGATTTCTCCTGGTTTTAATCCGTGTCGGAGTTAACTCTTCTATCGTTCAAGAATACACAATTTGAAAATCTCTGTCAATTTCTCGCAACAGCTAGATTGGCAACATAATTTCAAATAACACACACACACGCACGCACGCACGCACGCACGCACGCACGCACGCACGCACACACACACACACACACACACACACACACACACTGCACAACTAATGGTGCCGACAATATTCAAAGTCTTTGCTTCGAGTTGGTACCGCAAAGTTGCTTTATTGTCAGTGCGGTGATAGCGTCAGATCTTTGGCTCAACATTTGTCGTCTGGACTTGTGGTGGCTCTTTCATTTCGCGGTAAGGGGTTAATGAGGTTGGGAGGGACAGGGGTGAGGGGACTTCGTAGCTCTAATTCTGTCTTTGAAGTTACATTCAAAATGTTTCACTGTTCGCCTTCATTCCCTTTGATCCCATCGTCTTGTCTTGTCTATAAAATGACTGCAACGTGTTTATTTGGTCACAATCTTTTGATTTTATTGTCAAACACAAGTCTGTGTATAACTGTCAAATCTGGACTTATTTTCGATAGTGGACCAACATTCTGTGACTTTTAACTTTGATGTGAGATTTTGTATTAAATCATGTTAAAACGTAGAAAAGTTGATTGTGAAAATCGCATATTTAAACCTGAATGGGAATTAGATTATTTGTTCATCTTCAATAAGGATAGTAAACCTCAGTGCTTAATTTGCGTTCAAGTGTTAGCCGTTTTGAAGGAATATAATTTAAAACGGCACTATGCCACACATCATCAAAACATGTATGAGAAACATAGCATTGAAGCTAGGAAGCTTTTGGTTGAACAGCTGAAGACAAAGTTGAATCAACAGCAAAGTATGTATACAAAGGGCAATAAAATTAAAGAGTCATCGATCATTGCATCATATACAGTTACCTATGAGCTTGCAAAATCTAAAAAACCCTTTACTGACGGAAATTTTGTGAAGAAATGTGCGATTCAAATGGCAAAGGCATTCGGTCAAGAAAAAATAGCCAAAGAATTTGAATCTGTGCCTCTTTCAAAACAAACTGTAGCCAGAAGAACAGAAGACATCAGTCTGCAACTGTCTCAAAGTTTAAAATCTTGTATTGAAAACTGCTCATATTTTTCGCTCGCGATTGATGAAAGTACTGACATCACTGACACTTACCAGCTTCTTATTTTTGTTAAAGTTATCCAGGAGGATTTTACTGTTATTGAAGAATTGTTGGAAGTTTGCTCTTTGCATGACACTTGTAGAGGGACAGACATATTTTCTGCAGTTCATAGTGCCGTAGATGAAGTAGGTGGTTTTGGAAAGTTGTCTGCAGTGTGTACTGATGGTTGCAAAGCTTTTATTGGTTCAAATACTGGTTTTGTTGGACTTCTAAAGCAAAACAAAATTAACGTACCTACATTGCATTGCATAATTCATCAAGAGGCCCTTTGTGCAAAGTCCATAAATCTAAAAGACACCATGGCTACTGTTGTGAAAATAACAAATTTGATAAGAGGAGGACACCAGTCTTTAAATCACAGGAAGTTTTTATCATTTTTAGAGGAAGTAGATTCTAGCTACGGTGATCTCCTGCTTTATACAGAAGTAAGATGGCTTAGTCGAGGGAAATGTTTAATAATATTTTTTGAACTGAAGAATGACATTTATGACTTCCTGCGAGAGAACTTACCATGCTCCATTGATCTTCAACATGCACTCAAAGACATTAATTTCCTTCATAATCTGGCATATCTCACAGACATCACACAACATTTGAACATATTGAATTTGCAGCTACAAGGGGAAAAGCAAACCATTTTTCAATTGATGGGATATGTTGATGGTTTTAAAAAGAAGCTGAATCTATTTAGACTTTCTTTGCAAAAAAATGATCTGTTCCATTTTTCAAGTTGTAAGCAGTTGTTGTCAGAGATAGAAAGTGCAAACTTCAGTAAGTACGCAGCTGACATTGAACATTTGATTTGTGAATTTGATCGACGATTTCAAGATTTTGAAATGTTTCGTCCGCAAACGGAACTTTTTAATAACCCAATTAAGTGCACAGTGGAGTGCCAGCCATCAGATCTTCAACTAGAGTTGTGTGACCTTCAGTGTGACCCCTTCCTCAGTACTGTAAAGGCATTAGGAGCTGACTTCTGGAAATTGCTACCAAATGAACGTTACCCGTGTCTGAGAAAATGGGCACTAAAGATGTGCTCTATATTCGGCAGCACATATCTCTGCGAGACAACATTCTCTTCCATGAAGTTAATTAAATCTAAGACCAGGAACAGAATGACCGATTCGACATTGTCCCATACTCTCCGAATCGCCACGTCAAAAATGGAAGTGGACTTCAAATCTCTGGTGGAAAGCTGTGACAAGTCACAATCGTCGCACTGAGACATTAAAGGTAATTTTAAAATGAATAATTAATGGATTTGTTACAAATCAAATATGTAGTCAAAGTGCAAGCATTATTTATATATTACTATATCGCATAGGTCCCTACTGTCATTTTTGACGATATTCTTAAGTGTGGCCCGCGGGTCTTGGCCTTGGCTTTAATCCGGCCCTCGGGCAACCTCAAGTTGGCCACCACTGGTCTAGAGTATGGCTAATATGATGGTGCTCTAGAGTTTGGCTAATATGATGGTGGTCTAGAGTTTGGCTAATATGATGGAGGTCTAGAGTTTGGCTAATATGATGGTGGTCTAGAGTTTGGCTAATATGATGGTGGTCTAGAGTATGGCTAATATGATGGAGGTCTAGAGTTTGGCTAATATGATGGAGGTCTAGAGTTTGGCTAATATGATGGAGGTCTAGAGTTTGGCTAATATGATGGAGGTCTAGAGTTTGGCTAATATGATGGAGGTTTAGAGTTTGGCTAATATGATAGAGGTCTAGAGTTTGGCTAATATGATGGAGGTCTAGAGTTTGGCTAATATGATGGAGGTCTAGAGTTTGGCTAATATGATGGAGGTCTAGTGTTTGGCTAATATGATGGAGGTCTAGAGTTTGGCTAATATGATGGAGGTCTAGAGTTTTGCTAATATGATGGAGGTCTAGAGTTTGGCTAATATGATCTTGCTCTAGAGTTTGGCTAATATGATGGTGGTCTAGAGTGACATGTATATTTTTGTTGTTGCCATCAGGAGATGAAGATTTGTTGCTGATTATATCCCATTGGTCATTGATTATGTTCCATTGGTCATTGATTATGTTCTATTGGTCATTGATTATGTTTCATTGGTCATTGATTATGTTTCATTGGTCATTGATTATGTTCTATTGGTCATTGATTATGTTCTATTGGTCATTGATTATGTTCTATTGGTCATTGATTATGTTCTATTGGTCATTGATTATGTTTCATTGGTCATTGATTATGTTTCATTGGTCATTGATTATGTTCTATTGGTCATTGATTATGTTCTATTGGTCATTGATTATGTTCTATTGGTCATTGATTATGTTCTATTGGTCATTGATTATGTTCCATTGGTCATTGATTATGTTCTATTGGTCATTGATTATGTTTCATTGGTCATTGATTATGTTCTATTGGTCATTGATTATGTTCCATTGGTCATGGATTATGTTCTATTGGTCATTGATTATGTTCCATTGGTCATTGATTATGTTCTATTGGTCATTGATTATGTTCTATTGGTCATTGATTATGTTCCATTGGTTAGTGATAATGTCCCATTGGTCATTGATTAACAATACAGCAACCATTCAACACAATCTTACCTCCACTTGACTATTCTCAAACATCACATCAACCCCTCAACACAATCTTACCCCCACTTGACTATCCCCTAACATCACAACCGCTCAACACAATCTTACCTCCAATATTACAAGAAGACTTGTATCCATGTCCCATTGATTTCTGTATTGTATATCTAAATTTGAAGACCTTTTCCCCAGACCTTGTTTTGTGCATGCTGCAGAGACAGCAAATGCATGTTTTTAGCTCTGGATGTCACCTTAACATTTTAACATTGGCTCTGGATGTCATCTATAACATTTCAACATTGGCTCCGAAAGTCATCTATAACATTTCAATATTGGCTCTGGATGTCATCTATGACATTTCAGCATTGCCTCCGAAAGTCATCTATAATATTTCAACATTGGCTCTGGATGTCATCTATAACATTTTAACATTGGCTCTGGATGTCATCTATAACATTTCAACATTGGCTCTGGACGTCATCTATAACATTTCAGCATTGCCTCCGAAAGTCATCTATAACATTTCAGCATTGCCTCCGAAAGTCATCTATAACATTTAAACATTGGCTCTGGACGTCATCTATAACATTTCAACATTGGCTCTAGATGTCATCTATAACATTTCAACATTGGCTCTGGATGTCATCTATAACATTTCAACATTGGCTCTGGATGTCATCTATAACATTTCAACATTGGCTCTGGACGTCATCTATAACATTTCAACATTGGCTCTGGATGTCATCTATAACATTTCAACAAATCTAAATAGCCGATTTGTCATGACCTAAGTATGGACTGACTACTTTCTCTTCAAAGTTTGAAGAGGCCAGTGCACTACCTTCCACAACTTGGTGAGCCAGGTACCTATTAACTGAGAGCACCAAGCTGCAATGAACCCATGTTTAGTTTATCATTGAGCCACTGTTTAAACAACAGTGAATAGTGAATACATCCAGGGAGAGACTAAGTCATTGTATAAACAGTGAATACATCCAGGGAGAGACTAAGTCATTGTATAAACAGTGAATACATCCAGGGAGAGACTAAGCCATTGTGTAAACAGTGAATACATCCAGGGAGAGACTAAGTCATTGTGTAAACAGTGAATACATCCAGGGAGAGACTGAGCCATTGTGTAAACAGTTAATACATCCAGGGAGAGACTGAGCCATTGTCTAAACAGTGAATACATCCAGGGAGAGACTGAGCCATTGTGTAAACAGTGAATACATCCAGGGAGAGACTGAGCCATTGTGTAAACAGTGAATACATCCAGGGAGAGACTGAGTCATGGTGTAAACAGTGAATACATCCAGGTAGAGACTAAGCCATTGTGTAAACAGTGAATACATCCAGGGAGAGACTGACCCATTGTGTAAACAGTGAATACATCCAGGGAGAGACTGAGCCATTGTGTAAACAGTGAATACATCTAGGGAGAAACTGAGCCATTGTGTAAACAGTGAATACATCCAGGGAGAGACTGAGCCATTGTGTAAACAGTCAATACATCCAGGGAGAGACTGAGCCATTGTGTAAACAGTGAGTGAATACATCCAGAGAGAGACTGAGCCATTGTGTAAACAGTGACTACATCCAGGGAGAGACTGAGTCGTTGTGTAAACAATGATTACTTCCAGGCAGAGACAGAGTCATTGTGTAAACAGTGATTACATCCAGGGAGAAACTGAGTCATTGTGTAAACAGTGAATACATCCAAGGAGAGACTGAGCCATTGTGTAAACAGTGAATACATCCAGTGAGAGACTGAGCCATTGTGTAAACAGTGAATACATCCAGGGAGAGACTGAGCCATTGTGTAAACAGTGAATACATCTAGGGAGAAACTGAGCTATTGTGTAAACAGTGACTCCATCCAGGGAGAGACTGAGTCATTGTATAAACAATGATTACTTCCAGGCAGAGACTGAGTCATTGTGTAAACAGTGATTACATCCAGGGAGAGACTGAGTCATTGTGTAAACAGTGAGTACATCCAGGGAGAGACTGAGCCATTGTGTAAACAGTGAATACATCCAGGGAGAGACTGAGCCATTGTGTAAACAGTGAATACATCCAGGGAGAGACTGAGTCATTGTGTAAACAGTGAATACATCCAGGGAGAGACAGAGTCATTATTCATGACAAAGTTATGAGACAAATTTAATATTCATAACTGTAATGTCATCATTCATAACTGTAATTTTATCATTCATGACTAATGTTATTATTCATAACTGTAATGTTATCATTCATGACTAATGTTATTATTCATAACAGTAATGTTATCATTCATAACTGTAATGTTATCATTCATAACTAATGTTATTATTCATGACTGTAATGTTATCATTCATGACTAATGTTATTATTCATAACTGTAATGTTATCATTCATAACTGTAATGTTATCATTCATAACTAATGTTATTATTCATAATGGCAATGTTATCATTAGTTGTTTCATTCTCTTGCCACCAGAGTGATAAAATACTTCATGGTTCAGGGCGGTGACTTTGTCAATGTAAGTCAGTGATGTTTGTAACTTGTGTCAGTGATGTTTGTAACTTGTGTCAGTGATGTTTGTTACTTGTGGCAGTGATGTTTGTTACCTGTGTCAGTGATGTTTGTTACCGGTGGAAGTGATGTTTGTTACCTGTGTCAGTGATGTTTGTAACTTGTGTCAGTGATGGCTGTAACTTGTGTCAGTGATGTTTGTTACCTGTGGCAGTGATGTTTGTTACCTGTGTCAGTGATGGCTGTAATATTTCACCTAATTAAAAGTGACATAAAAACTCACAAATCTTCTTGTGAGGGCCTAACACACACACAAAAAAACACACCTTTTAGAAATGCTGATTTATTATAGTGGTAGGATTTTTAATTTAGAAACTTGCCCCTGAGAGTAGCATACAGCCTACTCTTTACAATGTTCAACTGTCTGTTACTGAGCTTGAAGGTAAGGTTGTCTCTATTATGGCTAATGTGCCTAACCACTGGAGAAAGACATCAGAAGCTAGACACCCCTTGAGTTGTGTCAGAATGGCTGGAAACTTTGAGTTAATGTGTCCATTAGACACCCACGTCTCTCCACAACTTTCGATCTCGACAAGTTATTTATCATTTCTGTTGTTGACTTTCTGCCAAGCCATTTTATTAAGCTGTCTGCTATCTTTTCTCTTTGCTTCCCTCTATTTCTTTGTCCCTCGATTTTTCCAGTTGTCACAGTATATTCCAGCTGGTCCCTTCTCATTCATCATCATCATCATGTGCCATACCGGTTGGTGTAGGCGCTAATGTTCTTCCACAATCTTCTATCTACAGTGCATTGTATCAGTTCTGTTGTTGACTGTTTTCCATGCCATGACACCAAGCTATCTAGTATTTTCTCTCTTTGGCCCTTCTCCATACATGGCCAAAAAATGATGATTGTTTCTTCCTAATATTGGAAATTAGCTCTCTTTTTGCTTTGACCTCTTTCAGAACATTTTCATTACTTTTCTTAGCTGTCCATGGTATTCTCAACATAATTCTGTAAAACCAGATTTCCACAGCCTCCATTGATTTTCTTGTCTGTTGTCCTATTGTCCATGATTCACATCCATATGTTAAGACTGGCTCTACATAACATTTAAGAACTCTTTTTCTTGTTTCTATTGTCAACAATTGATTGCATAGTATCTTCCTAATTTTTTGGAAAGCTGCTGGACCCAAGCCACACAAGCTAACGGTTTCTGGTATTTTCCAACATTTTCTCACGTTTTAATTATTTTATTTTAATTCAATGTTTAGTAAATTGTTGTGTTTAGTTTAGATTTTGTAATGTAGATCGGTATTTAATATTTAAACTGATGGATTAATTTGATAGTTGATCCAGTCATCATAAGTTACGATCGTCTCCAGTTTATTTGAATTTCTTTTGTTTCTATTGTCAAAAATGGATTGCACAGAATCTTCCTCATTTTTTGGAAAGCTGCTTTTGCCTGAGTCATTCGGCATCTCACCTCTTTTGTACATCTTCCTTCTGAGGTTAACAAAGTTCCCAAATATTTAAATTTATTTACCTGTCTTAATATTGTTTCACTTGTCTTTTTTTTGCAATGAGGTGTCTTTTTCTTTGTTGTTACCATTACTTCTGTCTTTTTGCTATTAAGGCTGAGTCCTTTATTTTTGCTTTCTTTCACTATAACGTCTAACATTTCTTGTAACTCATTTTCACTCTTAGCGATTAAGACTGTATCATCAGCATCATCATCATCATTGAGTGCCGTCTCCGCAACGAATGTTGGCTACCATGGAGCGCCATTCTGCTCTATCATCAGCATACCTTAGATTATTTATATTATGACCTAGCTTCCTGGACGATGACGAACCTAAACCTGGTAGTTTTCTTCCACATTGCAATTGGAAGCACAGTAAGTTTATTTGTCTCGTATCGACATGGAAAAAAGTTCATGGTAAACCCAGGAATTTCTATCTTGTCACTTTACTAAATTTATATTCAAGGTTCAAACTGTAGGCTCCCGGTCAAGTGATGATAATGATAGGCTCTAGGTCTCAGGTCTGAGAAGATAGATGCCCCAGTCTGATATTCATTGACATGATCATGATGGGTCCTCGAGTGCGATTTGATAATACATGTACTAGCAGTAGGGTTCAAGTCTGAGAAGATGGATCCAACGATTTAGATTTAGTACAAGTAGGGTCCAGCAGCAGTCCAGAGGATAAGAGACAGCCTTGCAGGCTGTAGAAATGTAGTTTTAGAGAAGAATGTTGAGAATACCATGGGACAGATAAGAAGAGTAATTGTAATGAAAACGTTCTGAAAGAGGCCAAAGCAAAAAGAGAGATAATTTCCAATATTAATAATAGAAGAAACAATCATCATTATTTGGCCAAGTAATGAGAAGGGAATAGCTGGAATATATTGTGACAACTGGGAAAATTGAGGGACGAAGAGATAGACTAGAGGGAAGCAACAACACTGTAGCTACTTTTATAAACAAATTCAAAATAGTCTGTTATGATTTAAAACAAGTTAGCTGGATAGCCCATGATGAAAGCTAAACAATGATACCTTATTTATGGCTGTACGACAATTAGACAAAAAGTTATGAATTTTTAACTGTATTAATTTGTGCATAAATTCATTAACAAAGCCATGGAGAAAAAAATCAATATGCCAGGTTGGCTTTTTTTCAGAGACTTAACACAGGTGTGTGGAATTTCTGCTGTATTTTTTGTCTGTTTTAATTTGAGGCACATTTCCAAAATTAAATCATTCAATTGTCTGTACACCAATGAAATAAATGTAAGAATTTTTAATTGATTTATTATGATACACAGTTTTCAAAATAGCAGATTGTCTTTCTATTATCAAAAACAATATGTAGGTCATGCCCGTCCATATGATTATATCAGGTAAATAATATAGTAATGTCATTTAAATGGGAGAGTCTGCCTCTTCATCATTATAGAATATTCTCACCTATTTGTGATCCCATTACAATTTCACAAGATTATACAAAAATGGAATTAAGTCAGTCCTACTGTATGGCTTTGAAACATGGAGAACAACAAAAATGACAATCATGAAGATACAGACTTTCATTAACTCTTTCCGTACGGAAGCTTTTCATTGACGCAACGGAAGAGATTTCAGAGACAACATTTTTCATCACTTTAAGAATCAATGTACATATTTATATTTCTCTAACATATAACATATTATATATGAATTTTTAGATAATTGAACAAGTTATTAGATTATACCAATATCAAGATGATACAAGACATGTAAAAAGAATATGGTTTGATGGCATTCACACTAATCAAATTGAGTGAGACGCACTATGCAGCGAAACGTACGCTGCTGAAATCATCTTGGCACACAGTGCGGCGAAACGTACGGAAAGAGTTAATGGATGCTTACGCAGAATAAAAGGATGGAAATGGCAGGACAAAATCACTAACATAGAATTATGGAAATGTACCAGTCAAATACCAATGGATAAAGAGATACAGCAAAGGTGATTGTGCTGGACAGGACACACACTGCGGAAGCCAACAGGCCGCTTTGTGGAATCCTCAGGAAAAAAACAGAGGAAGACCAAGGAATTCTTGGAGAAGACATAGTAGTAGAAATGAAGATGATAGGGAAGACATGGAATTATCTTAAAAGAATAGCAATAAACAGAAGGGCTTGGAAAGTGTTTGTTGAAGACCTATGCTTCACTGGGAGCTGAAAGTGTTTTTTGAAGACCTATGCTCCACTGGGAGCTGAAAGTGTTTTTTGAAGACCTATGCTCCACTGGGAGCTGAAAGTGTTTTTTGAAGACCTATGCTCCACAGGGAGCTGAAAGTGTTTGTTGAAGACCTATGCTCCACAGGGAGTTGAAAGTGTTTGTTAAAGACCTATGCTCCACAGGGAGCTGAAAGTGTTTTTTGAAGACCTATGCTCCACAGGGAGTTGAAAGTGTTTGTTAAAGACCTATGCTCCACAGGGAGTTGAAAGTGTTTGTTAAAGACCTATGCTACACAGGGAGCTGTAAGTGTTTGTTAAAGACCTATGCTCCACAGGGAGCTGAAAGTGTTTGTTAAAGACCTATGCTCCACAGGGAGCTGAAAGTGTTTGTTAAAGACCTATGCTCCACAGGGAGCTGAAAGTGTTTGTTGAAGACCTATGCTCCACAGGGAGCTGAAAGTGTTTGTTAAAGACCTATGCTCCACAGGGTGCTCAAAGGTAGAAGAAGGAGATACAGAAATGAACAATAAATACAAATGGCTATATCGCCTCCAAAAACCGAGTCAAGATATTGTAAGCCACAAGTGTTAGATTTTGGTTTTGTCTCGCCATTTAAATTGCTACAGAAAACAAGCGATTAGTCAGGTCACTGGGAAATTTCATTCACACATTTATTAATAAATCACTATACATTAAAATACCAATATTGGCTTCTTCGATGTAAATGATCTCGCATTGTTATTGTCACAAAGTGTGTAAAAAAAACTTCACATACGAATAGTCTATAACGCATACAAATAGGGGAGCCGCGATAGCTCAGTGGTTCTGCAGTACAAAGGACAAGAGATAGGGTTCGATCCCAACCTATGGCTTCTGGGTTCACCCAACCTTTAATGGGTACCAGATTTTTTTCTGGTAGAGTAAAGTGGCACGAGTGTAATACCAACCACATTACCCCAAAAATCATGTGCCGAAGGTCTGGTTGAGAAAAAAATACCCCCGCTGTTGACCCAGCTGCTGGCAGAAATGGGTACCAGAGTATACTACTCTTGGAAGGTGAGGAATGCCACCTCACATCGTGAGTTTTTATGCTTGAAGCGACACTATCCAGAAGTCTCCGAACACTTCTGGATAGGTGGATGAGCACATATGGGTGAAACCTCACGTGCTAAGATGCCGATTCAAGTCTCGTTCTTTACCTTTACATACAAATAGCCTATAACACATACAAATAGCCTTTAACACATACAAATGGTTAATTGCTTCATCTAAATTTGGAAGTGATATTCAGTGGCGTTCGTGTTTGCTTGACCATTCGTCAGATACATAGACATTTGACCATCTTTTCCGAATGTCTGGTTAAAAACCATAACTTCTTTATTGACACATTCATCCGCTGTTGCTGACTCAAATGAGAGACCTAATTTATGACATAAATAGAGTTTGGCTAATATGATGGAGGTCTAGAGTTTGGCTAATATGATGGAGGTCTAGAGTTTGGCTAATATGATGGAGGTCTAGAGTTTAGCTAATATGATGGAGGTCTAGAGTTTAGCTAATATGATGGAGGTTTAGAGTTTGGCTAATATGATGGAGGTCTAGAGTTTGGCTAATATGATGGAGGTCTAGGGTTTAGCTAATATGATGGAGGTCTAGAGTTTAGCTAATATGATGGAGGTTTAGAGTTTGACAATATGATGGAGGTTTGGAGTTTGGCTAATATGATGGAGGTTTAGAGTTTGACTAATATGATGGAGGTCTAGAGTTTGGCTAATATGATGGTGGTCTAGAGTTTGGATAATATGATGGTGCTCTAGAGTTTGGCTAATATGATGGAGGTCTAGAGTTTGGCTAATATGATTGAGGTCTAGAGTTTGGCTAATATGATGGAGATTTAGAGTTTGGCTAATATGATGGAGGTTTAGAGTTTGGCTAATATGATGGAGGTCTAGAGTTTGGCTAATATGATGGAGGTTTAGAGTTTGGCTAATATGATGGAGGTCTAGAGTTTGGCTAATATGATGGAGGTTTAGAGTTTGGCTAATATGTTGGAGGTCTAGAGTTTGGCTAATATGATGGAGGTCTAGAGTTTGGCTAATATGATGGATGTTTAGAGTTTGGCTAATATGATGGAGGTTTAGAGTTTGGCTAATATGATGGAGGTCTAGAGTTTGGTTAATATGATGGAGGTTTAGAGTTTGGCTAATATGATGGAGGTCTAGAGTTTGGTTAATATGATGGAGGTCTAGAGTTTGGCTAATATGATGGAGGTCTAGAGTTTGGCTAATATGATGGAGGTCTAGAGTGACATGTATATTTTTGTTGCTACCGTCAGGAAATGAAGATTTGTTGCTGATTATATCCCATTGGTCATTGATTATGTTCCATTGGTCATTGATTATGTTCCATTGGTCAGTGATTATGTTCTATTGGTTAGTGATAATGTTCCATTGGTCATTGATTATGCTCCATTGGTCATTGATTATGTTCCATTGGTCATTGATTATGTTCCATTGGTCAGTGATTATGTTCCAATGGTCATTGATTATGTTCTATTGGTCATTGATTATGTTCCAATGGTCATTGATTATATTCCATTGATCAGTGATTATGTTCCAATGGTCATTGATTATATTCCATTGGTCATTGATTATGTTCCATTGGTCAGTGATTATGTTCAATTGGTCAGTGATTATGTTCCAATGGTCATTGATTATATTCCATTGATCAGTGATTATGTTCCAATGGTCATTGATTATATTCCATTGGTCATTGATTATGTTCCATTGGTCAGTGATAATGTCCCGTTGGTCACTGATAATGTTCCATTGGTCAGTGATAATGTCCCATTAGTCAGTGATTATGCTCAATTGGTCAGTGATTATGTTCCATTGATCAGTTATTATGTTTAATTGGTCAGTGATAATGTTCCATTGATCAGTTATTATGTTCCATTTGGTCAGTGATAATGTTCCATTTCTCAGTGATTATGTTGTAAAAATTCATAAAATAAGAAACATTTTCACATTATTCTCATTTTAGGCAGCAGGAAGGATCAAATTTGAACTTTTTGCCGATGTGGTACCAAAAACTGCTGAAAATTTCTGATAAGTCACGTTCATGTCAATTTTTTATGCCAATTTTAAACATAGGAGGTGGTCAGAATTGCTAAAACCAATGTTGACTTTTTGTTGTGGAGGACACAGTTTGATGAATAGTTGATATCTTTGAGTAATGAGTTGCCGCATGATTATATATATTCCATTTAATATATTTGCTTTATTGTTACACATCTGGCTTGGAGTATTGAAATAGGACAGAATCTGAGTACAGTGGTGATGGATCAAAGAACATCTGTGTGATCAGGACAGGGATTGGAGCACTAATGGACATTGAGTACAGTGGTGATGGATCAAAGAACATCTGTGTGATCAGGACAGGGATTGGAGCACTAATGGACATTGAAAACATTGGTGATAGATCAAAGAACATCTGTGTGATCAGGACAGGGATTGGAGCACTAATGGACATTGAGTACAGTGGTGATGGATCAAAGAACATCTGTGTGATCAGGACAGGGATTGGAGCACTAATGGACATTGAGTACAGTGGTGAGAGATTTTTTTTTGTGGGAGCAGCTTTTACCTCTGACGAAGTCCCAAGCGACTAGGAACTGAATTTTGCGTGTTAATCTATTTTTCTCTGGCAGCCGTGAGCACAAGGGTCCCTCGCCACACAGGCAGATAACTCCGTTGGTACTATTTTTTCCGTCAATGAGTAATTGACGTTTCAAACTGGGCCTCGCTACTGAGACCAGGGGTGGTTGCCACAGAGAGAAATCATAAATAGAAATCCCAAATCCCTGGGTGCAGCCAGGATTTGAACCCATAACCTCTCTGTCTCGAGACCGGCATCTTGCCTTGAGACAACTAGTCCCCAATGATGGATCTATATACAAGACCATCTGTGCGATTAGTAAAGAAAGTACTAATGGTCTCCGTGCTGATGAGAATTCTACAAGCATGAATTTAGGTTTCAGAAGATGCAATTAAGATAGGAATAGTCACAGTTCAAGTAGTGGTGGTTGTATATAGAATATTGGGTTATTTGCAGGTCATCATCATTGCACTCTGAACATGTCCATTGCAGGTCATCATCATTGCACTCCGAACATGTCCATAGGTGCTCAGATCCCCACCTCAGCAAGTCCCGTAGTGTCCAGCAACTGATGACTCCAGTTCTGTGTTGGCTGATAAGTCCTCATACGTCCACGTTTCTTGTTTCTCACTGTGCCCATCTTAACTCCCATCTCTTTCATCTGAAGGAGTAACATGGACTCATAAGTATATAGAATAGAGGTGGATAACCACTGAGAGATGAACCTTTAAAATATGAAAATGCAGGAACTTTCACCTACTGCAGCCCATGTAGAAGATCATCGGTGGGCACCAGCTACTGTCATATCTTATAATTTGTGGGAAACAGAGGACAGACAGAAGGATGGAAGGAGAAAGAGACAGAATAGTAGCAGCTTGTGTGTAGCAAACAGTAGTTGTTGGTGTGTAACAAACAGTAGCTGTTGGTGTGTAACAAACAGTAGTTGTTGGTGTGTAACAAACAGTAGTTGCTTGTGTGTAGCAAACAGTAGTTGTTGGTGTGTAACAAACAGTAGTTGTTGGTGTGTAACAAACAGTAGTTGTTGGTGTGTAACAAACAGTAGTTGTTGGTGTGTAACAAACAGTAGTTGTTGGTGTGTAACAAACAGTAGTTGTTGGTGTGTAACAAACAGTAGTTGTTGGTGTGTAACAAACAGTAGTTGTTGGTGTGTAACAAACAGTAGTTGTTGGTGTGTAACAAACAGTAGTTGTTGGTGTGTAACAAACAGTAGTTGTTAGCGTAACAAACAGTAGTTGTTGGTGCGTAACAAACAGTAGTTGTTGGTGCGTAACAAACAGTAGTTGTTGGTGTGTAACAAACAGTAGTTGTTGGTGTGTAACAAACAGTAGTTGTTGGTGTGTAACAAACAATAGTTGTTGGCTGAAGGTTTGACACAGGAGGTAGAGTTGGTTTAGTTCGAGAAGAGAAACATGCTGTAGGTTTGACACTTGGGGTAAAGTTGGTTTAGTTCGAGAAGAGACGCACATTGAAGGTTTGACACATGGGGGTAGAATTGGTTTAGCTTGAGAAGAGACGCAAGCTGAACGTTTGACACAGGGGGTAGTGTTGGTTTAGTTCAAGAAGCGACGCATGCTGAACGCTTGAAACAGCAGGTAGAGTTGGTCTAGCTCGAGAAAAGACGCACGCTGAAGGTTTGACACAGTAGGTAGAGTTGGTTTAGTTCGAGAAGAGACGCAAGCTGAAAGTATGACAACTTTGTAGATATTGAACCTTTGTGACCCTTGTCGGATGACGGATCTTGCACGAGACAATAAAAAGGCCATTAATAGTTTACAACAACTGGCAGTAGAGGCTAAGATAGCTCAAGAAGAGACGCACGCTGAAGGTTTGACACATTAGTTAGACATGGTTTAGCTCGAGAAGGGACGCACTCTGAAGTTTTGACACAGGACGTAGAGTTGATTTAGCTCGAGAAGGAACACACGCTGAAGGTTTGACACATTAGGTAGAGTTGGTTTAGCTCGAGAGGAGACGCACGCTGAAGGTTTGACACATGAGGTAGAGTTGGTTTAGCTCAAGAAGAGACACACGGTGAAGGTTTGACACGGGAGGTAGAGTTGGTTTAGCTTGAGAATAGAAACAGGCTGAAGGTTTAACACAGGAGGTAGAGTTGGTTTTGCTCGAGAAGAGACACACGGTGAAGGTTTGACACTTGGGGTAGAGTTGGTTTAGTTCGAGAAGAGACGCACATTTAAGGTTTGACACATGGGGGTAGAGTTGTTTTAGCTTGAGAAGAGACGCACGCTGAAGGTTTGACACAGGGGGTAGTGTTGGTTTAGTTCGTTCGTTCGCTTTCGTCAGCTTTGACCTCTGACGAAGTCCCACCCACTCAATTTTGTGGGACTGAATTTTGCGTGTAAAGTCTGTTTTATCTCATTACAGGATGCCCCTCGCCATGCAGGCAGATTTACTCCGACTTCAGAGGTAATTGGTTTAGTTCGAGAAGCGACGCATGCTGAACGCTTGAAACAGGAGGTAGAGTTGGTCTAGCTAGAGAATAGACGCACGCTGAAGGTTTGACACAGCAGGTAGAGTTGGTTTAGTTACGCACGCTGAAGGTTTGACACAGGAGGTAGAGTTGGTTTAGTTCGAGAATAGACGCACGCTGAAGGTTTGACACAGGAGGTAGAGTTGGTTTAGTTCGAGAAGAGAAACATGCTGAAGGTTTGACACTTGGGGTAGAGTTGGTTTAGCTTGAGAAGAGACGCACGCTGAAGGTTTGACACAGGGGGTAGTGTTGGTTTAGATCGAGAAGCGACACATGCTGAACGCTTGAAACAGCAGGTAGAGTTGGTCTAGCTCGAGAATAGACGCACGCTGAAGGTTTGACACAGTAGGTAGAGTTGGTTTAGTTCGAGAAGAGTCGCAATCTGAAGGTATGAAAACTTTGTAGATATTGAACCTTTGTGACCCTTGTCGGACGACGGATCTTGCACGAGACAATAAAAAGGCCATTAATAGTTTACAACAACTGGCAGTAGAGGCTAAGATAGCTCAAGAAGAGACGCACGCTGAAGGTTTGACACATTAGTTAGATTTGGTTTAGCTCGAGAAGAGACGAGCGCTGAAGGTTTGGACACATGAGGTAGAGTTGGTTTAGCTCGAGAAGAGACGCTCGCTGAAGTTTTGACACAGGAGGTAGAGTTGGTTTAGCTCGAGAAGAGACGCACCCTGAAGTTTTGACACAGGAGGTAGAGTTGGTTTAGCTTGAGAATAGAAACATGCTGAAGGTTTGACACAGGAGGTAGAGTTGGTTTAGCTCGAGAAGAGACGCGCGCTGAAGTTTGGACACAGGAGGTAGAGTTGGTTTAGCTCGAGAAGAGACGCACCCTGAAGTTTTGACACAGGAGGTAGAGTTGGTTTAGCTTGAGAATAGAAACAGGCTGAAGGTTTGACACAGGGGGTAGTGTTGGTTTTGATCGAGAAGCGACGCATGCTGAACGCTTGAAACAGGAGGTAGAGTTGGTCTAGCTCGAGAATAGACGCACGCTGAAGGTTTGACACAGGAGGTAGAGTTGGTTTAGTTCGAGAAGAGAAACATGCTGAATGTTTGACACTTGGGGTAGAGTTGGTTTAGCTCGAGAAGAGACGCACGTTGAAGGTTTGACACATGGGGGTAGAGTTGGTTTAGCTTGAGAAGAGACCCACGCTGAAGGTTTGACACAGGAGGTAGAGTTGGTTTAGCTCGACAATAGAAACAGGCTGAAGGTTTGACACAGGAGGTAGAGTTGGTTTAGCTTGAAAATAGAAACAGGCTGAAGGTTTGACACAGGAGGTAGAGTTGGTTTAGTTCGAGAAGAGAAACATGCTGTAGGTTTGACACTTGGGGTAGAGTTGGTTTAGTTCGAGAATAGACGCACATTGAAGGTTTGACATATGGGGGTAGAGTTGGTTTAGCTTGAGAAGAGACGCACGCTGAAGGTTTGACACAGGGGGTAGTGTTGGTTTAGTTCGAGAAGCGACGCATGATGAACGCTTGAAACAGGAGGTAGAGTTGGTCTAGCTCGAGAATAGACGCACGCTGAAGGTTTGACACATTCGTTAGACTTGGTTTAGCTCGAGAAGAGACGCGCGCTGAAGGTTTGGACACAGGAGGTAGAGTTGGTTTAGCTCGAGAAGAGACGCACCCTGAAGTTTTGACACAGGAGGTAGAGTTGGTTTAGCTTGAGAATAGAAACAGGCTGAAGGTTTGACACAGGAGGTAGAGTTGGTTTAGCTCGAGAAGAGACACACGCTGAAGGTTTGACACAGGGGGTAGAGTTGGTTTAGTTTGAGAAGAGATGCACGCTGAAGGTTTGACATATGGGGGTAGAGTTGGTTTAGCTTGAGAAGAGACGCACGCTGAAGGTTTGACACAGGGGGTAGTGTTGGTTTAGTTCGAGAAGAGACGCATGGTGAAGGCTTGAAACAGGAGGTAGAGTTGGTCTAGCTCAAGAATAGACGCAGGCTGAAGGTATGACAACTATGTCGAATATTGAACCTATGTGACCCTTATCGGACGACGGATCTTTCACTAGACAATAAAAAGGCCATGAATAGTTTCCAAAAATTGACAGTAGAGGCTAAGATAGAGCGGTGGATTCGGTTCATGAAGGTGGTGGCAGCACAGAACTCTATACGTTTTGGTCTCTCTATGCTCGCATGAAGATAACAACACGTCCTAGAACTATGTCATCAATGAGGGCAGAATGCTCCTCACAGATGAGCAAAGACGCACCAGAGACGCATCTATCCGTTCAATGAGGTACTTACTTGAACAGCGTGGATTAGAGTGCGACATAGTTCTGTTCAGGTCCTTGGTTATTTGAAAGGAAGGAAAGAAAACACAAATCATCTCTCGCATTCAAATTGCGTGTGACTAAAGACAGGCGCCTCGACCGCGGAAAATCCTGGATGGTCGAATCGGAGAAGTCCATAAGGAGAGCATATAATTTGAATGGTGTTAAGCGCGGCAAGGATTGGACAGAAGTAACAACGGAGAAAAAGAAGATAACCAAAGTAATAATTCAGCTCGGCAGGGAGTGTCGCAACTGGAAAGAAATAAATACATACTATAATAACATCGTTGTAATACATACAATAGTCTTTGTAATATATATTGAAGCACGTTAATAATTTTCGTTGTTTGAAGGTGAGGTATAAGAATTTAATTAATAAATACAACACTATTATTAGTTGTTTTACATTTGGATAAAGCTAGAGAAATGATATGGCCAGTACAAAGCAAACTGTCCGCACGGGACGAGGAAATTATGTCAAGAATGCAAACCTTGCTTTTGTTTAACAAACACAGAGAGATGTCATGAGAGCCTAAAGAGCGGAAACCATTGGTTTAAACAACAGACGATACTTTTAAGACAGAGAATTCTAGTAAATGATATAGAGATCATACATATTTTCAGACAAGAATAAAATAAATTCACAGGGAAAACGAGCCATGCCAAAGAAGATGCCAAGGGCAGGAAGGAAGATAAGCTTAACTACTCAAGATGTCCAGAACATTTCAGAAGAACGACCGAGAACAGAGTAGGTCCAGATCCTCCAAAGCCGCCAGCTAAGGGGGAATTCCCAAACTACGATATCGACATAGACGAGAAGCACGAGAAAGACACATCTATGGCTAATATCAGCAGTCCAGACGTCTCCAAAGTCGTCAGCTAAGTGGGAACTCCCAACCTACGACATAGACGATAAGCACGAGAAAGACACATTTATGGCTAATATCTGCGGTCCAGACGCCTCCAAAGTTGTCAGCTAAGTGGGAACTCCCAACCTACGACATAGACGAGAAGCACGAGAAAGACACATCTACGGCTAATATCAGCGGTCTTTCTTTACCTGTATAGCTCTTTCTATCAATGTTCTAAGGATGTATATTGCATTATTGGTGCCCTTTCCTTCCACAATTCCACATTGTTCCTCACTTATTTCTGGTTTTATTTTGTTCCTTACACGTCTCATGATAATTCTTTAAAATATTTTTGTCATATGGCTCATGAGACTAATAGTGCGATGGTCTTCACAATCAATGGCGCCTGACTTCTTCGGTATGGCTACAAAGATTTTAGTAGATCTTCAGGTATGTGTCCAGTGTTATATATGTCAATGAGTAATAACATTCGATATCAATGTAGGCAAAAATCATTTTAAAATGTTGCCTGGGTTAGAACTACTCTAACAAGTGCTTTATTAATGCTCAGTCTAATCTGACCATAGGACATGCTTTATGATCAGCCTCTGGTTATTTTCAGGTCATCATCATTGCATTCCTAAAAATCATGTACCGCCCAAAAATAATGTGCAGAAGGTCTGTAAAATTGATGGTCACTAACACCATATTCCCTATACACCACTTGGCGTGACGGGGGTACTTTACTTTTTTTTTATCATTGCACTCCGAACATGTCCATAAATGCTCAGACCCCCTCCTCGGCAAGTCCCTGTTGATTTTGTTGCTGAAAGTCACTGCTGTGGATGGTCTAGACTCACGTGCACTCACTCAGTTGCACGGTCCAGAACCCGTTTCCACGCTATAGACTGGTCAACCCCAGTCAGTCAGCGCTTTGGCACGTGGATACACCGTGAGCTTTTTATTTCCTTCATTTAGAAGCACACATCAATGAAATGACACTTCTTTGCCAACGAACTGGCGAAAACACACTACCATCTTGGGTTGCACTGGAAGCCTCTGGTAGAACAGACAAGTGATCTCACACCTGTCCAAGGATAAATGTCAACTGGGTTGTCACCATCACTCACGGCACAAAGAACTGACACACAAACTTATCTTTGATCTTTTGCTGTCAGACCTGTCATTCCAATATTGGCAGAATTAGCAGGGAGAGGGTGTATGTTGGGTGGTCTAGAGGTAAGACATTGGCATTGGCCTCAGGACTAGAAGGTCGCAGGTTCAAATCCGACCACAGACTGTGGCAATTTACAAAATTGAATCTGTGGGTTTAAACCCCCTCCTTCACCATCTCTGGGTAGTGGAATCTGATGTCTATACTTAATGATGTTAAACAGGAGGTCCTGTGTGCACATTAAAGAACCCCTGGCTGTTAAAAGTAGTAAAGAGTTAGTCAAAAATGGTTGCTGCTGTGACTAAAATTATTAGGCAAATCGACCCAAGATGAAGACGGATGTGTTGGGCCTAAAGGTGCAGATGTTGCAGCTTTGCCATAAACTAACAGCACAATGCATCCATGCCCACTAACAGGTGATTCTGGAAAGAAGAAAAGAAGAGCTGTGAGAGAAATAACTTGGCAAAGTTGTGTCAGACAGTTTGAAATTGATGTCCGCTGACTTCCAAATATCTGTAAAAGGCCATATATATGTATGGGTGGAAAGCAAAGTAGATCAACACACACACAGCATCCATATTGTCTGTTGTTACTTCAGATTAGCATGTAGTATATATTTACACATTGTTAGTAAACATGTACAATTTATTAGAGTGCTGATGGACCAAGTGAAAGTATTGAGGCCAAAATTGTTTATTTCTTGTCATTATTTTACTGAGTAATGAAAATAAATGTACAGTGACAATATATGGTTACACAAATAACATCTCATCTGTCTTCTTCCAGTGGTTTTTTTTTTTTCACAGTGATAAAATGTTTTAACAGGTTTTTTTTTTAATATGATAAAACATCTTATTTAGTTTTTTTTGTTTTGCTTAATAGAACATTTTCATAGTTTTCTCCCACATGGTAAACATTTTCTTTAGTTTTAAAATAAGACATTTTCATAATTTATTTTCATACATTTTATATTTTTCATATGATAGGCAATTTCTATAATTTTATAATTGATAGAACATTTTCATAGTTTCTTTTAAATGATAAACAATTTTCATAGTTTTTTTTCCCCATATTGACAAAATGTTTTCTAGTTACAAGCAATGAAATTTAAAAAAAAAAGTAAAAATAGAACAGCATTATTAGAACTGAGAACTAATATTTAAAAGATACAAAACATTGACTATTTTACTGCAGTGTATGTGACATGAGGCATATCCAAATATTTGTTTATTCTGTGGACCTTCTTTCAGTGGAAGCTAGGTAGAAATATATGCATTGTTAATGGTACCTAACAAAAAAATAGTTAGAGGGATCAACAGTACTGTAGGTTGTGATTAACATCATAAAAAAAAAGTAAAGTACCCCCGTTACGCCAAGTGGCGTATAGGGAAATATGGTGTTAGTGACCCTATATTTTACAGACCTTCAGCACATGATTTTTGGGGTAATGTGGTCGGTATTACGCCCATGCTGCTTTACTTTCCCAGAAAAAATCCGGTACCCATTTAAGGCTGGGTGAACCCGGAAGCCGCCAGTTGGGATCGAACCCTACCCCTTGTCCGTTGTAGTCCAGTTCACTAACCACTGAGCTATCGCGGCTTCCTGATTAACATCATATAGCTCTTTTTTTGTGGCCAGTTAGGTTTTTGTGAGGAATGAGAAATCTGCTAGGAAGAGGTTTGACTCTAATCTACAGATTCTAGGTTGACCCAACCTTAGATGTGTACCTGATTTTTTTTTCCGGGGGGGAAGAAAGCTGGCAACCCCGTAATACTGATCATGTTACCCAAAAAATGTGCTGGTGGTAAAATAAATGTAGTCCCTTTACATTATAGGGTGTTTCTTTCTTCTTTTTTTTTTCAAAATAACAGGATAATTATCTCTACAACAAATTTGTGAACCTGAGAAAAGGCATTTTACGCAATTAATCATGATGCAATGTGTAGATGGTCAAATGGACTTGACCTGTCGGTTTCCAATCAGATAAACTGGCTCTGGTTCAACTTCTGGTGGGTCAAGAGGTTTTTTTTTTCTATAGAGGATGAAATAAATGTAAAAAAAAAAATATGACAGTTTTTGGAAAATGTATTGCTAAGCTAAGATGTCTAGGTACTTCATATAAATGAAGCAACAGTTTCAGCATGTAGTGTATTCATTTTCAAGTTCTGGATTACAGTAGCTTTGTATGTTTTCTTCTATTACTATCTGTGTGGAGCAAGGATGTATCTCATGTTTCGTGTCCTACTTAGAGACTCATCTAATGACTGTGATGTCAGATTGCTGTTGTTACCAAATGGGAATTATTTCATTTAAAAGGTCTCATCATAAATTGCATAACCTTCTCTATCTAGAGTTCTGAATGCAACTGCTTAAAACAGACAGAAACAAAGTGTGCATATTTTTGTTAAGCTCACACTGACTTTAGCCACACCATTTCAATCACAACAAATTGAAGTTCTGCATCAGCTTGTTTCAAAGATTGATTGTGTGTACAGACATGGAAACCATATAGGGCTTCAGCTAAACTGCAGTTATTAAGAATAAAGTATGAAAAATTCCAGAGCTACAACTACCTGGGACATACTATAACCAATGATGGAAAATGCAAAACTGAAATAAACAAAAGACTAGGTATGGCAAAAAGTAATTTTAATGCCATGAAAAATATACTAACAACAAAACAAATATCAGCAGGGCTGAAACTAAGAATGGCAAAATGTTACGTCTTCTCAATATTCCTGTATGGTGCAGAAACATGGACATTAGACAAGAAAACAGAACAGAAAATTGAAGCCTTTGAAATGTGGATTTATAGAAGAATAGGTAGAATTGGATGGAAACAAGAGATAACAAACGATGAAGTTTTAAAACAACTGAAAATAAAAAGAGAACTACTAAATACAATTAAGACAAGACAAATGAAATTTTTGGGGCATGTTAAAAGACACAACAACCTACTAAAAGTAATATTTGAAGGAAAAATACAAGGTAAAAGAGGCAGACCAAGACTAACATGGACGAGTAACATCAAAAGATGGACAAGTCAATCTATGTCAGCCTGCACCATCAAAGCAAGAAAACAGAGTAGAATGGTGATCCATGGTAGCCAACCCTCGTTGCGGAGAAGGCACACGATGATGATGAAAAATTGGATGTTCTGGTTTTGTGATTGAGACTAGGCTAAACAATAAACCAACGTTTGGACTCTGAAAGGTCTGTAACAGGAGAAAAATTTTTTTTAATCTGACATTAAAAGAAGTCCAAGTGGCTTCCAACAAATTTGTTTGGCCACATTTGGATTTCTTCTGATTTTTTTTTTTTAAGACCTTTCAGTCAAAAAGTTGATTTGTTTAGTCTTATCTTAATCACAAAACTGGAACATTCTATTTTTGTATATTTCATTGCAGCCTTGTCATTTCAGAATGATAAATCAGTCTGTCCAGAGGCAAGTTTTAAACACAAAAAGCCAGCAATTTCAAATACCTCATAAGTATGTGGTAATCCATGGTTTCTTTATGACTCTATTCTTCCCTGATCTCTTGGATAGTGGGATCCGATGTCTAACCCTCCTGGATAATAACAATACACAGGAGGTCCCATGTGCACTTGCACACGTTAAAGAACCCTTTGCAGTTGAAATTGAAAAGAGTAGACCATAAATATGACCACAGCCTGGGCAAAACTGTCAGCAGAAACTGTCAGAGCACCTATGGATTAATTTGGTGTGTGCAGTGATGATGATCCAAACAACAAAGAACACACAATGCAACGTGCATCATGGGTGAGATACACTGGACTTATTAGATCATGACCACCAAATAAGCTGGAACTCTTTGACATACAATTATTATAGCAGTGCCAGTGACTCATAGCTAATTAAAACCTCACTCCACCACCCAGTTGGTCTTCCTGGTAGCAGTCTGTGTCAAAACAGGAATTTTTGTTAATACAGAAGTTCTAATATTGCTTGAAGTTTGTTGATACAGAAGTTCTATTATTGCTGAAATTTATTGATGCAGAAGTTCTAGTATTGCTGGAAGTTTGTTGGTACAGAAGTTCTAGTATTGCTGGTAGAAGTTTGTTGATACAGAAGTTCTAGTATTGCTTAAGTTTGGTGATAAATAAGTTCTAGTATTGCTAGTGAAAGTTTGTTGATATAGAAGTTCTAGTAGTGCTTGAAGTTTGTTGACACAGAAGACTAAGTATTGCAGGGAGTTTGTTGATACAGAGGACCTCTTGTATTATGGTACTTCAAGGATCAAGAAAATCTATCTCCAGCAGAACCCAGGAAATCAAGAAAAATGCTGCAAATGCCACATCAGTTTCCTGGGCCAATAGCTCTAGTCAAACCCATGGTTTTTAATCACCAAGAGCTATAAAAGACTATACAGTTTGTGGGCAGACAGAAAGACTCAAGTCAATGAAAATTGAAGATAACACCAAATAAAATTTCTGCTGTATCAATTTTCTACATATATGAAAAAGTATCACTGTTAAAGGTCATACAATCTGTGGACTGACAGAAAAGTTCAAGTCTTTAAATATATCACTAAACAAAATTCTTCTTGTTTAAATCCTCCTAGGCTGGAAGAATATTGCTGCTACAACTCAATCTGACTGATGTAAGACTGATGAAGGTTCTACAAGTTATTAGGAATACAAATCTAATACTTCACTATGTAGAAACATTTTAGAATTAATGTTAATTCTGTATTTAAACAGTTTCACAAAATGAAACAAAAATAATTTAATGAGCATGTTTTGTTAAAAGGAGGATGGGTGCCCTTATTTCTGGCATAACTGTGGCAGGCAACACTGAGTGAGTGATATAAATAAATATGTATGGCAAAGTAAACAAAAATATTAGTGGTAATATCCTGTAACATTTATAATGATTAAACAATTCTATCTTTTGTTAAAATAAAACAAATCGAATACACATCCAACATTACAAGAGAAACTAAGATTAAAAAGTATCTATACAACGTTTGACCATATGGCAAGTGAAAGCCCAGATTTACAGCTAAATGGTTTTACTTTGTCCAAATTTTCACAACGAAACCAAAAAGTTAATTTAAATAATCTTACAAAATTAGACACTATCACATGAAAAACAGACAAAATGTCCATATTTACACAACAACAGAATGTTTAATTTTAACTTTTTTGTGTGTGTTCATGGCCACAGTTAAGAAAAGTTTGGCATTAAAATCATAATAATATGCAACCAAAGCAATCTGCTTATTTGGTTGTCACCAAGACTAACTCAGAACAATCTTTATCTATTAATCTATCTATTGGCCTTTCGAGCCATAGCCGGCCCATAGGACGTAGACCAAGATATTCCCTCTCTTACCTTAATTTTTATTCTAGCAGTTTTCAATTCTTTTAAAAGATATTTTATCAAATCTCGCCATTTGTCTCTATGTTCTGTGCAAGCAGCTCTATCTCATTGAAGGAGAACAATCTTTATGCAAGGACAATAATCTCAGGGAAAATTATAAAGTTATAAATGGGGTGGAGGGTGCCGCTTGGGTGGTTTTGAGGTATCATGACCTATGGACAAGAAGATCCCGAGAATCTATCCTTCCATGGGTGATGGAAGTTTTTCTCTTTGAATCCACGGTTTATTTGTGGATGAAATCTGATGTCTAGCCCTTTTAGATAGTGGTGAAAAGTAGGAGCTTGTGCACATTATAGAATCCTTGGCAGTTAAAAGTAGGAGCTTCTGTGTACATTATAGAATCCTTGGCAGTTAAAAGTAGGAGCTTCTGTGTACATTATAGAATCCTTGGCAGTTAAAAGTAGGAGCTTCTGTGTACATTATAGAATCCTTGGCAGTTAAAAGTAGGAGCTTCTGTGTACATTATAGAATCCTTGGCAGTTAAAAGTAGGAGCTTCTGTGTACATTATAGAATCCTTGGCAGTTAAAAGTAGGAGCTTCTGTGTACATTATAGAATCCTTGGCAGTTAAAAGTAGGAGCTTCTGTGTATATTATAGAATCCTTGGCAGGTAAAAGTAGGAGCTTCTGTGTACATTATAGAATCATTGGCAGTTAAAAGTAGGAGCATTTGTGTACATTATAGAATCCTTGGATGTTAAAAGTAGGAGCTTCTGTGTACATTATAGAATCCTTGGCAGTTAAAAGTAGGAGCTTGTGTACATTATAGAATCATTGGCAGTTAAAAGTAGGAGCATTTGTGTACATTATAGAATCCTTGGATGTTAAAAGTAGGAGCTTCTGTGTACATTATAGAATCATTGGCAGTTAAAAGTAGGAGCATTTGTGTACATTATAGAATCCTTGGATGTTAAAAGTAGGAGCTTCTGTGTACATTATAGAATCCTTGGCAGTTAAAAGTAGGAGCTTGTGTACATTATAGAATCCTTGGCAGTTAAAAGTAGGAGCTTCTGTGTACATTATAGAATCCTTGGCAGTTAAAAGTTAAAAGTAGAACAGAGTAGATAAAAATGGTTGCTTCCTGGTTAGAAATGTTAAGCAATTAAAATCTTCCGATGCCAAAGTTGTTTGTGTTGTGTCAAAAGGTGCCATTATTGTAGCTGGCCATCAAATTGTGATACAATGCATCCATGTACACTTAATGTTCTTCTAGAGACAGACAATGAGCAGTTCACAGTTGAATGCTGAAGGAGAAAAAAATCAATAAACAGCTTTAGGACAATTTTTATGAAGGCAACAATCTCAGAGGAACCTATGGAATTATTATATAAAGCTTTAGGACAATTTTTATGAAGGCAACAACCTTAGAAGAACCTATGGAGTTATATAAAGCTTTAGGACAATCTTTATGAAGGCAACAATGTCAGAGGAACCTATGGAGTTATATAAAGCTTTAGGACAATTTTTATGAAGGCAACAATCTAAGAGGAACCTATGGAATTATTATATAAAGCTTTAGGACAATCTTTATGAAGGCAACAATGTCAGAGGAACCTATGGAGTTATATAAAGCTTTAGGACAATTTTTATGAAGGCAACAATCTCAGAGGAACCTTATGGAATTATTATATAAAGCTTTAGGACAATCTTTATGAAGGCAACAATGTCAGAGGAACCTATGCAGTTATATAAAGCTTTAGGACAATCTTTATGAAGGCAACAATGTCAGAGGAACCTATGGAATCATATAAAACTTTAGGACAATAAAACTTTAGGACATTCTTTATGGAAGCAATCGTCTATGAAGAAACAATGGGGTTACAAACAAGGACAATCTTAATGCAGGAAATAGTCTTATGGGAAAATATGTAGCTATAAACAGCTTTAGGACAATCTCTATGGAAGCAGAAGTCTTTGGAGAGACTTATTTGAGATATCAATTGGTTCAATTCTATTTTTATTGCAACTTCCTTTTCTTCATTCACGTTTCATCACAATATGCTTTGTACCTTATCCAGAACCTTAATCCAGAGCTTTCCTTCAGCAAACAAGTATATGTGACTGTCTTCCCAGACTTTGATTTAGGAGCAAATTTCTCATGGAAAATTTTGAGATGTAAAAAATCTTACAACAAGCTTGATAGAAATAAGAGCAGTTGTTAATCTTTATGGAGATAACAATGTATGGACAACACTTTTACTGACATCCCTACACTGAAAATGGCTCGTTAAATATTTATTATTTTGAGCCTTAATATTTGTGGCCAAATGTGAAATAAGTGATAATCTAATCCAGTATTTATTAAATTTAATTATCAGTAATACTCTTATGTCTCTTCTCTAGTCAGCTTGTCACTGTGCAGATGTATCTATTGTTTTCTATTTTCATTCAAAGTGCTAATTATGTGTTCTTTTCACATCTGTTCTTGGGTTCATCACCATCCGGTTGTGTCTGATCCTGGTGTGGGTTTTGGTACTTCATGTGTTCTCACTACTCTCATGCATAATCAATTTTTGACACTGAATAATTATTTACTGGGTCCTTATTTTTTCATGAAGGTTAAAACTTATGACCTGCCCATGTTTCTGGGCCCCAAAAAAGGCTGCTATGGGATCAAGATGCAAGAGCCCAGACAATGCTGGATCAACATGAAACAAACAAATATTTTGCCAGGTTAAATTCCCAAATTATAATTCATTCAGAAGGTTTACAGCAATCATTAGTCATTTGTTGAGCGTGGTTCACAATAATTTTACATCAAAAAACTTCAATGTAAAAATAAACCCACTTCAATGATAATTATAAAAAAATCAATAATAATCCACAACATTGTGTGTAGATACCATACATAAGATGAATCAATATAAGACTCTGGCATTGACAACAGTAATATCTAGGCCACATGAAGCAAATTGGAGGAATTAACCTTGAGCAGAAAAAAAAAACAATAAAGTTCATGAAATGCAGTCATATATTTTTTAAACACAGCAAATGAGAAACAGAATAGTAAAACAATGTGTTAAATGCATTTTAATCTCAAGAAACAAAATCAGCTTGCACAATTATGGTGCAGATTGATGTAGTTCAATTAAATGGCAGTGAATTCTTACATTCTGTTATGTGAAATAAAGACAGCTTGGATAGGCATACTAATTTATATGAAGAGTCAAATAAACTATTCAAATAAAGATCCAGTCATAATCTTTGTCTCACAGACTGTGATGGCTTTATGAGTATTATAAAACTATTTAGCAACTTAATTAAACTTACTTTAATGAAAGTGAACTAAATCTATATACAATGTTAACTTTAATTCTTTGCGTGCATTTCGCCGCACTATGCGCCATGCCGATTTTGGCTACATACGTTTCACAGCATAATGCATCCACTCTCAATTTGATTGGTGTAAACCGTCATCAAACCATATTCTTTTTACATGTCTTGTATCATCTTGTACTAGTACTCTGACTATTTACAACTCTGGCCTCTACTGTTACTGTACATGTGTGTACAGTGATGACTGTCATATAGTCTTTTTTTTCTTTACAAAAAAAAAAAAAAAAAAAAAAAAAATTTTTTTAATTTAAAAAAAAAATAAGTTTCCTGGAACTCTGTCATGACATCCCATAAAATGAGAAAACCATAATGTACCAGGTCTCTAAACCTGGTATATTTACATATGTTAAGAGAAAAATCAAAAGAATGATTTGATAAATGATCTTTACAAGGATTGAAAAGTGCTAGAATAAAAATTTAGATAAGAGAAAGAGCATCTTGGTCTATGCCCTATGGGCTGGCTACGGCTCGAAAGGTCAATATATAGATAGATAGATTAAAATCTTAAAAGTTTACCAGAACGTGTTCTGTCTGAAAAGAGTCCAAGTCCCATATACAGAAATAGGAAGACACGTCTCCACTCGTCCAAATCACCCCCCCCCCCTTTCCCCAAAGTAACTGTAGCATTGTGATTAAGTTGTTTGCTTCACAATCACAAGATACCTGATTTAACTACATTTGAGGTGACTAGTATTTTCCACTGTGCCAGATCTCAAGGTAGATAAGATCAAGTGCCTAGTCACTTTGGAGATGGGTGATAAAAAGTAGGGATGTATTAAATTGAGCACATTATAGTGATAAACTGTGGCCTTTGAACATTTATAAGAGGTGTATGTTGCCGCCTGGACCAAATGTAAGCAACAAAAATAAAAGTAAAATTCCTACTATCTTTCACAATAATTAGTCAACTTTTTATTTGAAATACCCTTGGGGAACATTAAACCAGTGTTACGAAGTTCATGCTCTATGTTTAAATCTTTCTGTATCATCAGGAAATAGATCAAAATGATAATGGGCATTACCTGAGTGAAGGGAGCCGCAATAGCTCAGTGGTTAGTGAACTGAACTACAAAGGACAAGGGGTAGGGTTTGATCCCAACCGACGGCTTCCGGGTTCACCCAGCCTTAAATGGGTACCAGATTTTTTTCTGGGAAAGTAAAGCAGCACGGGCATAATACCAACCACATTACCCCAAAAATCATGTGCTGAAGGTCTGTAAAATATAGGGTCACTAACACCATATTTCCCTATACGCCACTTGGCGTGACGGGGGTACTTTACTTTTTTTTACCTGAGTGAAGTGATGATGATCCAAAGACAAAATCCCAGGAAATAAATAAAGGTTTTAAATGATTTTTGCCAGGTAAGACTATTTATAAAATATTACACATGCACATACAAGATCAAGTAGAATTCAGAAAACCAAATTCCCACTCCTCTGAATGTTACTTTCTTTGTTCTTTTGGCATTTACCATCATAAATCTCTGAATCTAATGAAAGTAAATAATTGGATATTTATTAAGGAAGTAAACATTCGAGGTGCGATAACATTATACAAACACATATACAAAGACTCACGCAGTTTTATGACAGAAAATCCACAAAAGAAAGCACAGAGAATGACTGGGAAAAACTTGGAGCTGTAGATCAGTATTGAACCCATACTTTTGTCCTTAGTAGCCCAGTTCACTAATCATAGAAGACAATCCTAGTAAATAACTGGATATTTATTGCAGAAGGAAACTTCTGTGGTGTGTTACACACATAAACATACAAGGACACATGTATTTTTATAGCACTTAGAGAAATCCACTAATCAACAACAGAAGGAACAGAGTACAATAAACAGTCTGAACCAGGATTTGAACCTGTACCCAACAATGGCATGCCTTGCCAATATAAAACAAAAAACTGGTGCTGTGTCGATGGGAAAGGGTTAAAATCCTCGTTCTGGCTATCTATTGCACTAATAACAGAACTACTGTGGCTTCCAAAAAGAAAACAAGTTGTATAATGTTCAAAATCCACTCTAAAATTACCAATTGCTATTGTTCTTATATATAGGACCTTCATGATTGGCTGGGTAAAGTGAATATTAGCAAACCAATCATTTGCCTCATTACACAGGAAGAACTCTGCTCACAGCATTAACTTTGTACTACATTTGAAGCTCCCTTTGGCAACTCAAACACTTGATTAATTTTATTTTTTAATGAAGTTAGGAATTTTACTGTTTTTGAAATGTTGTCATGTCTACAACATATAGTCTGCTCTTTTTCATTTTCAAACATTCTTTAACATTCTCATTTCGAATGTGGGATTAAAGTTGTCCATCAATCTATAGGATGAGGCACTCAATATAACCTACTCTGAGATCCTGAAATACCAGAAAAATAAATGTGACTGCTCCACATAGGATTCATTTGAGACCAAACCACTGGTTAGCATCTGGTCTGAAATTGGTCAGCACTTAGTGTCAACAGTTGATTAACTTTTAACTCTGAACTGATGATGTGGTCATTCTGAATTTTCACCACAAAATGACGCACCAACACTCTCATTGTTTCGATGTAGAATGACTGCAATTTTTAAACATCATGGTAAAAAATATCTATGAAATCTCACAAATATTTTGAAATGATTTCCCTTTCTTAATTTCTAGTTCTATTTACAAGCATCCTTGTGGTTGTCACACATTCAATATTGAAAATAGATTAATTTTTTTTGGGTGATATTTTTAAATTTAAAAATGGATTCTGGGTGTGGCACATTTCATGACTTAAGTAGTTGGGGCATATTTACTGAGCAGCAACCTCGTAACAAAAATATGTAATATGTGTAAAATAAAATGTATCTTTGTGTAAATAATATTTTATTGTGAGTGTAATCTCCAGTCTGTCAAATGACAGGATATGGGATTTGTTGCACTATTTTACTGTATACTGTGTCTACAACAAATATGAATAGTAAAATTTACTATTAAATTAAACTGCAATATTCAACTACTAAAGACATAAATGGATGTACTTTAAATACAATTATATTTAGAGTTATGTTTGCACTAGAATTTATTGTAACATGATCTGGAATTAGAATTTGGTGAGTGACATTATCAATTTTACATTTTATTCACTCTTTACTTCTAAAATATTCAGTTCATTATTAGTATGGCTTAAAAATGTATCTCTCAGATGACTTGAGAACCCTCTATGCAATAACTTCCAAAGAGAAGTCATTCAGTGGGTGCCTTCACACTGTAATATACACGGAAATGAATGCGCAGACAAATTAGCTAAGAGGGAGGGGGATTACCACAAGAGAACCATCCGTTCAGTTATGATGAAGCCAAATCCATCATCAAAGGTCAGTATCATGAAAAATGGAAACGAGAACACCCAAAGCATAATGAGAGGGACGGATAGCTCCAACAATCAAGGAGGGATCTAGTCATCATACTTCGCCTATGCACTGGCCACAACAGAATGAGAAACCATATGTTCACCAAATTCAAAATAGGTACAACCAGCCAATGCCACTGTACACTGGACAACAAAACATGTTCTACAGGATTGCCCCCAGTATACAGTCCTGAGAAGGACAACATGGTCCACACTCACCTCCCTGGAAGAGAAACTATATGGGGCAATCGAATCACTTAAACAGACAGCTGACTTCATGAGAGAGTCTGGAATCCTACTCTGATTGAGTCTTGATCGTAGAGAGAGAGAGAGAGAAATAGTATCTCCATGTAAGTGCAATATTCTCTCTTTAATGTGATATATAATATAAGTTTTAATTGAAAACAGAAAATACAAAATTGCAGATGTTTAAATTTGATAGTATTTGGTAGTTTACAGATTCAAGACAGATAATCCCATTCAAACCAGCAAAATAATTTTGGAGCTAAAGAGTTAAGATCCTAATCCATCGCCCTATAGTGACTCTGGTAATAGGCTTGCCAGTTTGGCCAAATGAATGTCAAATGAGAGAGACTGCATCCTGTACTTGAAATGCTATGTTCAAGTCACATGTATTGGACCAATGGGTGCAGATATGGTAAATTGTTAGAAATCACATTGCAATGTATTTACATACATATTAACATCCCTTTAAAGATGGGTGAGGAATAAAAATAATCAATGGGTAAATGCATTAGAAGAAGGATTGAAACATTAACTTTTTAACTTGAAACATTGAGAAAAGTAAATTAACTTAAACACTCGATGACTTCCAATTAACTACTTCTGTTAACATTTTAAAGATTGAAACTTCTGATTAATTGACCCTACTGACTGATGACAGGCTAAATTTGTTACAAAAGTGGAAAACAGAAAATGTTCCTAGAACCTCCTTGGGATAAAATCTATGGAAATAGCATGTCCCATTCTGATGACAGCATTCTTAAACATTAAACACTCAAAATGTCTGAAACTGTATGCAACAAGATATGAATTTTAATTAAAGTTTGAAGAAAAATATCTTTGGTATATAAGTCTGCCATTTTTCTTGGGGCTCATGTCTTTCAAATTATAGAGATAACTGATATCATATGCATTCCTTGAGTGGAATGTAGAAGAAATCTGGATACATGATGAATTGAGAGCAAAAAATAAGTAAGAAAGAATTTTAAATAATGGACAGAAAATTAATTTACTCTCTCAGTAGATGTTTGTAAACTTAAAGGATGTTCTGAAATTATTATACTGCCTGTTATTAATGTCCACTTATGTATGTCTGTTGAAGGTGAGTTGATTCACTCTTCAAATTTGTGTGGTTGAATGTATGATTCTCACCTCTAGATGCAATATCACTGGTTGGAGAGCAATTGTTTCAATACAGGAAACAGTACAGTATGTTGTGTGGCTAAATGTTTGATTCTCACCTCAAGCTACAATATCACTGGTTGGAGAGCAATTGTTTCAATACAGGAAACAGTACAGTATGTTGTGTGGCTAAATGTTTGATTCTCACCTCTAGGTGAAATGCCAATGGTTGGAGAGAAATTGTATAAAGACAGGAAACAGTACAGTATGTTGTGTGGCTGATTAAGATGAAATTGTCAAACATGGTGCAATAGTAATTTTAGAATAAGTATTGTAAACATCCACCAGTGATGAAGTTAATAAAACGATGGATAAAAAGTTTTGAAGAAAAAAGGATGTAGGTGACTTACAATGTTTCAACAGACTGTGAAAAACATAATACAGCCTTTACCCAATCACTGAAAAGTTTCATGCCAACCTCAGGTATTGTAGGTTATAGTGAACAGGATGTTATACATATCACCTGTCATCAAGGTAATCATTCTAAAAGACTCTATGGTATAACAAGACATAAAATGTCTATATCTTCTTCTTCTTCTTCTACCTTTCAGCTCCCTGTGGAGCATAGGTCTTCAACAAACACTTTCCAAGCCGTTCTGTTCAAAAATGTCTATAACATGCCCATATTTGTACTAAAGGAAGATAGATCCCATTCTTCCTTTGAGACCAAAACATGACAGTAGGATGAAAGATATAGAATGGACAGTTTATATATTAATGAAAAGTAAGACTATAAAAAAAATATTTAATCACATAAATAAATTGAGCTTACTATTATTCTTCAGTGACAGAACCCAAACACATTTTTAGACAAACTTAGAGGTGGACTGTATTTCACCACTAAATACTCGTACAGTCAGTCACCATGAAATGAAATGCGACTCAAAGATTATACAATTTACTAGTAGCCATGGTACTGATATAAAATTATAAGCTATGATTGACCAAATTTAAAACAAATTTATAGTTTTTATTAAAAACAGGATATTTTTGTTAACATTATGAAATGGCAGAAAAATGTTCTATATGAAAAAAAGGAGCCGTACTGTGAAAACAGTAAGTGTAACTGGCTGTTTATTTATTCTATTGTAACCGGTCTCCCATCATGATGTTAATTCTATGAAATGTTACGATAGGCAATGATGTGACATGCCCAGCACCATTTGAACAGACTTGATAAATGGTCCAATATGGTACACCGTCTTTGGCAATGGCACCCTTTCTCTGCTCGTGTCGATAGTATGTACACATGACTCGTGAAATGTGCTGTTACTGCTCAGGCAATGATAACGTTTTATGAGATACATGAGCCATGCTATGGCAACTGCATGCTCACTTCCCATCACAGCTGTCAGGTTTTCCATGTACTCAGCTCATACTTTAGTTGTAATCTGGTCTTGCTGAACTGGCTTCTTTAATCTCTGCCTTAGATGTGCTGCAACAACTCCCAATTCAGTCCAGCACCCTGGCGTATATAACGACTGTTAGACAAATAAATGGCTGCACACTGCTGATGTTGAAAAGGTCATAGATCTTTATTTTGACAGCTCTAACAATGGCAACTATGTACAATTATTCACAGCAGCCAGCGGTCAACACATCTCGCTCAGCGATTCACACGTCAGGTCACAGAATTCACATCTCTACTGGATAATCTCACATCTAGTCTTCTGTCTCACTCCGCCTTACTAAGAATGTTCTGCATCTACTAGGCGCCTATTAACGTGGCTCCTAATGCTACTATCTACGATGACTTATGCTCAATGAGCTCTCCCTCTGATGCTTGATCAGACCGTCGTCACTATTGTCCTCTATGAGGTAATAATCTCTGGAGCTCTCTACTACTAACTAATTCACTGTCTCTTTTATACACTAGAGACTCTCGACTCTAACTAATTACTTAATCTGCTACTAACCATGCTGACTGTTGGGCTCTCTTAGCCCCTACAGGCTACCGCTTACTGGTGGCGCCGATCCTGTTCCTCCCTGAGCGTGAAATTTCTCTGAAGAGCCTCTTTCTCCATGCATCGACTTAAATATCCTGTCTCCTAACCAATCAAAACTCATTTCCTCTACCTATCTACCAATCAAAATATCTCTATGTCATCCACGCACCTCCATATTTATAACCTTATCAATCACGAGACTCCTGTTTAACCTCTAACACTATTCTCCTCATATTTCTTGGTCGCTCCTAATGCTATGCTTCCCCCACTCTCACCACTTTCCCTTACTCTCCTTCTCTCCCTCTCTCACCCACTGCTAAATAAGTATATTCAGCCTAATGAAGTTTTTAACACAAAATTTTAACGTGAGTTAATTTTCTTTCTTAATTAGAAAAACTATGATCATAAGAAAAGATCAAGACCTAAAAATAAATATCAAAGTTGAAGGAATACACCTAGAGACAGTTCAGAGCTACAACTACCTGGGACATACTATAACCAGTGATAGAAAATGTACAACTGAAATAAACAAAAGAATAGGTATGGCAAAAAGTAATTTTAATGCCATGAAAAGTATACTAACATCAAAACAAATAACACCAGGGCTAAAACTAAGAATAACAAAATGTTACATCTTCTCAATATTCCTGTATGGTGCAGAAACGTGGACATTAGACAAGAAAACAGAGCAGAAAATGTAAGCCTTTGAAATGTGGATTTATAGACGAATAGGTAGAATTCGATGGAAAGAAAAGAAAACAAACGATGAAGTTTTAAAACAGCTAAAAATTAAAAGAGAACTACTAAACACAATTAGAACAAGACAAATTAAATTTTTGGGGAATTTTAAAAGACTCAACAGTCTACTAAAAGTAATATTGGAAGGGAAAATACAAGGTAAAAGAGGCAGAGGCAAACCAAGACTAACATAGATGAGTAACATCAAAAGATGAACAAGTCAGCCTATAACAGTCTGCACCATCAAAGCAAGAGACAGAGCAGAATGGCACTCCATGGTAGCCAACCTTCGATGCGGAGACGGCACTCAATGATGGTGATGAATTAGAAAAAAAAATTTTGTGCTTTTCTCACACTGATGCTAAAAAAAACAGCACAAGCTAAAAACTGTCTGTTAGTCATATCTCGGTGTGTCCGTGTTAATCATGTCTCATATCTTTATGTGTGTCTGTGTTTAGTCATATCTCATATCTTAGTGTGTACCAGTGTTAGTCATATGTCATATCTTTGTGTGTGCATGTCTGGGTTAGTGATATCTCATATCTTTGTGTGCATGTTTATGTTAGTCATATCTCATATCTTTGTGTGTGCATGTCTGTGTTTGTCACATCTCATATCCTTGTGTGTGCATGGCTATGTTAGTCCCATCTCATATCCTTGTGTGCGCATGGCTATGTTAGTCATATCTCTTATCTTTGTGTGCATGTCTATGTTAGGCATGTGTCATATCTTTGTGTGTGCATGTCAATGTCAGTTATATCTCATATCTTTATGTGCATGTTTATGTTAGTCATGTGTCATATATCTTGATGTGTGTCAGTGTTAGTCATGCCTCGTATCGCTGTGTGCATGTCTGTATTAGTCACATCTCATATCTTTGTGTGTGCATGTCTGTGTTAGTCACATCTTTGTGTGTGTATGTCTGTGTTAGTCACATCTCACATCTTTGTGTGTCCGTGTCTGTGTTAGTCACATCTCCCATCTTTGTGTGTGCATGTCTGTGTTAGTCACCTCTAGTGACTCGGGCAGATGGTGCTCATAAACCTGGGAGGGCCTACCATCTAAGGGCAGAATCCCCCTACAGAAAAGACAATCTGCTGCCTTGCAGGAAGATTGGGGACAATCAAAGGCTAGGGAAAGCAAACCCGAACAAAATGCTGGCTGAAATCGGATGCACTGGGCCACTGGCGCAGAACACAGTGCAACGTATTAACGGGTGTTCAGTCAGAGTGGATCTGACAGACTCTAATTGTGATGTTCAGTCTGTGGGGGCGATCAACACACTTAGCCTGACAGCTGACTTCATATGAGAGTCTGGAATCCTTACTCTGATTGAGTCCTGAACGCAGAGAGAGAGAGAGAGAAAAACTGTCTGACATTAGTAACACCTTAAAGTTATGATGAGTGAATCTACTCTTCTTGAAGAGCCAAAAATCCCAAGTGTCAAATCACTAGCTTTACCAGGGGTGCATTTTTTTTAGCATCAGATTGTCATTGTTGAAATGCTCTTCTATACAGACTTTCTATTATGGTAAAAAAAGTCCCATGCCAAGTGGCGTATAGGGAATATGATGTTAGTGACCATAAATTTTACAGACCTTCAGCACATGATTTTTGGGGTAATGTGGTCGGTATTACGCCCGTGCCACTTTACTTTCCCAGAAAAAGTCCGGTACCCATTTAAGGCTGGTTCTATTACGGTACTATTCAACAAAATCCTCTCTGAAAGTTCTTTTTCTTACCAACTCCATGACATAACAAGCCAGTTTAGAGAAAAAAACAATCAGGTCTCACCTTGAGCATGAACATTCATTTTTAGATTACTTTGAGATATGGAAAAAAATATGAAATTAAAAATAATTAATGAACAAAAAAAAAGGTTTTATTCAGAGAGCCAAAGTAAGATGATAAAAAATAACAAATCTGCAACTGGTATAAGTAAAAACAATCATACAGACGCAAATTCACATCAGTGAAAAGAACAGATTATCGTGATTATTTATCACTAATATACACCGTTTATCAAACCCCAGGGACCACATATCCTGACTATAATTAGTATCAAACTACATGTCAAGTGGCCAATTTTCTATGGGATATAGTAATCTTCTTTCTAACTGTTATCCCTAGTTATGGATTGGTAATTACTGCTGCATTATAAAGGGAAGTAACAAAACTCTCACACTGTCTGTGACCCTCCATAGCAATGCCAAAGACTAATTCGTGATTATAGTGATTGGATGTATATAAATTTAAATTTGAAAATATAACTTTGTAAAGTATATATAAATACACACATTTATACCTGTGATGCTTTACATTTTTATTTACCAAGTTGTAGTTAAAAAATATACCTTGGAAAAAACACCAGTGGAAGAAGTAGATCACTTTGTATATCTTGGAAGCTGCACAGATCAGGAGGGAGAGGGAGATTAGAATCAGAATAGTGAAGGCAGTAAAGATTTTCATAAACCTTGATAAGATATGGAAATAAAAAATACTAAGCATAAAAATAAAGCTTAGGATTTTCAAATGAAATCTATTATCCACCCTTACTAAAACATGTGAGAGCTGGAAAACAACTAAAGAAATAGAAAATAAACTGGATGCATATGAAAACAAAGGCCAGAGGAAAATACTTTGTATACCATGGGATGAGTTCAAGACTAGTGTAGAAATATGAGAAACGACAAAGCAAACAAAAATATCAACTATAATCAAGAGAAGAAGGTGGTTATATGTTGACCATGTGGTGAGAAGAGACTACAAATGAATCTCAAAGCAGGCACTCAAATAGGAACCTGAGGGTAAAAGAAAAAGAGGTTGACCTAGAGAAACACTAAAAGAACATTAGAGCAAGAGGCAACAACAGCAAGGATCAGCTCACTTGCTGAGATTGAGCAACTCGGCCAGAACTGAGCATTGTGGCGAGACACAATGCAGGTCCGGGGTCTGACACAAGATTGAGCAACTCGGCCAGAACAGAGCATTGTGGCGAGACACAATGCAGGTCCGGGGTCTGACACAAGATTGAGCAACTCTGCCAGAACAGAGCAGTGAGGTGAGACACAATGCAGGTCCGGGGTCTGACACAAGATTGAGCAACTCGGCCAGAACAGAGCAGTGAGGCGAGACACAATGCAGGTCCGGGGTCTGACACAAGATTGAGCAACTCGGCCAGAACAGAGCATTGTGGCGAGACACAATGCAGGTCCGGGGTCTGACACAAGATTGAGCAACTTGGCCAGAACAGAGCAGTGAGGCGAAACACAATGCAGTTCCAGGGTCTGACACAGAATTGAGCAACTTGGCCAGAACAGAGCATTGTGGCGAGACACAATGCAGTTCCGGGGTCTGACACAAGATTGAGCAACTCGGTCAGAACAGAGCAGTGAGGCGAGACACAATGCAGGTCCGGGGTCTGACACAAGATTGAGCAACTCGGCCAGAACAGAGCAGTGAGGCGAGACACAATGCAGGTAATGTGCAAGGTCTGACAGTTGAAAGACCATCAAACCCAAGAGTCTAGAATTCTGCCATATGTGCCATCTTCAGCTCGAAAGGACAATAGCAAGTATAGTTAAACCTTAGTTTCTGTTTATTTGTAATGTTTATTTCCTGAAAAAGACCATTTCTGGGCCACATCTAATGTTTTTTTGTCATCCTTTATTATTGTAAAGCTGTAACTATATGTTTTACTTGTTTTCATCTGCTCTCACTTTTACCAGCTTCACAAGTTATTGCCTCTACCCCTACGTATGTGACGTGTGGCATTCAATTATCATTTATAAAAATGAACTTTTCCTTTAAATCTGCTAAGCATGTTTTAATTGAACCAATATATCTTATTGAAAATGAAAAGACGATTAGAGGTCAAAGAGATGGGATTTCTCAGAAGAATGTTGAAAGTTCCCTGGACAAAAAGACCAATGAGGAAGTTCTCAAAGAGGCCAACACAAAAAGGGAGCTCCTAAAAACATCAGAAAGAAACAATCAACATTTTTTGGGCACATCATGAGAAGAGGAAAGTTAGAATACTTGGTTACAACTGGCAAAATAAAAGGAAAGAGAGATCGCAGACGACAAAGAGAGAAAATACTAGATGGCTTGGTGTCATGGCATGGAAAGCAGTCAACAACAGAACTGATATGATGCACTGTGGATAGAAGATTGTGGAAGGACATGATCGCCTACGCAAACCAGTATGGCACATGATGATGATGAATATATCATATCATTTACAGGGATTTATTAGGGTAGGCTCAACCGTGTGACAAAGAAACAACTTAGACCTACAAGAACTAGGAGTAAATCGTCAATCATAGAGAACTATGACTTCTGTCTAATGTGCTGTCTTCTGCCCTAGAGAAAAATGAATCATTTACTGAGATAGTTTAGTCATCCTAGTTTAGTTTAGTCATCCCCATTGCACATTAGACAGTGCCATAAGTGCTCAGATCTCCTCCGAATTATATCTCTCAGTGTTAAGTGACTTTCTGGTGTTGTGTTGGTTGACAAATCCTCTTTAGAAATTACCGAGAAAAACAGAAAAACAACTTTTTTCTCACTATATGTGCATGTAATAGTGTTTGTTCTCTTTTGAAAATGTTAAGATTAACCATTAGACTACAGAAACTATAAGTATACATACTTTAAACTACTGTTGACAATAGTTAAGCACTTATTTTCCTGCCATAAGCACAATGACATTTATGTTTTTTTATAAGTAATTAGCGCAAATCTATATGGACCTCTGCATGAACTACAAAAAAAAAAAAACAGTAAAATTTATACAAGAATGACATTGCAGATATAGACAAAAGTTCAGGCAAACAAAAGATTGATAACTAATTAGTTCAGGTTTTTCTTTCAGTTTTCTATGCTGCAAAGACTACAGGTGTGTTGTGCCCAACTGTAGGTAGACCACAGACAAGGGTTAATGCACAACTGAAAAATGAAATTATGATCAAACCTTTTTCAACTTCATTTACAGCCTGAATGAACTACTGAAATGTGTTTCAGCTATTAAGAAAATCCTTAAACAAATTATTATATACACAGACCACAAGACATTTAATAAATCAATGATTTAGCATGATCAAAAAGCTGCAGAAATATTAACCCACATGCCACAAGCATTATTTCTAATACAGCCACTCTGTTAATGCTTCATGCTGTAGCATCTTATTAATTTTTCTTTCGTTTATACCTAATAGACATTTTGATAGAATTAAAGTTTTAGTTTTGCTCTTTTGACAGCCTTAACCACTGTTGTTAGATACAGCTGTGGAGTTTGTGTGGTCGAACCATCTCACTCCGGGTCTGATTCAGACTATGTTTCTTTCTCTTCTTTTTTATATATACCTTATGTGGTGGCTACGAGAGTCTTGACCATGGTCAGAGAAAAAACAGAGTCATTGTCACCTGCCATGCATTTTGTAAGAGGTGACTAAGGAGGTTTGGGGATTAGCTTAACAATCTGTCACCTGAAAAAAAGATTCCACAACTTACAAAAACACGGAGAGGGAAATCAACTGTTCTTGAAAAAGGAAGGCACTCTGGAAGATGAAGAGTATGAAGTCATGTAGACAAAACCAAAGAACATTGTAGGAACATTGTTCCAGGCTGGGCAAAAGTAGAGAATATGTCCAAGAATAGGGATAGATGAAACCTTTCCATGGCTTAGGCTCTAATAAAGGAATATAAAAGGCATTGATTGATTGTATGGAATGACAGGGCATTCTCTCCATGTGGACAAACCATTTTATTTCTTGTTCCTTTTAGTAGCTCAAAGTTGGTCCTGTGCTGATTTGTTTCTAGAATCAACTGCTGTAAACTCTAGTTTTTAAAAAGAAAACATAGCAAAAACTTATTACCATAAGCCATATCTCATTTTACCCATTTGGAAAACCCAGAACAGTGTCAAAATCTGGTCTTAAATGCTTGCTTTCATATGTGAGACCACTTAGAATGATTAGATTGAATCCTATTGTTATAATTTCTTATATGTTAGATGATGCACTGGGAGAACTTGTTTAGAAATTGATGTTTCTACATCCAGACAGCCATCCTAGGTAATCAGATCATTCAATAAAGCAGTTGCTGAAAGTTTCAGATTAAAAAAAATCACAATATTAGTTGCTCCTGCAAAGTCTTTAAATTGTCCCTCAAATTAGTGAGTCAAGTGCTTATATGGTTTAAGTTAGTACTAATCATACCAAAATGTGAACATAGCATGTTTAATTAAGAAAGTCAGTCCTACAACCATTAAGTTACAGACACCAACAAACCACAATGCTTTAACAAATGTATTATCAGAAAACAAAACTGAAATTAATTTTTTGTTTTTGGAAAAACAATGATGAACCATTAGTGCATGATTGACTAAGACATCCTTTGTAAGTGTATCTCTTGAACAAAATATAAGTGAACATCTTATTTATTAATCAATGTGATTACGATCATCTGTGCACATCTGAGACAAATGATCAGTGGACATTTGGTAATAACGTTTAGGACATTTTTAAATGCAAATAAAAATCTGGCAAGTCAATAGGTTTTACACCTTTGGACACATACACATGTAAGATGTGTGATGTCACATTCTGTGGTTTATGTAAGACCCTATTTGTAGCTTTGAAAATCATATTTTCTTGCAATTGGCTGTAATGGAAACCCTTAAGAACATTAGCTAAGGCAGGAGAGAAGTAGAAAAAATATCCAAGAAGAGAGAAGGATATAGAGATCTTGTCCATGGCCTATACTCCAAAAAGAGATCTAAAGGGCTTTGATTGATTGACTGAATGATTGATTAAAGATTGTCAAGCACACATCGTCAGAACTGGCTAAAGAATACAAAAATGAGGCAATCAAAAGCTATGAAGATGACACTCAGTTGGGAACAGGCCTGCAGATGCTGTTAAATGAAGAAGCAATATGTTAATGATTTATCCAAAAATAAAAGAAAGATCTGCTGAAATATAACTCCAGGTTATCCCATTCCAAAATGGATTACAATAAACATCTCTCAAAGACTACATATATATTTAAACTAACAATTACAGTAGCAATTTTTCTCTACAGAAAAAAAACAATCCCAAGCAATAAAACAATCCCAAGCATAAAAACAAAGCTTGAACCCTAATGCATTATCCCTAGGGAAAAAGTTGTAAAACAATGAAAAAAATAGATGATAAACCAGAAGCATTAAAAACAAATGGCTAAGGAAATTACCTTATACACAATGGAATAAATTAAAGACTAGTACAGAAATTAGAGATATGGGTACACAAGCACAGTATCATTGATAATCAGGAATAGATGGTGGGCATATGTAGCCCTTGTAATGAGAAAATATAACCAGAGTATCGCACAGCAAGTCATTAAATATTCATAGAAAACAGCAGGAACAAAACATAAAAATAGGTCAACCTCATAAGAAATTGAGAATACTTTCAAGGTTGTAAGACAATGAGATGAACATTTCCAACCTTGTAGGGCACTGAGAAGAAGACTTTCAAAAGAGGCAAAGATAGCAGGCATTGATTCCGTTATTGAGAAGATCACCCTACTTAAGATGATGTGTGATATTCCCTGTGTTGACACTGGAAAAGTTCTCACATGTGAGATACTTTCTCTGATAGAAATTCTAGAGCAGAGGTTTAACACATCTGTACCATAAGCCACAAATGTGGTTCTAGAAACCGACATGTGAAGCTCAAAATTTTAATTTATCAACATTTTTGCAATTATTTCTGTTAAAACCTTTTAATTCTCTTATTTAACCATTTTTCTGGCTTCCTCAACAAATTATCCCAACAAAAAGTGTCATTTAGATCAATTTTAATTTATTTTCTCGCAGTTCTTTCAATTTTTTTTAGATTCTGAAAAATGGCACATCCACAATCTGTTAAACACCTTGGTAGCAAATGTGTTAAGTGACACATAATCTCAACACTCACAGCAAGAAACATCATCCTACTTCAAGAAGACCTCAACAATTATGGGATAACCTAGCATGTATAATGGCTCATTCTACTTTAACAATTAATTATCTCATAGAATTCAATATATATATATATATATATATATATATATATATATATATATATATATATATATATATATATATATATATAATACATCACTAACTGTTAGATTGATAAGTAGGTAGGTAAGTAGATATATAGATAGAGTTAGAGTCAGTTAGAGATAAAGAGTGAGAAAAAATTTTATTCGTGGAACATCATGAAAAAAAAATAATTCTTTTATCCACCGTGGTGTGCTTCATATGGAAAACAAGATAATAAACATGAATAAAATACTAGAATATAGGAAAATAGTTACTTTAAATTTTGTTCTTAGATCTAAGCTTGTCAGACACTATATTTTTCCACAGGCTCATTGAGATAATTTCTTTCTTTCTTTCCTCATTTGTCTTCCGGCATCAAGGGAAAATATGGTTCACAGTTTCTTGCTCCTCTATTGGGCTCTTCTGTCGTTATACCTCCGAGTGTTTCTAGTTTTCCATTTATCCACCTTTTTCTCGGTCGGTTGGGATAATTGTTTATTACAATTATTTGTACAAGCAATTTCACCAAGAATATTTTCTACATTTTAAAATTTATTTCAATTCGCTAATATAAAAGATACGTGGAGAAGACAGGTGGAACAGAGATGAAGAGGATGGAGAAGACATGGAACAATTTTGAATAAATGACAAGAACAGGACAGCTTGAAAGTATTTGTTGAAGACCTATGCTCCACAGGGAGTTGAAATGAGGAGGAAAAAGAAGAATATAAAAGGGGGCAGCCACCTACTGGTCCCAGAATAGGAACTTGAGATGATGTGGTATTTCCCTGAGTCACATCTGTAGGCACAGGGAAGGTTGTTAGATGTAAGATAAAAGGGCATTACAACTTTAAAAAAAAAGTTAGGAAATACTGATGTAAAGCTTCCTTCTTTATTTTCATCTCTTAATTGCCTTAAAAGACATCATTATTTCACACATAACAAAGAGGCTGCAATATTTGTATATTTAGCCCTGTATACTACACTTCATCACTAAATATTTTTTAAACCAGATTTGTTCTTCGTACTGCGAAATAGAACGGGTTCGATCCTGCTTCAGACCATATATTGTTCTTTGTGTTTTTTTTCTTGTTGTTGATTATTTGTGGACCCCCCCCCCCCCCCCCAAGCTGTAAACATACGTCTTCCTTTGAAATGATTTTCTGATCTACCGCCTCAGAAGTTTCTCTCTATTATAATATTCATTTATTATTATTTGTCTTTCATTCTTTTCATTCTCTCTGATTAATCTGTTTTAAAACTATCATGTGGAGATAGAGTAAGGTCTTGTTTAGCTCTGGTGCACTGCTGTTCCCAACATGTTTGACTCAAGTGATTTACAAAATTCCTTGTCAACTATCTTAGAGTAAGGTCTTGTTTAGCTCTGGTGCACTGCTGTTCCCAACATGTTTGACTCAAGTGATTTACAAAATTCCTTGTCAACTATCTTGGTACTAGATTCTACCAAATTATTATTTGTTATTACCTGATATTTAGCTCCAAATATATGCAGTCTATAACCTTTTAATCTTGCGTGGCTTTGAAATATGTGTCCTTTCTCAGTACATGTTCATAAAAGCCTGTTCATACTTGCCAACAACTGTTTTTTTATAACACATAACTGTCTACTTATATGTTTAGAATTATCTTTTAAATCCTCATTCTTTATATGCCTACACTTGCCTCATATGTTCAAATCAGCCTCTTCATTGTTAAATATATCTCTTTACATTTCTAAAATTCTTTAAATATGTTAACAAATTGTTGTTTTTATCTAAATTGTTATCACAGAAGCATAACCAAGAACCATAACCAAAACTATTATTTATAACAAATTACATGCTCTTTACATACAAATGTAGCTTGTTATGTTTATCAAACATCTTATATGGCATTATATCAATAACTCTGGCTACAGTCTGTGGATTATGCAAATCTCATTAGTTTACAAGAAAATACAAAGCTAAATGTATTATTCTTGTGTTTATACAAGATGAATGCAATAACAATTTGTATGTGCATAACATGAATGAACCAATAACCATTTTCTTGTGCATTTCTTACTTACAGATTACAATCTTTAGTAAGAAAGTACAAACAAAACCACAAAGTTTTATTAGTATTATTTAATGGCGCTTCTTTTTACGACGATTCTTTTTAGAAGCACCTGCAGCACCAAATCCATCTTGAGCCCAACTATTCTGATTTCCAGATTGAGAGGTGCCCCACGATGACCTTTGTCCATCAGTAGTTGAAGCACTAGACTTAAACAGTCGATTGATGAAATCTTCCAAATTGGGTTCTCTGTGATAATGTTACAAATGTGTGTTAATAGAGTGGATAAAACTTAAAGAAATTGAATAAAGATTTTATAAGTTAACAGAGTAGCACACATTATCATTACTCAAGCACCTAAATGGCAACAAAATAATTAACAATATGTAGTATGTTTTTATGCAATCATTATGTCAGTCAATCAAAACCCTTTAGGTCCTCTTTAGTTGTACATGCCAAAGACAAGGTCTCCCCATCCTTGGACATTTTCTTGATTTCCTTTTAGTGAAGGCAATGTCCATTTAGGTTTTCACGATTTCTCTTTTCCGTGTATTTTTTAGCCTTCCATGTTTTTTCTTTGTTTGTGGATTCCATGGCAATATCTGTTCAGCTATCATGTTTTTATTGTGTCTTTAATCACATATAAGAAAACAACAAAAGAGACTGAGAAAAAAACTCAATGTATTTGAAGACAAATGCCCAAGCAAGATACTTTGCATTAAATGGAATGAATTCAAGACTAATGTTAAAATAAGAAAAATAGTCATGCCATTATTTATCTTGTTTACTATTAAGAAAAGAAGAGAAACATTTGTCAGGCATATATTTAAATAGGAGGGGAGGGAGAGTGTAGGTAGGGTTATTACTTAACTAAATACCTGACAAGGATTAAGTCACATGGACAAGACAAGAAAAGCACCGTATATTGGAAGGTATATAGCAGAACATCAGTGCAGTGGCAACATAAAAGACAGACAGTAATGGAAATTCATTGTAGCTAACTACATATGCAGAGGTGGTATATCTGACCTCATCAGTGTAGAAATTTACAGACACAACTATTTAAACCTAATAATAAGTTTCTCTTTATCAAATCCTAATCACCACAGTTATGTCTCTCTATTTGGGTGGTGGGGGAGGGGGGGGGGGTGCCTGGGTGGTATAGAGGTAAGATGTTGGCACCTGAACAAAAGAAGGTCCTGGTTCAATTCTCACCGCAGATGAAGGAAAATGTGTAAGAAAAGAAATATTGAATCTGTGGTTTTACCCTTCCCTGATCTATGGGTAGTAAGATCTGAAGTCTAGACCTCTTGGAAAATGGCAAAAATACAGGAGATCTCATGTGTCTTCTGTATATGTCACTTTAAAGAACTCTTGGCAGTTGGAAATTGAAAAGAGTAGGTCAAAAATGGCTGCTGCCTGGGCAAAATTAATAGGAACAAATCTACCCAAAAAGTTAAAGCTCTCAACAATAAAAATGAGCATACTTCTAAAGTAGAAAAATATGTGCCTGTATGGTGAGGGATACCTGAGCACACGGCTGCAGGTGTGATAAATAGGAAAAGGGATATTCAAGCAAAATTCAGTCCCTCTGGATGTAACAGTAGGTGAGAGAGTGAGAAGGAGAGGAAGGGAAAGTTGGAGAGAGTGGGGGGAAACAGAGCACGAGGAATGATCATGAGAAATATGAGAAGAATAGTGTGAGAGGAGGGCAGGAATTTCATGATTGAGAAGGGTATAAATATAAGGGTGAGTAGATGACGTAGGGATATTTGATTGGTAGAGAGGTAGAGGAAATGAGTTTTGATCGGGTAGGAGATGGGATATTTAAGTTGATGCACGGAGAGAGAGGAGGCTCTTCAGAGAAATTTCATGCATAGGTGCTGAATAGGATCGGCGCAGTCATTAGACCTATAGGGGCTAGGAGACCCCAGCAGTCAGCATTGTTGTTAGGAGATTAGTTAGTAGAATTGAGATTTAAATGTCTCTAGTGTATAAAGGAGACAGAGCATTAGAAATAGTGATAAGAACTGCAGAGAAGATTACCTGATAGGGAACAGTAAAGATGACGGTGAAATTAAGTGTCAGTTGAAGAGCTCATTGAGCGTAAGTCATCGTAACTAGCAGAGATAGGAGCAACATTATTAGGAACCTAGTAGATCAAGAAAATGTTTAGTAAGCCTGAGTAGGCAGAAGCACAGATGCAAGAGTACCAAGTAGAGAGGTGAATTCTGTGATATGGTGTGTGACTGGCCGAGCGAGATGTGTGATCACTGGCCACTGTGAACAATTGTATATAGTTGCCATTGTTAGTGCTGTCGGAATGAAGATACATGATCTTTCAACATCAGCAGTGTGCAGCCATTTATTTGTCCAACAGTCACTACCTATGTCAGGGCATTGAAATCGAACTGAGAGTTATCACGACACATACAAGACGGAGGTTAAACAAGTTAGTTCTGTCAGACCAGATTACTGGTGAAGCACTAGTTGAGTACGTGGGAACCTGACAGCTGAGACGGTGGGGCGAACGCACGTTGGCCACAGCACGCTTTTGTACCTTGTCGATGCCATCATCGCCTGACCAGTAACAGTACCCCTTACGGGGCATGTGTACATACTATCAACATGAACTGAGAAAGAACACCATTGCCATAAACGGTATACTACAATGGACTGTTTATCAAGTCTGTCCCAATGGGGCTGGCAGGTCACAGCATGCCTATATAACATTTCATAGCGTAACATCATAAACAAAAGAGCAGATTACAGCGGGTAACATGGACTTCACTAGAGACATAAAGCTGGCAAAAGCAAACAAACAAAACAGGAAAATATGTTCTCTCTCTGTGTCAATCTATCTATAAAATCACCACTTTCCCATAAATACTCTATTCCCCATCCAGCATTTCTAGACATGTGTTCTGACTGATTGTCCATGTCTTTTGCTGAATGTGGACACATCTTTTTCCACTAAGAACATGACCAACTCTATCTCTCTTTATCCCTAGAATCACCAATCTTTCAATATATACATTATTATCCCATCCATTGTCTTCTGCATCTCTTAACTCTTTCTGTACATTTCGCCACACTATGTGCGGTGCCGATTTCAGTTACGTATGTTTCACCACATAGTGCGTCACTCTCAATTTGATTAGTGTGAACTGTCATTAAACCATATTCTTTTTTACATGTCTTGTATCATCTTGGTATTGGTTAAATCTTATTCCTAGTTGAATCATCTAAAAATGCATATATAATATGTTATATCTTATCTAAATAGAAATATGTAGATTGATTCTTAAAACCATGAAAAATGTTATCTCTGAAATCTCTTCTGTTGCATCGATAAAAAGCTTCCATATGGAAAGAGTTAAGGAATTAAGAACAAATTTGGTGATGTCCAGAGCCAGACCACACCCATTGTTAGCACCACCAGCATGTATTTCTAATATCCAGCATTCAAGACACATTCAGTTGTCTGCCACTAGCAATGCTGATAACAATTTCAAACTTCTGTTACTGTATCTCTCTTGAGTGCACTGTAAAAATAAATTCTGACATAAAAATCTCTGTCCCAGGTCAGACATGTGTGTTAAGAATTATGAACTACATGAGTGCTGATTGGTTTAATTTAGAACCATATGAGTGCTGACTGGTTTAATTTAGAACCATATGAGTGTTGATTGGTTTAATTTAGAACCATATGAGTGTTGATTGGTTTAAGTATGAACTATATGAGTGTTGACTGATTTAAGAACCATGTGAGTGTTGATTGGTTTAAGTAAGAACCATATGAGTGTTGACTGATTTAAGAACCATGTGAGTGTTGATTGGTTTAATTAAGAACCATATGAGTGTTGACTGATTTAAGAACCATGTGAGTGTTGATTGGTTTAAGTAAGAACCATATGAGTGTTGACTGATTTAAGAACCATGTGAGTGTTGATTAGTTTAATTAAGAACCATGTGAGTGTTGGTTGGTTTATCATTTCTGACAGCATGTTTTAATCATGCCTCTTTGCTTCCGTGTTTCTTGGCATTTGGGCACCAATGTCATGTTATTGCATTGGGTGGTTTGCTTCCACTGGAGGTAACATCAATACTGAAGCTTCTTGAAGACACCATAAGAGAATTTTTTAAGCATTTCATCTGCCCACAGAATGTCACTGCTAAGCAATATCTTGATATCCACAGTTGGTTCGCTTTGGAGAACCAACTCATAACCAGTTTTGGCACTTTCCATCTGAGAGGTTTACACTCTTTTCTTTAATCACTGGTCTCCGTTCCTACTCTTTTCTTTCATCTTTATTTCTCCCTTCATTATCTTTATTACCTCTCATGCTTTCCTTTCCATTTGTCATCCTGTCTTTTCACTATTTCACTATACTCTATGGCACACCTCCTTTCATCCATCTTCATGAGTCCCACTTTCTAATTTTTCACACTTTGGCTTCTTTTGGTCCTACTAAATCCTACCTGTCTCATTGTCTATTAATCATGTAAACAGCTGGCAAATCCTAGCCAGTTTCTTTCCACAATTTTTCAGATCAGTGTTGCATGTACAGTTAATTCCATTTGTGTAGTTGTCCGAAATGTTGGCTTTCATTAACATATACAGATGACACAGACTGCTGCTTATATGCTCCTAGGGTGATTATTTTTATTTTTTATGTACCAGTAAAACTGCTAGCTACAGTTAAACAAAAAAATGTTGAAAAACAAGAATCATGAGCTAATATAAAAACATGAATCAATTTTTTTTCACCCTTGTTGGTGATGCTTGTTTTTGCGATTGCCATCTGTAGCTATCTTGTACTGGACTGCATGAGAGTTCGCTTTCATGTGGCTGAAATATTCTTTCTGTGAATTCAATTGAGAAAACATGCAAGCTTATAACAAATAGAATGAATGAAAAATGAAACTGGAAAGCTTATATATATATATATATATATATATATATATATAAATATATATATTGTTTTTTTTGCACTTTATATCTCTAACAAAGTCCTGAATTTTGTGTGAACATAATTTATTCATATTTTTCAAACAGGCAGCCAAGTACTTAGGTGTCTCCCGCTAGAGGCAGATGTTCTCCAACTTCAGTGGTTCTCTCATATTTTTATTGTCAAGAGTTAACATTTTTGGGCAGATTTTTTTATTTTTTTTTTTGCCCAGGCAGCAGCCATTTTTGGCCTATTCTTTTTTATTTTCAACACCCAAGAGATCTTTAACATGATGCTGCATAGGTTGCAGACTGGACCGCCTGATTTTTGCCGTTTTCTGAGAGTGCTAGACATTGGACCTCACACTATACAGAGACCAGGGGAGAGTAAAACAACAGATTCATTTTTTTACACCACCTGTGGTATAGAATCGAACCAGGACCTTCATGTCCAGAGGCAAACATCTTACCTCTAGACCACCAGCCCCCATGATAAATAGATGTATAAAGTTGGTGTGCTGCAATATATAGGTGATTTCTTGGATGACATGAAATATTTAATCAATTGTTACATTTTTATAAATATAATGACTACATAGTTAATACAAAAGAAAAAGACACTTTCATTATGTTATACAAACCAAACTATGAATAGTTAATATAAAAGAAATAGACACTTTCAATATGTTATACAAACCAAACTATTAAAAGTTAATACAAAGGAAATAGACACTTTCAATATGTTATACAAACCAAACTATTAGTTATAATTATAGATAAGTACTGCACATGGTATGGTAGAGAATGTCCTGAAATCTATATTAGTAAGTAAAAATGTACTATGTATGCACTCCTTTATCTATCTTGGAAGTCACATTGATCAGGAAGGGGATACAAGTAAAGAAATTAGAATCAGCATAGCTAAAACAGCAATGTCTTTCAGAAGCCTTGAAAAGTTGTGGAAATCAAAACTCATCAGCACACACACAAAACTTAGACTATTCAAATCAAACGCACTATCAACCCTTACGTATGCATGTGTGAGCTGGAAAACAACAAGAGACATAGAAACAAAGTTGAACGTATTCGAAAATAAATGTCTAAGGAGATAATAACCGAATCGCAAAGCAAGCCCTCATGTGGGAAACAACAGGTAAGAGGAAAAGAGACTGAGAAGAACATTGATCAGAAAGGCAAGAGCAGTGGGAATCAGCTCCCTCAATGAGATAGAGTTGCTTGCACAGAACAGAGACAAATGGCGAGATTTGATGAAATATCTTTACAAGGATTGAAAACTGCTAGAATAAAATTTAGATAAGAGACAGAGTATCTGGGTCTATGCCCTATGGGCCGGCTACGGCTTGAAAGGTCAATAGATAGGTGCACTCCTTGCAATATGGCACATGTTGCTATGACATCCCAATTTATCATAAACTTATTGTTTTGTATCAATGTTACATTGCTAACAATAGCTCTGATGCTTTGTTTCATTTTTTTTTTAATTAAATTTGAATCCTCACTCTTCAGTACTAACATACTGGTTATCTGTACATTTAATAATTTTCTTGTCATATGATGGTTATGGTTATGGAAAACCCCGGTATCACTGCAAACGAATTAAAATTCATAATTGCTCAACCGCCTGTGCCTGTGGAATTATCCAAATTAATATCTCATCTCCCAAACAAAGAAAGGTAGCTGCAGTTCCCATCACAGTGAAATGGCACAGAAAGTGAACATAGCCATCTGTTCCCCATAATTCATAATTGCTCAACCGCCTGTGCCAGTGGAATTATCCAAATTATTATCTCATCTCCCAAACAAAGAAAGGTAGCTACAGTCCCCATCACAGCGAAACGGCACAGAAAGTGAACACAGCCATCTGTTCCCCATCATACTATATCATCATTCATCGTAAGCAATCGGAATTCATACAATGCTAATAGTATCTATTTCTTCTGTATTAACATAATATACATACAATACTTCTTTAACTGGTCACAGTTTTATACTTATAATATCTCATAATAATAGCTATTTAATTGCCTTCTGAATTAAAAAAAAAAAACTCCATAATTTTCAACAACTTCATGGAAGCTACAACAAAATACATACATGGCACTTCATCCATTCTGTGATGTTGTACACATGACCTTCCATCAAGGCAAAGTAGTGCCAGTAAAATCCCAGCATTGTTGACTCAGCCCAAACATCGCCCTGTGAGAGAGTTATATTGTTTATTACACAGACTGATTGATGGACACCTTAGACATGTTTACTGTTATCTTCATACCAGTCTACATCTGAGAAGTTTTTGGTCATGTCATATATTGTCCCCTGTTGGGATGCTTACTCACAGTGCTCTGCAGGTCCTTATAGTGCCCCCATAGTTTCTGCTTAAGATTCTTTCATAGAGCCAAGAATGATGATGAAGACTGGCATGGTGTAACACTCCTGAAGATGTTCAAGACTGGACCACCTTTCAGCAGCTGCATTCACCAATATGGGTTATCTTCCTAGGTAGTGGACTCATGAGTCTGCAGTGGCCTTTTCTGGTGAAATTTACTGTCTTGTCATGTCTTGGGATATATAAGTATATGGCCCTTTTTGTCTTGTCAGACGGTCAAGTGGAGGCTATTGTGTATTTCTTTTAGATTTTGTTTTTATCGAACAGCTTCTCTCGTGGCTAATTCTACCAATGTTTGACAAACACACATGGCCACAGAATGAACAACTCAGGCCCATTGATCCACAGGGTTTTCCATCCTTTTTCATGAGACTTTTCTCTAGGTTTTGTCTACAGTCTCAAATGATGTTATACCATTCCTTATACATGCTCTCCATGATGTGCGATCACTTGCCAGATGTTTCCAGTCATTTTCACAGATGGAGAAGTCATTCAGAGATGATTCCAGGCCCTTTCTGTGAGTTTGCCGAAAGTCATAGCTGCCTTACCAATTTGGCTGTTTATTTCATCATCAAGAGATGATGGTGGTGGATCCAAGATATGTGAATTTCTGAACTGATTCTAGTGGACAATCTTTTAAAGTGATTAATAAAGGGTTGATGTCACCTTGACTTAGTACTACTGTTTTCTGAAAATTAATTGACAGTGAAAAAAGGTTGGGTGCTTTGTACAGGTTGTTGATCAGTGATTGTAGGGTGGCTTTACTATGAGTGACTAGGGCTGCACCGTCAGCAAATAAAAGTTCTTTAAGTAGGGCAACATTTGTTTTTGCTCTTAGTTGTGCTAAGCTGAATAGTGAGCCATCTGATCTTGTGCGAATCAGTCGAAGGCCTTTGCGGGATCCACAAAAGCAATATATATGAAATACTGTCACATTTATAAGTGTTTCTATTAAGTTTCATAATGCAGAAATGTTGTAGAAGTAATAAAGGCATTGGATGGACACTTGGGTAACCAGAGGTTAGGAGTCGTAAGTTGTGTGAGAGCCTAGGGACCAGTGGCGAGTAATAATGCTACTGTGAAGTGTGACTAACCATCGGGGAGAGAAGCGTTGCTCATGTAATTACGTGTGCATATGTTGTAACTAGGCGCAATTGTAAGTCAGATGAATAAAGACGTGTGTTCGCCTCAACATAGTGAAGTGTTGTGTTTCTAGCAGTCAGCTGATCACGCCAGGCGGAATAAGAACTTGGGAAAATGTCGCGGGCACAAACTAAAGTGAAGTACTAAAATTAACCACAGGACACGGGTGTAGATATGTAAATTTCCCAGGCCGGTGGTCCGAGTCGAGTATCCAAGTTCACGAGAACAACGCCACAGGTGATGTGTGTGTGGGAGTCGCCATTCATACACTTAAACTATGAGAGACCATGGTGATAAACAACGTCATCCAGTGGTCTTATTCAGAGACAGCGCCACCACCATTGTAACTTTAGCAGCGGGGCTAGCTGCCGGTCGCCACCAGTGATGGGTGAACAATACCTGCCCATCGAAGGCACATGAAAATTCTCCGGGGACATTATGGTGCCATGTGAGAGCGTCAATCTCCAATTCACATGATACAAAGCTGGTAGCAGGAGCAAGTAGTAGGGTGTAACGTACACTCTACAAAGGATCGCGACAGATTTACAAAAAAGGAACACAATAAAATACTGAAGTTTCGGCCTACCAGCGGCATTCTTCAGAAAATGAAAACACTAACGGACGAAGAAATAAAAATAAACTCTACTACACCTAGAATGAGTGGTACAGGTAATTCAAGAAGAAATAAAGAGGGATTGGAGCTGAAATGATAAAATGAAAGAGAGATGAGCTACATATCGAAGGATAAAAATTGATAATATGTAGAAATTCATAAGCTAAAATATATATTTAAATTTAAAATGAGACTTAATTGAGGCAAGATCCAAAAGCTTCCAGCAAGTAGAATGACTGTGCGTCAAATGGGATGAGACATGAGAGAGGGGAACCCTACATTACAATACCATCGTAAAATTACCACCTCAAAATACAAATTCTTGAATTTTGACAGTTTGCTGTGGGCAAACATTCTTCCCTCTTCCCCCCCATACCTTACTAATTACTACTTCTGGTGAATTCTGAGTATTGGATTTGTTTCCTTTGATGATGGATCTTTTTTGTTTCCCAAGTGCTTTGTAAAAAGTACGATGGTATCATAGAAAAAAGGTTGTTTTTATCGTTAAATAAATTTTACCAATTTTTAAGAAATTCTTTTTTTTTTTTTCTTATGATGGGGGAAATCTTTTTGGCCCTTGGTGAGACATCAAACAAAACTTTGTAACACAAGATAGACAGTGAACAACAGTTAGAGGAACCGAAAATACGAATGGATTGATGGCAGTCATGTGCATATACAACTTAATATCTACAATAGCCGCATCATCATCATCATCAAGTACCATGCCTACTGGCGTAGGTGATCATGTCTCTCCACAATTTTTTATCTCGGCAGCTATTTATCATTTCTGTTGTTGACCTTCTGCCAAGCCATTCTCTTAAGCTATCTGTTATTTTTTCTCTTTGCTTTCCTCTATCTCTTCGTCCCTCAATTTTCCCAGTTGTTACAATATATTCCAGTTGTTCTCTTCTCATTACATGGCCAAAAATTGATGATTGTCTCTTCCTAATATTGGAAATTAGTTCTCTTTTTTACTTTGACCTCATTCAGAACGTTTTCATTACTCTTCTTAGCTGTCCATGGCCACAATAGCTACAGCACCTTGCATTTTCAAATTTCAGGCCATAAATCTAACCTAACAAAAGTTGTGTAGCAAAAGTTCAAAGAAAATCTTATATCCTTAACTACAAATGCTACAATTAAGTGGTAGTAATTATTACGACAATATAAAAACGCGACCCTCAGATGTGTATTGCATTGTAATCTAGGGTTAATGTCTGTTTATTTGTTTCCTTATAAATAAAAATGGGAGCCGCGATAGCTCAGTGGTTAGTGAACTGGACTACCACGGACAAGGGGTAGGGTTCGATCCCAACTGACGGCTTCCGGGTTCACCCAGCCTTAAATGGGTACCGGATTTTTTTCTGGGAAAATAAAGCAGCACAGGTTTCATGTGCTGAAGGTCTGTAAAATATAGGGTCACTAACACCATATTTCCCTATACGCCACTTGGCGTGACAGGGGTACTTTACTTTTTTTTTTTACTATAAATAAAAATATACATTTAATCAAGATTACTTAAGCTGTGATAAAATCCTTAAAGAAAAAAGAATATGTCACTACTAACCTCTTTGGCAGAATGTCTTGTGTTACATCTTTGGCAGAATCTAGCACTGTAGAAGGGTCGTTCCACTGGCAGACGTCGATGCTTACCACCACAGTTATCACAATGCATTATGTTGGCCGTCTGAGGTTGAAACAAGAAAAATGGATTATGGCTAACAAAAACAGAAAGGAATTCTCTAGAAGCCAAGAAGATTTAAACAACACGATATCAGTACCAAAAAAATTAAAAGCAAAATTGTATATTAATTTTTCTTCTTTACTTGCCAATTAAACATATTTTTTAAAGATCATTTGCAGCAATAATTGTTTTCTTCTGCTGCATACACTTTAGTTGGCAAACTTTGATGAGTTTAAAAAAAAATGCATTAGCCAGCTCAAAGCTGGTGTCATCTCTAGTCAGCTTAAATGATTCTGATGATGGCCACAAGAACCGTCTCTGTTTGTCATAGGGTAGACACCTTTGTTGAACAGTCATTTTGCCTGTAACATTCATTAGAAGTTGTTTTTTTTATCCTCAAGGTAACAGAAATGTAATTTCTTATAATAATATATGTATGCTGCTGAAATCTTGGCAAGACTGAAGATATCTTAAGTTGAGTTACTCTATCTAAACCAACATAATAATTCTATGATTAAAGAATTAAGAAAAATAACCTGAAAATTCTAACAGGAAAGATAAAAAGCAAGAGAGGAAAACTAAGAGGAAAGGCTCTGGGTGAAATGATTAAGTGGTTAGTCAATAAAAAATACAAGGAGAAGTGAAATACTCATAAACCGAATGGTTGTGAAAAGAAAAGAAATGAATTGTCATTGCCAAAAGATGATACAACAAAGACAATGGCACTGGATAGAACAAACTGTGGAAGCCAAGTGAGAATATTACATGACAGGACCTCTCATGGACTCACAAGGGGTAGAGACAAAGAGGAAGACCAAAATATTCTTGGAGAAGATTGATGGAATAGGAAATGAAGATGATGAGGAAGACATGGAATGATCTTAGGAGAATAACAAGAAACAGAATGGCTTGGAAAGTGTTTCTTGAAAACCTATGCACCACAGGGAGCTGAAAGGAAGAAGAAGAATGCCATAAGATATGATGATCATAACAAGCAGATAATGTGTGACTTACCTCTTGTATTTTTGTCTGCAGCTTAGATAGCATTTCTGCAAACTCTCTCTGAAAACAAATAATGAAGGGCTGAATTACTCACATGATTCCTTTTATGAATATAAAGGATCCTGTTTATAAATATTTTAAAGCATAAAGAAAAAACACTGTTAGCAAAAAGTGAATAAATAAAATAAAAAAGGGCAATCACAACACTGGTAAAATGCTGGTTAAGAGATAAAAGAGCTTCGGTCAAGTGCATTTGGTCATATCAGGTAAAATGTTTTGGTCATGTGACAAGGCAGAAAGATCAAAATACAATACAAAGAGTCTTCAATAAATGTTGCGAGAACACCAGACCCAAGGGTCGACCATGAAAAAGATGGATTGACGGAATATTAGAAACACTAGGAAACATAGCAGCAGAGGCGAACAGAAGAGCAAAGGACTGCAGATTAAATCTTTCCTCGAAAGCTGAAAAGCAAATGAGGAAGGAAAGAAGGTAAAGATATTTTCTGGCATCTTATTTTTCATTCTTTTTTCTGGTAGTTGTAATAATTGTTGCATTGTTCTCTCTTCCAAAAATTTGGAAATTCTTTCTGGTCAAGTAACACAATGACGATGGCATAAAAAGGTCAGTTATTGAAAAGTTTAGCTCCACTCATGTGTTTCCCACATGAGGGCTTGCTTTGCTATTCGGTTATTAATCAACATTTTTAGGGCTTCAATTTTATTTTCTGTTGTTTTATTCATGTTCATGTTTCTGAACCATATAATAATAATGAACTAGCATAACAAATCATTACTGTTTGTTTTGCTTGCTTGCGTTCGCCCGATGACTAAAGAGGTATACCTCTTCATCATCGGCCCTTAAAAGGATGTTAAGTGGGCGTGTCTACATTGTGTTGTGGTTTGCAGTATAACTGTGATATTTATGCCTTTCGGCCCAACACATCCGACTTCAGCATGACATTTTTGAGTACCAGATTGCCTTCCCGCTTTGATCCCTACTCGCTTGGCCAGACTAGACAGGTTAGTCTGTTACTAGAGGCACCACGGAGAGGTGCAGTAGGGTCTGGATGGTTCTGGTTCACCGATCCTAGCGCAAGCCATCAGCTGTGGGTTGCTAACAACTTTCAGCTTTGGTGCTGTGAGGTTTGGTTCAATGTTAAAATGTGTAATTTTGTTAAGTGACCATTCTTGCATCCCTATTCTTCTCCTGATCTCCATATCACATTTTCTGTCACTTGATATTAAGTAATCTTATTAGAGAAGCTAATAAGAAAATGGAAAAGGAATTTTTGCCTCTCAATTCAAAATGCCGTGGACTAATCATTAAGATTAAACATCTCACGCTTTTTCTACATCACTGTACGATGCTTAACTACTGTGACCTATTTTCAAAATGATTATTTTGTTATCACTCTAGAAACTATGTAAAGTAATATTCAAATACTAACCATTGCTTCTGCCTCGTTTGTCTCCTGGTTATGGCTGTCATACTGTTTTCTTTTGGCCTGAAAAAAACAAAAACAATCAACACACCTGTCAGATACTGCACTCTTGTACCAATTAAATTTTTCTGTAAATATTATTTTATTATTATTATTATTATTGACCTTTCGAGCCGTAACCGGCCCATAGGGCGTAGACCAAGATACACCTTCTCCTATATGAATTTTTGTTCTAGCAGTTTTCTTTTAAAGATATTTTATCAAATCTCGCCATCTGACTCTGTTCTGTGCAAGCAGTTCTATCTCATTGAGGGAGCCGATTCCTGCTGCTCTTGCCTCTCTCATCAATGTTCTTCTCAGTGTCTCCCTGGGTCTTCCTCTTTTTCTTTTACCTGTTGTTTCCCATATGAGGGCTTGCTTTGCTATTCGATTATTATCTCTTCTCATCACATGTCCAACGTATGACCATCGTCTTTTCTTTATTACTGAAGATATTAGTGGTTGATTGGCGATTTCTCTAATTTCCTCGTTTGTTTTGAATTCGTTCCATTCTATACCAAGTATTTTCCTTAGACATTTATTTTCGAATGCGTTCAACTTTGTTTCTATATCTCTTGTTGTTTTCCAGCTTTCACACGCATAAGTAAGGGTTGATAGTACATTTGATTTGAATAGCCTAAGTTTTGTGTTTGTGCTAATGAGTTTTGATTTCCACAACTTTTCAAGGCTTCTGAAAGACATTGCTGCTTTAGCCAGTCTGATTCTAATTTCTTTGCTCGTATCCCCTTCTCGATCAATGTGACTTCCAAGATAGATGAAGTGATCGATCTCTTCTACTGGTTTGTTTTCCATGTATATTTTGTCACTTGTTGGAATTAAACTTTTCATGACTTTAGTCTTTTCATGATTGACCTCAAGCCCAATTTTGCTGGCTATTGATGATAGTTCATTTGTGTTTTCCTGCATCGTTTTTATCTGATTGCTGATAAGAACTATGTCATCAGCAAAGTCCAGGTCCTCCAAATGGTCTCCTTGTATCCATTCGATGCCTTTATTACCAGTGCAGCATTTCTTCATTATGAAGTCCATAACAATTCCAAATAACAAGGGCGATAAAATACATCCTTGTTTAACCCCAGTTTCTATTGGGAAACATTCGCTCAGTCCTTCCTCTGTTCGAACTGCACATGTGTAACCATCATACATGTCTTTGATAATATTTATGATTTTTGATGGTAAGCCATATTGCTTCAGAATTTTCCACAAAGAATCTCTATGAATACTATCAAATGCTTTTTTGAAGTCGATGAAGTTAAGTACAAAAGGTTTTTGCTTTTCAATGTGTTCCTCCAATATAAGTCGTAGAGTGAAAATGTGGTCAAGACAGCTTCTCCCTTTTCTAAACCCAGCCTGTTCTTCACGCATTACTGTATCTATTGAATCCTTTATTCTATTTAGGATGATTTTACAGAATAATTTTGAGGCAACTGACAAAAGTGTCACGCCTCTCCAATTGTTACAATCTCTAAGATTGCCCTTTTTTGGGATCTTAACAATGATTCCTTTTTTCCATTTATGAGGCGTCTTCTCTGTTTTCCAAATGATGTTGAACATTTTTTGGAGATGTATTAAATTATGGCTATCAATTGCCTTGAGGATCTCAGCTGTTAACTTATCCTCTCCAGCAGCCTTGTTATTGGTCATTAGCTTTAAGGTGGTTTCTATTTCACTCAAGGTGAAGTCATCTAAATTTACATCTAATTCTGCTGCTGGTGTTTCAGCTTCAAAATCTATTAAACTGTGAGGTAGTGGACGGTTAAGAATTTCTTTGAAGTGTTCCGCCCAACGGGCTTTTATGTCTGCGCTTGTTGTTAGCATTAATCCAGATTTGTCTAGAATTGGTGTTCCACTGGATGTATAGGTGTTTGTCAGCATCTTTTGTACAGTATAAAGAGTTCTGCTGTCTCCTGTAATTGCAGCTGTCTCTGCTTTCTCTGCCAAGTTGTCTATATAAGCTCTTGTATCTCTTCTTGCCGAACTTTTCACTTTGTTGTCTAATTCTTTGTATGTTGCTTTTGCCAGAACCTTTCCAAGATCTGTCTTTACATTAGTCATGGCTCTCTTCGCTTCTCTTCTTTCTTTGATGTATTTCCATGTGGTGTCTGAGATCCAAGCTCGTTTTTCCATTTTCTTCAGTCCAGCACTTGCTTCTGCTGCTGTCATTAGTATTTTGCTCTGTGAGTCCCACATTTCATTGATATCTAAGTCTATTTCACCAAGTGCTGAATAACAATTACTTAGCTCTATGTTAAACTTTTCCTTTATTGCTTCATCTTTCAGTTTATGACTATCAATTTTATGTGTAATTGACCTCTTCTGTTGGTTTCTAAATTTTAATCTTATTTTCCCAATGCACAGGTTGTGGTCACTATTAACATCAGCACCTCTGTATGCTCTTACATCTATTAATGATGATCTGAATTGTTGTTTAATACATAGGTGGTCAATTTGATTTGATATTCTATCATCAGGAGATATCCATGTTGTTTTGTGGATATTTTTATGTGGAAATAATGTCCCACCTATAACTAAATTTTCTATTAAACATAATTCTATTAATCTTTCTCCATTCTGACTTGTTGTATTACAGCCTTCTCTCCCCATCACATGTTCCACTCCTGCGTTATCTTGTCCTACTTTGGCGTTGAAGTCTCCCATTACAATTAAAAGATCGTGTTTTGGTATTTTGTTTATAAGTTGTTGCAGTTGGTTATAAAAATCATCCTTAACTTCATCATCAGCTTCGTTAGTAGGCGCATAACATTGAATAATTGAAAGTCTTCCATGTTTTGTTTTGTATCGTGTTCGTATCAGACGGCTATTTACCGGTTCCCATTCTAATAAACTTCTTGCAGCTTTGTCTGTCATCATTATGCCTACTCCTTCACGGTGTTTTCCATCTTCTCTTCCAGAAAAAACTACTATTTTATTATCAATAGATCTCCTACCTGTTCCAGGCCAGCGCATTTCGCTTAATCCTAAAATATCTAGATCGTATCTGTCCATCTCGCTCGCGACCTGTGCATGTTTCGTCGGAGCGGCCATTGTTCGCACATTCCAGAATCCTATTTTTGTTGTTGTTTTAGGGCCGAAAAAACTATCACTACTATCTACTGCTAATTTACACATTCTGTATCAGGTCTACGTTTCATTAACAACATCGTTTTTACGATAGCGGCTTGTTAAACCTCTGATCAACGGTTCTATACCAAGCCGGAGAAAAATAATTCCTCCATTTTGGAAACAACCGGAAACGGATGTAAATATTAGCAATTGTTAAATAGCATCTTTTTTTTTTTTTTTGCCATGAGGACCAGATAACTATGCTTTTCTTAAGAACCTTTGTTGGAGCAAGCAGAAATGTAATTTTTTGTTGCAATCTACCATAAAAGGTAATTGAATGTATAAATAATTTTCAAAAGAAAATATTAATAAGTGATAGAAAATAAAATAATAAAGAAATGGGAGATCTGGTTAGTGACAGTGGCTGTGGTGAATGGAATGTTCTGCAAAAGACCTGATGATAATAAAAGAAAATTAAGAAGCAAAAAGAAAAATACTGAGAGATACCAATTAGACTCATCAAATATTTTTGAACACAGAAATGATAGGAAACTTCATAGCAATTCAAGATAGATTAAAATGTTCAAAGAAGAAAAAGCAAATGGAGACACCAATAAGAAAACAGTCTTCCAAAGTACTGCATAAAATATCCATTGTATCTGCAGTCAAACTTGATGAACATCATTTGATATTACCTCAACTCTTTCAGGACCATGACAGGAATCGAATTTTCAGATCTGGACCAGGTTAATTTTCCTGTTTCCAGAAATTTTACCATATACCTTTTTCATTTCACTACTTCACACAATAATTTAGATAAATGTGGCATATGTTATACGTCACTGGAAAGGGAAATAGATACAGAAAATGAAAATAGCAATATATTATGATATGTGATTATTTAAAGGAATAAAATATTTTTTTAAATATAAAATATTCAAGGTACATCACTTTTAATTTAAAATATTGTAATTCACTTACACTTTTCCATGTTTAAATGTGTTGCTATCCATTTGTCTTGAAATATTACACAACATAATCCAAATTCCTCCAAAATACAGTTTATTTGATTAATTTATGTCCACAAATAACGAAATTTTGTACATTTTTGTAAATGATCCCAGAATGAAAAATATTATAGATTTATGTGACGTCAGAACAATATTATTTACAAGTCAAGTTTATTATTTTTATTTATACAACTGGACTTATTTTGTGTGTTATGTCCCTAAAGTACCAGTTTCGTTATCCGGATAACTCCCACTCGATTCCTCTGAGACACTCATATTGCTGGAATAGAAAGCATCCACTAGCTAAACATAAGCCAGATTGTCTTACCTTTTTATCATAACTTTTACCAATATTCCGACCCATTATCACAACAAAATTATTGTCCAAGTCTAAATACTATGAATACTCTATTTCTGAATCACTCAATAACAAGGTTTCGAACATAGATCTAGCTTGTTCTGCCCTATATCGTTTTGGTTGACTGCAAGAAATATCAACAGTGGGCATGGCCATTATGTGACATAAATTTGAGAAATAAACAATGAATATAAATTAAAAATTTTCCAATGTTCAAAACTTCGACCATGCCAGTATAAACAGAAAGATCAACAGAGAGAACTCTCCTACTTCCGGAAATCAAGTGTTGGTTGAAATAAAAATGGAAGTCAGCGAAAACGAATCAAATATTCAGCTACACCCGAAATAGCCGACATGCCAGTGAGTGGTTAGAACTGATCAATTTCACAGAACCGAGGTATCGGATAATATTCCGGAAAGAGTTAACTTTTTACGGCGACACTTAGTGCAGACTAACAGTTATGGTTATGGAAGGCCCCGGTATCACTATAAATGAATTAAATCCATTATTGCTCAACCGCCCGTGCCAGTGGAATCATCCAAATTACTATTTCATCTCCCAAACAAAGAAAGGTAGCTGTAGTCCCCATCATAGCAGTCTCAGCACACACCAAAAGACAAGACGAAACAGCACAGAAAGTGAACACAGCCAACTGTTCTCCATCATATTCATTGTAAACAATCGGAATATTGAAACAAGATCAAAACAGATGAAATGCACAGCTCACAGTGTGCACAGAACACCTAACTCAGTAGCACCTGCAACAAGCCAGAGACTAACAGTGCGATTACTATAGTGCCTTAAATTACTTATTACTCTATACATTACTATTTCTAATTCTATTTTATCAAAAGATGTCACATAACAAAAGGAAATTACATTTTGCTATGGAGAGGGTATCTGTAGCTACGTGACTGACAATAGTGAGGTCACAAGGAGACCAAAGGCAGAAAAGCAAATGTCCTAACAGTAAAACATTAATTCATAAGAGGTTCTTATCATGTGAAATTAAGACAAAAGAAGCAAGCTACAAGACAACCTAATGGAGTAAATGGGGACAGTATTTTGTCATTGACACTTGAATTGATTTGCTCATTTGTGTCTTTCCATGAAGAGAGAATGAACATGCTTCAACTTTAAACTGATTAGAAGACGCTGTATCTTAAAATATAACAACTTCTGTGGTTAAAAAATGAATATTGTAGCCCCAAAACTGTTGGATTTGTCAATCTTTGATATTTTTGTTGAGAGCATTAACAACTAAAATATTATTAATGCATAAATATTGATTATGACTAGGTTTTTTTACATTTTGTGTTTAGTCACAAATTTAAACCACTTTCATAAAATATCAGTTCTAATAAAGAGTATAATGTACTTAGGTTCAGGACACCTTTTTCCATAAATGCTACCAAATTTCCAGAGATTGAAACTAAAATGCCGCTTTTAGATGAAAATAAACAGCAGATCTGTAGAATGTTTTGAATATTCTACAGAAGACAGAGTTACTGGCCAATGAAAATTTGAAAGATTTTATTGTCCTACAAGATGCTACATGTTTAGGCTACTAACTTCTTTGTGGGCCTGGCCAAGAACAATAAATAAGTAAAACACAATTATTGAACAGAAAATGTGAGTCACAACGATGTAGTATAAACAAGTTCAGTAGACATGAGCAAACCAAAATCTTCAGATTAAGAATAAAGCATTGTGACATCAAAACACTTCTTTACTAAAGAGGTGCTACAGACATTGCTACTGCAGAGCACCCAAACAGATTCTCAAATGTGTCTTACAAGATTTCACTACAAAAAAAGCCAAAAGAAGTAATACAAGGCCTACAAAAATAAGGAATAATAGAACAAAGAAGTATGTGTTAGCACTCGGAAAAATTGACAGACAAACAACAATAGAAAAAAACGAAGAACAATATATGGTCCGAAGCGGGATCGAACCCGTCTCAGTGGCACCGCGCCTTGCCACGAGAAGCCGAACGCTTGGCACACTGCCACGCAGCCAACTAAAAAATTGGCTATTGCAGCAGTGTCTTACACGAAGGCTACAAAAATAACCCTACACAACAAAATATTGGAAGATGTGGAAATTGACAAGCACAATGTCCAGTTCATGACCATTACTAATGTTAATTAATATAGGTAGAATTGGATGGAAAGAAAAGAAAACAAATGATGAAGTCTTAAAACTAAAAGTGAAAAGAGAACTACTAAACACAATTCAAACAAGACAAATGTGATTTTTGGGCCATGTTAAAAGACACAACAGCCTACTAAAAGTAATCCTGGAGGGGAAAATACAAGGTAAAAGAGGCAGACCAAAACTAACATGGACGAGTAACATCAAAAGATGGACAAACCAGCCTATGACAACCTGCACCAACAAAGCAAGAGACAGAGCAGAATGGCGCTCCATGGTAGTCAACCTTCGATGCGGAGATGGCACTCAATGATAATGACTAATGATAGTGTAAGGAGAAACTAATCACTCAAGGGCATTATATAAAAACAGTCAATGTGCCGTCAGAACATCGGAAGGTCTGTCAGAATGGTTTCAGGTTACAACAGGAGTAAGACAAGGATGTGTCCTCTCACCACTCCTCTTCATCATATATATGGACAAAATAAATCAGGAAACAACCAACAACAAGGACAAATCAAATAATAACATAGAGGTAGAAAACTCCAACATTAACGAGCTACTCTTCGCAGATGACCAAAGCCTAATATATGAGGATGAAAACCTGCTACAACAGTATTTAACATCTCTAGGTAAAAGCTTCACAAACTACAGTATGAAAATTAACACAGCAAAAACAGAGGCTATAAGAATAAGCAAATTAAGACACCCATTAAACATCAAGATCAAAGATAAAGAAATAAAACAAGTAGAGGAATTCAAGTATTTAGGCACAATGTTCACAGAAGATGGAAAACTAGACAGAGAAATTGACATGAGAATACAAAAAGCAAATGCTGTCACATACCAGCTTTCACCATTGCTAAGACATCCAAACATTCCTATGCCAGCTAAACAACAAATGATAAATAGCATCTTCATACCAACTTTGTGCTATGAAAGTCAAACATGGACCCTTTCTAAATCACATTTAAGAAAGATCAATACATGTGAGATGCGTAGCTTGAGAAAAGTAACAAACAACACAAGAAGAGATAGAATACCAAATGAAACCATAAGAAAAATAGTAGGAACAAAACCTTGCCAAGAATATATAGAACAACAACAACTTAAATGGTTTGGCCACCTGGTCAGAATGAATCCTTACCAATCACCATCAAGGGCGCTCTTCTCGAGAATAAATGGAAAAAGACCAAGAGGAAGACCCAGAAGAAGATGGATAGATGCAGTGACAGAGACATGTAACAACAAAGGAAAATCACTAATTCAGACAATTCGAGCAGCACAAGAACGACAAATGATATAAACCACGACACCTTTTAGGTATCAGTGAAAAGAGAAAAGAAGCAGAAGAATATAATCGATATCATGCCAGGCTGCCCTACTTTCCCAGAAAAATCTGGTGCCCATTTAAGACTGGGTGAACCTGGAAACTGCCAATCAGGATTGAACCTGACCTCTTATCCTTAGTAATCCAGTTCACTAACTACTAAGTTACCACAGCTCCCCATACAGATAAGAATCTATATATCTCTCTCTCTGTAGCGTGTAAGTCCCTCGGCTCATTAATCGGTGATCGATCACGCAGACAACAGAGGTGTTAAGCACTACTCTGCGTACACCCTTGACCATAGCCGGCAGACAATGCTCTCTTCGTAGTTGGTAACTTCGCGTTGATAGTCGCCGCGCTGTTGTTCTATCCCGCCCTGGGATGTTGCTTTCCCGTGGGGATGGTTCGTTGACACTAGTTACGTGGACGTCTACAACACTGACAACAGCAACACTCTAAGAAGTCTTCTTAGAACAAAGAAACAGGTGTTTATTTGTGACCCCTGGTCCACACTGATAACAATGAAAAATGTCAGCAACAGAACTCGCAATTTACAACAATGGAAAAATACCAGCAACATACCTGGTGCTGAACTCGTACATCTATCAAACTGTCATAATGCTGGTATAAGAAAACTCATGCCGGCCTTCCTCTCGCACTCTGTTAACCATGTGGTATGAACTTCCTCTCATACCTGACTAAAGTCTATCTATTTCCCTTGGACCCTGACATGGTCACTAATTATCACATTATACAGTCTCTCCCCATGAAGACTGTGCACTCGAAATATGTTTTCCATAAGGCAGCCAGTTAATTAACTCGAAGCATACTGACCAAGGTGTTTCTGCGCTTGGTAAGCTATGGACATCCCATCAGGTACTGAAATCTATTAACACCGACTTGGCAGCCCTCTACTAGGAAAACCAACTGTCTCTCTATTTGGCTACCTTCCGACTGACTAGATTTTCTGCCCGCTCAAATATCACTCACTTCCCCAGCCAATCAAAACTCTCCTGAGTGATCCTCACACCTACATGGACTCCACTGTTTTTCTGTTTATCATTCATTCCTCTCTCTTTCCCGTGATCACTCTCGTTCACTCATCATTACCTAATTCCGCCCCACTGCTACATCTCTTGCCTGCATGCATACCCTCACCCACATGTATGTTTGTGTATATGATCTGTTGCAAGAAATCAGTAAATGTCAGCAGACCGTATCATATGTATTTTTCAACGAACAGCTTATCTCGTGGCTGAATCTGCCTATTTTAGATCCAAAGAAGTAAAATGTAGATGTACTTTTATGAGTAATTCTGTGTCCCTTTTCTTTTCTCTTTTGGCATTTGTCTGTTGATCTTTTCAACAACTCCTTTTTGAATGTGGTTGCTTGTCTATTAATTTCTGCTCTCCAAACAAGGATTAAATACACACCATATCATCATCACCATCATTGAGTGTCATCTCTGCATCAAAGGTTAGCTACCATGGAGCGCAATTCTACTCTGTTTCTTGCTTTGATGGTGCAGGTTGTCATAGGCAGACATGTCCATCTTTTGATGTTACTCACCCATGTTAGTCTTGGTCTGCCTCTGCCTCTTTTATCTTGTATTTTCCCTACCAAGATTACTTTTAGTAGGCTGCTGTGTCTTTTAACATGGCCCAAAAATGTTAATTGTCTTGTTTGAATTGTGTTTTGTAGTTCTCTTTTAATTTTTTAGTTGTTTGAAGACTTCATCGTTTGCTTTATTTGCTTTCCATTCAATTCTTCCTATTCTTCTATAAATCCTCATTTCAAAAGGCTTCAATTTTCTGTTCTGTTTTCTTGTCTAATGTCGATGTTTCTGCACCATACAGGAATGTTGAGAAAATATAACAAAGTGCTATTCTTAGTTTTAGCTCTGGTATTATTTGTTTTGATGTTAGTATATTTTTCATGGCATAAAAATTACTTTTTGCCATTCCTATTCTCTTGTTCATTTCAAATTTACATTTTCCGTCACTGGTTACACATCTATCCTTGAAAATTGAATATAGTGAGTTGAATATAGTTAGTCTAGAACATGTTCACAAAACAAATACTCACTGGTTCACCTATCATCTCAAAAGCATGACCTAATATCTTAAAAGCTTCCTCTGCACCTAATTCTTGATTCTGTTAGGAATATAAAAAAATGATGATGTCAATGTTCCTGCAACATTAACTAAACACATACATGGACTGTTCACTTATAATGTCACTTATATTCTCTAAAAATATTCAATCGGACACTGAAGAAACAAACTGTAGAAAGCAAAAAAAAAAAAAAAAAAAAAAAAAAAAAAAAAAAAAAAAATTTGGCACCAGCGCCCGATTAATCACCCTGAAGTCAAATTGTAACGTTCCTCGGGATGATTAATTGTGAGTTTAAGAGTTACCAACTTATTAATTTCATCTTACCGATTCAACTAACTTTATTTTGGAATGACTCTATTCTGAAGCAGAAACAATTCAGAGCTAAATGTTATTTTGGTTACTTTGTGCTTTTAGTAAAGCTTCTACTATTTTAAAAAAACCATATTTTTGTGAAGAATTTCTGTGTTTGTGTTTTCACTAATTGCCATGCCCACAAATTATAATTTTTGACAGGAATATTTACAGCAGAACAGCCTAGAATATTATTTCAAAAAATTACTGAAAATCATTCTGAAGCGAACAATAGCACAAAGGTTTTGATAACTTAGCTTATAGTGCCGCGTTCAATGAATGATCATCAAAGTACAATGATTTAATAAGTGCCAGATCATTGGATGTGTCAAAATATAAAGGTATAAACATAAAATATAGCTTCTTTGGGGCTATTTTTGTGATTATTATGAGCAAAAATAGCATATATATCATTATTAATGGATATTTTCGACAAGAAGGGATTATAAAACATTAGTGGGGTACTGGGGCATCTAGAGGTAAAACATTGGCTTCTGGACAGGAAAGTCCCAGCAATTCCCTCAAAAGGTGGAGGATATTTTTTTTTAAATTGTACCCATGGTTTCTTCTTTATCCTTCCCTGGTCTCTGGGCAGTGAAATCCAATATCTAGCCCTCTTGGAAAATAGCAAAAAACATCCAGTGTGTACTCAAACATGTTAAAGGAAACATTGCAGCTTAAAGTTGAAAAGAGTACGCCAAAAAAAAAAGACCACTGTCTGGACAGAAACTGTTAAGCAAATCTACTCATCCATGCCAAAGATAGATGTGTTGAGCCAAAAGGTGTACATATAGCGGCTATGCTGTATAGTAGCAACACAACGCATATATGCCCACTTTAAGGGTGAATGCTAAGAGGAGATAACACACTCGTAAGCAGCAATTTGTATTATTTAATTTTCTGTCAGTTATTGTTCCATTGTTCTTCAGTACATTCCTAACTTTTCTTTGGTGCAGAAAGAGTTAAACTAATTCTTAAAAAAGCATATCAGATGTAAGAAAAAAGTTAATAAATAAAGACAATGGTCAAAAACAAAACAATGATAGCAAAATAAAAGACACTGGTCAAAAACAAAACAAACAAAAAATGATAAAAAAAAGGCACTGGTGAAAAGCAAAACTAACAATATAAAAATGACATTGGTCAAAAACAAACCAACAATGATAACAAAATAAAAAACACTTGTCAAACCTTGTCTGGATGTACTAAAACAGCCTGCTTTCTATAATACTTTTTGATGTCTTCATCTGTTGAATCAGCACGTAAGCCAAGTATACTGGAAAGAAAAATACAAATACTATCACACTATATAATACAATATGCATTACTATATTAAAATATTATTGTTTGTCTATTGGTGTAAATCGAACAAAAAAGCACTTGACAGTATTCTTAGAGATTCTTTGTGGAAAATTCTGAAGCAATATGGCTTACCATAAAAAATCATAAATATTATTAAAGACATGTATGATGGTTACACATGTGCAGTTCGAACAGAGGAAGGACTGAGCGAATGTTTCCCAATAGAAACTTGGGTTAAACAAGGATGTCTTTTATCACCCTTGTTATTTGGAATTGTTGTGGACTTCATAATGAAGAAATGCTGCACTGGTAATAAAGGCATCGAATAGATACAAGGAGACTATTTGGAGGACCTCGACTTTGCTGATGACATAATCCTCATCAGCAGTCAGATAAAAATGATGCAGGAAAACACAAATGAACTATCGGCAATAGCCAGCAAAATTGGGCTTGAGATCAATCATGAAAAGACTAAAGTCATGAAAAGTTTAATTCCAACAGATGACAAAATATACATGGAAAACAAACCAGTGGAAGAGATCGATCACTTTATCTATCTTGGAAGTCACATTGATCGAGAAGGGGATACAAGTAAAGAAATTAGAATCAGAATAGCAAAGCAGCAATGTCTTTCAGAAGCCTTGAAAAGTTGTGGAAATCAAAACTAATCAGCACAAACACAAAACTTAGGCTATTCAAATCAAATGTACTATCAACCCTTACGTATGCGTGTGAAAGCTGGAAAACAACAAGAGATATAGAAACAAAGTTGAACGCATTCTAAAATAAATGTCTAAGGAAAATACTTGGTATAGCGTGGAACGAATTCAAAACAAACGAGGAAATTAGAGAAATCGCCAATCAACCACTAATATTTTCAGTAATAAAGAAAAGACGATGGTCATATGTTGGACATGTGATGAGAAGAGATAATAACCGAATAGCAAAGCAGGCCCTCATATGGGAAACAACAGGTAAGAGAAAAAGAGGAAGACCCAGGGAGACACTGAGAAGAACATTGATGAGAGAGGCAAGAGCAGCAGGATTCGGCTCCCTCAATAAGATAGAGCTGCTTGCACAGAACAGAGACAAATGGCGAGATTTGATAAAAAATCTTTAAAAGAAAACTGCTAGAACAAAAATTCACATAGGAGAAGGTGTGTATCTTGGTCTACGCCCTATGGGCCGGCAACAGCTCGAAAGGTCAATAGATAGATAGATTGGTGTCAATGAAGACCACATAGTCATAGTTTTTTTTTTTTAATTGTGTATGTTGAGAAAACAGGGATGTATACTATCACCATTGCTATTTGAAACTATCACTGATTATATAATGAGTAATTGTTGCAAAGTAAAGAATAGTGACGCTGTGACCTTCCAGGCATGTCGTAAGAGGCGACTAAGAAGGTTGATCGATGGCTTGACAAGCTGTCATTGTAAAAAGTATTGTTATGGAAACAGCGCCATATATTTTAGAGCAGTGATTTCTGCAATATGTGCCACTTTGGCACGCAAGGTTTCTGTTTTTGAGATTGTGGTTCTGCCCTATGTGCCGTCTTCGGCTCGAAAGGACAATATATATATATATATATATATATATATATATATATATATATATATATACATATATATACACACACAGTGCAGAGCCACGAGTATAGCTGCAAAGAACATATAAAATAAACATAAAATGCTTTGGAGCAGCTAAACTAAAAGAAAGACAAGACAAACTACAACATTTTAGCAAAAGCCTTCATCGGGTATAACAAACTACACAAATTAGACAAATCCAAGCCAGAAAGCACAACGCAGTTTTAAAAAATGGTGGGAAAAAACAGTGGTCAGGATTTACGTAGAGTCTGGTTAAAAGATAAATTGACAATATGGCAGGTAGGATTTAATTACACCAAAAGGAACAAAACAGTGAAAAATTGAAAAAATAAAAGGAGGTGTCACATAAGGTACGAAAAAACAAAAAGAGAATATGAGAGAGAATAGAGATGGCAAGAAGGGAAAAAGAGCAGGAGAGGTAATAAAGATAACACAGGGAGGAATAGGGATAGGACACAAGAAAGAAAATGAGAGAAGGCCCATGATTAAATCAAAGAGTGAAAGAGTTTAATCCTTTTGGTTGCAGAGTGCCAAAATGGAGCATGACTCAGTTCTCCAATGCAAACCAACTCTAGGTATCAAAGGAACAAGAGATGATGCCAGTAACCCAGAAGTCATCAGACTTATTATGGCCTGGTGATCTGATATGGGAGGAGATACAATGATAGATGATGTGATACAATGGTCCTTTAGTTACCAACTTTTTACAGCCCATTTGTCATCTTCTGCCCTTTCGCAGTTCACTATAAAATAGTTTCTTTAGCAGCATTGATTCAGAATACAAATAAATTATCTAGCTCATGGAATATACATATTAACAGTGTGGAGATTAACCCTCATTATTATCTTACATCCTTTCCATGCTGTCAAACATAATAAAGAGCTCACAGCATACCTCATTATAAGTCTCTATCCTAGATGAGATAGTTTTTTTTTAATTACTTCGATGTTTATACAGTTTTTCAATAACCTTTGTAAAGTAAGGGTAATTTGGGGTTAGTGCTCATATTTTAAATGGCTTTTTTTTTTAAAATAATGGCGAGGGGGCTTTGGTAGCTTAGTTGGGAAAACCACCCGATTGGGCTAATGACGTTTGGACAACCGGTGTTCGATTCCCGCTGGAAGAGGTGTGATTTGTACTCGTGGTTGGAAAAAAAATACCCTGCGGTTGACTCAGCCTCTGGCAGAAATGAGTACCAGTGTATTACTCTGGGAAGGTGAGGAATCGTGAGTTTTGATGCTTGACGTGACATTATCCCTAAGTCTCTGAACACTTCTGGATAGCGGCCAAGCACATATGGGTAAAAACTCGCATGCTATAACGCCGATTCAAGTCTCGTACTTTACCTTTATTTTAATGGCAATAGGCACATTTAAGAGGCCAACACAAAAAGGGAGCTCTTAAAAAAACATTAGAAAGAAGCAATCAACATTTTTCGGGCACATCATGAGAAGAGGAAAGTTGGAATACTTGGTTACAACTGGCAAAATAGAAGGAAAGAGAGATCGCAGACGAAAGAGAGAGAAAATACTGGATAACGTGGTGTCATGGCATGGAAAACAGTCAACAACAGAACTGATTCAATGCACTGTAGATAGAAGATTGTGGAGGGACATGATAACCTACGCCAACCGGTATGGCACATGAGGCACATTTATAGGACAATTAGACCTGTATTATCTGTATATGTAATCTGTATTACTTTCTATAAATATATCTCTGGTATCTACTTTAAGAGGATAAGTGAACCCTATATGGTTTAATGTGTGAAAGAAAATGATTAATGAAAATGACAACTTAGCTGCTGGTGCACATCTGTGTGATTTAAACATCACTGGTGCTAAGGAGTTTGTGCACTGTTGCTGAGATCATCTTGTGGGATCAGACAATAGATTGAGGGCACATTATCTGAATACAGAGATGACAGTTCTATAGAAAGGAATAAGAATATCCCTATCTCTCTCTCTGTTTGTGTGTCTAATAAGTATGCATGCAAGCTGGAAATTTATATAAGATATATATTTAGTCCTTATAAAAATGATAGTATCACCTGTATGGGTCTTTTCCTTTGCAGGCTAGTAACCGTTTCATGGCTTCATCACCTGTTCAAAATATTTAAATGGTGTCTAGAATTAGTGTTTTAAAAGCATCCTAATAAAATAAAAAACCCACTTGCCTATTATAAATATTAAGAACAAACAGTTATAGATCACTTGCCTATTATAAATATTAAGAACAAACAGTTCTAGATCACTTGCCTATTATAAATATTAAGAACAAACAGTTATAGATCACCCTGTCACAGAAGAGTATATGTTGTTGTTACGGATCCAGTTGGCTTGTTAGCTGATGCTCTTCATCCCATAAGGATATATATATATATATATATATAAAGAAACAACAAAATCACGGCCATATGATGGAACAGAAACGACTAACTGTGATCTATATAGCTATTGACAAATGCTATTAAAATAACAGATCAAAAGACAGCCCAGTCCTTACTTCTTCTTAATCCTCTGAACTCCGATCTGAGCACAGAGCACAAGAGATCTTCACCCAATCCAGTCTAGAGCAAGCATTGACAGCTCTTGCCAGCCTCTATCATTTCATTATGTATGGGTCATCCTTTTTATTTATAATACTAAATTGTGCAAACTGCTTGGGAGTAACATAAAATGCTTGGGGGTAACATAAAAGTAACTCAACATCTCGGTAAGACTACAATCCCTAAAAGTATGATCTTTTATTATTGTTTATTAATCATCTACAATCAATTTTTTTTTACTTAATTTTTGGCCATCGCTGGAATTGTTTGACGCCAATTATTTACAAGCTACAACCATTAATATGGACTGCTCTGCCAAGTCAACCAAAAGTTTCACGTTTATTAAAGGCTTGTTATGTTGTGTATTGGCATTTCTGTCTTACCCTGTGGTCAAACCATTTTATCCGTTGTTTCTATATGCATTCTATGACGAGAATTATTCCTAGTTTTTTTCTCAGTTCTGATTACTCTGGAAGTAATTTATCCAATTACAGCAGCTAAACACTTGATGATGATTGGCCATTTGCTTAGAAAAGAAGAAACAATCACCAAAATTATTGAACTGAGAACTCAAGAGTAAAAGAAAATGATTTATCTTCCATATTCACCTGACAAGTACTTTGTCATCAACTCATAAAATAGCATGAAGTAAGAATACTTGCATTATCATGTAGTTTCAAGCACAATAATGCTGCAACATCTTTTGGCCAACATATCCAACTCCAGCTCTACATTAGTTGGGTCCTGTCCTAAATTTATCTTTTCACTTTGACGCCTACTCACTTAGCTCTTTCCATACGTTTTGAGCATCATACCGATTCCAGTCATGTATGTTTAGCTATTTAGTGCATCACTCTCAATTTGACTAGTGTGAGCTGTCATCAAACAGTATTTTTTTTACATGTCTTATATCATCTTGGTATTGGTGAAATCTAATTTCTTGTTCAATTGTCTAAAATTTCTTATGTAATCTGTTATGTGCTAGATAAATATAAACATGTAGATGGATGTTAAAACCATGGAAAATTTTGTCTCTAAAATCTCTTCCATTGCATTAATAAACCTTCCGTACTGAAAGAGTTAGTTTCAAGGACTACAACAAGTAGATGTAAAATGATAATGATTAGTTCTGGTTGAACAACTCTGGCACAAGCAGTCAAGTTGCTGGCCTCTTTTTGTCCTGCACTGTCTGCATTCTGGTCTCTGGAAAGAAGACTAAATGATCTTACTTCTTTGATACCAACTCCAACCCTGGATTCTAGACCATGCTACAGAGTACATGCAAGAGGGCCAAGAGATCAGGAATATCAGAGCACATATTGATTCATCTAGTGTTTAGTGTGTAGTGATAATGATCCTAACAACAACTTCTTTGGTATAGAAAGGAGCCTCAGTGGCTGAATGATTAGTGCAATCAATACAGATCATAAAATGCTGGGTTCAGTTCTCAGATGCTTCAAATTTTTAATGGACCAACAAGTCTTCAGAATTCACTCACATTCTAAAAAATGAGTACCAAATATTTTCCTGGGAATTAAGAAACGTTAAGTGTGATACCAACCAAATTACTCAAAAAATGTGTTGTTGGTCACTGAAAAATATAGTCACTAACACCCAAATTCCCCATGCACCTATCAAGGTGCAAAGGGACCAATTTAATTAACACTTTGGAAAAGAAACTGCAATGGATGAGGTTATAAGGAAGATTTGTGATGATCCATGGTTTCTTCTTGGTGATACCCTTGTCTGGTCTCTGAATAGGGAGATTCTGTGTCTGGCCCTCTTGGATAGTGGCAAAAAACAGGAGGCCCTGTGCGCACTAGCGCACATTAAAGAACACTTGACAGTTAAAAATCTAAAAGAGTAGACCAAACATAGCATAACAAAGAACTACACATAACGGACAGCAAATAATGGATAAAGTTTTCTGATTCTTTAAAAGGATACCACAATGCATGGATTAAAGAAGTGCAAGAATTTTATTTAAATAGGATATCATGTGATTATAAGGATACCTGAGGCGGTTTTCAATACAGGAGAGGTTCATTCTGCATTATAAAAATGAGACTGAGAATTCTCATCTGTTTTTTTTTAAATTTGATTTGTTCTGCTTGGTCAATTTTCTTCATTTTGCTACTAATTAAACAACTACACATTTAAAATTGAAAGAATATTTAGATTTAGCATCAATGTTTATATAAGTGTGGTAAATTTCATGGTGATATCACTGTCCAAGTACTTGTTATCTCTATTCCCGCAAATCTACATAAAACTGACACCCTCTATTTGAGCCATTTAAAACGCACACCTGAACACTAAATTTTAAAAAATACATATACTGGAGTTAATACGAAGACAGTGATAAAACTGTAAATATTGGCCAAATGGAGGGAAAAAAAAGTGAAATAGTTGTGTTTAACAAGGAGCTGAACAGTTTATGATGACTTGTATGACCTAGAAATGTTATCGACATACCTGTAGCAGGTAGATTTATATTTTCTTCCAATCCTACAGATCTCCGCAAGAAGTCAGGAGAGGTCCTGGTTGCTCCTTCCTGTGTGTCAAAGTAACCTCTTGCCAGTTTGGATTTGATAAGCGTCCAAGACTTGCCAATCAACAACAGAAACAAATGGATGGTGACAGAGGCACTGAAAACAGAAAAAAAGAGCTGATATTTATTTACGTATGTGTGTTAGTGTGAGCAATCCAGATGAATAAATAAAAGAATAAAAGATGAATAAGTTGTAGGTGAAGTAGAATAACAAAGAAGACGAAGAATTAGTGAGCATAAATTAGTCGACCAGACTCAGAATGGTGAGACGTAACAATCAAACAAGTGATTGACAGATGTTAAGACTCCTCAAGATATGGGGATTAGAGACAAAATTGTAGGGCGGAGTTATGGAGGTAGTAGTTAATCCCTGACAAATGGTAGAGTGACCAGAGCCAAGTTTCCCAGAATCTTCAGCCAGTTGGGAGTGGCTGACACAGTGACAAAACCAAGAAACACAGACAGTTTGGACAGAGTTCTCTGAGATTTCTGGCACATTTGAGAAGATGTAAAGCCAGACTAATTTTAGGAAACCGCCTCCAGGCAGAAGAGTTAGGAGAGAAGTAGTTAGAAACACATTATCTGTCCTCAAAGCTTTGGACATACCAGCAAAAATGTAGAGAAAACAAGATTAGAAACCTGCCTCAAGGCAGAGAGTCAGGAGTGAGTTGGTAGATAGTTAAGACAGGGGGGAACAGGCAAATAATTGCAATGCTGCGGTAAAGCTGGTAGCAAGGAGCCAATGGTGGGGTGTGCTAAACACTCCAAGGTATGGTGACAGCTTTACAAATAAAGAACACAACACAATACTGACGTTTCGGCCTGTGGCCTTCTTCAGAATACAGGGACAACGACAACAAGCGGTGAAGCACAATTACTACATGTTAGATGATCAAGTGGAGGGAACGGAGTGGAAATGGTTCTAACTAAAGTACACAGAGATGAATGACGTTAAACAAACATAAAGTAGCAGCGATATCAATTGAGTAGGGAACAGGCAAATAATTGCAATGCTGCGGTAAAGCTGGTAGCAAGGAGCCAATGGTGGGGTGTGCTAAACACTCCAAGGTATGGTGACAGCTATGGTGATAATTAAGACAGTTCTGGAAGATAATGGACAAGTTAGGAGTTAGTGAGGATGCTATTAGAAGTAGCCAACAAAACTAAGAGACTAAGATTAGAAATAGAATCTCCAAAGGACATATGAGATTGTGTGGATTGAACCGTCTATGGATACAAGAGATACTGTGTGAACTGAGTCATAGAGTTACAGATAAGTATACAATTATAGCAAAGGAACAGTTTTTAAAAAGTGGATAAGAACTATTAGTATAATTACAGAATTACAAGTTTATTAATTAGATTGTCAAGAGAGACTCATACACGATCACTAGTTACAAGTACATCAATATTGGCAGTATGTTAAGTATTGTAACATGCCATGAACAGTGTAGAGTTTAAATACATGACTGACTGTGTATAGGGAATGTTGTTGTGTCATGTGAGGAAGGAAAGAATAAAGACTGTTGTAATCATGTTGATACAATGCTGAGTTATGTGTCCAAGTTCATTTCAGCATGATTATTGTATAAGTCAAGAAATGCACACAACTCTGTAACATTATGTACAAATGTAAACAACATTTATTAAATGGAAATTAAATTAAAAACAAGCAGTTAAGTTGGCTATGGAGTCTAGTGACTGCTAAAAGTTTCTGGGATGCATTCTGGAATGTTCTGACTGAAAAAAAGCACTTCTTGAACATATATTTTTTATTTCCTTACAGGAAATCAGGACCATCATCATTATTTTCTGACAGAAATCATTATCACTCTTATCTCTTGCCTGATTATACAGGAAGATCATAAAACAATGCATAAACTATGTGGCATATTTGAGGGACTGTGAGGTCATATAAGAAAACTGGTTAATATAATTTATTTTTTAATGATGGCAGGAATTCTACTCTCCTGCCTGATAAGAACACAGCCTGCTCATTTCAATTTAAGGCTGTCAAAGGTTCTCTCAACTTGAACATTGGAAACAAATTTGTTTTATTTATCTTTGACAGGTCTATGCACTTATCACACTCAACCTCAGATCAAAAGGTTACTGGAAAAGTTACTTTGAGTAACCCCTCATCTTGTCTTCTTTATCCAAAACCCCCTCAACCCCCCCTCCCCCGGACTACCTTCATGTCCATCACCTCCTTATCACTATATTACCTCTCTACCTAACTGCACCATCTCTCTGCCCACTTCTATTGATCCTCATCCTTGCCACTTCCTCTCTATTAATCTACTCCCAACTCACCCCTTTCTTCTCTATTCTCATGTAGTCACTACTCCCCTATACCTACTATCCCTCCTCACCATATCTCCCCCTCTGATACTTCTCTACCTCTCTATGTACCAATCTCCCGCAAACCACCCCTCCATCACTCTACCACCCTTCTCCCTACCCACTTTACTTATACCAGTTTTCTTATTCTTCCTCTCCTTATCTCTTCCTCTGGTATATACTTCCTCCCTCTCCCTCTCTCCTTTGACCTACCTCTCTACTCATCCATTTCCAGCCCACCCTTTCTCTACACATCTTACTGGGTTTCCCTCATGCATTGTCCGAGTAGATATATGAGGCCACTTATCTCCCTCTTCCCCTTCGTTCCGCTTCTTTGTTGACACACAGTTTTGCCCTTCCATGGCCTTTGTTTCGGGCTTCTATTTTTCCCTGACCATTGACTTTTTGTCAATAGAAATGAGAAAGAGAGTTCATCTGTGCTATATAGAACCAATTCTGACCTATGGAAGCGAATCATGGACAGTAGACAAACAAATGAAAAGACGATTAGAGGCCACTGGATAGCCTGGTGTCATGGCATGGAAAACAGTGAACAACAAAACTGATATGATGCACTGTAGATAGAACATTGTGGAAGGACATGATCGCCTACGCCAACCGGTATGGCACATGATGATGATGATTGACTTTTGTTTACACAGTATGCCTAACCCTCTTCACCCCCCAATAGTTGTTATCCAGGTACTTCTTTGTCCATCCATACCTTGCGTGTTTCTGTCACGTGATGCCTTCCAGACTTAGCCTGAACATTCCCAGTCATTGTGATGTATTCCTTCACAGAAGACAGACCGGCTGCTCAAGCTAAGTTTTTGTCATATACTTTTTATGATATATTTTTTTCTCTTTTTACTATTGTATTTTGACTCTTGAGTCTCGTGTTCTTCCCCATCTTTATATTTTATATCTCGTTGCTCATCCCACCTCTCCTCATGTAGCATACACATCTCTCTCTCTCTCCTTCCTTATTTCAACATCCTACTTTCCTCTCCCTCCACTTGATCATCTAACATGTAGTTTTAGATAATTGTGCTTCACAGTTTGTTGTCATTGTCCCTGTATTCTGAAGAAGGCCACAGGCCGAAACATCAGTATTGTGTTGTTTTCCTTCCTTGTAAAGCTGTCACCATACCTTGGAGTGTTCATCACACCCCACTACTGGCTCCTTGCTACCAGCTTTACAGCAGCATTGCAATTATTTGCCTGTTCCCTACTGGAAAAGTTAACATGGGGGTTAAACCTGAGGTCAGAGGTTACTGAGAAAAGTAACATGGGGGGGTTAAACCTGAGGTCAGAGGTTAATGAGAAAAGTAACATGGGGGTTAAACCTGAGGTCAGAGGTTACTGAGAAAAGTAACATGGGGGTTAAACCAGAGGTCAGAGGTTACTGAGAAAAGTAACATGGGGGTTAAACCTGAGGTCAGAGGTTACTGAGAAAAGTAACATGGGGGTTAAACCTGAGGTCAGAGGTTACTGAGAAAAGTAACATGGGGGTTAAACCTGAGGTCAGAGGTTACTGAGAAAAGCAACATGGGGGTTAAACTTGAGGTCAGAGGTTACTGAGAAAAGCAACATGGGGGTTAAACCTGAGGTCAGAGGTTGCTGAGAAAAGTAACATGGGGATTAAACCTGAGGTCAGAGGTTACTGAGAAAAGTAATATGGGGGTTAAACCTGAGGTCAGAAGTTACTGAGAAAAGTAACATGGGGGTTAAACCTGAGGTCAGAGGTTACTGAGAAAAGAACATGGGGGTTAAACCTGAGGTCAGAGGTTACTGAGTAAAGTTACATGGGGGTTAAACCTGAGGTCAGAGGTTACTGAGAAAAGTAAAATGGGGTTTAAACCTGAGGTCAGAGGTTACTGAGAAAAGTAACATGGGGGTTAAACCTGAGGTCAGAGGTTACTGAGAAAAGTAACATGGGGTAAAATGAGGTACTTTTAAGCTTAATAACGCACCTTAACCTCAATGCTACAGCATACTGCAAATCCTTTGTTTACTAAATGACTAAAAGAGAATTTGGGTTTATATAAATAGATTTTTGTGTGGAATACACTGATATAATATGTAATACCACACAAAATCATTAACGTTGTCCAAGATCTGTATGGTAGCTTCTCTTATGCAGGATTGTATGAATGGTTCCAAATTGAAACCAGAGTGAGACGAGGATGTATTTTATGGCCCTTGTTATTTGGAAATGTTGACTTCATAATGCAGATATGTTGTACAGATAACAAAGACATCGGGTGGACACTTGGTTCTCTATTAGAGGACCTTGATTTTTCAGATGACATAGTTCCTATCAGTAGCAATGCGAAAATGATGTAAGAAAAAACAAATATCTTGTCATTAATGGCAAGGCAGGCAGGGAAAAAACCAATGGGGAAAGTTAGGTAGGTGTGTGTGTAAAAGCTTCAGAACAAAGATCCCTGTACAGTTGCCACATAATGTGCAAGTTAAAGTCTTCATTTCACCTTAGACAAAAAAAAAAAAAAAAAAAAAAAAAACTTTTTCACCATGCTAGAAATTGGACTTGAATTCTAATGGTTAGAAAAGAGCAGATCCAATTTTACTCAGCCGCATAGTCCATTCTAAATTAAGTAAACTGGCTAATGTACTCACAGACAAATAATAATTCCCAACATGGAGACAAGTAGTTTCAATGCCAAAGTGATGAAAACATTTCCCCAATTGTAAAGTTTATCCCACACAAGATGACACCATTCCTCTGTGAACATAAAATTAAAATCAAATTGTAAATTTCATTTAATATCAAAAGCAAATAAAATTATATTAATACTTTACTTGCGTAATGTTAGAAGGTTCAATCATGGAATAAAGAAATAACCAAGACCTACAAGAACTAGCAGCAAATTGTAAATAGTGGAGAGCTATCATTTCTGTCTTTGGCCCGAGAGGAACTAATATTTTATATGCACATTTGGGGTATTTGTTGTTTTCTCTTGAAAATTGCACTTTGTTTGAGTTAACAACAGGCTTGCAAAATCTACCTCTTTTTCAGCTTCTAATATCCAATGTTGGCAATTTATGCAAAATACGAGGCATGTTCAAATGAAACCTACCCAAGCTGCACCAAGTCAAGATACGTAAGAGATATGAAGATGTCACATTTGATATAATAAGCACACAACAATGTGCAATTGTATATGTGTTCATTCTCAGCATAGTATTTATTGGTTTTGCAGTAGACTGTTGGAAAAATGGCCAGTGTGATAAAGAATCTGTCCACATTTTTTTACCATGAAGGGCTTCTATTGGCAAACTTTACATAACTCAGTGTAAACATCAATGCCATCCACTACAAAGACACACTAGACTACCTGAATATAGCCATCAAGAATAAGAGACCTGGCATGCTTTTATGTGGTGTGATTTTGGTGCGTGACAATGCTCATCCACAAGTTGCAAACATTGTGCAGGAAGTTTTAGCAAGGAAATGGTGGGAAGTTCTGCAACACCCAGCCTACAGCCCCATTGTCACAATGTGACATTTATTTAAACCCTTCAAAAATCTCTAAAGGGACAATGATTTGACTCCAATGTAGATGTCAATGCCTTGGTGACAAAATGGTTAGATGAGCAACCAAAGTCATTTTTCTTCTCGGATGGCATACGCAATCTACTCAAACAGTGGGATACATGTCTAAATGCATATGGTGACTTTTCTTTTTCTAAAGAACACTGGTGAGCATTTGCTTGATTACAATTGCTTATTTAATTATGTCCCACCTGCTGATGAGCCTTATATTAGTTTATAATAAAGCCACTAGTGTGGGTTTCATTTGAACATGCCTTGCATCTACTCAAATTATACTACACTTTCAGTAAATGTTTCTGTCCCTTCTCTGAAACAAAAAATATAAGAATAATGAATTATCAGAAATAATGCTCCCCATGTTGGGTTAACTCTTTCCGTACGGAAGCTTTTTATCGATGCAACAGAAGAGATTTTAGAGACAAAATTGTTCATGGTTTTAAGAATCAATCTACATATTTATATAACATATAGCATATTATATATGAATGTTAAGATAATTGAACAAGGTATTAGATTTCACCAATATCCAGATGATACAAGACATGTAAAACGAATATGGTTTGATGGCGTTCACACTAATAAAATTTAGCGTGGCGCACCATGCGGCGGAACGTACGCAACCGAAATGGAAATGGCGCACCATGCGGCGGATCATATGGAATGAGTTAAAAAAGAAAGAAAAAATACAGGGTCTCTCCACCCTTATGGCCTTTGGAGAATTGGTGTAGTACCCATATTTTTCAATGACTAATGGCCCATTTTATATGTGATGTTTTCTGTATCAAACTGGGCCTCTACTTTCCTAGAAAAAAAAATCTGGTATCCATCTAAGACTAGTGAACCTAGGAGAAATCAAATGGGATCAAATCCAACCTCATGTCCTCAGTAATCCAGTCTAATGACCACTGCTTCAACTTTGATCTGGGTCATGGCAAAAATCTGCTCACAGCATGTTGCCAGTGGTGACTATAGAGCATTATATTGTGTTGTTGATAACTTCCTTGTGGCAAAATAGTCTGTCAAAACTGAATGTAAGTAAAAAAAAAAGTGAAGAGCCCCATCATGTCAAGTGGAATATGGCGTTAGTGACCATAATTTTTACAGACCTTCAGCACATGATTTTTGAGGTAATGTGGTCGGTATTATACCATTGCTACTTTACTTTCCCAGAAAAAAATCTGGTACACATTTACGGCTGGGTGAACCCAGAAGCTAGGATCGAACCTCTTGTCCTTTGTAGTCTAATTCACTAACCACTGAGTTATTGCCGCTCCATCAAAATTGAATGTATTGTACCCAAAAGGTGTAAATATGACAGCACTGTTTTTAACCACTGCACAGCTAAAAAATGCTTTATGGTTCATTAAGAAAAACCTCTTAAAAACTTACCATAAATTGTAGTTATAAATAATCTAACATCATTTTTAGAGAAAACGCAAAGTATTTAAATCCAAAATGAACATATTCCAAACATATAGGGAGAATACACCATCCAGCATATGAAGTGAGAGTGGTCAGTGATTCATAACTGACTGCTCTTATCTATCTATTGACCTTTCGAGCCGTAGCCGGCCCATAAGGCGTAGACCAAGATACTCCTTCTCTTATCTAATATTTTTATTCTAGCAGTTTTCAATTCTTTTTAAAAAGATATTTATCAAATCTCGCCCTTTGTCTGCTCTTATCGGTGAACCAAAAATGATTTATATTATTCCACCTTCCCAAAGAGGCAGTGAAAATAGACTAACTAACCTGGTTAACCCTTATTGGACAAATGTCAAACTCACAGTTTTACAAGCTAATCTTTTCAAAACATGTAACAACTCTCAAATTGTAATGATATAGCTATTTTTTAAAAATACTTTTCTACCATGTCTTGTGAATAAAAATATTCAAGCTAAGAAAACGGTACACAGAAAAGACCCATGTTGGTAGCAGCAATGTATTCAAATAACAAGAAAGTACATGGCTCTGAAAACTGCAGCTGAAATCCTCCAGATGAAAGAAAGCAAACAAGAAAACAATGTATTATTGTTTTCTTATATATAAAGTGTGTATAAAGTACATGGAGAAGCTCTGAAAACTGCAGCTGAAATCCTCCAGATGAAAGTAAGCAAACAAGAAGTATTATTCATGGTTGTTACAGCACTAAGAAGTAATAGAAAAACAACTTGAACAATTGAAGAGAAATGCTCAACATGATATAGAGAACTGTGCTGAAGTTGGATGTTTTATACCAAAAAGCATCACATAATGCAACTAACACCCACTAAACTTCCTTACAAGAGTAAACATGATGAGGAGTAATTGTCTGGTGAACACAAATAAACATGCGTCCCTCATTTCTGGGATAACTCCATTACTGACTTGTCATGGTTGACTACACTACATTTGACACTAGCAGTTTAATGTGAGAATAAAAATGCTTTGTATGAGAAAATGTTTGAATTCTTTTATGATAAATGACAATCCCTAAGCCACAATTACTATCTATACTTTTTTTAAAAAAAACTTCCATATAAGCTTTTAAAATACCCATTTAATTGAAAATCGCTTTATAAAAAAGCACACCACAAATTAATAAATGAACAAGTGGTCATGTTTCTGCATAATTTCAATATGATACACCATGTAAATAATGTAAATACATGAACATACACACACATATGTGTAAGTATATGTATATATATATATAGAGAGAGAGAGAAAGAGAGAGACAGAATAGTTATGTAGTGACATGTTTTTGCTAATTATAAACCAATGTAATGGACTGGAACAAACTGGAGTTAATGTACATTTTACATATCTGTTAAAAAGAACAATACTAACAGGTGTATAAATGACAAAAGAAGGCATCTTTAATTGTTGTCGTGTTGAATTTTTGCTTAATTAAGCTTATACAATTTTCCATTGCTTCATGACTCCTCTACTTTCTCAATCACTTTGTTATTCCCTCTGTTCTTTATTCTTCATCTTCTCTTGCCGTTTGCCACTCTTATTGTAACTAGGTTTCCCAAACGTTCATTAATAAGTAGTGATTATAATAAATTTTACCCGTTCTTCCATCATATCCTTAAATCACATGAAGTACATTTGAGCTACAGCAAAAAGCTAAAAAAAAAATATACTTAGCAATATATTTAAAAATATATATTATTATTTTTTTATTTATATGAGTATTATAAGACCAGTCAGTTATAATATTTTAACATTTGCTTTATCTAGATTTTTTTTTTCGTTCACCAGCTTTTACCTCTGACGAAGTCCCTAGAGACTAGGAACTGAATTTTGTGTGTTAATCCATTTTTCCCTGGCAGCCATGTGCACAGTGGTCCCTCGCCGCACAGGCAGATAACTCCGACTTCGGAGGTACTCATATTTTTTCCGTCGATGAGTAATTGACGTTTCAAACCGGGCTTTGCTGCTAAGACCAAGGGTGGTTGCAGCAGAGAGAAATCATAAATAAAAATCCCAACCGGTGTAGCCGGGATTTGAGCCCACAACCTCTTTGTCTCGAGGCCGGCGTCTTGCCTCGAGACCAAGCAGGCCCCCCCCCCACCTTATCTAGATTGATAGTTCCCAAACTTTTTTTGGCCTTCTGCCCCCTTATTTGTAGTCACCACTCTCCAATTGCACCTGAGGCTGCTCCCGCTCCCCCCACCGGATCATTCCAGCACCTCAAGGAAGCATTAGCACCTACTTTGGGAAAAACAAATCAAGACTGTACTGATTTATTTTGCGTACCAGTAATTATCAATGTTTTTCAAATCATATCACACAAGGCTGTCCAACCTTTCTTTTACATGATAATAATGTTGTCAATTATTTTGAAATCAAACTGTTCAATGTTTTAAAATTATTAAGACACACTAGTAGTTTTTATGATTTAGGTAATTTTATGGAAAATATAAAATTTGTTTTCTAGAAAATGTAAATATAAGGAGACATTTAGTTTTATGGGAAGTGTTTTCAATGGTATCAATATATGATACAACAAATAAGAAAATCTCTCTCTCTCTCTCTCTGCGATCAGGACTCAATCAGAGTAGAATTCCAGACTCTCACATGAAGTCAGCTGTCAGGTTAAGTGTGTTGATCGCCCCCACAGACAGAACATCACATTAGAGTCCGCCAGATCCACTCTGATTGAACACCCATTAAAACGTTGCACTGTGTTCTGCGCCAGTGGCCCAGTGCATCCGATTTCAGCCAGCATTTTATTCAGGTTTGCATTCCTTAGCCTTTGAATGTCCCCAATCTTCCTGCAAGGCAGTAGATGATCTTTTCTGTAGGGGGATTTTGCCCTTAGATGGTCGGCCCTACCAGGTTTACGAGCACCATCTGCCCGAGTCACTAGAGGTGACTAACACAGACATGCACACACAAAGATATGAGATGTGACTAACATAGACATGCACACAGTGATACAAGGCATGACTAACACTGACACACATCAAGATATATGACACATGACTAACATAAACATGCACATAAAGATATGAGATATGACTGACATAGACATGCACACACAAAGATATGACACATGCCTAACATAAATATGCACACAGAGATATGAGATATGACCAACATAGACATGCACACACAAGATATGAGATGTGACTAACATAACCATGCACACACAAGGATATGAGATGTGACAGACACAGACATGCACAATAAGAAAATGAGATGGAAACAACAAGTTCAAAGACATAAATATATACATTTTATGCAAAGAAGAAATTTTTAAAGAACAGAATATTATTGTGAGCAAGATAATGAAAAAAGCACAAAGACTACAATGATCTAAAATTAAAGTTTATAAATATTTTTTTTACATTAATTAATGATCATGTTGCTATGAAATTGTAGCCATCTTGCATCATATGTACAGGTTTGTTGGAGATGAATGGTTCTTCTTAACAAACTGAAGCCATAGGTCCTTATATGTGCAAACAGGTTCTCAAGGTGATTTAGGAAATGCAAACTCCACCCCATCCACAGGGAGTTCTTATAGGAGAAGTAATAGGACAGAAGAGAAGGACTCACTCAAGAGAGGGTGAGAGGATGAGGACAATGGCATGTACCACACACTAGTGGGCTCCAGTCCTACATCGATAGGGGCTCACCTCCTCCCTGCCCAGGTATACTACGAGGAACTCGGTTGCACTCAAGACCAACTTTGTGCTAATAGGAGGATCATGTGTAGGTGTGGCCTTGGGCATGATAGTGCAGTGGTACAAAATGAGGGCTAGGCAGAATCACAAAGACAATTCATTCAGCAACTGCAGTACCCGGTTATTTTATTTTTGTGTGTGTTGTTGCGTACATCAGCTTTCACCTCTGGCGAAGTCCCTATAGACTAGGAACTGAATTTTGCGTGTTAATCCATTTTTCCCTGGCAGCCATGTGCACAGAGGTCCCTTGTCATACAGGCAGATATTATTTATGGGGGCCTTGGTAGCCGAGTTGAGAAAACCACCCGACTGGACTACCGATGTTCGGACAACTCGTGTTCGATTCCCGCTGGGAGCAGTGTGAATTGTACTCGTGGTTGGAAAAAAAAAAATACCCCCATGGTCGACCCAGCCGTTGGCAGAAATGGGTACCAGGGTTTAACCCTGGGAAGGTGAGGAATGTTGCCTCGCATCTGAGTTTCGATGCTTGAGGTGACACTATACAGAAATTTCCTAACATTTCTGGATAGGCGGATGAGCACATATGGGTGGAAACTCGCGTGCTAAGATGCCGGTTCAAGTCTCGTACTTTACTTTACATACTTTACAGGCAGATAACTCCGTTTTCTGAGGTACTCATATTTTTTTGTCGATGAGTAATTGACGTTTCCCAGCTGAAACCAGGGGTGGTTACCGCAGAAACAAATTATAAACTCACAACCTCTCTGTCTCAAGGCCGGCGTCTTGCCTTGAGACCAACCAGTCCCCGAATGGAAACATTGCACCAGTTGAATGAGAGTTGAATGCTTCATTTACCTTTTGGTAGTGTCAAGAGCACACAACCAAACCACCATTAGTAATAACCCACACCAATGAATGTTACTACGGAAATGAGGTCCAGACTACAGAACACTTTCTTCAGTTGTGTAAAAACATTGTTGAAATTCAATATTATTGCTGAAATTCAACATCATTGCTGAAATTCAACATCATTGCTGAAATTCAACCTGACAGCGACATCAAACATAAACTGTGGAAACATTTCAAAGACCTGGAGAGGAATGCTAGCTTCATCATGACAACAGATACAGTATGATCAAAAACATCATAGATGAGAACAGATATGAAAAAGTAAAATTACCAATTTTAAAAAAACCATTTCAGATGAAATATAATTACCCCATTTAAAAATACTAAATGATGCAGGAAAAAAATATAAGAAAATTAATTAAGAGAGGTAATTATTATTATTAACAAAACAGAAAGTTTATGTTTAAAAATAATTACCAAATTTTTCTCTGTCGAAATCTGGCCAATATCCTGACTCTTCCTGCTGAGAGTTAGAATTATCATCATGTGCATCTTCTACAGTCTTGCCATCATCAGAAGTTTTTCGTTTATTGCGAAGATGAAAATTGTTGGCCTATTTAGAATGTAGTAGGTTTGAATAAATTTTTAAAATTTCAGCATATAACTTAGGAATAAGAAAAATTTATTTTTTTTTAAACTGGAAGAATAGAAAGAATGAGGAAAAATATGGGTATGATACAGCTTTAAGATAATAAAAGACAACACAAAATGATCCGACATTGCAGCCGAAAAGCTGGAGTGTGCTGAGTTATGGACAATATGCGCATGCAGAGATTATGGGGGTGATAAAAATAAATGTACTTCTTTTTCTTCTTTTCTCTTTTCACTGATACCTAAAAGGTGTTGAGATTATATCATTTGTTGTTCTTGAGCTGCTTAAACTGTCTGAATTAGTGATTTTCCTTTGTTGTTACATGTCTCTGTCACTGCATCTATCCATCTTCTTCTGGGTCTGCCTCTTGGTCTTTTTTCATGCATTCTTGAGAAGAACGCCCTTGATGGTGATTCTATCTATCTATCTATTGTCCTTTCGAGCCGAAGACAGCACATAGGGCAGAACTACAATCTCAAAAACAGAAACCGTGCGTGCCAAAATGGCACATATTGCAGAGATCACTGCTTCTAAAATCTATGGTTCTGTTTCCATAACAATTCTTTTTACAATGACAGCTTGTCAAGCCATCGATCAACCTCCTTAGTCGCCTCTTATGACATGCCTGGAAGGTCACAGTGTCACTATTCTTTACTTCCCACATAATGAGGCCCCGGTAACACATGGTGATTGGTGAGGATAAAATATATGGTATAATAAATGTACACATGGTGATTGGTGAGGATAAAATATATGGTATAATAAATGTACACATGTGGTAAATTGTTAACAGGAATCCCATGAGATTGTTCTGCCTTGTTTTCTTTTACCAGATAGTTTCCACATGAATGCCTGATGGGGAAGTCTTTCTTCAGATCGCTTTAAATCTAACATGACAGCTAATTTCTAAGTTATATTCTTGCTCAGTAAAATTTGAATTTGTGAATGTAAAACCAGATCAATGGTAACCCATCCCCTTTTATTTTCAGTGGTGGGAGGATTCAGCCTGTATAATTATTAAGCAAGTGTTTTTTCTGGAAATAAAGCTGTTCTAAACTTTCAAGGATAAAATGTAGAAGATAATAAAACTGGAAATTAGTAATGACAACATGATGTACTGACTACATTTTTTACAATTTCATATGAAAAGATGAATACCACTGACAGTCAATTTTCAGAAAAGAAAAAAAATTAATTGTGATTATACATACCCTTCCACCATATTTTTTCCCTGTTCGAGATTCCTTCTGTTTATGCTGATCATCTGTCTTGCCACCATTATTTCCTTGAGCACTTCCAGCAGCAGTTTGATTGGTCAGTTTGCTAGCATCTCTGAGGTCATTATTGATGTAGTCATGCTGACGTGCATTACTTAGCAGCTTGGAAGAAGTTATACTCACTGTTGGCTTTCCATTGTTTAAAATGGTGCCATAAGGAGATGCAGCTCCAAAATCATCCAGACCCACATTGCCGATGCCTTTTGACTTGCTAGAAGCTGAACTTTGTACTGGACTTTGGTACTTGTTTGTGCTTTTTGTCTGGAAGATTCGTCTTGGATCAAAAAACAAGGATTCTTTTGTATTGGGTGAAACTGACGAATTTGGTTGTTTTGAAGACAATGGTGATTTGGCAGGATTTGTGCTCATAAAAGGTTGCTGTTGCACTGCACTACTAGCACCCTGAACCTGGTCAAAAATATAATCTGATGATGATATACTGTCAACAACTTCTGGTGAGGCAATACCTCCAAGAGCATCAACAGAGTTGCCTATATTGTTGTCACTGCCTCTTCTGTTCTTAATCACGTTAGCTAGATTTTCTAAACTACTGCTGTGATTTCCAGTAACCAATAATTGATCATCAAAACTGTCCAATCCGTACCTAGAGGTTGGTGCCACATTTGATTGTCAGCTTCTCCTGACTGGTAACCCCTTGGCCACATAGTGTTTGATGCCTTTTTCACTGAAGGTAGTGATTGCTTCTCATCCTTTTTAGCCAACTTTAAAAGGACATTTCTAACATTGCCATCAACATTAGATTTATCAGTTTTGGCCCCAAATGCTGGTCCATTTCTAGGAGTCTTTGCAATGTCAGAGTAAGAAGGCTTTGATGAATCTATGGAAATGGATCGTTCTGACAAAAACTCCTGTATATGGGATGGAGTTTGACATACTGACAGATTTTCTGAAGATGCCATTTTGTTTGAATCAAATGAATGCCACTGCTTTTTAGCATACATCCTTGTTCCTTCTGTATTTATATGAGGGCTTTCTTGGCTGGAGAAGGATGTGTGATTTGTCTTACTTATTGTGGTTCCTAGGTCCAAGTTTATATTCATCATTTCTTGCATTTGTAGATAATTTAGTACATCATTTTTAGGTGTATTAGGAAAATTATTAGACACTTGCTGGAAGTTTTCTGGGGTGTGTCTTTCAAGGGAAAAAAGTGGGGGTGGAGTACTTGGATCAAATACAGGGGGTGATTGAAGTAAATGCACATGTGATAAACTGTTAACAGGAATCCCATGTGTTGATCCATCGTGGATAGCATTGTCAGCAAACGTCATATCGTCATCTAGCAAATTTTCAGTCAATCCTGCATTGGACAGGAGGTTCATGCTTGAAGCATTGGAGAGTGACTGCCTGCTAGGCCGGCTTGGGCTTGTAAAAGGACTAGGCGTTGAAGGTAGAGACATATGTTGATGAATAGGCACATTAGCAGCAGAACTTACACCATGGTAATGGAAAACATTACTGGATGCCTGGAAGCTGTCCTGTTTTAAATTAGACTGGCTTGGATGATCAAAACTACAACTGTGTACTTTATTTCTGGAGACATTTACCAATCTTCCAGCTAAATCACCACTGACTTGAAACTTCTGGTGAGATGAGTTTCCTCGATGCCAATCAAACTGGCTTTGATTGAGGTAATCAGAACAGCCAGTGAACACTCCAGAATCTGCACTAAAATGACTTTGGTTAGAGTCTACATTAGTTTTCAGTGTTGGGGAAAGGGTGTTAAAGTCTGGTAAATCCAGAGAGTTCCAAGTGCACAGATTTCTAAACGGGGTCTGACCTGCTTGTGCAGAAATACCACTGAACTGGGTCCACTGTCCACTGAGGTCAGAAGATGCATCTGTAGCTTGTCCTGCAACATTTGTTGTAGTAGCTAATTCAGAAAGCTGGCGGGAAATTTTGCCAAGTGGATGTTCGTCCATTCTTTATAATTAACCTGACTGCCTGATATCTGAAAACTGAGAAATTAAAAAAATACATACAGAACTCATTTATAAAACATATGCTGTAATATTCATTTATAAATAAAATATATGCAGACAATATATAACAATATTTGAAACACAGTAAACCCTTCATCCAGTTCTTGACCAATGGCTAACAAAGCAGTCAATGTTATGGTTATGGAAGGCCCCGGTATCACTGCAAATGAATTAAAGTCCATAATTGCTCAACCGCCTGTGCCATTGGAATCATCCGAATTAATATTTCATCTCCCAAAAAAAGAAAGGTAGCTGCAGTCCATATTTTAGCAGTCTCAGCACATACCAAAAGACATACGGCGAAACTGCACAAAAAGTGAACACAGTCATCTGTTCCATGTCACATGGTATCATCATTCATTGTAAGCAATCGGAATATCGAAACACGATCAAAGCGGATGAAACGCACAGCTAACGGTGTGCACAGCACAGTTAACTCAGTAGCTCCTGCAGCAAGCCGGACTTAGAATATGAGGAAACTGCAACAAGGAACACTTTTCAGACACAGCCTTAACAGTTCCTGTCGTTTATCCGCCATAATGACCTTAAGTTCCAGCAGTCAATGTAAGACATGCCTTGTGTTGTCTTATAAAGCAACAAAACCTCTCTATTTACACAGCCTGTGACCATTCTTTTCAAACTCCAAGCCTGACCTATATCTTCTCTTCTTATTTGTATGCTTATAAGCGGACTGTGTTGTGCAGTGCCCTTACAGTCCTACAGAGATACAGAATATAAACAAGCTTTAGAGAAGAAATGTTTTCAAGGGGGTCTAGACATCTTAAATCTTATCAGGAATGAAAAAGTTTACAAAAGGATAAATCAGCAGTTGGAGTGCATGATGATCTTTTTAACTATTCTGAAGACACAAAATGAAATGATTTGGCCACATATCTTGATCATCTTGCCTGGAAAAGACCATTCTGCAAAGAAGATTGAAATATGGGATAAGGAGAGGTAGAAAAAAAAGATGGAAAGAAAACATCAAAGAATGGACAGGCATCAGCTTCATAAAAGTCCAAATGAACCATCATCATGTGCCATATCCATTTGGCTTAGGCAATCATGTCCTTCCACAGTCTTCTATCCACATTGTATCATATCAATTCTTTTGTTGACTGTTTTCCATGCCATGATACCAAGCTATCTAGTATTTTTTTCTCTTTGTCCTCCGTGAACTCTCTTTCCCTGTATTTTGTCAGTTGTAACCAAGCATTATAACTTTCCCCTTCTCATGATGTGCCCGAAAAATGGTTATTATTTCTTTCTGCTGTTTTTTAGGAGCTCCTTTTTGTGTTCACCTCTTTGAGAATCTCCTCATTGGTCTTTTTAGCTTTCCAGGAAACTTTCAACATTCTTCTGAGAAGTTTCATCTCTGTGGCCTCTAATAATCTTTTCATTAGTTTGTCTACTGTCCATGATTCGCTTCCATAGATCAGAATTGGCTCTATATAGCACTGAAGAACACTCTTTCTCAAGGTCTTTTGCTCTTCTGTTCACATCTGCTGCTGTTATGTCTCCTAGTGTTTCTAATATTCCGTCAATCCATTTTTTTCATGGTCGGCCCTTGGGTCTGGTGTTCTCGCAACATTTATTGGAGGCTCTTTATGTTATGTTTTGATCTTTCTGCATTGTCACATGGCTAAATGATTTTATCTGTTGTTTCTTTATATACTCTACGGCAGGGGTTATTCCTAGCTTTTTTCTCAGTTCTTCATTTCTGATCATATCTCTCAGACTGTTTCCTGTCATTTGTCTAACATACTTCATCACTGTAGAGGTTATTTTTCTTGTTGTTCTTGCATGTAGGGTCCAGGAGGACCTTGCCAACTAGGGTCCATTGGTAGCACAACGTTGGGATGAAAATTGTGTTGTAAAGTGCCCGTTTTGCCTCTAGCGTTATTTCCTTGCTGCACAATAGTGGTAATAACTGCCCAATGATTTGACAAGTTTTGTTGCATCTTGAGTCTATTTCTACTGTTTGTGTGTCACTAGACTTCATAAGTATATGAATTCATCTACTTGTACTAGTTGCCTGCCATCTATAGTTATGTTGATGTTCTGTTTCTCTTTTGCGATATTCATGACTTCTGTTTTGTTGATGTTGATTTTCATGTTGTATTTTGTGCCTGTGCTGTTGAGTCTATTTAAGTGTTCTTGTAGGTCTTATATTTTTACATGTATTGGTGCCTGATCATCTGCAAATAGAAGCTCATTGATTTCCTCTGTCTATGATGGTTTGGCTAACTTGCATATATAGTCCATGTATGTAATAAGCAGTAGGGAGGATTGTATGCACCCCTGTCTTACACCTGATTTAACTTCAAAGGGTTCTGAGTAAGTACTGTAACCTGGTGCTGTTCTGACTGTGCAGCTGCTGTTGATGTAGAGACTTTTAATTAGGTTGATTAGATGTAGGCTTACTCCTTATGTTGTTATTATCAGTGAGAAAATATTATTCAATCAGGCAGGGGTTGTTATAATAATAATCGTATAATAAATTTTTAGAAGCAGTGATCTCTGCAATATGTGCCATTTTGGCACGCAAGGTTTCTGTTTTTGAGATTGTAGTTCTGCCCTATGTGCCGTCTTCGGCTCGAAAGGACAATAGATAGATAGATAATAAATGGATTTATTGATTTTTGAAATAATGATATCTGAAGTATCGTAGTATGTCAGTGAGTTGAGTTAGTCAGTTTTGCTGATGTGTAGTATGTGAACTGTTTCAGTGTTTGTTAGTGTAGTAGTTTAACTGACTAAGCAGTTAGTAGTTAAACTAAAGTTAGTTGGTTTGGTATGGTAGTAGTGTTATTTACAGCTTGAGTTACACTAGTTACAGTTGTACTTCGAGTTGTTACAAAAATAAAATAAAATTACTACTATCTACCATGCTGATTCTTTCACTTCTCTTTATTATTAATTATTAATAATAATTATATAAACAGTTTTTCTATTAGTATTAGTATTGACTCAGTCAAGTCAATGACTGTTATTCTATCTACCGCAAAGATTTTGCTAAAAATCTGCACCACCAAGCCCTATAAATTATCTTACTTACTGAACATCAATCACCTGCATTCTTCACTATGTATACATTTTCTGGAGCTAATGATAAAGATAAGGAAGCTAAACTGCCAGCACAAGTTCTCTCAGAAGCTCAGACAACCCTCCTCATCGTTCTCGGAAACTGTCAGTGAAAGTATCGCGTTCACTCGTCACTAGCGAGACTTCACAGTTGCGGTAAATGTGGATGTGTTTGTGATTTTTCAAAATGTAATTTAAATTTAGCAATTGTTGACAATCTGTATATATTTTTCTTGGAGCTGTGGTGGCTCATTGGTTATTGAACTTGAATACTATAGACAGGAGAGCAAGCTCGTTCTAGGTTGATGATTCTTAGCTTCACCCAGCCTTAAATGAGTTTAGGATTTTTTTTTTCCTCTGAGAAAGTGGGGCTGCTTAACGTGATACCGATCATATCACCCGTAAACTGTATGTTTGCCATTGAAAAATATTGAAATTATATTCCCCATAACGTTTTAGACGTGGAAGGAGCTTATCACTTTACCCCTTATTTATTTTTCATGCTACACAGTGTATGTATTTTTATGAATTATTATAATCTGTCAATTTCTATTGAACTATGGTCACACCATAAATCAGTAGTAAGCTGTTTCTGTTTTTTTTTTTTAAACTTTCGTATCTTAAACGCTGAATTGTAAGACCCATTACAAAAAAGTCGAATACAACTTAAATGAAAAAAAAAACCATTCCAAACCATGTTTCAGTTCAAACGTTATTTTATTTAGTCACATGACCAATGAGTTTTGTAATTTATTTATCTGAATTTGTGACCTATAATATATACTATAGTTACTGAACTACCACATGGCATCAAAGTGGCAATGTATGCAGATGACTTGGTAATGTGGTGCACAGAGGAGTATGCAACAGTGGTCTCCAAATTGTTACAAAGAGCTATGAATCCACTGAATTCATGGACAAATAGATGGTGTATCAGAATCATCATCATTGAGTGCCGTCTCCGCAACGAAGGTTGGCTACCATGGAGCGCCATTCCACTCTGTCTCTTGCTTTGATGGTGCAGATTGCCATAGGCTGACTTGTCCATCTTTTTATGTTACTCGTCCATGTTAGTCAATATATGCATGTTATCAGCATCAATACAGACAAATGCAGTACTACACTTTTCACTCTCTCCCCGAAACAAAAAAGCAGGAACCATCTACATAAACAATGAGCCTGTGAAAGAAGACATACAAGCTACGTATCTCGGAGTTACATTTGATAACAAACTATCTTGGAAACAGCAGATAAATAAGGCAACCCAAACAGCAAGGAGAAAGTTGGCTATTCTAAGAAAGTTGTGTGGAACAACGTGGCGTGCGAGTGGGAAAATACTCAGTAAAGTTTACCAACAGAGTATACGCCCACATTTAGAATATGGATCATCTGCATGGTGCTCAGCATCAAACACCACACTGCAAGAACTGGATAAAGTACAAAACCAGGCACTTAGGGTCATCACAGGAGCAATGAAATCAACACCAATATTGGAGATGGAGAAATTGTGGAGGATACCAGCACTGAGAGAACGGAGGGACACAAAGGTGCTGATACAGGCACAGAAAAATTTGCTTGCATGCCGAGACATCCAATGAAGGACCGATTCCAAAATCTTGCATTGGGACGACTTAAGAGAAGCAGTTTTATCCACCAAGCCAAGCGTATTAGTAAACAAACACCAGACATGTCAAGAGCTGTTAACCTCTTACTGTCAATACCAGAACAGACTCCATGAACAGAGGAATCAGGATTAGCAATACAAGTACGGACAGAAGTGAAAGGAATAGTTGACAAAGAGGAACATAATAGTCTACAGCGAAAAACAATAACTCTTAGTTTCCTGGATGAAGAATACCCACGAGACCTATGGATTCGTGTGTACACAGATGGATCAGCACAGAATGCAGTAAAGAATGGAGGAGCAGGTGCATCTATAGAGTATTCAAATAACACTAGGGATGTGAATAAAATAATAACAGGGAAATATTGTCACAATTATGATGCAGAAATACAAGCAATAAAGTTGGCAATAGAAAAACTGCTGAACAGTAATCTTAGCCCACAGCCTGTAGTGTTTTTGACAGATGCAGGATCAGTACCCCAGGCACTACAATCCAGAAAATTACCACATCTGCAGACCTTATTGACTGAACTCTGCAAGCACCACAGGGTTGTCCTGCAGTGGATCCCCTCTCACTGTGGAATACCAGGAAATGAGAAAGCAGATCAGTTGGCAAAGGAAGGTTCAACAGACACACAACTAAATACACCGGTTACATACCATCATAAGAAACAGATAATCAAATCAATCAGAGGACCACAAGCCCCAAATTAGGATGCCTTTCATAATATGAATAGATATGAACAAGTTATCATTATACGCCTCAGAACACGACACAGTCGACTCCATTGTCACATGTTTACAAAATTCAAGATCGGCACCTCAACTACATGTACATGTGGACAGGCACTCCAGAATGCTAAACACATACTTCAAGACTGCACTGAATATAGTAGACTGAGGAAAACCAATTGGTCCATAGATACAACACTACAGACAGAACTGTTTGGGCCACTACAAGAATTACAAAAGACAGTAACATTTATACAGGAAACGACATTGCAGATATGGACAATACTTCAGGCGAACGAAAGATAGATAGATTGATCTGAATCTGTCTTAACAAATAAGGCTAACTAAGCTGGAAATCACTGTATCATTTCGTTAGTTTTGGTTGTCTTTGGAGTATCGTTCTTCACGGTGTCTTTACAAATTGTTCTTCCAACATTCACAGCTGCTCTCTGTTTAGAAATGTTAGTCCTTCTTGGGCGGAACACAGCACATAGAATGAATATGGGACAGGTCAGAACAACTTCATAGCTGACTACTCACTCCAGTGACCATCTACTATGTCTTCTTTTATTTATAAGTCTATAGTTGAATCTTCTCTATTAATGTGTCAACGTAAATGTTATCTTGGTCTTCCTTCTCATTTCCCTTTGACACGAGGTATCCACTGGAAGCTTCTTTCGTTCACTCTAAATTCTTTCTCAAATTCTTAGAGTAGCCTACATGATGATGATGTACTTCCACGTGTTCAAGTTTACCATATTAGATGGACACTTATTCTTTGTTTATTTGTTTTTCTCTTATAGTTTCATTTTGTGTACGTCTCTTCTTCTGCTGCGATCAGATATTGCTCTGCATTGAGACATTTAAACCAGCTTGGGACACGAAGAAGACGGTGTGTTTGAGGTCATCGCCGGTTCCACATAGCTTGTCGTATAGGCTTGTTTCTATGGACTATATTTGTGTTCTTAGGTTGTTCAGAGTGCTGCAGCTCTATCGTGTATGGTCTAGAGTTTGTTTGGATGTTCTGTAGTCACATGTTGCAAAATCACTAAGTCCTGCCATGTGTAAGTGTGCTCTGATACCACAGTGACCTGTTCTGAGTCTGAATATCTTGATCTGCTCATGTCTGCTGAGTTTGTTTAAGCTGTCATGTTCTGGCTCATATTTTCTATATAACTTCCTCCATTCTGTTTTCCTACCTTGCTTCAATGTTGTCTTTTTTTTTTCTTTGAGGCTCTGGTGTTAGTTGGACTGTTGAAGGCCCCTACCTTCTTCTGAGAGTGCATATGCTTTCTCATTTCCAGTAATGCCACAGTATGCCGGTTTCCACTGCAGGGCGAGTTCTGTCTTTTCTCACAATGAACATATGTTTTTATTTTATTTCTGTGATGAGTCTGTCCTATTTTGGGTTTTACATTTCTTGTATGACTGACTTTGCATCGGTGAGAATGACAATTTTTGGACTTGGGAACTCTTGTGTGTTGAGAGTTTGTGCAGGTTCCCCATTACCTCTGCTCTAAAATGTGTGCACCTTTCTCCGCTGGTTGAGAGTGTAGTGTCTCCCCAATGTATACTGTCCAAAAAAAGAAACGCATAGCTTGTACAAGCTTAATTATTTATATCTTTTTAGAAAAAAAATTTTTTCGGGGTATCTCAAACCAAACCAAAATTTGTCAACAAGATACAGGTCAAGGATTAAGCGTAAATTTCGAGATTCTTTTGCATAGTCAGAACGCAGTAGCTGCCCTTGTTAATCACGCATTTTTTTTAACATAACTCACGTTGCGTTCATGGAAAAATCGTGATTTTTTTGGTAAACACAGCTCACTTCCCACGCAAATGAAGCCCTATAAAAGGATGAGGTTACACAAACAAATTCATTTAAATTTTAAGCAAACAATTATGGCGTGTCTATCGCTAAATTTACGAAACATTGCTATCGGTCGTCTGCAAGCAGGCGAAAGTCAAAATCAGGTTGCCAGGCATCTAAACGTGCAGCAGAGTACCATCAGTCGACTTTGGCACCGTTTCCAAGCCACTGGCTCAGTTGAAGACCGGCACCGCAGTGGGCGACCCAGGGTGACAACAGCAGCTGAAGATCGCTTTATTCGGGTTCATCACCTCAGAAACAGGTTTACAACAGCTTCCTCTAGTGCGCAGTCATTGCTTGCAGGACGCCGTGTGTCTGAGCAAACTGTCCGGAATAGACTGCATGACGCTGGACTTATGGCACGACGACCTCACCGAGGACCTGTCTTAACGCGCCGCCATCGCCAAAATCGACTTCTTTGGGCCAACCAGCATCGGCCCTGGACAATCGACAATCAATGGAGACGTATCTGGTTTAGTGACAAATCTTCCTTTTTGTTGCAACGCCATGACAGACGGAGAAGGGTATACCGTAGGCCTAATGAACGTTTTGCCCAAAATTGCGTTGATGAAGCTCCGCCGCACGGTGGTGGAGGTGTAATGGTGTGGGGAATGATCAATTTCAACGGAAGGAGTCCTTTGGTGCAGATTGAAGGAGGCTTGAATGCGCAACGATACGTCAATGAAATTCTTGCACCTATGTCGTTCCAGTTTTGGCACCGCAGAGGTCTGTGTTTCAACAGGACAACGCCAGACCCCATTCTGTACGGTTCACCACACAGTTCTTGACTACCAACAACATTCCCACCCTTCCCTGGCCATCGCTGTCTCCAGACATGAACCCAATCGAGCATCTATGGGATGAGCTGCAAAGACGTCTTTGTCACCGAAACGTTTCTCCAGCCAATCGTCGTGATCTGTTTCAGTCACTGCAGGAAGAGTGGGCAACCATACCACAGGCCCACATCAGACATTTGATCGCATCTATGACAAGGAGATGCCAGTCGCTGATCGATGCAAGAGGAGGCCACACACCATACTAACATGAGAACCCATGGGACTAAAAAAATTTGTCACACAGATGCACGACAACTGTAAATGGAAAGCAAGTACCCTAAGGTATTCTTATGTGCAATTTGAACACTGTGGTCATTAAATAATAAAGTTATTGAATGTCAAAGTTATGCCTAAAATTTGGTCATCAGTACCTATGCGTTTCTTTTTTTGGACAGTATATGTTTAAGAGCCTTCGGAGGTATACATTTTCAAAAGCAAATAGTTTTCTTTCCTAGAACACGAGTGGATTTAAAGTTCTCGCATTCATCCATGTTTTAGCACTGAGATGTGACGAAGGCTAATCATGTTCGTTTTCAGATGATGTCTTCCCATCTCTTCCTTTGTCTTTTGTCTGGCACAAAAGAATACTGTGCCCTGTAGAATGTGTTTTACAAGGCCTGTAGATCTTGTAACTGACAAATTTGTGTTCTTTTTACAATTGACACGACGCCATTACTACTTGGTCCTATGGGTCGTTGTTTAGCATTTCCTATACGTGTTTCTAATATTCCATCATGAGTAAGTAATAATAATTTGTCTTTGCTTATTTATTTCTTCACTTCCTCTTGTACACGTTCGGATGCTGAGGGAGAAAGTTCTGGCTCTCACCCTTTCTGCAGCTTCATTTATTGTCAATTGATACTTTTGTAACGTTTCTTTGATGTTGTCTGTTCATCTTACTCTGGGTCTGTCTCTTGCTCTTCTCCCTTATCCTATTTTAGTATAGTAATGACCCACGTCATCCTAATGGAACTCACAGTGCCATTCAAAACCAGGATAGAGGAACAGCATATATTTAAACTAATCAAATACAATGATCTCGCCACCGAGCTGGGACAGCAGGGGCTCCAGGTTAGAGTGTTCGCTGTAGAAAATAGTGTCCCTCTACGGCATATTAAAGAGTCTAGGAATTAAGAGGAGTATGCGAACAAAACCCATGAAGGTTATTGCTGAGTCAGCCGAAAGAGTATCATGCTCGCTCTGGAGAAAACCGAGACATATCAACAATCTCAGAATAACCTGATGTTCAGACGATTAGACTACTAGTTTACACATCGACCACTTCTGACTCCCATGTAAATCAACAGCATAGCCATAGTTTAATCTTTGATTATCCGAATAGATTACTGTAAACGACAAGAAATTACATAGTCGACCGTAGGTGAGCCACACTCGACGTTTGCTATACTGACAGTCCAAAGGATTGAAGTTCATAGCTCGACCTATATTTATCACCTATTAGCAGTTACCGATCCACTCCTTCGTGCCGAATTACGCCATGACAAAAAACAACATGTACGCGAGTCTATATAAAAGGACTTTTCAAATACAAGCCATTTTAGACTGCTGCCACCACGAAAAAGACATTAATGTGTTTGTCTGCTTCTGATGATCAGATTACCTCCTGCTGTGAAGCTCTGTATAAAGCGTTTGCTTTTACTTATTAATAATAATAAGTAGATTAATGTGTCAAAGTAGCTGTTCCACATGAAAATTGTTGCCAAATATTTATATGTCGATATAGTTAAATTCGCCTGGCAGTCACGTCTTATACTCATCTTCTACTTTCATGTTTAAGAATCATCATCATCTGCCATATCGGTTGGCGTAGGCGATCATGGCCTTCCAGAATCTTCTATCTACCATGCATCGTATCAGTTCTGTTGTTGACTGTTTTCCATGCCATGACACCAAACCATCCAGCATTTTCTCTCTTTGTCGTCTGCGATCTCTCTTTCCCTTTATTTTGACAGTTGTAACCAAGTATTCCAACTTTCTCATGATGTGCTCGAAAAATATTGATTGTATAAGAATAATTCACCAAGAACGATGTCATGTATAAACTATTCCAGAATGTTCATATTTTGTGTCCAGGATCCAATAAAGTCCGGCTTACTACCGGAGCTACTGAGTTAAGTGCTCTGTGCACACCGTGAGCAGTGCGTTTCATCCGTCTTGATCGTCTTTCGATATTCCGATTGCTTACAATGAGTGAAGATATCGTATGACGGGGAACAGATGGTGTGTTCACTTTCTGTGCGGTTTTGCCTTATGCCTTTTGGCGTGTGCTGAGACTGCTATGATGAGGACTACAGCTACCTTTCTTTGTTTTGGAGATGAGATATTAATTCGGATGATTCCACTGGCACATGCGGTTGAGCAATTGTGGATTTTAATTCGTTTGCAGTGATACCGGGACCTTCCATAACCATCCCAGTTTCAAACAATTCCAATAAAATTAATGAGTGGAAAGTAGTTTCCTCGGGAATTCTTCATTCACTCTTGAATCAACGGTTTTATGATTATAATTAAAACACTCATCAGTGAGTGCCGTCTCCACATCAAAGGTTGGCTACCATGGAGCGCCATTCCGCCCTGTCTCTTGCTTTGATGGTGCAGGTTGTCGTGTATAGGCTGTCGTGTCCATCTTTTGATGTTACTCGTCCATGTTAGTCTTGGTCTGCCTCTATTACCATTTATTTTCCCTTCCAATATTACTTTCAGTAGGTTGTAGACTTTCAACATTCTTCTGAAAAATCCCATCCCAGTTACTTCGAAATCGTCTTTTCATTTGTCTCCTATATCTGGTAGAACTTTTAGTTTAAAATACTTGTCATAACATGACTTGTCAGTATCGGTGAGACTCCCGGAAGTTCGTGATAGTTAGGAGGGTCTTATAGTCTGTTTTTTTATGTGTGATGGTCTAATCACCAACTAACTACTACATCAAGCTTGGGCAGATGGTGCTCGTAAGCCTGGGAGGGCCGACCATCTAAGGGCATAATCCCCCTACAGATAAGACAATCTGCTGCCTTGCAGGAAGATTGGGGACAATCAAACGCTAAGGAAAGCAAACCTGAATAAAATGCTGGCTGAAATCGGATGCACTGGGCCACTGGCGCAGAACACAGTGCAACGTTTTAACAAGTAATCAATCAGACTGGATCTAACAGACTCTAATTATGATAGAAACTACCGCTGACCGGAAAGGCTTCAAGAAACAGCTGATATGGGGCAATCGATTCGCTGAAACAGACAGCTGACTTCATGAGAGAGTCTGGAATCCTACTCTGATCGAGTCTTGATCGCAGAGAGAGAGAGAGAGAGAGAGAGAGAGAGAGAGATTTGTCTACTGTTTATGATTTTTTTTTTCCATAGGTCAGACTTAGCTTTAAAACAGCACCTATGAACCCTCTTTCTCACTTCTATTGACATAGACCTGTTGCACAAAACGTTTCCGAAATGCAAATTTGGCCTAAGCTATTCTGCGTAGATAAAAACTTGTATATTCAAAAACGACCCTCAAAATCTTCTTATGTGACGCTCTCCACAATGAAGAGTTGATTGTTGGTTGCGTCATCATGGACACAGGAGAGCTACAAGTTGTCGGCATGGCAGAAGTTACAACAACAATACCACAGGCAGTTGTTGACAGTTCTAGGAGGGAGGAAATTACTGCTAAGTTAAACTCACTTTATGCTTCATATGGTCTGGAAATATACCCTTTTAAGGTTACTAGCTATTTTTTTTCTCAATTGAATAGTTATGAATTAATACAATAATAACGGCGCGGGAACAATTAATAAAATAAAAAAATAAACTTTGGCTTTGGACTGGAGACTGAGACTTGAGACTGGAGTTGAGTAGTTAAAAGTCGTTAAGTTTAAGTTAAGTTTGAGTAGTTTGAGTGGAGTGACATGGTATGTATCATGTATCATTGACATATACTAGTAATTGTATTCACTGTATGTGAGTTTCTGAAAGTTTCAGATCAGTAAGTTTAACTTTATTTACTACCAAGACTACACTACACTACTTAATTATTAAGTAAGTTAATAAGAGTACGACTAGTCCTAGTCGGACTAGAACTAGAGTAGCAAGACTAAATCATTGATTGAAATCAGTGACGACACTAAGTAAAGTTACTCAATTCACTGAGAATGAATATAAAATTATGAACGATTAGACAATCAATGACAATGTTATTGTTAGTCAGTGAATAAGAATTGCTTCTTGGTGTCACTATAATTTAAATCACTGGTGTCTCTCAAATCACTGTCAGTGGATCACTGACCCCAGTTGGTGGTCTACTCATTCTTACACACCACACTATTTACTATTACACACCAAACTATATTACACACTACAGTTACTATATAAATGACACTACACTACTATTCATTATCATTTGCCATATCTGCATTTAAGTTTGGCTGTCATGGAGCACCATTTCTATTTCATTCTATCTCGTGCTTACTTTGATGGTGCAGATTGTCATAGGCTGACTTGTCCATCTTTTGATGTTACTCGTCCATGTTAGTCTTGGTCTGCCTCTGCCTCTTTTACCTTGTATTTTCCCTTCCAAGATTACTTTTAGTAGGTTGCTGTGTTTTTTTAACATGTCCCAAAAATCTCATTTGTCGTGTTTGAATTTTGTTTGGTAGTTCTCTTTTTTTCTCCAACCACAACTTTATGTTTACAGCTAACGACGTTAATGGGGACTTCACAGCCACCTCGTCCGGTAGGGAGCGTCATGTGCTACAGGTTACACCCAATCATCATCATGCTACTGTATGCAAGATCAAAAATAAAGAGACACTAGCAATAGGAACTTGGAACATTAGATCAGCATTCCAGGTTGGAAAACTAGAAAACATCAGTCAAGAAATGAAGAGAATGCAATTGAACATCTTGGGACTATGTGAAATGAGATGGAAAGGAGAAGGATTATTACAACGCGACAGAGGAAATGTAATTTACTCTGGGGGAACCACACACGAAAGAGGAGTAGGCATCATGTTAGATAGAGAAAGAAGCAAAACAGTGAAAGGATTTTGGCCAGTATCAGACAGAATTCTGCTAGTAAAATTGAGAGGTAGACCAATGGATACCAACATAATTTAAGTTTATGCACCAACAAGTAATAGCGAAGAAGAGGACATTGACACTTTTTATGAAGAGCTAGAGGCGACCATGGAACAGTGTAAATCCCAAGAAATAACTATTATATCAGGGGATTTAAATGCAAAAGTAGGAACAGCTAAAGTGCAAAATGTGACTGGGGGGCACCCAAAGAGAGACGAATGATAGAGGGGATAGATTGATAGATTTGGCAAGGACACATGAAATGATTATAGGTAACACCTGGTTCAAACAACACCCTAGACGACTATGGACATGGCAAAGCCCATACAAAAAAGTACACAATCAAATTGATTTTATACTGGTACAGAGAAGATTCAGGAATGGGCTAACATCTGTTAAAACAAGGCCAGGAGCAGATTGCAATAGTGACTATGTACCAGTAGTTGGAAAAATAAGAATAAAACTGCGGAAGGCACAGAAATCACCAAGAAATATAAAATCAGAACTAGATATGCTAAGAGTAGATAAACAGATGAGTGATAAGTACAGCACGATAGTACAAAATAGATATAATGCTATTGAGAAAATACAGGACATCCAGGAACAGTGGAAAATGCTCAAACAATCGATTCAACAACATCAAAAGAAGTAATACCAGTGACTAAAAGAGTCAACAAAAAGAAATGGATGACAGAAGAAATATTACAACTAATGGACGAAAGAAGAAAACATAAGAAAGAGAACGGACATACAAAATATTGCACACAGAGATCCAAAACAAGTGCAGAGAAGCAAAGGAAGGATGGTTAAAACAAATGTGAAGAAATGGAAAAACAACAAAAGAAAGACTCACAATTTATGCACAATCAGTTAAATGAATTAACAGGAAGAAAAGATATAAAAGTTTCAGGATGTGTGAAATCAAAGGAAGGAAATATAATAATGGGACAGGAGAAGACAATGGAAAGATGGACAGAATATATCAGTCAACTCTATGATGATGAAAGACCAGAATTAAACAATTAAAATGAAGACACAGGACCACCAATAATGCAGAGTGAAGTGGAGGACGCAATTCAACACATGAAAAGAGGCAAAGCTCCAGGTCCCGACAATATAACAATTGAAGAGATAAATGCATTAGGAGAGTTGGGAGTACAAGTCATAACAAAACTACTCAATGACATATATAACACTGGACACATACCTGAAGATCTACTAAAATCTATCCTTGTAGCCATACAGAAGAAGTCAGACACCACTGATTGTGAAGACCATCGCACTATTAGTTTCATGAGCCATATGACTAAAATATTACTAAGAATCATCATGAGACGTGTAAGGAACAAAATAAAACCAGAAATAAATGAGGAACATTGTGGATTTGTGGAAGGAAAGGGCACCAATAATGCAATATACATCTTAAGAACATTGATAGAAAGATCTATAGAGGTAAAGAAAGATCTATATATGTGCTATAACATGTACTGGCAATAAACAGCAGCTATACGAATTAACAACCAAACAGGACAATTTCAATTTATAAAACAAGGAGTCAGACAAGGCTGTGCTCTGTCACCGGATTTGTTTTCACTTTACAGCGAACATATTATGAGATCAATAGTAGACAAAAAAGGAATTGAAGTCAACGGTCACAACATAAATAATTAACGATATGTGGATGACACAGTCTTAATAGCAGAGACAGAAAATGAGCTACAAGAAATGATGGATATAATAGTAAAAGAAAGCAACAAGAAAGGTTTCAGCCTGAATAGTAAGAAAACAGAAGTAATGGTTATATCGAAGAAACAATCATCACCATCATGCAGCATAAAAATAAACAAGACAAATCTGAAACAAGTGCAACGTTTCAAATACTTGGGCACAATAATAACATCAGATGAGAGATGCAACACACAAAATAAAAAGCAGAATAGCTCAGGCCAAAATAGCATTTCATAAAATGAAAAATATCTTATGCAACAAATCTATGTCAATAGAAATGAGAAAGAGAGTTCATTGATGCTATATAGAACCAATTCTGACCTATGGAAGTGAATCATGGACAATAGACAAACAAATGAAAAGACGATTAGAGGCCACAGAGATGGGATTTCTCAGAAGAATGTTGAAAGTTCCCTGGACAGCTAAAAAGACCAATGAGAAAGTTCTCAAAGAGGCCAACACAAAAAGGGAGCTCTTAAAAAAAAACATCAGAAAGAAGCAATCAACATTTTTTGGGCACATGATGAGAAGAGGTAAGGTGGAATACTTGGTTCTATCTATTGACCTTTCGAGCCGTAACCGGCCCATAGGGCGTAGACCAAGATACACCTTCTCCTATATGAATTTTTGTTCTAGCAGTTTTCTTTTAAAGATATTTTATCAAATCTCGCCATCTGTCTCTGTTCTGTGCAAGCAGTTCTATCTCATTGAGGGAGCCGATTCCTGCTGCTCTTGCCTCTCTCATCAATGTTCTTCTCAGTGTCTCCCTGGGTCTTCCTCTTTTTCTTTTACCTGTTGTTTCCCATATGAGGGCTTGCTTTGCTATTCGATTATTATCTCTTCTCATCACATGTCCAACGTATGACCATCGTCTTTTCTTTATTACTGAAGATATTAGTGGTTGATTGGCGATTTCTCTAATTTCCTCGTTTGTTTTGAATTCGTTCCATTCTATACCAAGTATTTTCCTTAGACATTTATTTTCGAATGCGTTCAACTTTGTTTCTATATCTCTTGTTGTTTTCCAGCTTTCACACGCATACGTAAGGGTTGATAGTACATTTGATTTGAATAGCCTAAGTTTTGTGTTTGTGCTAATGAGTTTTGATTTCCACAACTTTTCAAGGCTTCTGAAAGACATTGCTGCTTTAGCCAGTCTGATTCTAATTTCTTTGCTCGTATCCCCTTCTCGATCAATGTGACTTCCAAGATAGATAAAGTGATCGATCTCTTCTACTGGTTTGTTTTCCATGTATATTTTGTCACTTGTTGGAATTAAACTTTTCATGACTTTAGTCTTTTCATGATTGACCTCAAGCCCAATTTTGCTGGCTATTGATGATAGTTCATTTGTGTTTTCCTGCATCGTTTTTATCTGACTGCTGATGAGAACTATGTCATCAGCAAAGTCGAGGTCCTCCAAATGGTCTCCTTGTATCCATTCGATGCCTTTATTACCAGTGCAGCATTTCTTCATTATGAAGTCCATAACAATTCCAAATAACAAGGGCGATAAAATACATCCTTGTTTAACCCCAGTTTCTATTGGGAAACATTCGCTCAGTCCTTCCTCTGTTCGAACTGCACATGTGTAACCATCATACATGTCTTTGATAATATTTATGATTTTTGATGGTAAGCCATATTGCTTCAGAATTTTCCACAAAGAATCTCTATGAATACTATCAAATGCTTTTTTGAAGTCGATGAAGTTAAGTACAAAAGGTTTTTGCTTTTCAATGTGTTCCTCCAATATAAGTCGTAGAGTGAAAATGTGGTCAAGACAGCTTCTCCCTTTTCTAAACCCAGCCTGTTCTTCACGCATCACTGTATCTATTGAATCCTTTATTCTATTTAGGATGATTTTACAGAATAACTTTGAGGCAACTGACAAAAGTGTCACGCCTCTCCAGTTGTTACAATCTCTAAGATTGCCCTTTTTTGGGATCTTAACAATGATTCCTTTTTTCCATTTATGAGGCGTCTTCTCTGTTTTCCAAATGATGTTGAACATTTTTTGGAGATGTATTAAATTATGGCTATCAATTGCCTTGAGGATCTCAGCTGTTAACTTATCCTCTCCAGCAGCCTTGTTATTGGTCATTAGCTTTAAGGTGGTTTCTATTTCACTCAAGGTGAAGTCATCTAAATTTACATCTAATTCTGCTGCTGGTGTTTCAGCTTCAAAATCTATTAAACTGTGAGGTAGTGGACGGTTAAGAATTTCTTTGAAGTGTTCCGCCCAACGAGCTTTTATGTCTGCGCTTGTTGTTAGCATTAATCCAGATTTGTCTAGAATTGGTGTTCCACTGGATGTATAGGTGTTTGTCAGCATCTTTTGTACAGTATAAAGAGTTCTGCTGTCTCCTGTAATTGCAGCTGTCTCTGCTTTCTCTGCCAAGTTGTCTATATAAGCTCTTGTATCTCTTCTTGCCGAACTTTTCACTTTGTTGTCTAATTCTTTGTATGTTGCTTTTGCCAGAACCTTTCCAAGATCTGTCTTTACATTAGTCATGGCTCTCTTTGCTTCTCTTCTTTCTTTGATGTATTTCCATGTGGTGTCTGAGATCCAAGCTCGTTTTTCCATTTTCTTCAGTCCAGCACTTGCTTCTGCTGCTGTCATTAGTATTTTGCTCTGTGAGTCCCACATTTCATTGATATCTAAGTCTATTTCACCAAGTGCTGAATAACAATTACTTAGCTCTATGTTAAACTTTTCCTTTATGGCTTCATCTTTCAGTTTATGACTATCAATTTTATGTGTAATTGACCTTTTCTGTTGGTTTCTAATTTTAATCTTATTTTCCCAATGCACAGGTTGTGGTCACTATTAACATCAGCACCTCTGTATGCTCTTACATCTATTAATGATGATCTGAATTGTTGTTTAATACATAGGTGGTCAATTTGATTTGATGTTCTATCATCAGGAGATATCCATGTTGTTTTGTGGATATTTTTGTGTGGAAATAATGTCCCACCTATAACTAAATCTTCTATTAAACATAATTCTATTAATCTTTCTCCATTCTGACTTGTTGTATTACAGCCTTCTCTCCCCATCACATGTTCCACTCCTGCGTTATCTTGTCCTACTTTGGCGTTGAAGTCTCCCATTACAATTAAAAGATCGTGTTTTGGTATTTTGTTTATAAGTTGTTGCAGTTGGTTATAAAAATCATCCTTAACTTCATCATCAGCTTCGTTAGTAGGCGCATAACATTGAATAATTGAAAGTCTTCCATGTTTTGTTTTGTATCGTGTTCGTATCAGACGGCTATTTACTGGTTCCCATTCTAATAAACTTCTTGCAGCTTTGTCTGTCATCATTATGCCTACTCCTTCACGGTGTTTTCCATCTTCCCTTCCAGAAAAAACTACTATTTTATTATCAATAGATCTCCTACCTGTTCCAGGCCAGCGCATTTCGCTTAATCCTAAAATATCTAGATCGTATCTGTCCATCTCGCTCGCGACCTGTGCATGTTTCGTCGGAGCGGCCATTGTTCGCACATTCCAGAATCCTATTTTTGTTGTTGTTTTAGGGCCGAAAAAACTATCACTACTATCTACTGCTAATTTACACATTCTGTATCAGGTCTACGTTTCATTAACAACATCGTTTTTACGATAGCGGCTTGTTAAACCTCTGATCAACGGTTCTATACCAAGCCGGAACCGTTGATCAGAGGTTTAACAAGCCGCTATCGTAATACTTGGTTACAACTGGCAAAATAAAAGGAAAGAGAGATCGCGGACGACGGAGAGAGAAAATACTGGATAGCTTTGTGTCATGGCATGGAAAACAGTCAACAACAGAACTCATACGATGCACTGTTGATAGAAGATTGTGGAGGGACATGATCGCCAATGCCAACCGGTATAGCACATGATGATGATTTCTCTTTTCATTTTTGGTTCTTTTAAGACTTCATCATTTATTTTCTTTTCCTTTCCATCCAGTTCTTTCTATTTTTCTATAAATCCACATTTCAAAGGTTTAATTTTCTGTTCTGTTTACTTGTCTATTAACCAAGTTTCTGCATATATAATATAGGAATGTTGAGAAGATATCAAATTTTGCTATTCTTAATTTTATCCCTGGTACTATTTGCTTAGATGTTAGTATATTTTTCAGGGCATTAAAATTACTTTTTGCTATTTAATAATTTACAAATTAATATTCTTTTGTTTATTTCAGTTCTACATTTTCCCTCACTGGTTATAGTATGTCCAAAGTACTAGTTGTAGCTCTGAGCTGTCTCCAGGTCTATTCCTTCAACTTTGGTATCCACTTGTAGGCTTTCAGTATTATCTTTGTTTATGATTGTGGTTTTAGTCTTTTTCATATGTAATCCATATTTTTTGCTTGTCATGTTTACTTGATTAAGTAATTGTTGTAGATCTTTAGGGTTAGTTAGTAATAGTTACAAAATGTACTTCCGTTCCAAGATGATGGAACTAATTGACATTCTCTCGATCGCTGCAGAAAGTGCATTTGAGGTCTGATTAATTTTGGCTTTCCATTGCACTTTTCTGTGTTAAAGTCAAAATGATGCTCTACTTAACACATCTGCGCTGATGAAGCGGTGTAGTACGCACGGCAATATTCCTTTTTGACAAATCAAGTGTTGTGAAAGCGACCTTCCACCGTCTAGAGCTGATACGCTTTACGTCACATTGAGTACTGTTCATGACCGTTGTTGGAATTGCTTGACACAAGTTATTTACATGTTACAACTCATCAATGTGAACTGCTTCGTCAAGTCAGCCGAGGTTTTATCTCTTTAGGGAATTTGCACCGTGTTTCGTTCGTTGTAGGCTGCATTCACTAGAGTAATCAGGAATCTAAGGGTGGTGCCATTGTTGTGTGTGTTGTGTCATCATAATGGCTCATCGTATATCCCAAGACCGGCCATATGCTAATCTTACGGTCTGTAGTTTGATGTGCAAAGGGGATAATCTGACGACTAACTGTGTTATATGTTCAGATTTGGAGTCAAAAACGATGTCTTAACATCATCACGCCCTATACATTTGAAAAATATGACGATCATCATTTTCAGGAGGACGTGAACTTCTGGTAAATATGGTGGATAGGTGGCAGGAGCCATTGAAGGCTTTGTATGACAGTATTCCCCGTTGCAGTTTCCTCATATTCCAAGTCCGGCTTGTTGCAGGAGCTACTGAGTTAGGTGCTCTGTGCACACCATGAGCTGTGTGTTTCATCCTTTTTGATCATGTTTATGATGAATGATGATATCATATAACAGGGAACAGCTGGCTGTGTTCACTTTCTGTGCGGTTTCGCCTTATGTCTTTTGGCGTGTGCTGAGACTGATATGATGGGGACTACAGCTACCTTTCTTTGTTTGGGAGATGAGTTAGTAATTTGGATGATTCCACTGGCACAAGCGATTGAGCAATTATGGATTTTAATTCGTTTGCGGTGATACCAGGGCCTTCCATAACCAAAGTTATGAAATGTACATTACACTGTTAGTAATAGTTACACACTACACTATTATACACTACTCTGCTCTGAGTGTTTTTCCTGTTAATCATTGGATTTTGTTGAGCACTTCGCTTGAAATATATTTGTTGACTTCCTCACTGATGTTGATGTTATCAGCTATGTATTTTATGATAAGATATGCTCAAGATCTTTTCTACTTTTTCTCTATGCCATCTCATTTCCAAAGCCTTTTATATTCTTCTTTCAAGATCAGCAGTGAGATGAATGAGTGTCTGTGTTACAACCTGACTTTTACTTAGTGCATGATTTTGTTGTTAAATATTTCCACAAGCCATATAAATGGAATATGTTCCTTTTAGAAACCTAGTTTAAAGACTACTTGGATCAAGTCATTTGGGCTCAAAGTGGACAGTGACTGACTGCATTTGTTGGGATTAGTGAGCCGAAAACTAGTCACTGAATATGATATGATCCTAGTCCACCTTACTGTGGACTCAGGTTGGCAAATGGTGTAGTAATCAAAGAGAAAAGGTCACCTGGTACAAAAGGATGACAAAACAATGTCAGATTTGTTGAGTTAAAGGACATAAATATTGTGGCTAGCTGTAATTGTGTTACCATACCATACCATACAGCTATAATCCACTTCATGACCTTTTGTTTTAAGGGCAGAGAAAAATAAAAGAAGTAATCACTGGCAAATGCTGGAGAGGAACATCATTTAGCCATTATTTCAGCTTTACCAAATTTTTGAAAGTTAATGTATTGAATTTGTATTCTTTTTTCAGATAGGGTGGTATAATGAGCAAGTTGATGCTTCTTACCAGTTTAACTTACACCCAGACACACTGGCATATGTTGTCATCAGTGCACCAGATATGTTTGAGAATGCATTTGTGCCTTTCATTTGTCGTGATGACTGCTATGGCACATTAGATCTACTTGATAAGTGCATGCAGTACTACTTTTCTCTTGCCAAAAAGGTACACATATATATGAAATCTATCTGCTCGATTTTCAGTGTGTCAGTGAATGAGAGGGGGGGGGAGGATATTGCTGGCAGGGGAAAGGGGCAACAAGAAGTTCAGGAACCCATACCTGTATGCTTCATGGTTCTATTTTTTGATATTGTTTTGTTAAATTTAGCTGTTCAAGTTTTATGTCATGTTAAAATATCTCCATCTCTACTTGCTGTAATACACCAAATTTGTTGTTTCCATTAATTAAGTAATGTGACATCCTTATTTGTTTACTTTTTTTTTTTTTTTTTTTTTAAAATATTATTATTATACTGTAATTACCATCTTTGAAATAGTACTACAAGCTTACTTATTTACATGAGCTCTTCTTAAAACTCTAGAAATGAAGTAAAATATATAAGTATTTTTACAAATAGTTCTTGGTGTTAACTTGTCTTTATTTGCCTGGGTTACGGCAGATGAGTGTGGGCTTGATTACTAGTAGGGGTAGAGTTTTTTTTTTCTGTTAGGGTGTTTATGTGTTTTTAACTTTGATTTGTACACAGTATGTTCATCTTCATGTAACATGGTCAACTGGGGTGTGTTACAAACCACAGGTTTCTTTTACGTCTGTCATTCATGGATGGATTATGACTAGTAAACAAAAAATAATTTTCTTTGGAATTTAGCATGGACATCAAGTTTTGTGGGTTTTAGTCAAATTAGTAAAAAAGAAAAAGTAAAGTACCCCCGTCACGCCAAGTGGCTTATAGGGAAATATGGTGTTAGTGACCATATATTTTACAGATCTTCAGCACATGATTTTTGGGGTAATGTGGTCGGTATTACGCCCGTGCTGCTTTACTTTCCCAGAAAAAAATCCGGTACCCATTTAAGGCTGGGTGAACCTGGAAGCCGTCAGTTAGGATCGAACCCTACCCCTTGTCCTTTGTAGTTCAGTTCACTAACCACTGAGCTATCGCGGCTCCAGTCAAATTAGTGGTAGAGAAAAATCATTGGAACTAAACTAGATATTTTTACAGCTTTATGTGGTCATATTGGACACATTTTTGGCTGAAAGTTGTTAATGACTCAGCTGACTGTTTGCATCCAGTAAAACAGAATTGATCAAGATTCTATCCCTACATTCTGTAGTGGCTCTCAAGACAGACTGACCAGTCTTGTAGAGTGTATGTAGGTATCAAAGAGGGATAACAAACCTGATGCTCAAAGATGGCTTAACTGAGGATGACAGTGCAATTATCACAGCTTGCTGGACTATGTAGAGGACAAAAAAATTGTTGGAAAAATGCAGAAGAAGAGTTACAACTAGTATGAAAAAGACACCACAATTGACATATTCCACATTTCAGTCAGATCTTTTTCAAAGACAACACATAACGTTAATTTTAAACCAAACATGTTGATCTAATGCTGCAAGGTTGCCATTAGCTCTTAGAATCATGAAGTCAATGTGGCAGCTGTAATGACTCTCTTGATTTAATTGATTCGGTTGGAGAAGCTGGAGCTTGTCCATAGTAGAAGTAATTGGAGCCTGTCCATAGTAGAAGTAATTGGAGCTTGTCCATAGTAGAAGTAATTGGAGCTTGTCCATAGTAGAAGTAATACTAGGTCAATTTTATCAACTGACTACACCACTAAAGGGCACAAAGATGATCCTCGACTTGTTGGCTAGTCTGTTTTTCCACAGACTATAACTAAGGAGCCAGACTTGAAGGTTGAGTGAGATCTTGTTTAGCTGTGGGTTAGTGTCCCATAGAGGTAGAAAACTCCAACATCAATGAGCTACTCTTCGCAGATGACCAATGCCTAATATATGAGGATGAAAACCTGCTACAAAAGCATTTAACATCTGTAGATAAAAGCTGCACAAACTACAGTATGAAAATTAACACAGCAAAAACAGAGGCTATAAGAATAAGCAAATTAAGACACCCTTTAAACATTAAGATCAAAGATAAAGAAATAAAACAGGTAGAGGAATTCAAGTATTTAGGCACAATGTTCACAGAAGATGGAAAACTAGACAGAGAAATTGACATGAGAATACAAAAAGGAAATGCTGTCACATACCAGCTTTCACCATTGCTAAGACATCCAAACATTTCTATGGCAGCTAAACAGCAAATGATAAATAGCATTTTCATACCAGCTTTGTGCTATGAAAGTCAAACATGGACCCTTTCTAATTCACATTTAAGAAAGATCAATACATGTGAGATGCAATGCTTGAGAAAAGTAACAAACAACACAAGAATAGATAGAATACCAAATGAAACCATAAGAAAAATAGTTTGCAATAATAGTTTATAGTTTTAAATGGTTTGGTCACCTGGTCAGAATGAATCCTTATCAATTACCATCAAGGGCATTCTCGAGAATGTATGGAAAAAGACCAAGAGGAAGACCCAGAAAAATAACAACAAAGGAAAGTCACTAATTCAGACAGTTCGAGCAGCTCAAGAACGACAAAAGATATAAACCACGACACCTTTTAGGTATCAGTGAAAAAAGAAAAGAAGAAGTGTCCCTTCCAAAGTGACAGCAGTTTGTGTAGCTCATGCTTCATCCTATGTTTTTGAAGTCCTTTAGTTATGCACTTCATGCTCAAACCAGTTAAGCCTATATCTGAGCATCCACTCAGTATTTGTAATTTTGTCTTTAGCTTAACACATTGGCTACCAAGGGGTTAACTTGTTGTGGCAATGCAGTTTTTTAGAATTGAAAAAAAAAAATTAAAAATAACATGTAGAAAATAAATTAAAATTGATCTAAAAAATGCAGTTTGTTCAAACAATTTGCTCAGGAATTTAGAAAAAGATGTTACATAAGGGAATTACAAAGTTTTAGCGGAAATAATCGTGGAAACATCAATAAATTAAAAACCACAAAACGCAGCTCCTGGATTTCTCTTGTTGGTTACTAGAGCCACATTTTGCTGCCTGTGTTAGGAATATGTTAATGTAATAGTAAATCGTTAAGTCTGGTATCACTCTCTTCCAGATTTTTCATGATGAAGATGTGGAAGTCATTCATGATTTTGAAATGACACCAAAGAGGCGTGCAAGAGTCCTTGTACAACCAGCCTCTCATGTTGCTGGTGCAGCATATTACTATACCCGCAGGGCCTTGAATCCAGATCCGTTTGAAGGAAAGGTAATATGTTGGAACACTTTGACTTTTGTTATTGCCCACTATAAATTGAGATAAAAGAAAAAAAGAGTGATACATGGATTCATACTGTAACAGTATCTTGAAAAATTAATTGATTTTGATGAAAATTCAGTATTATTGCACTCCAGTAACATCTGTTGGTTCACAGCCCTCTTTAGCAGACAGTAAAGGGTTTGAATTTGGATTACTTCTGGTTGTACATACACCCACATCATGCAGCTAAAAATAAAAGACAAAAGTCTGATCTTCCAAGTGAGAACAATGCATGTCTCCATTAATTAATACCTAAATTGACTAAACCCTTTGCATGAACCACACTGTGTTGGCACTGTAGTCACCATATGGAAATAGTTAATCTCTTATTATTATGATGCTGCTACCAGATGGACCTGTGATACCTGTATCTTCCAACCAATAGTAGTATATGCATCTCACCAGCATACATTCTGAGAAAGATATCATTTTATACATATTGCCCATACATCATATTCCCGACTCACCATATTCCTCACACACCACATTCCTCACTCACCATTTTCCCCACTCACCATATTCCCCACATACCATATTCCTTCTACACCATATTCCCACAAACCATATTCCATATACACTGCAGGATGTGATGTTCTTTCTTTCTCCTTTATAAAATTGAAATCTTGCTTTAAACTATATTTTTGTTATTATTTTTAAAATTTTCAGACTGTCTTTGGTGTCTGTATTCATCCAAAATATGGTGGTTGGTTTGCTGTTAGAGGAGTCATCATCTTTAAGTCAGTTCAAAGCCCAGATCTTCCACACACTGAGCCAATTGACTGCATACAAGGCCAAGCAGAAAGGGCAGAGTTGCTGGACTTGTTTACAAATCATTGGAAGGATTGGAGATATCGGGATGTCATCAAAGTTGAGAAGAAGTACTCGAAAGATCAGAAAGAATACTTTGCAACACTGCCTAAAGATCGCAAACCGCTGATAATGAAGTTACGTGAGAAATATAGAAAAAAAGAGCAAATTTGTGAGCAGCTGAACAATCATACCAATCATGAGGCAAACATTAGGGAAGATAACAATATTGCTGAGCGAAGTTTTGCTACATGCGGCAATGAAAAAAATTCTCACATTATTTCTCCGGAAATCTTCTAGTGCCTGGCCACTGAACTCATGAACTAACCAGTGCTGAACTTGTGAAAAAAATTTGTTACAAACCAAGTACCAAGATTTGTTGGAGAATACCACTTTCATTGCCTGAATACCAAGTACCAAGATTTGTTGGAGAATACCACTTTCATTGCCTGAATACCAAATACCAAGATTTGTTGGAGAATACCACTTTCATTGCCTGAATACCAAATACCAAGATTTGTTGGAGAATACCACTTTCATTGCCTGAATACCAAATACCAAGATTTGTTGGAGAATGCCATTTTTATTGTTTGAAGGTTTATTCAAATGGTCTATTGTTCAATTTGGTGCTCGTGAAATAATTGTAGAATTTTATAAATTTCATTTGAAGCATTGTAAGTCTTCAAGATTTAATATAAAAAAAAAAAATAAACCACACTGATTTATAATTATTTTAATTTATATAATTTTCTAATTTATAGTATAATAATAGTTAATGACCATGAAGCATGTTCTTTACATGAATTTGCTCCAAACTTTTATGTAAGTTGAACATTCTAGAAATTAATCACTTTTCATGTTTTTGAATGACACTTCTGTATGAACAAACTTAAATAAGGGGTTCATATTATATCCAGTGACATTTATGGGGACTATGGTGATGGCATCACCATCAAGGGCATTCTTCTCAAGAATGCATGGAAAAAGACCAAGAGGAAGACCTAGAAGAAGATGGATAGATGCAGTGATAAAGACATGTAACAACAAAGGAAAATCACTAATTTCAAGCAGCTCAAGAACGACAAATGATATAAACCATGACACATTTCGGTATCGGTGAAAAGAGAAAAGAAAGAAGAAAGAAAGAATGGTGATGGCATTGACATATTTACAGGCGATATGGTCAGTATCACTCTGCCTACTATGGTTTCATTGATATATATATATTTAGACATACATTTTAGTGATCATTGCTGCTACTTCTGCATTACCATGTAGCAATTTGTAAATTGAAATAAATCATTCTAAATATCAAAGTAAATTTATAATGTTCCAAATTGATCACCAACTCTACATTGTTTACAAAACATTCCTGGAAGGTCAGCTGCTTACACAGATTGTTTAGAATTAAGTGTTAGATGAGATACTCAGCATAGAAGTTTGTTTGAAATTAAGTGTTAGATGAGATACTCAACACAGAAGTTTGTTCAGAATTAAGTGTTAGATGAGATACTCAGCATAGAAGTTTGTTCAGAATTAAATGTTAGATGAGATACTCAAAACAGAAGTTTGTTCAGAATTAAGTGTTAGATGAGATACTCAGCACAGAAGTTTGTTTAGAATTACATGTTAGATGAGATACTCAGCACAGAAATTTGTGCAGAATTAAATGTTAGATGAGATACTCAGCACAGAAGTTTGTTTAGAATTAAATGTTAGATGAGATACTCAGCACAGAAATTTGTTAGAATTAAGTCTTAGATAAATTAATCAGCACAGACATTTTTTCAGAATTAAGTATCAGATGAGATACTCAGCACTGAAGTTCTCATATTTAGACTTGATAATAAATATGGAGAAAGTTGCAGCGACTGATCTGAAGTTTGTGACTTTAATTCTGAGATGTGACTACTGTTTTTTAAGACCAACATGACTTCAGGGCTCACCCAGCCTCTCAAAATATTTTTTTTTTCTGGGGAAGTAAATGGCCTGAAATGATACTGACTATATACCCATAAGGGAGCCACGATAGCTCAGTGGTTAGTGAACTGGACTACAAAGGACAAGAGGTAGGGTTAGATCCCAACCAACGGCTTCCGGGTTCACCCAGTCTTTAATGGGTACCGGATTTTTTTCTTGGAAAGTAAAGCAGCACGGGCGTAATACCGACCACATTACCCCAAAAATCATGTGTCGAAAGTCTGTAAAATTTATGGCCACTAACACCATATTCCCTATACGCCATTTGACGTGATGGGGGTACTTTACTTTTTTATATACCCATAAAATGTGCCACTGGTCGTTTAAAAATATGGACATTATGACTAACATGATAATCCCCATATGGTTTAAGGCTTGAAGAAAACCATCACTTCAACTTATAGATATAGTTCTTAGCAATATAGTTTTTATGGGGACAAGTCTTAAGCAGCAGACACTGCTACATAGGCCCATATAAGGGGATCACCCCATTGTGTCTACATGCATAATTAACACATACCAAGGTAACCAATATACAGCACTTTAGCAGCTCAGTAAGGGAAGAACAGAAATCCATGAGTAACTGAATACTTTTTTTAAAAGTTTCAATTCTGATGTTTGATCATTGGTCAATCAAACTCCTTCAGATGTCTTTTGGGAGCATAGGCCACAGACAAGGTCTCACTAGAATCCTTATTTTTGGACATTTTATTTATTTCCTTCCAGTCGAGTCCGATGTCCTCGGTGGTTTAATGTTGATGTTACCATCTGGGATGTTTTTGTTCTCAATCTAATACTAGGCTCTGAAGCCACACTTGAGATTTCCTCTTCTCTGAGCAACTTCTATGAAACATCAAAAATAGTAACTATTTGTCAGTTCCCCCTAGTTTGTTGTGCAGAGTTACTTCTCTTGACCATATTTGCATGTTTTTTATTGTTTAGAGTGGTATAGTCTTGTAGGATATGTCCAGGAGTCTGTTTAGGTGCTCCACAGCACGAGTGATAGACATTTTGTGATGGTGTTCTCCTAAGGCTACACATTGTAGTTCTTTGTCTGAAAATGTTAGTCTTCTTTTATGTACTGATCTTATTTATGTGCTATCTTGTATTGTCTAGTAATAGTAAATTGATGACATAATGGAAAATAAGTTTCAAAGAAAATACATACATCTAACTTTAAATACATTACCCCACAAGTGGTTTAGACATATTAGGGTCAACAATCTCCACAATATGATTATTGATTCAGACTTGATTTATGAATAAATGAAATGTTATAATTTATGTTAAGGACATCTCCAAGGTTGCGTGAACTTTGTCAACCACAGGATCACTCTGGCTGTATTAATATTTTTGTGTGTGCACTAATTTAATTTTTTTTAAAATATTGTTTCGTAAATATTTTTATTTCAATGGATCACTTCTCATACCCCATTAAAGTTATTAATATTTGTTTTGTGGTTGTAATCAGATGTGGGATTTATTCATGATGCAATAATTCAGTCAATACGCTCGATATGATTATTGTCAATTGTTTTAGTTCTATACCAGTTATTTTTATACTGGGAGAAATGTTACTTTGCATATCAGCATATATTGTTTGTATTTGAATCATGTAATGATTGGTAAACATAACATTTTGTTGGTTTCAAATCAAGACTATAACAAAGTGTTGGATTGGAACTTGAAGACTTTATGAGATCTATTTCAGTTTAATTAAGCTAAAATTTTTAATGAACAAAAGAGAAATTGTTGTAATTAGAATTTTAAAAATATAAAATCATTCAACTTAAGACACTTATCTTAATGAGTTATCACATTATTTTAAAAAAATATTCTTTTTGTAATAAAATTTACTTATGTTTTTGTTCTATTTAAAAAAAAATGGATATTATGTTTCTGGAGTAATATTTTTGTTACATACATTTTTTGGTGCCCACTTCTTTATATTACCAGCATCAAATTTTCACTTATGGCTTCTTAATTTGTATTTTTCTCAACCCTGAAGGGATATAATTGGAAGTAAGAAGGAACAAGGTGCTTCTCTTTTGTGTTTTGTTATTGTCTTTGATCAGTTTCATGTCATGAAAGTTTGAAGATGCAGTAGTCAGTAAATTTATCAATCAATTAATGCACTTCAAGCATCAAAGATATACCCACAAAATCACCATTTGAGATTGTCTTTGTTGTCAGTCTTAAGTCAGCCCACACCAAGTGAAGTCAATCTCTTTCAATTCTTTATCAACCATTCTCTGTCATATCTCTTTAAGTCTTCCTCCAGTTCTGGAGAGAATCTGAAGAAGGGCTTTTTGTGGTAGAACTTTTGTAGGTTTTCTGAAAACACGGCCTGAGAACTTTTGTGGTTTTCTGAAAACACTGCCTGAGAACTTTTGTGGTTTTCTGAAAACACGGCCTGAGAACTTTTGTGGTTTTCTGAAAACATGGTCTGTCAAGTGCCATATTTCCTAAATTTTGGCACCGTCATCTTCAATGCAAGATTTATTGTGAAGATCTTCTTGAAAATAATGTTAGATCAGAAGACACCAGTTTTCTACTAAGGAATCTGAGGATTTTCTAATTTTGAACAGATGGATCTGGTGAGCTTCCTGGATTCCTAATCCTATAGTAATATGTTTTTTATATTGTTTTTGAAGAAGCAGACTTTAGTCTTAGTCATACAACAATAATACAAAACTTAGACTATTCAAATCAAACGTACTATCTACTCTTACATATGCACGTGAGAGCTGGAAAACAACAAGAGACATAGAAACAAAGTTGAACGCATTCGAAAATAAATGTCTAAGGAAAATACTTGGTATAGCATGGAATGAATTCAAAACAAATGAAGAAATTAGAGAAATCGCCAATCAATCACTAATATCTTCAGTAATCAAGAAAAGACGATGGTCATATGTTGATCATGTGATGAGGAGAGATAATAACCTAATAGCATAGGAAGCCCTCATGTGGGAAACAACAGGTAAGAGAAAAAGAGGCGGATCCAGAGAGACACTGAGAAGAAAATGATCAGAGAGACAAGAGAAGCAGGAATCGGCTCCCTCAATGAGATAGAGCTGCTTGCACAGAACAGAGACAAATGGCGGGATTTGATAAAATATCTTTACAAGGATTGAAAACTGCTAGAATAAAAATTTAGATAAGAGAAAGAGTATCTGCATCTATGCCCTATAGGCCAGCTACGGCTCGATAGGTCAATAGATAGATATATGCAACGAAAAAACTGAAAATAACCGGAAGCTTGGGCCAGGACTTTAGTCTGTATATGTTGGCACACTTACCTCAAACAGAAAACTGCATCTCCTTCATTTTGTGCTTCTTGGCACTGCATGGATAGGATAAGAAAAGGGAAATAGAAAATATAGAAAAAACAGGCTGGACTGTAGATCAGTCATACCCTTTGACACAGAACTCTGCTACCAGTAACATGTTCTGACTCATTCCAGTTGGTATTTCCTAAAACAGTGCCATAATTATTTTAGTCATTCACATATATACACGTAACCTGTGATTAGATCATTAGACTCAACCTGATTCCAGAATTAACTGACATCATTTTTATTAAAACTTTTCCATTTTTATTCCAGATATGTTGTTTGTTCTGTAAATAACAACAAAACACACAGTTATTGTTTTAACAGATTAAATTATATAAAAATAATGACTTATAAAATCTAGAACAAACATGCTCCGACTGTGATGCACTATCATTTGGTTTATGTTTTTCTATGTTAATTCTTGTATCTGTTTCTTGTTTTATGTTTTCCTAAATTCAGATTATCCCCCCAAAACATCAATGTTTTATAAGTTGAAATGTAGACAAGGCTGTATTCTTTTTTGTATTTCACCGTTGAACATTTTGATTTAGTCCTTAGCTATAATTTTCGTTGACATGCCATATTAATTAGATTCTTGGCAATTGAGTAACCTCACATATTCTGGTTTTTAAAAATGTCACAAAACATAGAATTTTTGCCTAATTCAATGGGCAGTTAAGATGTCTAAATTACTGTAATTCTGACATTTTTTGTAATGGAGCTAATGTGATCAGTCACTGGTTGCATATATATATTTACATTCTTTCATATGTTTTATGTCATGTAGCAGTATTTGATGATTGTCACCAACAGATCATGTATCATGTGCATTTCAGTATTTCACATGGCCTCTGTCTTCTCTAATTAGTTGTTATTCTGTCTCATTCCTTTCTTCTCTTCTAGATTTTTCCTGTTGTTGCTAGATTTACTGCTAGATCTTCCTAGTGTATATGGTATTATTGAGCTCATGGCTGCTGGATCAGTAACCAACTCATCCACCAACCAGCCAGTCAACCAACCAACCTAGACATTTCGCTTCTAAGTATATGTCCAATTAATTTGTCAGTTTTTTTCTCCATTTGATTATTCTTATCATCCTTTTAGTTTAGTTATCCTTTATTTATTTCCATTTTCACTATCACCCTTTTTATTTTCATTATCATCCATTTCATTTTGGCTACTGGGTGGTTTAGAGGTAAGATGTCGACCTCTAGACAAGGTCCCAGGTTCAATCCTGCCACAGGTGGTGAACATGTTTTTTCTTTGAATCCTTGGTTTCTTAGTAGCTTTACTCTCCCCCCCCCCCCCTCCAGTTCCTGGGTAACAAGAAAACAAAAGGTCCCATGTAAACTCTGTGCATGCTAAAGAACCCTTGACATTTTAAAGCCTAAAAGAGTAGGCCAAAGTAGTCACTTTCAGGGAAAAGTTGTTAGGCAAATTCTGCCTGTGCCAAAGTTGGGTGTGTCAGACTGAATTGGCGTAGATATCGCGGTTTGCTGTAAACTAGTGACAGTACATCCATGCCTAACAAACAGATGAGCCCTGAAGAAAAAGAAAGATCCTTTTATTTTAGTTATCCTTTTTATTATCATCATTTACTTGGTACTATGTTTTGTGCAATATCATTTTATTATGTATGTCCAGTATGTGACATAACATTATTCACAAAAACCACATCTTTGCTTCACAAAGTGATCTTTCACATAATTTAATGCATGATTAACACATAAAGCAAGTGACAGCATTAAAAATTTTTTTATAGCATTGCAAGATTACTACAACAGGATGCAAACAAAATAAATTTAAATGAGGACAACCAGTGTCCATTTTTTTATATTTATTTATTTATTTTTTTTTTTACATTTAAAAATAAAATCCAATTATGTTTAATTGGAGTATCTGTATCTTACCTTGTATATTTTAAAAATGAATTTATTTATATTGGGTAGTTTCTATTTTGGTGTTACTGCTTGTTATTTTGGTATTTCTTGTTAATATCCAGTCAGAAAAAGTAAATTAATTTAATAAATAAGATTTGCATTCACTTCAAGAGTGGATACTTTGTCATTCTAATTCAGTGTGTGCTTGTTAACATAAGATTAAGAAACGGTGAATGATTTGCTGCAACACATTGTCATAAGGAGTGAAGTATTAAACCTCTTTATTTTAACCATAGCAGAGAAGCTAATTTTAGAGCAGTGATCTCTGCAATATGTGCCACTTTGGCACACACGGTTTCTGTTTTTGAGATTGTGGTTCTGCCCTATGTGCCGTCTTCGGCTCGAAAGGACATTAGATAGATAGATACATAGAGAAGCTAATTTAGATTCCATACATCTATTTTGTATAGTCTTCAAACCTGCACTGGCAGAGAATCCATAGCCATCCCATTAAGAGAATTCCAACATGGCAAACAAAAGTCCCAGATGAGACCATCATATAGTGTCTTAGTTATCAAGGTCCATGGCATATGCTGCTCTGTTTATTGGGGGGGGGGGAATCAAAGCACCCAAACCTCTAGAACAGGAAACATTGGAAAAAAAAAAAACAAACATGAAGATTATCAAAGAACAAGCCTTCTCTTAATATTGTTCAATTAAACCACTATCATCATGATCCTCCCACTGCCATCAAACATTGCACAAAACTTGCAGTGCTCTTTGCAAGTCCCTGTTCTGGGTGAACTTCTCAGTAAGGCACAGTTGATACCGGCTGTTCTTGCCTCTCTTGTCAGTGTTATTCTTGGTATTATTTATCCTTTTATTGCTGTTTCTCTTTAGAGAAACCTTGCATTGTTATATTTTTGCTATTTCTTTTCATCACATAACTGACATATACCGACCTTCTTTAAACATCTATGGAATCTCCCCCAAATCTCATCAGTCTGCTAGGCACTTACAAAGTAAATGTAACCCATAACTTCAGTTAAAAATATTACTTAAAGACATTGATCAACATATGTCAGGATACACCAGCTGTCTGTAAATGCATTGGCTACAATAGCAAGTAAGTCCAAATTACATTCCAAATTACATGTCAGCCTGTTTCATAAATGTGAAAGCCTGATCATCAGATATGCTTGTGATTGTCCACATACTACTCATCACTAACCTATAACATCTCTTTAGCGTGATTCTCAGCATTTTACTTTCATGTCTTGAAAAATAGTAGTCATTGTGTAAGATTATTTATATATAGTAGCAAAAGAATTACATAGCAGGTCTTTCAATGGAAACAGCAGGAAATAAGAAAAAATAACCATAGTAGGGGAGCACTGATAAGAGAGGCAGGGATACCAGGTCTTGACTACCTACCTTATTAAGATTGAGTAGCTCACCTAGAGCAGGGACTTACTGCAAAGTACAATATGAGCCCTATGTGACATTTGATGGACCATGATAATGTCTTCAAAAACTAGTGATTATGGTTATGATAAAAATCAATAACTTGTCAGGCTCCAAACCAGAACAATGTGAGTTCAAGCCCTGGTAGGGTCACAAGTTTTTTTCTACCATACCTGAACACCTCGCTGTGACTGCATTGGACAAGTGACCTTTATTCTCAAATCCTATAAGTCCCCCGTGCAGACCCCGGTAATGGGAAAATGCAGTAAAGATAGTTTTCTTGTTTTATTTTGTAAATTATATCCCATAGTATACATATATAATGCTTAATGGTTAGTGAACTGGACTACAAAGGACAAGAGATCGGGTTTGATCCTGATCGACGGCTTCCGGGTTCACCCAGCCTTAAATGGGCACCAGATTTTTTCTGGGAAAGTAAAGCAGCACGGGTGTAATATCAACCCCATTATCCCAAAAATCATGTCGAAGGTCTGTAAAAATTATGGTCACTAATACCATATTCCCGCTATTTGGTGTGAAGGGGCTTTTTACTTACTTACACTCAGATTCATCTATGGTTCCTATTCTTAAGACATTGAAACGATTATATTTCTATAGATTCTATATATATAATGCTGTGGTGGAATGATTTATTAAATTTCACAGCAATAGACCACACCATATGGATGTAAGGAAGGGGGGGGGGGTGTGTGTGTGTGAGAAGTGTTGGTGCTCTTCCTTGCTGTTATCATCTGACTTAATAAGCCAGGTATCCATTATTTTTGTTAACTCTGTTGACTGGAGAGCATCATACATGGACTGACCCCATGTTCACTTTATAACTGTATTATGTATACTTATGTATTTTTTGCAATAACATATTTGTGAGCATACGGTTGTTATGTTTATAAAAGTGCTGTACAAGCACGGGTATCTGACCCAAACAATATGACAAATAATAAATTCATTTCCAAATTAACTCTTTCTGTATGGAAGCTTTTTAACGATGCAACGGAAGAGATTTCAGAGACAGTATTTTTCATGGTTTTATGAATCAATCTACAAATTTATATTTATCTAACATATATAAATGTTTAGATAATTGAACAAGGTATTAGATTTCATCAATACCAAGATGATACAAAGCAAGTAAAAAGAATATGGTTTGATGACGATTCACACTAATTAAATTAAAAGTGATGCACTATGCAGTGAGACGTACTGAAAAAGTTAATTAAATGATTACATTGCAAGTATAGGGATATAATTTACAGAATTATCTCCTCCTGCTTGGGAGAAAGCAAACGAGAAACTTAAAGTTGTGTATTTTTACATAAACAGACCAAGCTATTATCTACTATTTTTTGTTACCTGTAATTACAATGATCACTTATTTTTTTATTGAATTAAATTACATTTAATTCCATTGATAGGAGGCAGCAGCACATGTTGTTTAATGTTCATTAACTCTTTATGGTACCAAACAAAGTTCTTAATCATCATCATCATGTGCCATTCCGGTTGGCGTAGGCGATCATGTCCTTCCACAATCTTCTATCTACAGTGCATCGTATCACTACTGTTGTTGACTGTTTTCCATGCCATGACACCAAGCTATCCGTATTTTCTTTCTTTGTCATCTGTAATCTCTCTTTCCTTTTATTTTACCAGTTGTAACCAACTATTCCAACTTTCCTCTTCTCATGATGTGCCCAAAAATATTGATTGTTTCTTCCTGATGTTTTTTAGGAGTTCCTTTTTTGTGTTGGCCTTAATAGCATATTGCTCAGTGGTTAGTGAACTGGACTACAAAGGACAAGAGGTAGGGTTCGATCCCAACAGTCGGCTTCCGGGTTCACCCAGCCTTAAATGGGTACCAGATTTTTTTCTGAGAAAGTAAAGCGGCATGGGTGTAATACTGACCACATACCCCAAAAATCATGTGCTGAAGGTCTGTCAAATTTATGGTCACTAACATCATATTGCCTATACGCCACTTGGCGTGACGGGGGCTCTTTTACTTAATAGCATATTATTCTTAATAGCAATGTTTTTTGGATAATGGAGAGTCTGAAATTGCTACCCTTCATGCCATCTTTGGTTGAAAAGGACAATACATGCAAATCTTTATATAGAATACAGTTATTGAAGAAAATCTACTAAAACTATCTGTGTAGCCAGCCATTCCTAAGAAGTTAGGCATCAGTGATTGTGAAGACCATCGCACTATTAGTCTCATGAGCCATATTACCAAAATATTACTAAGAATCATGGTGTGACATGTAACGAATAAAACCAGAAATGAGGAAAAATATAGATTTGTGGAAGAAAAGGCACCAATAATGCAACATACATCCTGAGAACACTAAAAGAAAGAGCAATAGAGGTAAAGAAAGAGCTATACATGTGCTTTATATACTACACAAAAGTATTTGACAAAGTAAAGCATGTGGAAATAATATGCTGGATAAAATAAACCTTGATAGCAAGGATCTGAAAATCATAAAAAAAACATGTATGGCAACAAACATCCATAAGAATTGGCAACCATGCAGGATAGTTCCAAAAACAAGGAGTCAGATAAGGTTGTGTTCTGTCAATTTGTTCTCACTTTATAGCAAAAATATTGAGATCAGTAGTAGACAAAAGAGGAATTAAAGTTAATGGTCACAACGTAAACATCTGTGAATGACACAGTCTTAAGCACAGATGGAGAATAAACTACAAGAAATGATAGACATTGTAGTGAAAGAAAGCTACAAGAAAGATCTCAGCCTAAACTGTAGGAAAACAGAAATAATGATTATATTGAAGAAACAATCACCATCATGCAGCATAAAAATAAGCAGGAACCTAAAACACTGCACAGCATCACATACATGGGCACAATAATAACATCAGATGGAGATGAACCACGGAAATAAAAAGCAGAGAACAGGCCAAAGTAGCGTTTCAGAAAATGAAAAACACCTTGTGCAACAAGTCTATGTTATTAGAAGTGAGAAAGAAAGTTTATTGGTGCTATACTGAGCCAATTCTGACCAGTGGAGGTGAATGATGAACAGTAGACAAACACACACAAATGAAAAGTCTTAAAGCCTGGCCCAGTGACACTAACACAGAACTAAAAACTGTCGGGGCACTACAAAAACCTGGAGAGGACTGCGAGGTTCATCCTTGTGACTGTGGAAGATACATAGCACAAGCAGAAGTTTCTTGAACATGGAGAGGAAGCGAAGACTATTTTAAACCACTCACTAGGCATTACAGTCCTAAATATGACCAACCTTCACTTATCCACTTTGCTGCACCATGGCACAAATAAACTGCCATTAAATGTACACATTTGGGGGCTCACCCAGGCTCCACAGTAGAGGGTCCAAAATGTTTTACAATGCAAGTACATTATATGTATGAATCTTTTTCAAACCAGGTAAATAATGTGGTTTCTGATGCATCATAGGTTTATTGTTGTTTTTTTTCCCCTTCTTTTAGAAAATTGGGTTGGGGAGAAAGTAAAAACCTTAACTTGCACACTGTTGTGACTGCCCTGTGCATGTGACCTTTTTTTAATTTTGCTTGTGCCACACTCACATTACTACAAAGGACAAGAGGCCAGGTTCGATCCTATTGACAGCTCCCGGGTTCACACAGCCTTAAATGGGTACTGGATTTTTTTCTTGGAAAATAAAGTGACACGGGTGTAATACCGACCACATTACCCCAAAAATCATGTGCAGAAGGTCTGTAAGAATTATGGTCACTAAACCATATTCCTTATAAGCCACTTGGCGTGATGGGGCTTTTTACTTAGTTACACTCAAATTCATCAATGGTTGCTATTCTTAAAACATTGAAACAATGATATTTCTGTTATGACCTGTTTTTAAAGCCATGCCTTAAACTGAACACATCAGTTTGTCTTTAGAAATAAGATTGCCTATGTAAATATGTTTTTCTGCTATTGTTTGTGGTTTTTTCCAGGTGTTTAGACACCTGTGCTTCTGTATAATTGGTGTTATTTCTCACCTCAAAACCCCACCTGTAATAAATTTTTATTATTATTATTTTCCTCAATTTAAACCTCTTGATACTACTACTTGTTTGTTACGGTTAGTCGAAGGCCCGGGTATCACCACAAACGAATTAAAATCCATAATTGCTCAACCACCCGTGCCAGTGGAATCATCCGAATTAAAACTCATCTCATCGAAAGACCCAAACAAACAAAGGCAGTTGCAGTCCCCATCATAGCACCCAAAAGCACATGCCAAAAGGCATGTGAAAGTGAACGTAATTGAACTGTCCTTTGTTGTGTATCGACAGCACAAGTAGCCTCTATGTTTGTGGCCTATACTAGGAACTGAGAGTAAAAACTGTGTCTATAAATAATTTTCTGAACCGGTGTTCACCTTTTCTCTAGTCACGTGGGAAATGTATGATTGACCTGCCAGTAAAGTTACATTTTTTGGTAAAAAACTGACAGTGCATTGGCATCTTTATCTCTTGTGGCAAGGCACTGTACTGAAGGGTACAGCTATTTTCAAACCATGTTTTGGGCTCCTATTGTCTTCTGTTTGTTTGTGAATTTTTCAAAGTGCTGTTAAAATACCTGTGTTCCAATATAATTTATGTTTATCTCACCTTTTCCTGGTAATAAATACTTATTGTATTTGTTATTGTTGTCTTAGTGTTAAGAGTGTTGGAATGTACTATTACCAAGTAAATGGGGTGGATACAACAGGAACAGCAGTGACTTGATATCTGTTGGTAACTGTCTAATCACATCTATAATGTGAAGACGTCTAATCATGACTGTTATTTTCATTAAGTATTTTAAACTTGTCTTGAGACAGATCCCCACTATAAATTTAATCCGGTGATTTGGACATTGTTTAATATACAAGCAACTACCTAATTAATTTGCTGTAAATATATAGTCGTTTCACATTTGTTGTTTTATTTTTTAGAAATTTATTTCAGTTAATTTTAAATTTGAGAATACATTAAATATTTGGGAACTGATAAACATGGTGTTTGTCTCTGAATTTTCTGATAAGCCAGCATGACAATTTTGGGCTGCAGTTGAACTATCTCATGAACTAACCCAACTGAAAACAGGATGTGGCCAGATAATAGGCATCTTGATAAGGTATTGATATTAATGCTCTGTGTGACTGTTAGTAACAATGCTATACAATTTTTGGTGTAGGCTGCAGTAGTTAAATTGCTAAGCTTGATGAATTATAGTTTGGCAATATAACATGAATAGCTAAAGCAGCAGTGTTCTTCAAAAGCCTTGAGAAGATGTGGAAATCAAAACTCATCAGCACAAAAACAAAACTTAGACTATTCAAATCAAACATACTATCAGCCCTTACCTATGCATGCGAGACCTGGAAAACAACAAAAGACATAGAAACAAAGTTGAATGCATCCGAAAATAAGTGTCTCAGGAAAATACTTGGTATAGCGTGGAATGAATTCAAAACAAACAAGGAAATTAGAGAAATCGCCAATCAACCACTAATATCTTCAGTAATAAAGAAAAGATGATGGACATCTGTTGGATATCTGATGATAGGAAATAATAACCGAATAGCAAAGCAAGCCTCCTGTGGGAAACAACAGGTAGAAGGAAAAGAGGTCAACCCAGAGAGACACTGAAAAGAACATAGATCAGAGAGACAAAGGCAGCAGAAGGTTCCTTCAATTATTGCCCTAAATTTTCATAATTATATCATATCTGAATTATTTGCATTGTAAGTTAAGAAAAAAAAACATGGTTTTGCTGTTAATTAACATCTCTTTTGTTCAAGTTTTTTATATAAAGACGCAGCGAGGTGACTTTAAGTAGGCTCTAGATAAGTCTGTCTCCTATTAGCTCTAGTTGTATATGTTTCAATAAAGAGATAGAACACTATCTTATTAGTTGCTCCACTGTTGTTCAGAAATGGCCTACTTAGTTTAGTTCTCATACACATCGCAAGGTCGATATATAGCATTATATGGTTGTCGTCGGTTTGACCGCCATAGACATTGAAGCCTATTTATTAAAGAGCTGCGATAGCTCAGTGGTTAGTGAACTGGACTACAAAGGACAAGGGGTAGGGTTCGATCCCAACCGACGGCTTCCAGGTTCACCCAGCATAAAATGGGTACCTGATTTTTTTCTGGGAAAGTGAAGCAGCACGGGTGTAATAACGACCACATTACCCAAAAAATCACGTGCTGAAGGTCTGTAAAATGTATGGTCACTAACACCATATTCCCTATACGCCACTTGGCGTGACGGGGGGTACTTTCCTTTTTTTTTTTTTTTTACCTATTTATTAATAATGGCTTGAATTATTTGAATTATATAATGAGAGACTCTGGAATACAGTGGCTGGTTGTACACTGACATTTGATCATTGAGTTGGAATGTGATTATGTTATGTATTCTGATCAAATATTAGGGAGTCATAGACTGTTGCCTCCACTGAATACCTGCTGCTGTGTCAGGGAACAGAGTGATATCTCTCTTTATAAATTGTGAAAAACTATCTTCAGTCAGAATTGGTTTCTTTTTTTATAACTATAAGCATTACATGTTATGTTTAGGATATTTATTATTTAAATTTATTTGTAGTTTGACAGATTTAGTTAGTCTTAAAAGTGATATTCATTAAACATATCTTTATTGCCTTGGCTTAACCTCAAAAGAAATTGAATATCAAATAGTGTTATAGTTCAACATCCACAAGTGTTAACATCTCCATACAATCTGATCAAACTATCTATCTATCTATTGACCTTTTGAACCGTAGCCGGCCCATAGGGCGTAGACCAAGATACTTCTTCTCTTATTTGAATTTTTGTTCTAGCAGTTTTCAATTCTTTTAAAGATATTTTATCAAATCTCGCCATTTGTCTCTGTTCTGTGCAAGCAGCTCTATCTCATTCAGGGAGCCGATTCCTACTGCTCTTGCCTCTCTCATCAATGTTCTTCTCAGTGTCTCTCTGGGTCTTCCTCTTTTCCTCTTACCTGTTGTTTCCCACATGAGGGCTTGTTTTGATTAAACTATAACTACAAAAACAAAAAAATATATATATATTATACAATATATATATATATATTTTAAAACTTAGTAGAAAGGACTGGCACATAAACACCATTCTATGGGAAATTTAAAATACTATCGCCATGTTAAAAGACCAGCGGGCTGGAAAGAACAATGAGGGAAAGCATGGCTCCAGAAAGATGAGACACAGGAAGCTAAAGAAGGCTTGTAAACTAACACATCGTTAGTCACTGCACATTGAGCGATATACTTAGGAAGGGATCTCTCTCTCTCTCTCTCTCTGCAATCAAGACTCAGAGTAGGATTCCAGACTCTCTCATGAAGGGATCTCTCTCTCTCTGTCTGCAATCAAGACTCAGAGTAGGATTCCAGACTCTCTCATGAAGGGATCTCTCTCTCTCTGTCTGCAATCAAGACTCAGAGTAGGATTCCAGATTCTCTCATGAAGGGATCTCTCTCTCTCTGTCTGCAATCAAGACTCAGAGTAGGATTCCAGACTCTCTCATGAAGGGATCTGAGCATGAGCAATTGTGGACTTGCCTAATGTGCTATAAGGATGTCCTATCAATTAAAGTAAATCAACCTAAGAACAATACAAGGCAGTTTAAGAGTGGTTTGATAAGAAGTCAGCAACAAAACTGATAAAACAACTGTAGAGATAGAAGTTGTGTAGAGACATGATCATCAATGCCAGTTGGGATGACCTTACTCTCAACCTCAGTTAACACATTCCATACCATGAGCCACAAAAGCTGGCTCTAGTAACTTGAACACAATTCTAATTGATTGAAGTTTCCACACTTATTCCAACCAAAACCTTATAATTCTCATATTTAACCTCATTTTCTGACTTCCTGAACAAATTGTCCTAACAAATAGCACATTTTAGATAATTTTCTTTCGTTAAACAATAATCTTGTCATCATCCATCCTTAAAAGGACATTAAGTGGGTGTGTGCGTTGTGTTATAACCGATATTTGCGCCTTTCGGTCAAACACATCTGACTTCAGCACAACTAGTGCCTTTCAATGTGAACCTCTTCCTGTTGTTCCTCATCTCAAAGCTTGGCTATAAACTGTCTATAAGTGTCTGTATTTCAACAACCCTGTTTAACTTGGGCTCCACAATTTGGTAATGGCTTGTAATGCCTGAGCTGTACCAGGCTCAAATGTAAAGGGGCTGATGGGTCACTGCATGAACACAATGGTGATGTTTCTGTACACAAGAAAAATAAAATGATGAACTAGATCACATGAAAACAAACAGACATAAGTGAGACAGGATAAGCTTTAGACAATTAAAAAGAAAAAAACATAAAAATGTTTTCTTGACATGCTTTACAACAAGTTGAAACATTGATGATGATAAAACATGAATAACTATCAGCAGAGATGGACTACATCCGCCAATCTTCACATGTGCACAAATTACAAACTATAATGATGTGAAATATATATATACTTTCTATTTATTTCACATTTGCTTGTGTGATTAATCTATAGGTACTTCCCACATTTGTACAATTTGTAAAACTTAAATACATTGCCAAACATCATACCATCAAGTAATGAAATTGTTTTTGACTACCAGTAAATAAAATAATTAAATAAATTATGCTCGAATACAATTATTAATTGAGGATACAACAAAATTTGTATGTGCAGGTAGCCTTGAATGAATCACTGCACTTCATTTCATCATAAAAAATAAGATATTTATTTAGTTATTTATTAAACAGTTAAGTACATGACTTAACCAAGCTGGAGTCATATTCAGCTTGTGAAAATAAGAGGAGACTCCACAATTCCAGAATACAGTAGAAGTGTCAAAGTGGTTTAATCTCACAGCGGAAGGTAAAAGTTGTTCGGTGACAGGTTTTTGTGGAGTAAAATATTTGGAGGCGAGGTGGCCAGGTTTTTTCATAACTGCTCCTTCCCTAGTTCAAAGAGTTAAAATAAAAAATATAAAAAAAAGTAAAGAGCCCTGTCATGCTAAGTGGTGTTATAGGGAATATGGTGTTAGTGACCATAATTTTTATAGACCTTAGGTGCATGATTTGTGGGGTAATATTAGACTGTGCCATTTTGCTTTCCCAGAACTAATTCAAAGAGCGAGAGATTAATTATTTTTTTTTAAGCTGGGCCGAATGGAGAGCATCAAGCTGTGACTAGAACCATGTTTCACTTCCATGCACTGCCAATATGCCACTGTCATTTCAAGTCACTTCTGTCCAATGCAGAAATAATTTATCATTTCAGAGTTAAAGAGCTAAACCTCAGTGTTTGGAAGGATGGTGGGTTCATGCTTAACCTTACTGTTGTCTCCTTCCTTTACTCTGTATTGTAATGAGCCTATCTTTATGGCAGAGCCAATGAAAAGTGTCTGTTAGGGAAGGGAGTCAATAACTTTTGGGTATTGGAGCTAGCTCACAACTTACTCAACTCACATACTCAACATTAAAATGGCGTTAAAAATAATTATTACTCTTATTTTAGCTGTTTCAACAAATTCTTGATGTCCATATAAATAAGTAAGTGCAAAGTCTTAAATTGCTGAACGTATGTTACAAGCCATACAGTAAATATACAATTTCATTATCATTGTGGCATGACTATATTCATTATCATCCTGTAAGATAAAATGTTATCTATTTCTTTTTGTGGCCTTTCTTACCATAAAAATATGAAGAATAAAGAATCAGATCACATCCCAAGGAGATGTGTTAATGTCCATACTTATTTTCATCATCAGCAAATTTTTAAGTATTGTTGTCAGTATTACATAAGTACCGTATTTTTAGGTAATGTCAGTATTACATCAGTACCATATTTGTAGGTAATGTTGTCAGTATTACATCAATACCATATTTTTTTCCAAGAAAAAAGTCTGGTACCACTGAGTGAACCCAGATGATGTTGATTAGAACAGAACCTAACCTTTTGCCCTCAGCTGACAAGTTCACTAAATTTTTATTAATAATTAAATTACTGAACTGTGATGGCTCCAGACACAACTAAACATAGTAACACACAATTTTTACTGTGAACTTTTATGAATAAACATAAACACTGACTAAAATTTGGGGAATAATGCTCTAAAAAAGTACGAACACATACAGGAACAAAGCAAATAATGACAACCTAGATTAGTATCAGACCTGTATTCAACAACAAAGCATCAAGTTATTCATTAGACTGGTTCATTCACTAACAAACTGCATCTGTTCGCTACCCTCTTTTAAAAAAAAAAAAAGGATATATATTCATAGACTAGTTGTAAGTAAATAATGCAAATAAGTTGGGAATTGGTTTGAGTCATGGCAATGTCAAAAAGTTAGAGGTTTAAATAAAGACCTGAACACTTCATAGAGATTGAACTGGGGGTATGTGAACTTTATCCTCCAGCCACATACAGCCCCCCCCCCCCCCCAATTAAAATAAAGGGGGGGGGGTATAATTCATATGATGGTTATTGGTGCGTACCCTATTAAAGTTACAATGCAATCAGGAATTAAATTATAGACGTATGCTGAATATGTTATACTCCACCAAGGTAAAAAATGGTGCTTGAAATATCAATCATAGTTATGCATCTTAGATATTACATTGCTAATTTCTGTAGATCTTGTATTTTTGTTAAACCTTTGGTGGGCCCTTCTATTTTTTTTTTTCTAAATGAGTCTCTTGATATTCCATATTTTTTCTTTTGCCATCTAGTGTCTATCAGAATTCTGTTTCTATGACAACCACCATTTCCTAATGAAGGTTGTATATATTTTAAAAAATTATCGTCACTTATCTAAATAGTTAGAACTCCTTTCAGGCATAATGTCAGTTCTACAAAATTATAGAAACTGTGGCATTGCTTGCCCAAGAATGAGAAACTTGCAGTACTTTATTACACTAACAACAACAGCAGCTTTCACAACTATGAACAACCAGAGTTTTGATTGTTTGCATAATCAGTATATTTCTTGGAAAAAAGATATGACATTTTCATATTCCTTTGTCTCAGTTTTGGTTTATTATTTATGTGTTTGGCCTCAGAGTTTTTTCATAATCTCATTCATTATTGGATGCCCTCTCCACACTGAAGGTTGGCTACCATGGAGCATTATTTTACTCTGTCTCTGAACTTGATAATGCACATTTTTACAGGTTAACCTGTCCATCCTTTGATGTTAGTCCACTTTAGTCTTGGTTGGCCTCGTCTACCTTGTACTTTCCCTTCTAAAATTATCTTCAGTAGTGTATTGTGTGTCTCTTCACATGTCCACAAAATTTCAGTTGTCTTATGTATGTTACTGATGATTATTTTAAGTTGAATCCACCTTAAAACTACCCACATGTTTGTAGCTGTCCTTTGTTGTGGTTCCCTTAATAAAGTTTCATGGTCTGAGTTTTCTGTTTGAACTGTCACCATACCTTGTAGGAGTGTACACTGTATTCTGCCATATTCTTTTCTTTTATTAACTAATAAATTCCAGTACCACCTTACTCTTTTTTTTCTTCTTTTTATTCCATTTCCACATATCTGCTATTATATTATTTCTTTCAGACATACTACCATCTCATCCCTTCCTTTCCAGATCACACCATGTGTTTACACCCAATCTTCCATGATCCTCTATTAAGCTGTATTTATCTCCTTGTTGTCCGAGGCATGTGTGGCTTTGTTTGCTCATGTTATCATGCTGTAGTATACATTTCTCTATCTCCCAGTATATATCAGCCAATACCTGTCTAACTCTTGACCGCCATCTGTCTAGCTGGTACAGTTAGATGAAATATCTGTCTAGCTGGTACAGTTAGATGAAATATCTGTCTAGCTGGCAGTTAGATGAAATATCTGTCTAGCTGGTAGTTAGATGAAATATCTGTCTAGCTGGTACAGTTAGATGAAATATCTGTCTAGCTGGTACAGTCAGATGAAATATTTGTCTAGCTGGTACAATTAGATGAAATATCTGTCTAGCTGGTACAGTTAGATGAAATATCTGTCTAGCTGGTACAGTTAGATGAAATATCTGTCTAGCTGGTACAGTTAGATGAAATATCTGTCTAGCTGGTACAGTTAGATGAAATATCTGTCTAGCTGGTACAGTTAGATGAAATATCTGTCTAGCTGGTACAGTTAGATTAAATATCTGCCTACTTGATCTCAGTCCAGACTACCATTTACTTGTATTTTCTGTTATAGTTTATTTTTAAAAAATTTCTAAGTGCTTTTTTATTTTTCAAACACCTTGTTACATGCTCTGGTTTCTTATTTACATCCACCATTTCATTAATGGGGTGTCCGGTTAGCGCAATCGATAGGCGGTTGGCTTACCACGGCAACAGCCGGGGTTCGTAATCCTGGCGAGGACACCTGGGTTTTACTAATTCCCTAAAAATTAGTAGGAGCCGCGATAGCTCAGTGGTTAGTGAACTGGACTACTACGGACAAGGGGTAGGGTTCGATCCCAACCGACGGCTCCGGGTTCACCCAGCCTTAAATGGGTACCGGATTTTTTCTGGGAAAGTAAAAGCAGCACGGGCGTAATACCGACCACATTACCCCAAAAATCATGTGCTGAAGGTCTGTAAAATATAGGGTCACTAACACCATATTTCCCTATACGCCACTTGGCGTGACGGGGGGTACTTTACTTTACTTTACTATTTCATTAATGTTGTACGCCATGAGAAGACTGGTAACTAACACAAACAAGTTTGCTCTTATTTTGCATGCATTTCTGCCAATTAGGCTAATGAAATTTGAGAAAAATAAACATTTAATGTAAATACTACCTACAAGACTTTCACTAAACTTTTTTTTTAAATTTGTTAAAAATGTCAAAATGCAGCATATAATTACTCAAGAAGATGACTTGTCATGAAATAAAACTTGACTTAACATACAAAGGTTCTTTTTATATTTTCATAAATTATAAATGACTTGCTAGAAAGTTTGCTTGTTATAAAGAAAGCAAGCTTTACATAAAACAAAACTATTTCTTAAATATAGTTTGCTATGAATAAATTATATATGACTTATTACTCAAGAAGATGACTTGTTACGAAATAAAACTTGACTTGACATAAAATGATTCTTTTTATATTTTCATAAATTATAAATGACGTGCTAGAAAGTTTGCTTGTTATAAAGAAAATAAGCTTTTCATAATACGAAACCATTTTTTAAATATAGTTTACTATGAATAAATTATATATGATTTGTTATTAAATACTAAACAACATTTTACTGTCTATTATTTCAAATAAACTTTTAAATTATGAAAATGCAGTCAATGAGATCTATTTTATTTTGTATATAATAATCTACTTCTTTTTATATATAATAAACATTTACTGCAATATAATTATTATGAAATAAATTACAATACTGATATAAAATATAACCACACAACAGCATGGGTTATATCGGTGTGATAATTGTAACCATGTAATTTTTGTTACCTGTAATCAATACAGGCTGTTAATATAGAAGTCCTTACAATGATAGAGTTGATAATTTGGCTACCAATGGAAGCTTTACCCTTGGCAAGTTCAATAAAAACTGAACAAGTTTCAGCAAAGTAGGAATCTGACAGATGATACAATGTCATATGATGGGAGTTAGCAAGGGGATATGAACAAAATGATAAATGGAACTATTGAGATGTTGTCAAATGTTAATACAATTTGGAGGTACATGAAGGAGAATTCAAAAACCAAAATACAATTAAATGAGAACTCTACTTTCAGTGCTTTTGAAAAAATTGTATACAATGTAAAGGAAACCAAGACTTGTGTTACATTATACAATCTTCTGTTACATTATACAATCTACCTGAGGGAAATGCTTTGACTATTTTGATTAAACAACGTCAGCAGTAATGATGAACAGGTACAATCAAGAGGAAACGAATGCAGTTAAAATATGTGGACTTTCGTGGATCACAAACTTGAACAAGATTCATGAACACACCACAAGAACTGCCATGCAGTGAACTCCAGAAGGAAGGCAGATCATAGACAACCAGGCAGAAAACAATCTGAACTATTTAAAGAAACAATAAAGAATGATCTAACAAAGATGATTCCATACCAGGCAGCAGTCATGTACAAGAGGATAAGTACAGAGTGCTCAAGATAGAGTAAAATGAATAGCAAAATCAAACAATAAAGGTTGAGGCTGTCAGAAGAGTAAGAACTAAACATTTTTATTTCCCTTTGGTATATAAAAGAGTATAAGAGAAAATAGAAAAAGAAAGTGAGTGCACAGATATTGAAGAGCAAGGTTAAACTTGTTTAAACAACTGTAGATTCTGACAAATGATGTATCACTTTGAAGATAAATGTACTGTTAAAACTAAATGAATAAATTACAAGCCTCCTTAATCAATGTATCATAAATGAATCATATAAATTAATAAAATTATTTTTTCTAAAAAGAAATTAACATAACAAAAACAATAGTACATGTTATATATTTGGGGGAGCAGCAGTTTAAAAGACATCAAATATATAATTTCCCATCGTTTCAACTTTCACAGAATAAACAGCATACATACATACATGTTCCATGTGTGATATTAGTTCATTCAGCAAATGTGAATATATTATGACTAGCAGAATATATAATAATTAAAAAAAAATCCCAAGTATCACAAAGGAATTCAAATTTCAATAATACCTGTTTTCAAAAAATGCAATGGATGCATATTTATAAATAAAATACATGAGGTGCCCAAGAAAAGTTATAATACATGTAAGCTAAATAATTTGTAATGCATAAGTACTTTTAACAACATACAGACATCCTTTTAGACAACTTAGTGGATACACACATCTATATATGCAACAGAATCTACTTTGGTGATCCTAATACAGAAATGAAAATAACCAAATGTGTTACAGTGCAGGTAACTCATAAAAAGTCAAATTGAAGAGCAGGTTTCAGGTGAAATAAATTAACCTTTTCTTTTAACCATACATTTAATACATCATAAAATATGTACGCATTCATATTTTCTAATCAAAATGACTTGAGTGACTAGCAGAGACAAATAGCAGAAAAGAGACTGAACTTATCTTTAACCAATATGAACTGCTTTAAGAAACAACAAATAAAATGGTCTGACTACATGATTCCCTATCACACAGCAGGCATATACTTACTACTAAACCCAGCATTTCTTTAATGGGTTTTGCCATTAAACACTCACTCCTCCAGGTTTTACCAAAACATTTCCCGTCTATCCTATGTGTAAACACACTCATTGTACACCCAGGAGGCGAATGCATGCCTCATGGCAGCAGAGCTGGAAGTTCTCAGCGATCCACAGCTGATGGTTGCAGCAGTATTGGTGAACCATATACATCCAGACCCTGCTCCACCTCTCCGTAGTGCTTCTAGTATCAGACTAACCTGACTAGTCTGGCTAAGCGAGTAGGAATCGAAGAGGAAAGACAACCCTGTACTCAAAGATGTGCTAAGTCGGATATGTTGGGCCAAAAGGCACAAATATCACAGTTACACTGCAAACCACAACATAACACAGACATGCCCACTTAATGTCCTTTTAAGGGTGGATGACGAAGAGGTGTAATTTTTATAGTCATCAGGCGAACGCAAACAAGCAAGCAACTGTACACTCAAACAACATTAGTTTTAGTTTAAGCACCCTCACCTAAATTCCAGGCCAGCAGAAAGGATGCATCTGGCATGCTGTGTTGCTCAATGTTGCAACAATTAAGCACTATACACATACTACAGACACATTTCTTTTTATTTCTTGCACAATAAACACACTCCTGTTAAAATTTTGCTGCAATATTTTCATTCATGCTAGGAATATTGAAGAAATGCTGGGTTTAGCAGTGGGACACCCTGTACAAGATGATAAGCACAGAGTGCTCAAGATAGAGTAAGATGAAGTAACAAAATCAAATGACAATGGTTGAGATTGTGAGAAGAGTAAGAAATAAACATTTTTACCTCCTTTGTATGTAAAAGAGTATCAGAGAAGTTAAGTAGAAGGGGACTGCACAAATACCAAAGAGCCAGTTAAACTAGTTTAAACAACCATCGATTCTGACAAATGATGCATCACTTTGAAGATAAATACACTATTACAAGTAAATGAATAAATCACAAACTTCCTTAAGTGTGACACAGGCTTTGACTTTTTGGAGTGAACAAGTCACAGTTATTGTACACAATCATTATTTGAGCCTTGTCCAATACCATTATTGTACAGATAGGATGGATAAAAGACTAGAGGGACAGATAAACAGTGTACTTATGATCTGAGTACATAGTAGGTGGGAGCCGTGATAGCTCAGTGGTTAGTGAACTGGACTGTAAAGGACAAGAGGTAGAGTTCGATCTCAACCAATGGCTTCCGGTTTACCCAGCCTTTCATGGGTAACGGATTTTTTTTTCTGGGAAAGTAAAGCGGCACGGGTGTAATACCGACCACATTACCCCAAAAATCATGTGCTGAAGGTCTGTAAAAGTTATGGTCACGAACACCATATTCCCTATACGCCACTTGGCGTGACGGGATACTTTACTTTTTTTTTACTTTTACATAGTAGGTCAGAATTCACGACAGATTAGTCTTGTGGCAGAGGGGTTGATTTAAATGTTGCTGGATTACAGATGGATAAACAATATGATTATCTGACAAGATACAATCTGGACCAAGCATTACTTGTTTTTACAGATAGGTGAATTTATATGATTGGTTACACTGCTGGATTTGGTTTAAATGTAAATTATTTTATAGATGAAGGGAGAACAAATGATATCACATGATACATACAAACTGGAATTTGGTTATGCAGATGGATACAAAAATAATAATTATCTGATGGGATAAAAAAGAATACAAATTATCTGACAGGGTTCAAATGGGATCAGGTGTTACTTGTTTTAATGATGATGGATGCACATTTTTCTTTAAATATCTGACAGAATAAAAATTCTGGTATTGATTTTACAAATAAAAGGGACAGATAAACAAAAGATCATCTATCAAAATGTAAACTGCATAGTTTCACAAATGGATGGTAATAAATAAAATTCTATGACAGGATACAAATGAGAAAAATTAAACTCACAACAACCATAATCCATATTCCAGTGACTGATTGTCCACCAAAATACTAAATTAACCATGACTAAAAAAAAGTCACAATTTATTATGCACTTTCAAACATGATAACACCAAAACAATATTTATATTTGTGCTTATCTCCATGACAACACCAGCTGAAACCATAAATAAATGTGTGTATATTACATTCATCTGCTTATTATTTTAAAATGTTATTTATTCTTGTTGTTGTCTTATTTATTTGTTAGCTTTTGGGTTTTGTGTGTGCCCAAGATGTCATGTGGTGTCCATTATATCATAGGGCTGTAAATATGTTTATTTATATTTTTGTTTCTTCACTTTATTCAGTAATGTAGCAACATGAAAATGTCAGTGAATGAACTCAATTATAATAAGCTGAAACTGGACTATGTAGACGGGAGACAACCCCGCTTCCTTGACTATGGATCTCATTGAGAGAAAACTAAAGAGTAAGTGAACAAAGACGACAGCATAAAATAAAGTGTTTGAAGATAGATATGGAACCCAACCTGAAGCAAAACTGAAGAAAAAATACAAAATGGAATTATTTAACTAAATTATATTTGAGTGTACAAAACTGTCAATGGAGTGCAACAAAAAAGAGACCAAGCTTCAAAATGAGAAATAAATACTTGGAAAGTTAAAAAGAAAAAACCCACTTGGTATTTATTTATTTATAAGTAGCAAATAGTTACATTTTAAGTACAATGGGAAACAAATTGTAATTGGCCAAACCACAACATTTTATGACAAAATTACACATTACATAATTCTAAGGTCGACTACTATTATACTTTTTTCAATAAAAATAAATTGCAAGGAATAAATGATTTCTTAGTACATAATGTATACCGCCTAAGCCAAATATTATGCATGTTCATGACTCTTGCAGTCATAAATGGTGTGTGTCACACAAGCAACTGTCAGTTGCTGCATTTTGTATTTAAACATTTAAATTACAAAGGTGGCACAAGCTTCTCTTGAACACATTCTAGCCTATAATGTTAATCTCTAGCCATTAACAAGATCTTTTTTATCACAAACACCAAACTTGGCCATTTTTTAAAATTGATTGACCCGTTGGAATTTTGACTTTTGATAGTATATCAACATAAGAGATAATGATGGAATACTTGTGCTAGACATTCATGTGTAATATAATCTAGCTTTTCTAGGACACTACTGATCACTGATGAATATATATTTGTGCAGAACTGCTAAAGATTCTTAATTCTAGCATGTTTGAAATGTAAATTTGTGCTTCAATGTATGTTTGAAGATGTATACTCAATTCTTCCAGCATGATTGTAAATAATTATTCTGTACTTCACATGATGACAGACAAACAAAGAAAACACTCAAAACCTACAAGTGGATATCAAAGTTGAAGGAATACACCTGGAGACAGCTCAAAGATACAACTACCTTGGACATACTATAAACAGTGATGGAATACAATTCAAACAAGACAAATGAGATTTTTGAGACATGTTAAAAGGCACAGCAGCCTACTAAAAGTAATTTTGATAGGGAAAATACAAGGTTAAAGAGGCAGACCAAGGCTAACTTGGATGAATTACATCAAAAGATGGACAAGTCAGCCTATGGCAATCTGCACCATAAAAGAAAGAGACAGAGCGGAATGGCACTCCATGGTTGCCAAACTTCGATGAGACATGGCACTCAATGATTGAATGAATTAACTTCACATGAGTGTTTGAAAATGTATATTCTGTGCTTCCAGACTTCCAGTAAGTTTGAAAATGTATCAGAGAATTTTGCAGCATGAGAATATTTTTTACTTTGAAGCCACTACTGTCAGTTCCTCATCAGTTTCAGAAAGGTACAATATTACAGTTATGTGACATTGATGGCACTACTGTCAGTTCCTCATCAGTTTCAGAAAGGTACAATATTACAGTTATCATATCTGAATGATATGACCCTAAGCAGATGTATGACCAGTGCAGGTTTAATTGGAACAAAAAAGAAATTGTGCTTAACTTATGTATAAGAATTGTGTATATGGGGCATATTATGCATATTATTTATCTAAAAATGTAAAAAGTGGTTAAATAATGGTTAGCGCAAAATTCTAAACAAAAATAAAACTTCAAAAAGGTTAGAAATACAATTTTTGACCTGCAACATTTTTTCAAGTGAAACTGAAAAAAAAAAACAGGAAATCAAAAACTAATATGCAAACAGTTATTGAATCTCAAATACACATTCGACACTTGTAAAACATAAATGCTTTTATACAAACAACATGCAGCTCCCTGATGTAAAACTAATTTCTGAATAAAACGAACACATTCATTGTCTATTGACTGACATTTTTCATTTTAACATTAAGCAATCAGAGAAAATACTTCAGCATGCAGTAAAGTGAAAATAAAGTGCTACAAATGATGTAAAACTTGTAACAAATCAAGGAAAAAAAAACACAGGTCTCTTGTTCAGGAATTAATTAGCTGAACCATAGCCATGAGGATTATTTGACTGCCATCTCCAGAGATCTTCACCTAAAATAGAATGTGCGAAGAAAGGTATTTATTTATAAGATGTTTCATACTGGGAAGGTTGGAATATTTTAGTGATTATTTATACAAGAAGGGAGGAGGGGGTTGGTGATTAACTATTTATACAAGAAGGGAGGAGGGGTTGGTGATTAACTATTTATACAAGAAGGGAGGAGGGGTTAGTGATTAGCTATTTATACAAGGAGGGAGTTGGTGATTAACTATTTATACAAGAAGGGAGGAGGGGTTGGTGATTAGCTATTTATACAAGGAGGGAGTTGGTGATTAACTATTTATACAAGAAGGGAGGAGGGGTTGGTGATTAACTATTTATACAAGAAGGGGGAGGGGTTGGTGATTAGCTATTTATACAAGAAGGGAGGAGGGGGTTGGTGATTGACTATTTATACAAGAAGGGAGGAGGGGTTGGTGATTAACTATTTATACAAGAAGGGAGGAGGGGTTGGTGATTAGCTATTTATACAAGGAGGGAGTTGGTGATTAACTATTTATACAAGAAGGGAGGAGGGGTTAGTGATTAACTATTTATACAAGAAGGGAGGAGGGAGTTGGTGATTAACTATTTATACAAGAAGGGAGGAGTGGTTTGTGATTAACTATTTATACAAGAAGGGAGGAGGGTATCTATTTTTAAAATAAAATGGAAGTTGGTGATGTTTAAGTGATTTTAAAAAAGGGAAGAGGTTTGAGATTTACTATTTAAACAAGAAAGGAAGAGGTTGATGACTAAATATGTATAGGCTGTTTCTTCTACAGGGATCACCTACTTCTATGCATTTAGACCTGCTTGGGTCACAAACAAGATCTGATATGAGTATCTAACTATTCCAGGAATAGTCTCCAAAAACAAGCAACTTGAGATAGAAATGAGAGTTCTGTCACATATCATATAAAAAAAAAAGTAAGTAAATTGCCCTGTCACCCAAGTGGCATATAGGGAATATGGTGTTAGTGACCATATTTTTTTCAGACCTTCAACACATGATTTTTTGGGGTAATGTGGTCGGTATTATGCCCGTGCCACTTTACTTTCCCAGAAAAATCCAGTACCTATTAAGGCTGGTGTCACTTATCATGCTCCAGGAAAAATACACCACAGTATACGGACAGGTGTATTTACAGATGAATTCGCAACCGAAACAACAAAGACGGGAGGCAGTGGCATCTATATGACCTACCAAAGTGGAAAGACGGGCACATTTTCTCTTCCAGCTGGAGAAAGGTGCACAAATTTCAGAGTGGAGACAATGACACTGCACAGCCACACAAACTCTCAACACACAAGAGGTCCTAAGTCCAAAAATTGTCATCCTTAGTGGTGCAGGGTCAGTCATACAAACGATGTCAAGCCTCAAACAGGACAGCTCATTCAGGAAATAAAGATCAACATATGTTCACTGTCAGAAAAGATAGAACTAGTATTGCAGTGGAGATCAGCACACTGTGGCACCCCTGGAAATGAGAAAGCAGATGAACTCGCAAAAGCAGGTAGGAGCCGTATACAGTCCAACTAACCCTTAGAGCCTCTAAGAGAAAAGGAAAATTCTGAAACAAGCTAGGAAAAGAAAATGGAGGGAGTTATTGAGTTATTTGCGGGTCATCATCATTGCACTCTGAATATGTCCATAGGTGCTCAGATCCCCTCCTCAGCAAGTCCAGCAGTGTCCAGTGACTGACGACTCCAGTTTTGTATGGGTTGATAAGTCTCCTTTAATTGCTGGAGGGAATTATATGGAAAATATGAGCCAGAACACAACAGAATAAACAAACTCAGCAGACGTGAGCAGACTAAGATATTCAGACTCAAAACAGGTCATTGTGACCTCAGACATTACCTACGCAATAGATGACTCAGAGACTTTGCAACATGTGACTGAGGAGCATCCAGACAAACTCCAGGGCATACACTATAGGTCCGCAGCACTCTCAACACCCTAATAACACAAAAATGGCCCACAGAAACAACCATACAGGACAAGCTATGGGGATACAATGAAGACCTCAAACACTTTGTTTTGTTCATGACCCATGTTGGTCTAAATGCATAGCAAATAGCCGATTGCTGAAGAAGATGATGAATAGCTGGCTGCTTGTGCCAGGATCAGTGAACCAGAACTATTCAGAACCTACTCCACCACTTCACGGTGCCCCTAGAAACAAATTATCTTAATTAGTCTGGCTAAGAGAAATAGGACTAGGAGGGAAGGTAACTAGGAGCTCAAAATGCCATACTGAAATTGGATGTGTTAGGCCAAAAGGCACAAACATTACAAGATTGCTACAAACCACAACACAACTACACCCACTCAATGTCCTTTAAAGAAAGAAAGAAAGAAAGAAAGAAAGAAAGAAAGAAAGAAAGAAAGAAAGAAAGAAAGAAAGAAAGATACTGTTAAAAAAATACCGAGACTGAACTTCTTTTTCCAGTAAATGTGTAAATTTACTGACTAGTTAATTTTTCATTTAAAGTATTGCCTTTGTGCTTGTTTCCAGCTCGGCACATACATTGGCACCATGTGGTCATATGCCCTGTCTTGATGCCTTCACAGCAAATTAGTTTTCAGTAAAAAAAAAAATGTGTTTAAATCACTTAGATGTTTTTAAACAATTTTTGTGTATAACCGTCTGACAATTCATTGAGAACTTAAAAAACAAAAAATTGACTGAAAATCAAATGATATTTGTGATGAAGAAAAGATTTAAAAAATAACTTTAGCAGTTGCTAATTTTAAACAGCTGCAAATCCCCATTATGTCGTTTATTCATACAAATGTTACACACACACACAAACTTACACATCTCATCAAGACCTAATGTTGTTTTCCATCCTAATTCCTTCTCTGCTTTCTCTGGATTTGCATAAATTGAGGCTACATCACCAGCTCTGCGTGGAGCTACTTTATATGGAATCTGTAAAACAGTAAGGGCAGGTTTACAGTGAAATCAAAACTATGTCAATAAATTTGTTAGCAGATGTATGGAAAAAAAGATAAAACTGTCCATGAGATTAGACTTTAGAATGGATTAGCATCACTGCAGGTAGGACATTCTTCTTATCTGCTACACCCCTGTTCCAGCAACCAACAAAATGTTCATACTTATTGTTCATACTGTTTTCTTGAACACACAGTATCTTGGAAAAAAAGGTGCACCACTCATGGTTATAACAACCCACACATCTGGGTTGTTATAACAGTCATTGCTGGTGGCACAATCTTCATACGTCTGTGCCGAATCTGAGAGGACTTCGTGGTCAGTGAGCGTGTCCCAACAAATGAAGTCAAGCTTCAACTTTGGTGAAACACTCCATCTGACCCCCAGTCCAGCTAGTGGCAAATTTGCAGTTGAAACAAGATCACACATCCTGTCCCAGGGTAAAACTATGGTCTGGAGCTGTTCCCCACTACTAGGCTTTATGGTCAGAGGAGAAAAGAACAGAGCCACTGTTAACATGCCATGCATGTATATAAGGCAACTAAGGAGGTTTAGTGGGAGTTTAGTGTTAAGCTAACACCTTTATTTAAAAATGCCACAGGTTACCTTAAGGACAATGGATGTGACTGGAAGAAAATAGAAAAAATGCACAAAAATAAAGATGAATGGAGAGACACATCCTATGCCTAGGCTTCCAAAAGGAGGCTGAAGAGCTTTGATTGATTAAAAACCACCATCAAAGTACATATTTATTCATGTGCTGAAAGTGATTAAGCTCGAACGGATTTGCCTTGAGACTTTGATAACATAAAAAATGGGTATAACAAATTTTACAGGACCAACATATCACAACAAGTGATACCTGCTCATTGTGGCATAGGGGACAATGAATGAGGAAGCTGACAAGCTGTCCAAAGTGAGTGCACACAAAGAACTAATGTAAGTAAGAAGTTAAAACTAATGAAATAAAAGTATAGAAATGAATGAAGAACAAATACAACTTGCAGGTATCCTTAAAATCACATTTTGCATGTGAAGAGAGAACAGCAAACCCCAATTTTCATATTCCAATCAGGACATTGCATTTGCTTCCTTCACTTACTGCAAGTGAAGCAAATCCGACATTGTACATACCAGACCAGTCTCCGGAATATGTCACAAAAACATGTAAATTACACAGACAACTTCTTCTTCTGCTTCTTTCCTTTCTCATTTGGCTTTCAGCATCAGGGAAGATATAGTTTGCAGTCTTTTGCTTTTCTGTTGAACTCTGCTAATAATATATTTCCTAGTGTTTCCATAAAGAATTCATCTGCTTCATGTTAGACTCTTTAGTTTCGTGTTCTCGTAATGTTTATTGAAGGCTCATTGTGTTATGTATAAATTCTTTTCTGCATGTAAGGATAATTCTTTAAATAGGGAAGATTTTTTCTTATTTTCCTTTCATTTCTCCTTCTAGTCAGATTTTAAAAATTTTAAATACATATTTGTACATGTGTTGTATGTTCGTTCCTGTTGAAGGCCTATTGCACCAAAACGTCGTTCTGATTTATGTTGTCCACTTCTTACGTGAAACTTTAACCAAACCATTTTTTTCTATTTTTTTTCTATATATATATATATTTTTTTTCATTTCTCCATTCTCTTAAGCTGTCTGGTATTTTTTCTCTTTACTTCACTCAATCTCTTCGTCCCTCAATTTTTCAAACTGTTACATATTCCTGCTTTTCTCTTCTCACGGCCACAAAATCATGATTGTTTTTTTCCTAATATTGAAAATTAGCTCCTATTTTGCTTTGGCCTCTTTAAGAACATTTTCATTATTCTTCTTAGCTGTCCATGGTAATCTCAACATTCTTCTGTAAAACCACAATTCTACAGCCTCCAGTGATTATCTTGTCTGTTGTCATATTGTCCAAAGATTCACATCCATATGTTAAGACTGGTCCTACATGACATTTAAGCCACTGTCAAAAATGGATTGCACAGCATCTCCCTCATTTTTTTGCAAAATTGCTTTTACCTGAGTTATTCTGCATCTCGCCTCTGTTTTACATGAAGTATCTGAGGTTAACGTTATTCTCAGGCATTTAAATTCATTTACCTGTCTTAATATTGTTTCACTGTTCTATTGGTTGTTGATACCTAACTGAATTTGGAATACAAGTGGTATCTAAAATTGTTGTGGTCAGTACGGAGGACAAGAAAGATGTCCTGGTCCCTCTATCTATCTATCTATTGACATTTCGAGACGTGGCCAGTCCTTAGGACATAGACCCTCTTTCTCTTTTTCTAAATTTTCTTTCTAGCAGTCTCAATCCTTGCAAAGATCTATTATCAAATCTCGCCATTTGTCTCTGTTCTTGTGCAAGCATCTCAATCTCATTGAGGGAGTTGGTTCTTGCTACGTTTGCCTCTCTGATCAATGTTCTTCTCAGTGTCTCTCTGGGTTGACCTCTTTTCCTCCTACCTGTTGTTTCCCACACAAGGGATTGCTTTGCTATTTGGTTATTATCTCTTCTCATCACATGTCCTACATATGTCCGTCTTTTCTTGGTTACTGATGATACTAGTGGTGGATTGGCAATTTCTCTAATTTCCTCGTTTGTTTTGAATTCCTGGTCCCTCAGGACAGTTTATAAATTCAATCCTCTGCATTACCTTTGCACTGCAGTGCCATTAATGATGAATTTTGCTTCGTCTGAGCTGATCAGATGCTTGCGATGATTTACTTCCTTCCTTAGTCCAGTATTATCTCCAACTTCTGATGGCTTTAAAAGAGGTGTTTTTTACCAGCAGTTTTTTTAAAAACAAAAGTACAGTAATTTGGGTACATTACAAAGGGCTGTTCAAATAAAAGTGCTGAACACAAAAATAAGAAGAAATTATCATGTGAGCACAAACAGCAATAGCTGGTTGCAGCAACGAAAGGTACTTACACTCTTTCCTGAAGCTTTCTCAAACGCCTTGATCATATCAAATACTGAACATTTAGCACCAGTGCCTAGATTGTATACCTGAGGGAGATGACAAGTACAATGTACAAAGTAGAAAACATTTGTTTCTCATGACTAAATGTCTGTGTCAAATACAATATTTCTGAATAAACATTGGGAATACAAATATGCCCAATCATAAACTTAGTAAACATTTGGAATACAAAATTGCCCAATCATAAACTTGGTAAAGATTTGGAATACAAATATGCCCAATCATAAACTTTGTAAACATTTCGAATACAAATATGCCCAATTATTTGTTCATTCTGCTCACTGCTTTTTTATATTGCCAGTCAGGGATTGTTGGAGAAATAAGTCAAAGCTCATTGGCTTTCTTAATAACAATTTGCTTGCTTAATTATGCACAGTAATTTATGTGGAGTTTAAATTTTTTCTTTTTGCTCTTTTTTTATTATCAGATTTAATTTATCATAGGACAGACTTCTCCTTTTATTTTTCCTTTTGGTTAGATTTTAATTAATTTGGAAGGTATTTTCCTTCTTTTACTGCTAGACTGTTTGTATTGTTGCATATTACATAATGATTATATTAAATGGGATTAACATTAAAAATATTTCACTTGTTTCAATAGATTTCAAGATGCTGGACAGCTGTCGAAGGGGGAGGAGTGGACAGAGTAGAGGAGTAAACAAAGACGAGAGAACAAGGTCAAGGAGAGAAAAAAGGAAAAAGATAGTAAGACGAAGTTACAAGAAAAATAAGGAGACGATGGGTTGAAATTCAAGTGGGAAACGTGAAGGCCATGTCCAGAAGTGAGTGGGCAGACAGACGCGTAGGAAGTCAATTTTGATTGGCTGATAATATCAAAATTTAAGAAGTAAATACTAAAGATCGGGAGCACTTGATACTGAACACTTGGAGAGACTGAGTTGGCAGGGAGTGATGATCTAGAAGAATGACACCAAAGCAAGTGTAATAAACATTTAGCAGGCAGAAGAAAACGTGATAGTTAGGAGACGCAGAGACTAGTGTTGAATAGTTAGGCGGACAGATTAGCAAGTGGCACTAGTAAGAGACCGCAGGGCCGGTAGAAGTTAGATAGTATAGGTGGGCCGTTCGATGGGGAATGATCCACATGTAGTTAAGATGTGAGCATGAATGCGTTTAGAGCCCAGAGACAAGTGTGAGGGCGATAGACTAAAGAAATTATAAGAGTGCGCTTTAGGTGTGTGACCTGCCATATCCGTTGTGTAACAAGAGTCTGATGTGACAGTAACAAAAGCCGGAACAAATTCTTATAACCAATGTGTTGTTATGTGTTACACAGTTATATTCATCTGGCCTAGCGTCAACCCTCGGGGACGAATCAGAACAGCAATAGAGTTGTCACAGAATCACAATGTGAAACAGTCATCCTAACAACAAACCCGAAGTACAACGGTGAACAGACAAGGTCAGGGCTGAGACGAACGCACAGTGGGCACGAAGACGTGTTGTCCTGAGCAAATCACGAGCAGCACATTCCAGCTGAGGTCAATTGACCAGAGAATTGACAGGTCTGTGAAGGCCGTCAGAAAAGTAATGATTGAAATATATATCAACTACAACGAATAAACGCGTCACCGTTACACAGCAACTCAATCCTGTTGCTGGCATCAATCAGTAACCAGAGCTGACTGATCAAGACCCCCCCCCCCCCCCCCCACACACACACACGCACAGTGTTGTTGACTTTCACTGACGCTACGAGCACAAAAATATGTTTCAACTTATAATGCAAATTTGACAAAATTGAAATGATTAAAAAAATTACGACATTCAATTTTACTCACCGAAATTATAAAATTATATAACTGCATAAATAAGCATAGATTCAAAATGTTAATATGAGAGATAAAATGCCATGAATTAAGTGGAGCATAAGATATTATTAATATCCCTTATGAACACTGGCGCTGCGAGCACAAAAATATAGACCTTCTTCAGATACAAGTTTAACAAGATTGGAGAGGTCAAAAATATATGACTTTCACTTTTACTCACAGAAATGATTAAACTTTACTGCTGTTTAAAAATCTAGAATCTAAAAGTTAATATGAGAGATTAAATGCAGTAAATTAAGCGGATTGTAATATAAAATATATAGTCCCAGGTAAATTTTTCCAGCAGCGACTGGCTAGACAAACATTCCGGTCAGACTTCGAGCGAGGGAATTCCGTATTTGATGTCATGACTGCACATGTGCTGAAGTTGGATGTGTTGGGCCGAAAGGCGCAAATATAAGTGTTATACTACAGACCACAACACAACGCAGACACGCCCACTACGTCCTTGTAAGGGCGGATGATGAAGAGGAATATTCTAGTCTACCACGATACTCTAGAATACTTTAGTCATCGGGCGAACGCAACCAACCATGACTGCACAAAGGAAGAAAGGAATTTTGCCACTGTTACCTGCCATGCTTGTTGTAAGAGGCAACTAAGGAGATTTGGAATGAACACCTGTGCAGTTGAGTAAGGCATGTGCATTGACCCTGTCAACAGAATTTACCAATGCATTTTGTGAACTAATGCTAAACACAATTAGAACAAGACAAATGAAATTTTTGGGGCATGTTAAAAAACACAACAGCCTAATAAAAGTAATACTGGAAGGGAGAATACAAGGTAAAATAGGCAGAGGCAGACCAAGACTAACATGGACGAGTGACATCAAAAGATGGACAAGTCAACCTATGACAATCTGCACCATCAAAGCAAGAGACTATCAAAGCAAGAGACAGAGTGGAATGGAGCTCCATGGTAGCCAACCTTCGATGCGGAGACAGCACTCAATGATGATGATTTTGTGAAATGCTGTGATACGTGGTGGAGTGGATATGGGGAATTCCTGATTGCAATGAAACTAGTTAAATGTATAGAATAGAATATGTAAGAGAATGCTGAATTTGTAAACAACCCTTGGAAGGAAACTTCTGCAGAAATAAAGGAATTAGTCTAACATTGAGGACACAAGTGAACCTACCACACATCCACAATCAGTCTTAAGTTTATTTATAGCAGCCACATGACCTTTGGCCAAGTCTACTATATGGATGTAGTCCCTGACACCTGGGGATGATGAAAGAAAAACAAAGATCACAATATACTCACAGACAATTTTATGCATACTCATGTATGTTTGCATCCTTGAAGGAATAAAGGCATTAAAAAAAAATTATCTCAAACATGCAGCATTTTTTACATTCGAAACATCAATATTCCTAAATCAAATTCATGTGTTGTATACATCAAAATAATCATCTCTCATGCGATCTTGAACTGGTCAATGACAGATGCTAAAGTACCATCATATCAGCTGACCAGCACTCCCTTTTAGAGATGACTGTGTGACATGAAACAGTTCAACATCAAGTGAAAATCTGGAAACGTTGCAGATAAGACAAAAATGGTGCACACTGGTAAAGGGCAGCATGAAAATCACAGAAGTAAAGAGATGATAAAGTTAGCAAGAAAAGAAATGAGGTAAAAACAAAGACACAGCAAAATCATAGTAATTCTCTTCATCCAACTACATTTGTTCTATACATGGACGATACTGTCATTTTTGAATAGGACTATTCAGTCATATTAAATACTATGCTCGCTCTTGAGTGACCCAGTATGACAACTATCATTTTATCTCCTGAGATAGAAAGACTATTATTAATTTTATTATCATCATGTGACATAATATTGAAAGGCATATGTCACATGGAAGGCATCCAGGAAGATGAGACAGTGACAGACCAAAAGTAAGGTAGTTTAAAGACAGCAAGAGAGACCTTGAACTTTACAACAGAAGAAGTGGGAGATTTTGCTAGAGACAGAACTTCTTTCTGACAAGCTGTAATGAGAGCAATGTTCTGCAAAGGACATGCAACCTGATAAGCACACTTTTCAATCTCTTGTATTGGCTGCAGACCTGTAGAATGGGAGGATTTTCAATCTGAACTTTGCATACAAGTAACTTTGAAGAAAATTGTGTCTTATTATTAGTCAGAAGGGTACTTTCCTTTCGATCAAGTAGATGGTGATTGACCACTCAGGGTTTGATACTTCTGCTCCTTTTTATCAAATTAATCTTCTACAGATATATGTGAATGGTAAACCTGGTCGTTCCATTCTGCTACCATCCATGGCCAGGATGTTACATTTCCTGATACATTAGTTGAAGGTGATTCATTGTAAATCAACACTTCTCTAGCTACACACTTTTGTTATTGAGAAGAGCCATCATCTTGAGTAGAGGAACTGGTAGACAGGTGTTAGTACCCAATATTAGGATTTCTAGTACAGTAGTTGAAGATGACGATGATGACCATGTCTTCATGATAACATAACAAATAAAAATGACAGACCAAGACCAGGTCATACAAATTATATAAATTTATTGGAAGTGTATAAATGGTCTTCAATCAAGTCTTTCATTACAGCATTACGCTGAATCATCAGGTGCACTTGCCTTCCAACAATATCTTACCTCTAGCTAAATTATGGTTGTAAGCTCTTCTTTTTAGATTCTCTGAGGTCTACAGGTCACAATCAGGGGCAACTGCAAATGACGAACTTGTAACTGTTCATACAGTGGTATCTTTCTTTATAAACTAGACTCTATCTCCAATGATCTCAGTCTAACCTTAACTACAACTTGTCAACAAACTAGTTCACTCTTTCCTAAGGGGAGAGATGTCCCAATGTGAGGTCCATGTGCTAACAGATTATTTATTTGCTGTAGGCTCTCAACCAACATACTGCTACCATCTGCTGTTAACTAGCATCTCAATCTTTCTTTGTTTCTGCTTCTGACTGACTTCCATAAAGATGTTTATATAGTCTTCTACATTGGCCCACATGTCTTTGCTTTAGTATGACAGGAAGATGTTAAAGTGTCAACAGTGTTTCATCTTGCAGCCTGACTGGATGTGCGTCAGTGGAATCAAAAGTGTCAAACATCTGCGGTTTCCTGTCCATCTGCAAGTTTGGGCCTCGACAAGAAATCACCACCCTTTGATCTCGCCACTTTACCCCGATGTTTGTCTCCTTTCATCTATCATTCTGACTGGAAACTGAAATGCATCAAACTCTTGTTTACTTTTGAAGTCTGGAAATGTTTAGTCTACTACATATATGTCACTATCCCATCAGGGTAACTCTTCCCCTACCCAGTACTATTACATTTTGTTAACATTTCTATCAGTTCTAGTAGTCTTGGATGCTTGAGTTTTTAAGTCCTCTTTTTGCATCAGTTAGAAACATTGTAAGAGGTCATATGATTCATAATTGGAATTATACGAGTTCCTTCAGTTGCTGTGATGATAGCTTTAATTTCACACCTGAAGCTTGTAAGTATTTACTGGTTGAAATACTGATTGAGATTTTGATATTATCAGAGTAAACTATGCATATCATTGCCCCCTTTATTTTTAATGGTATTTAAAATAATTTCAACATCTCAAATGATAATTCTTATTCTTCTTAGCATACACCCATTAAATGGGTGTGGGTGCAATGTGTCACTAATTTAAAACAAAGCTGTGATATCTGTGCCTTTTGGCCCAACACATTCATCTTAGGCATAGGTAGAGTTTTTTTTTTTTTTTTTCTTGCACAGTGGCCATTGTTTCCAAGCTCCGGACCACAGGGAAGTGACTTATTTTCCTTTTTTGAGAGTTTAGCATATTATCACATGTAGTCAGATTTCTGTGTATATCCTTATACAAGTTTTTTTTTGTTGTTGTTTACTGTTCCAGCTGAAGGCCTACTTGGTTGAACCATCATTCCACTTTTGTTTTGTTTCTCTCCTATGTAATGCTGTTACCATAGCACTTTTCCCCTTTTAAAAAAATTGTCATTCTTAATTCGCCATTAGAAACTGGGGTTAAACAAGGATGTATTTTATCGCCCTTGTTATTTGGAATTGTTATGGACTTCATAATGAAGAAATGCTGCACTGGTAATAAAGGCATCGAATGGATACAAGGAGACCATTTGGAGGACCTCGACTTTGCTGATGACATAGTTCTCATCAGCAGTCAGATAAAAACGATGCAGGAAAACACAAATGAACTATCATCAATAGCCAGCAAAATTGGGCTTGAGGTCAATCATGAAAAGACTAAAGTCATGAAAAGTTTAATTCCAACAAGTGACAAAATATACATGGAAAACAAACCAGTAGAAGAGATCGATCACTTTATCTATCTTGGAAGTCACATTGATCGAGAAGGGGATACGAGCAAAGAAATTAGAATCAGACTGGCTAAAGCAGCAATGTCTTTCAGAAGCCTTGAAAAGTTGTGGAAATCAAAACTCATTAGCACAAACACAAAACTTAGGCTATTCAAATCAAATGTACTATCAACCCTTACGTATGCGTGTGAAAGCTGGAAAACAACAAGAGATATAGAAACAAAGTTGAACGCATTCGAAAATAAATGTCTAAGGAAAATACTTGGTATAGAATGGAACGAATTCAAAACAAACGAGGAAATTAGAGAAATCGCCAATCAACCACTAATATCTTCAGTAATAAAGAAAAGACGATGGTCATACGTTGGACATGTGATGAGAAGAGATAATAATCGAATAGCAAAGCAAGCCCTCATATGGGAAACAACAGGTAAAAGAAAAAGAGGAAGACCCAGGGAGACACTGAGAAGAACATTGATGAGAGAGGCAAGAGCAGCAGGAATCGGCTCCCTCAATGAGATAGAACTGCTTGCACAGAACAGAGACAGATGGCGAGATTTGATAAAATATCTTTAAAAGAAAACTGCTAGAACAAAAATTCATATAGGAGAAGGTGTATCTTGGTCTACGCCCTATGGGCCGGTTACGGCTCGAAAGGTCAATAGATAGAATTCGCCATTGTTGGCTCACTATTTTCAACTTTTAACTGCCCAGGGCTCTTTAACGAGCTCTAGTGCAGATGGGATATCCTGTTTTTTTGCCAGTTTCCAAGAAAGATAGACATTGGATTTCACTATCTAGAGATCAGGGGAAGGTAAAGCCACGAAGAACGCAGGTTCTAGACTACCCAGCCCCATCAAACGATGACTAATAAAATATATAATGCTCAAACATTGTTCATTGAAAAAAAAATTCTAATGTGTAGGATTAATTTACCTGTGCCATCATGTGTTTCATAGTCATCTCCATAGACTGTGAGGTATTCTCTTCTGCCGACAGCAACTTGGGAAACATAGGGCATCAAATTATTTGGGACTCCTTGAGGATTTTCTCCAATCTTGCCAGATTTATGTGCTCCTACTGGATTGAAATACCGTAAAAGTACTGCTTTCCATGTCTGTATTGGGAGGGAAAATATTGTATAATTGTTAGAAGCTATTGAAGGAAAGTGTTTGTTAAAGACCTATGCTCCACAGGGAGCTGAAAGGTAGAAGAGAGGGAGTTAGAAGCCATCGATTCTAAGATTATGATAAACAGTCAACCTGTTATTATTTTGCCAGTAGGGCATTAAAAGCTGATCTGTAAGAAAGTTTGCTGGTAGTTCCTGTTGTCAGCTGGTAACACACTGTGACTCTTCAATGGATACTGGGACATACTGGAATTGATAAGAATGAATAACAGGACAGTTCTAATATATAAAACAAGGATTCAGACAAGGCTGTGTTCTGTTGACGGATTTGTTCTCACTTTAGAGTGAAAATATTATGACATCAAGAGTAGACAAAATAAAGGAATTACATTCAACGGTCACAACATAAACAATTTGAGATATGTGGATGACACAGTCTTAATGAGCACAGTGAATGAACTACAAGAAATGATAGACACAATAGTAAAAGAAAGCAACAAGCAAGGTCTCAGTCTGAATAGTAAGAAAACAAGTAATGGTAATATCGAACAAACAATCATCACCACCCAAACAATATAAAAATAAACGGGACAAATCTGAAACAAGTGCAAAGTGTCAAATACTTGGGCACAATAATAACATCAGATGGAAGATGCACCACAGAAATAAAAAGCAGAATAGCTCAGGCGAACATAGCATTTCAGAAAATGAAAATTTTATGCAAAAAATTTATGTCAATAGAAGTGAGAAAGAGAGTTCATCGGTGCTATATAGAGACAACTCTGACCTATAGAAGTGAATCATGGACCATAAACAAACAAATGAAAAGATGATTAGAGGCCACAGAGATGTGACTTCTCAGAAGAATGTTGAAAGCTCCCTGGACAACTAAAAAGACCAATGAAGAAATTCTCAGAGGCCAACACAAAAAGGAAGCTCCTAAAAACATCAGAAAGGATCAATTTTCAGGCACATAATCAGAGGAGGGAAATTGGAGTACTTTGTTACAATTGGCAAAATACAGGAAAAGAAAGATCATGGATGACAAAAAAAAAGAGAAGATATTAGATAGCTTGGTATCCATCACATGGCAAAATAGTCAGCAACAGAATTGATATGATGCACTGTGGATTGTCAATAGTGAAAGGACAAGATTGCCTACGCCAACTAGTATGGCACATGATGATGAATCATTAACTGCATAAGCAAGGCTTGTTGCACACCAAATATGATATTTAACACAAACATAATCAATATCACATTGTAAATAAGGATGTGATAGAATTTATTGTCATTTCTTTCACTTTGATTGCCTACGCCATCTGGTATGGCACATATGATGATGAATCATTAACTGTATTTGCAAGGCATGTTGCACACCATATATGATATTTAACATAATCAATACCACATCTTAAATCAGGATTTGGCAGAATTTATTGTCACTTCTAGCACTTTGATTGCGTATGTATATATACCTTTCTATTGTTTGGTTAATCTAGATTTTGATAAATGATATATCATGATGAGGATAATGAATACACTACTATAACAGAATGAAAGATTGACATCAGCTCTAATTTTTTTATGCATTCAGTAATTAATGAATTAAATATATGTTTTGTTTGGTTCCTCCATTTGCAATGAAAATGAGACATAACATCATGTGACTCAAGATCTTTGTCTAATATTGGTAAGAGGCAAGGGGAATGACAGCATCAGAGCTGGAAGCTGTCAGCAACTCATAACTGATAGCTTGTGAAAGGATTGGTAAATTAGAACCATCCAGACTCTGCTGGATGAACCCTCTAGTAACAGACTAACTTGTCTAATCTAGGCAAGCAAGTAGTAAAGTACGCACATCAGCTGTGGGTCACTGACAACTCCCAGCTCTGCTGCTGTGAGGCGCATCTTTGCCTCCACAGTTTGGTTAAAATAGATAAACTCAAAATAGAGGAAAACCAAGGCCAACATTGTGGATAGCAGTGGAAACAGTGTGGACTAGACTTGGAGCAATCTTTGAACGATGGCCAGAGAAAGAGCAAAGAGGAAGACTTTTGTTGTTGCCCTACAAGGTGTCACCAGACATATTTACCAGATACTCTATGGCCAAAGTCAAAGAAGGGCACAAAAGATAACAAAAGAACATGTAAGTTCTTTAAAATAAAAACCAGGCCAGCAGTTTCTCACCTTATCAGCATTACAGAGATCTCGTATTATCTCTTCAATGAAGAATTTTGTCTTTCCGTAAGCATTAGTGCAACCACCTACAGGGTGGTTTTCATCAACTGGCAAATACTGAGGTGTTCCATACACTGTGGCTGAACTGGAGAAGATGATGTTTTTCACATCAAACTCTTTCATAACCTGATAATGAAAACAAACAGTTTATTGGTTATTGATCAAGCAGTCTCTATGCACCTACAGACTCAGTGTCATACAACCAGGTATTTTCTATGCTGGGCGAAAACAAAGATTACATACACATTTTTTAAATTAGCACATTCTGTACCATGAGCTGCAAATGTGACTATAATAGCAGCCATGAAGAGCAGCGTTTTGGAGGTTTTAATTTATTGATGTTTTCGCAGTCATTTCTATTAAAACCTTGTAATTCTATTATTAACCACATTTCTGACTTTGTGAACAATTTGTGCCAACAAAATGCGTGTTTTAGACCAATTTTTCATTTATTTTCTTGATGTCATTTCAATTTTTTCTTTTTAAATTCTGAAAATGACGCAGCCACAGCATGTTGAACTCCTTGGTAGCACATGTGTCAGATTTCTTATAATTATGTTAACGTTGACAACTGCAAATGTATTCAAATAGATTTCTATAATTATGTTAACACTGACAACTGCAAATGTATTCAAATAGATTTCTATAATTATGTTAACATTGACAACTGCAAATGTATTCAAATAGATTTCTATAATTATGTTAACATTGAAAAATATAAATGTTCATCTCTTGCTATCTCCATATCAAGGTTGGCTACCAAAGATCACAATTTTACTCTGCCTTATGCCTTCACTGTCAAATGCTCTCATTCTCCTTTAGTCTGTGTTTGCCTCTAACTCGTTTACCTTGTATTTCCCTTCCAAGATAACTAGGTTAAACAAGGATGTATTTTATCGTCCTTGTTATTTGGAGTTGTTATGGACTTCATAATGAAGAAGGGAGCAGCGATAGCTCAGTGGTTAGTGAACTGGACTACAAAGGACAAGGGGTAGGGTTCGATCCCAACCGACGGCTTCCGGGTTCACCCAGCCTTAAATGGGTACTGGATTTTTTTGGAGGGAAAGTAAAGTGGCAAGGGCGTAATACCGACCACATTACCCCAAAAATCATGTGCTGAAGGTCTGTAAAATTTATGGGCACTAACACCATATTCCCTATATGCCACTTGGCGTGACGGGGTACTTTACTTTTTTTTTTTTACTCATAATGAAGAAATGCTGTACTGGTAATAAAGGCATCGAATGGATACAAGAAGACCATTTGGAGGACCTCGACTTTGCTGATGACATAGTTCTCACCAGCAGTCAGATAAAAGTGATGCAGGAAAACACAAATGAACTATCATCAATAGCCAGCAAAATTGGGCTTGAGATCAATCATGAAAAGACTAAAGTCATGAAAAGCTTAATTCCAACAGACGACAAAATATACATGGAAAACAAACCAGTGGAAGAGATCGATTACTTTATCTATCTTGGAAGTCACATTTATCGAGAAGGGGATACAAGCAAAGAAATTAGAATCAGAATAGCTAAAGCAGCAATGTCTTTCAGAAGTCTTGAAAAGTTGTGTAAATCAAAACTAATCAGCACAAACACAAAACTTAGACTATTCAAATCAAATGTACTATCAACCCTTACGTATGTCTGTGAAAGCTGGAAAACAACAAGAGACATAGAAACAAAGTTGAACACATTCGAAAATAAATGTCTAAGGAAAACACTTAGTATAGCGTGGAATGAATTCAAAACAAATGAGGAAATTAGAGAAATCGCCAATCTACCATTAATATCTTCAGTAATCAAGAAAAGACGATGGTCATATGTTGGACATATGATGAGAAGAGATAACCGAATAGCAAAGTAAGCCCTCATGTAAGTGGAAAAGAGTCCGACCCAAAGAGACACTGAAAAGAACATTGATGAGAGAGGCAAGAGCAGCAGGAATCGGCTCTCTCAATGAGATAGAGCTGCTTGCACAGAACAGAGACAAGTGGCGAGATTTGATAAAATATCTTAGCTTTCTTTCTGTACCTGTGCGAGTGCCTCTTTTCTTGATTCTGATGTCTTCCTTTAGTTCTGGTATTTTATATTTCTCATGGGGAGTCCTACTGGATGGACATAAGGGTTTTGTCTTTGTTTGGGACAGTAACATGATGAGAGTCTTGGTGTGGTTATAGTGTGCTTGCTCTGACCAAAAGAGTTCAGCCCTCAGAAATGGGAACAATTTGTTATTTATTCAGGTCGACAAGGCTTTGAGGTTCATCAAGCCTATAAAAGTGGAAAACAAAGATTTTCTGAGAAGCAAAGACAGCCTGGTATGATACCAACAACACTGCTAAAGAATATGTCATACAAAAAAAAAACTATGGGATTTTCCCAAATCTGGGGGTCTTCTGAGGAATATTATAGGACCAGAGAATAAAGGCAGCTTGTCCAGTGCAGTCACAGCAAGGTGTATTCAGGGTTTCATTTTTATTCAACACCCACCAGGATTTGAGACCATGCCTTCTAGCAAAATGGTAACAATTTTAACAAACTGATACAACTCCAAAACAACCGAACATACTGTTAAAAGACTAACCTTACCTCTAACAAATTTATAGTTCCTCCGATGTTGTTGTGATAGTACAGAAGAGGTAATGCCACAGACTCACCCACTGCCTTCAATCCAGCAAAATGCATTACAGTGGAGATCTTGTACTGTAACAATCAAATATTCAAATAATTGAACAAAAAAAAAACTTAAAAGAAGCACTCAGCATTTATAAGTTCAATGCACATTTTAAACGACTAAAGCTAGTTGAATTTAAATATTTGGGAACTTTGTTAACCTCAGACGGAAGATGTACAAAAGAGGTGAGATGCAGAATGGCTCAGGCAAAAGCAGCTTTCCAAAAAATGAGGAAGATACTATGCAATCCATTTTTGACAATAGAAACAAGAAAAAAGAGTTCTTAAATGTTATGTAGAGCCAGTCTTAACATATGGATGTGAATCATGGACAATAGGACAACAGACAAGAAAATCACTGGAGTCTGTAGAAATGTGGTTTTACAGAAGAATGTTGAGAGTACCATGGACAGCTAAGAAGAGTAATGAAGATGTTCTGAGAGAGGTCAAAGCAAAAAGAGAGCTAATTTCCAATATTAAGAAAAAACAAATCATAATTTTTTGGCCATGTAATGAGAAGAGAACAACTGGAATTTATTGTAACAACTGGAAAAATTGAGGGATGAAGAGATAGAGGGAAGCAAAGAGAAAAATACCAGACAGCTTAAGAGAATGGCTTAGCAGAAGGTCAACAAAAGAAATGATAAATAGCTGCCAGATAGAAAGTTGTGGAGAGACATGATCACCTACGCCAGTAGGCCCGGTACTTGATGATGATGAAAGCTATAGTCCGTTTCATAACTCGTGCCCAACTTTTAAAATCGATATCTTTTTAACCGCTTTTTGTAAGTTGTTCAAAATTGTCATGTAAAGTTATAATGATTAGAACCCAACAGGGAATTAATTTCATTAAAAAAAACATTTGGTTATTATTGTTGCTTATTTGATTTAAATAAATTTATAACGACCCATTGATGTAGTCAAAACTTAATGTTTACAGTATTTTAAGTTAAAAATAGCGATAAAAATCCATACACGGTCAAATTGACGTGTTTGCACGCTTTCAACGTGGGTTTTCTGACACAATTAGACACTTGTAAAAAACACAAGACATTGTGTGTTCCATTTCCGTTCATTCAGCGGCGGAGACGTGGAACGGTAACATTTATCATGAGTCTTAAAATGAAATTCTGCAGTTTACAAAACATCGCAATAAAAATGTATGACTATTTTTGCAAAGAGGCTAAACGAGGAAGATTATTTCATTCTTTAGAAAACCCTGAGAATAGGACAAGACACATTTTGGATTTATCTAAACGGTCATTTAATCGCTGGATTCAAGCACGTGACCGTCAATGTTCAAAATATACAAAATCACAAGGAAGAGCAAAAATGTTGGATAATTTCGACAGTGAACTTATTAGAAGTGAAATTCACAAAATGTTGGGTATGAATGAAACTGTTACAATAAGAAAATTAAAAGTATCGCTGAAAAAGAACAACAGTATTGAAATATCAAAGTCTACATTATGGAGGAATGTGAGAGCTGCAGGCTTTACATTCAGAAAGTATTCCAATGGACGAAACATCATCTGTGAGAAGCCACATATAGTAGTCATGAGAAGCAAGTACTTACGTGAAGTAAAAGAGGTGCGCAAGCAAGGTTATGATATTGTGTACTTGGATGAAACATGGGTCAATGCTCACCACACTAACCAAAGGGAATGGCAGTCATCAGATGGAAAGATTAAGAGATTAATACCTAGCAGCAAAGGACAGCGCTTGATAATTGCTCATGCAGGTAGTCGACAACATGGACTAATACAGAATGCAGAGCTCATTTTTCTTTCAAAATCCATAGACAATCAGGATTATCACTCTGAGATGAATGGTCACATATTTAGACATTGGATTGAAAATTCTGTTCTCCCACCATCACTAGATCGACCATCTTGCCTAATAATGGACAATGCAGCGTACCACAACATTGTTGCACTTGAAGATAAAGTCCCGACATCATCCAGTACAAAAGATGCTATTAAGATATGGCTCACAAAGGAGCACATACAATTTAATAACATGTACTTAAAACCTGAATTACTATCTCTAGTAAAGCAAAAACAAAGGACAAAGATTTTTCAAATAGATAATATTATCCAAGAGCACGGTCATATAAGTTTGAGGCTGCCACCTTACCATGCTCATTTAAATCCAATAGAACTAATCTGGGCAAAATTAAAAGGACAAGTGGCAGATGAAAATACAACATTCAAAATATGCGATGTAAAGACTCTTGCTAATCTCGCTTTATTAAATATAGACAAAGATTATTGGGCTAAATGTGAAGACCACGTCTTAAAACAGGAAGAGGAATATTGGGAAAATGATGGTTTGTGGAATGTTCAACCCCAAACAGTTATTAATCTTTTAGACTCGTCTGATTCAGAATGAAAGTATATAGCCCCCACAATGTTGGCCCCTATATTACCTTAAATTATTTCAACAAACGGTCCTTATCAGGACCACACAACTATGAAAATTGGACATACAGGTATACCTTGATATTATCGTCCGTCCTCGAACTGAGAAGACAACAATTCTCCTGGTGTTTTGTCTTATCCAGTTATTTCCCCATTACGGCCACGCCTTTACCTAGTGAAAATTAATCACAGACCAGCAACTACGGTAATTTCTATTCTTTAGGGGTTCACAATTTACAATTTTGACAAACATCAAAGAAATTCGCCGCTTTAAGAAAACTGCAGCTGCAAGATATTTGTTAAATATACATTTAAAGGGTCTTTTGCATTCTAATAACATTTGGAAAATTTCAACAGTTTTTAACAAATGGTTACTGAGTAATAGCATTTTGAAGTTGGGCACATGATTTGAAACGAGCTATAGTTCTCAGTTTTGATTAATACACAATTCTTAACCTCTTTATGTGAGATCTGGATTACCTGTGTCCAGACTACTTACACCGCTAGACAGTTTACTGCTGCTATTATACATTATGTGGTTTCCTCATGGCTTTATCCTCCTTTGGCCTTTGAGCAGTGAGATGAGATGTTTAGAACTCTATAAAAATGGCTAAAAACAGGAGGTCCCATGTTCACTCATGCATGTTAACCATTAGAAAGCATGGATCCATGTCTGTTGGATTTGGTATTTTACAATTGCATGAGCATCCAACTAGTTTGGATGACAACAATTTTCTATTTTAGAATTTTATAATTAAATTTATCAGCTATAAACCAAATACCTTTTAGTATGATTCCTTTACGGGGAATTCTCTTTAACCATGTATCTAGAATTCTGATATTTTATTTCACAGGTAGAAATTAAAATAAAGTTTTAGTTCGGTTGCAGCTTCTTTAGAATTACAAAATAAAAAATAAAAAAATAAAAAAATATTGATTTAGTCTTTGAACTTAATTTACCTGGTACAATCTCAAAACTAGCATGAATTACCTGGTATCATGTTACAATCTCAAAACTTTAGCATGAATTACCTGGTATCATGTTACAATCTCAAAACTTTAGCATGAATTACCTGGTATCATGTTACAATCTCAAAACTAGCATGAATTACCTGGTATCATGTTACAATCTCAAAACTTTAGCATGAATTACCTGGTATCATGTTACAATCTCAAAACACATCACAGCTCAAGTTACCTTTTGAAATACATCTCTGATTGCACTTCTGTCAAGTAAATCCACTTGAATGGCTGGCACTTTCTTGCCCGTGATCTCCTCAACTCGGTTGATACTTTCTGATGATAGATCAGTTTTTAAAAATACTTAGAGAATTAAAGTAGAAGAAGAAAAATATTTAGATATATGTTCAAATATAAAAAAGATAAATCAAACAGATGAAAGCATTGGTGCTCAGAGATATTTCTTTTATGTTACCTGCTCATAGTCCTGGTGTGTGATATATGTGTTCTTTAAGATCTTCTAAAACAGGGACCATAAAGATGAATTATACTCTGAGGCCCAGACATCTCTATAGCACCAGGTCTGTATATGGTCTGCAACTAGCAATGCTAATTGCTCATAGTCCTAGTGTGTGATACATGTGTTGTTTAATATCTCCTGATCAAGGCCATTAATCCATCATTTTCGTGGTCGGCCCTTGAGTGGTGTTCTCAGAACGTTTATTAAAGAATCTTTGTGTTGTGTTTTAGTCTTTCCGCTTATCGTGTGGCCTAACCATTTAAATTTTTTTGCTAATTTATGTATTTAATGACGTTTCTAGTTTTTTTTTTTTTGTTGTTCATTTCTGATCTTATCTCTCAGACTGGTTTCTGTTATTCGTCTAACACATTTCATCGTGGTGGTGGTTATTTTTCTTATTGTTCTTGAATCTAGGGTTCAGGTCTGACCCTGATAGCACAACATTGGGATGAAAATTATGTTTTAGAGTGCTCGTTTTACCTCTACAGTTATTTCCTTTTTGGACAGCAGTGGTGATAGTTGGTTGTCTGATAATATGACAAGCTTTATTGCATCTTAATTCTATTTATACTTGTGAATTATAATTTGCCACTAACCTTCCCTTCTGACACCATCCACTAACGCTCCATCTTAAATACAATAATTTGCGTCATGAAAAGCAAAAGTCCACATGACACCAAAAACATTGTGGTTTTAAAAAGGGGGGGGTTTCCTCAATGCCTTAATGTATATGGGGAATATGGTGTTAGTGCCCATATCAATAGCCAGGCTATACTTTATGGGTGGTGTGGTCCATATCATACCAGGTTGACATGCTTTCCCAGAAAAATCTGGTACCTATATAAGGTCTTGTGAGCCTAACTGCTGTTGAACAGTATCAAACTTGACCTCTTGTCTTTAGTAGTCCAGTTGACTAACCAAAGAGCCACTGCAGATTCCTAAATGAAAATAATGATAGTCAATAAAAACCAAATTAAGAAGTTTCATCTGGAAGCTCTCAAGTTCTATACAAACTAAAAGTTGCAGTAAGAAACAAATGAGATGCTATTTGAAAATACACGTTACACAAGGAACTGCTATAGAGCTGTATCTAGTGAACTGGATTACTGGGAACAAGAAGCTGGGTCTCAACCCATTCTTGTTTACTGAGCCGTAAATGGATGCCTAAGTTTTCTTTTCATAGGAAAGAAGGCACTGATGTAATGATGACCACATTATTTAAAATGTACTGATAGTAAAAGACGCCTATGCGCTGCCGGTGCCTGAAAGGGGAGTAAAGAATAGCGGCGCTGTACCCTACCAGGCATGTTCGTAAGAGGTGAGAAAGGAGGGTTAGGCATGGAACTGGCGATCCCATACTGTAAAAAAATAAGCCAAAAAAACTTCATAAACATGGACAAGTCAAAGAAAAGAGAAAAAATAAATCCGCCATTCAGGAAAGATAAGGGCTCTCTGTCTAAGAGACGTATGATGCAAGCCGGAGAAAGCCGTAAGGAGTCCGGGTTGCCGACTCACCCTTTGTCTACCCAACCCTCGTTTCTCGCCTCTTACGAACATGCCTGGTAGGGTACAGCGCCGCTATTCTTTACTCCCCTTTCAAGTCCCAGCATCGCACGGGCGTCTTTTACTATCAGTTGCCGACTCACCCTTTGTCTACCAGGAATATAGGCATTTGATAGTTTAGACAGAAGAATGCTTTGGAAGTTGCCGAGTCATTACGGAATCCCCATAAAGTTTATTAACCTGATAAAAACAATGTATGAAGGAACGGAATGTAGTGTGGTGCATGAAGGACAGCTTACAGAAGCATTCGAAATAAGAACAAGAGTAAGGCAGGGATGCCTTCTGTCTCCATTTCTCTTTCTACTGGCCATAGATTGGATTATGAAAATAACTCAAAACAACAGAAATGGGATCCAGTGGTCACTGACCAAACAACTTGATGATTTAGACTTTGCTGATGACATAGCTCTCCTATCACACAGCCATCAACAAATGCAGGATAAAATGAGCATACTTGATCATACAGATCACAACAGCTAGGACTGAAGATTAATAGAGATAAGACCAACATTATGAGAATTAATGCAGTTGGCAATAACCAAATAAAATTAGGAGAAATACCTCTACTAGACATACAATCTTACATATATCTGGGCAGTAATATAGATATAGAGGGAGGAACAGAAAATAATACCAAAATAAGGATATCAAAAGCAAGAGGAGCTTTCTTTGCACTGGGAAACATATGGAAATCCAAATAAATTAGGTTAAATACAAAAATATAAATTTTCAACTCAAATGTTATGTTGGTCCTATTATATGGCTGTGAAACGTGGAGAACAACAAAACTGACAATCATGAAGATACAGACTTTCATTAATGGATGCTTACGCAGAATAAAAGGATGGAAATGGCAGGACAAAATCACTAACATAGAATTATGTAAATGTACCAGTCAAATACCAGTGGTTAAAGAGATACAGCGAAGATGATGGTGATGGATAGGACACACACTACGGAAGCAACTGAAAGGATTACACAACAGGCCCGTTTTTAGAATCCCCAGGGAAAAGACAAAGAGGAAGACCAAAGAATTCTTGAAGACAGATGAAGATGATGGGGAAGACATGGAATGATCTTTAAAAGAATGGCAACAAACAGAACGACTTGGAAAGTGTTTGTTGAAGACCTATGCTCTACTGGGAGTTAAAAAGGTAGAAAAGAAGAAGATAGTAAAAGAAAAAAATGGGCTAGGGAAGGGGTCGCTAACACCATATTTGTTATATGACACTGGGGTTAAAAAAACTATCTTTACGACACATAGTACCATTGCTGGTGTATGTCGGTGGGCAACGATAGAACCAGAAGGATAAAGGCCGCTTGGTCAAGCAGTCGCCACGATGTGTGCGACTCAAGATTTTTATTTCACCCCCAATAGAAAAAATCCTTTCTGTTTACCGCGGGCTTCGAACACCGTACGTCAGCTTTTCACCCAGCGGAACAGTGGTTTTAGCCGCACGGCCACGGGCATCTCTGACACTGGGGTTGATGGGATTATTTTCTTTTTTGTTTTTCTAAAAGTTACAGCAATGAACACAAGGTGGTACTCACCCATATTGGCATTAGCTAGGTTATCCAGCACTATGACATTGTAGCCAGCAGCCAGTAGCTCCACCAAAGTGTGGCTGCCAATGTAACCAGCCCCACCAGTCACTAGAATATAGTCATTTGCCATTATCGGTGTAGGAACTGTTAGATGATAGGAATAGATCATTCATGTAGATGAATGGAGGTGTCTTTTAACATCCAGATATTGTATGAAGCACATTAACTAACTATTGCTACTTGTTCACAGCTGTGCTCAAAGTATATGGTAATGTTCACAGGTGTGCTCAAGGTATATGGTGATGTTCACAGCTGTGCTTAAAGTATATGGTGATGAATTCATCCAGCAACATAAATTATGAACAAATTAGAGAAATAGCATTTCCAAGTCATGTGGTTCAGTTCATTAGCATAACATTAAAATCAAATTAAGAAAAAAGAGATTATGATCAATAACTAAGCCCCAACTAATGGAAAAACAAATGGATTTTGGATGAAACAGCTGAAGTGATGCTATCTTTACATTAAAATAACCAGTAGAGGAAAAAAAAAAAGGCAGCCAATTGCCACCTGAAAGAGATTAAATCAAGTCAAGCGTATACTATAAAAGGATTTATTTATAAATAGTTCTTGGTTGTATTCAACATTTTGCTCCCTCTTCTCAAACACTTAAGAAGAACAAAATTGGGCTCCCTTAATTGTCTTACCTAATAGAAATATTTTCTCAAATAATACAAGTCTTGCCCAAGCTAATAGAAATACTTTCTTAAATAATACAAGTCTTGCCCAAGCTAATAGAAATATTTTCTTAAATAATACAAGACTTGCCCAAGCTAATAGAAATATTTTCTCAAATAATACAAGTCTTGCCCAAGCTAATAGAAATACTTTCTTAAATAATACAAGTCTTGCCCAAGCTAATAGAAATATTTTCTTAAATAATACAAGACTTGCCCAAGCTAATAGAAATATTTTCTCAAATAATACAAGTTTTGCCCAAGCTAATAGAAATACTTTCTTAAATAATACAAGTCTTGCCCAAGCTAATAGAAATATTTTCTTAAATAATACAAGTCTTGCCCAAGCTAATAGAAATATTTTCTCAAATAATACAAGTCTTGCCCAAGCTAATAGAAATACTTTCTTAAATAATACAAGTCTTGCCCAAGCTAATAGAAACACTTTCTTTAATAATACAAGTCTTGCCCAAGCTAATAGAAATACTTTCTTAAATAATACAAGTCTTGCCCAAGCTAATACAAATATTTTCTTAAATAATACAAGTCTTGCCCAAGCTAATACAAATATTTTCTTAAATAATACAAGTCTTTCCCAAGCTAATATACATTTTAAAAAAATAATACAAGTCTTTCCCAAGCTAATACACATTAAAAAAAAATAATACAAGTCTTTCCCAAGCTAATACACATTTAAAAAAAAATAATACAAGTTTTTCCCAAGCTAATACACATTTTTTCCCCGATACAGATATTTCCATATTGAATATAAATATTTACCTAAATAATTTATAAATCTCACAGGCTAATATAAGTGTTTCCAGAACTAACACAAATATTTCTTAACTAATATGAATATTCCCTAACTAACATGTATCTTTCCCTAACTAACATGTATCTTTCCCTAGCTAATACACAAGTTTCCTTAACTAATACAAATCGTACTCAAGTAGCACAACACAAGATAAATGTCCAATACTAAGACTGAAATGTCATTCAGGAAGGATTTTACAGGAGATATCAGATACCGGGTTGTACAAGTTGTACAAACCAAGATAACATTACAAGAGCGTTTAGTAGGTTTCCTTCATATTAAAGATAACAAAGAGGAACTATATCTTATTTGAGAGATAACATTTTACAAATAACAGACAGGCAATGAAAGGATGTGACATTTGACAGATGGTTTATTTGTATGCTGATCCAACAGTTTTACTTGTGACTTTTGTAATGGGGTGGAAGGTTAACAGATGAAAAGAGGGGAAAAAAAGAGAAACTTAAAGAAAGTATAATAAAGAAGGAGTTTTCATACACGAAAGACAGAACATAAGAATGTGATGTCTATTTTCAATACTTTATACAAATGAAGCCTCAGTGAGTTGTTTGTGCGCTCACTACCATATCAAAAGAGTCGCGGTTCAATACCAACAAGCAGTGCATTTTTTTCCCCAGCCGACAAAGCCGGTTTGTCCACATAATCAAAACACAACACAACGAGCCCTCAATAAACGTTGCGAGAATACCAGACCCAAAGGGTAGACCACGAAAAAAAGATGGATAGACGGAATATTAGAAGCACTAGGAAACATAACATCAGCAGAAGCGAACAGAAAAGCAAAAGACTGCAAATTATATCTCCCCTCGACGCTGAAAGGAAGATGTGGAAGGAAAGAAGAAGACGAGAACGTTCTGAGTTTTCCCAGCTTCTACAAATTTGTACCAGAGATTTTTCTTTTCTTTTCTGGGAAGTAAAGGGTCAAGGCAGCTTGAAGTAATATCAACCACATCGCCCAGAAATAAATGTGATGCTGTTCATGGAAATAATAATGGTCACTAACACAGTATTTCTCACACACCTTGCAAGGCGTGGAAGGGCCTCTTTTTTTTTTAAATAAAAAAAAAAAAAAAAAACTTTATATAAGGTAAAATACCTGACAGTTGGACACATGCCTAAAAGTAGGATATGTCCGGCAACATCCGGACGCCTGGTAACCGTAATAGGGTGGGTATCTGTGTATGTTCTGTCAGAGCAGATCTGGAGCTCATAAGGGGGGAGGGGGGGAAAGGGTGCTACATCAAGGGAAAAGGGAGGGGGTGGAGGGGCAAGCAACTGTAAACATTGGCATAGTGTAGGGAGGAGCCTAAGGTTGCCCCATGGTACAACATTTTAAGGTGTTTCATTCATTAAAAAAAAAATAGCAATAACAAATTTACAACAAACTAAAAAAAAAAGGCAGATTGAAGACGCAGTGCACAAACACGTGACTTGCTCCAGACGCTGGAACAGGCTACGCCACTGACTACATTCCCTTTTCAAAGATTAGTGGCCAAAGTAAATAAGCTGCGCTCATTTCCCGCCACCTTATGACTAATAAACAACTGATAAAATAGGTTTGGTCACGTGATAAGACAGAAATAACAAAACACGACACAGCGGAGAACACCAGGCTCGAGAGTCGACCACGAAACAGATGGATTGATGGAATATTAGAAACTTTAGGAAACAGCAGGAAAGGCCAATAGAGGCGCAAACTTTACATTCCCTCGAAGTTGAAAGACAAACGAGGAAGGAAAGAAGACGATATAACCGCTGGTTAGGACATGGCCTTCTTTATAATTATAATGTGTGTGAAGACCGATAAAAAGGCAGCTCCTAAAAACATCAGAAAGAAACAATCAACATTTTCCGGGCACATCATGAGAAGAGGAAAGTTGGAATAATTGGTTACAACTGGCAAAATAAAAGGAAAGAGAGATCGCGGACGACAAAGAGAGAAAATACTGGATAGCTTGGTGTCATGGCATGGAAAGCCGTCAACAACAGAACTGATACGATGCACTGTAGATAGAAGATTGTGGAGGGACATGATCGCCTACGCAAACCGGCAGGGTACATGATGATGAAGAAGAAAAATGCGGTTGGGTCAAACTGCTTCTAAGGCCATAGACATACATATACAACTATAAGAAGTGTAAAACGGGGGGAGGGGGGAAGAGGAATAGTCCCACCGTGCACCACCATCTTAGCTTGCGAGTTTCAGTTACGGACAAGTAGTTCACATCGCCTTTCTGTCTCAGTTGCTGTGTTGTAACAGTTAAAACAATAAGCAAGCAGCGTTGATGTACAACCCCCTACCCATGCACATCCACAGTTTGTGACATAAAGAAATAATACTGTACAGTTCGTATCATCATCATGTGCCATACCGGTTGGCGTAGGCGATCATGTCCTTCCACAATCTTCTATCTACAGTGCATCGTATCAGTTCTGTTGTTGATTGTTTTCCATGCCATGGCACTAAGCTATCTAGTATTTTCTCTCTTTGTCGCCCGCGCTCTCTCTTTCCTTTTATTTTGCCAGTTGTAACCAAGTATTCCAACTTTCATCGTCTCTTTAAAATCCCGAAAATGTTGATTGTCGCTGTGTTTTAACATGAATATTCTAGGCAATATAAGAAGCTAGTTTGTCATTCCTTTCCTTCTTGGCAGTGACTGTACTAGTAGGAGATCGCAGCCATTGTCTCTATACATGAGATCCGCTGCCTGCCATCGCGGAGTGGGGACCATAACCGGCACTACATGTCGGCTGCTCCCACAACACCATCCACCACCTGCTACAATGGCTTCACATAACCCAGATAGGGTGGGGGGGGGGGGGGGGCTAAACTGGTGCTTCACCTTGCCCAAGGGTGTCCTGAAGACTAGCGGAGGAAAGGAGACGTCTTACTCCTCCTTTGGTAGGGCAGAATTCTACCCCGCTAACCTAGTTCATGATATTTAAAAAAGTACCACCGTCACGCCAAGTGGCGTATAGAGAATATGGTGTTAGTGACCATACATTTTACAGACCTTCAGCACATGATTTTTGGGGTGATGTGATCGGTGTTACGCCCGTGTCGCTTTACTTTCCCAGAAAAAAATCCGGTACCCATTAAAGGCTGGGTGAACTGGAGCCGTCGGTTGGGATAGAACCCTACCTCTTGTCCTTTGGTCTGTTCACTAACCACTGAGCTATCGCGGCTCCCAGTTCATGATATAAAGAAATAACAATACCTTACAGTCCATGATATAAAGAAATAACAATACCTTACAGTCCATGATATAAAGAAATAATAATACTGTACCGTCCATTATATAAAGAAATAACAATACCTTACAGTCCATGATATAAAGAAATAACAATACCTTACAGTCCATGATATAAAGAAATAACAATACCTTACAGTCCATGATATAAAGAAATAACAATACCTTACAGTCCATGATATAAAGAAATAACAATACCTTACAGTCCATGATATAAAGAAATAATAATACTGTACAGTCCATGATATAAAGAAATAACAATACTGTACAGTCCGTGATATAAAGAAATAATAATACTGTACAGTTCCTGATATAAAGAAATAATAATACTGTACAGTCCGTGATATAAAGAAATAATAATACTGTACAGTCCATGATATAAAGAAATAATAATACTGTACAGTCCATGATATAAAGAAATAATAATACTGTACAGTCCATGATATAAAGAAATAATAATACTGTACAGTCCATGATATAAAGAAATAATAATACTGTACAGTTCCTGATATAAAGAAATAATAATACTGTACAGTCCATGATATAAAGAAATAATAATACTGTACAGTTCCTGATATAAAGAAATAACAATACTGTACAGTTCCTGATATAAAGAAATAACAATACTGTACAGTTCCTGATATAAAGAAATAACAATACTGTACAGTTCCTGATATAAAGAAATAATAACACTGTACAGTTCCTGATATAAAGAAATAATAACACTGTACAGTTTCTGATATAAAGAAATAATAATACTGTACAGTTCCTGATATAAAGAAATAATAACACTGTACAGTTCCTGATATAAAGAAATAATAACACTGTACAGTTCCTGATATAAAGAAATAATAACACTGTACAGTTCCTGATATAAAGAAATAATAACACTGTACAGTTCCTGATATAAAGAAATAATAACACTGTACAGTTCCTGATATAAAGAAATAATGATACTGTACAAATAAGAAATAAAAACCAATCGCGTTTTATTTACATTATTTATTTTTTTTTTCGTTCGGTTAGCTTTTACCTCTGACGAAGGAACTGAAGTTTGCGTGTTAATCCATTTTTCCCTGGCAGCCGTGTACACAGAAGTCCCTCGCCGCACAGGCAGATACCTCCAACTTCGGAGGTACTCATATTTTTTTCCATCGATGAGTAATTGACGTTTCAAGCCGGACCTCGCTGCTGAGACCAGGGCTGGTTGCCGCAGAGAGAAATCATAAATAAAAATCCCAACCGGTGATAGCCAGGATTTGAACCCACAACCTCTCTGTCTCGAGACCAACCTGTCCCCTATTTACATTAGAAGGTGTTTTAAACAAAAAAATGTAACGTTTGTAAACTATGAGGTGTGCGTATCAGCTCTATTGCTGTTGTTGTGTGTCCACGAGGTTAATGACGTCCGTGCTGTCGCTTTTTTGTTACAGCAGTGGTATAGATTTGAGAAAAAAAAAAAGGGGGGGGGGGGTCGTTGTCTCTGACGCAAAACGTAACAAGATATAAAAGAATGTAGAGATATTTTTTTTCAAAATATAGGTCAGACGCGCAGGTAATTTCATAGTTTAAGCACATACATTATTTCAGCGAAAGGAGTGATCCCCCCTTAGTTGACACCACAACAAAACTAGAGTGGTTTTCAAATAGTAAAAATTATGTTAGGGTAAGAAGTTCACCCTGGCGTTGTATCGTCCTTTCTTTAGAACTAGGGGTCTTCTAGTGACAGATTAATAGAGAACCGAATCAAGTGCGATGTTACACAAGGGGGCGTTACTCTACCGAAATGAAATAATTTATCTGCTTAAACTAGGACCACCAACATGATAATTGAAGTGTCAGTGTAATTAACACGTGGCTGCGCTACGTTTTGACAAGGATAATATATCGAAGCTTGACTTGCCAACCGATTACTTCAAGAAGACTTCGCGCACTCATGCAACACATCTGAATTCAGCACAATTTGCCTCCTATCTGGTCTCTACTTACTTGGTGAAGCCAGTTACTACTGCCACAGTGTTAATGTTAAACATGATCTAGATAATTCTGACACCTGCAATCAGCTATGTGTCTCCAGCCGCTTTCAACCTGTGTGCTGACATGCTCTTCGGCCCCGGTCAACTATTTTATTTGGTATTTCTGCTGAACTCGACACATTAACATATTTATCTGCTCGCACCATTTAGGATTTTCTTACATTTATTTGTCTTTTCTTGTGTTATTTTGGCCATTGATATCTGTTTTGTTATTTTTTATTTTGTAAAATTTATTTTTTATTGTATACATTTATTTTTTTTAACTTTGCGGTATTTAGTTGCAATACACGATTTGTCCATATTTTTTGCTTGTTATGTTTATCACATTAAGCAATTGTTGTAGGTCTTTAGGATTTTCTGCTAGTAGAACAGTATCATCAGCATATCTCAGGTTATTGATTATCTTTCCATTAATGTTTAGGCCTGGCATCTCTGAGATGTTTTTTAAAGATTTGCTCAGTGTATAGATTGAACAAGCTTGGTGATAGGATACATCCTTGTCTTACTCCTCTTTTTATGTCCATGGTGTAGAGTTCTCCTTGTTTTATTTTATTATTGCTGTTTGCTCCCAGTACAAATTACATATTAGTCGTATGTCTGTGTCGTCTAGATTTATATCCTTTAGACAGTCTATAAGTTGGTTATGGTGTATTCTATCGAAAGCTTTGGTGTAGTCTATAAAGCAGGCATATATTGGTTTGTTTACTTCTGTGTACTTTTCAATCAATGTTCTCATGCTAAATATGGCTTCTTTTGTGCCACTGTTTTTCCTGAATCCAAATTGTTGCTCATCTAATTCAGTATTGATTTTATTCTGAATCCTTCCCTATCAAAAAGACTAAAACTATGATCATAAACAAAGAAAATTCTCAAGACCTACAATTAAATATCACAGTTGAGGGAATACATCTGGAGACAGTCCAGAGCTACAACTACCTGGGACATACTATAACCAATGATGGACAATTGAAATAAACAAAAGAATAGGTATGGCAAAAAGTAATTTTAATGCCATGAAAAATATACTAACAACAAAACAAATAAAGAATGGCAAAATGTTACATCTTATCAATATTCCTGTATGGTGCAGAAACATGGACATTAGACAAGAAAACAGAACAGAAAATTGAAGCCTTTGAAATGTGGATTTATAGAAGAATAGGTAGAATTGGATGGAATGAAAAGAAAACAAACGATGAAGTTTTAAAACAACTGAAAATAAAAAGAGAACTACTAAGCACAATTAAGACAAGACAAATTAAATTTTTGGGGCATGTTAAAAGACACAACAGCCTACTAAAAGTAATTTTGGAAGGGAAAATACACGGTAAAAGAGGCAGACGCAGACCAAGACTAACATGGACGAGTAACATCAAAAGATGGACAAGTCAATCTATGACAGCCTGCACAATGAAAGCAAGAAACAGAGTAGAATGGCGATCCATGGTAGCCAACCTTCGTTGCGGAGAAGGCACTCGATGATGATGACACGTTTTGTTATTGATTTATTAAAGAAAATGTCTTATATCATTCCTAGGATTACTACACTTATATAGAAGGATTAAAAGAGTTCTTAAATGGTATGTGGAGCCAGACTTAACATATGGATGTGAACCATGGACAGTATGACAATAGACAAGAAAATCACTGGAGTCTGTAGAAATGTGGTTTTACAGAAGAATGTAGAGAATACCATGGACAACTAAGAAGAGTAATAAAAACGTTATGAAAGAGGCCAAAGCAAAAAGAGAGCTAATTATTAGGAAGAAACAATCATCATTTTTTGGCCATGTAATGAGAAGGGAATAGCTGGAATATATTGTAACAACTGGGAAAATTGAAGGACGAAGAGATAGAAGGAAGCAAAGAGAAAAGACACCCGACAGCTTAAGAGAATTGTTTGGCAGAAGGTCAACAACAGAAATGATAAATAACTGTCGAGATCAAAAGTTGCGGAGAGACATGATCACCTACGCTAGCAGGCACAGTACTTGATGATAGATGGGGTGTTAATGATGGAAAGGCAGTATCGCAATGTTTATCACACTGACTTAGCGATAAAGTGAACTTGGGTTGAAACAAAATCGGATGTCACATAGTCGAGCTGACATTAAAACAGTGGTAGCTTGGGGGGGGGGGGGGGGGCCGCACCAAACTGGGTTGAGAAATATGATAACAGCGAGAAAGAGCACTGGTCCGCCCTCACCTGTAAATATGATCTACCTACAATAAGCACGATTTTTTGTTTCGCTGCTTCCCATAATAAGTGATAATTAGAAAAAAAATAAGGATGGATTACGATGCAACGAACTGATAGAATGGCCACTTCTAGCTGCTAGTTAGTTTCTGTCACTCCCACTGCGCATTACAGCCTTCGGGGGAAGGAAGGGGCTAGAGCAGTGGTGGCCAACTTGAGGTTGCCCGAGGGCCGGATTAAAGCCAAGGCCAAGACCCGCGGGCCACACTTAAGAATATCGTCAAAAATGACAGTAGGGACCTATGCGATATAGTAATATATAAATAATGCTTGCACTTTGACTACATATTTGATTTGTAACAAATCCATTAATTATTCATTTTAAAATTACCTTTAATGTCTCAGTGCGACGATTGTGACTTGTCACAGCTTTCCACCAGAGATTTGAAGTCCACTTCCATTTTTGACGTGGCGATTCGGAGAGTATGGGACAATGTCGAATCGGTCATTCTGTTCCTGGTCTTAGATTTAATTAACTTCATGGAAGAGAATGTTGTCTCGCAGAGATATGTGCTGCCGAATATAGAGCACATCTTTAGTGCCCATTTTCTCAGACACGGGTAACGTTCATTTGGTAGCAATTTCCAGAAGTCAGCTCCTAATGCCTTTACAGTACTGAGGAAGGGGTCACACTGAAGGTCACACAACTCTAGTTGAAGATCTGATGGCTGGCACTCCACTGTGCACTTAATTGGGTTATTAAAAAGTTCCGTTTGCGGACGAAACATTTCAAAATCTTGAAATCGTCGATCAAATTCACAAATCAAATGTTCAATGTCAGCTGCGTACTTACTGAAGTTTGCACTTTCTATCTCTGACAACAACTGCTTACAACTTGAAAAATGGAACAGATCATTTTTTTGCAAAGAAAGTCTAAATAGATTCAGCTTCTTTTTAAAACCATCAACATATCCCATCAATTGAAAAATGGTTTGCTTTTCCCCTTGTAGCTGCAAATTCAATATGTTCAAATGTTGTGTGATGTCTGTGAGATATGCCAGATTATGAAGGAAATTAATGTCTTTGAGTGCATGTTGAAGATCAATGGAGCATGGTAAGTTCTCTCGCAGGAAGTCATAAATGTCATTCTTCAGTTCAAAAAATATTATTAAACATTTCCCTCGACTAAGCCATCTTACTTCTGTATAAAGCAGGAGATCACCGTAGCTAGAATCTACTTCCTCTAAAAATGATAAAAACTTCCTGTGATTTAAAGACTGGTGTCCTCCTCTTATCAAATTTGTTATTTTCACAACAGTAGCCATGGTGTCTTTTAGATTTATGGACTTTGCACAAAGGGCCTCTTGATGAATTATGCAATGCAATGTAGGTACGTTAATTTTGTTTTGCTTTAGAAGTCCAACAAAACCAGTATTTGAACCAATAAAAGCTTTGCAACCATCAGTACACACTGCAGACAACTTTCCAAAACCACCTACTTCATCTACGGCACTATGAACTGCAGAAAATATGTCTGTCCCTCTACAAGTGTCATGCAAAGAGCAAACTTTCAACAATTCTTCAATAACAGTAAAATCCTCCTGGATAACTTTAACAAAAATAAGAAGCTGGCAAGTGTCAGTGATGTCAGTACTTTCATCAATCGCGAGCGAAAAATATGAGCAGTTTTCAATACAAGATTTTAAACTTTGAGACAGTTGCAGACTGATGTCTTCTGTTTTTCTGGCTACAGTTTGTTTTGAAAGAGGCACAGATTCAAATTCTTTGGCTATTTTTTCTTGACCGAATGCCTTTGCCATTTGAATCGCACATTTCTTCACAAAATTTCCGTCAGTAAAGGGTTTTTTTTAGATTTTGCAAGCTCATAGGTAACTGTATATGATGCAATGATCGATGACTCTTTAATTTTATTGCCCTTTGTATACATACTTTGCTGTTGATTCAACTTTGTCTTCAGCTGTTCAACCAAAAGCTTCCTAGCTTCAATGCTATGTTTCTCATACATGTTTTGATGATGTGTGGCATAGTGCCGTTTTAAATTATATTCCTTCAAAACGGCTAACACTTGAACGCAAATTAAGCACTGAGGTTTACTATCCTTATTGAAGATGAACAAATAATCTAATTCCCATTCAGGTTTAAATATGCGATTTTCACAATCAACTTTTCTACGTTTTAACATGATTTAATACAAAATCTCACATCAAAGTTAAAAGTCACAGAATGTTGGTCCACTATCGAAAATAAGTCCAGATTTGACAGTTATACACAGACTTGTGTTTGACAATGAAATCAAAAGATTGTGACCAAATAAACACGTTGCAGTCATTTTATGGACAAGACAAGACGATGGGATCAAAGGGAATGAAGGCGAACAGTGAAACATTTTGAATGTAACTTCAAAGACAGAATTAGAGCTACGAAGTCCCCTCACCCCTGTCCCTCCCAACCTCATTAACCCCTTACCGCGAAATGAAAGAGCCACCACAAGTCCAGACGACAAATGTTGAGCCAAAGATCTGACGCTATCACCGCACTGACAATAAAGCAACTTTGCGGTACCAACTCGAAGCAAAGACTTTGAGTATTGTCGGCACCATTAGTTGTGCAGTGTGTGTGTGTGTGTGTGTGTTATTTGAAATTATGTTGCCAATCTAGCTGTTGCGAGAAATTGACAGAGATTTTCAATTGTGTATTCTTGAACGATAGAAGAGTTAACTCCGACACGGATTAAAACCAGGAGAAATCCGCTATTAGGGGTAAAAAATGAAGTAAGTCCGTGGAGCTTCGTGGGCCAAGAAAACTAGGCTGGCGGGCCGCCATTTGGCCACCCCTGGGCTAGAGTGTTGTTGACAAAAGCATCGTTGTTGGTTTATTAATCAATTGTTTTTTTTAAACCCCCCCCCCCCACCCCCTTACTTTCCCACCAAAGTCCCTTGATTATCAAGTGTTTGTCACATTTCGACAGGCTCAACTATCCAGGTGTGTCGATAGCGCGAATAATCAGCACTTACCGAGACCCTAACTCACCTTTACACAATATGAAAACGGATGCTCGGGCTTAAAAGGCAAATTTGGTGCTTAGACAGTCACTGCGCGTTCATGGTTATCGATTCATAGATGGGGACTGCGTCAGGATCGGTGAACTAAAACGAATCAACATGCACTACTTCAATTACAGTGCGTATCCACCAATTCATAGATGGGGCGCTGCATCAAGATCGGTGAACTAAAACGAATCAACATTCACTACTTCAATTACAGTGCGTATCCGCCAATCATTCTTTTACCTTCTGGCCACACAGGGAAGAAATGTGTGTTTCTCGAACTAGTTTCAATTATTTTGTTTTGGATATTTCATTATTAGTTAGCTATGTAGGATTAGTTTAATTTAATAACATATTTGTGTGTGTGTGTCCCTGCTGAAGGTCTATTGCGCTGAAACGTCGTTGAAATTCGTGTCGCCCATCAAATACGTAAAGCTTTAACCATACCATTATATATATATATATATATATATATATATATATATATATATATTATTATATATATATATATATATAATATATATATATATATATATATATATATATTTTTTTTTTTTTTTTTCAATTCTCCATCCTCTACTTCACTTGGACAGGTAGCCCTGGAAACTAAGTAATTTTGGTATGCATGTAGGGATGGAAGAGTGAGCTTGGGGATCGATGAGGGAGTTTGGGTATCGAAAAGAGGGTGTGGGTATCGAAAACAGGATGTGGGTATCGAAAACAGGGTGTGGGTATCGAAGAGAGGGTGTGGGTATCGAAAACAGGGTGTGGGTATCGAAGAGAGGGTGTGGGGATCGAAGAGGGAGTTTGGGTTTCGAAAAGAGAGCGTGGGTATCGAAGAGAGGGTGTGGGGATCGTAGAGTGGGAGTGGGGATCGTAGAGTGGGTGTGGGGATCGAAGAGGGAATGTGGGGATCGAAGAGGGAATGTGGGGATCGACAAGAGGGTGTGGGGTTCGTAGAGAGGGTATGGGGATCGAAGATAGGGTGTGGGGATCGTAGAGAGGGTATGGGGATCGTAGAGAGGGTATGGGGATCGTAGAGGGAATGTGGGAATCGATGAGGGAGTTTGGGTATCGAAGAGATGGTGTGGGGATCGAAGAGAGGGCGTGGGGATCGAAGAGGCAGTGTGGGGATCGAAGTGGGAGCGTGGGGATCTAGAAGGGTGTATGAGGATCTAAAAGGTAGTTTGGGGATTTAGGATGGAGTATGTGGATCTAAAACGGAGTGTGGGGATCTATAAAGGAGGATGAGGATCTAAAAGGGAGTGTGTGGATCTAGGAAGGAGTGTGGAGATCGAAGAGGGAGCGTGGGGATCTAGGGTGGTATCTAGAAGGGAGTATGGGGATCTAAGAGCGAGTGTGGAGATCGAAGAGAGAGTACCCACAAATCCCGAGCTGAAGTCGCACACACTGGACGAGAAAGGCGCAAACATTAGCGTTGGTTGTAATTCTAAACAACGGGGACAATTGCACCCTTAGAGTGACAACAACAAAAAAAGTAATCGTCGTGTGAATCTTAAGAGAGAGACATGCCTAATATTGAAACTTGAAAGTAAACTTTACGTCACAACACAAACATAATGCCGGATATATCGTACACGTTTATGTATTGTATCCACCCTCTCCTATTTACGACTATCGTCAAATTCAAAAACGTATTTGCACACATAATTACAGTTCTGCTTTTTCCATGTACTATACTTCAAAACAACATACATCCTACTAGAATCATGTACGCGACAGACCATACCTTTGATATTAATCATCTGATACGGTAGGCGTGACGTTCGTACCGCAACTGAGCTGAGAGCGGTCAGGGACCCATAGCTGATTGTATGTGCCTGGACCGGCGAACAAAAGAACTGACCAAAACCCTGCTCCACCTCTCAGCGTTGCACCGGGAAACAGATTATCCAGTCTGGCCAAATTAGTAGGGATCGAAGAGGGAAGGCAACGCGGTGCTCAAAAATGCCGCGTCGAAGTCGGATGTTTTGGGTCTAAATGCGCAAAATACACAATTACGCCCACTTAACGCCCTTGTAAGGGCGAATAGTGAAAAGACTACTCAATCCTTTATTAATCGCCTAGTGAAAGCAAAAAAGAAAGAAATCAACTACTATACTCGCACTTTTTCAATTTGACCAGATTAAATGTATTTCTTATATTGTAACACTCCCCGTTTCAGAATACAACACCAGCAAAAATAATTGTTTAAATACAGCAAACAACGTCTGTAAGCTCATCTAGTACAACACAACAGCAAGACTATACATGGGAACTGCATACCTTCAGCGATGACTATAACAAATAAAATGTATTACTAGTATCTGTGTTTTTAATTTGTTATCTGGGGGGGGGGGGGGAATCTTGGTGGTCCAGAGAAAAGGCGTTGGTCTCTGGACAGGAAGGTACCGGTTTAATACCATTATCATCAAGTACCGGGCCTACTGGCGTAGGTGAGTTGTCCGCTCCACAACTTTCGATCTCGACAGTTCTTTATCATTTCTGTTGTTGACCTTCTGTCAAGCCATTCCCTTAAGCTGTCTGGTATTTTCTCTCTTTGCTTCCCTCTATCTCTTCGTCCTTCAATTTTCCCAGTTGTTACAATATATTCCAGTTGTTCTCTTCTCATTACATGGCCAAAAAATGATGACTGTTTCTTCCTTATATTGGAAATTAGCTCTCTTTTTGATTTGATCTCTTTCAGAACATTTTCATTGCTCTTCTTAGCTGTCCATGGTATTCTCTACAAACAGAAATAAACAAACAAACATATGTATCAGAATTCAGAAGAACAACAGATAAAGACAAGACAAAATTGTCACCAATTTCTCATATTCATGATTCATGACAGTCATTACTTACCAGTTATAATCATGTTCGGTATTGCTGTTATTAACTGCTGAATCGGCAAAACGACAAGAGCTAAGCTCTCAGTCGGAACACAAGCTGAGTGATACTGGTCACAGAATGAATCCACTAACTGGATCTTACAAGTAGACACTCTCACAATTGTTTGTTTCAATCTCAAAGTGGCAGTTTAGTTATAATCTTGGAAACTTTGCACACCTGTTCTGAGCCTAGTACATTCTACTCATTCTCAAAATTGACATTGTATGGAAGTGGTTTCAATTTGTGACACCACTACATATAATGTACAATTTTCAGCTAATGTAAATGTTTTTGTAGCAATGATATTTCAGTCAAATAATACTTGTAACTATAAGATCAAAGGTTGGCAAATTTGAGAGTTTCAGAGGATGTAATGTTCAATTTGTAACCACAGTTTTAACACATGACTAAATATAGCTTCCTCTAAAACACACTACTAATATAGCTAAAACACATAACTAAATATATCTTCCTCTAAAACACACTACTAATATATCTTCCTCTAAAACACATGACTAAATATAGCGTCCTCTAAAACACATGAATACATATAGCTTCCTCTAAAACACTCGACTAAATATAGCTTTATCTAAAACACACTATTAAATATAACTTCCTCTAAAACACATTACTAAATATAGCTTCCTCTAAAACACATGACTAAATATAGCTTCCTCTAAAACACATGACTAAATATAGCTTCCTCTAAAACACATGACTAAATATAGCTTCCGCTAAAACACATGACTAAATATAGCTTCCGCTAAAACACATGACTAAATATAGCTTCCGCTAAAACACACTACTAAATATAGCTTCCTTTAATTTAAAACACATGACTAAATATAGATTCCGTTAAAACACACTACTAAATATAGCTTCCTCTAAAACACACGAATAAATATAGCTTCCTCTAAAACACACGAATACATATAGCTTCCTCTAAAACATACTCCTAAATATAGTTTCCTATAAAACACACTACTAAATATAGCTTCCTCTAAACACATTACTAAATATAGCTTCCTCTAAAACACACTACTAAATATAGCTTCCTTTAAAACACACTACTAAATATAGCTTCCTCTAAAACACATTACTAAATATAATCCTTCCTTTGATCACTTCGAACGTACATTAGAAGAAGCGTGTGTATTTTATTTTCATGGAAGACACAAATGAGCAAAGCAACTAAAGTTTCAGTGATAAACAACCATCTTCAATACTCCAATATAAACCAATAGCTATTACCACAAAGAAACATCTTATACAGAGTATGTACATTCCAACATTGCGTCGCCAGTGCCAAAACATAGTCACTTACGTCTAAGCATAAAAGAAAAGCTTGTCATCACAGAGATAAGATGTAAGAGAAAAGTCATTGGAGTAACCAAAAAAGACAGAATCAGAAATGACATTATAAGATAAGACATTGAACCTGGAGCCGACGGCGCGCCTCACAGCAGCAGAGCTGGAAGTTGTCAGCGACCCACAGCTGATGGCTTGCGCCAGGATCGGTGAACCAGAACCATTCAGACCCTGCTCCACCTCTCCACGGTGCCTCTAGTAACAGACTAATAACCTGTCTAGTCTGACCAAGCGAGTAGGGATCGAAGAGGGAAGACAACCCGGTACTAACGTCCTTTTAAGGGCGGATGACGAAGAGGTGTACTCCTTTAGTCATAGAGCGAACGCAAGCAAGCAAGACATTGAACCAATTCAAAGCTACAAACAGAAGCGATAAATAAAATGGTTTGCCAATCTGGAAAGAATGCGATTCCTTACCATACAAAACATATATTTAAAGAGGAGAGGGAAGACAAACCCAGAGTAAGATGAACAGAAAACATCAAAGAGGCGCCACAAAACACGTCAATCGACAATAAGTGCGATCATCGTCAAAGGGCGAGAACCAGAAATGTGTATCTTCATCGACACCCGAACGAGTACAATAGGAAGTGGAGAAAGAAAAAGAGACGAGCAACTGTGTCTAACAATCACCTCAGCAAAGCGTGCTAAGATTATATGTAAACAAAAACCAACTCTTAATTACAAGCATTTAGAAAAATATAACGAAGTAGGAAACAAATGTTTTCCTTACATCTATGCACAACACAATTTGTTTGATAGTTACAAATGTCATTCATATCGCAATAGACGACAATTAAAACAAGTGGAGGAATTTAAATATGCAGGAAGCATAGTGGCAAACAACAATTCACAAGTATAAATAGAATTGATATGCAACAAAGCTTGTCAAATTATCGGACAACTATCACCACTGTTGTCTAAAAAAGGAAATAACTCTAGAGGTAAAACGGGCACTCTAAAACATAATTTTCATCCCAATGTTGTGCTATCAGGGTCAGACTTGGACCATAGATTCAAGAACAATAAGAAAAAATAACCACTACCACGATGAAATGTGTTAGAGAAGTAACAGAAACTAGCCTGAGAGATTAGATAAGAAATGAAGGGGAAAAGAAAAGAAAAGAAAAAAAAAAAAAAAAAAAAAAAAAAAAACTAGAAACGTCATTGAATACATAAAGTAGCAAAAAATAAAAATGGTTAGACCACGGGATACGACGGAAAGACCAAAACACAACACAAAGATTCTTTATAAACGTTCTGAGAACACCACTCAAGGGCCGACCACGAAAAACGATGGATTAATTGAATATCAGAAACACTAGGAAACAGCAGCGGATGTATTTCCCCTCGACGCGGAAAGACAAATGAGGAAGGAAAGAACAAGAAATTGTAACGAAAAAAAAAAAACGAAAGCCAATGTTTTTTACCAATGGTAGTTTAAAAATAAGAACTGGAATTTTAAAAAAACGGCATTATTACACAGAAATTCACCACATCTATGAATGAAGCAATACAGTAAATTCATACAGAAGTCCGAGCTTATGCCCTGTGTGTACAAAACTGAAGGAACTAAAATCCAGACCAGGGGAAGTCCTATTTGTGGAACTAGAAATTCATGAATGCGCCCCGGTCGCTGTATGTACGTACGACATGACGTTTTAGGAAAACGCAAATATAATGACGAATAATATCCGTAAACAACCCGAGTTGAACTATCGTGACCCCACGTGGGTATTTGTTTTGTTGAGGACTAAAACTCTCCACACCCATAATTCTAAATTAAATTAGCCAAACAAGTAGGCTCGTTGTGACGACATACGTGGTTTGTAATATAAAGCAGTGCGGCAAGAAGCAGGGTGAAACGGTGCTCCGTGATTTGTCTATAGCCACCATTGACAAGTAAATCTATAGATGGCTATGGTTAACCATTAATGGTGGACGGCACAAGATGATGATGAATAGAATACATCAACAATGAGGGGGGAGGGGGGGGAGAATTAGCAAGATTAATGAAAAATGTAGACGCGAGGTGGACTTGGAGATAGATAAGGCGACGACATGTAGTCAGAACGATTCCGGATTCCAATTTCGCAACATGCAGTGGAGATTTGTCATTACAAATCCGTGGGTTTTCTTCGTGCCTGTGGTCTCTGGGTAGTATGATGCGTTACCCTCCCAGGTAACGGCCAAATACAGGGTATCCCGTGCGTGTATACGTTAAAGAACTTTTAGTAGTTTAATGTCGGCAAGAGTTGGCCGTCTCCCGAGCCGAGCAGAACTGTAAAGCAAAAATCGACATATGCCGACGACGTATGTGTCGGGTCGACATGTGCAAATATCGCAGTTTTCCACGTTCACTTAATGGGTAAACGACATATATACAAGTAACATTTAAAGTATGCATGTTTTTCTGCGACTGATCTCGGGTTTTTTTTTTTTTTTAAACGCTTTATAGGGTCATAGGTTTAAAAGAAAAAAGTCAAGTGCCCCGTCATGACAAGTGGCGTTTAGGGAATATGGTGTTAGTGACCATAATTTTTACAGACCTTGGGCACATGATTTTTGGGGTAATGTGGTCGGTATTACGCACGTGCCGCTTTACTTTCCCAGAAAACAAATCCGGTACTCATTTAAGGCTGGGTGAACCCGGAAGCCGTCGATCAAAATCGAACCCGACCTCTTGTCCTTTGTTTGATTGGGTCATAGGTAATCAATAATAATTGGGACATCAGCTAGCTTAAAGAAATTTGTGAAGTCCCAATGACATAATAAACTTGGAAACTTGAGAGGCCACAGATCGGCGAATTCACGAGAGACGCTGCCTTACTGTACACGGCGAACTAAGACACTTAAAAAAAGTTGCTATCATTGGAAAGATGCTGTGGGGGCCTCGGTAGCCTAGTTGGGAAAACCACCCGACTAGACTACCGACGTTCGGACAACCCGTGTTCGATTCCCGCTGGGAGCAGTGTGAATTGTACTCGTGGTTGGAAATTTAAAAAAAAATTACCCCCACGGTCGACCCAGCCGTTGGCAGAAATGGGTACCAGGGTATTATCCTGGGAAGGTGAGGAATGTCGCTTCGCATCTGAGTTTCGATGCTTGAGACGACACTATACAGAAATATCCGAACATTTCTGAATAGGCGGCCGAGCACATATGGGTGGAAACTCGCGTGCTAAGACGCCGGTTCATGTCTCGTACTTTACCTTTACCTTTACCTGTGTCGAGGAGTGCAGTTTCGAGCCAGCTTCAGGTTGTTTGTTTCCGTGAGGCCTAAGAGCAACAGTGGCCCTGCAAGCCCCCTGTGCTTGGCTGCTCGGACCTTGCTAGCGAGCGTGAGTACTGGAACACAGTTCTGTTCACTAGTGCTAAAATGTCTTTATCTGCTAATACACTCAGCACTATTAATCATCCCCATTACAAATAGGAAGCTCCATACCTCTGACACACATACAGAAACGTTCCGTCCTCTAGAAGTCAACCATTTAGCCTGCCCGCGGTATCAGCTGTCGGAAAACCACTGCTCGCGCTGAGCTCTCGTTCTAATTCGAATGCCCTTCTATCCTCCTCCTGACACAATTTGCTACTCCCCCTTGGCTAGTAGCTAATGCTAGTTCTTTCCATTCTGTTTGACTTAATTGTTTACTTTTCCCCCAGAATTCAGTTGTGTTTATCCATTCTTCGAACCTTTCCGGGTCTCCCAAAAACACCGGTACTCTTCTCGTTATCTCCTGCATACATGCTACCTAATTTTTCTACCACTTCTCCCATTCTCTGCATAGCTTGCCACATATATCCTTCTTGGCTCCCTCCTTCCATTTTGTCTTTTTTTTTTCCTTTTTTAATATCCTATCTGCCACTCTCCCTCTATCACCCTGTTATCTTCTAACCATCTCTGATGTTTCCTTCTCTCCCCACATACACACACAACTTTATATCAAACTATTTCACACACCCCACTCACCTGTGTTTGTTTACAACACTTTTTCTAATTAATTTGTCAACTTTGTTATCAATTTGTACATTATGTTTTACATTATCTTTTTCATCACTCTCATCGCTTCAACAATCTTTGCATATCCTAGCAATGTGTGTCTTATATGTTATCAATGTATTCTTTACTATCTTACCCTCTCTCCCCTTACTGAATATCTGTTTCTCCTGCTCTTAAAAAAAACTAATTGACACACACGGCTGTGATATGTATTTTTACCCTGTGGAGACAATATCAACTTCACATCATTATTGTTTTTAAATTTCTCAATATTTTACCTCACTCACTCCACCATACTTTCACGCCAATTACAATTATTATTATTCTCTAATTAATTATACTATAACAATTCTTTGATGATCCTTTGAATTTCTTCTCACCCTTGGACACGGTCTTGCTTGTTTGTAGTCTCCAAGCGTAGGTCACGAACCAAATATACACATTTGGTTATTTTTTCCTACTGAAAGACAGAAAGCAGGAAGGCGCGCCTACACCTTCGGTTGAACCCAGTGACCCCAAGACCACTGACACACTGACTGGTCAGATGTGACCTCAATGCCTGGTGTTGCGTTGCATCACCGGCAACGTCGATTGTTGATGGCGCCTTGCCTTGGACCGCTTATCTGGAATCCGGGTCAGCTTACTTGACGTCTGCTGGTCTCTGCTCTGTACTACCACCAGTTGGCTCAGATAAGAACCTGATTGATGCTGAAAGGCTGAATAATGTAGCCCCCTGCACAATGGCCGATCTCGACTCTGGACTGCTACCAGTTAGCTTGGCCAAAGGGCTGGATTGATAATAGCTCCCTGGTCTGATCGATGTGGTTATCATTATCAACTTTAGCACTTCGCGCTGTGGACATAAGGACAAGGGCGGGGCCTGGTCGCCCTCCCCAAAGCTCGTTCGTCGTAGGCTGGAAAGCATTCAACGAACACCAGTTGTAAAACACATCGTGAAGTTTAATGCTTGATGCTAACGTCTTCACAATTCTCACATTCGCAATAACAACAATCTTGTACTGATACCCTGGCCTGACAGTTCCCAGGCCTTGTTCAGTGAGGTCTAAGAACAACAGTGGCCCTGCAAGCCCCCTTTGTGCTTGTTGGCTGCTCGGATCTTGCTAGCGTGAATACTGTAACACTGTTCAATCCACTAGTGCTAAAATGTCTTTATCTGCTAATTCACTCAGCACTATTAACATTACCAGTAATTTCAACATAATCACTGAGACTGTTCTCCCCCCTTGTCTCTAAATTGTTCACGAAGCGACACTGCTTCTCTCTAATAATATCATGCTTTTTCGCTAGCGTGAATACTGTAACACTGTTCAATTCACTATAGCTCGTTTCAAATCACTTGCCCAACTTCAAAACGCTATTGCTCAGAAACCGTTTGTTAAATACTGTTGAAATTTTCCAAATGTTATTAGAATGCAAAAGACCTTTTAAATGTATATTTAACAAATATCTTGCAGCTGCAGTTTTCTTAAAGCGGCGAATTTCTTTGATGTTTGTCAAAATTGTAAATTGTGAACCCCTAAAGAATAGAAATTACCGTAGTTGCTGGTCTGTGATTAATTTTCACTAGGTAAAGGCGTGGCTGTAATGGGGAAATAACTGAATAAGGAAAAACACCAGGAGAATTATTGTCTTCTCAGTTCGAGGACGGACGATAATATCAAGGTATACCTGTATGTCCAATTTTCATAGTTGTGTGGTCCTGAAAAGGACCGTTTGTTGAACTAATTTAAGGTAATATAGGGGCCAACATTGTGGGGGCTATATACTTTCATTCTGAATCAGACGAGTCTAAAAGATTAATAACTGTTTGGGGTTGAACATTCCACAAACCATCATTTTTCCAATATTCCTCTTCCTGTTTTAAGACGTGGTCTTCACATTTAGCCCAATAATCTTTGCCTATATTTAATAAAGCGAGATTAGCAAGAGTCTTTACATCGCATATTTTGAATGTTGTGTTTTCATCTGCCACTTGTCCTTTTAATTTTGCCCAGATTAGTTCCATTGGATTTAAATGAGCATGGTAAGGTGGCAGCCTCAAACTTATATGACCGTGCTCTTGGATAATCTTATCTATTTGAAAAATCTTTGTCCTTTGTTTTTGCTTTACTAGAGATAGTAATTCAGGTTTTAAGTACATGTTATTAAATTGTATGTGCTCCTTTGTGAGCCATATATTAATAGCATCTTTTGTACTGGATGACGTCTGGACTTTATCTTCAAGTGCAACAATGTTGTGGTACGCTGCATTGTCCATTATTAAGCAAGATGGTCGATCTAGTGATGGGAGAACAGAATTTTCAATCCAATGTCTAAATATGTGACCATTCAACTCAGAGTGATAATCCCGATTGTCTGTGGGTTTTGAAAGAAAAATGAGCTCTGCATTCTGTATTAGTCCATGTTGTCGACTACCTGCATGAGCAATTATCAAGCGCTGTCCTTTGCTGCTAGGTATTAATCTCTTAATCTTTCCATCTGATGACTGCCATTCCCTTTGGTTAGTGTGGTGAGCATTGATCCATGTTTCATCCAAGTACACAATATCATAACCTTAGTAGTATAGCAGGAAGGATCTGATTATTATTTGGACCGTAAATTAACAAAGATATATAGTGTGGTGCGCAGCGCACCACATGTACATGAGAGACAGGGGGAGTTAACCATGCCATTTCGTGTCGGTGACCCCGGAAGTGACCTGTTTATGTCTGGTGTATGCTGACTTTGGAGTTCTTTATGTACTTGATCGTTAGTGATAGGTTAGTAGATTATACAACATCAATGAAAAACAATCAATATAAAACAGAAGACAAAGATATATTTTATTCTTTTATTATCTCAATAGGTGTATAACATACATTGATATTATATAACATTACAAAAATATTCAGTACACGAAGTAAATATATAGTACAAGGATAACATTTATTTATAGATAGGTAGTTGGGTGTCTGCTTAGCTAGGGTGAAACTGTTAGAGATTGCTGGGTAGTCTAAGCTGGTAGTGTAAAGAGTTAAATATCTAGAGGTGTAGTCGAGACATTATCATCAGCTACCTTTCTTTTTATATAGAAATAGGAAAGAGCATTTCTTGTTTGACTATAGGAAAATATGGAATTATTTAAGACTTTGAAACCTACATTTTTCCCACCCTTAGCCTTTTGCGTAGCGAGAACCTCTAAAAACATATCTTTATCTAATTTGTTGTGTTGCTTGCTTAGCCCTTTACAACTGATTTTATCGTAATCCCCACTACAATGGTACGTCTTACTACATAAGCTAACAAGAGCTGTCCCTTCGTACTCTAGTTTAAAAAGCCCGGGCGTTCGTTTGGTGTATGCTTTAACACCCTTACAGTTTATACAGTCTGTCTTGCTAGTATGTTCATCGCAAAACTCGGCAGGAAACCAGTCTTTATATACACTATTAAACTCATCCCGCAGACCTGACTTAACTATATCCTCTAGCTTAGGTGCACTTAAAGCCAAGTATAAACTATAAGTATCTGTTTCACATAACTGAAAGTTGGACCTATCTACAAACTTATCTAAGAACTCGAAATAAAAATCTAACATACGAAGTTTTGCATATTGATAGACGAAGAAACCAATTTGTAGGGGCAAGTCCCAAACAGTTTTCTTTTTCTCCATCTCAATTTCAAAAAGATCCTCCCCTATTTCAGTCATCTTTTTAAACCGGGAACTATTAATCATTTTCGATATCTCATCCCCCTGAACGTACGAGACAGCGCTATGATTGGCCTTATTGGTTAGAGTCTTCCCGTAGGCTGAGTTTCCTAAGAGCTTCATCGTATCGCTTACTATAGATTGACTTTCATCTAGATCACCAGCCCGCCTAGCGTCAGAAACCATTTCGCCAAACTTTTTAAAACAACTAGACGGTTGATATTCTATAACTTGATAAATTTTTGTTACCGCCAATCCGTGGTCTAAATACCATTTTAACAGTGGTGTTGCCAACAAAATTTTTTCCCCAACATAACTACCGATTAGGGTGCGACGAGGGGTTGACAACAAGTTATGTTTGAGGGCATATTCACCCATAAACGGTCCAATATCATCACGCGTGACATCAATATTTTTGAAAATTGGAGTCATCTCACTGAAATGTTCCTTCAGACGGTCGGGGACGTGTAGATCACATTCCACTAAACCAAAACATGTCCCATCTGAAACAGAAGCCAGAATCTGTTTATCACTGAGAGGGAGCCCTTCTTTAGAGTAAGAGGGTCTAGCTCTAGGGATGGCTTTAGAAAGGAAAGCCCTAATGGTTGGGTCAGACTTTTTCAGAGCCTGCCACTCACATTCCCACATAACTTCTACTGGGACTTTTACCTCCTCAGTTAGGTAGGTGTGTATCTCACATGTTTTTTCAAACAGCTCGAACAAGGGTTTATTATTAACAGGGTTTCTATCTTTATCTTTGGTGAGGGGACAGTCTTTGTGACCATGGTACAGACAACCATGAAAATTATAGCCTCTTCTATTGGATTTATCCCACCCATCCACAGGGATATTTCTAACACCCAATCGAAACTCCCTCCCATTAAACTGAGTTTTCAACTCCACCCCTTTTTGGTAGGCGACCCACGTTAACCACTCTCGACTTTGTTGGACATAATTGTTATCTTTTTCGACCCTAAACCCGGTCTCCATTCTTCTAATAATTGGGTAATCTGTTGGCATTGGGTTCATCAGAGCCCAAAGATACAACGCGTTGGCATCGTAACCTTGGATGGATTTGACTACCTTTCCGCCCCTAATAAACGTTTTGCCTACCTCGTGATACCTATGGAAAATTATAGAGGGACCCCCGACAATATTATCTCTAATCATTTTGTGTAGACTCGCCTGTTTGCTCGAACATAAACTAAACATTACACCCCTATCAACGGTCTTAAAAAGATACTTTAAACAAACACCCGGAACCGAAATGGCGTCTTTAAAACAGTCTACACCCCGCTCCCCATAAAAGCGAACCTGCTGCTCCAAGGCATCTAAAAAGGGGACTACATCTTTGTTGTTATACCACACCAGAAAGTCCCTAAGTGTGGTCATGTTATTGTCCTTCCAGACCTTTTGGCACAGGGCGTACTCCTCCTTGGAAATGTTGGCATTTTTTAACGACGAATAAAACGTTTCATGTGGGGGTAGTTCTGTCTCGTCCAACTTTTGGGGTCGTCTATATATTCATAACAAAAGTAACCCTTTGTTTCACTAATCTTATAAGCCGCCAGATATTTACTATAGCTAAACCCGGGGCTAGATAGTTTACTATATCTAAGAATTTTAGATTCGGCGTTGCAATACACATAAAGTTATTGTTTCTTTTAACTATAAACTTGAACGGTTTTGCTACTTTGTAGTCTCCTTCCATTGTATCTTCCTCTTCTTCTTCTTCTTCTTCTTCTTCGTCCACTTGGGCAGTGGCATCCATGAAGTGCTTTATTAAATAAGGTTTAATGACGTTGACGTCATATTTCCCTGAGTTAAACCCTATCACTGGAAGCTCTTTTAAATACTCATCAAACCTAACTACTATCTTGTCTTTATTCAGTTCATGGAGTTGAGTAAAAATACTTTCAAACCGAGCTCGCAACAACGAGTATGCCTTAGCAGCTATACCAGTGAGATAATCAACCATCTGACTAACTAAAACCTGTGGGTCACCCTTCGTTATGAAGCATATTGGGCCCTCCCACCCGGGGACATTTGACGCTATAGAGCAGGAGAGAGGGACGTGTTTGGCTACAAAGGTAGTCGAGTGCGTCTCTTTGGGAACATTCCCATTATCAAAATAACATTCATAATCGAATGTCGCCCTGAATGGGTAAATAAAACACGCTGGAGTACTTATTCCTTCAGCGCTGATTGCGTCCCATACACTTTCAGGTGAAGAATAAACACCACCTTTATATGTCTCTACAGCCATATCCCCATTACACGTTTTTTCGTGCTTATCCATACGCCAAAACTCTTTCCACAATTTCCCACATTTTCCACAAGAAAAGCTTTTACTAGCCCTAGAAAGATCGTTTATATAAAAGAAGTGGTTTTTGTAAAGTAAAAGACGGAGAGTTTCACTATAACTACTACCACTTCTCAGGACAATACGCAAGGCTTGCGCAGAATCAAATTCAAAAATATCTATGTTTATTGAAAAACAATTTTCTAAGAGAGGCATTTCAGCAAGAGTTACACCGTGAAAGTTACTTAACTTTAGAGACGGGTTAAACTGTTTGAAAAGTAGTCTTGAAGCCTTCCTAACATTATTAAGGGGAGTCCCTCGATGGACAGCTAGACAACGGAAGAAGCAGAGATTATCATTGTAAACTTTAGAATTGGAGTCGTTTTGAAGGATATTAATGCCGTAGTTGGATGTAATGTAGGGTGGGATATCTATCAGACACCCTATAGGATAATCTTGGAGTTTATAAACATAAACACTCGTACTGACTAATGCTTCTAAGGTATATTTGGTTGTCTCCCTGTTTTTATTTGCATACCCTAATATATCACTTTCATTTAATCTATCAACAAATGTTTCAAAATCATGTCTGTTGTTAACTAACAAAGGTTTGTCTAACCCTGTCGCATTATTCGAGCTGGCGTGAAAGTAACGCAATCCCTGTGTCTCTCTATGTCTTAAGACTAGATGATGACTATAATTCACCTTGAAGCGCTTTTTCTGGGCTTGGAAGATTGGGTTTACAAGGGTCTCCCAATCTATAGGAGTATCAGGCTGATGAAATATAGTGTACGTATCCATGTATTTGTTCCTACGTTCATGTGTTCTAATAGCTAACCAGTTGTTCTTATATATCTTCTTAATATCTTGAGGTAACTTATTTAAAGAGTCTATTTCATTAATAAGTCTTGGTCTCTTTGAGAGCTCTTGAGTCGAACTCTTTACTGCCCGCTTGCGTGAGGTTGTCGATACCAGTGGGCCTGGTAGTGTTGATGAGGGTGTTGAGTTGTCCACAGCTATGTCATGGCTAGCAAGATGCACTCGCAGATGGGTTGCTCCAGTAAAGCTTTGTTGGCAGATATGGCAGATATGTGGGTTAGCACTGGTCTCTTTTGAAGGTACATGATCTGTTGACACAGGAGTTGGTGATGCAGGAACCACTGAGGCAAGAGATACAGGATGCTCTGTCTTGATATGTCTGGCAAGGCTGTCTACTCTTGTATATACTCGTTCACAAACATTACATTTGTATTCCTGACGCCCATGTACACTAGCAACGTGTCGTTTTACGTTCCGGCTCCGGGTGAAAGTTTTGGCACAGATATGACAAATGTTAGACATCTGTAGAAAAGAAATTGAAACATTACAACTAAAGAGTAAAGAACAGTAAACATTACAAGAAAAGTAAACAACAAGATACACAAACTATCGAAATTAGGTTACAAAAGTAACACGTGGATACTAAAAAACCAACTTATCGAAAATAGGTTACTAAAATAACACGTGGATACTAAACAACCAGCTTATCGAAAACAGGTTACTAAAGTAACATACTATAGCATTAAAAAACTAAGATAACACTTACCTTTTATGTGTTTGAAGGCACGAGACACGTCCGGCGGCAACAACTGTAAGCGAAAGTCTGATTAGAAGCTTCACAGTCGCGTTATATATACGCCAGAAACACCGGAAGTGTTACTAAAAATAGAACTGACCGCTGATGCAATACCGGAAGTGTTACTAAAAATAGCTTTTGACGGCTGACGGGCTACCCGTGGAGTTTCTAAAAATAGATTTTGACCTATGATGCAATACCAGGCGACTTTATATGAGTTTTTCCCCTTGACCCTTTATGAGGGGACGCCCATGAAACTGTTAGAAATAGTAAATTTACACTCTAGGGTTACTCCAAACTTTATATTAAGCATCCCCATAGCAAAAATTTACATAAAAACAACTTTTGAAATTACTACCCCCGTACCCATTTTTGGCGGTTACGCCCATGAAACTGTTGAAAATAGTCAATTTAACAGCTAGACATACCCCAAACTTTATATTAAACATCTCCGTATCAAGAATTTACATAAAAACACCTTTTGAAATTACTACCCCCGTACCCATTTTTGGCGGTTACGCCCATGAAACTGTTAAAAATAGTCAATTTAACATCTAGACATACCCCAAACTTTATATTAAGTAGCTCCGTATCAAGAATTTACATAAAAACACCTTTTGAAATTACTACCCCTGTACCCATTTTTGGCGGTTACGCCTATGAAACTGTTAAAAATAGTCAATTTAACATCTAGACATACCCCAAACTTTATATTAAGCATCCCCATATCAAGAATTTACATAAAAACACCTTTTGAAATTACTACCCCTGTACCCATTTTTTTGCGGTTACGCCCATGAAATCGATAAAAAATTGAAATTTAACCTCTAGACATACCCCAAACTTTATATTAAGCATCCCCATATCAAGAATTTACATAAAAACAAAGTTTGAAATTACTACCCCTGTACCCATTTTTGGCGGTTACGCCTATGAAACTGTTAAAAATAGTCAATTTAACCTCTAGACATACCCCAAACTTTATATTAACCATCCCCATATCAAGAATTTACATAAAAACAAAGTTTGAAATTACTACCCCTGCACCCATTTTTGGCGGTTACGCCTATGAAACTGTTAAAAATAGTAAATTTATCATCTAGACATACCCCAAACTTTATATTAAGCATCCCGATATCAAGAATTTACATAAAAACAACTTTTGAAATTACTACCCCTGTACCCATTTTTGGCGGTTACGCCCATGAATTCGATAAAAAATTGAAATTTAACCTATTGGTATACCTCAAACATAATATTTGACACGCCCATGTATCAAATTTACCTGAAAAATCAACCAAAAATTAGTAGTATATATCTAGTGATAGGACCGTGGAAAGTGCGGCCAGCCGCGCATAAATCCTTATATAAATAGTCTACCCGTACATGGCCGCACATTTTTTGGTGCGGTTTTTCCTTATATGAGAGTCTTCATTTTTTTTTTTCTTATATGAGAGTCTACCCGGCCAATCACTGGCTATATACTACTAATTTTTGGTTGATTTTTCAGGTAAATTTGATACATGGGCGTGTCAAATATTATGTTTGAGGTATACCAATAGGTTAAATTTCAATTTTTTATCGAATTCATGGGCGTAACCGCCAAAAATGGGTACAGGGGTAGTAATTTCAAAAGTTGTTTTTATGTAAATTCTTGATATCGGGATGCTTAATATAAAGTTTGGGGTATGTCTAGATGATAAATTTACTATTTTTAACAGTTTCATAGGCGTAACCGCCAAAAATGGGTACAGGGGTAGTAATTTCAAACTTTGTTTTTATGTAAATTCTTGATATGGGGATGGTTAATATAAAGTTTGGGGTATGTCTAGAGGTTAAATTGACTATTTTTAACAGTTTCATAGGCGTAACCGCCAAAAATGGGTACAGGGGTAGTAATTTCAAACTTTGTTTTTATGTAAATTCTTGATATGGGGATGCTTAATATAAAGTTTGGGGTATGTCTAGAGGTTAAATTTCAATTTTTTATCGATTTCATGGGCGTAACCGCCAAAAATGGGTACAGGGGTAGTAATTTCAAAAGGTGTTTTTATGTAAATTCTTGATACGGAGCTACTTAATATAAAGTTTGGGGTATGTCTAGATGTTAAATTGACTATTTTTAACAGTTTCATGGGCGTAACCGCCAAAAATGGGTACGGGGGTAGTAATTTCAAAAGGTGTTTTTATGTAAATTCTTGATACGGAGATGTTTAATATAAAGTTTGGGGTATGTCTAGCTGTTAAATTGACTATTTTCAACAGTTTCATGGGCGTAACCGCCAAAAATGGGTACGGGGGTAGTAATTTCAAAAGTTGTTTTTATGTAAATTTTTGCTATGGGGATGCTTAATATAAAGTTTGGAGTAACCCTAGAGTGTAAATTTACTATTTCTAACAGTTTCATGGGCGTCCCCTCATAAAGGGTCAAGGGGAAAAACTCATATAAAGTCGCCTGGTATTGCATCATAGGTCAAAATCTATTTTTAGAAACTCCACGGGTAGCCCGTCAGCCGTCAAAAGCTATTTTTAGTAACACTTCCGGTATTGCATCAGCGGTCAGTTCTATTTTTAGTAACACTTCCGGTGTTTCTGGCGTATATATAACGCGACTGTGAAGCTTCTAATCAGACTTTCGCTTACAGTTGTTGCCGCCGGACGTGTCTCGTGCCTTCAAACACATAAAAGGTAAGTGTTATCTTAGTTTTTTAATGCTATAGTATGTTACTTTAGTAACCTGTTTTCGATAAGCTGGTTGTTTAGTATCCACGTGTTATTTTAGTAACCTATTTTCGATAAGTTGGTTTTTTAGTATCCACGTGTTACTTTTGTAACCTAATTTCGATAGTTTGTGTATCTTGTTGTTTACTTTTCTTGTAATGTTTACTGTTCTTTACTCTTTAGTTGTAATGTTTCAATTTCTTTTCTACAGATGTCTAACATTTGTCATATCTGTGCCAAAACTTTCACCCGGAGCCGGAACGTAAAACGACACGTTGCTAGTGTACATGGGCGTCAGGAATACAAATGTAATGTTTGTGAACGAGTATATACAAGAGTAGACAGCCTTGCCAGACATATCAAGACAGAGCATCCTGTATCTCTTGCCTCAGTGGTTCCTGCATCACCAACTCCTGTGTCAACAGATCATGTACCTTCAAAAGAGACCAGTGCTAACCCACATATCTGCCATATCTGCCAACAAAGCTTTACTGGAGCAACCCATCTGCGAGTGCATCTTGCTAGCCATGACATAGCTGTGGACAACTCAACACCCTCATCAACACTACCAGGCCCACTGGTATCGACAACCTCACGCAAGCGGGCAGTAAAGAGTTCGACTCAAGAGCTCTCAAAGAGACCAAGACTTATTAATGAAATAGACTCTTTAAATAAGTTACCTCAAGATATTAAGAAGATATATAAGAACAACTGGTTAGCTATTAGAACACATGAACGTAGGAACAAATACATGGATACGTACACTATATTTCATCAGCCTGATACTCCTATAGATTGGGAGACCCTTGTAAACCCAATCTTCCAAGCCCAGAAAAAGCGTTTCAAGGTGAATTATAGTCATCATCTAGTCTTAAGACATAGAGAGACACAGGGATTGCGTTACTTTCACGCCAGCTCGAATAATGCGACAGGGTTAGACAAACCTTTGTTAGTTAACAACAGACATGATTTTGAAACATTTGTTGATAGATTAAATGAAAGTGATATATTAGGGTATGCAAATAAAAACAGGGAGACAACCAAATATACCTTAGAAGCATTAGTCAGTACGAGTGTTTATGTTTATAAACTCCAAGATTATCCTATAGGGTGTCTGATAGATATCCCACCCTACATTACATCCAACTACGGCATTAATATCCTTCAAAACGACTCCAATTCTAAAGTTTACAATGATAATCTCTGCTTCTTCCGTTGTCTAGCTGTCCATCGAGGGACTCCCCTTAATAATGTTAGGAAGGCTTCAAGACTACTTTTCAAACAGTTTAACCCGTCTCTAAAGTTAAGTAACTTTCACGGTGTAACTCTTGCTGAAATGCCTCTCTTAGAAAATTGTTTTTCAATAAACATAGATATTTTTGAATTTGATTCTGCGCAAGCCTTGCGTATTGTCCTGAGAAGTGGTAGTAGTTATAGTGAAACTCTCCGTCTTTTACTTTACAAAAACCACTTCTTTTATATAAACGATCTTTCTAGGGCTAGTAAAAGCTTTTCTTGTGGAAAATGTGGGAAATTGTGGAAAGAGTTTTGGCGTATGGATAAGCACGAAAAAACGTGTAATGGGGATATGGCTGTAGAGACATATAAAGGTGGTGTTTATTCTTCACCTGAAAGTGTATGGGACGCAATCAGCGCTGAAGGAATAAGTACTCCAGCGTGTTTTATTTACCCATTCAGGGCGACATTCGATTATGAATGTTATTTTGATAATGGGAATGTTCCCAAAGAGACGCACTCGACTACCTTTGTAGCCAAACACGTCCCTCTCTCCTGCTCTATAGCGTCAAATGTCCCCGGGTGGGAGGGCCCAATATGCTTCATAACGAAGGGTGACCCACAGGTTTTAGTTAGTCAGATGGTTGATTATCTCACTGGTATAGCTGCTAAGGCATACTCGTTGTTGCGAGCTCGGTTTGAAAGTATTTTTACTCAACTCCATGAACTGAATAAAGACAAGATAGTAGTTAGGTTTGATGAGTATTTAAAAGAGCTTCCAGTGATAGGGTTTAACTCAGGGAAATATGACGTCAACGTCATTAAACCTTATTTAATAAAGCACTTCATGGATGCCACTGCCCAAGTGGACGAAGAAGAAGAAGAAGAAGAAGAAGAAGAAGAAGAGGAAGATACAATGGAAGGAGACTACAAAGTAGCAAAACCGTTCAAGTTTATAGTTAAAAGAAACAATAACTTTATGTGTATTGCAACGCCGAATCTAAAATTCTTAGATATAGTAAACTATCTAGCCCCCGGGTTTAGCTATAGTAAATATCTGGCGGCTTATAAGATTAGTGAAACAAAGGGTTACTTTTGTTATGAATATATAGACGACCCCCAAAAGTTGGACGAGACAGAACTACCCCCACACGAAACGTTTTATTCGTCGTTAAAAAATGCCAACATTTCCAAGGAGGAGTACGCCCTGTGCCAAAAGGTCTGGAAGGACAATAACATGACCACACTTAGGGACTTTCTGGTGTGGTATAACAACAAAGATGTAGTCCCCTTTTTAGATGCCTTGGATCAGCAGGTTCGCTTTTATGGGGAGCGGGGTGTAGACTGTTTTAAAGACGCCATTTCGGTTCCGGGTGTTTGTTTAAAGTATCTTTTTAAGACCGTTGATAGGGGTGTAATGTTTAGTTTATGTTCGAGCAAACAGGCGAGTCTACACAAAATGATTAGAGATAATATTGTCGGGGGTCCCTCTATAATTTTCCATAGGTATCACGAGGTAGGCAAAACGTTTATTAGGGGCGGAAAGGTAGTCAAATCCATCCAAGGTTACGATGCCAACGCGTTGTATCTTTGGGCTCTGATGAACCCAATGCCAACAGATTACCCAATTATTAGAAGAATGGAGACCGGGTTTAGGGTCGAAAAAGATAACTATTATGTCCAACAAAGTCGAGAGTGGTTAACGTGGGTCGCCTACCAAAAAGGGGTGGAGTTGAAAACTCAGTTTAATGGGAGGGAGTTTCGATTGGGTGTTAGAAATATCCCTGTGGATGGGTGGGATAAATCCAATAGAAGAGGCTATAATTTTCATGGTTGTCTGTACCATGGTCACAAAGACTGTCCCCTCACCAAAGATTAAGATAGAAACCCTGTTAATAATAAACCCTTGTTCGAGCTGTTTGAAAAAACATGTGAGATACACACCTACCTAACTGAGGAGGTAAAAGTCCCAGTAGAAGTTATGTGGGAATGTGAGTGGCAGGCTCTGAAAAAGTCTGACCCAACCATTAGGGCTTTCCTTTCTAAAGCCATCCCTAGAGCTAGACCCTCTTACTCTAAAGAAGGGCTCCCTCTCAGTGATAAACAGATTCTGGCTTCTGTTTCAGATGGGACATGTTTTGGTTTAGTGGAATGTGATCTACACGTCCCCGACCGTCTGAAGGAACATTTCAGTGAGATGACTCCAATTTTCAAAAATATTGATGTCACGCGTGATGATATTGGACCGTTTATGGGTGAATATGCCCTCAAACATAACTTGTTGTCAACCCCTCGTCGCACCCTAATCGGTAGTTATGTTGGGGAAAAAATTTTGTTGGCAACACCACTGTTAAAATGGTATTTAGACCACGGATTGGCGGTAACAAAAATTTATCAAGTTATAGAATATCAACCGTCTAGTTGTTTTAAAAAGTTTGGCGAAATGGTTTCTGACGCTAGGCGGGCTGGTGATCTAGATGAAAGTCAATCTATAGTAAGCGATACGATGAAGCTCTTAGGAAACTCAGCCTACGGGAAGACTCTAACCAATAAGGCCAATCATAGCGCTGTCTCGTACGTTCAGGGGATGAGATATCGAAAATGATTAATAGTTCCCGGTTTAAAAAGATGACTGAAATAGGGGAGGATCTTTTGAAATTGAGATGGAGAAAAAGAAAACTGTTTGGGACTTGCCCCTACAAATTGGTTTCTTCGTCTATCAATATGCAAAACTTCGTATGTTAGATTTTTATTTCGAGTTCTTAGATAAGTTTGTAGATAGGTCCAACTTTCAGTTATGTGAAACAGATACTGATAGTTTATACTTGGCTTTAAGTGCACCTAAGCTAGAGGATATAGTTAAGTCAGGTCTGCGGGATGAGTTTAATAGTGTATATAAAGACTGGTTTCCTGCCGAGTTTTGCGATGAACATACTAGCAAGACAGACTGTATAAACTGTAAGGGTGTTAAAGCATACACCAAACGAACGCCCAGGCTTTTTAAACTAGAGTACGAAGGGACAGCTCTTGTTAGCTTATGTAGTAAGACGTACCATTGTAGTGGGGATTACGATAAAATCAGTTGTAAAGGGCTAAGCAAGCAACACAACAAATTAGATAAAGATATGTTTTTAGAGGTTCTCGCTACGCAAAAGGCTAAGGGTGGGAAAAATGTAGGTTTCAAAGTCTTAAATAATTCCATATTTTCCTATAGTCAAACAAGAAATGCTCTTTCCTATTTCTATATAAAAAGAAAGGTAGCTGATGATAATGTCTCGACTACACCTCTAGATATTTAACTCTTTACACTACCAGCTTAGACTACCCAGCAATCTCTAACAGTTTCACCCTAGCTAAGCAGACACCCAACTACCTATCTATAAATAAATGTTATCCTTGTACTATATATTTACTTCGTGTACTGAATATTTTTGTAATGTTATATAATATCAATGTATGTTATACACCTATTGAGATAATAAAAGAATAAAATATATCTTTGTCTTCTGTTTTATATTGATTGTTTTTCATTGATGTTGTATAATCTACTAACCTATCACTAACGATCAAGTACATAAAGAACTCCAAAGTCAGCATACACCAGACATAAACAGGTCACTTCCGGGGTCACCGACACGAAATGGCATGGTTAACTCCCCCTGTCTCTCATGTACATGTGGTGCGCTGCGCACCACACTATATATCTTTGTTAATTTACGGTCCAAATAATAATCAGATCCTTCCTGCTATACTACTAACCTTGCTTGCGCACCTCTTTTACTTCACGTAAGTACTTGCTTCTCATGACTACTATATGTGGCTTCTCACAGATGATGTTTCGTCCATTGGAATACTTTCTGAATGTAAAGCCTGCAGCTCTCACATTCCTCCATAATGTAGACTTTGATATTTCAATACTGTTGTTCTTTTTCAGCGATACTTTTAATTTTCTTATTGTAACAGTTACATTCATACCCAACATTTTGCGAATTTCACTTCTAATAAGTTCACTGTCGAAATTATTCAACATTTTTGCTCTTCCTTGTGATTTTGTATATTTTGAACATTGACGGTCACGTGCTTGAATCCAGCGATTAAATGACCGTTTAGATAAATCCAAAATGTGTCTTGTCCTATTCTCAGGGTTTTCTAAAGAATGAAATAATCTTCCTCGTTTAGCCTCTTTGCAAAAATAGTCATACATTTTTATTGCGATGTTTTGTAAACTGCAGAATTTCATTTTAAGACTCATGATAAATGTTACCGTTCCACGTCTACACCTATGAATGAACGGAAATGGAACACACGATTTCTCAAGTGTCTAATTGTGTCAAAAAAACCACGGGGAAAGCGTGCAAATACGTCAATTCTACCGTGTATGGATTTGTACTCGCTATTTTTAGTTTAAAATACTGTAAACATTAAGTTTTGACTACATCAATGGGTAGTTATAAATTTATATAAATCAAATAAGCAACAATAATAACCAAATGTTTTTTTTTTTTTTATGAAATTAATTCCCTGTTGGGTTCTAATCATTATAACTTTACATGCAAATTTTGAATAACTTACAAAAAGCGGTTAAAAAGCTATCGATTTTAAAAGTTGGGCACTAGTTATGAAACAAGCTATAGTGCTAAAATGTCTTTATCTGCTAATTCAATCAGCACTATTAATCATCCCCCATTCCTTACTCATCCCACTGCGTCTCGTACTCCCCGTGCAACACCATGTCCCCTCAGTTGTTTTCACTAATCATGGTGTTTCCTCGTTACTCGACAACTCCGTGTTTAACCTTTCACCAATTCTCTCTCACCATCTCCCACACGCTCCCATCATATCGTACCACACTCTAATCACTGCTACACCACAAGGCCAAAAATTGCGCCGTGGCCATAGAAAATATGGTCACTAAAACCATATTCCCCCATACGCCTAGGAAGGCGTGGAGGTTTTTACTTGTTCGCATTCAACAGCTGTATGTAATTGCCATATATGCGGGGATTAACTTTTTCTGTTAAACAAAAGCCGTGAATATTCAGAATAACAACGGCAAAGTAATCAATATTTACATGTGCTAACAACAAACGTTATTAAATATAAGCTAACCAAACCTGGAACTTAAAACACGATCACAACAACGTGAGGCTGCATAATGAAGTTGAGCTTTAATCTACTCTGGTCTTTCAAATATATATTTCCATGCACCTCTCTCTCTCTCTCTCTCTCTCGGGACTTAAGCTAACAATAAGAGAGGCTCAATCTTTGCTGTCTCTACAAATCTCATTCCGATATAGTTTCTTTTTTGTGACCTGTCTCAAGGATTCAGTTCAATGTCTCCGTAGATCCACCCTGTTTCCTCTACCCATGTCGGTTCCAGGTAAATATCAGTTTGGTAATTCCAGTACTCACATATTTAATTGGAAAACGGGGGTTCAAATCCCGGTAGAGTCAAAAGTTGTTTTTCTATCGAGGGTAAAATAAAAACTAAGACCTGAACAACTTGCAGCGACTGCACAGGACAAGTGGTCCTTATTCTCCCGTCCTACACTTCCCACCGGCAGACCCCAGTAATGTAATGCCGCAAAGATAGTTTATATTTAATTCGATCCCTAAAACAGGGCGGGAAAAACACGAACACACACATACACACACACGCACGCGCGCCAACGGCCGTTTGAAAATGTATACCATCTTTTACGGGCCATTAAAATAGTCAACTTAAAAAAAATGAGCTTGCAATGAACTCACCCCTAATGTGATGGCTGGAACAGCTTCTCTTTAGGTAGACGTGTAGTGGCTTGGTGTTGATGATGTTCCTACTGGCAACTGATGTTCCAAGTTTACTTTGCTCACGCTGGAGCGGAGTCGACTCTTTGTGATGGTGAGTTTTGACAAATAAGAGACTGTCAGCAACAGTAGTTTGTTGCTTTGATGATCGTCCCGGCGTATTAACACTTTCACAACGTGTGCGCGTGACCTTGCGAGGAGCTAAGACCAAAAATTAATAATAAGTCAAAACCAGTAGGTCGATAACGATTTAAGATCAAGGAGATTATTCGCACGAGAGAACGAGAATGGGGAACGGGAGACCGGTTTAACAAAAAAAAAAAAAAAAAAAAGATTTACTGAACTTCAAGTCACACAACAGCCGTCATGGAGGGCCGGCGACGACCACAATTAATGACTTTGCTGGCCGTATATGGTCCGGAGGTTCCCGACCCCTGACATAGAATCTCATCTGATTTTATCCTACCGAATAAGCATTAAGGAATTTAAGTGAACACAACAATTATTCCCCAAACACTTTAACATCAAAACAAACAGACTGGTATTAATTTAATAATAACAAGAATAATATATAATCATGCAATAGAAAAGAAAGTCTCAAGACAATCGTACAACAAACGGAGAAAATTCTGATATTATGGTGAAACACAATCAGCTAAGAATTCATGAAGAGGAGAAACAAAAAGGGTCACAGCGATTACAAATACGATGATGGAGCTGGACTTAGTGCCTGATTTAATTGTTTATAAAGTAGTGTCTGCTTTAATTGTTTATAAAGTAGTGTCTGCTTTAATTCTTTATAAAGTAGTGTTTGCTTTAATTGTTTATAAAGTAGTGCCTGCTTTAATTGTTTATAAAGTAGTGCCTGCTTTAATTGTTTATAAAGTAGTGCCTGCATTATTTTTTTATAAAGTAGTGCCTGCTTTAATTGTTTATAATGTAGCTGTGCAGTGAAAATATTTTTCAAATTACTGAAAATCGTAACGTAAATAGTTATTATTCATCTAGACACTACTGCTCTTGGCTGGCTTGTAATGGCTGTTCACACGATGAAGTTGTGTCTACATTAGGTGTTTAAAATGTCCACCACGGGCCTCAAGAAATTTGTTGACTCGCCTCTTCATGTTTTCGAAAACCTTCTGGATAATGAATGACTTGTGATATTTGTTGGATCTGGGTGATGATTTCTGTCTTCAGGTCATTATCTGTTTGCGGATTAGTCAGATCAACCTTTCTTTTCAGCGCGCATCTGGGGGCGCCACATTGACTACTGTTGACTTAATTATTTTACTATCTTCAACCTCTTAATACCCTAAAAATAAGCCACGAAAGTCAGGTTTTCGTGTTCCAAAACTCAGTTTCCGGGAAAGCATGACGCTTTCCCTTATGCTCACACCTTATCAATGAAGGGGCCAGGAGGGGCGGCAAAACTGACTTTGTCCCAGGGCGCTGAAATCCCTTTGCTCCCTTCCCCAAATTATAATCGCCATTTCACCACAAAAACCTCGCCCGGACCATCATGATCTTACACGGTTCTCTCCACTCATTGAGCGCCTGACTTCTTTCGTTCACCTAACACGTTATCAGAGAAACAAAGGTGAATAAGTGTATTATAAGTGTATTATAGATAAAACATGAAGCACAAAAATAAGATTATTATTCACGCCAAACAAAAGGTAGGCCAGCTAATTTAGCCTATTACGCTGGCGTTTTATACTTCACAACGACCTGCCCACGTGTAATGTGTTCATTGCCAAAATAAACCTGTTGTTCTACCTTGACAAAGTTACTGCCGCGAGGTTTTAATTACAGTGTACACACTAGCTGCCGACAAAGTAGTAAAATTATTCTAACTAACTTTCAGTCACACGCAGAGTGAATATTGAAACGAATATAAAATGAGGCCATACGCATTAGATTTGGATGCACGAAAGGCACACCTTGCAGGGCGATGCGATATCTCCTTAATTTTCCCCACTACCGCAACCAGAATAAAAATATGTCCCGAACACGTGCTTACATCCAAGTCAGTGCTGATAACATCCGCTACATAGTGCATTGCCAGAGGAAAGGGCATCAGGCTCTAAACAGCAAGATCATGGATGGCGCGGGTTGAGGACATTGTTCAACATATTTGTCCCCTTGGTGGCATTGTTCAACAGATTTGTCTACTTGGTGGCATTGTTCAACACATATGTCCGCTTGGTGGACATTGTTCAACAGATTTGTCCACTTGGTGGCATTGTTCAACAGATTTGTCTACTTGATGGCATTGTTCAACAGATATGTCCGCTTGGTGGACATTGTTCAACAGATGTGTCTACTTGATGGCATTGTTCAACAGATATGTCCGCTTGGTGGACATTGTTCAACAGATGTGTCCCCTTGGTGGCATTGTTCAACAGATTTGTCTACTTGGTGGCATTGTTCAACAGATATGTCCGCTTGGTGGACATTGTTCAACAGATTTGTCCACTTGGTGGCATTGTTCAACAGATATGTCCGCTTGGTGGACATCGTTCAACAGATTTGTCCACTTGGTGGCATTGTTCAATAGATATGTCCGCTTGGTGGACATTGTTCAACAGATTTGTCCACTTGGGGGACGTTGTTCAACAGATTTGTCCACTTGGTGACATTGCTCAACAGATTTGTCCACTTGGTGGCATTGTTCAATAGATATGTCCGCTTGGTGGACATTGTTCAACAGATTTGTCCCCTTGGTGGCATTGTTCAACAGATTTGTCCACTTGGTGACATTGCTCAACAGATTTGTCCACTTGGTGGCATTGTTCAACAGATTTGTCCACTTGTGGGCATTAAACCAGGGGATGAGTGAATACGGGTGCCAGCTGAGTGCCCTACGTCATTTTCGGTTTGCATCACTTTAGACAGAGAATGTAGACAACAAAACCCAGTAGTCGTGGAGGTGCAAGATGTCTCACTCGTTGCCGAATTCAGCATTTCTTTAACGACATTACCACTAAACGCTCTCTCTTCGTACAACAACTCACTAAACACTCTCTCCTTGTACATGAAACTACTAAACACTCACTCCTCGTACATGAACTGATTAAACACTCTTTCCTCGTACATGAACTGACTAAACACTCTCTCCTCGTACATGAACTGACTAAACACTCTCTCCTCGTACATGAACCTACTAAACAATCTCTCCTCGTACATGAACCTACTAAACAATCTCTCCTCGTACATGAACCTACTAAACAATCTCTCCCTGTACATGAACCTACTAAACAATCTCTCCCTGTACATGAACCTACTAAACAATCTCTCCATGTACATTAACCTACTAAACAATCTCTCCTCGTACATGAACTGACTAAACAATCTCTCCTCGTACATGAACCTACTAAACACTCTCTCCTCGTACATGAACCTACTAAACAATCTCTCCTCGTACATGAACCTACTAAACAATCTCTCCTCGTACATGAACCTACTAAACACACTCTCCTCGTACATGAACCTACTAAACAATCTCTCCCTGTACATGAAACTACTAAACAATCTCTCCATGTACATGAACCTACTAAACAATCTCTCCTCGTACATGAACCTACTATACAATCTCTCCTTGTACACCAACCAAAGCTGAGTCTTGACTGGGTGAGATCCTTATTCACGAAACTATAGCTTGTTTCATAACTCGTGCCCAACTTTAAAAATCGATAGCTTTTTAACCACTTGTTGTAAGATATTCAAAATTTGCATGTAAAGTTATGATTAGAACCCAACAGGGAATTAATTTCATTTAAAAAAAAAATTTGGTTATTATTGTTGCTTATTTGATTTATATAAATTTATAACGACCCATTGATGTAGTCAAAACTTAATGTTTACAGTATTTTAAACTAAAAATAGCGAGTACAAATCCATACACGGTAGAATTGACGTATTTGCACGCTTTCCCCGTGGTTTTTTTGACACAATTGAGAAATTGTGTGTTCCATTTCCGTTCATTCATAGGTGTAGACGTGGAACAATAACATTTATAATGAGTCTTAAAATGAAATTCTGCAGTTTACAAAACATCGCAATAAAAATGTATGACTATTTTTGCAAAGAGGCTAAACGAGGAAGATTGTTTTATTCTTTAGAAAACCCTGAGAATAGGACAAGACACATTTTGGATTTATCTAAACGGTCATTTAATCGCTGGATTCAAGCACGTGACCGTCAATGTTCAAAATATACAAAATCACAAGGAAGAGCAAAAATGTTGGATAATTTCGACAGTGAACTTATTAGAAGTGAAATTCGCAAAATGTTGGGTGTGAATGAAACTGTTACAATAAGAAAATTAAAAATTTCGCTGAAAAAGAACAACAGTATTGAAATATCAAAGTCTACATTATGGAGGAATGTGAGAGCTGCAGGCTTTACATTCAGAAAGTATTCCAATGGACGAAACATCATCTGTGAGAAGCCACATATAGTAGTCATGAGAAGCAAGTACTTACGTGAAGTAAAAGGGGTGCGCAAACAAGGTTATGATATTGTGTACTTGGATGAAACATGGATCAATGCTCACCACACTAACCAAAGGGAATGGCAGTCATCAGATGGAAAGATTAAGAGATTAATACCTAGCAGCAAAGGACAGCGCTTGATAATTGCTCATGCAGGTAGTCGACAACATGGATTAATACAGAATGCAGAGCTCATTTTTCTTTCAAAATCCATAGACAATCGGGATTATCACTCTGAGATGAATGGTCACATATTTAGACATTGGATTGAAAATTCTGTTCTCCCATTACTAGATCGACAATCTTGCCTAATAATGGACAATGCAGCGTACCACAACATTGTTGCACTTGAAGATAAAGTCCAGACGTCATCCAGTACAAAAGATGCTATTAAGATATGGCTCACAAAGGAGCACATACAATTTAATAACATGTACTTAAAACCTGAATTACTATCTCTAGTAAAGCAAAAACAAAGGACAAAGATTTTTCAAATAGATAAGATTATCCAAGAGCACGGTCATATAAGTTTGAGGCTGCCACCTTACCATGCTCATTTAAATCCAATAGAACTAATCTGGGCAAAATTAAAAGGACAAGTGGCAGATGAAAATACAACATTCAAAATATGCGATGTGAAGACTCTTGCTAATCTCGCTTTATTAAATATAGACAACGATTATTGAGCTAAATGTGAAGACCACGTCTTAAAACAGGAAGAGAAATATTGGAAAAATGATGGTTTGTGGAATATTCAACCCCAAACAGTTATTAATCTTTTAGACTCGTCTGATTCAGAATGAAAGTATATAGCCCCCACAATGTTGGCCCCTATATTACCTTAAATTAGTTCAACAAACGGTCCTTTTCAGGACCACACAACTATGAAAATTGGACATACAGGTATACCTTGATATTATCGTCCGTCCTCGAACTGAGAAGACAATAATTCTCCTGGTGTTTTTTCCTTATTCAGTTATTTCCCCATTACGGCCACGCCTTTACCTAGTGAATGAAAATTAATCATAGACCAGCAGCAACTACGGTAATTTCTATTCTTTAGGGGTTCACAATTTACAATTTTGACAAACATCAAAGAAATTCACCGCTTTAAGAAAACTACAGCTGCAAGATATTTGTTAAATATACATTTAAAGGGTCTTTTGCATTCTAATAACATTTGGAAAATTTCAACAGTATTTAACAAACGGTTTCTGCGCAATAGCGTTTTGAAGTTGGGCAAGTGATTTGAAACGAGCTATAAATGCACATCGAATGATGCCCAAAGTTAAAAAAAAAAAAAAAAAAAAAGTCAACACCAGAAGGTCGCGATAGAAACAAATGTGAGGCTTTCTCGGATAGTGAGCCACAAAGCAATAGTTTATTAACCTTGACCTAATTCTTGCCAATATACCAACGCACTTTCTAACTATCCTGTGTGAATTCACGGGTACTGACAAATGACAGAGGGCAGATGTGAGAGAAGCGTATCACAATAACTAAACGCCACAGAAGTTTCTTTTCATTTCTCGCACAATGAACATACGTCTGGGGAACGGTTAGTCTCGAGGCTGAAGTTCAAATCCCGGCTGCACCAGTTGAGATTTTATTTGTGATTTCTCTCTGCGGTAACCAACAATGGTCTCAGCAGCGAGGTCAGGGCTTGACACGTCAATTACCCATCGACGGATTAAAAAAATTAAAAAAAAAATTATGAGGACCTCTGAAGACAGTTATCTGCCTATCTATGCACACCGGGAAAAACGGATCAACACGCAAAATTCACTTTCTAGTCTCTAGGGACTTCACTAAAGGTGAAAGCTGGCAAACGCGAAAACAAAAATGTACGCCAATTCAAATTTCGTTCCATTATCTTTATTGGTATTAGAATTAGGATTACAATGTTGAGCTTCGGTAGTGAATGAGAAACCCCGCAAACATACTAAAAAAAAACAATTAAAATTAACATCCTCAGCAACTGATTATATCTACAAAATCCCGCGATTCATTTATGAGCGCAAACAATTTGGGGGCCATTCTTGACACAACTTAAAACTGTTGCACTTCAAACATAATCCACGCAAACCAGCCACGAGTTGTTCGCCACGTGGATTATTATATTATTATTTTTTAAATATATAATAGAAGTCACAGATGGCTTTTTTTATAAATACATTGATATATACATATTGATTGTGCCAACAAATACCCCTGTGTGTGTAAACCGATCAAACTTGCGACATTCGAGATGACGACAAACTGTGCTCCCCCAACAAGGCCAGATTTTGGTTTAAAATAAATCAAGGTTGTTATGTCAAAGCCGTTATGTTGATCACGATAGATTTTATTTGTTAAAGTGATGTTCAGAAATTAAAACATGTCAGTCGTGAAAGGATTGGCAAGAGAGTCGTTTTTTTTTCTTCAAAATGTATGATTTGTTGGTTTTTGTCTATTTCTTGGCAAAGCACGATCCGTTTAACCTCAGATTATCTCTTCTAGGTTATATTAGAGTGTAACTGCCATCGAAAAAATGAAAGTAATTCAAAACTCACATTGATAATCTCTCTCTAACTCTCTCTCTCTCTCTCTCTCTCTCTCTATCTATATATATATATATATATATATAATATATATATATATATATATATATATATATATATATATATATATATATATATCCGTCTCGTCAGACGGTTTAGTGGAGGCTATTGTGTCTTTTTTTGGAGGTTTTGTTTTTGTCGAACAGCTTCTCTTATAACAGGTTCTACCAATGTTTGACAAACACATTCGGCCGCAGAATGAACAAGGCAGGCCCCCTGATCCACATGGTTTTCCATCTGTTTTTCATGAGTCTTTTCACTTCCATGTTTTCCATAGTACAACTTCAAGTGGTGTGACACAGCAAACAAATGATCTGTGTTTTCACCCGGATCATGTTGCACTGAATGGTTATACCATATGACGAAGGACAGTTCTGCTGCGCTCACTTTCGGTGCGCCTACGTCTAATGTCTTCTTGGCGAGTGCTGTGGCTGCTATGTGGTGGACTGCAGCTGCCGTTCTTTGTTTGGATCATTCAAAGAGACGAGATGTTAATTCGGATGATACTTACTCGGGCGGTTGAGCAATTATGGATTTTAATTCCTTTGCAGTGATGCCGGGGCCTTTGACTAACTATAACTTTAGCCTCAAACGATGTTATGTCATTTTTTTACGCAGGCTCCTTGGTGTGCGCTCTCGTGCCAGATGTTCATAGTCACATTCACAGATGAAGAAGTCTTACAGAGATGATTTACATATATATATATATATGTGTGTGTGTGTATATATATATATATATATATATATATATATATATATGTGTGTGTGTGTGTGTGTATATATATATATATATATATATGTGTATATATATATATATATATATATATATATATATATATATATATATATATATATATATATATATATACATATATCCTCCATAAAAGTAAAAAAAAAAAAAAAGTAAAGTACCCTCATCACGTCAAGTGGCGTAAAGGGAAATATGGTGTTAGTGACCCTATATTTTACAGACCTTCGGCACATGATTTTTGGGGTAATGTGGTCGGTATTACGCCCGTGCTGCTTTACTTTCTCAGAAAAAATCCTGTACCCATTTAAGGCTGGGTGAACCCGGAAGCCGTCGGTTGGGATCGAACCCTACCCCTTGTCCTTTGTAGTCCAGTTCACTAACCACTGAGCTATCGCGACTCCCATATATCCTCCAAACAGAATGTAAATGGACCTGAATACATCATCGAAAATAAAACAGACCTATATATATTTACATTCAGTATGCACGATGGTAACAATGTCCTGCCTATTATTGATACTACTATAATTTTCTATTACATTGCGTCTGTTGATATATCTAGAGCACATGAGGGTTGGTTAAAACCGTTTGGAGAACAAACACCTTCTAGCATGATTACTCTTCTTCTTTGGCGTTCAAGTCTTGTGATCATGCAGATTAGACTCTGTCCTGTTTCATGATAAAGGAGTAAGGACAATATCACGACACACGAGCTGGTCGCGTGGTCAGTACTCGCATATGTATGTGTGTTCTGCTTTTCCCCCATAACCTGCACTGCAGCTGAATCTTAGTTTGACGTAGGAATGTTCCTTTCCGCAGGCTGGATGCCGTCCCTGCCCGTGAGTTCTCCCACAGCCTTTCCTTCCCCAGATAGTAACTGCCAGTCAGCGGTGGTTTGTTGTCCGGGCTGTCCTCCTCCGAGGATAGAGCTTCAGGGCGGCTCGCACTCACATGGCCTGTCCCGTCGTTGAACATTTGGGTTGTTGTTTTTAAATTGGTGCAACACTTCACCACCTGCTGTCCATACCCCGTCCTGGTAGGAGAAGACTTCCACCTGGTCTTTGGGGTTCATGAGGTCAGATCTGTAGTCCGGTCTCCAAGAAGAAGTTGACAGCTCTCTCCAGGCTGTGACGTCTGCCCCATAGTTTCTGCATTAGTTCAGCACACTCTGGCCGATATGTTGACACAGTGGTCCCTAGTATAATTGTAAAACAATAATTACAGAACGCCAAAGGCTTGAGTATAAAACTGTTAATATACTTGTATGTACACATTCGTCAAAGATACCTAATTTGCGAGTGAAGATATGCTGTCACTTTTATTTTCATTAAATTTACGGGCAGTTATTAGTTACGCATGGAGGAGTGTATTCTATTTTTTTAACTGAGGAAAAACGGTCAGTTTATAAGTAGCTTTGAACAACAACATAACGTATATTGGAGGTTTTCTTAAATGGTGAATTCTACACTCTTGCTAACGCCGTGTCAATTCGTTGAATGTATTTAGATTGCGGGGCTAAGATCAAAAGGTTTCCATTTAAATATAGTACTGCAGTACAATACCAACGAACATTGTAGCAAATACGTGGCGACGCCAGCTTGGACATTTATGGTTAATTTTCAATAATCAAACCACGAAAAATGGTCAGTCTAATAATAGCCAGTCTTGAAAAAAATTATGTAAACCTCGATATATAGATCTATTTGTTTATTGAGACGATTTATTAAAAAAAAAAAACAATGTATATTTACAACCCATAAATAATATATGTAAATAACACATACACTTTTTTTTTAAATGTAATGTTTTCCTAACTAATAAATAATTAAATTAAATTCATTGCATGACAAGGATATGCCATTACATAAATAGAAAACATTTCTGCTACTATATCCCTAAAAATGACAAATTCTAATTACATTCATGCAGCTATATCAAAATGACTCACAAATCTTAATTACATTCATGCAACTATATATATATATATATATATAAATGACGTTTAAATCTTAATTAAATCCATGCTACTATATATATATATATATATATATATATATATATATATATATATATATATATAAGGACTTATAAAACTTAATTACATTCATGCTACTATATCCCTAAAAATGACTTCATCATCATCAAGAACCATCCCCTCGGGGGTAGCTGATCATGTCTCTCCACAACTTTCGACCTCGACAGCTATTTATCATTTCTATTGTTGACCTTCTGCTAACCAATTCTCTTAAGCTGTCTGGTGTCTCTTCTCTTTCCTTCCCTCAATTTTCCCAGTTGTCAAAATATATTCCAGCTGTTCCCTTCTAATTTTACATGGCCAATAAATCATGATTGTTTCTTCCTAATATTGGAAATTAGGTCTCTCTTTGATTTCGCCTCTTTCAGAACGTTTTCATTCTTCTCAGCTGTCCATGGTATCCCCAACATGTTTCTATCTATTGACCTTTCGAGCCGTAACCGGCCCATAGGGCGTAGACCAAGATACACCTTCTCCTATATGAATTTTTGTTCTAGCAGTTTTCTTTTAAAGATATTTTATTAAATCTCGCCATCTGTCTCTGTTCTGTGCAAGCAGTTCTATCTCATTGAGGGAGCCGATTCCTGCTGCTCTTGCCTCTCTCATCAATGTTCTTCTCAGTGTCTCCCTGGGTCTTCCTCTTTTTCTTTTACCTGTTGTTTCCCATATGAGGGCTTGCTTTGCTATTCGATTATTATCTCTTCTCATCACATGTCCAACGTATGACCATCGTCTTTTCTTTATTACTGAAGATATTAGTGGTTGATTGGCGATTTCTCTAATTTCCTCGTTTGTTTTGAATTCGTTCCATTCTATACCAAGTATTTTCCTTAGACATTTATTTTCGAATGCGTTCAACTTTGTTTCTATATCTCTTGTTGTTTTCCAGCTTTCACACGCATACGTAAGGGTTGATAGTACATTTGATTTGAATAGCCTAAGTTTTGTGTTTGTGCTAATGAGTTTTGATTTCCACAACTTTTCAAGGCTTCTGAAAGCCATTGCTGCTTTAGCCAGTCTGATTCTAATTTCTTTGCTCGTATCCCCTTCTCGATCAATGTGACTTCCAAGATAGATAAAGTGATCGATCTCTTCTACTGGTTTGTTTTCCATGTATATTTTGTCACTTGTTGGAATTAAACTTTTCATGACTTTAGTCTTTTCATGATTGACCTCAAGCCCAATTTTGCTGGCTATTGATGATAGTTCATTTGTGTTTTCCTGCATCGTTTTTATCTGACTGCTGATGAGAACTATGTCATCAGCAAAGTCGAGGTCCTCCAAATGGTCTCCAACATGTTTACGTCGCAAATTATCAGGTTAAAGGTCAACCTGACAATTCGCTCTGACATCCTCGACTCCTCAAATTTCGATCCCACCGTTCACCGCTGAGCGTATGTCGTCAGGTAGTAAAGAAAAGTGGGAAGAAATCAAAATAAGGATGTACTATTTTGGGCACATCTACATCATGGGCTACGACTTGGCCGCTGGTATTATACTTATCTGAATATGGTAGCAAAGGTCAAAATAACGATCACGTACACGAGAAAGGGTTAACGTGATCTTGAGTCGGACCACGTAAGATTAGACATTTCTGGTCACGTGCTCCCTGTGAAGATTGTATTCATCAGGAACAAGTGAGGACCGGTTTACAAAATACGAAGACGCTGCTTGTAACGTTTCTTCTTGTAAAATGTTTGTGTCAGTTCAACATTATCGTAGATGTTAACGGCAATAAGGAGCCGCGATAGCTCAGTGGTTAGTGAAATGGACTACCACGGACAAGGGGTAGTTCGATCCCAACCGACGGCTTCCGGGTTCACCCAGCCTTAAATGGGTACTGGACTTTTTTCTGGGAAAGTAAAGCAGTACGGGCGTAATACTGACCACATTACCCCAAAAATCATGTGCTGAAGGTATGTAAAATATAGGCTCACTAACACCATATTTCCCTATACGCCACTTGGCGTGACGGGGGTACTTTACTTACTTTACTAACGGCAATAAACGGTACAACATGGGGCCGAAGTCTGGGAGTCATGACCGAAATTATTAAGGGGGCTACTACTGACGATCAGATTGCCTCCCGCTGCGAGGCTCTGTATAAAGAGTTTCCTTTCATCCCATTCATTTTGTGTATGCCTGAAAGAAATGACACACTAAGCAGAATCATAACTGAGGAGTGGATCGCAACAGAACTATACTTTGTCCCCTTCATTTGTCTTTCCTAGTGTTTCACCCATCCTATATTTATCGTGGTCGACATTATATCTGGTGCTCTCGTAGCGTTTATGGCTCGATACCCCACATTTGGATACTTCTGTCTCGCGGGCATGAATTGGTTATGTTGTTAGCAACACAATTGTGACCTTATTGACACACTTCGGCCTAAAACATTCAACTTCAGTTGTTATCATGAGTGGACATCCTTTATTTTATCCAAACATTCACTCCCCATTATCCAGAACTTCAGAGACAATACTGAACATTCTATTTCCCTTAAAACAGCCCCCAACCTGTTATATAATCCTCCTACTTATTTATGTGTACTCACCGTAACCATAGAGAGTTCACAGCTGTTTACCGTTGTTTAAACATTATTTCAGCATTAATGAAGTCCCAGAGAGACACTGAAAAGAACATTGATGAGAGAGGCAAGAGCAGCAGGAATCGGCTCCCTCAATGAGATAGAGCTGCTTGCACAGAACAGAGATAAATTGCGAGATTTGATAAAATATCTTTAAAAGAATTGAAAACTGCTAGAACAAAAATTCAGATAAGAGAAGGAGTATCTTGGTCTACGCCCTATGGGCCGGCTACAGCTCGAAAGGTCAATAGATAGCTTAATGAAGTAAAAATAGTTGAAAATACACATTTATGTCATCGTAAACTTTATGTCACATTTTATTTCTCTCCTGGCATGTAATTAGAAAAGATTTTTGCATCTAGGGGACATAAGAAATATATCTCAGAGCTCGCTCTTTCTACTTTTCAACTTCCTGTGCAACATAGGTCTCCAACAAACACCTCCAAACCCTGTGGTGCATTGATCTCAAACACTGTCAAAGCCGTTCTGTTAAGATCATTCCATGTCTTCCCCATCATCTTCATCCCTCCTTCCACATGTCTTATCCAAGAATATGTTGGTCTTCCTCTTAGTCAGGAGATTCCAAATAAGGGCCTGTCGTGTAATATTCTCAGTTAGCTCCTGCAGCGTGTATCTTATCCAGTGACATCATTATCGTAATATCTCTTTGTCCACTGGTATTTGACTGGTACTTTCCCATAATTCTACATTAGTGATTTTGTCCCACCATATCCACTCTTTTATTCCGCGCAAACATCCATTTATGAAGGTCTGTATCCTCGTTATTGTCATTTTTGTTGTTCTCCATGTTTCACAGCCAGAATGAGAAACCACATGTTCACCAAACTCAAAATAGGAACTACCAGCCAATACCACTGTACACTGGATAACATGACAACAAAACATGTTCTACAGGATTGCCCCCAGTTCACAGACCAGAGAAGGATAACGTGGTCCACACCGACCTCCCTGGAAGAGAAACTATACGGGGCAACCGAATCACTGAAACAGACAGCTGCCTTCATAAGAGAGTCCGGAATCCTATTCTGAAGGAGTCATGATCGCAGAAGAATAAGTTTCACAGCCATATTATAGGACTATATAAATATTATAGGAGATATATATTATTTAACACTGGAGCTGAACATGTTTTTGTATTTAACCAAATTTCTTTGGATGTCCATGTTTCCTAGGGCAACGAGGGCTTCGCTCGCTTTTTGTATGTTTATGTTAGTATCATCCTCTGTTCCTTTTTGTCTATATTACTGCCCAGATATGTGTAAGATCGCAACACAGAACATTCTGTTCCCATTGAAACAGACTCCAACCTGTTTTATATTTCTCCCACTTATTATGTGCACTCTCCGTGATCATGGAGAGTTCACAACTGTTTGCCCTTGTTTACAAATTGCATCTCAGCATTAATGAGTCAAAATTGTTGAATTTTTCCCTCCAATCGTGCAATTAGAAAAGATTGTTGCATCTTAGAGGCATAGAAACACACCTTAGTCCTAGCTTGGTTACTATTTATGATTTTTTTTACAGATCATATTGTGGGATCATTTTCACCTGGCTGTTACAAATAACGAATGGCATGCTCCTTTTAAGAAAATCTGAAACGAACTTGCACATAACGAACGTATATTTCTGGATGCGCCGGATTCTGTATTTGCAGTATTCAGACGCGTTTCATTACTTAAAATGTATGGTTTCACCGGAATGAGGTTGAAACGTTACTACCAAGAACATTATACGTTAAAATTAAATAGGGTGATAATACAGACGGATCTGTAATACGACACAAAAGGAGTGCATGGTTATTCACAGCACGCTCGGAAGGCAGTATAGTCAAGGAAGACAGTGGTGCTCACGAGTAGCTTGACGATGGAGGTGGTGGGAGTGACCAATGCATTCATCTGGTTAGAGTCAAAAGACTACACCCACGCTTGCATACTGAGTGAATCGACGAGCATGATTTAAAAAAAAATGTGCAGGCGGTCTCTGTACGCATGCAATGGGTACAATCCTTACAGAAGTTAAAAATACATAAGATAACCTTTGTCACCTTTGTCTATGTTCCTGGACATGCGGGAGTACCGGGAAATGAAAGAGCGGACAGGTTAGCTAGCTGTGCTGTCGTTGAAGATGGTCAACCAATGGATTGAGCGGACGTCATCAATGTCCTCCAAGATGTGGGAAGGGCACGGGACTTCGACAACCATTATCCACGTCACTCCTTCGGATGAAAGAGATGGATGTTAAGACGGGCACAGCCAAAAACGAGAAACTTAGTGGGCGTGTAAGAAGACTTAACCAACACAGAACTGGAGTCGTCAGTCGCTGGACACTGCGACACTTTCTGACGAGGGGACTGAGCACCTATGGACATGTTCGGAGTGCAATGATGATGACCCGCAAATAACTCAAAGTCGCTGTGGAGTGACTAGAAAAATATTTTTGAAAGTACGTCGCCGATTGTTGAAGTTTACGTCATGATATTCTGTGTCTACAATCCCGTCTGCAGCATAACGCAACAAGCCGATGTTATATTCAAGATTTCATTGTTGAAAGGACATGGTGTTAAACATTGAAAACAGGGTATTTCTGGTTGAACATGTCTTCCGTAATGGTGGCAAATATACTGAAAAAGTAATTCGATAATCTGTGCTGAAATTTAGTGCGCTAAAAGGAAAAGTTTATATCTAAAGCAAGAATCCACAAAAAGTTAATGACCTGAAGGCAGAAATCGTCATCCTGGTCCAACAAATATCACAGGTCATTATTCAGAAGGTTTTCGAAAATATGAAGAGGCGAGTCAACAAATGTCTTGAGGCCCGTGGTGGACATTTTGAACACATGCTGTAGACACAACTTCATCGTGTAAATATCCACTTTACCCAATACAAGCCAGCCAAGAGCAGTAGTTACAATTTCCCCGTAATTTCACTGCACAGCGACTTTATAAACACCCAGTATAGTTTACATTTGAGGTTAAACGTAAAAAGCTGTTTTAGTGTATTCCTTATTTGAAGAACAGAATAAAACATGCCCTACTTATTATTGACGGATATTATCGCGCAGGCTGAATGAAAATGACAATGTTTCTACGCATAACAAAAGAGGGTTAGCATGGAAGTATAAATTGGATAACTGTGCCAAAGAAGTATAATTGTATAAATAATTCTTTCTATGAGTAATGGTTTATGAAGTATTATTGGGGAAAAACAACACACATTTTGCTATGGAATAACAATAACATGGTCTCATTACATACAGACAAACATTGCACAATACAAAAATGCACCAATAATTAATAAATTTTGTAAGATAAACAAAGAAAATGAATGTTTTGATCATTTTGTGCAGTCTATTAACATTTGTGATAAAAAAAAATATTATGGCTGAACAGAAATATGACCCCCACACAAGGAAAAAAAACCTAAAAGAAAGTTTATATGCTACGTAAATGCTGAGAAATGAAAGAAATTGTGATAGCAAATATGTGAGAAGTACTATAGAACATCGGTTCTCAAGCTTTCCTTGACCCCCATTAAATATATTGTGTAGTCGGGGGCCCCTATTAAATATATTGTTTAGTCGCGGACACCCCCCCCCCCAATTCAATTTCAACCCAAGATCAAGATTTCTTCTTTCTACGGTCTATTCTCTTTCGCTCTTTCATTTATTGTCTCTTTCCATGTAGTTACAAAATGTCAAACTGTTCTTTACGCCTTCGTGGATTCCCTGTGACGGCACCGCGGACTGCAGCTTGAGAAACGCTGTTATTGTGTATTGTTCATGCTCAAACCGGTTTCATTTGTCCGACAAGCTATGCTGACATTTCTTGTCCGTACCAGCAAGGTTTTCAGAAAGCGGGTATTTGTATAAGTGGTTCATTTACTTTACGTTTCAACACATTCATTCCAGGACAATAAAGGACTCACACCCATCGAATACGTTGACAGATTAGCTCTGCATAACGAACAGTATAGGGGAAGAAGCTTTTCTTAGAAAATACGTAAGTTATGAAGTCTCATATTCATACACACTCAACATCCCCCTTGGCAGACCCCAGTAATAAGAAAATGCCGTAAAGATAGATGTAGACCTCTAACATAGGAGCCCACCATGGACACTAAGAAAAGTATGTATGACAATTATATTTGAAATGAGCCAGAAAGATACAAGACCAGAAATGAATATAATTGAGGGTGGGGGGATGGAGAGAGAGACAGAGAGAAAGATATTTGAACACTAATACGAGATTTTTTAAAAAAATTAACTGCACGAGAACTAAAAGAGAAGCCTTATAACACGATGAATATAAGTACACCACAACAATCAGTGACAGCTATCATGAAGCTAAGAAAAGAGCAAAATGTGCATTCCCCTCCCGCTAAAAGTTGGATTAGCAAAACAAATTAACTTTACTTGAAAGAAAGATATCTGCACCGAACATACTTTGTCCTAAAAGATAACGGCGAGGCAGAATCTCAGCCTTTGAGAATATAGGACAGAGAGTGACATGTCAACATTTTAAGGCAAGAGGATAGTGAGGCTGAATCTAACAACTTTAAGGCAAGAGGATAGTGAGGCTGAATCTAACAACTTTAAGGCAAGAGGATAGTGAGGCTGAATCTAACAACTTTAAGGCAAGAGGATAGTGAGGCTGAATCTAACAACTTTAAGGCAAGAGAATAGTGAGGCTGAATCTAACAACTTTAAGGCAAGAGGATAGTGAGGCTGAATCTAACAACTTTAAGGCAAGAGGATAGTGAGGCTGAATCTAACAACTTTAAGGCAAGAGAATAGTGAGGCTGAATCTAACAACTTTAAGGCAAGAGAATAGTGAGGCTGAATCTAACAACTTTAAGGCAAGAGAATAGTGAGGCTGAATCTAACAACTTTAAGGCAAGAGAATAGTGAGGCTGAATCTAACAACTTTAAGGCAAGAGGATAGCGATAATAATCTCAAAACTTTAAGGCAAGAGGATAGTGAGGCTGAATCTAACAACTTTAAGGCATGAGGATAGTGAGGCTGAATCTAACAACTTTAAGGCAAGAGAATAGTGAGGCTGAATCTAACAACTTTAAGGCAAGAGAATAGTGAGGCTGAATCTAACAACTTTAAGGCAAGAGGATAGTGAGACAGAATCTCAACACTTTAAAAATTGGGAGGGGGGGAAGAAAGAGGGTGGAGAGGAAAGCAAATTCTGGACACCTTAATGTAAAAGAGGATAGAGTGGCGATTCAAAAAGATAATTAAAAAAATAAACAGTTTTATCATTTTAAGATAGAGGAAAGAAAGAAAGAGCAGAACAGTTAAAGGGAAACAAATAACTGAAAGATGGTAACAATACCCTAATAAGTGTTAAAACAGATGTAATTATCTTCCTTACTGTTATTAATAATAAATCTCTATTCTCCAGCTTTTATCACACATCTCGCATCACAAACGAACAATTGATTCATAATAAAACAAGCCCATATTGAGCAGTAAAACCCGATGGGTAATAGATGCATGCACTGATAACACATCTTCATATGGGTCATAAAATTGGTGCAGAGTTTCCCACAAACAGATCAATACATGTCATCCTAGCTGCACTGTTAATCTATAAGCCGTACAGTTATTACACGAAAGTCCCACATATATTGAAGCTTTTTAAAAAAAGGAATCAAAACTTAACCTTTGATGCTGGCTATCAATCTCACGTTTATATCATATTCTGTTACTTGTTAAGGAATCATAAATGTATCTCCTAACGTACAAATTAGCTACTTTATAATCTGGATTTTATGTGCAACATTTTAAGATGTTTAAATTATACTGTCGTGAAGCTGGCTACATTATACTTCTGTTTGGGTATGAATAATAAGGGCCAAAAGAAAATACTTAAAGTGCACCGTTTCAAAATAAAGGGTAATTAATTTGTAATGTGATAAGAAAAAGCACACAGATGAATTTTTAAACTCTCCCACAACAGACATATATTTCTTCCTCTTCTGAAGTGTTTAACCATTAAGTGGGCGTGAATGTGTCACAGATTACAGCAAGCATTGATGTCTGCACCTTTCAACCTAACACATAATATGTCTATGGCAAGGGTAGATTTTTAATTGATCAACAAATGTGTGCAGTCAATGGTCAAACTTAGTCTATTTTGCTAAACTTTTAACTGGCACGGGATCTTTAACATACACAGAATGACAAGGGTTAAGCCACAAAGGTACTGTGAATTTAAGAGAAAAACTCCTAAAACATGTTGTGTGATCTGATCCTGGGACCTTCCTGTCAAGAGGCAGATGTCTTAGTTCTAGACCACTCAGCACCCCCCTCCCTGACAGATATTTAAGCAAATCTATAGCTTGTACAATCTGGAAACAAAAATAGTTTCTTTCCTCTTTCCTTGTCAAGAGAAGAAATAGTTTGAACACTTTCATTTGTCGGAGCCGCGATAGCTCAGTGGTTAGTGAACTGGACTACAAAGGACAAGGGGTAGGGTTCGATCCCAACCGACGGCTTCCAGGTTCACCCAGCCTTAAATGGGTACCGGATTTTTTTCTGGGAAAGTAAAGCAGCACGGGCGTAATATCGACCACATTACCCCAAAAATCATGTGCTGAAGGTCTGTAAAATATAGGGTCACTAACACCATATTTCCCTATACGCCACTTGGCGTGACGGGGGTACTTTACTTACTTTCATTTGTCTCTACTGATGTCATGTATTCTAGTGTTTCTAATATTTTATCTATCCATCTTTTCCTAGGATTATCAGGCTGTGGAACAAATACCTCTTGCCTGTGCCATCATGTAGTGGGTAATGATAACCTGAAAAATAATCATCATCATGTAGCGCAGACGATTATGTCCTTCCACAATCTTTTATCCACCCCGTGCATCATATCAATTCAGTTTTTCACTATTTCCCATGCATTAACACTAAGCTATCTAGTTTTTTCTCTCTCTGTCGTCCGCTATCTCTCTCTTTCCGTGTATTTTGCCAGTTGTACCCAAGTGTTCAAACTTTCCTCTTCTCATGATGTGCCCAAGAAATGTTGATTGTTTCTTTCTGTTTTCTTAGGAGCTCCATCTTTGTGTTCGCTTCTTTGAGAATTTCCTCGCTGGTCTATTTAGCTGTCCAGGAAACTTTCAACATTCTTCTGAGAAATCCCATCTCTGTGGCCTCTAATTGTTTTCTCATTTGTTTGTCTACTGTCCATGACTCGCTTCCATAGGTCAGAATTGGCTCTATATAGCACTGATGAACTCTCTCACTTCTATTGACATAGATTTGTTGCTTAAGATGTTTTTCATTTTCTGAAATGTTATTTTGGCCTGAGCTTTATTTCAACCTGAATAATAGCTGAGCTAAATTACAAGTCTCCAAGATCGAGGTCAGTGGTTTTTGCATCAGATCGGTTGTATATTATTGTTTCCCTATCTCATTACAGTAATTATCTTCTTCGGTTCAAGTCGTGTGATCATGCAAATTTGACTCTTTGTCCTGTATCAGGAAGGAGGGGTAAGAACAACTTCATGATGAGCTGGTTGCATGCATGGTCAGTACTAGTATACGGAGGGGCAAGAACAACATCATGATGAGCTGGTTGCATGCATGGTCAGTACTTGTATACGGAGGGGCAAGAACAACATCATGACACATGATGAGCTGGTCGCATGGTCAGTACTTATATATGGAGGGGTAAGAACAACATCATGACACACGATGAGCTGGTCACATGGTCAGTACTTGTATATGGAGGGGTAAGAACAACATCACGAGACACGATGGAGCTGATCACATGGTCAGTACTCTTATATGCTAGTGTGTCCTCATTTTTCCCTCTATACCTGCACAGTGGGAGACACATCCTGTCTTTAGCAGGCTGGATCTTGGTTTGAAGAAAGTTTTCCTTCTTGTGGGGTGGATGCCGTCATCCAGGGCTGTTGGGCCAGGCGTACCCTGCCCATAGTAATATCTTAATGTTGGGCCAGGCCCACCCTGCCCACAGTAATATCTTAATTGGGGGTAAACTTAAGTTTAACGCACACAAAAACTAGCATAAAGAGAGTACCTGGAAAAAAACAAATTTTACAATGATCAAGCTTTACCCTAGCGATCGCAAATCTCAAGGTAGATGAGGCAAAGTTCTTAGTCCCGTCAGACATAGATCATAAAGATTGTGGTGGTAAATGAACTCTTGACAGTTGAAAATCAAAAAGAGTAAGCTGTGTGCTGTTGCTCATATCAAATAAACTAAAAAAAAAAAAATTAACAAAAATGTAATTTAATTTATACAATTTTCCCATAATTAACTAGATATACAGAAAACCAATCAGGACTGACTGGTATATGTTTCATATTCATCACCGGAGATTCAAATGTGCAAGGAAATTAACAAGTTGTCAGCTTGACCAGAATGGCTGGTGCAGATGGTGGACATGCAATGGAGCGGGCTGATATTCTGAATGCATGAGAGAGGCAGGGTGAGTTAATGATCTCAGTCAATGATCATGAATCTACAACATTGTCCAGAGTGCATGAGAGAGGTAAGGTGAGTTAATGATCTCAGTCAATGATCATGAATCTACAACATTGTCCAGAGTGCATGAGAGAGGTAAGGTGAGTTAATGATCTCAGTCAATGATCATGAATCTACAACATTGTCCAGAGTGTATGAGAGAGGTAAGGTGAATTAATGATCTCAGTCAATGATCATGAATCTACAACATTGTCCAGAATGCATGAGAGGTAAGGTGAGTTAATGATCTCAGTCAATGATCATGAATCTACAACATTGTCCAGAGAGCATGAGAGAGGTAAGGTGAGTTAATGATCTCAGTCAATGATCATGAATCTACAACATTGTCCAGAGTGCATGAGAGAGGTAGGGTGAGCTAATGATCTCAGTCAATGATCATGAATCTACAACATTGTCCAGAGAGCATGAGAGGTAAGGTGAGTTAATGATCTCAGTCAATGATCATGAATCTACAACATTGTCCAGAGAGCATGAGTGAGGTAAGGTGAGTTAATGATCTCAGTCAATGATCATGAATCTACAACATTGTCCAGAGTGCATGAGAGAGGTAAGGTGAGTTAATGATCTCAGTCAATGATCATGAATCTACAACATTGTCCAGAGTGCATGAGAGAGGTAGGGTAATGATCTCAGTCAATGATCATGAATCTACAACATTGTCCAGAGTGCATGAGAGAGGTAGGGTGAGTTAATGATCTCAGTCAATGATCATGAATCTACAACATTGTCCAGAGAGCATGAGAGAGGTAGGGTGAGTTAATGATCTCAGTCAATGATCATGAATCTACAACATTGTCCAGAATGCATGAGAGGTAAGGTGAGTTAATGATCTCAGTCAATGATCATGAATCTACAACATTGTCCAGAGAGCATGAGAGAGGTAAGGTGAGTTAATGATCTCAGTCAATGATCATGAATCTACAACATTGTCCAGAGTGCATGAGAGAGGTAGGGTGAGTTAATGATCTCAGTCAATGATCATGAATCTACAACATTGTCCAGAGAGCATGAGAGAGGTAGGGTGAGCTAATGATCTCAGTCAATGATCATGAATCTACAACATTGTCCAGAGAGCATGAGAGGTAAGGTGAGTTAATGATCTCAGTCAATGATCATGAATCTACAACATTGTCCAGAGAGCATGAGTGAGGTAAGGTGAGTTAATGATCTCAGTCAATGATCATGAATCTACAACATTGTCCAGAGTGCATGAGAGAGGTAAGGTGAGTTAATGATCTCAGTCAATGATCATGAATCTACAACATTGTCCAGAGTGCATGAGAGAGGTAGGGTAATGATCTCAGTCAATGATCATGAATCTACAACATTGTCCAGAGTGCATGAGAGAGGTAGGGTGAGTTAATGATCTCAGTCAATGATCATGAATCTACAACATTGTCCAGAGAGCATGAGAGAGGTAGGGTGAGTTAATGATCTCAGTCAATGATCATGAATCTACAACATTGTCCAGAGTGCATGAGAGAGGTAAGGTGAGTTAATGATCTCAGTCAATGATCATGAATCTACAACATTGTCCAGAGTGCATGAGAGAGGTAAGGTGAGTTAATGATCTCAGTCAATGATCATGAATCTACAACATTGTCCAGAGTGCATGAGAGGTAAGGTGAGTTAATGATCTCAGTCAATGATCATGAATCTACAACATTGTCCAGAATGCATGAGAGGTAAGGTGAGTTAATGATCTCAGTCAATGATCATGAATCTACAACATTGTCCAGAGAGCATGAGAGAGGTAAGGTGAGTTAATGATCTCAGTCAATGATCATGAATCTACAACATTGTCCAGAGTGCATGAGAGAGGTAGGGTGAGTTAATGATCTCAGTCAATGATCATGAATCTACAACATTGTCCAGAGAGCATGAGAGAGGTAGGGTGAGTTAATGATCTCAGTCAATGATCATGAATCTACAACATTGTCCAGAGTGCATGAGAGAGGTAGGGTAATGATCTCAGTCAATGATCATGAATCTACAACATTGTCCAGAGAGCATGAACTTCAGGTCAAAACTGGAGGTGCCAGAAAGAAATGCTATGTGGGGAGACACAGTAAAATAACAAATCAACACAGAAGTGGAGTCCACATGCTGAGAGTCATACTAAGGAAGAGATCTGAGCACTTATGGATGTGACCGATGTACAATCAGGATGACCCAACAATTAAACTAAACTAAACAACTGAGGAAATGAGTACAAAGTTTATGCACCGTACCAAGACCTTTCTGTGTTATCAAAGAAAGAGTTCAGAATGTAAATGGACATTGCATGAGTATAGTGTTGGTGGTTCTATGACAAAGTCTTCACTAATTCCTGGGTCTGCCATGGTTTCCTACTAAGGCACTGAAAAAATAAAAAATCAGCTGCTGTATGTATAGATCATGTTTTTAATCTTCTCCCACTCCCACCCTCCACATAAAGCAAACAAGAAACCATTGACCACATCAAACCAGAGTGCACCAGTTTCACATAACCTGTGATAAGATTCCATAAATCTTGTCTGTGAATATTTCCAGTTAATTTTTTTTTCCTGAGGCAGTCTTATTCACTGTTTTTTTTTCCTTTTCTAATATTAACAAAAATTATGTTTCTGATTAATGCTCAGTCTTGTATTCTTGTCTTACACAATTTTGTTTGTTCCATTCCATTTTACTTAACAGGCCTTGCATACCATGGCAATGAAAATCTTTCCTAGCCTAAGTATATTATCCTAACCTCACATGTATTTCAATATATCTGAATTTAGTGGATACTTCATGCTTGTAATTCATCTTACAAGCCATTTATAAGCATCTAGTCTTTGTGTTGTAATCTATGTCAATAATAAAGAACATCCTAGATAAACCAGAGAGCAAATACTGTCTCACGCCACTGCAAAATCCAGCAGTGTTAAGTTGGAAGCATTCATGTGTGAAGTTGTCACAATTGATCGATCTTTACCCAGTGTAGCGTTATCTTCTGCTTGACTAAATGCAGAAAATTGTCTATTTAGTAGTACATAAGTGTATAAACAATAATTTAATTAAATCATCATGCAAGAGAAGAATAAAGGACTTAGTTCAGATATCCAAGAACTCACGAACACTGATTTAAAAACATAAATTATTACACTGACACATGTGTAGTTTAATAGATTAAGAAACTGTTGATTTGAGGAATAATTAAAAACACATTAGTTCCAGATAAATATACAATTTTTAAAATGAAATTCTGCCTAATTTGCCTTACACCTTTTAAATTAAATATTTTTTTTTTATACATCACTGATGTTATCCAAAAAATATACAGCTCTATAAATTGAAAGCCACCATAACCACACTGTATACTTGTTGAGCAGGTCCTAAACTCAAGAATACATCCTACAAAAATTGTGAAATGTTAAAAAAAACAAAAGATCCAAAATATGACACCAAGAACAACATCACAGATGACAAATTATGAAGCAGCTGTTAGACAACATCCAGGTAACAATGATTTTCATAGGGGTTAAACTCATCTCACCTCACAGTATTCCCTAATAAAGGAAACGATTATACATACCTTGGAAAGGATCGAAGAAAAAAGAAAAAAATGTAATCAACGAAATGGTTATTTTAAATTTGAACCAAATTCTTCTTCTGCGAGTTTCATAGAAATATAATATGAGACTTCAAGCAAATAATAAATCATGAATAACAGCTGAGCTTTACAAAAAAAAGCAGCACAATTGGTAAAAATTATTACTGGGATATTGTTTTTATCTGTGCAATAATACATTTATTTGTAAACTGTAGTGGTTAAATTCATAGATATTATGTTAATATAACACCAACTGAAAATAAAATTATATATTATAGTTACTGTGTGTTGTCTTATATTATTAGTGATGTAATGCTATACCACTGCAAAATTATATATAACGAGCACAGCAGAGAGTAAATATTTCAGCCCAATAAATAATACAGTTTTGTCAAATACTGAATCATGAGTATTCACACCTACACACAAAACAAACAAGTAAACTAGAAAAATGACTGATCAATCTGATAAGTCAGTCATGGAAAATAAAAGTTGCACAAACATAAGGAGATGAAAATAGAAATATAAATGAGATCTGTTCTGAAAAAGAATATTAAACTACCAATATTATATTTTTTTTTTTAAATAGCACACGTTTTCACATAATGAGAAATATAATTATATAATTAAAAAAAAAACAACTAAATTCACAGTGTAATTTGCAGCATTATGCCATTACAGGTGCATGCCGGGGAAGGTGGGGGGTAATGAGAGAGGCATATATGGCCAGAGAAGATAAGTCAACTGTCCTGTGCACTCGTCATGGGTTGTCCAGGTCTGAATTTTTATTCCACCAATTTGATAGGAGTGAAAATTTTTTTTTACAATGCAACAATATATGAAATAGTGTTAATTTATAATTTATATGTTGTGTTAAATAATATTATATTGCATATCGCTTTTAATGAATGTATAAAAAGTGTAGAACACGAAAAAATATTAAATTCTCCACTTGAAGAATGTAATGAAATAGATTAAACACACTTATTCTCCTGTGAATTTTATTCTCACAAATAAATTAAGTTAATTTAAAATACAAATAAAAGGAGACATTACTTCACTTCACAAATGAAGAAGATTAGACTAATAGTAATATAGTCTCTAATGTCATGTTCTTCACTTTTAGTCTTGCTGTATTTGGTACTTTGTTATTCAATTCATACTGATTCAACATTCTGTGAGATTTTGCACATTTTGGTTTGTCTAATACAAATTATAATATTATTGTGGAGTCTGTTAAAACCCAGGTTTTTATTTTCTTTCCATGAGTGAGAGATGAAATGCTTATTAGAAAGAGCATGTAAATTGTGTAGAGTTGTGTGTAGTGGTGTCAAGAACCTGAGCTCATTGGCTTGTAACCTTACAGACAAGCTTCAGTCAACTCACTCAAATTATACATTATTATAAAAAATTTAGGACACACATGGTGGAAGCCAACTGAGAGTATCACACGGAACAGGCCCTTTTTTGGAATCCCCAAGGAAAAAGACAAAGAGGAAGACCAAAATATTCTTGGAGAAGAAAGATGAAAACAGAGATGAAAATGATGGGGAAGACATGGAATAATCTTAAAAGAATGACAAGAAAAAGAACGGCTTGGAAAGTGTTTGTTGAAGATTTATACTTTACAGGGAGCTCAAAGGTAGAAGAAGATGAGTTTCTCACAAAATTAGATTAGTTACAGAAATCAGAAAAGAGCCAGAAAAAATGACTGGCCTCACCACCTTTAAATTATATAGTTTGCCTTAGTAATCAAGCATTTTTAATTGTAATCACCACCAAATACCACACCTGCTAGCATAGGTGATCATGTCTCTCGATCTTGACAGTTTTTTAAATGATTTCTGTTGTTGATCTTCTGTTAAAAATGGATTGCATAGTATCTTCCTGATTATATTGAAAATCTGCTTTTGTCTGAGCTATTCTGCATTTCACCTCTGTTGTACATCAATCATGCGAGGTTACCATTATTCCCAGGTATTTAAATTCATCATCAAGTCAATCATCATCACATTTTTATGGGATTATCTTTACATTTCATTTATAAAAGTAATATAAACCATATCAAGTCAAGCATGCATCCAAAATCTAAATTGTATAATAAGCTAAATATTTTAGTGACAATATGATATATTACATAAAAACTAAGACACCAAACCAACTTGTTTTTATTAAAAATTATTAAGCTATAATACTATAATAACAATGAAATGTTTTACACAGGAGACGTTTGAAATTGAACTATAAATGCGGTTAAATTGTAAAAGTTGTGAGAACACCAGACCCAAGGGCCGACCACGAAAAAGATGGCTTGACAGCATATTAGGCACTAGGAAACATAACAGCAGCAGAGGCGAACAAAAGAACAAAATACCGCAAATTATATCTCCCCTCGGTGCTGAAAGGCAAACAAGGAAGGAAACTTATAAATTATTAATATATGAAATATTACAATAGAGTAAATGTTATACATACTGTAAAAGATTTTTAAACTAAATTGCTAATAATTTTTGTCACACTCAGTGAACTTTACTTAGCGATTATTCCTTCCAGAACAATAATTTAATATATTTTAATATGAAGGACTTAGTAATTTAAATATAGCATATAGCCAAACACAGGGAGGGAGTCATGAGAGTCCAAGGTAACTGTAACTGTACTGTGTTTAAATGTAGTTTAACATTTAATATTGAAACCAACCATGTTCTTTCATTTCAATAAAAATAAAGTAGGCCTATAAAATATAACTATAATAATTAAGCCACCTTCTCCATGGTCGTGGTGAGTGTAGTATAGTACTGTAGAGTGAGTGTAGTAGACTTTATACTTTATAAATTAATATTAATGAATGTATATTTGTTAGTTTTTATAACATCATAACTTTTACTTTATTTTATTAGTTAGTTACTTTAGTACTTTAAAGTTTATTAATGAAATAAAACTATTAATACTTTTAATTTGAATTAACAAATTTCTATAGTATAGTTTTATTATAATTCCAGTTGAATTTCAACTGCCACTGTCAATCACAATAATTACAATAACAATTCAATCAGTGTCATTCATTGTCTTGTGATTGTGAGTGCCCTGGCGGCGCGTGAGAGTGAGTAAACTTCAAAAGCACAACAAATACCAATAATTAAATATATGTACACTAAGAAGTAACAAATCTTACTTTATTAACGGCGTCTGTTCTCTCTAGCCAACTTCTGCTACTATCTTTTCGGTGAAAGGTCTAGAAATGGGCTGGTTGACCTCTACTGGGCTTGATTGTCCGGTCTAGGTTGCAGACGCGTGGCAATTATAGATCCGAAACAGCAGACACAGATCTCCGGAAACACACCCCTGGTTGCGGTTACTGAAAAAGACGGAATGGAACTGTCCCTTTAAACAGGCAGTTATAGGCCATTATAGGGGGCGGTGCTGTGACTGTGAAGCAAGAAGTCCCACGAGGCAAGCCACTGTGTCAAGGAGTACGGGCTCAATCCTATTCGGCTTGTCAATTGTTCTTTGTGTTTTCTGTTGTTTATTTGTGGATTTTTCGTGTGTTGTAAACTATCTGTCACCCCCCCCCCTAATTACTTTTTTTTTTTTTTTTTTTTAACATGAGCTTGATAAAATATCAACTACCATGCCTGCTGGCCTAGGTAATCATGTCTCCCCACAACTTTCAATCCCGACAGTTATTTATCATTTCTGTTGTTGACCTTCTGGCAGACCATTCTCTTAAGCTGTCTGGTATCTTTTCTCTTTGCTTCACTTTATCTCTTCGTCCCTCAACTTTCCCAGTTGTCACAATATATCACAGCTGTTTCCTTCTCATTACATGGCCAACAAATTATTATTTCTACCTATTTTTTTGGAAATTAGCTCTCTCTTTGCTTTAGCCTCTTTCAGGAACGTTTTCATCTTCTTAGCTGTCCGTGGTATTCTCAACATTCTTCTGTACAACTAGATTTCTACAGCCTCCAGTGATTTTCTTGTCTGTTGTCCTAACTGTCCATGATTCACATCCATATGTTAAAACTGGGTCTGCATAACATTTAAGAACTCTTTTTCTTGTTTCTATTGTCAAAAATGGATTGCACAGTATCTTCTTCATTTTTTGGAAAGCTGCTTTTGCCTGAGCCATTCTGCATCTCACCTCTCTTCTACATCTACCATCTAAGGTTAACATTGTTGCCAGTTATTTAAATTCATTTTACCTGTTTTAATATTCATAGAATATACATGTATAACATACATAATATATTCACGAAGAAAATAATAAGGACGTGCCCATAAATGTGAGATAAATTCATATTATATTTGTTCAAAAACTGATTTTCAATAGCTTATTTTTATATCTAAACTTGCAGATCATATTATAAATTGTTACTCTCGTTTATTAATTTACAGTTTAGTATTACGAGATGGCACATGTGTTACCGGGGCGTCATTATGAGGGAAGTAAAGAATAGTGACACTGTGACCTTCCAGGCATGTCGTAAGAGGCGACTAAGGAGTTTGATCGATGGCCTGACAAGCTGTCATTGTAAAAAGTATTGTTATGGAAACAGAGCCATATATCTTAGAAGCAGTGATCTCTGCAATATGTGCCATTTTGGCACGCAAGGTTTCTGTTTTTGAGTTTGTGGTTCTGCCCTATGTGCCATTTTCGGCTCGAAAGGACAGTAGATAGATAGATAGATTAAGAGATAGTTATAAGAATGTTATTACTTTTGAAACAGTGACAGATCCCATATAACTTGTCAAATCACCAGACAGCTACCACCGCTGCTGTCTAACAAAGAAATAACAATAGAAGCAAATCAGAGCCTCTGCTACACAACCTTCATCCCAACGTTGTGCTGTCAATGCCAGACCGGGACTCTTGACTTAAGAACAATAAGAAATTAAATGTGTTAGACGAATGGAAGGAAACAGTCCGAGAGATAAGATTAGAAATGAATAACTGAGAAGAAAAAAAGATATCAATAATTCCCGACATAGAGTACATAAATAAACAACAAATAACATGATTTTAGCACGTGATAAGACATAAATTCGACCAAAATACAACACAATGAGTCTTTAATAAACATCACAAGACCATCGGACTAAAGGGATCGACCACGAAAAAGATAGATTGATGGAGTATTAGAAACAATAGGAAACATAACAGCAACAGTAGTAAACAGAAGAGCTAACGACCGCAAACTATATTTCCTCTTGACGCTGAAAGGAAAATGAGAAAGGAAAGAAGAAGACGGAGAAGAAGAGTTGTTGTTATTGAGTTATTTGTGGGTCATCATCATTGCACTCCGAACATGTCCATTGGTACTCAGATCCCCTCCTCAGCAGGTCCCGCAGTGTCCAGCGACTGACGACTCCAGTTCTGTGTTGGTTGATTAGTCTTCTTACACGCCCACTAAGTGTCTCGTTTCTGGCTGTGCCCATCTTAACTCCCATCTCTTTCATCCGAAGGAATGACGTGGACTCATGGTTGCCGAATTCCTGTGTCCTTCCCACCTCCCGGAGGACATTGATGACGTCCGCCCGATCCATTGGTTGACCGTCTTCAACGACAGCATAGCTAGCCAACCTGTCCGCTTTCTAATTGTTCACTGTTTGGCTCTTTTCGGTCCAATAAAATCTTACCTGCCCTATTGTCTATGATATACACCACTTAAAAAAAAAATATCTTCCTTTTTCATTCTTATCATCAGCTTTACAGCAGCTTCATATTTTTATGCAACCTGGTGCACTTGTATGCCTTTACCCCTAATAATCATATAAACACTGGTGCACTTGTATGCCTTTACCCCTAATAATCATATAAAAAACATCGACGAAAATCCTGGTCACCGATTCTTTCCGCCATTTTTAAGATCAGTTTCGATTTTCCTGCTTGGATGTCCCTGTTGAGTTTTAAATAGTTTGTGTTTTATACCTGTTGTAGGCTTTTGCCAAAACGTCGTAGTTTTTAACTTGTCTTTCTATTGTCTTGCTGCTTCATACCGTTTCATATTTATTTTACACATTCTACAAAGTTGCCCCCAGTACACAGACTTCAAAGAAATAAAAAATGCCACACACAAATTACTTTAGAAAAGAAACTATATGGTACACATTAGAAACCCTGACTAAGATAGCAGACTTCATAAGAGAATTATGAATTTCAGTCTGAATAAATCGTGATCGCAGAAGCAGAAACCCGAATTCATTTGAACAGAACTGCCCTTGATGTCCATCTCACCCAGCCCATGAAGATAGCCTATGCAGATAACACTGCTTTGTGCCAGTATTATTAAATCACACATTCAATAACATATTAAATCACATATCAAATCATATATTAAATCACTGGTTATTAAATGTTATGTTGGGCCAGCCTTAACATCTGGATGTGAATCATGGACAATAGGACATTTCTGTAGAAATGTAGTTTTATAGAAGAATGTTGAAAATACCATGGACAGCTAAGAAGAGTAATGAAAATATTCTGAAAGAGGTCAAAGCAAAAAGAGAGCTAATTTCTAATATTAGGAAGAAACAATCGTCATTTTTTGGCCATGTAATGAGAAGAGAACAACTGGAATATATTGTAACAACTTGAGAAATTTAGGGACGAAGAGATAGAGGAAAGCAAAGAGAAAAAATACCAGACAGCTTAAGAGAATGGCTTGGCAGAAGGTCAACAACAGAAATGATAAATTAACTGTCGAGATCGAAAGTTGTGGAGAGACATGATCACCTACGCCAGCAGGCCCGGTACTTGATGGTGATGATGCTGATATTAAATCACATATTAAATCACAGATTAAATCATATATTAAATCACATTAAATCATATATTTAATAACTTATTTAGTCACACAGATCCTGGTTTCAGGTTGCAGTGGATGTCCCGAGAGCAGGATGTCAAACTTGTTTTGAAAGCTTTTTTCCCCGTAAAAAATGAATAAATTCTGTCATCCCAGCAAACAAGAACATCTTAACGTCGTGACTGGGCTCTTTACTTTAATTTTTTTTTTTTTAACATACAGATGGCTATGGCTTTGGTTCAAGTAACTGATATTGCCACCTATACTGAATGTCCGTTCGCTGAGGGGGAACACCGCAAAGATTGTGACGTTTTCAACATTGTGAGTAGTGGCGGTTGTGGCTGTCTGTAGCTAGCATAGCCGAAGACGTCACAAGTATGGGGTGCTTTCGGGAAAACCTTCTCATCCCTTCGGCTGTGTTGGTCACACCTCCTATCTTTGTGTGTGCATGTCTGTGTTAGTCACCTCTAGTGACTCGGGCAGATGGTGCTCGTAAACCTGGGAGGGCCGACCATCTAAGGGCAGAATCCCCCTACAGAAAAGATCATCTGCTGCCTTGCAGGAAGATTGGGGACAATCAAAGGCTAAGGAATGCAAACCTGAATAAAATGCTGGCTGAAATCGGATACACTGGGCCACTGGCGCAGAACACAGTGCAACGTTTTAACGGGTGTTCAATCAGAGTGGATCTGGCAGACTCTAATTGTGATGTTCTGCCTGTGGGGGCGATCAACACACTTACCAGACAGCAGACTTCATGTGAGAGTCTGGGATCCTACTCTGATTGAGTCCTGATCGCAGAGAGAGAGAGAGAGAGAGAGAGAGAGAGAGAGAGAGAGAGAGAGATCCCTTCGGCTTTCAATATTGGTAGCAATGTTCCTGATGACCTGACCTTGGTTGTTATCGAGTTAAAATGTCTGACCCAGATTATAGTATTCTCACACGAGTGTCAGAGGTTCCCTCCACGCACAAATAAATATGAACAATATACAATACATGTAGCCTTAGTAACAAATCCTTTTTTTTTCAATGACCAACGGCACATTTTATTGATAACGTGGTCTGTATTACGAAAAGCCTTCCCAGACGAATCCGGTACCAAAGAGCTGGGCGAACACAGGAGCCTTTGACTGAGATCGAGCCGGAATGCCTGTCCGGTGTGTAGTCCTAGTATTTAACCACTAGTCAGCACCGACTCCTACATATGGTAGTCTTAGAAAACTCGTCTTCGCTTACATCCGTTTAACACCACTTTTCATCCATTCCTTCTGTTTTCTTCATTCTCTCTCTCTCTCTCTCTCTCTCTCTCTCTCTCTCTCCATACTTCCTTCTACTCCTTCAGTTTCTTTTTTCTTTCTTTTTATATTATTAATATGTAAACATTATTTATTTGCATTTGTCCGGTGTGTGTTTGTGTGTGTGTGTGTAGAGAGAGAGAGAGAGAGAGGAGGGAGGGGAGATTTACTAGAAGTCAGGATTTAACAGGACAAATCTTGTTTTCAAAGCGTGCGTATTTACCTTCTTATATAAAGTAATGAAAATAAGAGGCCGTGTTATCATGTCTCGCCTCCCTTTCCTCAGATAAAATGTCATGCTTTTCATGTCTTTATCATCTGGTGACCTAACGCATGCACTCATCGTCATTGTATTTTTTTTTAAAACGTTCGCCGGCTTTCACCTCTGACAATGTCCCTTGAGACAAGGGATTGAATTTTGGGTGTTAATCCGTTTTTCAATGGCAGTCGTGTGCACATGAGTCCCTCGCTGTATAGGCAGATAACTCTGTATTTGAAGGTACTCATACTTTTTTTTTTCCCGTCAATGAGGAATTGCCGTTTCAAGCCGGGTTTCATCATCGTTGTATTCTGAACACCGTTAAGAGATCTGACCAGTAAAGCGTACCTATAATATATGGGTCATGGCCGTGCACGGAGTTCGTGAATGTGGACATTTTTCTTGTCAGAGGTTCTCAGTATGTCGAGGAGAAGATCGGATTACTTACGGTTGTGTACGAAGTTTAATGGCGATGATTCTAACATAAAATAACATAAACATAACCATAACACATCATAACATAAAATACTATACCATACCGGAGCGTATAAAATCAAAACATAGCACAACATAACTTACCATACTATAATATATAGCACAGGTTGGTCTCGGGGCAAGACGCCGGCCTCGAGAAGGAGAGGTTGTGGGTTCAAATCCCGGCTACACTGATTAGGATTTTAATTTATGTTTTCTCTCTGCGGCAACCACCCCTGGTCTCAGCAGTGAGGCCCGGCTTGAAACGTCAATTACTCATCGACGGAAAAAAAAAAAATGAGTTCCTCAGTAGTCGGAGTTATCTGCCGATGCGGCGAGGGATCCCTGTGCACGCGGCTGCCAGGGAAACTTGAATTAACACGCAAAATTCAGTTTCCTGGTCTCTAGGGACTTCGTCAGAGGTAAAAGCTGGCGAGCGAAAAAAATAAAGAAACAAAGGGAAATATATATATATAGAATAAAATACAATAACGCAACACATCACACCATATCATGGCACAACATATCATGGTATCATCATTATCATCATCATCATCATCAACATGTGACATACCGGTTGGCGTAGGCGATCATGCCCTTCCACAATCTTCTATCTACAGTACATCGTATCAGTTCTGTTGTTGACTGTTTTCCATGTCATGACACCAAGCTATCCAGTATTTTCTCTCTTTGTCGTCCGCAATCTCTTTTTCCTTTTATTTTGCCAGTTGTAACCAAGTATTCCAACTTTCCTCTTCTCATGATGTGCCCAACAAAATGTTGGTTGCTTCTTTCTTATGTTTTTTAAGAGCTCCCTTTTTGTGTTGGCTTCCTTGAGAACTCCCTCATTTGTCTTTTAGCTGTCCAGGGAACTTTCCACATTCTTCTGAGAAATCCCATCTCTGTGGCCTCTAACCGTTTGTCTACTGTCCGTGATTCGCTTCCAATGTACAGAATTGGTTCTATATAACACCGATGAACTCTATTTCTCACTTCTATTGACATAGATTTGTTGCATACGATATTTTTCATTTTCTGAAATGCAATATGCCATACCATACCATGCCATGCCATAATAATACACCATAACATACCATAATAAACCTTATCATAACATACCATATAATATCAGAATATAACACTGCATAGAATAGCATAACATAACCAAACCTGATATAACATTCAGAGGACTTTAATACCTTACCTAATTACACATGAATATTTAGACACCCTGTGTGAAGGCCATAGCATTGGTGAGGGTCTCTGGGTAACTATACAATGTTGGTGACTATAACTCATATGACTTAAGTATTTTGCTTCGCAGTGTCACATTTTTGCGTTCATTATGCTACTAATTATAGACATTGAACCTTGTCTGATAGTCCCCAAACCAGTCAGTTGTGTAGGCGTAAATAAGGAGCTTATTAAAGCTGAAAAGTTAGGTCGAAATTAAAACGCATGTGTGCACTTAATGAGTGTATATAGTCCCCTTTCGTCTTGTCAGAAGGTCTAGTGGAGGCTATTGTGTATTCTTTTGAGGTTTTGTTTTTGTCGAACTGCTTCTCTCGTGGCTAATTCTACTAATGTTTGACAAACACACACAGCCACAGAATGAACAAGTAAAAACCACTGATCCACAGGGTTTTCCATCCCTTTTCATGAGTCTTTTCTCTTCTAAGTTTTGCTAAGAAGGTGGTTTCGATTATTGGGGATGCACAGTCTCAAATTATGTTACACCATTCCTTATACATGATTAAAAAAGTGGAGGCGGGCTCTGTACGCGTGCAATGGTTAGAGTCATTGCAGAAGTAAAAAATACATAAGGTCACTTTGTCCCTGGACATGCGGGTGTACGGGGAAATGAAAGAGCGGACAGGTTGGTTAGCTATGCTGTCGTTGTGGACGGTCAACCAATGGGTCGGGTGGACACCATCAGTGCCTTTCGAGATGTGGGAAGAGCACAGGAAATCGACAAACACAAATCCACGTCACTTCTTCGGATGATAGAGATGGGAGTTAAGATGGGCACAGCCAGAAATTTGAAACTTAGTGGACGTGTGACTTAGTGACTAATCAACCAACACAGAACTGGAGTCGTCAGTCGCTGGACGCCGCGGAACTTGCTGAGGAGGGGATCTGAGCACCTATGGACATGTTCGGAGTGCAATGATGATGACCCGCAAATAACTCAATAACTCCTTATACATGCTCTCCGTGATGTACGATCACTTGCCAGATGTTCCCGGTCATTTTCACAGATGGAGATGTCATTCAGAGATGATTTACAGATATCTCGATATCCTAGTTTAGGTCTGCCGATTTGCCTTTTTCCGTGTGTTAGTTCACCATATAGTATTTGCTTGGGGATGCGTTTTTCTTCCATTCGCTGGACGTGCCCCAGCCATCTTAGTCTTCTTAATGAGTGTGATTGTCAAGCATTTAATGAGTGTGATTGTCAAGCATTTAATGAGAATTATTGTCAGACATTTAATGAGTGTTTTTGCCAGGCACTTAATGAGTGTGATTGTCAGGCACTTAATGAGTGTGATTGCCAGGCACTTGATGAGTGTGATTGTCAGGCATTTAATGAGTGTGATTGCCAGGTACGTAATAAGTGTGATTACCAGGCACTTAATGAGTGTGATTGCTAGGCACTTAACAAGTGTGATTGCCAGACACCTAATGAGTGTGATTGCCAGACACCTAATGAGTGTGGTTGCCAGACACCTAATGAGTGTGATTGCAGACACCTAATGAGTGTGATTACCAGGCACTTAATGAGTGGGATTACCAGACACTTAATGATGTGATTACCAGGCACTTAATGAGTGTGATTACCAGACACTTAATGAGTGTGATTGCCAAGCACTTAACGAGTGTGATTGCCAGGCACTTAACGAGTGTGACTGCCAGGAACCTAATGAGTGTGATTGCCAGGCACGTAATAAGTGTGATTACCAGGCACTTAATGAGTGTGATTGCTAGGCACTTAACGAGTGTGATTGCCAGGCACCTAATGAGTGTGATTGCCAGGCACGTAATAAGTGTGATTACCAGGCACTTAATGAGTGTGATTGCTAGGCACTTAACAAGTGTGATTGCCAGACACCTAATGAGTGTGATTGCCAGACACCTAATGAGTGTGATTGCCAGACACCTAATGAGTGTGATTGCCAGGCACCTAATGAGTGTGATTACCAGGCACTTAATGAGTGTGATTACCAGACACTTAATGAGTGTGATTACCAGGCACTTAATGAGTGTGATTACCAGGCACCTAATGAGTGTGATTGCCAAGCACTTAACGAGTGTGATTGCCAGGCACTTAACGAGTGTGATTGCCAGGCACCTAATGAGTGTGATTGTCAGGCACTTAATGAGTGTGATTGCCAGGCACTTAATGAGTGTGATTGCAGGGCACTTTGTGATTGTGATTGCCACGCACTTAATGAGTGTGATTGCCAGGCACTTAACGAGTGTGATTGCCAGGCACTTAATGAGCGTGATTGCCAGGCACTTAACGAGTGTGATTGCCAGGCACTTAATGAGCGTGATTGCCAGGCACTTAACGAGCGTGATTGCCAGGCACTTAACGAGTGTGATTGCCAGGCACTTAATGAGTGTGATTGCCAGGCACTTAATGGGTGTGATTGCCAGGCACTTAACGAGTGTGATTGCCAGGCACTTAATGAGCGTGATTGCCAGGCATTTTGTGATTGTGATTGCCAGGCACTTAATGAGTGTGGTTGCCAGGCTCTTAATGAGTGTGATTGCCAGGCACTTAATGAGTGTGACTGCCAAACACTTAATGAGTGTGATTGCCAGGCACTTAGTGAGTGTGATTGCCAGGCATTTAATGAGCGTAGTTGCCAGGCACTTAATGCGTGTGATTGCCAGGCACTTAATGAGTGTGATTGCCAGGCTTTTGTCGGGTAAAACAAGAAAAAGATGGTTCATTTTTAAATTTTTGTCTGGAAGAAAATGAGGATTTCCAGGGTTTTTGTGAAGGAATAAAAAAAGAGATTTTCACGGCTTCTTCTTCTTCTTTTCAGCTCCCTGTGTAGCATAGATCATCAAACACATTCAGCTCCCTGTGGAGCATAGGTTTTCAACAAACACTTTCAGCTCCCTGTGGAGCATATGTCTTCAACAAACACTTTCAGCTCCCTGTGGAGCATAGGTCTTCAACAAACACTTTCCAAGCCGTTTTGTTTCTTGTCATTCTTTTAAGAATTCCATGCTTTCCCCATCATCTTCATCTCTGTCTCCATCTGTCTTCTCTAAGAATATGTTGGTCTTCCTCTTTGTCTTCTTCCTTGGGGATTCCATAAAAGAGCCTGCTATGTAATACTCTCAGTTGGTTTCCGCAGTGTATGTCCTATCCATCGCTATCGTATTCACTGTATCCTCTTTATCCACAGGTATTTACCTGGTACTTTTCCATAATTCTATGTTAGTGATTGTGTCCTGCCTTTTCCATACTTTTATTCTGCACAAGCATCCATTTATGAAGGTCTGTATCTTCATGATTGTCATTTTTGGTTGTTCTCCATGTTTCATAGCCATATAATAAGACTGACTTAACATTGGAGTTGAAATTTTTATGTTTGTATTTAACCTAATTTCTTTGGACTTTCATATGTTTCCCAGTGCAACGAATGCTCCTTTTGCTTTTAATATTCTTATTTTGGCATCATTCTTTGTTCCTCCCGCTTTGTCTATATTATTGCCCAGATATATGTAAGATTGTATGTCTAGTAGAGGTATTTCTCCTATTGTTATTTGGTTATTGCCAACTGCATTAATTCTCATAATTTTGGTCTTATTCTCTCTATTTATTTTCAGTCCCAGCTGTGGTGATCGCTCATCAGGTATGCTCATTTTATCTTGCATCGATGATTATGTGATAGGAGAACTATGCCATCAGCAAAATCTAAGTCATTGAGTTGCTGAGTGACCACTGGATTCAATTTATCTTGTTTTGAGTTATTATCATAATCCTATGGTCAGTAGAAAATGAAATGGAGACAGAAGGCAATCCCTGCCTTACACCTGTTCTTATTTCAAATGCTTCTGTAATCTGTCCTTCGCGCACAACACTACGTTCCATTCCTTTATACATTATTCTTATTAGGTTAATAAACTTTATGGGGATTCCGTAATGACTCAGCAACTTCCAAAGAATTCATCTGTCTAAACTATCAAATGTCTTTTCGTAATCTATGAATCCAATATAAAGTGGGGATTTTAGTTCTAAACTTTGTTCAACCATTATATGTAGAGTAGTTATTTGATCAGCACATGATCTGTTCTTCCTAAAACCTGCTTGTTCATCTCTCAGATGTTTCTCTATGGTCACTTTTAGTCTTTCCAGAATGATTTTACTTAGTATTTCCCCTGGCACTGATAGTAACATAATTCCCCTATAATTTGTGCACTCATATAAACTTCCTTTCTTTGACAGTTTGATCATATAACCTTCTTTCCAGTCTTTAGGTGTTTCTTCACTCTCACATATTTATCTAGTAGATTATGTAACATCTTTGTAGATGTGTTAATATCTGATTTGATGGCTTTTTAAGGAATTTCATATGGTCCTATGGCTTTATTGTTTTTTAAATAGCTAGATGGCTTTTATTATTTCTTCGTTGCTTGGTTTTCCACAATTAACGTGTAACTCTTCTTCTGCTGGTATCATCACGGTCTTGCTTTCATCCAGCACACAGATCAAGTGCTAATGAAAGGTAGGAAGGAGCCATCAACGATGAGGGTAATGCCAGCGGCAGATTGTGAACAGCGACTTCTTGTCTTCCTATACCAAGGACTAGGGTTTCAATTATTGGGTATGCACTGGCGATCTCAGCCGCAGGCATATTGAAAGACTAGAACGAATATAAAATGAAGCCACGCACATTATGCTTGGTTGCACGAAAGTTACACTTTACTAGGTGATGTGGTATCTCCTCGATTTTTCCACTCTCGCAGGCTGAACAAATATGTCCCGAGCACATGCTTATTGAGTTATTTGCGGGTCATCATTATTGCGCTCCGAACATGTCCGTAGGTGCTCAGATCCCCTCCTCAGCAAGTCCCGCAGTGTCCAGCGACTGACGACTCCAGTTCTATGTTGGTTGATAAGTCTTCTGACACGCTTACTAAGTTTCTCGTTTCTGGTTGTGCCCATCTCAACTCCCACCTCTTTCATCGAAAGAGTGACGTGTACTTATGGTTGTCGAAGTCCTGTCGAGCTTTCCCACATCTCGGAGGGCATTGATGATGTCAGCCCGATCTATTGGTTGACAGTCATCAACGATATCGCAGCTAGTCAACCTGTCCGTTTTTTCTTTTCCCCGCATGTCGTGGGACGTAGACAAAGGTGACCCTACGCATTTTTGACTTCTGCAATGACTCTACCCATTGCATACGTACAGAGCCAACCTCCACATTTTAAAATTCATGTTCATTGAATCACCCAAGAAGCAGACGTGGTTGTAGTATTGTGACTCTCAGCAAATGAATGCCCTGGTCACTGCCATCACCTCCATCGTCATGCAACTCGTGGCCATAAAGTATGCACCACTGTCTTCCTTGACTATTCTGCTTGCCGAGCGTGCTGTAAATGCCCACGCACTCCTTTGGTGTCGTATTACAGATCCGTCTGTATTATCACCATATACCATTTAAATAATTAAAGATGATACATCATTGCTACACAGGGAGCGTCTTTCGTACACCCCAAGATAATGCGCATATATTTATTCTGTATTTTCTCCAGCCTGTCATTTTGCGTCTTACTGACAGTAAGAATTGCCAGGGCATACTTGATTGGTGCAAGGACCAGTCCTTGGAACAGAAGGGTAAGTAGCCTCTGCTCGATGTTGGCAGCTGCCATGACCTTCAAGGCGGCTAATCCTTTGCGGGAATTTGTTATCACATAGTCGACGTGGTCCCGAAGACAGGCTGCCATCAAACTTAACTTCGAGGTGTGTCATCAACCTCTCCCTGGTCACCTCATCAGTCCCCATTTGTACTACCGGTGTTTCCGTGTTAACGATATGATTGTTAAGGGAGAACCATGCAACTGATGCTTTATTAGGATTAACAACCAATGTACCTGATACTTCACAACAGGAAGAGATGCGATTGAATTCGTTTTGCAGTGTGGAGGCGATTTCACTTGTCTCTTCCCTGTCGATATACCAGAATATCCTCAGCAAAAGTCATAGTTCTTCCCCTCCCATCCAGCTGTTGTTCCGTGATCATTATTGTGTACACCTTAAATAGAACTGGTTACAATGGTGAGCCTTGTGGCAGTCCTGGAAAAATGAATGTTGGTTTGGATGACCAACTTCCACATCTGAGTATTATCTGCCTCTGAACTTTGCAGCGATCCATCTAATGAGGAAGGGGTGCACCGTCAGTTTCAGGAGCATGTGCATGAGGTATTCAAATGGTACTCTTGAGTATGCCTCCTCCAGATCTATAGCAGCAGCACATGTCTTCTCTTGTCTGTGGAAGCTTTCGAAGACGTCATAAGCGAAGACTGCCGTATTGAGCCATATCTCTTTGTTATATATATACCTCCGAGTGTGGGTGGGAATGCGCGTATCTGTTCAAGGTGACAGGTGAGTACACGGGCAACTATTTTCACCAGCAGCTTGCCCGCAGTGTTCTGCATCGTGATGATTCTGTAGGCACTGATCTGAGAATGGTCCTTGTTTGGCTTCGGTAGCGGTAGTAAGTAGCTGCGTAGCCACTCCTCCTTAATCTGGCCACTGCGAATGCTGGCATTAAACTCATTGGCCAGTTTTGTCAAGTCGTCATCAGCTAAATCGCCTATGTCATCATACCGAACACCATCTGGACCAGGAGCAGTGTTGTGTGACCTTTTAAGTGTTGTGCGAATGGTATCGATTGCGATTGTGAGATCTTCTCCCAGCACTACACCCTCGCACAATTCTGAAAGAGACCACCGCATCCTCATTCTTACAGCCTCATTTCTTTGGTCGGTCTGCTCAATGTAGCGGGCAAGCAGGGCCTTCCCTTTGCTCTCATCATATTTGTGCCATATCTGGCCTTGTTATCTGTAAGTCGGGTCTGCCTCTGTGTCGTGTTGTGTCATTCACGCTCTGATGAAGGCGCCAGAATGTGGCTAGCCATTTTTCTGAGCAGACTTTTTTGCAGAAATCACCCCCACTTGGTATCCTTAGCCTGCTTAGCACATAGGTTAAAGTCCAACATTTTTTGGTTGACTTCTTCTTTCATATGCTCCAGGAGCTCAGGTTGTGTTCTTCTATTCTTTCTGACTTTCTGCCATGTCTTGGCCGTTTGTCTCTTGCTCCGCCAAGCTTCCTTGACCTCTACGTTCAACCAGGGCGGCTGTGTCTATCTCCCCGGTCTCCTGCGAGGGGCGCCCTGTTTCCTATGTCTGATTTTGCTAATGACGCCCTGATCTGTGTTCTCATAGAGGAATTTGCGAAGCTTGCTTTTCTGGCTTCTATTTTGGCCTTTCTCAATCAGGATGAAACATGGATAGTGATCACTTCCGTGGAATCCGAGTACACTCCACTTGCAAACCGATGCGCAGGTGGAAGACACCAGTGCTATGTCTATTACACTCAGAGTCCCATGTTCGAGTGACCATTCTGATTGCCCTTCCATCATTTAAACACACTAAATTGGCCGACATCAGTGCGTTCTCTAGGTCTTATCCCTGCTTGTTGGTTATGACGTTACCCCACTGGTTACCTCTGGCGTTAGTCTCCGCAGAAAATGACGTTTTCCTCCTTGAACGCGAAAAGATTCTGTCGTGTGCCCACCTTTCCATTACATGCGTACACATTTACAACCACGAAAAGAACTGGGGTCTGCACCCTAACCGCTTGCACCTGCAATTCTTCACTGTCCCACAGTGCGTACATTCATTACCTGAATTATTTACTCGTCTTGTCACCTTGAAATCACTATATATCTCTATGTCTATTGCTCGTTCACACAGCAACTAATCCAGAGTCTGTTCGTATATTCCCTCTAATCAACATTTTTTTTTGTTTCCGGCCGGAAACAAACAGCGTAAACAAACGTTTAAGACTTTAACAGTTCCGACAAACAACTTACAAACTTTAAAAGTATTTGAAAACTTGAATTTCTGCAAGTTTACATTCTCATGTTTTGTTTGTGGACATAAATGATTATGGTAAACATGCACCCAGCCTCATTGTCTTGGTATATAAATTACCATATTATATAGGGAACAGGCAAATAATTGCAATGCTGCGGTAAAGCTGGTAGCAAGGAGCCAATGGTGGGGTGTACTAAACACTCCAAGGTATGGTGACAGCTTTACAAATAAAGAACACAACACAATACTGACGTTTCGGCCTGTGGCCTTCTTCAGAATACAGGGACAACGACAACAAGCGGTGAAGCACAATTACTACATGTTAGATGATCAAGTGGGGGGCGAGGAAAGTAGGATGCAGAAATAGGAAAAGAGAGAAATGAGTATTACATGATGAGAGGTATGATGGGCGTCAAAATATATAAAATAGAAAAAGAGAAAAATGTATAATAAATTGTACTTAGCTGAGCTCAGAGCAGGAAAACTATAATCCGTTCTGAAACAAGTCGGAATGACTAAAAGACAGAGAGCGTGTAAAGAAAGCAACCTGTGACCAAGACAGGTCAGTAAGGAGGCAAACGGATCTAATATCGGGAAAACCAAAAGGGGGGGGGGGAAGGGGGATAGACGAAGACACTCCTGGGACACAACAAGCAATACATATAAATCACTCAACAATGGAAGTGAGAGATCACGCGAGAGGTTAAGAGAAAGAAATTGAATGACACGGCAAAGTAGTGAACTAAGCAAACCGTGAGAGAGATGGACTCTACAGAATGGATGGCCTCGAACTGAAAGAGTTGAGAGGTAGGTCAACGAAAGGAAGGATTGGATACTGGAGGAAGAGATAAGGAGAGGAAGAATAATAAAGCTGGTATAATGAGAAGGGCGATAGAGGGGTGGTCCGGAGGAAGTTAGTCTATCGGGAGGTAGGGAAGTTTTAGAGGAGGAGGTATGGAGAGGAGGGATAAGAAGCAGGTATGTGAAAACTGGATAGGGGGAGAGGCGGTAGGTCAGAAGTGAATGGAAAAACAGAAAAAGAGAAAGTCTGGAAGAAGTGGAGCAATAGGGGATGGTGTGCAAAAGGTATGAACCATAGGAGGTAAAGAAGTAGGGAAATGATAGAACAAAGGGGGGAATGAAAGTGGGCATCAGGATAAGGGGGATACTGGAATAGTAGGTATAGATGAGTAGTGACTACAAGTGAATAGAGATGAGAGGGGTGAGCTAGGAGTAGATCAGCAGAGTGGTGGTAGGAAGGACGAGGTATAATAGAGGTGGGCAGAGAGATCGTACGTACAGTCCAGGTGGAGAGGTGATATAGTGATAAAGAGGTAAAGGACATGAAGGTAGTCAGAAGAGAAAAAGGTGTGGGGGGGGGGTTTAGGATGAAGAAGGCAAGATGGGGGTTACTCAAAGAGGATATGAAAAGCAGGGATGGAAGAAGAGAAATAGGAAGAGAGGTCCATAGGTGGGAGGGTGGAGTCGGAGGCAGGAGGGTCCTCAGAGGGACAGGGATACATTGATGCCACGAGGGGTGAGGCAGCCCCAACGAACGATCAGACGGTGCTCAAGAGTGAGCCGACTGTGGTGATCAGAGGAGCATGATATTAGGCCAGTTACCAAGACATCAGTCTTACCTCGATGGCCCCTCGAGTTAAAGTGGGCTGCTACAGGAGTGTCCGCTTCTCGGGTGATGTCATTCAAGTGTTCACGGCACCTATCGCCGATTCTTCGACCAGACTGACCGATGTAGGTCAACTTGCATCGCTTACAAATGATGGCATAAATGATGTTCCGCGATGTGCAAGTGAATCCCTCTCTGATCTCGAAAGGACCATTAGGGAAGAGGACAGTGTCGGTCTGGAGAACGTGGTCACAAGTTTTACATACTCTCCGGTTGCAGCGGATAGTGCCTCGATGGCTGAAGTGGTCAGCAGGAAGACGACCCCTGACAAGAAAGTCTCGGAGGTTCCGGTCACGTCTAAAGGCCACTAGTGGCGGGTCAGGGAAGAGCAGACGAGTAGTAGGGTCAGATCGGAGAATAGGGAGGTAGCGGTGGATGGTCCTAATAGCGGCGTAGTGGTGAGGGTGATGGGTGAGAGCGAGCACTACTCTATCAGAGGGGGGATGAGTAGAGGGGGTAAGAGCAGACTGACGTGAGGTGTGGAGAACTCGACGCAGGGCAGGGAGGAGAGCTGATTCTGGATAAAGGCGTCGGCGGAAGAAATCAAGCATGAGGTGGGCATTGTGAAGGAAATACCTCCCCACCCCCGACGACACTACTGTCTCTAATAACGCCGTGGTGCGTCGTACGATCCTCCGTTTCATTCAGGATGGATTACTTCCCTCTAGCTCCTCCAGCATGATCCTTCCTGACCACTGCTTGGGCAGACCCTCTTTTTATATGCTGCCTAAAATACATAAACCTGACTCTCCTGGACGTCCTATTGTCTCTTCCATCTCATGTCCTACGGTTCTCATTTCTGACTTCCTCGACAGTGTCTTTCAACCCATAGTTATGGGCCTCCCTTCGTATGTCAAAGACACTAACGACGCCCTTAACATCTTTTCCTCTATCACCCTCCTTCCTGATCGTCACTACCGCCTCTTCGTTATGGATGTCTGCTCCCTGTATACTTCTATTCCCCACTCCGACGGCCTTCAAGCTCTTCAATTTTTCCTGGACCGTAGGATCCAACCCTCCATCGCCACTGGCGTCCTCCTCCGTCTAGCGGAATTAGTCTTGAACCTCAACTCTTTCGAGTTCAATGGCAATTTCTTCACCCAGATCAGCGGTGTGGCAATGGGCACTAAAATGGGCCCTAGCTATGCTTGTCTCTTCATGGGTTATCTAGAGCACCAAATCATCCAAACCTACCAGGGCCCTCTTCCCCTTATGTATCGTAGGTACATTGATGACTGCATTGGTCTGTCTGACCTTCCAGAAGATGAGATCTCCCGTTTCATCGAATATGTCGGACATTTCCACCCCTCTATCCACATCACCTTCCACATCTCCACCTCCTCCGTATCTTTCCTGGACATCCTAGTCTCCTTGGGCACCTCTCATCTTCTCACCTCGGTCTTCTACAAGGCCACTGACTCCCATAGTTTCCTCCGCTACGACTCCTCTCATCCTACATCCTGCAAGAACTCTCTTCCATATTCTCAGCTTCTCAGACTTCGTCGCCTTTGCCGAGACGATGAAGATTTCCTTCACAATGCCCACCTCATGCTTGATTTCTTCCGCCGACGCCTTTATCCAGAATCAGCTCTCCTCCCTGCCCTGCGTCGAGTTCTCCACACCTCACGTCAGTCTGCTCTTACCCCCTCTACTCATCCCCCCTCTGATAGAGTAGTGCTCGCTCTCACCCATCACCCTCACCACTACGCCGCTATTAGGACCATCCACCGCCACCTCCCTATTCTCCGATCTGACCCTACTACTCGTCTGCTCTTCCCTGACCCGCCACTAGTGGCCTTTAGACGTGACCGGAACCTCCGAGACTTACTTGTCAGGGGTCGTCTTCCTGCTGACCACTTCAGCCATCGAGGCACTATCCGCTGCAACCGGAGAGTATGTAAAACTTGTGACCACGTTCTCCAGACCGACACTGTCCTCTTCCCTAATGGTCCTTTCGAGATCAGAGAGGGATTCACTTGCACATCGCGGAACATCATTTATGCCATCATTTGTAAGCGATGCAAGTTGACCTACATCGGTCAGTCAGGTCGTAGAATCGGCGATAGGTGCCGGGAACACTTGAATGACATCACCCGAGAAGCGGACACTCCTGTAGCAGCCCACTTTAACTCGAGGGGCCATCGAGGTAAGACTGATGTCTTGGTAACTGGCCTAATATCATGCTCCTCTGATCACCACAGTCGGCTCACTCTTGAGCACCGTCTGATCGTTCGTTGGGGCTGCCTCACCCCTCGTGGCATCAATGTATCCCTGTCCCTCTGAGGACCCTCCTGCCTCCGACTCCACCCTCCCACCTATGGACCTCTCTTCCTATTTCTCTTCTTCCATCCCTGCTTTTCATATCCTCTTTGAGTAACCCCCATCTTGCCTTCTTCATCCTAAACCCCCCCCCCTCCCCACACCTTTTCTCTTCTGACTACCTTCATGTCCTTTACCTCTTTATCACTATATCACCTCTCCACCTGGACTGTACGTACGATCTCTCTGCCCACCTCTATTATACCTCGTCCTTCCTACCACCACTCTGCTGATCTACTCCTAGCTCACCCCTCTCATCTCTATTCACTTGTAGTCACTACTCATCTATACCTACTATTCCAGTATCCCCCTTATCCTGATGCCCACTTTCATTCCCCCCTTTGTTCTATCATTTCCCTACTTCTTTACCTCCTATGGTTCATACCTTTTGCACACCATCCCCTATTGCTCCACTTCTTCCAGACTTTCTCTTTTTCTGTTTTTCCATTCACTTCTGACCTACCGCCTCTCCCCCTATCCAGTTTTCACATACCTGCTTCTTATCCCTCCTCTCCATACCTCCTCCTCTAAAACTTCCCTACCTCCCGATAGACTAACTTCCTCCGGACCACCCCTCTATCGCCCTTCTCATTATACCAGCTTTATTATTCTTCCTCTCCTTATCTCTTCCTCCAGTATCCAATCCTTCCTTTCGTTGACCTACCTCTCAACTCTTTCAGTTCGAGGCCATCCATTCTGTAGAGTCCATCTCTCTCACGGTTTGCCTAGTTCACTACTTTGCCGTGTCATTCAATTTCTTTCTCTTAACCTCTCGCGTGATCTCTCACTTCCATTGTTGAGTGATTTATATGTATTGCTTGTTGTGTCCCAGGAGTGTCTTCGTCTATCCCCCTCCCCCCCCCTTTTTGGTTTTCCCGATATTAGATCCGTTTGCCTCCTTACTGACCTGTCTTGGTCACAGGTTGCTTTCTTTACACGCTCTCTGTCTTTTAGTCATTCCGACTTGTTTCAGAACGGATTATAGTTTTCCTGCTCTGAGCTCAGCTAAGTACAATTTATTATACATTTTTCTCTTTTTCTATTTTATATATTTTGACGCCCATCATACCTCTCATCATGTAATACTCATTTCTCTCTTTTCCTATTTCTGCATCCTACTTTCCTCGCCCCCCACTTGATCATCTAACATGTAGTAATTGTGCTTCACCGCTTGTTGTCGTTGTCCCTGTATTCTGAAGAAGGCCACAGGCCGAAACGTCAGTATTGTGTTGTGTTCTTTATTTGTAAAGCTGTCACCATACCTTGGAGTGTTTAGTACACCCCACCATTGGCTCCCTACCATATTATATGCCTATTTTGAGTCTCGTTTTATGGGTTATCTTTTCGTTACGAAAAAAACCCCACCTGTATCATTTTTTTAAAATCGACGTTATAATGAAGATATGCTCAATGAAAAGATGTTAATCGGGAAATGGATAAAAAAAATAGTAGAGTATTGGCCTGTCTTATGCGTTGTTAAATTCAGTTCGAAAGGAACATGATGCTTGACGATTTGCTGTGGACCTGATTTGTTGACAAAATGGCGGACGCTGAGAACTTGCACGTTAACGGTGTAGTTAATGCCTTAGATCTTATCGACAAAGTGCAAACAGGATGCGGTGATGAACCCACAAATAATAAAACAGCCGAGGTAGACAGCGATCTATACTGTTTCGGAAAGCCTGGCTCTCAAATTGACTATAAAGTGGAATTCAAGAATAAATTTGGGGAAACTGTCAGTGCCATTCCCGTGATCATTGACTTCAATCGTGTACTACAACTGAAACAGACTGGCGAATCAGAAGGCGTCATTTCAGGGGTAAAACTGACTTTATTAACAATACAATGTTCAGGAAAAATGGAGCAGATTAGTTAAATGTGCATAATTATGTGTCCAAACGTTTTAAAAAGAAAAAAAAACTACACACAACAAAAATAAAAATGTTAGATCAGATCACTTGGCTGACTTGGTAAAAGTGCTAGATACCAATTTGTATCGTGTCAATGAAGATGATGTAGCCTTAGTCATGAGTGGATAGGTATAGAATAGAGTAAGAGGTCTCGAACCTCCAAAGTCTTCTATGTATGTAATTAAAGGAGTCCAGGGTTTCTTCCACACCCAAAAGCATATGGAGAATATCTATCTATCTTTCGTTCGCTCGAAGTATTGTCTATATCAGCAATGTCGTTTCCTGTATAAATTTTACTGTCTTTTGTAATTCTTGCAGTGGCCCATATAGTTTTGTCTGTAGTGTTGTATCTATGGGCCAATGGATTTTCCTCAGCCTACTATATTCAGTGCAGTCTTGAAGTATGTGTTCAGCAGTCTGGGGTGCCTGTCCACATGTACAAGTAGTTGATGTGCCGATCTTGAATTTTGTATACATGTGACTATGGAGTCGATTGTGTCCTGTTCTTAGGCGTATAATGATAACTTGTTCATATCTATTCATATTATGAAAGGCATCCTGATTTGGGGCTTGTGGTCCTCTGATTGATATGGAGAATATGGTGTTGGTGCTCACAACACATATTTCAATGAGTGATGTGGTCTTTATCATTACCAGTTTGTCCAACAACTTTGCCAGAAGAAATTTATGGTACCCAATTTTAGAGTCTGTGTGAACCCCTAAGTTTTGTTTATCCAAATAATATATTCACAACATCAGGAAATTAACCCTACATTATGATACCATCATGAAAATTACCACCAAAAAATGCAAATTCTTGAAATTTAACAATTTTCTGCTGGCAAACATTCCTCTGTCCTCTCCCTATACCTTCCTAATTACTACTTCCTCTGAGTGACCCTGAATATTGGATTTGTTTTACTTTGATATTGGATTTTTTGTTCAAGTGCGCCGTAAAAAGTATGGTGGTATTGTAGGAAGGGGGAAGTTTTCTTTTTTTAAATTTCACCAATTTTCAAGAAATTCAGTATTTTTTCTTATGACAGGGGAAATCCTTTCAACCATTGGCGAGACATCAAACAAGCCTTTGTAACATGGGATAGATAGCGAACAATGCTTTAAGGGAGCTGAACATACGGCTGGTTTGATGGTCACTGTGTGAATAGACAGAAGAAGTAAGAAAGAAAGAACAAGAAAGCATACATAAATAAAAACAAAAGGAGAAGTAATAAAGCCAAGACACAGGAAGCTTACACAGAGGTGAACAAAGAAGTGAGAAGATGCATTAAAAGGGATAAGAGGAAATATATAGATGAACTAGCTAAAGAGGCAGAAGAAGCAGCAAATAAAGGGACTATGAAAGAACTGTATAACAGCACAAAGAAATTAAGTGGAAAATACAAACAGATCAATACCTTTATTAAAGATAAGAAAGAAAATCTGCTTAGTAATATAAGGGAACAAATGGAGAGATGGAAAGAACATTTTGAAGAACTTTTGAACAGATCCGTGCCAAATAATCCTCCAGGTATACTACCAGCAGAAGAAGAGTTACACGTTAACTGTGGAAAACCAAGTAAAGAAGAAATAATGAAAGCCATCACACTATTAAAAAATGGTAAAGCCACAGGACTAGATGAAATTCCTTCAGAAGCCATCAAAGCAGATATTAACACTTCTACCAAGATGTTACATATTCTACTAGATACAATTTTGGAGAGGGAAGAAATACCTAAAGACTGGAAAGAAGGTTATATGATCAAATTACCAAAGAAAGGAAGTTTACAGGAGTGCACTAATTCTAGGGGAATTATGCTACTATCAGTGCCAGGCAAAATATTAAGCAGAATCATTCTGGAGAGACTAAAAGAGGCCATAGAGAAACATTTGAGAGATGAACAAGCAGGTTTTAGGAAGAACAGATCATGTGTTGATCAAATAACTACTCTACGTATAAAAATTGAACAAAGTTTAGAACTAAAATCCCCACTTTATATTGGATTCATAGATTATGAAAAGGCGTTTGATAGTTTAGACAGAAGAATGCTTTGGAAGTTGCTGAGTCATTACGGAATTCCCATAAAGTTTATTAATCTAATAAAAACAATGTATGAAGGAACGAAATGTAGTGTGGTGCATGAAGGACAGCTTACAGAAGCATTTGAAATAAGAACAGGAGTAAGGCAGGGAAGCCTTCTGTCTCAGTTTCTCTTTCTACTGGCCATAGATTGGATTATGAAAATAACTCAAAACAACAGAAATGGGATTCAGTGGTCACTGACCTAACAACTTGATGATTTAGACTTTGCTGATGGCATAGCTCTCCTATCACACAGCCATCAACAGATGCAGGATAAAATGAGCATACTTGATGAGAGATCACAACAGCTAGGACTGAAAATTAATAGAGAAAAGACCAACATTATGAGAATTAATACAGTTGGCAATAACCAAATAAAACTAGGAGAAATACCTCTACTAGATGTACAATCTTACATATATCTTGGCAGTAATATAGATAAAGAGGGAGGAATAGAAAATGATACCAAAATAAGGATATAAAAAGCAAGAGGAGCTTTCATTGCACTGGGAAACATATGGAAATCCAAAGAATTTAGGTTAAATACAAAAATAAAAATTTTCAACTCAAATGTTAAGTCGGTCCTATTATATGGCTGTTAAACATGGAGAACAACAAAATTGACAATCAGGAAGATACAGACTTTCATTAATGGATGCTTACGCAGAATAAAAGGATGGAAATGGCAGGACAAAATCACTAACATAGAATTAAGGAAATGTACCAGTGGATAAAGAGATACAGCAAAGACGATGGCGCTGGATAGGACACACACTACAGAAGCCAACTGAGAGTATTACACAACAGGCCCTTTTTTGGAATCCCCAGGGGAAAAGACAAAGAGGAAGACCAAGGAATTCTTGGAGAAGACAGATAGAAGCAGAGATGAAGATGATGGGGAAGACATGGAATGATCTTAAAAGAATGGCAAAAAACAGAATGACTTGGAAAATGTTTGTTGAAGACCTATGCTCCACTGGGAGCTAAAAAGGTAGAAGAAGTGTGAATAGACACCATGACATCTTCAGTAGCCACGGCTCCATGCATACAAATTTCAAGCCATAAATCTAACGTAACCCAGGAAATAATTAAAGCTTCTAATTCCTGTGTCTCTGCTTGGGTAAACAAAAAGCTGTGTAGCAAAAGTTCAAACAACATCTTATTTTCTGAACTTCAAATGTAACAATTAAGTAGTAGTAATTTCTATGACAGTATCATAAAAACATGACCCACAGATATGTGTCACAGTCTAGGGTTAAACTCAGACCCTTCTGATCAGTATCAACCACTCAATCATTATGACTATCACTGTCTTGGTAAATTAGAGATGAGATATTGGTAGGGAAAGCAACTCAATACCCTAAAGTGCTGTGATGAAGTAAAATGTGTTGGGGTGAAGGTACAGATGTCACAGCTTGCTGAAAACAGTGCACAATACATGTATGTATGTATAGCCTTTGGTGTCTTGACAGATGGTTGGAAGCAAGCAACCATGATAAGTCAGTAGTTTGGTAAAATATTAGTGTATTATCCTGGATGCTGTTTTACTGAACAGCTTATATCATGACTGAATCTGTCAATATTGGATAGACAGGTCCGTCCATATAAAGAACAAGATGTATTTGTGGTGCCTGACCTCGTCTCCTTTCTCCTTTGCCTTTTGTCTTCTGAATTTTTTAATGATATAATTTTGGGACTAGCTACACCCTGTCTAAGCACCACAGTCTTCTGGATATTTATTGACAGAGAAAATAAATCACATGATCTAGCTAGATTGTCAATCATTGACTGCAGTACAGACTCAACATGAGAAACCAGTGCTGTATCATCAGTGAATAGAAGCTCCTTGATTAGGGTCTCACTTGTTTTAAATTTGTACTCTAAACATGCTAGATTAAATAAGGAGCCATCAGATCTTGTACAGATGTAGATGCCTCCAGAGATAGTTTAAAATGCATTGTGTAGATGGGCAGGGAAAAATATTCAGAATAGGGTAGGGGCAAGGACACATCCCTGTTTGACTCCAAAATTCATCTCAAGGGATTGGAAAGATCTACTGTCGAACTGGATGATGGCAGACATATTATTATTGTCTGCTTGATATGCCTGGGCACAACACAACTATGACACTTAATGCCTTTTTAATGGATGATGAAGAGTGATCGTCTTCAGACAAATGGAGAAAAAAAAAGATAAGTAATGATGACAAATTCTTTCCAGCATTCTGGGTCAGATTTGAATCAATTGAGTAATAAGACAAATGATATGACCATTTAATGTTCCCCTCTTTTAAAATTTCTTGTTAAATAAATAGATGAATTGGCTGGTCACAGTGAAAACTGATATGAACTGTGTGAGCCATATTTGTTCGACTATGGATCATGCAATCTGGAGCAACTTTGTTGTTGGAATGTAATGTTGAAATGTAATGTTGGAATGTAATGTTGGAATGTAATGTTGGAATGTAATGTTGGAATGTAATGTTGGAATGTAATATTGACTATTCACTGATTTATCCACCCAACATTAAAAAAATGAAGAGGAAAAAGATCCTAAATTTGGAATATTTAAACAAGTTTATCCTTTACTGGTACTCTGGTTTGGTGTAATGATTATATCTGGACTTGTGCATGTTTAATACACAAATTGAACACAAATAAAAGCTTTTTTCCAACTTATTTTACCCACAGGTATCAAACCGTGACCTCCTTCATGCTGTGATTGGATTATATGATATTTCACTCCCTGACATGGAAACAGAAACCTTATATGCCACTGTTTGTGCTCGCTGGTCCAGAACAATTGTCCTGGTGCAGGATATTAAAGGTTAGTAGATGCTGAATTATTTTTCTAAGTACGGTTGATCCTTAAAGCTAGAACAAATATACATGCATTTTATGACAATAGTATAATTAATAAACTCCTGTGTGTTACCAAGGGCCTCATTATGAGGGAAGTTAAGAATAGTGACACTGTGACCTTCCAGTCATGTCGTAAGAGGTGACTAAGGAGGTCGATCGATAGCTTGACAAGCTGTCATTGTAAAAAGTATTGTTTTGGAAACAGAGCCATAGATTTTAGAAGTAGGGATCTCTGCAATATGTGCCATTTTGGTACGCAAGGTTCTGTTTTTGAGATTGTGGTTCTGCCTTATGTGCTGTCTTTGGCTCAAAAAGACAATAGATAGATAGATAATTAATAAAATGATATATTGAATATTGCCAAATAACAATTATAGAGCAAATATAATTATTAAGATTAAAGGTTAGAAACTGAATTGTCCTTTTGTCTACTATCCATGTTTCTGGTTACCTAATTTTCAAACAATTAGATGTGGAATTTCTCAAATAATTTTCTTAAAATGGCATTGAATAGATTTGAAACTTCTAGGCTATAATTTAGCCTGCTAGTTTGTATACACTGGATTTTCTTGTACAGATGTTTTTGAACACAATAGATTCTCAAATTAGTATTTCCTGTTTTTGTAACCTCTTCCATGATTAAGAATGGTTGAAATGATGCTTCATCCGGAGACTTATCATCAGAACTAACAGATATCAAATTAATCATAAGACCCAAAGCCCCAAATCAAGATGCATACCATAATATGAATAGAAGGGAACAAGTTATCATTATACACTTCAGAACAGAGCACAATTGGTTCCATAGCAACATATATACAAAATTCAAGATTGGCACTTCAACTACATGTACATGCGGACAGGTGCCCCAGACTGCTGAACACATACTTCAAGACCGTACTGAATATAGTACAATGAGGAAAATGCTGTGGCCTGAAGGTGCAACACTACAGGCAAAATTATATGGGCCACAGCAAAATTACAAAAACCAGTGACATTTATACAAGATATGACTTTGCAGATGTAGACAAAATGTCAGGTGAATGAAAGATATATAGATCAGACAGTCAAGCACCATTTTGTCTGGCTTTAAGAAAGAAAGATGCTTTGAAAGTTTATATAACATATAATAGTAGGCTGTTCAAAATTCCAGAGAAAGGATTTTTTTGTCTGTCAGCATCCTAGATACCTGTTTTAGTTTCATAGTCACAGAATTGTTTCCTTATTCTGAGCTTTTGTTGCTCTTGCTTTTGTAAGTGGACTGTTTTTTTAAAAAGGGGTTTGGATAGCATACGCCCAACCATCATTTTACATTGAAGGTTGGCTACCATGGAGAGCCATTCCACTCTTGTCTCTTGCTTTGAGCTTTGATGGTGCAGGTTGTCTTATACTGACTTGTCCAACTTTTGATGTTACTCATCCATGTTAGTCTTGATCTGCCTCTGCCTCTTTTACCTTGTGTATTGCATTTATTTCCTCTATCATTTTATATTATAAAACTGATTTTCTATTGACATCTAAAATCTAGTTATTACTTCTTTCAGATGCTGCAGATGATATGACTGAACGAAACATCAAGCGGAGAAGGAAAAAAAATAACAAGAGTGAAAACAAAAAAGTAAACAAACAAGAAAACAAACAAGAAAACAAAACAACTGATAGGGATTGGAAATTAAAAGTAGATGAGAGTGATGATATCTACAAGGAGGTGGAATCATCTGAAAGTTTTAGTGCATTTGTTGATATATTTAGTGACACTGATGAAGATAGTGAGGAAGAAGATGAGGCAGCGGAAGAAGGCAGGTATGTAGGAAATTATGCTCTTGAAGCAAAAGGTTTATCACTGGATTCTTGTATATATAAAAAAAAACACAATGACCCTGGATATGGTGATCCCTTTGACTTAAACTAATTGTTTAACATGTCTAGAACCACAGAGAATATTGGTGTAACCATTAGATAATTCATTGTGGTGAATGAGTGCTTTGAAGCCTGTTTTGTCTACATTATTTTGAAGAGTGGCATAGTCTCTAACTTGCCTCTAATTTATGTGACTGTTGTTTTTCTAGCTCAAGACCAGAGGGGAGAGAAAATGTACAGACATTCCTAATTGATAATACCTAGCAGGGTTAAGGCAAAGAAATGCGCATAAAGGCATCAAAATACAAAGCTACAGTAAAGCTAATTGTGAGGAGAAATGAAAAAAATTGAAAAAAAAAAACAGTAAGCTTCATGTAACAAGTGGACTTGTGTAAAAGAAAGCAACAAGAAAGGTCTCAGTCTGAATAGTAAGAAAACAGAAGTAATGGTCATATCGAAGAAACAATCATCACCAGCATGCAGCATAAAAATAAACAGGACAAATTTGAAACAAGTGCAACGCGTCAAATACCTGGGCGCAATAATAATATCGGATGGAAGATGCACCACAGAAATAAAAAACAGAATAGCTCAGGACAAAATAGCATTTCAGAAAATGAAAAATATCTTATGCAACAAATCTATGTTAATAGAAATGAGAAAGAGTTCATCGGTGCTATATAGAACCAATTTTGACCTATGGAAGCGAATCATGGACAGTAGACAAACAAATGCAAAGATGATTAGAGGCCACATTGATGGGATTTCTCAGAAGAATGTTGAAAGTTCCCTGCACAGCTAAAAAGACCGATGAGGAAGTTCTCAAAGAGACCAACACAAAAAGGGAGCTCCTAAAAAACATCAGAAAGAAACAATCAACATTTTTCAGACACATCATGAGAAGAGGAAAGTTGGAATACTTGGTTACAACTGGCAAAATAAAAATAAAGAGAGATCACGGACGATAAAGAGAGAAAATACTGGATAGCTTGGTGTCATGGCAAGCTTAGTGTCATGGCATGGAAAACAGTCAACAACAGAACTGATACGATGTACTGTAGATAGAAGATTGTGGAAGGACATGATCCCCTATGCCAACCGGTATGGCACATGATGATGATGATGAACAAGTGAACAACACAAACCAGAATGACGTTTCAGCACAAAAAACATTTCTATGTTTCTTGCTACGTGATGCTTTAACCATGCCATTTTTTTCTATTTTTTTTCTTAATTTGTTCATTTCTCCCCACAATTACCTTCACTGCAGCTTCACATTTTGATGCATTTATGATGAAGGCCTATTGCACTGAAACATCCTTCTGGTTTGTGTTGTCCACTTGTTATATGAAGCTTTAACCATACCGTTTTTTTTTTCTATATTTTTTTCATTTCTCCTTGATAATACCTACATCAGGGACTGGTTGGTCTTGAGGCGAGACACCAGCCGTGAGACAGAGAGGTTGTGGGTTCAAATCCTGGCTGCACCAGTTGGGATTTTTATTTACGATTTCTCTCAGCTACAACCACCCCTGGTCTCAGCAGTGAGACTCGGCTTGAAACATCAATACTCATAGATGGAAAAAATATGAGTACCCCCGAAAACAGAGTTATCTGCCTGTGCGGTGAGGGACCCATGTGCACACGGCTGTCAGGGAAAAATGGATTAACACGCAAAATTCAGTTCCTAGTCTCTAGGGACTTCGTCAGAGGTAAAAGCTGGCGAACACACAAAAAAAATGTCTACATGACACTGGTTTAAAGGGCAGGGTCTCTTTGCAAAGATCAACGACAGGGGGAGTCTAGAATTTCTGTCTTTAGTGCGGTCTTTGACATGAAAGGACAACAGATATATTGATAGATAGGATTGTGTACATGCTCAAATTGAATACAGAATCTATGTTTTATTACCTCTTCTGGAGAAATCAAGTCTTGTGACCTTCATTGATCACTGCCACTGCAGAATTGGTGGCCCATCAAGTGACCAAGACATCACCTCAGCCTTCCATATGGTAAAGATAAAGTATGAGACTTGAATGAATCAACGTCTTAGCATGTGAGTTTTCATCCATATGTGCTCGCCGCTTATCCAGAAGTGTTAGGAGATTTCTGGATAGTAACGTTTCAAACATAAAAAATCATGATGTGAGGTGGCATTTCTCACCTTCCCAGAGTACTGCCCTGGTGCTCATTTCTGTCAGCAGCTAGGTCGACTGGGGGTATTTTTTTTTTCCAACCAGGAGTACAATTCTTCCTGTGTGTTACCGGGGCCTCATTATGAGGGAGGTAAAGAATAGTGACACTGTGACCTTCCAGGCATGTCGTAAGAGGCGACTAAGGAGGTTGATTGATGGCTTGACAAGCTGTCATTGTAAAAAGTATTGTTATGGAAACAGCGCCATAGATTTTAGAGCAGTGATCTCTGCAAGATGTGCCATTTTGGCACGCAAGGTTTCTGATTTTGAGATTGTGGTTCTGCCCTATGTGCCGTCTTCGCCTCTAAAGGACAATAGATAGATAGTATAATTCACACTGCTTCCAGCGGGAATCAAACACAGGTTGTCCACACGTCAGTCGTCCAGTCGGGTGGTTTCCCCAACTAGGTTACTGAGACCTTCCATAAGGTCTCCCTGGTAACAGCTTGCTTCAAAACAGGCTTGTCAACTGAGGTGAAGCTTGGAATGTTGAGTCTATTGACATAAACAATTAGCTTTGCAGTATTTCTAAGCAGGACAGGTAACAACTTTTCCAACAGAGCCCAGGAAAATCACTGCTGCCTGCCACTTTACCAACCTGAGTCTGAGAGTTAACGGCTCACATCAATCTGTGGAAAGTCATCATCATTATCATCATCTTCACTACCATCATCATTACTGTCATTGTCACTATCATCATCACAATCATCACTATCATGATCATCACTATCATCATTATCATCATCACTATCATCACAATCATCATCATCATTACTATCACTATCATCATCATAGTCATCACCACCACCATCATCATCATTATCATCATGATCATCAACACCATCTCTGTCATCATCATAATCACCACTATAATCATCATCGTTGTTGTTATGAAAAAAGTTGTGTTATCCAAAAGCCTTTGAGCTGACTCCCTTCGGTCCAATGCCATGTAGCTATTGATATCTGCAAATATTATCTCAGATTGTATTTCTGAGTTCCCTTGTAGTTCCATACAAGGTCTTCCATAATAATCATCATCATCATCATCAAGTTCCAGGCCTACTGGTGTAGGTGATCATGTCTCTCCACAACTTTCAATCTTGGCAGCTATTTATCATTTCTGTTGTTGACCTTCTGCCATAATCATCATCAGCACCACTATAATCTTTACCATCATGATCATGATCACTATCATCACTAGCAGCACCAGCATCATCATCACTATCATCATTATGATCATCACTATAATCATCATCATCAACATTGTAATCATCATCACTATCATCATCCATCGCCGGTTGAACTAGGGACTTGAAGTCATCTAGCCTAATATCATGGGTTGCTAAAAAAAAGAAATGAATGGGATTCAAACCTGAATACTTTAAAATTTGATACTGAGACCCCAGTCTCTATGCTATAGTGTCTATAGTCTATATCTGAACTAAATTGCAAATTCATTTTTTAATAACTTTTATGTGTGACACAGTGTCTCTTAACATTTATTATTATTTAAGTGTTGACTTATTATTATTTAAGTGTTGACTTATGATTGTTTAAGTTTTGACTTATGATTGTTTAAGTATTGACTTATGATTGTTTAAGTATTGACTTATGATTGTTTAAGTATTGACTTATGATTGTTTAAGTGTTGACTTATGATTGTTTAAGTATTGACTTATGATTGTTTAAGTATTGACTTATGATTGTTTAATTATTGACTTATGATTGTTTAATTATTGACTTATGATTGTTTAAGTATTGACTTATGATTGTTTAAGTATTGACTTATGATTGTTTAATTATTGACTTATGATTGTTTAATTATTGACTTATGATTGTTTAAGTATTGACTTATGATTGTTTAATTATTGACTTATGATTGTTTAAGTATTGACTTATGATTGTTTAATTATTGACTTTTGAATGAAATGATCTTCTTCCAGCGAAGAGGAAAACTTTTCTATAGGAGTCTTCACGTTTCTTTCAAATGCATTCAAACGGCAGAAAAAGCGAGAAACATGTGATACCATCATCCCAACTTCATTGGTTGGCATTGAAAACAGGCTCCTGGCCTGTGTCACGTTTGAGAAAAAATATATGTAAGTGATATTTTGTTATTGTTTAACATTTGAAGCTGATAAAAGTTCTCCTCCCTTAAAGGCAAGTGTATTTATTTGACACATCTTTAACTGAGGAGAATGAGCTAGTCAGCCTCTAGTCAATATTGTCAGACAGCAGCCCAAAACTAATCAAGACTTCACTTCACCTCTTGTGTGCAGTTTACAGGAAACAGTTTGCATCACAACAGAGTGGTTAATGATGTGAGGGTTGCTGTAGTTTCCACAGTGGATGTATCTGCTGGTATAGAAGATTTAGTCTGGGACTTTTTATTGGGATTGACAAGCTCCAACTCCAGCAGGAACAAGGTAATCAGAAAGCTATTGCAACGAACCACATCAAATAGTTGATAGCTCAGTGATAGTTGATAGCTCAGTGGTTAGTGAACTGGACTACAAAGGACAAGAGGTAGGGTTCGATCCCAACCAACGGCTTCACCCAACCTTTAATGGGTATCGGATTTTTTTCTGGGACAGTAAAGCAGCACGTGCGTAATACTAACCACATTACCCCAAAAATCATGTGCCGAAGGTCTGTAAAAAAATGTATGGCCACTAACACTGTATTCCCTATACGTCACTTGGCATGACGGAGGTACTTTACTTCTTTTTTTTCTAAGAGCTAACAGCTCATGCCAACTCCCTGGTATTAAACTCAACTCAGTTGTTCTCTGTAATGTGTTAAACTGATGTTTTTCTTTTTTTTTTCCAAATATTTATCTAGTCTATATGATCAACATTCTTATTTCACCAGTTAAGTGGGTGCATTCTTTTGACAAAGCTGCAACATTTGTGCCTTTTGGCCCAACTTCAGCATAGGTAGATGTCTGGGCAGTAGCATTTTGGCCTACTCCTTTCCACTTTTATTTGCCATCCATTCTTTAACATATCCAAGTGCACACAGGACCTTTTTTTTTTGACCTAATGCAAGATGACTAGACATAGGATCTCACTACCCAGAGACCAGGGGAGGATAAAGCCATGAAGAAACCATGGATTCAAAATGAAAAATTCCCACTGCCTGTGGCAGGATTCAAATCCAGGACCTTCCTTGCCCAGAGGCTAGTGTCTTACCTTTAGATCACCCACTAGTCTTTAAACATTCAAAACTGATTATTTTTTTCTGCTTCTGAATTGAGAGTAGTTAACAATTTAATTAGTTCAACATTTTAAAATCATGAACTTCTATTCTTTTCACCCCTCCCCATCTTCCCCAGTCCTGTTAAAAAATGAATAAAATGGCTCAGAAAATCACTTTATCATGAACTGAAAAAGCAGATATTCATTCAAGCAAGGGAGAAGGAAAATTTGAGCAAGCACATAATAAAAGCACACACTTTGAGATATCACCTAGGAGACAACTGTCATATACTTTATTGGTTAGGACAAATTATTAAACTGATGCTGAATTAGTCATAACATACAAATTATGCACTTACGTATAAACTTTGCTTGTCTTATATACCACTTTGTACATATACCGAAAGATCAAACTGCAGAATAAATACTACAGGACTGCCTCATATTTGACCAATAATAGAATACACTGGACGAAAGACTCAATATTACAATAAAAGTTATATGGAACTAATTATAGGATTCAGTTGACAAATTTATCATGTGTACTCACCAGATAGTGATGTGAAGAGATAATAACTGAATAGCAAAGCAAGCCCTCATATGGGAAACACCAGGTAAGAGGAAAAGAGGAAAACCCAGAGAGACACTGAGAAGAACATTGATGAGAGAGGCAAGAGCAGCAGGAATTGGCTCCCTCAATGAGATAGAGCTGCTTGCACAGAACAGAGACAAATGGCGAGATTTGATAAAATATCTTTAAAAGAATTGAAAACTGCTAGAACAAAAATTCAGATAAGAGAGGGAGTATCTTGGTCTACGCCCTATGGGCCGGCTACGGCTCGAAAGGTCAATAGACAGAGACTCACCAGATAGTACAGACATCAAGAAAGAAATGCAAGAATTAGAGGGAGGTAACATGGAAGATAAAATTAATATGCTTTTATGAGAGGAGGTGAAGAAGAACAACAAGTACGGCATGGAATGTAGTCATTGAGAGGCAAGATGCAAAAGTTATTATTTGCTTTTGTTGACTGGTATAATCTAGACATAAAAGTGAGCGTAAAATTATAATAAATTGAATCTGTCACATGACCAATATGATAATGATAAATTATAGTCAGTGATTATGCTTTTTTTTCTTCAGGATGTGCATAAATTTGTATAAATTAATTATATTTTGTATGTCACCTGCTTCTAGTGATCATCGGGACAGAGTGATACACTTGACATTAATAAGTGTGCGGCCACGATTCCGTCTCTTTAAAATTGGCCGTTACTTGTTGTCAGTAAGTATTACTTTTCACTCTGCCTTTTATTGCTAGTAATTTTGTTCGGGACTATGGTAGAGCAGTAGTTAGTGAACTAGTCTACTGATTTTTATTTTTTAGATAGTCTAGCATATTATTGCCATGTAATTAGATTTCTGTGTATATCCTTATACATTTTGTTGTTGTTTATTGTTCCAGCTGAAGGCCTACTGGACGTAGTAGAAACATCGTTCTACTTTTGTTTTGTTTCTCACCTACGTAAAGCTGTTACCATACCTTTTCCTTTTTTTAAAATTTTCATTCTATTGAAAACAAGATGGTGTTCAAGCTCAGTCTTGATTGATGGCTCACCCAGAATTAAATGGGTACCAACGTTCTTCTGAAAAAGAAAGACAGAACTGATGTAATGCTGACCAAAACCCATAAAAATGCTGATTGTAACAAAAAAAAAAGTGCCATTAACTCAGTATTCATTAAAATGCCTTGAAATGCGACAGAATTATTTGCTACTTCTTTATTTTCCACTGCATGAAGTGGAGGAAGTAAAATACAGGTATCTAATTTGACTCATAATAAAATCTAACAGCTTGGACAAAGTCATCATATAGGAGCAATTAAAGGTGGAAATAAAAATGTAGACAAAGAAGGGATTTATGATATCAAAGATTTAATGAGGAGAAATATTTGATCAAAGCAAGGAAGTGATACATAGAAGGAAAGATTGGAGAAAAACCATAAACAGCTCATAGTGTTGGTACCTAAAGGCTCTCAAAGGAATAAAGAAATCAGGTAGGCAAGTATGAAGTAGTATGAAAATAGAAAATCTTACAATCATAAAATACTTTAACTACACTCACTTATGTAGTATATGGAGCCATGATAGCTCAGTGGTTAGTGAACTGGACTACAAAGGACAAGAGGTAGGGTTCGATCCCAACCGACGGCTTCCGGGTCACCCAGCCTTTAATGAGTACCTGATTTTTTTTCTGGAAAAGTAAAGCGGCATGGGCATAATACCAACCACATTACCCCAAAAATCATGTGCTGAAGATCTGTAAAATTTATGGTCACTAACACCATATTCCCTATACGCCACTTGGCGTGACAGAGGAACTTCACTTTTTTTTTTTTTTTTTACTTATGTAGTATAGTTTTGCAGCATGAATTTATAAATTCTCAGTAATAAATATATGTATCTACATTATGAAATAAATCATTTTAGTACATACACACAAATAATTTAACCCTTTGAAAAAATTTTAATGCAAGTAACACCATATTACCTGTCAATTAATTTTACTGCATCAATATTTATTTTATCACATGATAAATTTTACTGGTAAATTTTACTGAATGAAACATGAATAATGAATGGAGATAGATACTGGCAATGTTCATTATTATTGATGACAATTAGAATGAGACAATAATGAGTTGAAATAATGATTAACTCTTTCCGTATGTTTTGCTGCACTGTGCGCCATGCCAATTTCGGCAGCGTATGTTTTGCCGCACAGTGCACCACACTCAATTTGATTATTGTGAACGCCATCAAACCATATTCTTTTTACATGTCTTGTATCATCTTGATATTGGTGAAACCTAATTCCTTGTTCAATTATCTAAAAATTCATATATAATATGTTATATGTTAGATAAATATAAATATGTAGATTGATTCTTAAAACCATGAAAAGTTTTGTCTCTGAAATCTCTTCTGTTGTGTCGATAAAAAGCTTTCATACGGAAAGAGTTAATAGTTGAGCTTTGTTTTCATTATGTCTCATTTTTTAACATTGAATTTGAAAAATGTATTTAGTAGAAACATGCTAATTTTCCTAATGTTATATGCCAATGTTAGTTATATGATTTTGATTCTATAAATGCTCCTCAGAAAATTGTCACACCTTCGATTGTTGGACAGTATGAAGCCATTGTTGTACATGCTGACATTTCTGCTGTTGAGTTCTTTCGCAAATTTGGATTCAGTGATGATATCATTTTAAATAGTAGATGGAGGTAGATACCTCTTTATTATACCTTTAATTTTTTGTATTTTCCTAAACTGAAGATGGAAGTAGATACCTCTTTATTATACCTTTAATTTTTTGTATTTTCCTAAACTGAAGATGGAAGTAGATACCTCTTTATTATACCTTTAATTTTTTGTATTTTCCTAAACTGAAGATGGAAGTAGATACCTCTTTATTATACCTTTAATTTTTTAAAACTACAATAAGAAACAAAAATGGTTAAAAAGAAGCAGCACTGCTTTATGAGTATAAATCATGGACATTGTAAAAATAATCCATAAGATTACTGAAAAAGCAGAGCTATTATATACATTATTAATTGAGAAAACACATAAGAATAAAAATGGAATATTTAGTAACAATGGGAAAAGACTTATAGCAAAAAGAAACTCAGGATGACATTGAAAAAAGATCTGGGATGGAGTGACAATGCAACTGAAAAAAAAAAGGTCAAGTGAAGAACTGAATGGTTCACAAGATTGTTGTGGAGTTAATTGGTTGTCAGTTTCAAAATACTTGGCACATGATAATGGTTTGCCTAAATATATTTCTTTTTTTATATTTGTTTCTAAAAGAATCATGTGAACTCGGTGTGGAAATGAGTTATTACTGAAGCCATTTAAAATAAATAAAGTGTTGTTATTCATTAGTGTTATTGATTTTGTGACAGTGTAGGCCGTTCATCAACTTTTCTGCACATTTTTGAGTAAATATGGTTGGAAAATGGAATCAGTATATCTCCTATGTTTACATCATGTTTTTTCCCATGACTGTTGTTGTTCACATTACACCAATTTCACACAGTGGATTGCCATTAACACATTCCGTACCGGGAACCATAAAATGTGGCTCTAGATACCAATGCAAGAAACCTACAAGCCGAGTTTTGCGGCTTTTAATTTTTTTTTGTTTCTGCAATTATTTGCACTAAAACCTAATCTTGTAATTCTCTTATTTAACCTCTTTTCCAACTTCCTGAGCAAATTGTCCAAACAAACTATGCATTTGTGATCAAATTTAATTAATTTTCTAGCTGTTATTTTAATTTTTAAAAATATTTGTGAAAAGCAATCATGCCACAGTGTGTTTAACTCCCTGATAGTGAATGTGTTAATAGTCTTTTGTTAAATGCCTGTAGTGTTTGTTTGAGCTTCTAGAAAATATATAATTCTCAATGTGGTGGATTATGTCTATTTTTACCCTTAATGAGCACAATATAATTAGGCCGGTGATTTCTGTCCTGTTCTGACAATCACCAATTTTTAACAGTAACAATCTCATCCAATTCACTTCTTCTACTTCTACCTTTCAGCTCCCTGTTAAGCATAAGTCTTCAACAAACACTTTTCAAGTTTTTCTGTTTCTTGCCATTCTTTTAAGATCATTCCATGTCTTCCCCATCATCTTCATCTCTGCTTCAATTTGTCTTCTCCAATAATATTTTGGTCTTCCTCGTTGTCTTTTCTCTTTGGGATTCCAAAGAGGGCCTGTTGTGTAATACTCTCAGTTGGCTTTTGCAGCGTGAGTGTCCTATCCAGCGCCATCATCTTCATTGTATCTCTTTATCCACAGGCATTTTATTGGTATATTTCCATAATTCTATGTTAGTGATTTTGTCCAATTCACTGCCTTGTGAATAATACCCTATGAAGGTATCTGGAGGGAGATACCACAGGGCAGTGGTGAGTTTATCTCATTCATCTTCTGGATTCCCCCACAACTCAGCTTTGGTTTCAAATATAAGGGTACAGTCTTTCTATGGAGCAGTTTAAAGTGAAGCCGAGAGGAGGTTAGTTCGTGATGGGCACACACTGTCTCCATGCAGAGTAGGCAAAATGAACTGTCAGTTTCACACAAAAAATATACCATTTACATTTGGCACATGGAATGTTGCACCATGTGCCCAGATTTAGCAGCTCAGGTCATTTTGCTACTTCTGCAACCAGATCTGCTGATAAATGTTTGACAGATCCAGTCATGAGAGATGTTATTAAAATAAAATACCAATAAATATATAACCCATATATAGTTGTTAGTTTTGGTTGACAGTAGTTTTAGTTGATAGTCTAGTTTTAGCTGATAGTGTAGTTTTAGTTGATAGTGTAGTTTTAGTTGGCAGTGTAGTTTTAGCTGATAGTCTAGTTTTAGTTGACAGTGTAGTTTTAGCTGACAGTGTAGTTTTAGCTGATAGTCTAGTTTTAGTTGACAGTGTAGTTTTAGCTGATAGTCTAGTTTTAGTTGACAGTGTAGTTTTAGCTGATAGTCTAGTTTTAGTTGACAGTGTAGTTTTAGCTGATAGTCTAGTTTTATTTGATAGTCTAGTTGTAGCTGATAGTGTAGTTTTAGTTGATAGTCTAGTTTTAGTTGATAGTCTAGTTTTAGCTGATAGTGTAGTTTTAGTTGATAGTCTAGTTTTAGTTGATAGTCTAGTTTTAGTTGATAGTCTAGTTGTAGCTGATAGTGTAGTTTTAGTTGATAGTCTAGTTGTAGCTGATAGTGTAGTTTTAGCTGATAGTCTAGATTTAGTTGATGGTCTAGTTTTAGTTGATAGTCCAGGTTTAGCTGATAGTATAGTTTAGATGATAGCGTAGTTTTAGTTGATAGTCTAGTTCTAGTTGATAGTGTAGTTTTAGTTGATAATCTAGTTTTAGTTGATAATCTAGTTTTAGTTGATAGTCTAGTTTTAGTTGATAGTCTAGTTTTAGTCGATAATCTAGTTTTAGTTGATGGTCTAGTTTTAGTCGATAGTCTAGTTTTAGTTGATAGTCTTGTTTTAGTCGATAATCTAGTTTTAGTTGATGGTCTAGTTTTAGTCGATAGTCTAGTTTTAGTTGATAATCTAGTTTTAGTCGATAATCTAGTTTTAGTTGATGGTCTAGTTTTAGTTGATGGTCTAGTTCTAGTTGACAGTCTTGTTTTAGTCGATAATCTAGTTTTAGTTGATAATCTAGTTTTAGTTGATAGCCTCATTTTAGTTGATAATCTAGTTTTAGTTGATAGTCTAGTTTTAGTCGATAATCTAGTTTTAGTTGATGGTCTAGTTTTAGGTGATAGTGTAGTTTTAGTTGATAATCTAATTTTCGTTGATGGTCTAGTTTTAGTTGATAGTCTAGTTTTAAGTTGATGGTCTAGTTTTAGTTGATGGTCTAGTTTTAGTTGATAGTATAGCTTATCATCATATTTTCTTAACATTGCATCACTGTCAGAAATATTTTGTCTTTTGTTTTAGCATACATTTGTACACCATTTTAATTTATTCTTTATTAAATTTTTTTGTGACTTCTTTCTGCAAGTCTGCCTAAGTCTTCCAGTCATGTGCATGAGATTCTAAATATTCTTATTTAAACCTCCATTCCTCTCTTTTTCTGTCTTCTTTATGTTAGTTAAAATTGTTCAACCTCACACCTAGTTCACCCTCACATCTAGTTCAGCCTCACATATAGTTCACTCTCACATCTACATGCTAATTAAGTTACACTAAGAGTATACTTTCATGCTTGCTGTATATCATAATAATGAAATATTATCTCCCCTTTTTAGTCAGCTGGCAGAGCTTTTTACAAACTGTACGCTGATGAGTTACCTCCCTGCATTTGTAAGTAAGTTGACATCTGTTTGCTGCCTAGTTCAGTGTTTGAAGTGCTGTAGTTTGTGGTACTCAGTGTGATAGCTGTACATTTTGATAAGTTATACAATTATTGTGCTAAATGATTCTCTCGTCTACAAAGTAAATATTGCCTTTGTATGAAGCTGTTCAGAAGCTAATTAAAAAAAATATTCTCTTCATTATATATTTCTTCTTCTTTCCTTCCTCACTTGCCTTTTAGTGTCAAGGGGAGATATAATTTGCAGTCTTTTGCCTTTTTGTTGGCCTCTACTGCTGTTATGTTTCTAATATTCCTTCAATCCATCTTTTTCATGGTCAGCTCTGAAATCTGGTGTTTTTGTAACATTTGTTAAAAACTCTTTGTCTTGTATTTTGATCTTTCTGTCTTATAACATAGCCAAACCATCTTTTCACTGAAATTATAATAATCAACTTTCTAAATATACCATGTAGACCTTTTTTTGGTACTTTTGGACACTGTTCATGTATTTTTATGGTGGTCCTTCATGCAAAGAACAAGAATTTTCTACATGTGTTTCTTGCAGGCCATAACTTGCTGCAAATGGAGATCACCAAAGATGATGATCTTGTGCTGTATGAGCTTGATCAGGAGATGAAGACATGGTGAGTTTGATATATACTTTTTTACAGAATTAGAATTCTAGAGAGCTGTTATTCAAGGTTAATGGGTATCTTGGATATTAATGGATACAAGGAGGCAAAACAATAAATATAACATGGTGATTGTCTGGCTGTCCACCTACTTATCTGTCTGTCTGTCTAAAAACGGCACATAGGGCAGAAATACTAGACTATTCATGTCAAACTATTTTTTTTATTATGCATCAGATTTTGCACAGGACTTGTATTGTATCTCATCACACACCCTGTTCTGGTGAGCTGCTCAAATTCAGAAAGGGAGCTGATGCCTTATGTTGTTACCTCTCAGTCTACCTCTTTTTCTTTTACTCTCTGGTTCCCTTTTTGATGGCTTGCTTTGAGATACTCTTGTTGCCTCTTCTCATCACTTGGTCAACATATGACCACCTTTTTCTCTTGATTATAGATACTATTTTTAGATACTATGATATGAATGAAAGTAAATGACATATCTTGCACAAGTTGTATTTTTTGTTTCTTCTACTTCTGCTCTATAGCATGCAAGAATAATTGTGTTTTTATGAAAGTTAGTGAGCAGCAGTAGAGTGATGGTTAGTAAATTGAACAAGAGGTCAAGTTTAATTGAATCTCGATCCATATCTTCTTGGATCATCCAGTGTAAATTGGATGCTGGGTTTTTTTCTTGGAAAGAAAGAGAGCACTGGTTTAATACTGATACCCCTCCCAAAAATATGTCAAGGGAGATACAAAGTTCTGGTAAAATATTGACACTGACACCATATTCCCTATATGTGATCTTTCTCTCTCTGTTTTTTTTTTGTTAGTTAAAAAGATAGTGCTATTCTACAGGGAGTCCATAGCTTTTCTAATATAAAGAAATTTATAACATTTTTTGGTGCGATAAGTAGTTTTATATGGCCTTCGGCATCTTGACAGACGGTTCATAGCAAACGATCATGATATGTCAGTGGTTTGGTAAAATGTTAGTGTCTTATGCTGGATGTAGTTTTACTGAACAGCTTCTCTTATGGCTGAATCTGCCAATAGAGGATAGATCTAATCGCAGAATGAACAATGTGAATTTGTGGCACCTGGCCTTGTCTCCTTTCTCCTGCACCTTTTGTCTATTTCTGAATTTGATATCAGTGCCTCTTTGAATGTTGTTGCTCCATTTTTTTTTTTTGGTTCTTCATGTGCTATGTATGATCTGCAGCCATATTTTCCCAGTTTCCTTCGCTGATAGAGAATGCACCCTGGAAGCTCTGTAAATATCCTTATATCTCAGCACTGGTCTGCCCTTTGGTCTCTTTCCATCCCTAAGTTCTTCATACAATATTTGTTTTAGAATTTATTTGTTTGTCATTCTTCTTACGTGACCTAGCCACCATAGTCTCTGACTCCTACGTGATGCCATAATATTGCTTTTTTTACAGTATGTGCTTTGAATGATTGATGTTTATTTACAGTATATTCCCTAAAGGACTGATGTTTATTTACAGTATATTCCCTAAATGATTGATGTTTATTTACAGTATATTTCCTAAATTATTGATGTTTATTTACAGTATATTCCCTAAATGATTGATGTTTATTTACAGTATATTCCCCAAATGATTGATGCTTATTTAAAAGTTCATATAAACTTCTCTCTTCCACTCATAGTGGAACCTAGAAATGTAATTCTGCAGTTTGTGCATGTAGGTACCATAAAGAAATGATGCACCATCTTGTTGTAAATACTGTAGAGTTTGTTTCACCCTTATTAAGGAGGGATGATGTAATCTTTGTCATACAATATATTCAAACACATCTTAATAACAAGGTTTGTATTAATTTTATGAAAAAAAGTTCAACAATTTTGTTGCTCCATGCAACAGGCTATCACTTTTCCAGCAACCTGTAATCTTTGTTGGACTTATCTAGTGCTGGTTGGTATCAATGTAATAACACAGAGGGCTTCATATCATTAGTGTTTAGTCATTGGCAGAGTTAATAAATGAGGTATAGTGGAGATAAAGTGTTCAATTTACACTTTGTAAGGAAATACACAGGAAATATTTACAATTTAGACATGAAACAGTTTCAGTGTCAAAGATCAACTTTAGTTGGGACCAAGATGTCAGGCAGCACATGGGCTGAAAGTAGTGACTCAGAGTCAGAGAGATTCTGTCTGCATCAGGATTAGTGAACCAGAATTGATGAAGATCATACTCCATCTCTCTGAGTTGAGCTTGAAAACAGACTAACTAGCCTTGGTAGGTGTGTAAGGATCAAGGAGGGGAAGTAACCTAGCACCCAAATAGTGTTGTACTGAAGCAATATATGTTATGTGGAATGCACATTGCAGCCTGCAGAGGAGCCCAAAATATGACAACTCTGTCCAATTAACATCTTTTTCTATCTATCTATTGACCTGTCGAGCCATGGCCGACCTATATGGCAAAGACCCAGATACTCTCTCTTTTTTCTAAATTTTCTTTCTAGCAATCTCAATCCTTGCAAAGATCTTTTATCAAATCTCGCTATTTGTCTCTTTTCTGTGTAAGCATCTCGATCTCATTGAGGGAGCCGATTCCTGCTGTCTTTACCTATCTGATCAATGTTCTTTTCAGTATTTCTTTGGGTCAGCCTCTTTTTCTCCTACCTGTTGTTTCCCACATGAGGGCCTGCTTTGCTATTCGGTTATTATCTCATCACATGTCTAACATATGACCATCATCTTTTCTTGATTACCGATGATATTCATGGTTGATTGGCGATTTCTCTAATTTCCTCATTTGTTTTGAATTCGTTCTATGCTATACCAAGTATTTTCTTTAGATATTTATTTCCAAATTCGTTCAACTTTGTTTCGATGTCTCTTGTTGTTTTCCGGCTCTCACATGCATATGTAAGGGTTGATAGTATGTTTGATTTGAATTGTCTTAGTTTCATTTTTAATTAGATGAGTTTTGATTTCCACAACTTTTCAAGGCTTCTGAATGACATTGCTGCTTTGGTTATTCTGATTCTAATTTCTTTATTTGTATCCCCTTCCCGATCACAAGATAGACAAAAAAAAGGGGAATAATCATCAGTCAAATACTGCAGAAATAGATCTTCAGTTTAGAAGTTTGAAATTATTTTTTGTCATCTTCAGGCAGAAGAAAAGTAGGGAAGCTTATCTGGGGCAGTTGTGCTGTATGATGAGATACCGAAATGAGATTCTGCAGCTGAAACATTTGGTAAGTTTGTCTTGTTTTGTTTTCTAATCAGGTTCTGCTAGTAAATCACTCTTTGACACCAATGGCGGTATATTGAAGCTACAAGTTGTTGTTGTTAGGTTAATGTCCTATAAAGAGTGTAGCTGGTTTTTGGTGAGAATAGTTCTTGTCTTTCTTTTATTTTTTTAGGCCAGGGCACTCAAGTAATATATTTTCCACTTTCAAAAGGAAAAGGACCAGTTTCTGTACCAGCTTCTGTACCAGTTTCTGTACCGGTTTCTGCACCGGTTTCTGCACCGGTTTCTGCACAGGGATGGATGGTTTAGATTTATTCTATCTAGGTATTTATTCAACCCTGTTTACCTAGTTCTTAGTTGAAACATTGTGCTATGGTCTTTCCTGATTAGGAGATTGATGCTATTTTTTTTGGTTTTGATACATTCATTTCATCTTCATCATGTGCCACACCAGATAGATGCTATCTTTTGGTTTTGATGTATTCAATTCAACATCGTCATGTGTCACACCACAGATTGGTGCTATCTTTTGGTTTTGATGTATTCATTTCATCATCATCTTCATCATCATCATCATGTGCCATCCAGTTTGATGCTATCTTTTGGTTTTGATGTATTCATTTCATCATCATCTTCATCATCATCATCATCATCATCATCATCATGTGCCATCCAGTTTGATGCTATCTTTTGGTTTTGATGTATTCATTTCATCATCGTCATCATATCCCATACCAGATTGATTCTATCTTTTGGTTTTGGTGGATTTATCTCATGATTATCATGTGCCATACCAATTGGAGTAAGCAATCATGCCCTTCCACAAATTTGGATCCACAGTGCATTGTATCAGTTTTGTTGTTGGCTGTTTATGTGCCATTTATACCAAGCTATCTAGTATCTTCTCTCTTTGTGATCTCTCTTTCCCTGTATTTTGCTAATTGTAACCAAATATTCCAACTTTCTTCATTTTATGATGTGCCCAAAAAATGTTGATTGTTTTTTGTGATGTTTTTTAGGAGTTCCCTCTTTGTGCTGACTTCTTTGAGGATTTCTTTGTTGGTCTTTTTAGCTGTCCAGAGAACTCTCAACATTCCGAGATATCCCTTCTCTGTTACCTCTAATTGTCTTTTAGTTTGTTTGTCTACTGTCCATGATTCGCTTCCGTAGGTCAAAATTGGCTCTATATAGCACAGGTGAACTATCTTTCTCACTTCTATTGAGACAGACTTTTTGCACAAGCTGTTTTTTATTTCCTTGAATGCTACTTTGGCCTGTGCTATTCTGCTTTTTATTTTTGTGGTGCATACATATTTTGGCCTGTCAGTCCTGATGCCAAATGATTCTGGCACCCTTCTTTTGAGTTACTTTTAAGAATCTGTCTAATGGTATCTTAACCAACAGCCTTGTTAGACTAAGGTTTTAATGTACCTTTTTTACCAAGTTAGTCTGCCCTCTTGTTACAGCAGATCCCACTATGTCCTGGACTGGTAGTTTATTTGGATGTCACAGGAGGTGAGCAGACTAAATGGTATGAGAGAGTGCCACAATTTCACTCGCCTTAGCTTTGAAAGGATTTTCTTAAACTTGCAGTACAGATTTGTCAGTGAACACTATATCATTAGCTGTATTCTTTTTGGTCAAACTATCTATGAATTAGGGAGCCGCGATAGCTCAGCGGTTAATGAACTGGGCTACAAAGGATAAGGGGTAGGGTTCGATCCCAACCGACGGCTTCCGGGTTCACCCAGCCTTTAATGGGTACTGGATTTTTTCTGGGAAAGTGAAGCAGCATGGGCGTAATACCGACCACATTACACCAAAAATCATGTGCCAAAGGTCTGTAAAATTTATGGTCACTAACACCATATTTCCTATACGCCACTTGGCGTGACGGGGGTACTTTACTTTTTTTTTTTTTTTTTTGTCTATGAATTAGCTAAAGGGCAGTGTCAATGGCTACAATTACTGCCTCATAGTTTGAGAAAGAGTCTCCAGAAATCATCTGGCCGGGTATTTAAGTGGACACTGTTTCCTGCTAACGTAGTGTCCTTTCAAACTAATTCATCAGTAAAGGCATGGTTGGGTAGCTGCCTATTGTTTTTAGTATGCATGTTTTTAAGTTCTGGTATAGTCTCTTTTGTCACAGTTTTGTCAAGAAGAGAGGTTTTAATTATTTACTCTTTTAGCTCTATCCAGGTAGAAAAGTCTTTACATTTTGATTGATAAATGATGTCTTCTTCCTAGGCCTTTTGTTGTATTGAATGGTGACTTTGGTTTGAGATGTCTGTTACACTTTACACTGCCATTTTTCAACAGTTCCTCTTATGGGATGGTTTGTTTCTAATCTTTTGTACTGTCCGATTGCCTCCATAAGAGTCCTACTTCACCTGATGTCTTGGCGTTTAACATTAGAATAAATTTCACAAGCAGTAGTTGAAGTTGTTCCAAACCCTGCACCCCTATATATAAACCTGAGGCCATAGTTGTGTATCTTGCCTAAAGTTGCTTGCATAGTTTTGAGTGGTAGGCATCTATCTATGGCTGATCTAACACATCCAAGATACAGTTGTCTGAGTGTTTATTTGGTAAGTTTAAACATTCAATTTTACATTATTTTTTTAAGCTAAGTGTTAATGGTGTTGCATTTAGAATGATGTTGATGCAAGATTCCACTTTTAATGAAGTACAAGAACAGATACTAGTCAAAGGTTGTAAGGTAGAGAGCCGAGAAAAAGGATAAAATCATTGATGTTATAAGAGTAAAGGCAAGCTGGCATGTATTTGCCAGTTTTTTAGTGGCACTTGACCAGATTTTGGTTTAATTCCAGCCTGGCACTCCCCAATCTATACTGCTAAAAAAATGTGTACCTGACTTCTTGAGTTGGGGAAGATTATAAAGCAAAGCATACCACTGGCCTCTTCTCAACTGTTAACATTTTAACCTAGTACATTGAGTATTATATATTACAGAACATTCATTCTCTTTCAGACCAGATACTAGTTAATCATCCCAAGTTGAGACAGGACATTTGCAAATAATGAAAATCAATTAGACTAGAATGTCATCATTAGGATCTAGCTTGTCCTTGTAGAAACTTAGGATTTGACAGCTTGGTTGACGAATGAGAAACAACGTGATCAATAAATGCTCCAGTCAGAGCTAGTAATGAGAGAATCATAGAAGACAGGAACAATCTGAAACATAATGACAAAGGTATTGGGAGGAAAAGGCTAATGGATTTATTTAAAAACTAAAAAGCATTCTACAGGATTGCACCCAGTACACAGAACTGAGGAAGTCAATGTGGCCCATGCCCACCAACCTGAAAAGAAACTATACGGTACACCCAAGTCACTGAAACAGATAGCAGCCTTCATAAGAGAGCCTAGAATCTTAGTCTGAGTGAGCCATGATTGCAGAAGAAGAAATACTAGAAAAGTAGATGTTTGAGGAAGGAGTTAACTGTCATTACCACAAGTCAAGGCACATGATGATGTTTACAATTATTAGATTTAAGAAGCAGTTGAAAGGAAAATAAAACTGTATCCTCATTTTAGTTCATTTTATCATCTGTTATTAATTGTGTAATTTTTTTTTATAGATTAAAACAAAAAATGATGTACCAAAGACAGACGGTTTTTCTAAAAATAAATTTGTATCAGGTAAGTTAGTTGCTTCATTAAAATAAAATTTATTTTGAAATGTTTTTTATTTTTAATTTAAAATTGTGTGGAAACATGAAAACTGTTAAATACTCAATATTATGCTACACTGAAGTTGTTTTATAATTTATAGACATAATAAAATCATTAATAGAAGCTATCAGTATGAAAACATAAGTCCAAATTGCATAAGATGAGATCAGGCGTTTTTTAAATTTTTAATGTACAACGAATGCAATCTAAACCAAATTTAGAGAATCACAGAGTCCAACGCAAAAACCAAACTAAGATAATATAAGAATTGTGTACCGTCAGTACATGTTTGCTTGTATCTAGATACGGAAGGTTACAGAAAATGGAATGCAAAGACTGTCACAATTTCATACAACCTGGTGAAGTTAAGACTATCACAATTTCATACAAGGTGGTGAAGAGAAGACTGTCACAATTTCATACAAGGTGGTGAAGAGAAGACTGTCACAATTTCATACAAGGTGGTGGAGAGAAGACTATCACAATTTCATACAAGGTGGTGAAGAGAAGACTATCACAATTTCATACAAGGTGGTGAAGAGAAGACTGTCACAATTTCATACAAGGTGGTGAAGAGAAGATTGTCACAATTTCATACAACCTGATGAAGAGAAGATTGTCACAATTTCATACAACATAGTTAAGAGAAGATTGTCACAATTTCATACAACCTGGTGAAGAGAAGATTGTCACAATTTCATACAAGGTGGTGAAGAGAAGACTGTCACAATTTCATACAAGGTGGTGAAGAGAAGACTGTCACAATTTCATACAAGGTGGTGAAGAGAAGATTGTCACAATTTCATAAAAGGTGGTGAAGAGAAAACTGTCACAATTTCATACAAGGTGGTGAAGAGAAGACTGTCACTATTTCATACAACCTGGTGAAGAGAAGATTGTCACAATTTCATACAACCTGGTGAAGAGAATACTGTCACAATTTCATACAAGGTGGTGAAAAGAAGACTGTCACAATTTCATACAACCTGGTGAAGAGAAGACTGTCACAATTTCATACAAGGTGGTGAAGAGAAGACTGTCACAATTTAATACAAGGTGGTGAAGAGAAGACTGTCAAAATTTCATACAAGGTGGTGAAGAGAAGACTGTCAAAATTTCATACAAGGTGGTGAAAAGAAGACTGTCACAATTTCATAAAACCTGGTGAAGAGAAGATTGTCACAATTTCATACAAGGTGGTGAAGAGAAGACTGTTACAATTTCATACAAGGTGGTGAAGAGAAGACTGTCACAATTTCATACAACCTGGTGAAGAGAAGACTGTCACAATTTCATACAAGGTGGTGAAGAGAAGACTGTCACAATTTCATACAAGGTGGTGAAGAGAAGACTGTCACAATTTCATACAACCTGGTGAAGAGAAGATTGTCACAATTTCATACAATCTGGTGAAGAGAAGACTATCACAATTTCATACAAGGTGGTGAAGAGAAGACTGTCACAATTTCATACAACCTGGTGAAGAGAAGATTGTCACAATTTCTTACAAGGTGGTGAAGAGAAGACTGTCACAATTTCATACAAGGTGGTGAAGAGAAGACTGTCACAATTTCATACAAGGTGGTGAAGAGAAGACTGTCACAATTTCATACAAGGTAGTGAAGAGAAAGAGAACAGGCAAATAATTGCAATGCTGCGGTAAAGCTGGTAGCAAGGAGCCAGTGATGGGGAGTGTTAGACACTCCAAGGTATGGTAACAACTTTACAAATATGGAACACAATACAATACTGATGTTTCGGCCTGTAGCCTTCTTCAGAAAACAGGGACAACGACAACAAATGATGAAGCACAATTATCTATATCTACATGTTAGATGATCAGGTGAATGGAAAGGTGGACAGAAAAGAAGAGAGAAAGTAGGATGTTGAAATAAGAAAGGAGGCTACATGAGTGGAGGTAGGATGAGAGTCAAGATGTGTAGGAAAGAGAGATAGGAAAAATGAGGAAGAGATAGAAATGTCAATAGTACAAAGTGGATAATGTATCGTATAAAGCGTATAAGAAAAATCAAACAATTAGCTGGGATAACTTGACTGTCCACCGTGAAGCAATCGAGAGAATGGACTATGGACACGAGGCCTACAAAAGGATCAAGGGGAAACGATAGAGAGAGGAGAAGGGGGGTTAATTAGGGGGGATGGGGGGGAGAAGAAAAGGCTGGTAGCCAGACTGGTGTGAAAACACTAGAAAGAAACCTCAACAGAGGCTCGGGTAAGGCATGTCAGCGACCAGACAAAGGGCAGAAGGAGGAGAAGATAAAAGGTCCCATAAAATTAATGGGGCCTAACGGAGAGGAAAAATCCAAACAAAGGAATTGGAGAAGCAAAAGACAAGGGGGAGAACGGGGGAATGAGCAACAGAGGTGGTCATAGGTGAGCTAAAAATAGCAGGATGGAGAGGTAGGAGGAGGGAGGAAATAATAACCGGGGGAAGAGAAATAGAGAGGAAGACTAAGAAGGGTAAGAATAAGGTATGGGTAAAGTGGACAAGAGGACCTGGTGAAGAGAAAACTGTCACAGTTTCATACAATCTGGTGAAGAGAAGACTGTCACAGTTTCATACAATCTGGTGAAGAGAAGACTGTCACAGTTTCAGACAGGGTGGTGAAGAGAATATTGTCACAATTTCATACAACCTGGTGAAGTCATACGACCTGGTGAAGTCATACGACCTGGTGAAGTCATACGACCTGGTGAAGTCATACGACCTGGTGAAGTCATACGACCTGGTGAAGTCATACGACCTGGTGAAGTCATACGACCTGGTGAAGTCATACGACCTGGTGAAGTCATACGACCTGGTGAAGTCATACGATCTGGTGAAGTCATACGATCTGGTGAAGTCATACAATCTGGTGAAGTCATACAATCTGGTGAAGTCATATGACCTGGTGAAGTCATACGACCTGGTGAAGTCATACAACCTGGTGAAGTCATACAATCTGGTGAAGTCATACAATCTGGTGAAGTCATACAACCTGATGAAGTCATACAATCTGGTGAAGTCATACATCTGGTGAAGTCATACAACCTGGTGAAGAACGTTAAGTGACTAGAGACTGAGTTAAAAGGGAAGATTTTGTTGCTGCTGCACAAGAATTATTATCCACTGACTGCTTTAGTGGTCGATGACTAAGCATAAGATGAAAAAAATCACTAGAGTTTGTGTTTCATTGACAGTTTTTATATTCTTTGAACAATTTAAACTATTAATGACATTTTTTTGCAGTTTAAAAATTGTTTTGCTTTATAGAAGCATTTTTTTCATTTTGCAAAATTTACATTGATTTATATCTCTATTAGATTTAAATAGCAAAGCAAGCCCTCATATGGGAAACAACAGGTAAAAGAAAAAGAGGAAGACCCAGGGAGACACTGAGAAGAACATTGATGAGAGAGGCAAGAGCAGCAGGAATCGGCTCCCTCAATGAGATAGAACTGCTTGCACAGAACAGAGACAGATGGCGAGATTTGATAAAATATCTTTAAAAGAAAACTGCTAGAACAAAAATTCATATAGGAGAAGGTGTATCTTGGTCTACGCCCTATGGGCCGGTTACGGCTCGAAAGGTCAATAGATAGATAGATAGATTAGATTTAAATTGTTTAATTTTCTATTTGAAAAATTTTTACTGTTTATATTCTTTATTTTCTTGTATTTGGCCTCAGATCAAAACAACAAGTGGTCAACACATTTTATATGACATTGAAGGGGACTGGTGTCTTTAATCCTTTCTATAATCTTTTTTCACCTCCATATTAGAAGTTGAATACCAAGTATAAGCCACTTCCCTCTCTCTTGCTTTGATGGTAAACACTGTCTTAGGTTCTCCTGTCCAAGTCTTGATGTTATCAGCTTATTTTATTATTTTTCTACCTCTACCTTGTTTTCTTTGTAGTTTTTTTCATGGTCTACTAAAGCATGTGTCCTGATTCTTTCCAAGATGATGTTTAATATGGTAGGAGAGAGTAAACAGCCATGTTGAACTCCAATTATTGTTCTAAACCATTCACTCAGTTTCTGTGATAAGTACTGAGTTTATTTTGTTTTATAGATGTTTTATACTGTGTTGGCACCAAAGTAATTTTACAAAACGGTTACAAAGGTATTTGTGTTTCTGTAATGTCTTATTCAAATGTATTATCAACCCTTGCCTATGCATGTAAAAGCTGGTAAACAACAAAAGAGATTGAGAGGAAAATAGACGCTTTTGAAAACAAATACCTAAAAAATACTCTGTGTATAATGGAATGAATTAAAGACTAATTTAGAAATAAGAAATATGGCCACGCAACCAACAATCACATCTACAATTAAGAAGAGAAAATGAACATATATCAGACATGTTTTGAGAAGAGACAACAAGAGAATTACAGAACATGCTCTTCTACGGAAAACATCAGGATACAGAAAAAGAGGAAGACCTAAAGAGATACTAAAAAGAACACTTATATGAGAAACAAAGTTGGCAGGTACAGACTCATTAGATAAGATGAAACATCTCACCAAGACTAGTGATGGATGGCAAAAAACTCCTACAAGCACTATACGTCCTCTAGCAACGCTGGAGGGATCAAAATCATGAAGAATGTCTTTTTTGTCTGACTCTACAAAAAACTGTCTTTGTAGATCCCATAGATGGGATAATATCATAACATGTTTTTTTTTATTAATTTAATTTAATTCACTTACCAGATGTTATTGAAGTATTTTATATTGTTTAAACTGTTGTTGTCACAAGATGATGAATTTGAAGAGATAAACACAGCCCAGCTCCTGGCTGATCTAGAAAAAGAGGTTTCTGCTCTTTCTGCAGTGAAGAGTTATTCAACCAGAGAGGGTAGGAATAAGCTTACCACAGCTCAGGCTGGCCATTAGGCTTTTATTTTTTTTTACCTAGATGTGCTCCCTAATTATGCTTTGAGGTTGAAATGTGTAGAAATGATTTGAGTTTTGTGTTAACTAAAGCACTATATATATATATATATATATATATATATATATATATATATATATATATATTATTGTTAACCACATTTACCACCGCATTAATATAAAAACCTTTGTTTGACTATTGGCTTACCATTATTATATTATGTTTGCTTCACTGTTATTTGTCCTTAAGCAAACTTTTGCTGTTGTTCAGAAAATGCTTTCCAGTTATTTTGTACATTTTAAAGTAGTTGCTTAAACCTTTTGTAGATGCAGATCCAAGGCAGTTGGATTGGGTGTTCAAAAATTGGATGAATGTCCAACTAGCATGGATTACAACATTTTTCCATTTGAGAAGTCTCATAATTAAATTCTTGCCTATAAACCAAACATATTTTAGTAGGAGTCCTTTCAGTATAATTCTCCTTCATATGTGGCTAGTACATTTTTTCTTTCTTATTTCTTACTTGGTTTTTTTTTTTTGTTCATTCCAACTTATTTTGCATTTCACTTTCTTTATACAGATAATTTTATACTATTGTAAACACAAAAAGTTGAGATCAATCATGAAAAGACTAAAGTCATGAAGAGCTTAATTCCAACAGATGACAGAATATACATGGAAAATAAACCAGTGGAAGAGATCGACCACTTTATCTATCTTGGAAGTCACATTGATCGGGAAGGGGATACAAGTAAAGAAATTAGAATCAGAATAGCTAAAGCAGCAATGTCTTTCAGAAGCCTTGAAAAGTTGTGGAAATCAAAACTCATCAGCACAAACAAAAAGCTTAGACTATTCAAATCAAATGTACTATCTACCCTTATGTGAGAGCTGGAAAACAACAGGGAGAGACATAAAAACAAAGCTGAACACATTACAAAATAAATGTCTAAGGAAAATATTTGGTATAGCATGGAATGAATTCAAAACAAATGAAGAAATTAGAGACATTGCCAATCAAACACTAATATCTTCAGTAATCAAGAAAAGACGATGGTCATATGTTGGACATGTGGTGAGGAGAAATAATAACCGAATAACAAAGCAAGCCCTCATGTGGGGAACAACAGGTAAGAGGAAAAGAGTCCAACCCAGAGAGATACTGAGAAGAACATTGATCAGAGAAGCAAGAGCAGCAGGAATTGGCTCCCTCAAAGAGATAGAGTTGCTTGCACAGAACAGAGACAAATGGCGAGATTTGATAAAATATCTTTAGAAGGATTGAAAACTATCTATCTATCTATTGACCTTTCGAGCCGTAACCGGCCATTAGGGCGTAGACCAAGATACACCTTCTCCTATATGAATTTTTGTTCTAGCAGTTTTCTTTTAAAGATATTTTATCAAATCTTGCCATCTGTCTCTGTTCTGTGCAAGCAGTTCTATCTCATTGAGGGAGCCGATTCCTGCTGCTCTTGCCTCTCTCATCAATGTTCTTCTCAGTGTCTCCCTGGGTCTTCCTCTTTTTCTTTTACCTGTTGTTTCCCATATGAGGGCTTGCTTTGCTATTCGATTATTATCTCTTCTCATCACATGTCCAATGTATGACCATCGTCTTTTCTTTATTACTGAAGATATTAGTGGTTGATTGGCGATTTCTCTAATTTCCTCGTTTGTTTTGAATTCGTTCCATTCTATACCAAGTATTTTCCTTAGACATTTATTTTCGAATGCGTTCAACTTTGTTTCTATATCTCTTGTTGTTTTCCAGCTTTCACACGCATACGTAAGGGTTGATAGTACATTTGATTTGAATAGCCTAAGTTTTGTGTTTGTGCTAATGAGTTTTGATTTCCACAACTTTTCAAGGCTTCTGAAAGACATTGCTGCTTTAGCCAGTCTGATTCTAATTTCTTTGCTCGTATCCCCTTCTCGATCAATGTGACTTCCAAGATAGATAAAGTGATCGATCTCTTCTACTGGTTTGTTTTCCATGTATATTTTGTCACTTGTTGGAATTAAACTTTTCATGACTTTAGTCTTTTCATGATTGACCTCAAGCCCAATTTTGCTGGCTATTGATGATAGTTCATTTGTGTTTTCCTGCATCGTTTTTATCTGACTGCTGATGAGAACTATGTCATCAGCAAAGTCGAGGTCCTCCAAATGGTCTCCTTGTATCCATTCGATGCCTTTATTACCAGTGCAGCATTTCTTCATTATGAGGTCCATAACAATTCCAAATAACAAGGGCGATAAAATACATCCTTGTTTAACCCCAGTTTCTATTGGGAAACATTCGCTCAGTCCTTCCTCTGTTCGAACTGCACATGTGTAACCATCATACATGTCTTTGATAATATTTATGATTTTTGATGGTAAACCATATTGCTTCAGAATTTTCCACAAAGAATCTCTATGAATACTATCAAATGCTTTTTTGGAAAAAAAAAAATTGAAAACTGCTAAAATAAAAATTTAGATAAGTGAAAGAGTATCTGGGTCTATGCCATGGGCCAGCTATGGCTCAAATGGTCAATAGAATAGAAACACAAAAAGCCATAAGTCCTGAAAATGTTGACTTGCAATACATAACCAAACAACGTAAAATAGCAGATCTATAATAACATTTGTGTGATAGTTATCATGTAAAAACTTGTGTGAGCCTGCCAGAATGTTGTTTTCCAGCTTCCACTGGTGTCTAATGAAGGTTAACTAGCTGGTGCAGTTCAATTTGGTTTCAAATTTGGTACTCTGTAATGAGTTGTTTAAATATTTCAATCATTCTTATTACTTAACTGATACATTCCAATGGTGTTTAATTATGCTTTCCAATAACTTTGTTTATTGACTCTGTAATTCTTATAAGTCAATTATTTAAGAGAAACCCTTACAATTTAAAGGGAGCATTTACAAAATAGGAGATATGAGACACAAAAAGAGATTAATAAACTGGACTGTTAACAAAACACTAAAGTACAAGAAATTAAAATAATTATGATGCCATTCTCTTAAGCTGTCTGTTATCTTTTCTCTTTGCTTCCCTCTATGTCTTTGTCCCTTGATTTTTCCAGTTGTTACAATGTATTCCAGCTGTTTCCTTCTCATTACATGGCCAAATAATGATGATTGTTTCTTCCTAATATTGGAAATTAGCTCTATTTTTGCTTTGGCTTCTTTCAGAACGTTTTCATTACTCATCTTGGCTGTCCATGGTATTCTCAACATTCTTCTGTAAAACCACATTTCTACAGCCTCCAGTGATCTTCTTGTCTGTTGTTCTATTGTCCATGATTCATATCCATATGTTAAGACTGGCTTTACATAACATTTAAGAACTCTTTTTCTTGTTTCTATTGTCAAAAAGGGATTGCATAGTATCTTCCTCATTTTTTGGAAAGCTGCTTTTGCCTGAGCTATTCTGCATCTCACCTCTGTTGTACACCTATCATCTGAGGTTAACAGACTGTTGAATATTACTAACTTTATAAACCTTTCTCCATTCCTCCCTCCCTCCCTCCCTCCCTCCCTCCCTCCCTCCCTCCCTCCCTCCCTCCCTCCCTCCCCTTCCTTCCTCCCTTCCTTCCTTCCTTCCTTCCTTCCTTCCTTCCTTCCTTCCTTCCTTCCTTCCTTCCTTCCTTCCTTCCTTCCTTCCTTCCTTCCTTCCTTCCTTCCTTCCTTCCTTCCCTTCCTTCCTTCCTTCCTCCTCCTTCCTTCCTTCCTTCCTTCCTTCCTTCCTTCCTTCCTTCCTTCCTTCCTCCTCCCTTCCTTCCTTCCTTCCTTCCTTCCTTCCTTCCTTCCTTCCTTCCTCCCTCCCTCCCTCCCCCTTCCCTCCCTCCCCCCCCCCTTCCTTCCTTCCTCCCTCCTCCTTCCTTCCTTCCTCCCTCCCTCCCTCCCTTCCTTCCTGCCCCCCTCCCTCCCTCCCTTCCTACCTTCCTTCACTTCCTTCCTCTCAGATCATTTTTACCACATTAATGGCTGTAACCAGCTTTCTCCAATTCATTCATTTCTGATTGTGGCTACTTGTTATGAACTGATGGAATCATTGCCTCTCCATCCTATCATTTTGCTTTTGCATTTAAAGTTTTAGGGAGCTACGATAGCTCAGTGGTTAGTGAACTGGACTACAAAGGACAAGAGGTAGGGTTCAATCCCAATCGACGACTTCCGGGTTCACCCAGCCTTTAATGGGTACCTGATTTTTTTCTGGCAAAGTGAAGTGGCGCGGGTATAATACCGACCACATTACCCCAAAAATCATGTGCCGAAGGTCTGTAAAATATATGGTCACTAACACCATATTCCCTATACGCCACTTGGCGTGACGGGGGTACTTTACTTTTTTTTATTTTTATTTAAAGTATTGATTCATTTAATCAATTTTTAAAAAAAATATACAAACTAATTATTAATTATGAGCATATCTATTATTTGCATCATAAATTATTTATGCAATCAGTTATTAATTTGTACACAAATCATCCTACGTATTGTTTATCTAGTATACTGGCTTGAATTCTTACTGTGTAATTAGATCAGTGCTAAAGGAAATTTTGTTTTCCAAGCTTGTTTTTGGATTGTTTTTATTTCTTTGTGAATTGGATTTGAAAATAGCAGCTCCATCATCACACTCATATTGAGAGACTTATATGGAAAATATTAGCCAGAATATGACAGCTTAAAATAAACTCATCAGAGAAGAGCGGACCAAGATATTCAGACTTCAGATACAGGTCACTGTGGCCTCAGAATACATCTACACAAGATAGCACTCAGTACATGCGACCGTGGAGCTTCCAGTTTTATCTCCAGAGCTTATCCTATATAACTACAGCACTCTCAACAACCTAAGAACACAAATATGGCCCACAGAAACAATCCTGCATGACAAGTTATAGAGAACCAGTGAAGACCTCAAATGCTATCTTGTTCATAACGCAAGCTGGTCTAAATGTCTAAATGCTTAGCAATAGCTGATCACTGAAGAAGAGGAAGAAATCCAATTCAAATAATAAATTTGTGTAATCAACTTGATCATGTCTATTTTGTGCAGCTGCTCTTCCATCTCCGCCACCACCAGTCAAGTCTGATATAACGTTGCCATCTGCCCCCTTCAAGATAGACACTAAATCAGAAATCATCACAAGGTTTGTGAAGGGAATGCAGATGGACAGCTCACTAAGCATCCAATACATGGTGTCATCAATATTAAAAGTTAGTATTTATTTCTGTGACTGACTAGTGCACATATACTTTTTCGTAAAATTGTGTCTGTATACTTGATATGATTTATTTTTATTTTCTTTTTAAGTATGGAAAGTTGTTAAAATTGTATATTTTCCCTTACAAAATGCCATGTAATGCTTACAGGTCCATTTTTAAGAAAGTCCCTTACAAATTAAGGGAAATCTTTACAAGATGAAAGGTATGAAGATGTGTTCATCTAGGAATTAACCCAAAAACTTTTTATCATAAATTAAGTGTATAATGGCTACCCAATTCCCAGGCTCCTTTACTTGAAAGAGAATATTGAAAAACAGAATCAAAAAGCACATTATCATATATTGTAGTTGATAATGAACCTCATATTAAAAACTACCAGCAGGAGCTACTGAGTTAAGTGCTCTGTGCGCACTGTGAGCTGTGTGTCTCATCCGTTTTGATCATGTTTCGATATTCCAATTGTTAGCGATGAATGATGATATTGTATGACAGGGAACAGTTGGCTGTGTTCACTTTCTGTGTGGTTTTGCCTTATGTCTTTTGGCGTGTGCTGAGACTGCTGCGATGTGGACTACAGTAACCTTTCTTTATTTGGGAGATGAGATATTTGGATGATTGGCTGGCATGGGCAGTTGAGAAATTATGGATTTTAATTCGTTTGCAGTGATGCCGGGGCTTTCCATAATCAAATAACCAAATAACCACCATGATGAGTATTAATTAAATTGTGACTTGTTTTTATTTGAAGATCACCATACATTGTATTAATATATATTTCATTTCCCTTATTATGGACTTTCATTAATTTAACATTTACAACTCTAAGTGATAATCACCACAGCCTACAGTAAATTAACTTTTACATCTCTAATTGATAATCACAGTGCCTTGACTTATTATAAATCTAATTTTTCTTCATGCAGGCACCAGAAAATCCTTCCCTGTGCTCCAAATTTGAAGCTGCCCTGCTCAGTATGGTGGAGCCCACAATGGTAACAGAGTTGTATTTTTGTGGATCACTTGAAAAACCAAAAAGACTGTTTCAAATCTTGTCTGATGGTTTCACTCAAGATGGTAAGTATCCTGTTGTGTATGTAACATTTAACGTCAATGTTCAGGTAAATAAAGGACAGGATTGGTTAGATTTATAGGTGTCTCTAACAATTTAATCCTAGATTATGATACTTCATTGTAAAAAATTATGATACTTCATTGTAAATCACGTTTTTATGATACCGTCGTAAAATTTACCTATAAAAAAACCTAGCATAACTTGGACAAAATTACAGTTATTAAAATTTTTTTTTTTTATATTTAGAAAAATAACACTTGGAAAATACTAGTTTAAAAAAATGATTGAAACAATTAAGGAGTACAACCAAAATAGACATAAAGTGAGGGAGTCATCTGGTGCAAAAAATGTAAAATAATAAAAATTATTAAACGGTTACTACTTTTAGAGAGTTGTTGGCTAAATCGATAACGCTCCAAACCAGGAGAACGTGGACTGGAATCCCAGTAGGGTCAAGTTTTTTATATTGGGGATAAAATAAAAACTCAGACCTCTGTCTATCAAACTCTTGTTTTAATTACAATACTTGTTTCAGTAATAATTACATTATGGTTATAATTAATTCGTAAATATATTTGAGATTTTTTGTTTGTTTGATTCTTTTTTTCCAGATTTCATACATGGAGAATATGGCAGAGGGCTTTATTTTTCAAAGTACCCTTCTAAAGCTGCACAGTTTTCAGTGGTAAGATTTATTGGTTTAGATATAAATCACTGTCTTCAGTGAGGATTATTCATTTTTTTTTTGGTAACCATACACCATGTTTGGTAATACTTGGGAATTGAACCTAAACTCTGCTGATCAGGAAATGAGCGCACTAACTTCTCAACCATCAAGGCTCATGGTAAGATAGAGGCTGTATATTTCCTCTGTGATCGAGAAACAAGGGAACAGAATCTTGGTGGGCAGGAAACTCACATTATTTAGCAATGCACAACACAATACAATACAACACAATATAATACAACACAACACAGTACAACACAACACAGTACAACACAAGACAATGCAACATAGTACAACATAATACAATGCAACATAACAATGTACAACACAATACAATGCAGCACAGTACAACACTGTACAAAATAACACAATACAATACAGTACAGTACAGTACAGTACAGTACAATACAGTACAACACAACAAGAAGTACAATACAACACAATACAGTACAATACAATACAATACAATACAATACCACAACACAAAACATGGCCCAAAAATCTCATTTGTCTTGTTTGAATCGTGTTTAGTAGTTTTCTTTTCAGTTTTAGTTGTTTTAAGACTTCATCGTTTGTTTTCTTTTCTTTCCGTTTTTCTATAAGTCCACATTTCAAAGGCTTCTGTTCTGCATTAAAATTACTATTTGCCCTCTCTATTCTTTTCTTTTTTTCAGTTGTACATTTTCCATCACTGGTTAAAGTATGTTTAAAGTAGTTGTAGCTCTGAACTGTCTCCAGGTCTATCCCTTCAACTTTAATATTGTCTTGTAGCTTTTGAGTATTATCTCTGTTTATTGTCATAGTTTTAATCTTTTTGATATTCATATTTAATCCATATTTTTTGTTTGTCATGTTTATTTAATTAAGTAATTGTTGTAGATCTTTAAGATTTTCTGCTAGTAGTGAAGTATCATCAGCATATCTTAGGTTATTGATTATCTTTCCATTAATTCATCTCTAACCTGGCATCTCTATGATTTTTAAAATGATTTGTTAAGTTTATTGATTGAAGCCTCATATTAAAAAGCTAACAACTATATTAAAAGCTGCTTTTGATCTGCCTCTTATTGCAGTGCTCATTATATAGTTTCCAATCATCGGTGATACTAGACTTTTACATTCTTTGATCCTACAGAAATGTGGATTCACAGAAGAGTGTTGAGGATACCAGGGACATTAATAGATAAAAAGAGTAATGAGGATGTTCTGAAAGAGGCCAAAGCAGAATGAAAGATTATTACTAACATCAGCATGTGAATGTCTTTGATTCTTGGCTACATTGTAATGAGAGGGAAACAGTTGGAATATAATATAGCAACTGGAAAGAAGGAAAGCAGAAGAGATAGAGGGAAGCAAGAGAAATGATGTCTAGGAGATTAAGAGAATGGTTTGGTAGGAAGTCATCAACAAAAATGATAAAATATTATAGAGATAAAAATTTGTAAGAGATATGATCACCATAGACAAGCTGATATAGTATGTGATGATGATGATGATATTTCCTTATCTTCACATCTGTTCCGATTACTGATCTTCTTTGCTTTTTTAATTAACATTTGTTGCCTTTTTCCTTGACCATTTCATCCATTTAGTACATTATCCTGTTACATTACATTGTACATTACACCGTAGCAATAGCTTATATTTATACACCTCAACTTACTTATAATTTGCTCATATTAATTACTTATCCTTTGTACTGACTGATTAATTGCAGCTGGGCAAGTTGCTTGAGGTTAAAGTTGGATTAGGCCGTGTAGAAACAATCATGAGATATGACAAAACCAGGAAGGCACCATCTGTGGGCCATGACTCTATAATAGTAAGATGCTCTTGTCTTTTCTTACATCTTTCAGCCAATATTTGTGTGAAGTCATGTAGAGCATTTTTTGTCTATGGTAAAGCTGTGTTTACTTTAGCTTGATAAAGTGATATCCTCTTTTAGCTAATATTTTAATTAATCATTGGTTGACAGGAAGCCAAGGTGACTGACAGCAGCAGAGCTGAAGTTATCTGCGAATCATAGCTGATAAATTGTGTCAGGATCAGTGAATCAAAACCATCAAAACACTACTCCACCTCTTCATGGTGCCTCTAGTAACAATATAACCAATCTAGTCTGGCCAAATGAGTAGGGATCGAAGAGGGAAGGCAACCCGGTACTCAAATATGCCAAGTCGATGTCAGCTTGATGGACTGAAAGGCACAAATATGATAATTCTATTGCAAACCACAACATAACACATACATTCCCACTTAATGTCCTTTAAACCAAACCACAACATAACACATACATTCCCACTTAATGTCCTTTAAACCAAACCACAACATAACACATACATTCCCACTTAATGTCCTTTAAACCAAACCACAACATAACACATACATTCCCACTTAATGTCCTTTAAACCAAACCACAACATAACACATACATTCCCACTTAATGTCCTTTAAAGGGATGATGATGAAGAAGTGCACTCCTTTAGTCATCAGGTGAATGCAAGAAGTAACAGCAGTGCTTGACATATCTGCTGGTGCCAAATGTTAACTTAAAAAGTGTTTAAAGTGTTTTGGTTGATATGGATTAGAGAAGGTGTTTCCACAATGTACTGTTAAGTCTTCCTCTTCTTCTTCTCTGTCAACAATATAGTTTAGCCAATCAACTAGACCAGTGAAGGCGAAGGTGCGTCTCACATCAGCAGAAAAGGAAGTTGTCAGTGACCCACAGCTGATGGCTTGCACCAGGTTTGTGAACTAGAATCATCCAGACCCTGCTCCACCTCTCCATGGTGCCTCTAGTAACATACTAACCTACCTAGTTTGGCCAAGTGAGTAGGGATCGAAGAGGAAAGACAACCCTGTACTCAAAGATGTTGCGCTGTAGTCGGATGTGTTGGGCTGAAAGGCGCAAATATCACAGTTATACTGCAAACCACAACACAACGCAGAAACACCCACTTAATGTCCTTTTAAGGGCAGATGACAAAGAGGTGTACTCCTTTAATCATTGGGTAAACGCAAGCAAACAAGCAGCATCTAGACCAGCAATGGTAATGAATAGGACACAGTGATTGAAGTCTTCTTTGGCTCCCCATAGTTGGTCATGCAGACCAAAATTACATTCTATATTGTAGTACATGTTACTTTAGTAGTTTTAAAGTAAATGGGGCATTATAGAAACTGATCATTGGGTTCAAGTTCCTAGTAGTGATAATTACTTTTAATTGATTTAATTAATTGATAATTCAATGGGTTTATATACAGTGGAGTTCAGGTGCGTAGAAGCTTAGCAAAGGCAGTATTCCAGTATTTAAAAAACTATCCAACGACATATCTAACATCGGAACTCTTGACGGGACCAGAGAATTAAAGGCCACTTGGTCAAAGCAGTCACCACGACGTGTGAAACTCAGGATTTTTATTTCACCCCCAATAAAAAAAAATCTTTTCTTTTAACACCGTACGCTTACTTTTCAGCCAGCAAAACAGTGATTTTCACCGCACTGTTACATGCTCCCCAATATATAATATATATAAGTCTGTCATAAATATTTAATTCACAAATGGTTGACATGTATGATATGTAAATTATTGATCAGTTTAATTTTTTTCTTCTCCAAATCCATTTCTTATTGAGAAATGAAAAGAAATTTTTGTTAATAAATAAAAAAAACAATAATTTAACTGTACATTTTTTATTATTCTTAAAACAGGTTCCAGGCCGACTATTTCGTGCAGGAGAATGTGGTGAATCAGCCATGCTGTGTCAGGAATATGTTGTGTTTAATGTAAATCAAGTTATGCCAGCTTGTATTCTTTCCTACACTTACCTGGCTAGCCAAAATCTCTAAGAAGCTGCTCATAAAGCCAATGAACAACCTTAATAATAAAAAAGTTGTTCAAATGCAAGGAGTTCTGCATCTTGGATGACCTTTTTGTGTTGACACTTCCAATGTTCAGATTAAGATTGAGGACAGTCTAAAGCCATTAAAGTTTTACTTATCTTTGTGCCCAAGTGGTAAAATGATTAATATAATTATTAGCATTTATAATGTATCTGTTTATTTATTTCAGTTTATCATTATCATTTGTGTATGAATTTTATAGAGATTGCAAGATAGTATGACAGACTTGATATAGCAAAATTGTCTCTCAGAATAAAGTGATGCCACAATCTTATGCTATAGAAAAATGCCAAAATGAAATGTCAATTCCCATCAATTTTGATAATAATAATGAACTAGTTTCCTGAAATTAACCTGGTAGCCATGCTGGTGCTACAGAGTTAGAGCAGTACGCTTAGATCGTCCTGTGTTATTAGAAAAGAGATCGAAATACTAAAGTACATTATCCATGTCTGGTGATAACAAACAGACAACTCTAGATGAAATGACTGACCAGGGGACAGAAGATGCTTAAAAAATTCTCTTAGACTATCTCTAAGAAGTTTCAATTTAGAAGTAACTTTCTGGGAAACCATTATTCAAGGCCACTCAGTATGGAGCATTAACATTACTATAGATTTCACCTTACCAGGAAAACTCAGAATCAGTATGGAGAAAAGTTATTGCCAGAAATTATTAGCAAAAATTAACATCTTTATGACCATCTCAGACTGTGTTCCACCTGGAGCAGAGGATTCTATTCCAGAACAGGATTTTATAGTCACCTCCTTAAGCAATAGAGAGATCAACAGCGTAATCTCATAGCTTGTGTTCTATTATTACTTGTGATTGAAGGCTCTTATATCAAAATTATGTTTGAATCATTTGCTTTTGTTCTTACCTTTTTTCACATTGATAAATAAATATAAATTATTAAAATATATATATATATATTTGCAAGAATATTGTATAATTTTATAGATATAATTTAGAGAAACATTTTAATTAAGAATTCTCAAAATGGATAGTACACACTTCTCTATCTTCAACTGATACTCGTCTCATTCTTGACCGTTTTTCACACCTCATACTATCACCTCCTAATCTCATCTGACTTCTCATCTAATCATGTGACTGGTTTTTTTCCCCCCCTCTCTTTCTCACATCTCATCATATCCACATTTGACTCACAGAATTCTGCTCGCTGGAAGCTTTTGGATCATGCCTCAGTTAAGTCTTGGTTTAATTTTAAAATAAGTTTTAGGTGACTAATTTTTACATATTATCAATTTGTTCTCCCTATATGTAGTACATTTCCCTTTTGTTTTATCATTTCATCTCTTATCCTTATTTTTATTTATCCTTGATTTACCTGTCCCACTCATTTTAGATGGTGAAGTTTTTTTCTTTATTCTGTTGTCCGTTTGTGGTGTTCTCGTTCTCTGAATAAGGCAGCATGTAGGCCAAAATGTTAGTATTTTGTAGCGTTCAATTCTTGTAAAGTTGTCACCATACTTTGTAGGAATGTACATTACACCCCACCACTTACTCCTACTACCAGCTTTACAGCAGAACTGCAATAGTTTGCCTCTTCCTTACCTGTCAGATTGAATGTATGGTGTGATGATTTGAGTTTCTGTGTTAACCGTTTAGTATGCTAGCAGGGTTCAACTCCCTCGCTGAGATTGAACACCTCACCTAGAACAGGGATGTGTGGTGAGATACAATGTTGGTCCTGTTCAATATCTGACACTTGATAACAAAAAACATTGGACATAGAAAGTCTATAATTTCTGTCCTACGTGCTGTCTCTGGCTCTAAAGGTCTATAAATAGATGCTAGTTTAACATATAATATATGTTTATGCTATCCATGTTAGTTTAACGTATGTTTATACTGTTCATGCTAGTTTAACATATGTTTATACCGTCCATGTTAATTTAATGTATGTTTATACTGTCCATGCTAGTTTAACATGTATTTATACCGTCCATATTAATTTAACGTATGTTTATACTGTCCAAATGTTAGGTAGGTATGTATGACTATACTTAAATGTCATGAGTATAAACCAAGATTGTTACATTTATATTTGGTTTACATATGTTTAGTTTGCATATATTTGGAATCTCTACACGGAGCATTGCAACATGCAACAATTTAATCACCAAAGAAAAAGCAGCAGTCGAGGAAGATTAGGAGAAGGGAAATCTACAACTTAGTTTGTATCTACAACGATGGGACGCACCAAGATGGAAGCTTAGTCGCGTTCGAGCCATGGTGAATGGTGTAAACAATGTTGACTTTGAACATCAAGCTATCTGTTATCACAGCGAGTTGGTGGATTTTTAGAAATGTAATCTCGGGTTTGTTAATAAATGTCTGTACACAGTTCATTAACCATCGCTGTAGATCAAGTCTTTATTCTTCTGCTGACCTTGGAAGCTAATGACCTAACTTGTGCAGACGGTTGGTTTGGGGCTAATTGTACATTACAATGTCACTGCTATAATGACTCAGTTTGTGACAAAACTACAGGGACATGCCCAAACAATGACAGTTGTCAGCACAAATATTTCGGACCCCAGTGTCAGTACTTGGATCTCATTTACAGATATGCCCAAAAATCTGAACCTACTTTCCTGTTTGATAACAACGACACCACATGTAATCTGGACACATATTCTACATCAGATGAGGCAACTCTCAATCAATCTTTGCCGTTCTCCTGGTTTAGGATTTATGTGAATGACTTAACAGACCCGGACAGTTTCACGGTAAAACTAAATGGTTCTGCCTCATGTGAAAATGAATCAAGGTCTATAGTTAGTCCGCACGAGATTGATGTAAATTGCTCTGGAGCTGGTCTGATCAACAAGTTACGGATTGAAGGGGCGATAGTTGCAAATATCTGCTTTATCTACATTGGCAGGAGTCGGAATGTGGCTCTCAAACAGAACACAAACCAGACCGACACATCTAATGCTTGTTATACAGGAGACGGATGTGGACCAGAGGCCGCAGTTAATGGCAAAACAAAGACAAATCTCTATGACAATGACTGCACACACACACACACACACACAATTGAAAGGTGGAACCAATTCTGTTTTCTGGTATCTGAACTTTTCCATGCCCCAGAAGACTCACACCATTCGAATCTATCATCGAGCTAGCACTATGATTCGGGTAAAGAATGCCTCTCTAAAGGTTTTCTCTGACAGTGGCGGCGTAGTGTTCCAGTATAATGATAAATCATACCCTAATATTTCTGAATTTGTGAACACTTTTGTAGTCAACACACAAGTGCTAATGGCACACATTAAGTTTGAGTTCTCAACGACCTTTTCGCAGGCCGATAGTGCACTGACGGTGTGTGAGGTGCAAACATTTACAGACACCTTTTGTCTGGATGGGCAATTTTGGTCATTTTGTGCAGTGTGTAGTGGGTGTAGCAATGGCTGCAATGTCATCATCGGTACGTGTCACGGTAACTGTTCACATGGAATCTATGGACACGACTGCTCCGGGTCTTGTCTCAGTGTCTGTCCTTTATGTGAGGAAAAATCCGGAAAATGCCTACAATGTAAACATCCTGGCTATACCTGTAATGACACTTGTCCCGATGGTAATTTTGGGCTACAGTGCGAATAGACGTGTTTTGATGGCTGTGCCATCATATGTGACCCGGAAAGTGCAAACTGTACGTGCAAGGAAACGTACTACGGGGCAGACTGCATTCACAAATGTCCGGACAACTGTTTCAATGACACCTGTGAACAGTCAACCAGGAACTGTACATGCAAGGGAACGTTCTATGGGTCAGACTGCACTCTCAAATCTCCGAACAACTGTTTGAACGAAACCTGTGAACAGTTAATCGGGGCCTGCGACTCTTATGTCGATGATTCCCACGTTAAGAAGAGTCTGCCGACTACAACAAACCCAAGCATATGGATACCTTAATGTGTTTCTGTGCTAGACATGGTTCATTTTTTGGTGTTTTTCCGTGAAGCCATGGCTCATATCTTGATGTGTTTCTGTGCTAGCCATGGCTCATATCTTAGCTTGTGTGTATGTGTGTGCTGGCCATGGCTCATATCTTGGTGTGTGTCATGTTTAGTCATATCTCATATCTTGGTGTGTCCATGTTAATCATGTCTCATATCTTTATGTGTGTCTGTGTTTAGTCATATCTCATATATTAGTGTGTATCTGTGTTGGTCATGTGTCATATCTTTGTGTGTGCATGTCTGGGTTAGTGATATCTCATATCTTTGTGTGCATGTTTATGTTAGTCATATCTCATATCTTTGTGTGTGCATGTCTGTGTTTGTCACATCTCATATCCTTGTGTGTGCATGGCTATGTTAGTCACATCTCATATCTTTGTGTGTGCATGTCTATGTGAGTCATATCTCATATCTTTGTATGCATGTGTATGTTAGGCATGTGTCATATCTTTGTGTGTGCATGTCTATGTCAGTCATATCTTTATGTGCATGTTTATGTTAGTCATGTGTGATATATCTTGACGTGTGTCAAAGTTAGTTGTGCCTCGTATCGCTGTGTGCATATCTGTGTTAGTCACATCTCATATCTTTGTGTGTGCATTAATTGTGTTAGTCACCTATAGTGACTCGGGCAGGTGGTACTCGTAAACCTAGGAGGGCCGACCATCTAAGGGCAGAATCCCCCTACAGAAAATACAATCTACTGCCTTGCAGGAAGATTGGGGACAATCAAAGGCTAAGGAAAGCAAACCTGAATAAAATGCTGACTGAAATCGGATGCACTGGACCACTGGCGCAGAACACAGTGCAACGTATTAACGGGTGTTCTATCAGAGTGGATCTGGCAGACTCTAATTGTGATGTTCTGTCTGTGGGGGTGATCAACACACTTGACCTGACAGCTGACTTCATGTGAGAGTCTGGAATCCTACTCTGATTGAGTCCTGATCGCAGAGAGAGAGAGAGAGGGGGGGGGGGGTATCTACAACAAGGACAAAGGCCTGTTAATTAATGAGGAGACTGGTCATCCATCCTGTACACCTGCTAGGAAAATGTTTCTTCCTTACTCTGTCCTCATTTTGCCCTCTTATATATAAGGCAATCACTAGAAATCTGCATTGCACAAGGCATCTATTAAGGAGTACCAACTTCTTTATATATAGATAGATGCCATTTCATCAAGAAATACAGAATCAATATTGATCTATCTATCGACCTTTCAAGCCATTAGTTGGCCCATAGGGTATAAAATCAGACACTCTTTCGATGTTTCAGAATTTTCTTTTCTAGCAGTCTCAATCCAGGCAAAGTTCTTTTAACAAATCTCGCCATTTGTCTCTGTTCTGTGAAAACATCTCGATCTCATTGAGGGAGCCAATTCCTGCTGCCTTTGCCTCCCTGATCAATGTTCTCCTGTGTTTCTCTGGGTCGGCCTCTTTTAGAATCAATATAGCAAAGAGAAAATTTGTTGCCATAAAGAAGATTGAACATTTTACACAGTCTAGTTTGTGATGAAGCCATCACAATAAGGTGTATAACAATAGTTAATAATTGAAGAACTCTAGTGTTGATTTTATCTTTTGTGTTTGACGGGAGTTTGTGACAAATGGACTGAATGTTTAGATGTGTGCACATGTTTTAACTGCATTGAGAATTTCATATAAATATCCAAAATGCAATTTGAAAAAAGAATTTGTATTTTTGTATTACAGTGTATATGTTTTGTGCGTATGCATACTATGTGTGTAATATGTAAAAAAAAAAATATGTAAAGAGTACATATCATGTTTTTATGTTCTAAAGAGAATGTAGTGTTAATGCTAATGTTTTTTCCAAAACCCACAAGTGCATCTGTGAGTTATATATATATATATATATCATCATCATCATCATCAAGTACCGGGCCTGCTGGCGTAGATGATCATATCTCTCCACAACTTTCGATCTAGACAGTTATTTATCATTTCAGTTGTTGACCTTCGGCCAAGCCAGTTGTTACAATATATTCTAGTTGTTCTTTTCTCTTTACATGGCCAAAAAAATGATGATTGTTTCTTCCGAATGTTGGAAATTATATATATATATATATATATATATATATATAGCCTTTGGCATCTTGACAGATGGTTTGTAGCAAACAATCATGATAAGTCAGTAGTTTGGTAATAATTTTAGTGTCTTATGCTGGATGCTGCTTTGCTGAACAGCTTCTCTTGGAGCTGAATCTGCCAATATTGGATAGACAGATTCAACCAATGAGCGAACAAGATGTTTTCGTGGTGCCTAGCCTTGTCTCCTTTCTCCTGTGCCTTTTGTCTTCTGAATTTGATATCATCACTGCCTCAAAAGTTGCTTTGCCATTTTTTATTTTTGTTCTCCATGTGCTACAATCTGCAGCCAGATTATCTCAGTTTCATTCACTGATAAAGAATTCACTCAAAGAAGCCCTGCAAAAATCCTTATATCTCAGCAGTGGTCTGCCTTGTGGTCTCTTTCCGTCCTTAAGATCACCATACAATATTTGTTTGGAAATATGATTGTTTGCCAATCTTCTTACATGAACCAGCCACCTTGGTCTAAGAATCCTAAGTGTTGCCATGACTGATGGGAGTTTGGCTCATTGTAAGACATTAGTGTTGCTTACTTTATTGTGCCATTTGATGTTCATAATTTTTCAAAGGCATTGCACATGAAAACTGTTTAACCTTTTCTCCTGCCCTGCATAGGTAGTCCAAGTTTCTGATCCATATAGAAGTGAACTAAGCACACAACTTTGGTAAATTTGAATCTTAGTTCTGAGTGTTAGTTTGGTGTAGGCCCATGCTCTATATATAAGTTTACTAAATCTGGAAGCTGCCTTTCTGATTTGAGAATTTATTCTATTTCAAGGGAGAAAGTGGTTGTGATCACAGAACCGATGAGATAGGTGAACTTTCTCACCAATTCAAGGGGTGTATTATTAATGATATAATTGTGAGACAGGCTACACCTTTTTGAAGCACCACAGTCTTCTGGATACTTATTGACAGGGATAATAAATTACATGATCTAGCTAGATTGTCAATCATTGACTGCATGAAGGATTCATCATGAGTAACCAGTGCTGCATCATCAGCGAATAGAAGCTCCTTGATTGGGATCTCAGTTGTTTAAACTTTTGACCTCTGACATGCTCTATTAAATAAGGAGCCATCAGATCTTGTACGGATATAGATATCTCCAGAGATGGTTTCGAACGCATGATGTAGAAGAGTAGCGAAAAATATTCTGAATAGGGTATTAATTATGAGTGTGAGTTATATGGTCAGTATAACATCAGTCCATCATACTTTTCCATGATACCCATCTTCTGTAGCAGAGTGGAGCCTAAGGGCAAGTCAGTTAAACAAATTGTTTCAACAGTAATGTTGCAGTGTCTGGTTATTATTTGCTTTATTCATATGATATTTTCACATATAAAACGTAAAGTATGAAATAGTATATGTTTCTGCCAATTTATTTCTGATCTGCATTTTAAATTTAATTTTATTATTAGAGTGACTGAAGACAGCAGTGCATACTTTACAACTACGAGTACATTGAGATGATGGCAGTGACCAGAGCATTCATCTGGTTGGAGTCACAAAACTACACCTATACATATTTAGAAAATGATTCAATGAGCACAATATGAAAAGTGAAGGCAGGCTCTGTATGCAGGCAGTGGGTCAAGTCAACGATTCGAAGTCACCTTTGTATTCATCCCTGGACATGCAGGAGTACTGAGAAATGAAAGGGGGGACAGGCTGGCTAGCTGTTCTGTCATTGAAGACAGTGAACCAATGGATCATGCGAATGTTATTAATGCCCTCTGAGATGCAAGAAGTTCTTGCACAAGACGTCGACAATCGTGAGTCTATGTCTCTCCTTTGGATGAAAGAAATGGGAGTAAAGACGAGAGGCTTAGTGGGCACATAAGAGGACTTGTCAACCAACACAGAGCTCAAGTCATCAGTCGTTGAAAGCTGAATGACATGCTGAGGAGGGGATCTGCGCACTTATGGACATGTTTGGAGTGCAGTGATGATAACCCACAAATAACTCAATGATGATAACCCACAAATATCTAAATGATGATAACCCACAAATAGCTCAATGATGATAACTCACAAATAACTCAATGATGATAACCCACAAATAGATCAATGATGATAAACCACAAATAACTCAATGATGATAACCCACAAATAACTCAATGATGATAACCCACAAATAACTCCCTGATGATAACTCACCTGTATCAGGTCTACGTTTCATTAACAACATCGTTTTTACGATAGCGGCTTGTTAAACCTCTAATCAATGGTTCTATACCAAGCCGGAGAAAAACAATTCCTCCATTTTGGAAACAACCGGAAACAGCAATGTCTTTCAGAAGCCTTGAAAAGTTGTGGAAATCAAAACTCATCAGCACAAACACAAAACTTAGGCTATTCAAATCAAATGTACTATCAACCCTTACGTATGTGTGTGAAAGCTGGAAAACAACAAGAGATATAGAAACAAAGTTGAACGCATTCGAAAATAAATGTCTAAGGGAAATACTTGGTATAGCGTGGAACGAATTAAAAACAAACGAGGAAATTAGAGAAATCGCCAATCAACCACTAATATCTTCAGTAATCAAGAAAAGATGATGGTCATATGTTGGACATGTGATGAGAAGAGATAATAACCAAATAGCAAAGCAAGCCCTCATATGGGAAACAACAGGTAAGAGAAAAAGAGGAAGACCCAGGGAGACACTGAGAAGAACATTGATGAGATAGGCAAGAGCAGCAGGATTCGGCTCCTTCAATGAGATAGAGTTGCTTGCACAGAACAGAGACAAATGGCGAGATTTGATAAAATATCTTTAAAAGAATTGACATCAGCTAGAACAAAAATTCAGATAAGAGAAGGAGCATCTTGGTCTACGCCTTATGGGCGGGCTGCGGCTCAAAAGGTCAATGGATAGATAGATAGATAACACACCAATAACTCCATGTTGATAACCCACAAATAACTCAATGATGATAACCCACAAATAACAATATGATGATAACCCACAAATAACTCAATGATGATAACCCACCAATAATTCCCTGATGATAACCCACAAATAACTCAATGATGATAAACCACAAAAAACTCCCTGATGATAACCCACCAATAATTCCCTGATGATAACCCACAAATAACTCAATGATGATAACCCACAAATAACTCAATGATGATAACCCACAAATAACTCAATGATGATAACCCACAAATAGCTCAATGATGATAACCCACAAATAGCTCAATGATGATAACCCACAAATAACTCAATGATGATAACCCACAAATAACTCAATGATGATAACCCACAAATGATGATAACCCACAAATAACTCAATGATGATAACCCACAAATAACTCAATGATGATAACTCACAAATGATGATAACCCACAAATAACTCAATTATGATAACTCACAAATAACTCCATGATGATAACTCACAAATAGCTTCATGATGATAACCCACAAATAACTCCATGATGATAACCCACAAATAACTCCATGATGATAACCCGCAAATAACTCAATGATGATAACCCACAAATAACTCAATGATGATAACCCACAAATAACTACATGATGATAACTCACAAATAACTCCATGATGATAACCCACAAATAACTCCATGATGATAACCCACAAATAACTCAATTATGATAACCCACAAATTACTCCATGATGATAACCCACAAATAACTCCATGATGATAACTCACAAATAACTCCATGATGATAACCCACAAATAACTCCATGATGATAACTCACAAATAACTCCATGATGATAACACACAAATAACTCCATGATGATAACCCACAAAACTATGACTCACATGATGATAACCCACAAATAACTCATGATGATACGATAACCCACAATAACTCAATTACGATAACCCACAAATAGCTCAATGATGATAACCCACAAATAGCTCAATGATGATAACCCACAAATAACTCAATGATGATAACCCACAAATAACTCAATGATGATAACCCACAAATAGCTCAATGATGATAACCCACAAATAGCTCAATTATGATAACCCACAAATAGCTCAATGGTGATAACCCACAAACAGCTCAATGATGATAACTCACAAATAACTCCATGATGATAACCCACAAATAACTCAATGATGATAACTCACAAATAACTCAATGATGATAACCCACAAATAACTCAATGATGATAACCCACAAATAACTCAATGATGATAACCCACAAATAACTCAATGATGATAACCCACAAATAACTCAATGATGATAACCCACAAATAACAATATGATGATAACCCACAAATAACTCAATGATGATAACCCACCAATAAATCCCTGATGATAACCCACAAATAACTCAATGATGATAAACCACAAAAAACTCCCTGATGATAACCCACCAATAACTCCCTGATGATAACCCACAAATAACTCAATGATGATAACCCACAAATAATTCAATGATGATAACCCACAAATAACTCAATGATGATAACCCACAAATAACTCAATGATGATAACCCACAAATAGCTCAATGATGATAACCATCAAATGATGATAACCCACAAATAACTCAATGATGATAACCCACAAATAACTCAATGATGATAACTCACAAATAACTCCATGATGATAACTCACAAATAGCTTCATGATGATAACCCACAAATAACTCCATGATGATAACCCACAAATAACTCCATGATGATAACCCGCAAATAACTCAATGATGATAACCCACAAATAACTCAATGATGATAACCCACAAATAACTCAATGATGATAACCCACAAATAACTCAATGATGATAACCCACAAATAGCTCAATGATGATAACCCACAAATAACTCAATGATGATAACCCACAAATAACTCAATGATGATAACCCACAAATAACTCCATGATGATAACTCACAAATAACTCCATGATGATAACCCACACATAGCTCAATTATGATAACCCACAAATAACTCAATGATGATAACCCACAAATAACTCAATGATGATAACCCACAAATAGCTCAATGATGATAACCCACAAATAGCTCAATGATGATAACCCACAAATAACTCAATGATGATAACCCACAAATAACTCAATGATGATAACGCACAAATAACTCAATGATGATAACCCACAAATAACTCAATGATGATAACCCACAAATAACTCAATTATGATAACCCACAAATAGCTCAATGATGATAACCCACAAATAGCTCAATTATGATAACCCACAAATAACTCAAAGATGATAACGCACAAATGATGATAACCCACAAATAACTCAATGATGATAACCCACAAATAACTCAATGATGATAACTCACAAATAACTCCACGATGATAACTCACAAATAGCTTCATGATGATAACCCACAAATAACTCCATCATGATAACCCACAAATAACTCAATGATGATAACCCACAAATAACTCAATGATGATAGCCCACAAATGATGATAACCCACAAATAGCTCAATGATGATAACCCACAAATAACTCAATGATGATAACTCACAAATAACTCCATGATGATAACTCACAAATAGCTTCATGATGATAACCCACAAATAACTCCATGATGATAATCCACAAATAACTCAATGATGATAACCCACAAATAACTCAATGATGATAACCCACAAATAACACAATGATGATAACCCACAAATAACTCCATGATGATAACTCACAAATAACTCCATGATGATAACCCACAAATAACTCCATGATGATAACCCACAAATAACTCAATTATGATAACCCACAAATTACTCCATGATGATAACCCACAAATAACTCAATTATGATAACCCACAAATTACTCCATGATGATAACCCACAAATAACTCCATGATGATAACTCACAAATAAATCCATGATGATAACCCACAAATAACTCCATGATGATAACCCACAAATAACTCCATGATGATAACCCACAAATAACTCCATGATGATAACTCACAAATAACTCCAAGATGATAACTCACAAATAACTCCATGATGATTACCCACAAATAACTCCAAGATGATAACTCACAAATAACTCCATGATGATAACCCACAAATAACTCCATGATGATAACTCACAAATAACTCCATGATGATAACCCACAAATAACTCAATGATGATAACCCACAAATAGCTCAATGATGATAACCCACAAATAACTCAATGATGATAACCCACAAATAGCTCAATGATGATAACCCACAAATAACTCAATGATGATAACCCACAAATAACTCAATGATGATAACCCACAAATAACTCCATGATGATAACTCACAAATAACTCCATGATGATAACCCACACATAGCTCAATTATGATAACCCACAAATATCTCAATGATGATAACCCACAAATAGCTCAATGATGATAACCCACAAATAACTCAATGATGATAACCCACAAATAACTCAATGATGATAACCCACAAATGATGATAACCCACAAATAACTCAATGATGATAACACACAAATAACTCAATGATGATAACTCACAAATAACTCCATGATGATAACTCACAAATAGCTTCATGATGATAACCCACAAATAACTCCATGATGATAACCCACAAATAACTCAATGATGATAACCCACAAATAACTCAATGATGATAACCCACAAATGATGATAACCCACAAATAACTCAATGATGATAACCCACAAATAACTCCATGATGATAACTCACAAATAACTCCATGATGATAACCCACAAATAACTCCATGATGATATCCCACAAATAACTCAATTATGATAACCCACAAATTACTCCATGATGATAACCCACAAATAACTCAATGATGATAACCCACAAATGGCTCAATGATGATAACCCACAAATAACTCAATGATGATAACCCACAAATAACTCAATGATGATAACCCACAAATAACTCCATGATGATAACCCACAAATAACTCAATTATGATAACCCACAAATTACTCCATGATGATAACCCACAAATAACTCAATTATGATAACCCACAAATTACTCCATGATGATAACCCACAAATAACTCCATGATGATAACTCACAAATAACTCCATGATGATAACCCACAAATAACTCAATGATGATAACCCACAAATAACTCCATGATGATAACTGACAAATAAATCCATGATGATAACCCACAAATAACTCCATGATGATAACCCACAAATAACTCCATGATGATAACCCACAAATAACTCCATGATGATAACTCACAAATAACTCCATGATGATAACCCACAAATAACTCCATGATCATAACACACAAATAACTCCATGATGATAACCCACAAATAACTCCATGATGACAACCCACAAATAACTCCATGATGATAACTCACAAATAACTCCATGATGATAACCCACAAATAACTCCATGATGATAACACACAAATAACTCAATGATGATAACCCACAAATAGCTCAATGATGATAACCCACAAATAGCTCAATTATGATAACCCACAAATAGCTCAATTATGATAACCCACAAATAGCTCAATGATGATAACCCACAAATAGCTCAATGATGATAACCCACAAATAACTCAATGATGATAACCCACAAATAGCTCAATGATGATAACCCACAAATAGCTCAATGATGATAACCCACAAATAGCTCAATTATGATAACCCACAAATAGCTCAATGATGATAACCCACAAATAACTCCATGATGATAACTGACAAATAAATCCATGATGATAACCCACAAATAACTCCATGATGATAACCCACAAATAACTCCATGATGATAACCCACAAATAACTCCATGATGATAACTCACAAATAACTCCATGATGATAACCCACAAATAACTCCATGATCATAACACACAAATAACTCCATGATGATAACCCACAAATAACTCCATGATGACAACCCACAAATAACTCCATGATGATAACTCACAATAACTCCATGATGATAACCCACAAATAACTCCATGATGATAACACACAAATAACTCAATGATGATAACCCACAAATAGCTCAATGATGATAACCCACAAATAGCTCAATTATGATAACCCACAAATAGCTCAATTATGATAACCCACAAGTAGCTCAATGATGATAACCCACAAATAGCTCAATGATGATAACCCACAAATAACTCAATGATGATAACCCACAAATAACTCAATGATGATAACTCACAAATAACTCCATGATGATAACCCACAAATAACTCAATGATGATAACCCACAAATAACTCAATGATGATAACCCACACATAACTCAATGATGATAACCCACAAATAACTCAATGATGATAACCCACAAATAACTCAATGATGATAACCCACAAATAACTCAATGATGATAACCCACAAATAACTCCATGATGATAACTCACAAATAACTCCATGATGATAACCCACACATAGCTCAATTATGATAACCCACAAATATCTCAATGATGATAACCCACAAATAGCTCAATGATGATAACCCACAAATAACTCAATGATGATAACCCACAAATAACTCAATGATGATAACCCACAAATAACTCAATGATGATAACCCACAAATGATGATAACCCACAAATAACTCAATGATGATAACCCACAAATAACTCCATGATGATAACTCACAAATAACTCCATGATGATAACCCACAAATAACTCCATGATGATATCCCACAAATAACTCAATTATGATAACCCACAAATTACTCCATGATGATAACCCACAAATAACTCAATGATGATAACCCACAAATAGCTCAATGATGATAATCCACAAATAACTCAATGATGATAACCCACAAATAACTCAATGATGATAACCCACAAATAACTCCATGATGATAACCCACAAATAACTCAATTATGATAACCCACAAATTACTCCATGATGATAACCCACAAATAACTCAATTATGATAACCCACAAATTACTCCATGATGATAACCCACAAATAACTCCATGATGATAACTCACAAATAACTCCATGATGATAACCCACAAATAACTCCATGATGATAACCCACAAATAACTCCATGATGATAACTCACAAATAAATCCATGATGATAACCCACAAATAACTCCATGATGATAACCCACAAATAACTCCATGATGATAACCCACAAATAACTCCATGATGATAACTCACAAATAACTCCATGATGATAACCCACAAATAACTCCATGATCATAACACACAAATAACTCCATGATGATAACCCACAAATAACTCCATGATGACAACCCACAAATAACTCCATGATGATAACTCACAAATAACTCCATGATGATAACCCACAAATAACTCCATGATGATAACACACAAATAACTCAATGATGATAACCCACAAATAACTCCATGATGATAACTCACAAATAGCTCAATAACTTAATGTCCTTTTCAAGAGGGCCAATGAAGAAGGTCATTTATTCCTTTATTTGTATGAATATAAAAAGGGAAGTCCTGTGTTGGCACAAAATGAAAACTACAGCTCTAAAATAAAACGTTTGAAAAGCTCAGGCAAAAGCAGTATTTCACAAAATTAAAAACAAAGCATTTCTCTAAAAACAGGTCAGACTCATTAGAAGTAAGATGAACTGTCTGATCCAGATGGAAGGTGTTGGCCTTTGAACAGGAAGGTCTTGAGTTTGAATCCCAACGCAGTGGAAATCTTTAATTTCAGATCTGTTGTTTCTTGATGACTTTACCCTCTCCTGGTCTCTGGGAAATGAAATCCGGTAACTAGAGCTCTTGGATAACAGTGAAAAACAGAAGGTCCTGTGTGCTATCATTATCATCATGTGGCTTACCGGATGGCATAGGTGATCATGTCCTTCCACAATCTTCTACCTACAGTGCATCGTATCAGTTCTGTTGTTGACTGTTTTTCATGCCATGACACCAAGCTATCCAGTATTTTCTCTCTTTGTCACATGTGATCTCTCTTTCCTTTTATTTTGCCAGTTGTAACCAAGTATTCCAAATTTCCTCTTCTTATGATGTGCCCAAATAATGTTGATTGTTTCTTTCTGATGTTTTTTAGGAGCTCCCTATTTGTTTGGCCTCTTTGAGAATTTCATCATTGGTCTTTTTAGTTGTCCAGGGAACTTTCAACATTCTTCTGAGAAATCCCATCTCTGTGGCCACTAATCGTTTTTTCATTTATATGAAAATGTAAATATGTGCTATAGCTCATGAAAAAAACCTTTGCAGGTAAAAGTGTTAAAGAGTAGGCAAAAATGGCCACTGCTTAGGCTAAAATTGTTAAGTAAATTCACCCATGGCGAAGACAAACATGTTGGGCCAAAAGGTGTAGGTATTTCAGCTTTGTTGTGAAACTAGTAACATGACATACCCACACCCATTTAATGTGTGAATGCTAAGATGACTATTAGAGTATTAGAAGTAAAGAAGTAACCTTCAGTGCTATGTAGACACTGTGTTGTTTATTATAGAGAAGGGAGTCATGGATAATTGATGAATCATCATCATTAAGTACCGGGTCTAGTGGCGTAGGTGATCATGTCTCTCCACAACTTTCAATCTCTTCAGCTATTTATCATTTCTGTTATTGACCTTCTGCCAAGCCATTCTCTTAAGCTGTCTGTTATTTTTTCTCTTTGCCTCCCTCTATCTCTTCATCCCTCAATTTGCCCAGTTGTTACAATATATTCAAGTTGTTCTCTTCTCATTACATGGCCAAAAAATGATGATTGTCTCTTCCTAACATTGGAAATGAGCTCTCTCTTTTTGCTTTGACCTCTCTCAGAACCTCTTCATTACTCTTCTTAGCTGTCCATGGTATTCTCAACATTCTTCTGTAAAACCACATTTCTACAGACTCCAGTGATTTTCTTGTCTGTTGTCCTATTGTCCACGACTCGCATCTATATGTTAAGACTGACTCTACGTAACATTTAAGAACTCTTTTTCTTGTTTCTATTGTCAAAAATGGATTGCATAGTATTTTCCTCATTTTCTGGAAAGCTGCTTTTGCCTGAGCCATTCTGCATCTCACCTCTTCTGTACATCTTCCATCTGAGGTTAACAAAGTTCCCAAATATTTAAATTCATTTACCTGTTTTAATATTGTTCCACTTGTCTTTATTTTGCACTGAGTGATGTCTTTTTCTTTGTTGTTACCATTACCTCTGTCTTTTTGCTAATAAGGCTGAGTCCTTTATTTTTGCTTTCCTTCACTATAATGTCCAACATTTCTTGTAACTCATTTTCACTCTTAGCGATTAATACTGTATCATCAGCATACCTTAGATTATTTATATTATGACTTCCAATTGTTATTCCAGGCATGCCCCTTATGGATATTAAAATAATTTCACTATAAATATTAAACAACACACAACCTTGTCTAACACCTTGTTTTATTTAATTGATGAATATGTAAAAAATAGTTTAGACAGAAGAATGCTTTGGAAGTTGCTGAGTCATTACGAAATCCCCATAAAGTTTATTAACCTGATAATAACAATGTATGAAGGAACAAAATGTAGTGTGGTGCATGAAGGACAGATTACAGAAGCATTTGAAATAAGAATGGGAGTAAGGCAAGGATGCCTTCTGTCTCCATTTCTCTTCCTACTGGTCATAGATTGGATTATGAAAATAACTTAAAACAACAGAGATGGAATCCAGTGGTCACTGACCAAACAACTTGATGATTTAGACTTTGCTGATGACATAGCTCTCCTATCACACAGCTATCAACTGATGCAGGATAAAATGAACATACTTGATAAGAGATCACAACAGCTAGGACTGAAGATTAATAGAGATAAGACTAACATTATGAGAATTAATACAGTTGGCAATAACCAAATAAAACTAGGAGAATTACCTCTATTAGATGTACAATTTTGCATATATCTGGGCAGTAATATAGATAAAGAGGGAGGAACAGAAAATGATACCAAAATAAGGATATCAAAAGCAAGAGGAGCTTTCATTGCACTGGGAAACATATGGAAATCCAAATAAATTAGGTTAAATACAAAAATAAAAATTTCAACTCAAATGTTAAGGCGGTCCTATTATATGGCTGTGAAACATGGAGAACAACAAAATTGACAATCACGAAGATACAGACTTTCAATAATGGATGGTTACGCAGGATAAAAGGATGGAAATGGCAGGACAAAATCACTAACATAGAATTATGGAAATGTACCAGTCAAACACCAGTGGATAAAGAGATACATCGAAGACGATGGCACTGGATAGGACACACACTACGGAAACCAACTGAGAGTATTACACAACAGGCCCTTTTTTGGAAATCCCCAGGGGAAAAGACAAAGAGGAAGACCAAGAAATTCTTGGAGAAGACAGATAGAAGCAGAGATGAAGATGATGGGGAAGACATGGAATGATCTTAAAAGAATGGCAAAAAACAGAACGACTTGGAAAGTCTTTGTTGAAGCCCTATGCTCCACTGGGAGCTAAAAAGGTAGAAGAAGAAATGTAAAAGAAAGCATTGGAGGCTGCAGAAATGTGGTCTGCAAAAGAATATTGAGAATATCACTAAAAGGAATAATGAAGACATCTTGATTGCTACAACTACGAGTACCAGCTAAAATGAGATTTGATGGGCAATTTTTCTCACTCTTAATGTCTTCTGAACATAGAATAATGAATGCATAAGATAATGAAGAGAATAATTAATGCAGCAGATAATGAATAGTTAAACCAGTGTACAAGGAAAACTTTACATAGTGAAGCGCATTGGTCATGTCATAAGAAAAGGAAAACTTGAACAAATTGTAACTGGCAAGATAGAAGGAAAGAAAGACAGAGGAAGGCAATGACAGAAAGTACTGGGTAGTTTAACAATCTGGCATGGAAAGATATCATTTGCAGAACTTATATATTGAACAGGACTTCCGTCTCCAAGATGGCGGATCTAGTCCACGTCCTCTCGATCGCTGCAGAAAGTGCATTCATGGTCTGATTAATTTCAGTTCATCGTTGCAGTTTTCTGCGTTAAAGTCAAAATGATGATATACTATTTACATCTGCGCCGCCAAAGCGAAGTCGTACGCCACCAACAGTCCTTTTTTGACAAATCAAGTGTTGTGAATGCGACCTTCCACCGTCTACTCTGCGCTTTACGTCACATTGGTGTTGTTCATGACCGTTGTTGTAATTCCTTGATGCAAGTTATTTACATGTTACTCATTAATGTGAAATGCTTCGTCAGCTGCAGTTTTATCTCTTTAGGGAATTTGCACTGTGTTTTGTTAGTCGTAGGCTGCATTCACTAGAGTAATTAAGAATCTAAAGGGAGCGTCATTGCTGAGAGTAAGACATTGTTATGTGTGCTACGTCATCGTAATGGCTCATCGTAAATCTCTAGACCGGCCGCACGCTAATCTTACGGTCTGTTTGATGTGCGACGGGGATAATCTGACGACTAACTGTGTGTTTATATGTTCGGAATTGGAGTCAACAACGATGGCCTAACATCATCAAGCACTATACATTAAAAAAAATATGACGATCATCATTTTCAGGAGGGCGTGAACTTCGGGGTATATGGTGGATAGGCGGCAGGAACCATTGAAAGCTATGCATGAAAAGTGTTCCTTGTTGCAGTTTCCTCATATTCCCAGTCCATGGGGGACTTGTTGGTCTCGAGGCAAGACGCCGGTCTCGAGACAGAGAGGTTGTAGGTTCAAATCTCGGCTACACCGGTTGGGATTTTTATTCATGATTTTTCTCTGCGGCAACCACCCCTGGTCTCAGCAGCGATACCCGGCTTGAAACGTCAGTTACTCATCGACGGGAAAAAAATGTGAGTACCTCCGAAGTCGGAGTTATCTGCCTTTGCGGCGAGGGACCCCTGTGCACACGGCTGCCTGGGAAAAATGGATTAGCACGCAAAATTCAGTTCCTATTCTCTAGGGACTTCGTCAGAGATGAAAGCTGGCGAACGCAACAACAACACATTGAACATCGTGTATTAGAAAAAGTGGAGGAAGTATCACCTGCATCTCATGGCATGGGACCTTGTGGTGATAAAAATGGTTGTTCCATAGCAGTAAAGCATGTCTGCTATAGGGGAGTGGAGTGTAGGAGCTTCCACTTATCATGGACATCTCTTTTGAAGCTAAGTATGTCGTAAGAGGCGACTAAGGAGGTTGATCGATGGCTTGATAAGATGTCATTGTAAAAAGTATTGTTATGGAAACAGAGCCATAGATTTTTGAAGCAGTGATCTATGCAATATGTGCCATTTTGGCACGCAACGTTTCCGTTTTTGAGATTGTGGTTCTGCCCTATGTGCCGTCTTCGACTCGAAAGGATAATAGATAGATAGTCCAGTGGTTCCTGGATGCATGACCAATGATCAAGTACCCATTTTTTTCAGGTGGGTTGACTGGGCGAGCATCAAACCCTGGTGTTTGGACTATGCTAATCAGTCCCCAATGATGATGATAACGTAGTGAAGTTAATAACTCAGTTTAATGGTGTTCAATAAATGTTATTTATAGAGAACACCGGGATCTTGGATCCAATGGCTTGCTCCCAGGCTTTAAGTCAAGTCAAAACTTAATTCCTATTGCTTGTTTAATGACAATGTTCATTAACAATGAAATATTTGTTTATGCTTGTGCTGTCTTCAACTTGAAAGGACAACAGACAAATTACATGATCTAGCTAGATTGTCAATCATTGACTGCATGAAGGATTCATCATGAGTAACCAGTGCTGCATCATTAGCGAATAGAAGCTCCTTGATTGGGATCTCAGTTGTTTAAACTTTTGACCTCTGACATGCTCTGACAGACAGGCAGGCAGACAGACAGGCAGGCACAGACAGGCAGACAAACAGATAGATAATAATCTTGAGAGACAATGGACTTAATGTCCTTATAATGATCTTGAGAGATAATGGACTTAATGTCCCTGTAATGATTTTAAAAGACAATGAACGTAATGTCCCTATAATGATCTTGAGAGACAATGAACTTAATGTCCTTGTAATGATCTTGAGAAACAATGGACTTAATGTCCCTGTAATGATCTTGAGAGACAATAAACTTAATGTCCCTGTAATGATCTTGAGAAACAATGGACTTAATGTCCCTGTAATGATCTTGAGAAACAATGGACTTAATGTCCCTATAATGATCTTGAGAGACAATGAACTTAATGTCCCTATATTGATCTTAAGAAAAAAAGGACTTAATGTCCCTGTAATGATCTTGAGAGACAATGAACTTAATGTCCCTATATTGATCTTAAGAAACAATGGACTTAATGTCCCTGTAATGATCTTGAGAGATAATGGACTTAATGTCCCTATAATGATCTTGATAGACAATGAACTTAATGTCCCTATGATGATCTTGAGAAACAATGAACTTAATGTCCCTATAATGATCTTGAGAGACAATGGATTTAATATCCTTGTATGTATCTCATCAGAGGATATTTTTTCTTTGATTCATGTCTAGAATTGGCAACCTTCCACAATTTAAATTTGCCTTCTTTTAGGCCAGTATTTATGTCTGCTTACAATTTGACCTTTAGCAATTTCTTTTCTGTTCATTATCCTCATATTCAGCACCCCCATCTGATGTGTATGGATGTCTTTGTAACATAGAAGGGGGTCTTTCTTTGTTTATTTTGCTGAAGACCATATATGCATACATCAACAACACTTCAAGTAAAAAATACTTTAACAAGGAGAAAGAAAAGACAAAAATAATTTAATTTACAAAATTGAATTATATATATATTATATACAAACAATCAACTCTCCTTAGGGGCCATGAGAGCTTTTCCTTTCTTGATTGATTCTGATAAAGAATCAACATGAAAGCACCCCAGACAAAGACATAGGTACTCAGCTATCCCCTTAGCAGACAATGAATGGTTTGGATAATCTGTGACATACTGGTTGTACATATATATATCCTTCCTGTCCTGAGACCAACGTCATACATCCAAACTGACCAGCCAACCAGTGGTTTCAAAGCCCACCAGTGGGTTCAAAGTCGACCAGTGGGTTCAAAGCCCACCAGTGGGTTCAAAGCCCACCAGTGGGTTCAAAACCCACCAGTGGGTTCAAAGCCCACCAGTGGGTTCAAAGCCCACCAGTGGGTTCAAAGCCTACCAGTGGTTTCAAAGCCCACCAGTGGGTTCAAAGCCCACCAGAAGCAGTGGTGATTTTTCAAAAACATAACAATTTTATCTGTGGTTTCTTTATAGTGTTACCCTCCCATGATGTGTAGTCTGTAAGGAGTCACACATCATCTTTTAGATTTCACCCTTTTGAGTCATTCTTGAATGATAATTCAATTGCTTATCTTTGAAATTCATTTTGGTATTAGACACTGCTTTCTTCTTCTTCAGCAATCAGATTTTAATGTGAGTTTACACATTTTGACCAGCTTAGGTCAACAAAGAAGATGATGCATTTGAGGTCTTCACTGGTTCCCCATAACTTTTCATGCAGGTTTGTTTCTGTGGGCCATGTTTTGTATTCTTAGGGTGCTGAGAGTGCTGCAGTCCTGTAGTATATGCTCTGGAGTTTGTCTGAATGCTCCGCAGTCACAAGTTGCAAAGTCACTGAATCTTATCTTGTATGGCTGTACTATGAGGACACAGTGACCTGTTCTGGGTCTGAATATAATTTCTGTTCATGTCTGCTGAGTTTGTTTAAGTTATCGTGTTCCGATATGGCCACAATGTGTCCGTTTTCTTTATTTAATTGAATTCACTAGTCATTTAAAATTTATTTTCAGTTCCCTTAACTTGCTTTTATTGGTTCTTCAATTTTTCCAAGGTCCTGGAATTTCTGAACTGTTTCATCTCAAATAGTGGTATGTTTTTTAGTTACCTGAGTTAGAGTGCAATTACAATACAGGATGTGAGTAGCCACATTTTTATGAAACAGTCAGTGTTATTTCCATGAATGCTTCATTCTCATTTGTATTTGTACAATTATACAAGGTGTTTTTAAGACTTTTATAATTTACACAAGTACCAGTAAAACATTGTAAAAACATGTATCAAGAGAATTATCTATCTCTCTTGTTTGTATCCTTCCTTGTCATTTCCTCTTTCTTTGTTAATTGTGTCATTGTTTTGTTGTCAAGATGTTTATCACTACTCTCAACTGTTTCTCTTTTGTTGTTCATATCTGCTGCTTTATTTTTTAAATTGAATTTACCATGCTTCATTATTGTAGGAAAAATTGCAATGCTACTGGCATGGTATGTAGTATTTCTATTTCCTTTTGCCTCAAAGTTAAAAACTTTACTTCCTGTGCCATTGAAGATGTAGTGCTCATTCTTTGAAGCTTGATAAGAATGGTTACTGTTGCCATAGTGATTATTGTAATGGCTGCTGTTGCTATGGTAGGTAACATTTTTACTTCCTGTACCCTGAAAAGTAAAACTTGTATTACTTGTACCACTAAGCTTGAAGCTTGCATTGGCTACAACAGTGGACTTGAAGTTATTACTAACTGAACCTGAAAATTTAATTTTGCCACTTCCAGTGCCATTGAATTTATAATTTTCAATGCCGGATCCAAAATAAGAATAGTTTGTGTTATTTTTCTTTCCATTTTGATTAATGTTTTCTTTATTATTATTGTATTTACTCAGGCCAGAAGGAGCAGCAATCTCATTTGTGTTCAGTTCTTTGTTAATGTTCAAGTCACTGCTGTCTCTGTTGTGAACATTTTCAGATCTCTCTTTTATTATCTGATTTGTAAAATTATGTCCTTTAGCTATAGTTGGAAAGTTAAAAATGTTTCCTGTGGAAATAATTCCAGATTTATTGTCAAAATTGGTACCAATCTGTAGATTAGTAATATTAGCTTTCTGTTCATTAATGCTATTCATTACATTCAGAGAGTTTAAGATTTCTTTGCATTTTCCTTGCCTACTAGTAATCATATAATTTTTTTGGTGCTGTTTTGAATGTTGTCAGTTGTCTTGATATTGGACTTCGTAGTTTTATCTATATCTAAATGGTTGTCATTGTTGATTTCATTGTCCTTGAGTTTATTTTGAGATTTACTGTTTTCAGTGAATATTTTATCTTGTTCAAAAGTATTTCTACAACTATCTAGGTCTTATTAGTTTTGTTTTTATTTGTCAACAAATCTTGGTTTGTTTCATCCTTTTTGAGTTCATGATCCAGATTGCTATCACTGTAATTACCAGCACCAGGATGAACATTTGTATCTATGCTAGGACCCTGAAAGACAATTGCTGTTGCTTGCATGTTATTCTTCTTCTTCTTCTTTTCTCTTTCACTGATACCTAAAAGGTGTCGTGATTTATATCATTTGTCGTTCTTGTGCTGCTCGAATTGTCTGAATTAGTGATTTTCCTTTGTTGTTACATGTCTCTGTCACTGCATCTATCCATCTTCTTCTAGATCTTCCTCTTGGTCTTTTCCCATGCATTCTCGAGAAGAACGCCCTTGATGGTGATTGGTGAGGATTCATTCTGACCAGGTGGCCGAACCATTTAAGTTGTTGTTGTTCTATATATTCTTGGCAGGGTTTTGTTCCTACCATTTTTCTTATGGTTTCATTTGGTATTCTATCTCTTCTTGTGTTGTTTGTTACTTTTCTCAAGCATCGCATCTCACATGTATTGATCTTTCTTAAATGGGATTTAGAAAGGGTCCATGTTTGACTTTCATAGCACAAAGTTGGTATGAAGATGCTATTTATCATTTGTTGTTTAGCTGGCATAGAAATGTTTGGATGTCTTAACAATGGTGAAAGCTGGTATGTGACAGCATTTGCTTTTTGTATTCTCATGCCAATTTCTCTGTCTAGTTTTCCATCTTCTGTGAACATTTTGCATGTTATTAACTGCCACATTATTTATATTATAATTCACATTTGTGGCAACAGCAGCAGCAAGATTTTGCTTGTTGCAATTGTTACTTAGAATTGTTTGATTTGTATTGTTGCTCTCTTTTGAAACAATCATAATGTTTGGGTTTAGAATACTTGCTGAATTAGAAGTAATAAGGTTATCAGAGTTTTATGGTGCTGTTGAGTTGATGTTTGATTTAATTGTTGAATTGATGCTGATCAAGTTTGATCTATTTGTTGAATTGAAATTATCCATGTTAGGTTCATTTGTTGAACTGATGTTGTCCCAGTTTGATCTAGCTGGTGAATTAAAGTTTTCCAAGTTTGATCTAGTTGTTGAATTAAAGTTTTCCAAGTCTGATCAAGTTGTTGAATTAAAGTTTTTCAAATTTGAGCTAGTTGTTGAATTAAAGTTTTCCAAGTTTGATCTAGTTGTTGAATTAAAGTTTTCCAAGTTTGATCTAGTTGTTGAATTAAAGTTTTCCAAGTTTGATCTAGTTTTTGAATTAAAGTTTTCCAAGTTTGACCTAGCCATTGAATTAAAGTTTTCCAAGTCTGATCTAGTTGTTGAATTAAAGTTTTCCAAGTTTGAGCTAGGTGTTGAATTAAAGTTTTTCAAGTTTGAGCCAGATGTTGAACTGAAGTTATTCACATTTGATTGAGTTGTTGAACTGAAGTTGTCTGTATTAGAACCAGTTGTTGAACTGAAGTTGTCAAAATTTGATCTAGTTGTTGAAGTGAAGCTGTCAGTGTTTGATTCTGTTATTAATCTTAAGCTGCCAGTGTAGGATCTAGCCACTGGACTGAAGTTGCTAAAGTTTGATGCAATTGTTGAAGTGAAGTTCTACATGTTTGATGCAGTTGTTGAACTGAAATTGTCTGTATTTGATCCATTTGTTGCTCTGATGCTGTACACGTTTGATGCAGTTGTTGAAGTGAAGTTGTGCAAGTATGATCTAGTTGTTGAATTAACATTATCCATGTTTGATCTAGTTGTTGAATTAACATTATCCATGTTTGATCTAGTTGATGAATTGACATTATCCATGTTTGATCTAGTTGTTGAATTAACGTTGTGCATGTTTGATCTAGTTGTTGAATTAACGTTGTCCATGTTTGATCTAGTTGTTGAATTAAAATTTTGCAAGTTTGACCTAGCCGTTGAATTAAATGTTTCTAAATTTGATCTAGTTGTTGAATTAAAGTTTTCCAAGTTTGATCTAACTGTTGAACTGAAGTTTTCCGCATTTGATTGAGTTGTTGAACTGAAGTTGTCTGTATTAGACCCAGTTGTTGAACTGAAGTTGTCCGCATTAGATCCAGTTGTTGAAATAAAGTTGTCCAAATTTGATCTAGTTGTTGAGGTGAAGCTGCCAGTGTTTGATTCTGTTTGATTGAATTAACATTGTCCATGTTTGATCTAGTTGTTGAATTAATGTTGTCCATGTTTGATCTAGTTGTTGAATTAAAGTGTTCCAAGTTTGATCTAGTTGTTGAATTAAAGTTTTCCAAGTTTGAGCTAGTTGTTGAATTAAAGTTTTCCAAGTTTGATCTAGTTGTTGAATTAAAGTTTTCCAAGTTTGATCTAGTTGTTGAATTAAAGTTTTCCAAGTTTGAGCTAGTTGTTGAATTAAAGTTTACCAAGTTTGAGCTAGTTGTTGAATTAACATTGTCCATGTTTGAGCTAGTTGTTGAATTAACGTTGTCCATGTTTGATCTAGTTGTTGAATCAACATTGTCCAAGTTTGAGCTAGTTGTTGAATTAACGTTGTTCATGTTTGATCTAGTTGTTGAATTAACGTTGTCCATGTTTGATCTAGTTGTTGAATTAACATTGTCCATGTTTGATCTAGTTGAATTAATGTTGTCCATGTTTGATCTAGTTGTTGAATTAATGTTGTCCATGTTTGATCTAGTTGTTGAATTAAAGTTTTCCAAGTTTGAGCTAGTTGTTGAATTAACGTTTTCCAAGTTTGATCTAGTTGTTGAATTAAAGTTTTCCAAGTTTGAGCTAGTTGTTGAATTAAAGTTTTCCAAGTTTGATCTAGTTGTTGAATTAAAGCTTTCCAAGTTTGAGCTAGTTGTTGAATTAAAATTTTCCAAGTTTGAGCTAGTTGTTGAATTAAAGTTTTCCAAGTTTGAGCTAGTTGTTGAATTAACATTGTCCATGTTTGATCTAGTTGTTGAATTAACATTGCCCATGTTTGATCTAGTTGTTGAATTAAAGTTTTCCAAGTTTGATCTAGTTGTTGAATTAACGTTGTCCATGTTTGAGCTAGTTGTTGAATTAACGTTGTCCATGTTTGATCTAGTTGTTGAATCAACATTGTCCAAGTTTGAGCTAGTTGTTGAATTAACGTTGTCCATGTTTGATCTAGTTGTTGAATTAACGTTGTCCATGTTTGATCTAGTTGTTGAATTAACATTGTCCATGTTTGATCTAGTTGAATTAATGTTGTCCATGTTTGATCTAGTTGTTGAATTAATGTTGTCCATGTTTGATCTAGTTATTGAATTAAAGTTTTCCAAGTTTGAGTTAGTTGTTGAAGTAAAGTTTTCCAAGTTTGATCTAGTTGTTGAATTAAAGTTTTCCAAGTTTGAGCTAGTTGTTGAATTAAAGTTTTCCAAGTTTGATCTAGTTGTTAAATTAAAGCTTTCCAAGTTTGAGCTAGTTGTTGAATTAAAGTTTTCCAAGTTTGATCTAGTTGTTGAATTAAAGTTTTCCAAGTTTGAGCTAGTTGTTGAATTAAAGTTTTCCAAGTTTGCGCTAGTTGTTGAATTAAAATTTTCCAAGTTTGATCTAGTTGTTGAATTAAAGTTTTCCAAGTTTGAGCTAGTTGTTGAATTAAAGTTTTCCAAGTTTGATCTAGTTGTTGAATTAAAGTTTTCCAAGTTTGAGCTAGTTGTTGAATTAAAGTTTTCCGAGTTTGAGCTAGTTGTTGAATTAAAGTTTTCCAAATTTGATTTGGCTGTTGAATTAAAGTTTTCCAAGTTTGATCTAGGTGTTGAACTGAAGTTGTCCACATTAGTTCCAGTTGTTGAAATAAAGTTGTCCACATTTGATCTAGTTGAAGTGAAGCTGTCAGTGTTTGATTCTGTTATTAATCTTAAGCTGCCAGTGTAGGATCTAGCCACTGGACTGAAGTTGCTAAAGTTTGATGCAGTTGTTAAACTGAAGTTGTCTGTATTTGATCCATTTGTTGAACTGATGTTGTACGTGTTTGATGCAGTTGTTGAAGTGAAGTTGTCCAAGTATGATCTAGTTGTTGAATTAATGTTGTCCATGTTTGATCTAGTTGTTGAATTAACATTCTCCATGTCTGATCTATGTGTTGAATTCAAGTTTTCCAAGTTTGATCTATTTGTTGAATTCAAGTTTTCCATGTTTGATCTAGTTGTTGAATTAACATTGTCCATGTTTGCTCTAGTTGTTATATTAAAGTTGTCCATGTTTGATCTAGTTATTGAATTTATTTTCTCCATGTTTGATCTAGCTGTTGGATTCAAATTGTCTATGTTTGATCTAGTTGTTGAATTATTAAAGTTGTCCATGTTTGATCTAGTTGTTGAATTAAAGTTGTCCATGTTTGATCTAGTTGTTGAATTCAAATTGTCCATGTTTAATCTAGTTGTTGAATTAAAGTTGTTCACATTTGATTGAGTTGTTGAACTGTAGTTGTCTGCATTAGATCCAGTTGTTGAACTGAAGTTGTCTGTATTAGGCCCAGTTGTTGAACTGAAGTTGTCCGCATCAGTTCCAGTTGTTGAACTGAAGTTGTCTAAATTTGATCTAGTTGAAGTGAAGCTTTCAGTGTTTGATTCTGTTATTAATCTTAAGCTGCCAGTGTAGGATCTAGCCACTGGACTGAAGTTGCTAAAGTTTGATGCAATTGTTGAACTGAAGTTGTATATGTTTGATGCAGTTGTTAAACTGAAGTTGTCTGTATTTGATCCATTTTTTGAACTGATGTTGTACATGTTTGATGCAGTTGTTAAACTGAAGTTGTCTGTATTTGATCCATTTGTTGAACTGATGTTGTACATGTTTGATGCAGTTGTTGAACTGAAGTTGTCTGTATTTGATCCATTTGTTGAACTGATGTTGTACGTGTTTGATGTAGTTGTTGAAGTGAAGTTGTGCAAGTATGATCTAGTTGTTGAATTGACATTATCCATGTTTGATCTAGTTGTTGTATGAAAGTTGTCCATGTTTGATCTAGTTGTTGAAGTGAAGTTGTCCATGTTTGATCTAGTTGTTAAATTAACATTGTCCATGTTTGATCTAGCTGTTGTAAGAAAGTTGTCCATGTTTGATCTAGTTGTTAATTTAACGTTGTCCATGTTTGATCTAGTTGTTGTATGAAAGTTGTCCATGTTTGATCTAGTTGTTGAATTAAAGTTTTCCAAGTTTGATCGAGCTTTTGAACTGAAGTTGTCTACGTTAGATCCAGTTGTTGAACTGAAGTTGTCTGTATTAGGCCCAGTTGTTGAACTGACGTTGTCCGCATCAGTTCCAGTTGTTGAACTGAAGTTGTCCAAATTTGATCCATTTGTTGAAGTGAAGCTGTCAGTGTTTGATTCTGTTATTAATCTTAAGCTGCCAGTGTAGGATCTAGCCACTGGACTGAAGTTGCTAAAGTTTGATGTAGTTGTTGAACTGAAGTTGTCTGTATTTGATCCATTTGTTGAACTGATGTTGTACATGTTTGATGCAGTTGTTGAAGTGAAGTTGTCCAAGTATGATCTAGTTGTTGAATTGACATTATCCATGTTTGATCTAGTTGTTGAATTCAAATTGTCCATGTTTGATCTAGTTGTTGAATTAAAGTTTTCCAAGTTTGGACTAGTTGTTAAATTCAAGTTTTCCAAGTGTGATCTAGTTGTTGAATTAAAGTTGTCTACATTTGATTGAGTTGTTGAACTGAATTTATCTGCATTAGATCCAGTTGTTGAACTGAGGTTGTCAAAATTTGATCTAGTTGTTGAATTAAAGTTATCTAAGTTTAATCTAATTGTTGAATTAGAGTTGTCCACATTTGATAGAGTTGTTGAACTGAAGTTGTCCTCATTAGACCCAGTTGTTGAACTGAAGTTGTCTAAATTTGATCTAGTTGTTGAAGTGAAGTTATCAGTGTTTGATTCTGTTATTAATCTTAAGCTGGCAGTGTAGGATCTATCTACTGGACTGAAGTTGCTAAAGTTTGATCCAATTGTTGAACTGAAGTTGTACATGTTTGATGCAGTTGTTGAACTGAAATTATCTGAATTTGATCCATTTGTTGATCTGATGCTGTACATGTTTGATGCAGTTGTTGAAGTGACGTTGTCCAAATATGATTTAGTTGTTGAATTGACATTATCCATGTTTGATCTAGTTATTGAATTAAAGTTGTCCATGTTTGATCTAGCTGTTGAATTAAAGTTGTCCATGTTTGATCTAGTTGTTGAATTAAAGTTTTCCAATTTTGATTTTGCTCTTGAACTGAAGTTGCCCACATTTGATTGAGTTGTTGAACTGACGTTGTCTGTATTAGACCCAGTTGATGAACTGAAGTTGTCTAAATTTGATCTAGTTGAAGTGAAGCTTTCAGTGTTTGATTCTGTTATTAATCTTAAGCTGGCAGTGTAGGATCTAGCCACTGGACTGAAGTTGCTAAAGTTTGATCCAGTTGTTGAACTGAAGTTGTACATGTTTGATTTAGTTGTTGAATTAACATTATCCATGTTTGATCTAGTTGTTGAATTGACATTATCCATGGTTGATCTAGTTGTTGAATTGACATTATCCATGGTTGATGTAGTTGTTGAATTGACATTATCCATGGTTGATCTAGTTGTTGTATTGACATTATCCATGTTTGATCTAGTTATTGATTTAACATTATCCATGGTTGATCTAGTTGTTAAATTGACATTATCCATGGTTGATCTAGTTGTTGAATTGACATTATCCATGGTTGATCTAGTTGTTGAATTGACGTTACCCATATTTGATCTAGTTGTTGAATTGACATTACCCATGGTTGATCTAGTTGTTGATTTGACATTATCCATGGTTGATCTAGTTGTTAAATTGACATTACCCATGTTTGATTTAGTTGTTGAACTGAAGTTGTCCACATTTGATCCAGTTGTTGAACTGAAGTTGTCCACATTTGATCCAGTTGTTGAATTGAAGTTGTCCACATTTGATCCAGTTGTTGAACTGAAGTTGTCCACATTTGATCTGGTTGTTGAAGTGAAACTGTCAGAGCTTGATTCTGTTATTAATCTGACGCTGTCAGAGTAAGATCTAGCAATTGGACTGACCTTGCCAAAATTTGATCCAGTTATGGAAAATAAGCTCGCTGGGTTAAGTCTGGTTGTTGAAATAGAATTATCTGTGCTAGATCTAGTTGTTGAGAAAGTGTTAACTGTTGAAATAGCATTTTTTGAATTAGATATAATTGTGGAAATAGAGTTACCTAAATTCATTCTTGCTGTTGAGATGACATTGTTCTGGTTTGATGTATCTGTTGAAATAAAGTTGTCTACATTTGGTTTAGTTGTTGAAATGAAGTTGTCTACATTTGGTTTAGTTGTGGAAATAAAGTTGTCTACATTTGGTTTAGTTGTGGAAATAAAGTTGTCTACATTTGGTTTAGTTGTGGAAATAAAGTTGTCTACATTTGGTTTAGTTGTTGAAATAAAGTTGTCTACATTTGGTTTAGTTGTTGAAATGAAGTTGTCTACATTTGGTTTAGTTGTTGAAATAAAGTTGTCTACATTTTGTTTAGTTGTTGAAATGAAGTTGTCTACATTTGGTTTAGTTGTTGAAATAAAGTTGTCTACATTTGGTTTAGTTGTTGAAATGAAGTTGTCTACATTTGGTTTAGTTGTTGAAATAAAGTTGTCTACATTTTGTTTAGTTGTTGAAATGAAGTTATCAGTGCTAGATTCAGTTGTTGGAGTAAAGTTCCCTAAACCAGATCTGGAAACGAAACTAAAGTTGCTAGAGTCAGATTTAGCTGAAGTATCAGTGCTGTCTGATTTGTGACCATTGACTTTTGTGGTGTGATGATTACGATTGTCACCAGCAGCAAAGATAGGGTAAACTCTATCTCCTTGTGTGTGGGAAGCTGTAATTACTGCTGGCTTAACTGTTATTTGGTTGGCATTATTTATGTGGATGGGCAGACCTGTCACAAGTTTGTTGATTATTGCAACGAGGTTGTTGTCTTGCTGTCTTCTGTCTCCATTTGGCATAAAAGTGAAAGGTGAACAAGTCCCGTCCCTCTGCCTGCTGACCTTGTCTTTGTGTTCTACATAGATTTTTCTGTGACATGAAATTGCCCGGTACAAGAACCTGTCCTCTCGACAGTTTTTTACTGCCTGCAAAAAATATCAAATAAGCATTGTCTCACATACATATTGGTGGTGGTGGAAAGGGGTGGGTTGGGTGGGGAGGGGGGGTAGGTGAGAGGGTGATGGTCGCTAAAAGAATTTGAAAATATGATGTAGTGTTTAAGACTAGGATGTGATAATCTATCTTTAAAAGAAAAAAAAAAACAACAGCAACAAATTATCTTCACAGCATTTTCTAATAATTACTGCCCCCTACCGGGGAACTTATAGTACTGGAGAGTAAAGGCCGCTTGTTCAGTGCTTCTCTGCGAGGTGTTAGGGTCTGAGTTTTTATCATAACATGTAATAACGTATATAAATTATTCATGGTGCAAAAATAATGTGTAGAAACTGTATGTGATGTGAAAATGTGTCATGGCTGTTTGTTTTGCCTCACAAAGTGACATTTTAATTCTAAACTTGGAAATTTGGCAGCAGTTATGGTTGAAGAAATCTTGAGTCTAGTGGTTTCCCCTTGATCGTAAAACTGATATTTTATGGCAGTGGTTTTAATCTGCGACATCACAAACATCACATAAAAAAAGAAAATTGTTTACCTGAAGTAAATATTTACGTATGAATGAAATTTTAGTAGTTAATGCCTAAAACAAAACCAAAAAAAATGAAATAAAATATTGGCAAATATGAGTGTTTTAGGTGTTTAATTTTGAATTTTTATCAATCATTTTTTTATTTTTATTTTAAGATACTGCTTTTCTAATCACTGTGAATGTATAAAAGAACAAGTATGTGTATGTTATCTTCAATGGAAAGACACACATAAGCAACTCAACTAAAATATCACTAACAAGCAGATGTGATGTATAAACTGAACTGTATGTGATATGAAAATAACGTATATAAACTGTGTAATGAGAATAATAACTTGTATAAATTGTGTGCCTATGTTATGGTTAGTCGAAGGCCTTGGTATCACTGCAAACCAATTAAAATCCATAATTGCTCAACCGCCCGTGCCAGTGGAATCATCTGAATTAACATCAGTCATGTCCGTCCGTCCGTCCGTCCGTCCGTCTGTCCATCCGTCCGTCTGTCTGTCTGTCTGTCTGTCTGTCTGTCTGTCTGTCTGTCTGTCTATCTATCTATCTATCTAATGCTTTCGAGTCGAAGACAGAATTTCACGACTCTCTGCGTCCGACGATCTCTGTTACCAAGTGCCAGACCTTACATTTGCACCCTACAATCTTCTCACAACCAACAGTATATAAGCTCCAATAGAACCTAGAGAATAGTCTTAGACTTAACGGGACAAACCCCACACAAGAAAACCATCACTACTGCTTTCATCTCACTTCTAGAGGTGTGCAGTTCTCTATGGAGCTTGAGAATACAAGTCAGATGCCCAGTGCAGTCGCCACGAAATGTGTGGATCAGAGTTTGCATTTAGGCTCCGATATAAACATTTTGTTTGACCCTGTCGGTGATTAAAATCTGCGTCCATCTTGTTTGAAGAATACCATGGTTTCATTCATGATGCCATCATCAACTCTCACCAGATGCAGGCAAAATCAAAAGTAAGTTAAACGCGTTAAAAAAAAAAAAAAATTCAAAACTCTTCAGCTTTGAAAAATGAGAAAATGAAAAAAATATGTGACGTCGAACGGCAGACGCCAGCAGCAGCAATATGATCTCGAACTAAATATTATGTGCCCCTGCAGATCAATAACAATCCAACCAATCAACCAGCCAGCCAGCCAACCAACCAGCCAACCAACTATCAATCCAACCAATCAACCAGCCAACCAACTATCAATCCAACCAATCAACCAGCCAGTAAACTAACCAACCAACCAACCATCAATCCAACCAATCAACCAGTCAACCAACTATCAATCCAACCAATCAACCAGCCAGTCAACTAACCAGCCAACCAACTATCAATCCAACCAATCAACTGGCCAGCAAACTGACCAGCCAACCAACTATCAATCCAACCAATCAACCAGCCAGTCAACTAACCAGCCCACCAACCAACCATCAATCCAACCAATCAACCAGCCAGTAAACTAACCAACCAACCAACCAACCATCAATCCAACCAATCAACCAGTCAACCAACTATCAATCCAACCAATCAACCAGCCAGTCAACTAACCAGCCAACCAACTATCAATCCAACCAATCAACTGGCCAGCAAACTGACCAGCCAGCCAACTATCAATCAAACCAATCAACCAGCCAGCCAACTATCAATCCAACCAATCAACCAACCAACCAACTATCAATCCAACCAATCAACCAGCCAGCCAACTATCAATCCAACTATCAATCCAACTATCAATCCAACCAATCAACCAGCCAGCCAACTAACCAGCTAGCCAACTAACCAGCCAACCAACTATCAATCCAAACAATCAACCAACCAGCCAGTCAACAAACCATCAAACGAACTATCCACCAAACCGATTAACCGATCAGCCAGACAACCAATTAACTAGCCAATCACATAACAAGTCAACCAACTAGCCTGCCAACCAATAAACAAACCAGCCAGCAGCCTACCAACCAACAAAGCAACCAGACATCAGCCAACCAAACAACCAGATAATCAACCAACCAATCAATCAACAAGCCAACCAACCGACCAACCAACCAACCAATTATCCATCGATCGACCGACCTACTGACAATCAATCATCCATCCCAGCGACCAACCAACCATCCGACCGACCTACCAACCAATAACCATCTATCCAGTTGACCGACCGATTTACCAACCAACAACCATCTGTCCAACCGACCGACCTACCGATAACCAACCAATCATCCATCCCAGCGACCGACCAACCAACCAACCAACCATCCGACCGACCAACCAAGCAATAACCATCTATCCAGTTGACCGACCGATTTACCAACCAACAACCATCCGTCCAACCGACCGACCTACCGATAACCAACCAATCATCCATCTCAGTGACCAACCAACCACCCGACCAATCAACCGACCAACCAACCAACAACCATCTATCCAGTTGAGCGATCGACCAACCAACCAAACAAGTAACCATACAACCACCCACCCACCCATCCATCCAACCCACAAACAAACCATTGAATCACCAAAAACAAAAACCGGGTACTTTACCTCAGAAAAATACATGCCCTCTGGACAGAAAGTACAAGGAGCGGCCCAAGAGCTGCCTCCACACGTAAGGAAAGCGTTGCAGATGTTGGGATGGGCAAGAAAGAATGTACCCCGGGCACCTTGTCTGTAGTTTACAAGGCATGGATTGTCTACAGATCCAGAGTGTTTCTCTGTGGTTGTTGAAAGTGAACGTTATGAATCGTGCATTTAAATTAAGAGAAATGTACACTGACGTATTAAAGTCTAGCTCAAACTTCTCTGTACATCTTTAATATTATTAAAATGTCTCATTGTACATTAGCTAAATTAAGTTAACGAGAGTTTTTCATGACAAGAGTTTGCAATTTGTTCTATTTATATTTCGCAACAAAAATACTGGATAGCTTGGTGTCATGGCTTGGAAATAAGTCAACAACAGAACTGATACGATGCACTGTAAATAGAAGGTTGTGGAAGGACATGATCGCCTACGCCAACCGGTATAGCACATGATGAGGATGATATTTCGCAATGATATATATATAGAGAGAGGGAGCCGCGATAGCTCAGTGGTTAGTGAACTGGACTACAAAGGACAAGGGGTTGGGTTCGATCCCAACCGACGGCTTCTGGGTTCACCCAGCCTTAAATGGGTACCGGATTTTTTCTGGGAAAGTGAAGCGGCACGGGTGTAATACCGACCACATTACCCCAAAAATCATGTGCTGAAGGTCTGTAAAATTTATGGTCACTAACACCATATTCCCTATACGCCACTTGGCGTGAGGGGGGTACTTTACTTTATATATATATATATATATATATATATATATATATATATATATATATATATATATATATGTGTTGGATCGGAAGCGTTGCGCAGAAATTGTTTAGTTACTATATATGCCGAATATAGTGTGAGCCTTTAGGTTCAATACAGCAGGAGGTCAACGCACGGGAGTCATTACACATGTGAGCACCCTTGACCTTTCCACACACGGAGTGTCACGAAGCTAAAGGGAAGAAACATTTGCTCGACTGATCACTTCTGATTATCAGATTGCCTCCTACTGCATAGCTCTGTATAAACAGACTACTGTTTACTGTTTATATATGTATATATATTCACTGCAGTCTGTAGAAATGTGATTTTACAGAAGAATGTTGAGAATACCATAGACAGCTAAGAAGAGTAATGAAAACGTTCTGAAAGAGGCCAAAGCAAAAAGAGAGCTAATTTCCAATATTAGGAAGAAACAATCATCATTTTTGGCCATGTAATGAGAAGAGAACAACTGGAATATATTGTAACAACTGCAAAAATTGAGGGACGAAGAGATAGAGGGAAGCAAAGAGAAAAGATACCCAGACAGATTAAGAGAATGGCTTAGCAGAAGGTCAACAACAGAAATGATAAATAACTGTCGTGATCGAAAGTTGTGGAGAGACATGATCACCTACGCCAGCAGGCCCGGTACTTGATGACGATATATATATATATATATTGACGTTGACGTCCTGTTTGGTGTTTGGTAGAAATCAGTCATGATTTGTCAGCAGTTTCGTAAAATATTAGCGTCTTATGCTGAATACTGTTTTACTGAACAGCTTCTCTCGTGGCTGAATCCTCCACAATTGGATAGAATTGGATATGTATAGTTATGTACACATGCTTTTTTTACACATCGGTTTGTTGTGCACACACACAGTTAAATATACGTAGTTTATACATATCTTGTACCCACCTACCAATATTTTTAGAACCCTTTCGTCTTCTCACTTGACTGCCTGGTCAGTGAGATATATAGTTGGTCTTCCCGCCCTCTTATTTTTGTTAATTCAGAAGCTGACAACACCCTGGACCACAGGGAAGTGACCCTTTTTATGTCTTTTCTTGAGTATTTAGCATATTATCGCCATGTAGTTAGATTTGGGAACATGTCCTTATATATATGTGTTGTTGTTTGTTGTTCACGCTGAAGGCCTTCTTGGCCGTCGTCTTTTATTTTGTTAATTACCACGTAAAGCACTTTTTCTTCCTTTTTTTAAAATTGTCATTATCATCAACTTGACGGCAGCTTTGCATCCCTATGCATCTTGATGCCTTTCATCATCATCATCATCGAGTGCCGTCTCCGCAACGAAGGTTGGCTATCATGGAGCGCCATTCTGCTCTGTCTCTTGCTTTGATGGTGCAGGTTGTCATAGGCTGATTTGTCCATCTTTTGATGTTACTCGTTCATGTTAGTCTTGGTCTGCCTCTGCCTCTTTTACCTTGTATTTTCCCCTCCAGGATTACTTTTAGTAGGCTATTGTGTCTATTAACATGGCCCAAAAATCGCATTTGTCATGTTTGAATTGTGCTTAGTAGTTCTCTTTTCATTTTTAGTTGTTTTAAGACTTCATCTTTTGTTTTCTTTTCCTTCCATCCAATTCTACCTATTCTTCAAATTCCTCTCCATGGCTTCCTCTGCCTTTACTCCCCACAATTGGATAGACAGTTCTACAACAGAATGAACAAGATGCATGTGTTACCTGGCCTCATTTCCGTTCTCCTGCTCGTCTTGACTTCTATATGGCCCTTTTCGTCTTGTCAGACGGTCTAGTGGAGGCTATTGCGTATTTTTTGAGGCATTGTTTTTGCCGAACAGCTTCTCTCGTGGCTAATTCTACCAATGTTTGACAAACACACACGGTCACATAATGAACAGGTCAGGCTCGCTAATCCACAGGGTTTACCATCCTTTTTCATGAGTCTCTTCTCTTCTAAGTCCTGTCTTAGCACAGTCTCAAATGTTGTTATACCTTTCCTTATACATGCTCTCCATGATGTGCGATCACTTGCCAGATGTTGCCAGTCGTTTTCACAGATGGAGAAGTTTTTCAGAGATGATTTGCAGATATCTTGACTTCTAGTGCTAACATAATCTCTTCCCCGAATGTCGTTGTGCCGTTTTTATTTATTTGTCTTCCCCACATGCTACGGTCTAGTGCCAGACTTTCTCAGTTTCTTTAGCGGATAGAGTATTACCTCAAGGAAACATTACAAACATCCTTATATCTCAGAAGTGGTCTGTCCTTTGGTCTCTTTCAATCACTACGTTCTTCACACAATAATTGTTTCTGGACACATTAGTTGTCCATTCTTTTCACATACCTTTAGATTGACTTTATCATCATTATCATCAAGTACCGGGTCTGCTAACGTAGGTGATCATGTCTCTCCACAACTTTCGATCTCGACAGTTATTTATCATTTCTGTTGTTGACCTTCTGCCAAGCCATTCTCAAGCTGTCTGGTATTTTTTCTCTTTGCTTCCCTCTATCTCTTCGTCCCTCAATTTTTGCAGTTGTTACAATATATTCCAGTTGTTCTCTTCTCATTACATGGCCAAAAATGATTATTGTTTCTTCCTAATATTGGAAATTAGCTCTCTTTTTGCTTTGGCCTCTTTCAGAACAGTTTCATTACTCTTCTTAGCTGTCCATGGTATTCTCAACATTCTTTTGTAAAACCACATTTCTACAGATTCCAGTAATTTTCTTGTCTGTTGTCCTATTGTCTATGATTCACATCCGTATGTTAAGACTGGTTCTACATAACATTTAAGAACTCTTTTTCTTGTTTCTATTGTCAAAAATGGATTGCATAGTATCTTCCTCATTTTTTGGAAAACTGCTTTTGCCTGAGCAATTCTGCATCTCACCTCTTTTGTACATCTTCCGTCTGAGGTTAACAAAGTTCCCAAATATTTAAATTCATTTACCTCTTTTAATATTGTTCCACTTGTCTATATTTTGCACTGAGGTGATGTCTTTTCTTTGTTGTTACCATTACTTCTGTCTTTTTGCTTTTAAGGCTGAGTCCTTTATTTTTGCTTTCTTTCACTATAATGTTTAACATTTCTTGTAACTCATTTTCACTTTTAGCGATTAAGACTGTATCATCAGCATACCTTAGATTATTTATATTATGACCTCCAATTGTTATTCTAGGCTTGCCCCTTATTGACTTTATATCGGTACATAAAAAATTACAATTTGGCATTAACAAGATACAAACTCAACACTTACGTCTGACGCCCATCCTAACACAGCCATAGGTCTTCAAAGCGTGAGGCCAGTCACACATCCTTTTCTCAGGATTAAATAGCAGATGCGCCTGGCAACTAAGGACTGTGTGACGTCCATAATCACAGCGATAGAACTTGGAACAGTCATCGGGGTAAGCAAATTCTCCGTTTGGAGTGGGACATTCAACTTCAGAAAAAACAAGATTGGAATAGTAAATTACGTTATAAATATCATCTATCGTCATCAGACTGCAGGAATTTCAAATTGAATACAAAATGTCAGACAACGCATTGGTTAAACGTGATCAGCTACTCTTGGTTAAAATGTTGGCGTCTGGATCGGTGCATAGCGACATATTAGGACTTCAGAAAAGGAAGTGGAATGGGTGTACCAGAGGACTTCCGGGAGTAAAGACGGTCGACAGGCCGTTCGCTATCGCCTTTAAATGAAAATGTTTATTTCCTAAAAATGAAAACGTTGGGTGGTTTCTTTAATTGTGTGGAAATATTCTATTGTGATCTCGGGATGTCAAAAGGATATAAAAGTGTCCTGTGGTGTCCTAGTGTTTGCGTATATGCTGTTCTTAGCGTTTCTACTTCGCGACAGAGTGCCCAGTCGACGGTGACCTATTATCGATGATTCCGCCCAATTAACATGTTCTTTTCTTTCATTTTTCCGTAGTTTTTTCTTCTTCAAATTGTCCTTTCTTTATAGCCTCTTTCCTTCTCCCAGAGTGCTCTCTCGCTGCCTATATTAAGGCAGAGGGATAAAAAGTCACGTCTCTATGTTGTCGGATGCACAAAATCTGAATTTCCTTGAACCACTCATTCACCCGTGTTGTAAAAAGCATTCTCAAGCATATAACAGCAAAATAATTAAATTACGTAATTGTAAAAGCAACAAATAAAGTCCATCCATGTGAAGGTCACACATAATGTCAAACCTCCACTACCTTGTGGGAAGTTCCTGTTAAAATAAAAGCTAAAGCAACGAATCCCCACAGAAAATGGGGACAGGCAGAACCAAATGCCTAGAAAGGCAATCTGCCTATTGGAGGAGGCATCTAGAGAAGAAATCTCAACCGCCGAATTTGGAAGATGTAGGCCCAAGTGGCGCGGGACTAAAAAGCGGACATCTACGCAATACAGAAAATGCTATGTAACAAACTCTAGACAAATATGGAATCACCCGTTCGAGACGTGGCCAAACAGAAGCAGTACCGGTTCCCCACAACCAAAAGGACTCATAAATCAGGACTTAATCCAAACACCTCAGAAACAACCAAGGGAGACGGGGAAAATGGGCTCAAAATAATGCATTGGAATGTAGAGGGAGTAAGACACAAAAAACAAGAACTCCAGAAATTTCTAAAAGAACACGGCTTTGATGAATGCTTATTCTAGGAAACCCATCTAACAAGTGCACATAGATTCTCCATTAGGGGATATGAAATTTGTAGACAGGACCGAGAAGACAGACCCAAAGGTGGAGTCTTAACTGCCATCGAGAACCACATCCCAGCCTGGGGAACCCAAAGATTCCAACTGCAATAATAAAAACTGGATAATTGTTGGGGACCTCAACAGCCACTCTCTAAGTTGGTGGTACCCAGACCTCAATGCAAAGGACGAGGAAGTAGACGATTTTGTCACTAAGAATAGTCTTGTCTTACTTAACAAACCCGAAGACGAGCACTCATATTAGTCAAGGTCATGGAGAACCACAAGCAGCCCAGATCTTGCCATCGCAAGTGACAACATAGTGAAGACTGCCAGTGGAAATGTTCATACACAACTAGAATTCAGCGATCACAGACCCGTACTCGTCAGTTTGAAAAGAGCCAAGCTCACACAGGAAATCAACCCCCGTCCCTCTCCCCGCCTGAAACCTGGAACTATAAGAAAGCAAATTGGAAGCTCTTTACCACACAAAGATATTGTGATTTGAAGAAAATAAAAATAGAGAAAATATCCATGAACTCTAAAATCAAGACTTTCAATGAGATTATTCTCCATGCAGCAGGAGGGAGCATCCCTAGAGGCAGAAGGAAAGAATACCAACCCTTCTTGACTCCAAAACTAGAAGAGCTTCACACTGAGCTCAGCCGCTATCGGGAAAACATGGAAAATAATCCCAGAGATGAAAACGTCATCCTGCACAAGATAAAGACAACTTTTACCAGGGAGAAAAAGAAAGGAATAAGAGAAAGTTGCCATGGAAAAATCACCAAAAAAACTCAACCTCGAGGACACACACACACACAAAAACTATGGAACCTAACGAAAAGCTTAAATAAGGGCAAGCAACATAGGAAGAACAAAGACAGTGCTAGTCTCAAACTCCAACTTTGTTACCGTCAAGGCAGCAGTGGCAGTACTGGCCAAAACCTACCAAACAGAAAGTGAAGTACATATTTCACCAGAAAGAGTCAAAGAAGTGAGAACTCAAACCAAATCCCTTCAATAACAATCAAGATGAGGAACAGCACCAGAGTGCATGATAGCAAGGTTCAGTCTACAGGAGTTAGATGAAGCAATATTGAACTTACAGGAGAGAAAGGATCCAGGAGCTGACGGTATCACCAATGAATTTATCAAACACACGAGTCTCATCAAAGAGTTTCTTCTAAGAATGTTTAACCAAAATTGGTACTCAGGACATGTTCCATCAACCTGGAGGGAGGCATAGACCATCTTGAAACCAGGTAAAGACAAAAGGGATCCCCAAGACTACAGACACATAAGCAAGCCTCTTCAGTTATGTAGGTAAACTGATGGAGAGGATGATCAACAAAAGGCTTCTCTGGTTCTTGGAAACCAACTCACCCACACCCCGACACAAACAGGATACAGACAAAAGAGAAGTTCTGAGGACCAACTGATATATCTCACACAAGACAGAAGTTCTGAGGACCAACTGATATATCTCACACAAGACAGAAGTTCTGAGGACCAACTGATATATCTCACACAAGACAGAAGTTCTGAGGACCAACTGATATATCTCACACAAGACAGAAGTTCTGAGGACCAACTGATATATCTCACACAAGACAGAAGTTCTGAGGACCAACTGATATATCTCACACAAGACAGAAGTTCTGAGGACCAACTGATATATCTCACACAAGACATAAGTTCTGTGGACCAACTGATATATCTCACACAAGACAGAAGTTCTGAGGACCAACTGATATATCTCACACAAGACATAAGTTCTGTGGACCAACTGATATATCTCACACAAGACAGAAGTTCTGAGGACCAACTGATATATCTCACACAAGACAGAAGTTCTGAGGACCAACTGATATATCTCACACAAGATAGAAGTTATGTGGACCAACTGATATATCTCACACAAGACAGAAGTTCTGAGGACCAACTGATTAAACTCACACAAGACAGAAGTTCTGAGGACCAACTGATATATCTCACACAAGACATAAGTTCTGTGGACCAACTGATATATCTCACACAAGACAGAAGTTCTGACGACCAACTGATATATCTCACACAAGACATTAGTTCTGAGGACCAACTGATATATCAAACAAACAAGACATAAGTTCTGTGGACCAACTGATATATCTCACACAAGACAGAAGTTCTGAGGACCAACTGATATATTTCACACAAGACATAAGTTCTGTGGACCAACTGATATATTTCACACAAGACATAAGTTCCGTGGACCAACTGATATATCTCATACAAGACATAAGTTCTGTGGACCAACTGATATATCTCACACAAAACATAAGTTCTGTGGACCAACTGATATATCTCACACAAGACATAAGTTCTGTGGGCCAACTGTTATATTTCACACAAGACATAAGTTGCGTGGACCAACTGATATATCTCACACAAGACATAAGTTCCGTGGACCAACTGATATATCTCATACAAGACATAAGTTCTGTGGACCAACTGATATATCTCACACAAGACATAAGTTCTGTGGACCAACTGATATATCTCACACAAGACTTAAGTTCTGTGGACCAACTGATATATTTCACACAAGACATAAGTTCCGTGGACCAACTGATATATTTCACACAAGACATAAGTTGCGTGGACCAACTGATATATCTCACACAAGACATAAGTTCCGTGGACCAACTGATATATCTCATACAAGACATAAGTTCTGTGGACCAACTGATATATCTCACACAAGACATAAGTTCTGTGGACCAACTGATATATCTCACACAAGACTTAAGTTCTGTGGACCAACTGATATATTTCACACAAGACATAAGTTCCGTGGACCAACTGATATATCTCATACAAGACATAAGTTCTGTGGACCAACTGATATATCTCACACAAGACATAAGTTCCGTGGACCAACTGATATATCTCACACAAGACATAAGTTCTGAGGACCAACTGATATATCTCACACAAGACATAAGTTCTGAGGACCAACAGATATATCTCACACAAGACATAAGTTCTGAGGACCAACTGATATATCTCACACAAGACAGAAGTTCTGAGGACCAACTGATATATCTCACACAAGATAGAAGTTCTGAGGACCAACTGATATATCTCACACAAGACAGAAGTTCTGAGGACCAACTGATATATCTCACACAAGACAGAAGTTCTGAGGACCAACTGATATATCTCACACAAGATAGAAGTTATGTGGACCAACTGATATATCTCACACAAGACAGACGTTTTGAGGACCAACTGATATATCTCACACAAGATAGAAGTTATGTGGACCAACTGATATATCTCACACAAGACAGAAGTTCTGAGGACCAACTGATATATCTCACACAAGACAGAAGTTCTGAGGACCAACTGATATATCTCACACAAGACAGAAGTTCTGAGGACCAACTGATATATCTCACACAAGATAGAAGTTATGTGGACCAACTGATATATCTCACACAAGACAGAAGTTCTGAGGACCAACTGATATATCTCACACAAGACAGAAGTTCTGAGGACCAACTGATATATCTCACACAAGATAGAAGTTCTGAGGACCAACTGATATATCTCACACAAGACAGAAGTTCTGAGGACCAACTGATATATCTCACACAAGATAGAAGTTATGTGGACCAACTGATATATCTCACACAAGATAGAAGTTATGTGGACCAACTGATATATCTCACACAAGATAGAAGTTATGTGGACCAACTGATATATCTCACACAAGACAGAAGTTCTGAGGACCAACTGATATATCTCACACAAGACATAGAAAATATTTTCCAGAAGAAACAGAAATTAATGGCTGTTTTCTTTGACCTCTCCCGTGCCACTGTATGGAAGGATGGATTCATTATCATCATTGAGTGATGTTGGAGAACATCGAAGGTTGACCATGGAACGCCATTCCACTCTGTTTCTTGCTTTGATGGTGCAGATTTCATAGGCTGACTTGTCCATCTTTTGATGTTACTCGCCCATGTTAGTCTTGGTCTGCCTCTGCCTCTTTTACCTAGAATTTTCCCTTCTAATATTACTTTTACTAGCCTGTTGTGTCTTTTAACATGACCCAAAAATTTCATTTGTCTTGCTCTAATTGTGTTTAGTAGTTCTCTTTTCATTTTTAGTTGTTTTAAAACTTCATCGTTTGTTTTCTTTTCATTCCATCCAATTCTACCTATTCTTCTATAAATCCACATTTCAAAGGCTTCAATTTTCTGTTCTGTTTTCTGTCTAATGTCCATGTTTCTGCACCATACAGGAATATTGAGACGATGTATCATTTTGCTATTCTTAGTTTTAGCCTTGGTGTTATTTGTTTTGATGAAGGAATGATTGCTGTTGAAAATCCTACAAGCAGGAGTCACACAAAACACGTTCTTCTGGATCCAAAGACCACCTGTTCCAAAGAAGCACTAGATTGAAGTAAAAAAAGTAAAGAGCCCCGTCACGCAAAGTGGCGTATAGCGAATATGGTGTTAGTGACCATACATTTTACAGACCTTCAGCACATGATTTTCGTGGTAATGTGGTCGGTATTACGCCCATGCTCCTTTACTTTCCCAGAAAAAAATAACCACCAGAGTGAAAACAAACATTTTAGCACGCCAGTCACACTACAAGAAGGGGTCCCTCGGGGAAGTGTTATAGCACCCATACACAGTCACACTACAAGAAGGGGTCCCTCAGGGAAGGATTATAGCACCCATACACAGTCACACTGCAAGAAGGGGTCCCTCGGGGAAGTGTTATAGCACCCATACACAGTCACACTACAAGAAGGGGTCCCTCGGGGAAGTGTTATAGCACCCATACACAGTCACACTACAAGAAAGGGGTCCCTCGGGGAAGTGTTATAGCACCCATACACAGTCACACTACAAGAAGGGGTCCCTCGGGGAAGTGTTATAGCACCCATACACAGTCACACTACAAGAAGGGGTCCCTCGGGGAAGTGTTATAGCACCCATACACAGTCACACTACAAGAAAGGGTCCCTCGGGGAAGTGTTATAGCACCCATACACAGTCACACTACAAGAAGGGGTCCCTCGGGGAAGTGTTATAGCACCCATACACAGTCACACTACAAGAAGGGGTCCCTCGGGGAAGTGTTATAGCACCCATACACAGTCACACTACAAGAACGGGTCCCTCGGGGAAGTGTTATAGCACCCATACACAATCACACTACAAGAAGGGGTCCCTCGGGGAGGTGTTATAGCACCCATACACAGTCACACTACAAGAAGGGGTCCCTCGGGGAAGTGTTATAGCACCCATACACAGTCACACTACAAGAAGGGGTCCCTCAGGGAAGGATTATAGCACCCATACACAGTCACACTACAAGAAGGGGTCCCTCAGGGAAGTGTTATAGCACCCATACACAGTCACACTACAAGAAAGGGTCCCTCAGGGAAGTGTTATAGCACCCATACACAGTCACACTACAAGAAAGGGTCCCTCAGGGAAGTGTTATAGCACCCATACACAGTCACACTACAAGAAGGGGTCACTCAAGGAAGTGTTATAGCACCCATACACAGTCACACTACAAGAAAGGGTCCCTCAGGGAAGTGTTATAGCACCCATACACAGTCACACTACAAGAAGGGGTCACTCAAGGAAGTGTTATAGCACCCATACACAGTCACACTACAAGAAAGGGTCCCTCAGGGAAGTGTTATAGCACCCATACACAGTCACACTACAAGAAGGGGTCCCTCAGGGAAGTATAATAGCACCCATACACAGTCACACTACAAGAAAGGGTCCCTCAGGGAAGTGTTATAGCACCAGTACACAGTCACACTACAATAAAGGGTCCCTCAGGGAAGTGTTATAGCACCCATACACAGTCACACTACAAGAAAGGGTCCCTCGGGGAAGTGTTATAGCACCCATACACAGTCACACTACAAGAAAGGGTCCCTCAGGGAAGTGTTATAGCACCCATACACAGTCACACTACAAGAAGGGGTCACTCAAGGAAGTGTTATATAGCACCCATACTCTTCCTAATGCACATCAATGACATAACAAAATGCTGCCACCAACACGTTTCATACAGCCTACACGCATATGATTTTGCTACCTGGGACAGCCATGGGACATATCACTGCAGCATCTTATCTGCTCAAAAAAAAAAAAAACAGTGGAGAAGGTATACAATTGGACAAATGACATAGGGTCTAACAATGAACAATACGAAAACTACAGCCACAGTCTTCTCATTCGCTCCCACACAAAGGAAACACCTAATTAAAGCTGGGAAAACTTACAATACCCCAAACCGACACACCAACATATCTGGGAGTTACCCTTGACTCTAGGTTACCTGGAAACCAAATATTGAAAGAATTCAAAGTCCACCTAAAGACTGCCAATGATGAAAAAAAACAAAAAACTAGCTAGTACATCCTGGGGAGCAAATCAAAAGATCATAAAGTAAGTCTACACCGGAGCAGTCAGACCCATCATGGAATATGTCTTAAGCTCTGGGTAACAGTGGTCAAGATGGACCTGGGAAAATTAGACAAGAGTCCAAAATATGGCACACAGAACAAAGCATGGCACACAGAACAAAGCATGGCACACAGAACAAAGCATGGCACTCAGAACAAAACATGGCACACAGAACGAAACATGGCACACGGAACAAAACATGGCACTGAGAACAAAACATGGCTCACAGAACAAAACATGGCACACAGAACAAAACATGGGGCATAGAACAAAACATGGCACTCAGAACAAAACATGGCACACAGAACAAAACATGGGCATAGAACAAAACATGGCACTCAGAACAAAACATGGCACACAGAACAAAACATGGCACACAGAACAAAACATGGCACTGAGAACAAAACATGGCTCAAAGAACAAAACATGGCACACAGAACAAAACATGGCACACAGAACAAAACATGGCACTAAGAAGAAAACATGGCACACAGAACAAAACTTGGCACACAGAACAAAACATGGCACACAGAACAACTCTGTGAGCAATGAAAAGACCCACCCCCTCCCTCATCACAACAATGAGGGAAAAAAAAACACATCAGAGCCTCTAACATACCGTAGAAAATACAAAACTATCATTCAGTTTGAAAAGTTTAAAAGGCTGCTCTATCACCCATTGCACCAAAAAATTCAAAACAGAACAAAAAAACAGACTTCAAAGAAACAGCCAAATGTTAACACTCACATTCTTTACAACCAAACAAAGATCTGTGCGAACCCCTCACACCCGAACCATGGTCCAACCGTAACAATAAAACAAAAATAATCACAGGGATTATTCCCTCTCACGATGCGAGGCGGCATTCCTCACCTTCCCAGAGTACTACCCAGGTTCCCATTTCTGATAGCGGCTGGGTCGACCGCGGGAGTATTTTGTTCCAACCATGAGTACAACTCACACTGCTTCCAGTGGGAATCAAACACAAGTTGTCCGAACGTCGGTAGCCAAGCCGAGTGGTTTTCCTAACTAGGCTACCGCGGCCCCCATATTGCCTATATTACCTACAATACATTGTATTATGAACTGACGTGACATCCAACAAAAATAACAAAGGATAACCAGCAGCGCTTAAAACGTTGTACAAATGTACTAAACCTAATTAACGCTCTCTAAAAAGTAGAGACATTATAACACTAATTTATTACTAAAACAATGTAATATTAAATTCTCTTGTAATGTTTAAATGTTATATCTTCTCAACATTCCTATACGGTGCAGAAATATTAGGCAAGAAAACAGAACAGAGAATTGAAGCCTTTGAAATGTGGATTTATAGAATAGGTAGAATTGGATGGGAATAAAAGAAAACAAACGATGAAGTCTTAAAACAACTAAAAATGAAAATAGAGATACTAAACACAATTCATGCAAGACAAATGCGATTTTTGGGCCATGTTAAAAGACACAATTTCCTACTAAAAGTAATCTTGGAGGGGAAAATACAAGGTAAAAGAGGCAGAGACAAACCAAGACTAACATGGACGAGTAACATCAAAAGATTGACAAATCAGCCTATGACAACCTGCACCATCAAAGCAAGAGACAGAGCAGAATGGCGCTCCATGGTAGCCAACCTTCTTTGCGGAAATGGCACTCGATGTTTCTTGTAATGTTTCAGAAATGCATTCCAACAATTTTGAAAAACAGTTTTAACCGTAACTGATCTCTACTTGAGTTCTGAATTTATACCAAGTTCGTAAATACATATACGAGACAATGAGATTCTTACAGCTATTTCTGTTGTCGGTTAGTCCTTGCTCCTGCGACAAGGTGGCGCTCCAGACCACCACGACTACAAACCACAGCGCAGCAAATTTGTTTATGTATATTACCATATCTGTGGAAACAATAATATACCGTTGATTTTGTACTGCTCAACAATGAGAATAATCCAGATGTGGAAACATATTTTTATCCATTAATTGTCTAGCTAACAACATCATCATCATCATGTGCCATACCGGTTGACTAGGCGATCATGTCCTTCAACAATCTTCTATCTACAGTGCATCGTATCAGTTCTGTTGTTGACTGTTTTCCATGCCATGACACCAAGCTATCCAGTATTTTCTCTCTTTGTCGTCAGCGATCTCTCTTTCCTTATATTTTGCCAGTTGTAACCAAGTATTCCAACTTTCCTCTTCTCATGATGTGCCCGAAAAATGTTGATTGTTTCTTTCTGATGTTTTTTATGAGCTGCCTTTTTGTGTTGGCCTCTTTGAGAACTTCCTCATTGGTCTTTTTGGCTGTCCAGGGAACTTTCAACATTCTTCTGAGCTAACAACAATCACGATGAATCCAGGCAATAAATCTGCAACCTTGAATTGATTACATGAACATCATGTTAAAATGGGTGATGTCAGGCAAGAACGATAAGCAGGGAGGCAAAGAAGACTAGTGAACTAGTAAAGAATTGGGGTCGTTAGTCGATGTATGTTGGGGGACGTATTGAGAAGAGGGTCTGAGCACTTAAGGAGTAGCTTGATGTATAGTAAGGATGATCTGTCGACTAACTAATAACCTAACAAACAAACAAACAGACTAACTAACTAACTAACTAACTAACTAACTAACTAACTAAATAACTAACTAACTAACTAACTAACTAAATAACTAACTAACTAAATAAATAACAAAGAAACTAACTAACTAACTAACTAAATAACTAACTAACTAACTAACTAACTAAATAACTAACTAACTAACTAATAAAGATTGATACATTAAGGCGCTGCTCCTAAGATATATTCTCATGTATTCGAAAAAAAAAATCATTTCTCATTTGAGGTGAAATGCTACTAAAGAATTCTTCACAATCCTGGATAGACAAAAAGATCCGGCAAAGGTAATTGATGAGAATCTACAATAAAGTAACACCGGGAAAGTGAATCGAATTAATAATATAAAAAAAAGCGGGCTTATTTTGATATCTCAAACTCCATGATGGTTTGAAAGAATAATAATGAAAAGTATAATTCGTGGAAAAGGAAGAAATAGAAGGTGGAAAAAAACGACGAGAACATGACGTTAATATGTCTTCTTGCAGATGGCTCTTATTGAAACAGATATCAGTGATAATGGAGCGATAAACAGCCTGTCTGATATACGAATGAATTATGTCACGCGCTGACTGCATGTATTTATTTATTTCAAGAAAAGTATAAACAAGAAACTGCGGATAATAAATATTTAGTTAATTACCAAAAGCCACTTAACTTGTTCGTAATCTTGATATGTTTGTTATTTAATATGTACAAATAATTATTCCAGGAATCTGCAAGATTTATTCAATGTAATACAATTGGCGAACAACGTCCAAATTGATGGCGTTCAACTTGAATTACTAAATTCTGCTGGTTGCAACTCAATACTTGATCAGCAACTTGCTATTGCAATTACAGACTTAAAAATTGTAAAAACTTCCAGTTATTTTTACAGTATTTATATGACAAACGAAAGTGACGTCAAGTTTGAAAAATGTGATATATTTTCCCCGCCTTGACAGTGAGCAATTTGAGGGCGCAGGAAACGTTAGCACTAGTCAAATACAGCAATAGTTTGTGTCATTATTTGGAATATTTCACCAAGAACGTTGGCCTACTGTGTTGGTTTACGGCATGTATTCATTGCTTTGATTTCCATAAAATAATGAGCTAACTTCTAGCCACATTGTCGTGCTGTTCTGAAACCGTGGTACTGAGGGGGATAGTGTAAGAGGTCACGGACATATCTGGTTTGGGGGTAGGGGGAACTGGGTTGTCTAGAGATTACTCGTCGGTCTCTGAAAAAGAATGTCCTGGGTTTACCTCCCTCAATAGGCAGTGGAAATTTTTAATCTATCTCTGGACAGTGAGCTCCGATGTCTAGCTATCGCTGGACAGTGAGCTCCGATGTCTAGCTATCGCTGGGCAGTGAGCTCCGATGTCTAGCTATCGCTGGGCAGTAAGATCCAATATCTAGCTATCGCTGGGCAGTGAGCTCCGATGTCTAGCTATCTCTGGACAGTGAGCTCCGATGTCTAGCTATCGCTGGGCAGTGAGATCCAATATCTAGCTATCGCTGGGCAGTGAGCTCCGATGTCTAGCTATCGCTGGGCAGTGAGATCCGATGTCTAGCTATCTCTGGACAGTGAGATCCGATGTCTAGCTATCTCTGGACAGTGAGCTCCGATGTCTAGCTATCTCTGGGCAGTGAGCTCCGATGTCTAGCTATCTCTGGGCAGTGAGCTCCGATGTCTAGCTATCTCTGGGCAGTGAGCTCCGATGTCTAGCTATCTCTGGACAGTGAGATCCGATGTCTAGCTATCTCTGGGCAGTGAGATCCGATGTCTAGCTATCTCTGGGCAGTGAGATCAGATGTCTAGCTATCTCTGCGCAGTGAGATCCGATGTCTAGCTATCTCTGGGCAGTGAAATCCAATGTCTAGCTATCTCTGGACAGTGAGATCCGATGTCTAGCTATCTCTGGGCAGTGAGATCTTATGTCTATCTATCTCTGGGCAGTGAAATCCGATATCTAGCTATCTCTGGGCAGTGAGATCTTATGTCTAGCTATCTCTAGGCAGTGAGATCTTATGTCTAGCTATCTCTGGGCAGTGAGATCCGATGTCTAGCTATCTCTGGGCAGTGAGATCCGATGTCTAGCTATCTCTGGGCAGTGAGATCTTATGTCTAGCTATCTCTGGGCAATGAGATCTTATGTCTAGCTATCTCTGGGCAGTGAGATCAGATGTCTAGCTATCTCTGGACAGTGAGATCCAATGTCTAGCTATCTCTGGGCAGTGGGATCTTATTTCTAGCTATCTCTGGGCAGTGAGATCTTATGTCTAGCTATCTCTGGGCAGTGAGATCTTATGTCTAGATTTCTCTGGGTAGTGAGATCTTATGTCCAGCTATCTCTGGGCAGTGAGATCCGATGTCTAGCTATCTCTGGGCAGTGAAATCCGATGTCTAGCTATCTCTTGGCAGTGAGATCTTATGTCTAGCTATCTCTGGGCAGTGAGATCTTATGTCTAGCTATCTCTGGGCAGTGAGATCTTATGTCTAGCTATCTCTGGGCAGTGAGATCTTATGTCTAGCTATCTCTGGGCAGTGAGATCTTATGTCTAGCTATCTCTGGGCAGTGAGATCTTATGTCTAGATTTCTCGTATAGCGACAAAAAAGGAGGTCCTGCGTGCATTCTGCACACGTTTAAGAAATCTTGGCAGTTGGAAATTGAAAAGATTAGACCAAAATGGTCTCTGCCTGGGTTTTAAAAAAAATTGATAGAGAAATATCTACCCAAGACTTCAAATAACTCTTGAAAATTAAAAAGTCAGAACACCCCTCTATAGTCGGAGAATATCTGCCTGTATGGCGAAGGACACAAGAGCATACTATGCTGGCGTGAAAGATATAAATAGTGATATTCATGCAAAATTGAGTCCCTCCTGACCTCGCTAGTGATATAAAGTTGGCGGTACCTCCTGACTTCGCTAGAGATATAAAGTTGGCGGTCCCTCCTGACTTCGCTAGAGATATAAAGTTGGCGGTCCCTCCTGACTTCGCTAGAGATATAAAGTTGGCGGTCCCTCCTGACTTCGCTAGAGATATAAAGTTGGCGGTCCCTCCTGACTTCGCTAGAGATATAAAGTTGGCGGTCCCTCCTGACTTCGCTAGAGATATAAAGTTGGCGGTCCCTCCTGATTTCGCTAGAGATATAAAATTGGTGGTCCCTCCTGACTTCGCTAGAGATATAAAATTGGTGGTCCCTCCTGACTTCGCTAGAGATATAAAGTTGGCGGTCCCTCCTGACTTCGCTAGAGATATAAAATTGGTGGTCCCTCCTGACTTCGCTAGAGATATAAAATTGGCGGTCCCTCCTGACATCGCTAGAGATATAAAGTTGGCGGTCCCTCCTGACTTCGCTAGAGATATAAAGTTGGCGGTCCCTCCTGACTTCGCTAGAGATATAAACTTGGCGGTCCCTCCTGACTTCGCAAGTGATATAAAGTTGGCGGTCCCTCCTGACTTCGCAAGTGATATAAAGTTGGCGGTCCCTCCTGACTTCGCTAGAGATATAAAGTTGGCGGTCCCTCCTGACTTCGCTAGAGATATAAAATTGGCGGTCCCTCCTGACTTCGCTAGAGATAAAAAATTGGCGGTCCCTCCTGACTTCGCTAGAGATATAAAATTGGCGGTCCCTCCTGACTTCGCAAGTGATATAAAGTTGGCGGTCCCTCCTGACTTCGCTAGAGATAAAAAATTGGCGGTCCCTCCTGACTTCGCTAGAGATATAAAGTTGGCGGTCCCTCCTGACTTCGCAAGTGATATAAAGTTGGCGGTCCCTCCTGACTTCGCTAGAGATATAAAGTTGGCGGTCCCTCCTGACTTCGCTAGAGATATAAAATTGGCGGTCCCTCCTGACTTCGCTAGAGATAAAAAATTGGCGGTCCCTCCTGACTTCGCTAGAAATATAAAATTGGCGGTCCCTCCTGACTTCGCTAGAAATATAAAATTGGCGGTCCCTCCTGACTTCGCTAGAGATATAAAGTTGGCGGTCCCTCCTGACTTCGCTAGAGATATAAAGTTGGCGGTCCCTCCTGACTTCGCTAGTGATATAAAGTTGGCGGTCCCTCCTGACTTCGCTAGAGATATAAAGTTGGCGGTCCCTCCTGACTTCGCTAGAGATATAAAGTTGGCGGTCCCTCCTGACTTCGCTAGTGATATAAAGTTGGCGGTCCCTCCTGACTTCGCTAGAGATATAAAGTTGGCGCAGACAAACACAAATATAAAAAAACAGCAAGAAAAAGAAAGACAATTACGGGCAGCGACATTATATACCATTACATGACAAGTCGTGACAGACATTATAATTACAAAGAAATAAATAAATCATCATCATCATCAAGTACCGGGCCTGCTGGCGTAGGTAATCATGTCTCTCCACAACTTTCGATCACGACAGTTATTTATCATTTCTGTTGTTGACCTTCTGCCAAGCCATTCTCTTAAGCTGTCTGGTATCTTTTCTCTTTGCTTAGCTCTATCTCTTCGTCCCTCAATTTTCCCAGTTGTTACAATATATTCCAGTTGTTCTCTTCTCATTACATGGCCAAAAAATGATGATTGTTTCTTCCTAATATTGGAAATTAGCAATAAATCAATACTCTGATATATATCAATGTCATCGCATTTATTCTGTGGTTGAAACAAGATGTTGTAGATACAGTTCGTTGCGATGAGATTTCTTGGCCATGTCCTTACAATGTGTTTCGGTAGATTTGATGAAATAAAAATGTTGAACACATAAATGAGGAATTTGTGTGGATGACAAACAAATAAAACCAGACACGGGATTTTGAAGTGTCACGTGAAAAGTAAACATTCACAATAGCAGTCACAATATCAAACATTAAGCAGTCACAAAATCAAACAAATACCAAGTCCTCCAACAACTTGAAAATACTATAAATATAGAAGATCATTGGAAACAGTTAAAAGATATATGGAAAGATACATGCGAAGAAAGCTAGGGAAAAGTGAACGCCAGAATAAGGCATGGATGACAGCAGAGACCCTGGACAAAATTAAAGAAAGAAAGAACAAGAAAGCAGACATAAATAAAAGCAAAACGAGAAGAAACCAAGACACAGGAAGCTTACACAGAGGTGAAAAAAGAAGTGAGAAGATGCATTAAAAGGGCCAAGAGGAAATATACCGATGAACTAGCTAAAAAGGCAGAAGAAGCAGCAAATAAAGGGAATATGAAAGAACTGTATAACAGCTCAAAGAAAATTACGTGGAAAATACAAGCAGATCACTGCTTTTATTACAGATAAAACAGGAAATCTGCTTAGTACTATAAGGGAACACCTGGAGAGATGGAAATAGCACTTTGAAGAACTTTTTGAACAGACGGGCGCAAATAACCCTCCAGATATACCACCAGCAGAAGTTATTTTAAAAAATGGTAATACCACAGGACTAGATGAAATTCATTCGTAAGCCATCAAAGCAGATATTAACACCTCTACCCTGGATGTTACATAATCTATTAGATAAAATTTGGGAGACGGAAGAAGGTTATTTGATCAACTACCATTAGAAATGATGTGTACAGGAGTGCACAGATTATATGGGAATTATGCTGCTATCAGTGCCAGGATGAAAAAAAAATATTAATTAGATTTATTCTGGAGAGACTAAAAGAGGCCATAGAGAAACATTTGAGAGACGCAGACGTGGGTTTTAGGAAGAACAGATCATGTGCTGTTCAAATAACTACTTTACGTATAACAGTTGAACAAGGATTACGAATAGGTATTTGATAGTTTAGACAGAGTAATGGTTTGGAAGTTGGTGAGTCACTATGGATTCCCACAAAGTTTATTAACCAGATAAGAATAATGTATTAAAAAAACAGACACTCTTTTTTTTAAAAAAAAAAAACATTTTAAAAATTATATTTTAATATATATGTTTTGCAAACATTTTCATAGAAAAATATCCGCCCTGTGAGAATATTCATGTTGTAGTTTTTTCTACGATGCAGTTGGAAGCATCGGTTGCAAATTGTTATATCGTGAGTCTAGCGTTCACGTCAGAATCGTAAAGTTAGTTTGTCAATTACAGCATGGACTTGCAGGGTATTAGGTCGATCGCACGTTTGATAGTTTCAGAAGTTGCGGTTTTGTTCGTTTTAATTATTACATCTCTAATTATGGCGCTCCTTTCCTTCTCGATTTTTGGAAGAGACGCCATTTATCCTGATTTTGACGTTAGCACGGCGATGCGTTTAATTTTTTTGCGCGGTGCAGCGGTGAAAGAACAGGCTCTATAACTAGAGCCGTGGTTGCTATTCTTCTCGCAAATCTGTGCCTGTCACAGGCAACCTGGATCCACGTTGAACATCTATCATCTGTAAGATCATCCAAATGATGGACTGCCACCAACTCTTCAGCAAACGTCACCTAAAGTAATATGAAAATTTAAAAAGTTAAGAGTATCTTAATAATATCCTACAAAAATAAGCACTGGAGAGGAGAACAGTCATGCATACCTTGCGGTCGGTTTTTTTTCTAAAATACTCTGTTCACTAATGTCCATAGCGCTCTTCCCAATTAGCGTATTGCTTTGTGTTATTCTAGTTAGTTGGTTTATATATATATATATATATGTTTTATATATATATGCACTACACCTATCTTTCGTCTTAAGAACGTTGGGGTTAACTCTCGATCTCGTCGAATAGCGGACCTTAGTATTTTTTAAACCTATGTGATAGATACATGGGAGGACTATACAAAAAGAAGGAAAGAGAGATCGCGGACGACAAAGAGAGAAAATACTGGATAGCTTGGTGTCATGGCATGGAAAACAGTCAACAACAGAACTGATACGATGCACTGTGGATAGAAGATTGTGGAAGGACATGATCGCCTACGCCAACCGATATGGCACATGATGATGATGATGATAGATACATCAATAATTGCAGTCAGCCGTGCCTAGCCATGAGACCGCACGGAGAGTGACTCGAAGCCCGTACGTACGTTCATCGACCACCGATGGCTTTGTTCTAGACAAAAGGAGAATATTGTTTTAACACTATCGCGCTCGCTGAATTATTTTTATTGTTTACTGAATTTGTTCATTTTTTCGTAACTATAGTCCTTTTACGTCCACAAGGATATACTAAATATTATTTATTATTATTATAAATATATATGCACAATATATCTATGAAATAACTGACATAACGCTATTTCCTTATATGGTAGTTTCGCTTCCGGAGTGGGCGTGGTCTATAGCCAGACAACATACACTAGCTCCTATTAGCTCTGTGGAATTTGGCGGAAAACATCGATGTCCATCACTTATTACTGATTAACCAATCTACTCAATTATTCCCCAACTACCCCTTCGAGAGCTTACCCAACCCCACCATACTTCTTCTAAGTCCTATACACATATACGTATATATCATTGCGCTAGTCTGGCTTGGCGCAGCTTGGCGCAGTCTCTATATAACTCTTGTACTAATAGGGTAATGGACGTTGTAGGGTAGCCTTACTCTTTGTCTTTGTTAGGTCATACGGGTAAAAACACCTTGTCTCACTACTCACGAATCTCCACAGATTTCTTTCTCTATAGTTGTTCATCAATTCTCTTGTTTACTTCCGACCAAAAACATTTTCTTAAACTGTCATGTATCTTTTCTCACGGTTTCCTACTATTTCCTCCTAATATATTCCATCTATTCTTTTCTTGGAACATCGATGGCTGAGTGATTAGTGCGCTCACTTCATGATCAGATGGGTTCGGGTTCAACTCCCAGAAGTGGTTTATTAAACTGGTGCTCAACAAATAAAATGTTTAATTGAGACCAGACAAGAATAAGACACGGTATAAGCATTTCTCAGTTTAATTCCTCTTATTGCAAGCTATTCTTTACAATTTACACCCATATGCCGTTTTACTATTTCGGGGGCAGAGGCGCTTGTCAGGAACAGGGCTAAAAACGGTCAGCGACCCATAGCTGACTGCCTGATCAGTGAACTAGAACTATCCAGGCCCTAGTCCACCTCTTCACGATGCCCCTTGAAACAGACAGACCAGTCAATGTCTGACAAAGTCGGTAGCGATCGCGAGGAAATGCAACTCCGTACTCAAAAATGTCATGCTGAAGTCGGATATCTAGGCTTAAAGGCGCAAATTAAACTACAACGCAACGTATGTACGCCCACTTAACGTACTTTTCAGGACGGACGATGAAGAGACCCAAGAGAAAACCACTTTAGTCGTTATCGAATAAAAGCAAACAGACAAACAAATAAGCACGCGATTATTGATATTTGTGTGTCTCCTTTTCCGAAGAAGATCAATCAGCTGAAACAATAACTTGGGGGGGGGGGGGGGGGGGGGGGGAACTGGTTGGTCTCGAGGCAAGACGCCGGCCTCGAGACAGAGAGGATGTGAGTTCAAATCCCGGCTGCACCAGTTGGGATTTTTATTTACGATTTTCCTCTGCGGCAACCACCCCTGGTCTCAGCAGCGAGGCCCGGCTTGAAACGTCAATTACTCATGGACGGAAAAAAATATGAGTACCTCCGAAATCTGAGACATCTGCCTGTGCGGCGAGGGACCTCTGTGCACACGGCTACCAGGGAAAAAACGGATTAACACGTAAAATTCAGTTCCTGGTCTTTAAGGACTTCGTCAGAGGTCAAAGCTGGCGAACGCAAAAAAGAAAGAAAAAAAAAAACAATAACTTTACAATTTGAGATTAAAATGGAGAAAAAAAATATTCGTAACATTTTATGTCATATAGAGGTGGTGTAATATTACCATACCACATTGTTTGAAAGTGAGGATATCAGTGATATTCTTCTCCATCAACAAAGTGATATCAACCGACATACATGCACTTGCGGAGACATGAAAACAAAAATAGAAATACAAACAAAATTGAAAAAAAAACAACACTGTGGTTAAAGCTTCACGTTACAAGTGGATAACACAAACCAGAACGACGTTTTGGCTCAATAGGCCTTCAACAGGAACAAACATACTATACACATAAGAATATGTATTTAAAATTGTAAAATATAATAATTTCGAGCTAGAAGAAGAAATAAAAGGAAAAACATGCATACACGCACTTGCATTAAAAAAAAAAATGTTAAAACTCGTAAAAGTACAAACCAAATAAAAGAATTTAAAAAATAATTATTAATGAAATGATAATCGAACTGCACCATTGTCAACATAAAGTGAGTTTTTCAAATTAAGGGATTTAATAAACAAGAATGACGCTAAATCATAACACAGCCACTCCTTCTGTGTATCACAGCGTATTTGACATCCTTGATCCCAGGATTAGCGAGCAAACCAAAATATGTCGTCTATTTAACATCGACAAACCGACATTTCAGCTCGGAGACAATATTATTCGTTTTCTTCTGGGCATATTTTTTTTCCTCATAAAGAGCGAAATGTGAGCGCTTATAATTCCTTCCTTCCTTCCTTCCTTCCTTCCTTCCTTCCTTCCTTCCTTCCTTCCTTCCTTCCTTCCTTCCTTCCTTCATTCCTTCCTTCCTTCCTTCCTTCCTTCCTTCCTTCCTTCCTTCCTTCCTTCCTTCCTTCCTTCCTTCCTTCCTTCCTTCCTTCCTTCCTTCCTTCCTTCCTTCCTTCCTTCCTTCCTTCCTTCCTTCCTTCCTTCCTTCCTTCCTTCCTTCCTTTCTTCCTTCCTTCCTTCCTTCCTTCCTTCCCTCCCTCCCTCCCTCCCTCCCTTCCTCCCTCCCTCCCTACTTTTTCCTTCCTTCCTTCCTTCCTTCCTTCCTTCCTTCCTTCCTTCCTTCCTTCCTTCCTTCCTTCCTTCCTTCCTTCCTTCCTTCCTTCCTTCCTTCCTTCCTTCCTTCCTTCCTTCCTTCCTTCCTACCTTCCTTCCTTTAACAGTTTTTAAAACTGTACCATCAAATTACGTGCAAATGTTGAAAATTCATCACGGGTACGACACATAACTTGATACACTGACCAAAAAAAGTGAAAATAGAGAATTATATTAAATGTTTATACAGCATGTTGATTCATTCTTTGTAATCATGTACGTGGTAAAACAGCTAATAAACGCTTAGTACAATGTCGATGGTTCTGTATACAAACACAATCTATATTATTATTTAAAATAAAATAAATCAATTTCTCTCTCTCTCTCTCTCTCTCTCTCTCTCTCTCTCTCTCTGCGATCAGGACTCAATCAGAGTAGGATTCCAGACTCTCACATGAAGTCAGCTGTCAGGTTAAATGCGTTGATCGCCCCCACTAGCAGAACATCACAATTAGAGTCCGCCAGATCCACTCTGATTGAACACCCGGTAAAACGTTGCACTGTGTTCTGCGCCAGTGGCCCAGAGCATCCGATTTCAGCCAGCATTTTATTCAGGTTTGCTTTCCTTAGCCTTTGATTGTCCCCAATCTTCCTGCAAGGCAGCAGATGATCTTTTCTATAGGGGGATTCTGCCCTTAGATGGTCGGGCCCTCCCAGGTTTACGAGCACCATCCGAGCAAAATCAATTTCAAAACTACTTTAAACTCGTCCCCGCTTGTTCCGCACATTTGGTGTTTTACAGCCGAGTTTGCGCACACAATTTATGACAGTTTATTTTTTTCATCCAAATTTAAACCCTCAACATACGTATTATTATTATTATTATACATGTCTGCCGCCAACAATTAATTACTTTACGCGCACTTTACACATATCCGTGTGTACCTAGTCTATCCAGGAGTCCTTGTCAATAGCGGGATATGTTACCAAACACAAATATACGCTCCCCTGCTACGAAGCTTTTAGTTAGTCCGAACAATTGCGATTGCGATGTATTAACGCAATCGTCATCCCGCAACGTTGTGATACCGATGTCAGACCTGGACGATAGAGAGAGAAATAACCGAAATGAAATTGAGTTATTTGCGGGTCATCATCGTTGCACTCCGAACATGTCCATAGGAGCTCATATTCCCTCAGAAAATCATGCAGCGTCAAGCGGCTGAAGACTCCAGTTCTGTTGGCTGATAAGTTCTCATATACGCCTATTGAGTTTCTCGTTAGAATGACATTCCTGTAATAATCAAGTTTCTGTTAGACTGACATTCCTGTAATAATCAACTTTCTGTTAGACTGACATTCCTGTAATAATCAACTTTCTGTTAGACTGACATTCCTGTAATAATCAAGTTTCTGTTAGACTGACATACCTGTAATAATCAAGTTTCTGTTAGACTGACATTCCTGTAATAATCAAGTTTCTGTTGGCTGATAAGTTCTCATATACGCCTACTAAGTTTCTCGTTAGAATGACAGGAAACAGCATGATAATAAGATTTAAAAAATAATAAGATCATAATGAATAAGATCAGGAATTGAGGAAAAAAAAAATTTCTTAATAATATCCGCCACAAAATACATAAAGAAACAACAGATACAATGTTTTGGCTACGTGATAAGACAAATAGCTTAAAACACAACACAACGAGCATTTAATAAAGGTTACGAGAACACCAGACTCATGTGTCGACCACGAAACAATTGATACAATATTGGAAACACTAGGAAACATAACAGATGCAGAGACCAAAAGAACAGCACAAGGCTGTGAACTGATCTCCCCTCGACGCTGAAGGGTAAATGAGAAAGGAAAGGGAAGAAAAGGAAGAATCAAATTCGCGAACTGCCGTGAAATTAGTAAGGAAGTGCATCCCCACATTAAAAAGTATATTTTGAGTTTACAAGAATATTATCTAATAAAATTATCCATTTAAAATGACTTTTTTAACTTTTAATTTTAATAATATTAATTGTTCTTCCCAGTTATTGTCTCATTACTCATTGCGGGTGATGTTTTTTTTTTTCTGTTTGCAATTCTGTCCCTTAGGAAAAAAAAATACATGGCCTCTGAAACCTGGTTATACTTATGTCGAGAGTGAGTCAGTCATAGTGAATAAAGTTAGACATGTTGAGAGTGAGTCAGTCAAAGTTGGTGTCGTTAGACTTATGTTAAGAGTGAGTCAATCAAAGTTGGTGTAGTTAGACTTATGTTAAGAGTGAGTCAGTCAAAGTTGGTGAAGTTAGACTTATGTTGAGAGTGAGTCAGTCAAAGTTGGTGTCGTTGGACTTATGTTGAGAATGAGTCAGTCAAAGTTGGTGTGGTTAGACTTATGTTAAGAGTGAGTCAGTCAAAGTGGGTGTAGTTAGACTTATGTTGAGAGTGAGTCAGTCAAAGTTGGTGTAGTTAGACATATGTTGAGAGTGAGTCAGTCAAAGTTGGTGTCGTTAGACTTATGTTGAGAGTGAGTCAGTCAAAGTTGGTGTAGTTAGACTTATGTTGAGAGTGAGTCAGTCAAAGTTGGTGTAGTTAGACTTAGGTTAAGAGTGAGTCAGTCAAAGTTGGTGTAGTTAGACTTATGTTGAGAGTGAGTCAGTCAAAGTTGGTGTAGTTAAACTTATGTTGAGAGTGAGTCAGTCAAAGTTGGTGTAGTTAGACTTATGTTAAGAGTGAGTCTGTCAAAGTTGGTGTAGTTAGACTTATGTTGAGAGTGAGTCAGTCAAAGTTGGTGTAGTTAGACTTATGTTAAGAGTGAGTCAGTCAAAGTTGGTGTAGTTAGACTTATGTTATAAGTGAGTCAGTCAAAGTGAGAATAGCTAGACTTATGTTGAGAATGAGTCAGTCAAAGTGAGCATACCTAGACTTATGTTGAGAGTGATTCTGTCAAAGTGAGCATAGCTAGACTTATGTTGAGAGTGATTCTGTCAAAGTGAGCATAGCTAGACTTATGTTGAGAGTGATTCTGTCAAAGTGAGAATAGCTAGACTTATGTTGAAAGTGATTCTGTCTAAGTGAGAATTGCTAGACTTATGTTGAGAGTGATTCTGTCAATGTGAGAATAGCTAGACTTATTTTGAGAGTGATTCTGTCAAAGTGAGAATAGCTAGACTTATGTTGAGAGTGAGTCAGTCAAAGTGAGCATAACTAGCCTTATGTTGAGAGTGAGTCAGTCAAAGTGAGCATAGCTAGACTTATGTTGAGAGTGAGTCAGTCAAAGTGAGAATAGCTAGACTTATGTTGAGAGTGAGTCAGTCAAAGTGAGCATAGCTAGACTTATGTTGAGAGTGAGTCAGTCAAAGTGAGCATAGCTAGACTTATGTTGAGAGTGAGTCAGTCAAAGTGAATAAAGTTAGTTAATCTTAGTGAGCATAACTAGACTTATGTTGAGAGTGAGTCAGTCAAAGTGAGCATAGCTAGACTTATGTTGAGAGTGAGTCAGACAAAGTGAGCATAGCTAGACTTACGTTGAGAGTGAGTCAGTCAAGGTGGGTGTAGTTAGACTCATGTTAAGAGTGAGTCAGTCAAAGTAATTATAGTTAGACATGTTGAGAGTGAGTCAGTCTATGTAAGTATAGTTAAGACTCATGTTGAGAGTATGTCAGTCAAAGTATGTATAGTTAGACTTATGTTAAGAGTGAGTCAATCAAAGTGGGTGTAGTTAGACTTATGTTAAGAGTGAGTCAATCAAAGTGAGCATATCTAGACTTATGTTAAGAGTGAGTCAGTCAAAGTGAGCATAGCTAGACTTATGTTGAGAGTGAGTCAGTCAAAGTGAATAAAGTTAGTTAATCTTAGTGAGCATAACTAGACTTATGTTGAGAGTGAGTCAGTCAAAGTGAGCATAGCTAGACTTATGTTGAGAGTGAGTCAGTCAAAGTGAGCATAGCTAGACTTACGTTGAGAGTGAGTCAGTCAAGGTGGGTGTAGTTAGACTCATATTAAGAGGGAGTCAGTCAAAGTAATTATAGTTAGACATGTTGAGAGTGAGTCAGTCTAAGTAAGTATAGTTAAGACTCATGTTGAGAGTATGTCAGTCAAAGTATGTATAGTTAGACTTATGTTAAGAGTGAGTCAATCAAAGTGGGTGTAGTTAGACTTATGTTAAGAGTGAGTCAATCAAAGTGGGTGTAGTTAGACTTATGTTAAGAGTGAGTCAGTCAAAGTGGGTGTAGTTAGACTTATGTTAAGAGTGAGTCAATCAAAGTGGGTGTAGTTAGACTTATGTTAAAAGTGAGTCAGTCAAAGTGGGTGTAGTTAGACTTATGTTAAGAGTGAGTCAATCAAAGTGGGTGTAGTTAGACTTATGTTAAAAGTGAGTTAGTCAAAGTGGGTGTAATTAGACTTATGTTAAGAGTAAGTCAGTCAAAGTGGGTGTAGTTAGACTTATGTTAAGAGTGAGTCAGTCAAAGTGGGTGTAGTTAGACTTATGTTAAAAGTGAGGCAGTCAAAGTGGGTGTTGTTAGACTTATGTTGCGAGTGAGTCAGTTAAAGATGGTGTTGTTAGACTGATGTTGCGAGTGATTCAGTCAAAGTGGGTGTTGTTAGACTTATGTTGAGAGTGAGTCAGTCAAAGTGGATGTAGTTAGACTTATGTTGAGAGTGAGTCAGTCAAAGTGGATGTACTCGTAGTTAGACTTATGTTAAGAGTGAGTCAATCAAAGTGGGTGTAGTTAGACTTATGTTGATAGTGAGTCAGTCAAAGTGGATGTAGTTAGACTTATGTTAAGAGTGAGTCAGCCAGAGTAAAAGTTCCATGAACACCTTAAGATGTATGAGTATGAGAATACGATGTTAGTGTTCCCATTTGTCAGTGACTAAATTATGGGTGATGTGGGCGGTATCACAGCTACATTCATGGAGAAAACCTTTGGTACCTATTCTTAGAGGTTGGTAAAGCCTGTAGTAGTATAGATCTAAAAAAAAAATCTGAGAATTTAACCCGAACCGTTCTGGTTTGTAGCGAGTGCACTAACCGGTCAGCCACTGCGTCTTCATCTTGACTAAGTACACGTTTTTTTTTCTTCAGCTATAGTCGATGGTACACTGACCAGCAGAAATAAATAGATTTTAATAACTTACGGTACTTAATGATGATGAGCTAGTTAGTTGTTTAGTTCATTATTTGGTTAGTTAGCTGGTTAGCCAGTTAATTAGTTAGTCACCTAGTTGACTATAGCTCGTTTCAAATCATTTGCCCAACTTTTAAAATCGATATCTTTTTAATCTCTTTTTGTAATTTTTTCAAAATTTGCATGTAAAGTTATAATGATTAGAACCCAACAGGGAATTACTTTCATTAAAAAAAAACATTTGGTTATTATTGTTGCTTTTTTTATTTATATAAATTTATAACGACCCATTGATGTAGTCAAAACTTAATGTTTACAGTATTTTAAACTAAAAATAGCGAGTACAAATCTATACATGGTAGAATTGACGTATTTCCACGCTTTCCCTGTGAGTTGTCTGACACAATTAGACACTTGTAGAAAACACGAGACATTGTGTGTTCCATTTCCGTTCATTCATAGGTGTAGACGTGGAACGCTAACATTTATCATGAGTCTTAAAATGAAATTCTGCAGTTTACAAAACATTGATATAAAAATGTATGACTATTTTTGCAAAGAGGCTAAACGAGGAAGATTATTTCATTCTTTAGAAAACCCTGAGAATAGGACAAGACACATTTTGGATTTATCTAAACGGTCATTTAATCGCTGGATTCAAGCACGTGACCGTCAATGTTCCAAATATACAAAATCACAAGGAAGAGCAAAAATGTTGGAAAATTTCGACAGTGAACTTATTAGAAGTGAAATTCGCAAAATGTTGGGTATGAATGAAACTGTTACAATAAGAAAATTAAAAATTCGCTGAAAAAGAACAACAGTATTGAAATATCAAAGTCTACATTATGGAGGAATGTGAGAGCTGCAGGCTTTACATTCAGAAAGTATTCCAATGGACGAAACATCATCTGTGAGAAGCCACATATAGTAGTCATGAGAAGCAAGTACTTACGTGAAGTAAAAGAGGTGCGCAAGCAAGGTTATGATATTGTGTACTTAGATGAAACATGGATCAATGCTCACCACACTAACCAAAGGGAATGGCAGTCATCAGATGGAAAGATTAAGAGATTAATACCTAGCAGCAAAGGACAGCGCTTGATAATTGCTCATGCAGGTAGTCGACAACATGGACTAATACAGAATGCAGAGCTCATTTTTCTTTCAAAATCCATAGACAATCGGGATTATCACGCTGAGATGAATGGTCACATATTTAGACATTGGATTGAAAATTCTGTTCTCCCATCACTAGATCGACCATCTTGCCTAATAATGGACAATGCAGCGTACCACAACATTGTTGCACTTGAAGATAAAGTCCCGACGTCATCCAGTACAAAAGATGCTATTAAGATATGGCTCACAAAGGAGCACATACAATTTAATAACATGTACTTAAAACCTGAATTACTATCTCTAGTAAAGCAAAAACAGAGGACAAAGATTTTTCAAATAGATAAGATTATCCAAGAGCACGGTCATATAAGTTTGAGGCTGCCACATTACCATGCTCATTTAAATCCAATAGAACTAATCTGGGCAAAATTAAAAGGACAAGTGGCAGATGAAAATACAACATTCAAAATATGCGATGTAAAGACTTTTGCTAATCTCGCTTTATTAAATATAGACAAAGATTATTGAGCTAAATGTGAAGACCACGTCTTAAAACAGAAAGAGGAATATTGGAAAAATGATGGTTTGTGGAATGTTCAACCCCAAACAGTTATTAATCTTTTAGACTCGTCTGATTCAGAATGAAAGTATATAGCCCCCACGATGTTGGCCCCTATATTACCTTTAATTAGTTCAACAAACGGTCCTTTTCAGGACCACACAACTATGAAAATTGAACATACAGGTATACCTTGATATTATCGTCCGTCCTCGAACTGAGAAGAATTATAATTCTCCTGGTGTTTTGTTTTATCCAGTTATTTCCCCATTACGGCCACGCCTTTACCTAGTGAAAATTAATCATAGACCAGCAACTACGGTAATTTCTATTCTTTAGGGGTTCACAATTTACAATTTTGACAAACATCAAAGAAATATCGCCGCTTTAAGAAAACTGCAGCTGCAAGATATTTGTTAAATATACATTTAAAGGGTCTTTTGCATTCTAATAACATTTGGAAAATTCCAACAGTATTTAACAAATGGTTTCTGAGCAATAGCGTTTTGAAGTTGGGCAAGTGATTTGAAACGAGCTATAGTTACTTGATTGGTTAGTTGGTTAGTTAGTTGGTTAGCTAGTTAATTTGTTAGTCAGTTAGTTAACTGATAGTTGTTTCGTTAGTTGATTAATTAGTTAGTTGGTTAGTTGGTTAGTTAGTTCGTTAGTTATTTGGTTATCAAATTAATTGTTAGTTGGTTGATGTGTAAGTAATTAGCTAGCTGTTGGTTAGTTGTTTGGTTGGTTAGTTGTTTGATTGGTTAGTTGTTTGGTTGTTTGATTGGTTAGTTGTTTGGTTGGTTAGTTGTTATAAATAAAGTAGTGCCCCCTACACGCCACGTGGCTTAAAGGGAATATGGTGTTAGTGACCATACATTTTACAGACCTCCAACACATGATTTTTGGGGTAATGTGGTCGGTATTACGCCCGTGCCGCTTTACTTTCCCATAAAAAAATCCGGTACCCATTTAAGGCTGGGTGAACCCGGAAGCCGTCGGTTGGGATCGAACCCTACCTCTTGTCCTTTGTAGCCCAGTTCACTAACCACTGAGCTATCGCGGCTCCCATGGTTAGTTGTTATATTAGTTAATTAGTCGACAGATGATCTTCACTACACACCGAACGCCTCCTTCAGATCCCCTCTTCACTATATCCACCAGTGAGTAGGGACTGACGATCCCAGCCCTGTCCCGGTTTACCAGCCCTATAAGGTAACATCCCCCAAAATATTTGTCTGGCACAGCGCCTTTTGTTATTGTAGTCTATTCAAGCTTGTTAATTCACACTCACTGTCTGATTGTAGTCTGTTAAAGCTTGTTAATTCATACTCACTGTCTGATTGTAGTCTGTTCAAGCTTGTTAATTCATACTCACTGTCTGATTGTAGTCTGTTCAAGCTTGTTAATTCATACTCACTGTCTGATTGTAGTCTGTTCAAGCTTGTTAATTCATACTCACTATCTGATTGTATTCTGTTCAAGCTTGTTAATTCATACTCACCGTCTGAGTGTATTTCTATTCAAGCTTGTTAATTCATACTCACTGTCTGATTGTAATCTATTCAAGCTTGTTAATTCATACTCACTGTCTGATTGTATTTCTATTCAAGCTTGTTAATTCATACTCACTGTCTGATTGTATTTCTATTCAAGCTTGTTAATTCATACTCACTGTCTGATTGTATTTCTATTCAAGCTTGTTAATTCATACTCACTGTCTGATTGTAGTCTATTCAAGCTTGTTAATTCATACTCACTGTCTACTTGTAGTCTATTCAAGCTTGTTAATTCATACTCACTGTCTAATTGTAGTCTATTCAAGCTTGTTAATTCATACTCACTGTCTGATTGTAATCTATTCAAGCTTGTTAATTCATACTCACTGTCTGATTGTATTTCTATTCAAGCTTGTTAATTCATACTCACTGTCTGATTGTATTTCTATTCAAGCTTGTTAATTCATACTCACTGTCTGATTGTAATCTATTCAAGCTTGTTAATTCATACTCACTGTCTGATTGTATTTCTATTCAAGCTTGTTAATTCATACTCACTGTCTGATTGTATTTCTATTCAAGCTTGTTAATTCATACTCACTGTCTGATTGTAATCTGTTCAAGCTTGTTAATTCATACTCACTGTCTGATTGTATTTCTATTCAAGCTTGTTAATTCATACTCACTGTCTGATTGTATTTCTATTCAAGCTTGTTAATTCATACTCACTGTCTGATTGTATTTCTATTCAAGCTTGTTAATTCATACCCACTGTCTGATTGTAGTCTATTCAAGCTTGTTAATTCATACTCACTGTCTAATTGTAGTCTATTCAAGCTTGTTAATTCATACTCACTGTCTAATTGTAGTCTATTCAAGCTTGTTAATTCATACTCACTGTCTGATTGTAATCTATTCAAGCTTGTTAATTCATACTCACTGTCTGATTGTATTTCTATTCAAGCTTGTTAATTCATACTCACTGTCTGATTGTATTTCTATTCAAGCTTGTTAATTCATACTCACTGTCTTATTGTAATCTATTCAAGCTTGTTAATTCATACTCACTGTCTGATTGTATTTCTATTCAAGCTTGTTAATTCATACTCACTGTCTGATTGTATTTCTATTCAAGCTTGTTAATTCATACTCACTGTCTGATTGTAATCTGTTCAAGCTTGTTAATTCATACTCACTGTCTGATTGTATTTCTATTCAAGCTTGTTAATTCATACTCACTGTCTGATTGCATTTCTATTCAAGCTTGTTAATTCATACACGCTATCTGAATTATTTCCGCTGATTGCTTTCCTGAGGAAATGTAGATTGTCCTTGCCGGCTCATTGTCCTTCCCAATTCTGCAAGACTGCTAGCACGTCTTCTTGTTCACTTTGTCTTACACCGAGTACCTTGGCTACAGTTACCGTAAGTAAAGTACGCCCGTCACGCCAAGTGGCGTATAGGGAATATAGTGTTAGTGACCATATATTTTACAGACCTTCAGCACATGATTTTTGGGGCAATGTGGTCGGTATTACGCCCGTGCTGCTTTACTTTCCCATAAAAAAAAATCCGGTACCCATTTAAGGCTGGGTGAACCCGGAAGCCGTCGGTTGGGATCGAACCCTACCTCTTGTCCTTTGTAGTCCAGTTCACTAACCACTGAGCTATCGCGGCTTCCCTGCTACAGTTACCGGAAATTAGGATTTCGTCGGACATGCCCTACTTTAGGGTGCGTTTTCCTGTGTCTGGTCAGACATTTACCTTCTTATATCAAGTATTGACAATAAGCTGTACATTATCATGTTGTGCTTTTTGTTGGTGAAAAATCTTTTATTTTTAGCTTAAATGTCCTGCTTTTTTTTATTTAGTTAGTCGACAGGCCATCCTCTTTGCACATGAGACTAGTCCATAAGTGCTCAGTTCTCACGAAGTATATCCCACTCAACGTGTAGCGGCTAAAGACACAGGTGATGCATTGAATGACAAGTCTTCTTTGGATTCCTGCTCATTGCTCCCGTTCGACATCTCCCACCTTGATAGCGGTGCACTTTTATCTCTTTCATTATTATTTGCTAACCCTAAACCTGAAGCAAAGAAAGTAAAGGAGAGAGAGAAAGAGAGATAGAGAAAGAGATAGAGAGAGAGAGAGAGAAAGAGAGATAGAGAAAGAGAGAGATAGAGAAAGAGAGAGATAGAGAGAGAGAAAGAGAGAGAGAAAGACAGAGATAGAGAAAGGGAGTGAGATAGAGAGAGAAAGAGAAAGAGTGAGATAGAGAAAGAGAGAGATAGAGAAAGAGAGAGATAGAGAGAGAGAAAGAGAGAGAGAGAGAGAGAGAGAGAGAGAGAGAGAGAGAGAAGAGAGAGAGAGAGAGAGAGGAGAATACATTTTCACTGAAGTACTTCAGAAATCATTCCATTTCACTTGATAATACATAGTTGTTGTCTTGGTGACTTTGCCTACTATTTAGCGAGGCGAGTTTCAACCTCAGATTATCTCCAAGGTTATATTTTAGACAACAATTGCCATTCAAAAAAATGAAATTGAAAACCACTTTCTCATATTTTAATCGTAAATACATACAGCAAACAGTTTAGCGGTCATCAAAGAAGCCTGTTGGGATATGTTCGCTGTCTCGTTTTCAATTGTCAAAAGCTGTTGATGAATCAGAAATCTTTTGCAAACTATATTCATCATCATCGAGTGCCCTCTCCGCAACGAAGGTTGGCTACCATGGATCGCCATTCTACTCTGTCAAACTATATTAAGAAGTCATTATTTCGAGTATAGAATTCGATAATCTTTAATGACTTGTTGGCAGAGGAATAGTTAGGCCAAATGTGTAGATACATTATGCTGTCTCTCGCGAAACTTGTTGACAGAGGAATAGTTAGGCCAAATGTGTAGATACATTATGCTGTCTCTCGCGAAACTTGTTGGCAGAGGAATAGTTATGCCAAATGTGTAGATACATTATGCTGTCTCTCGCGAAACTTGTTGGCAGAGGAATAGTTAGGCCAAATGTGTAGATACATTATGCTGTCTCTCGCGAAACCGAGACAAACCAACAATCTCAAAATAATCTGATGTTCAGACGATTATGCAATTTATACATCGACCCTTCCTGACTCCCATGTAAGTCAACAGCATCTATCTCTATCTATTGACCTTTCGAGCCGTAACCGGCCCATAGGGCGTAGACCAAGATACACCTTCTCCTATATGAATTTTTGTTCTAGCAGTTTTCTTTTAAGATATTTTATCAAATCTCGCCATCTGTCTCTGTTCTGTGCAAGCAGTTCTATCTCATTGAGGGAGCCGATTCCTGCTGCTCTTGCCTCTCTCATCAATGTTCTTCTCAGTGTCTCCCTGGGTCTTCCTCTTTTTCTTTTACCTGTTGTTTCCCATATGAGGGCTTGCTTTGCTATTCGATTATTATCTCTTCTCATCACATGTCCAACGTATGACCATCGTCTTTTCTTTATTACTGAAGATATTAGTGGTTGATTGGCGATTTCTCTAATTTCCTCGTTTGTTTTGAATTCGTTCCATTCTATACCAAGTATTTTCCTTAGACATTTATTTTCGAATGCGTTCAACTTTGTTTCTATATCTCTTGTTGTTTTCCAGCTTTCACACGCATACGTAAGGGTTGTTAGTACATTTGATTTGAATAGCCTAAGTTTTGTGTTTGTGCTAATGAGTTTTGATTTCCACAACTTTTCAAGGCTTCTGAAAGACATTGCTGCTTTAGCCAGTCTGATTCTAATTTCTTTGCTCGTATCCCCTTCTCGATCAATGTGACTTCCAAGATAGATGAAGTGATCGATCTCTTCTACTGGTTTGTTTTCCATGTATATTTTGTCACTTGTTGGAATTAAACTTTTCATGACTTTAGTCTTTTCATGATTGACCTCAAGCCCAATTTGCTGGCTATTGATGATAGTTCATTTGTGTTTTCCTGCATCGTTTTTATCTGATTGCTGATGAGAACTATGTCATCAGCAAAGTCCAGGTCCTCCAAATGGTCTCCTTGTATCCATTCGATGCCTTTATTACCAGTGCAGCATTTCTTCATTATGAAGTCCATAACAATTCCAAATAACAAGGGCGATAAAATACATCCTTGTTTAACCCCAGTTTCTATTGGGAAACATTCGCTCAGTCCTTCCTCTGTTCGAACTGCACATGTGTAACCATCATACATGTCTTTGATAATATTTATGATTTTTGATGGTAAGCCATATTGCTTCAGAATTTTCCACAAAGAATCTCTATGAATACTATCAAATGCTTTTTTGAAGTCGATGAAGTTAAGTACAAAAGGTTTTTGCTTTTCAATGTGTTCCTCCAATATAAGTCGTAGAGTGAAAATGTGGTCAAGACAGCTTCTCCCTTTTCTAAACCCAGCCTGTTCTTCACGCATTACTGTATCTATTGAATCCTTTATTCTATTTAGGATGATTTTACATAATAATTTTGAGGCAACTGACAAAAGTGTCACGCCTCTCCAATTGTTACAATCTCTAAGATTGCCCTTTTTTGGGATCTTAACAATGATTCCTTTTTTCCATTTATGAGGCGTCTTCTCTGTTTTCCAAATGATGTTGAACATTTTTTGGAGATGTATTAAATTATGGCTATCAATTGCCTTGAGGATCTCAGCTGTTAACTTATCCTCTCCAGCAGCCTTGTTATTGGTCATTAGCTTTAAGGTGGTTTCTATTTCACTCAAGGTGAAGTCATCTAAATTTACATCTAATTCTGCTGCTGGTGTTTCAGCTTCAAAATCTATTAAACTGTGAGGTAGTGGACGGTTAAGAATTTCTTTGAAGTGTTCCGCCCAACGGGCTTTTATGTCTGCGCTTGTTGTTAGCATTAATCCAGATTTGTCTAGAATTGGTGTTCCACTGGATGTATAGGTGTTTGTCAGCATCTTTTGTACAGTATAAAGAGTTCTGCTGTCTCCTGTAATTGCAGCTGTCTCTGCTTTCTCTGCCAAGTTGTCTATATAAGCTCTTGTATCTCTTCTTGCCGAACTTTTCACTTTGTTGTCTAATTCTTTGTATGTTGCTTTTGCCAGAACCTTTCCAAGATCTGTCTTTACATTAGTCATGGCTCTCTTCGCTTCTCTTCTTTCTTTGATGTATTTCCATGTGGTGTCTGAGATCCAAGCTCGTTTTTCCATTTTCTTCAGTCCAGCACTTGCTTCTGCTGCTGTCATTAGTATTTTGCTCTGTGAGTCCCACATTTCATTGATATCTAAGTCTATTTCACCAAGTGCTGAATAACAATTACTTAGCTCTATGTTAAACTTTTCCTTTATTGCTTCATCTTTCAGTTTATGACTATCAATTTTATGTGTAATTGACCTCTTCTGTTGGTTTCTAAATTTTAATCTTATTTTCCCAATGCACAGGTTGTGGTCACTATTAACATCAGCACCTCTGTATGCTCTTACATCTATTAATGATGATCTGAATTGTTGTTTAATACATAGGTGGTCAATTTGATTTGATGTTCTATCATCAGGAGATATCCATGTTGTTTTGTGGATATTTTTATGTGGAAATAATGTCCCACCTATAACTAAATTTTCTATTAAACATAATTCTATTAATCTTTCTCCATTCTGACTTGTTGTATTACAGCCTTCTCTCCCCATCACATGTTCCACTCCTGCGTTATCTTGTCCTACTTTGGCGTTGAAGTCTCCCATTACAATTAAAAGATCGTGTTTTGGTATTTTGTTTATAAGTTGTTGCAGTTGGTTATAAAAATCATCCTTAACTTCATCATCAGCTTCGTTAGTAGGCGCATAACATTGAATAATTGAAAGTCTTCCATGTTTTGTTTTGTATCGTGTTCGTATCAGACGGCTATTTACCGGTTCCCATTCTAATAAACTTCTTGCAGCTTTGTCTGTCATCATTATGCCTACTCCTTCACGGTGTTTTCCATCTTCCCTTCCAGAAAAAACTACTATTTTATTATCAATAGATCTCCTACCTGTTCCAAGCCAGCGCATTTCGCTTAATCCTAAAATATCTAGATCGTATCTGTCCATCTCGCTCGCGACCTGTGCATGTTTCAACAGCATAGCGGCAGTTTAATCCTGGAATATCTGAGGCGGGGACGATCAGCGATAATAAATTACACCATCGACCGTTGGTGAGTTACACCGGTCGTTTGTAATACCGACCGGTGTAACTTATCAGTTTCTGATCTACTCCTTCCCGCCGAATTTTAACGCCATTTCAAAGCAGCTTTTACGCGAGTCTATAAAAAGACGTTGCAATCACAAGCCATTTTAGACAACTGCCACCACGAAGAGGACGCCAACGTGCTGGTTTAAAGCTAAGACAAGTAAGTATACCACCGGGTAGGGACCGTAGATTCGACCAGAAGTGTTGTGTAGAGTAAGTGTAGTTATTATGTAAGTAAAAAGTAAAGTACCCCCGCCACGCCAAGTGGCGTATAGGGAATATGGTGTTAGTGACAATAAGTTTTACAGACCTTCGGCACATGATTTTTGGGGTAATGTGGTCGGTAGTAAGCCCGTGCCGCTTTACTTTCCCAGAAAAAAAAATCCGGTACCCATTAAAGGCTGGGTGAACAGGAAGCCGTCGGTTGGATCGAAACCTACCTCTTGTCCTTTGTAGTCCAGTTCACTAACCACTGAGCTATCGCGGCTGTAGTTATTATGTGCCGAATATATATTGTAAGCGTTATAGTCAATGCAGCAGGTTATCGACGTCGGGGAGTCATGACTAATGCCGGCCAACTTCCATTAAAGTGTCAAGAAGTTTAAGGACCGAAACACTTGCTCGATGGGGTTCCCTTCTGATGATCAGATTGCCTCCTGCTGCGAATTTATGTATATATGGTTTCCTATTATTTAGGCTATGTAGAGTGTATACAGAATAAGTTTTAGTTAGACCATATAAAGTATGTAAAGAATAAACTATAGATAGATAGGTCATATACAGGCTGTGTAGAATTAGTTAGTTAACCCATGATCAGTATGGATAGAATAGGTTATCTTGATCTTCATACTCCCCACGCCGCTAAACGTCACATAGGGCTTGTAGTGTTTTTTGGCCATTCATCTCTGTTCTCGGCAAGATATTCGATCTTATCTAATGAGTCTATGCCTGCCAACTTTACTTCTCTTATAAGTGTTCTTTTGGGGGACTCGTTGGTCTCGAAGCAAGACGCCGGTCTCGAGAGAAAGAGGTTTTGGGTTCAAATCCCGCCTGCACCAGTTGGGATCTATATTTATGATTTCTCTCTGCTGCAACCACCCCTGGTCTCAGCAGCGAGGCCACGCTTGAAAAGTCAATTTCTTATGGACGGCAACAAATATGAGTACCTCCGAAGACGGAGTTATCTGCCTGTACGGCGAGAGACCCCTGTGCACACGGCTGCCAGGGAAAAACGGATTAGTACGCAAAATTCAGTTCCTAGCGACATGTGTCCACCTAGAATAAATTATAGTTAGTCGATATTCAGTATGAATAGAACAAGTTATAGTTAGTCCATATTCAGTATGTATAGAACAAGTTATAGTTAGTACATATTCAGTATGTATAGAACAAGTTATAGTTAGTCCATATTCAGTATGTATAGAACAAATTATAGTTAGTACATATTCAGTATGTATAGAACAAGTTATAGTTAGTCCATATTCAGTATGTATAGAACAAGTTATAGTTAGTCCATATTAAGTATGTATAGAACAAATTATAGTTAGTACATATTCATTATGTATAGACCATGTTATAGTTAGTCCATATTCAGTATGTATAGAACAAGTTATAGTTAGTCCATATTCAGTATGTATAGAACAAGTTATAGTTAGTCCATATTCAGTATGTATAGAACAAATTATAGTTAGTACATATTCAGTATGTATAGAACAAGTTATAGTTAGTCCATATTCAGTATGTATAGAACAAGTTATAGTTAGTCCATATTCAGTATGTATAGAACAAATTATAGTTAGTCCATATTCAGTATGTATAGAACATGTTATAATTAGTCCAGATTCAGGATGTATAGAACAAGTTATATAGTTAGTCCATATTCAGTAAGTATAGAACAAGTTATAATTAGTCCATATTCAGGATGTATAGAACATGTTATAATTAGTCCACATTCAGGATGTATAGAACAAATTATAGGTAGGCCAAATAAAGCAAAATACAATGTATGCAGCATAAGACTTGAAAAAAAAATAGGTGAAGTTTTAGAATAAGTGAAATCGAGAAAGTCTCAGCCACAAATACGCAGCCTAGAAAATGAAAAAAAAACACATACAAAAGGCAACAGCAAAAAAAAAAAAACACATACAAATGGCAACAGCAAAAAAAAAAAACAATACAAAACCCTCTTGAAAGAAATAGATCAATTTTTATTACTTGGCTGATTGCTAGTAACTGTAAATGATACGTTTGAAATAATGTTAATGTCAAGCCTTTCTTATCACTCTCCAGGCATTTGGCAGCCACGGTATTGTCAACAGCCATGGGATTGTTAACAGCCATTGTTAACAGTCAATTGTTAACAGTCAATTGTTAACAGACATGGAGTTGTCAAGGGCTTTGGCACTACCGACAATCATGACACTGTTATCAGCCATGACACTGTGAACAGACGCGTCACTATCAACAGCATAGGAGCTGTTAACTGCCATGACTGTTAACAGCCGTACAACATAAAACAGCTTAGACACTAACAACAACATACACCAACAGCTTTGACACTAACAACAGCTTTGACACTGCTAAAGGCAGCAACCAGCATAAGAACACCGGTGTTTGAACCCGACCTGCCATCAATTCCCAGATTTGTTTCATGAATTGGGTTGTTGCCAGATCTTGATGAATTAAGCTCTACAAGAACCCTCTTGTTGACGCTGAGTCTTGTCCCTGTGCTCCACGTATTCTCGAGATCCACAGAGAGCGCGTATATCGCCGTCACGCCCGTCCTCGCATCTACCATCAACCTGATAATTGCATTAATACAGAAAACAGTAAGGATAAAGGTAAAGTCAAGGTAAAGTCATCATCATCAAGTACCGGGCCTGCTTGCATAGGTGGTCATGTCTTTCCACAACTTTCGATCTCGACAGTTATTTATCATTTCTGTTGTTGACCTTCTAGCAAGCCATTCTCTTTAAAAAAAAAGTAAAGTACCCCCGTCACGCCAAGTGGCGTATAGGGAAATATGGTGTTAGTGACCCTATATTTTACAGACCTTCAGCACATGATTTTTGGGGTAATGTGGTCGGTATTACGCCCGTGCCGCTTTACTTTGCCAGAAAAAAATCCGGTACCCATTTAATGCTGGGTGAACCCGGAAGCCGTCGGTTGGGATCGAACCCTACCCCTTGTCCTTTGTAGTCCAGTTCACTAACCACTGAGCTATCGCGGCTACCCCATTCTCTTAAGCTGTCTGGTATTTTTTTCTCTTTGCTTCCCTCTGTCTCTTCGTCCATAAATTTTCCCAGTTGTTACAATATATTCCAATTGTTCACTTCTCATTACATGGCCAAAAAATGTTGACTGTTTCTTCCTAATATTGGAAATTAGCTGTCTTTTTGCTTTAACCTCTTTCAGAACGTTTTCACAACTCTTCTTATCTGTCCATGGTATTCTCAACATTCTTTTGTAAAACCACATTTTTACAGACTCCAGCGAAAGGTCAAGTACGAGACTTGAACATGCGTCTTAGCATGCGAGCTTTCACTCATATCTGCTCGTCCGACTATAAAGAAGCGTTTGTAGACTTCTGGATAGTGTCGCTTCAAGCATCGACACGTACAATGCGAGGCGGCATTCCTCACCTTCCCAGAGTACTACCCTCGTACTCGTTTCTGCTAGCGGCTGGGTCGACCGCGGGGATTTTTATTCTTCAACCACGTGTACAACTCACACTGTTTCCAGCGGGAATCGAACACCACGGGTTGTTCGAACGTTGGTAGTCCAGTCGGGCGGTTTTCCCAACTAGGCTACCGAGGCGTGGCCCCTCTCTTCCCCCCCCCCCCCCATTACTCGTATCTTAGCTGTGAGACTGGACTTATCTTTAAACATACACTAATTTACATTTTAAATGTCTTGGACCAGTAGATCGTCGTATGTGAAGAACAATTGTTATCATGGCATAATTATACATCGTTGATTATTTTACATATATAGTTTGAATATAAGTATTACTTCATCATCATGTGCCATATCATTTAGCGTAGGCCATCATGTTATTCCACAGTTATTTGTACATCGTATCATCTCTGTTGTTTGGCTGTTTTCCATACCACTACACCAAACTATCTAGTATCCTCTTTCCTTGTCGTCCGCGATCTCTCTTTGCCTAATTTTCCCGGTTGTAACCATGTATTCCAACTTTCTGCCTCTCGTGGTGTGCCAGAAAACGTCGATTGTTTTTTTTCCCTGCTGTTTTTAGCAGCTCCTTTTTGTTTTGGCCTCTGAGAAGTTTCAAGTTGACCTTTTTAGCTGCCCGGAGAACTCTCAACATAAGTGTTACTTAGGTACAAGTTATTTAAATAACGTGAAATAAAACAACAATATTTACCGCTTAACTGACAATTTAAAATATTAAAGACTGTGTTTAACATTTTGTTGTTAAAACAACTGATATCAAAGACTGTGGTTACTATTTCTTCCCTCATTTTACCTTTCAGCGTCGAGAGGGTGGGTTGGGGGAGGGGGGGATATAATTTTCGGTCTTTTGCTCTTCTGTTCGCATCTGTTGCTGTTATGTGTCTTGTTACGTAGCCAAAACCATTTATCTGTTGTTTCTTTACATATTCTATGGCGGGGCTATTCCTAGCTTTTTTCTCAGTTCTTCATTTCTGATCTTGTCTCTCAGGCTGTTTCCTGTCATTCGTCTAATATATTTAATCTCAGTAGAGGTAATTTTCTTATTGTTCTTGCATCTAGGGTATGGTACTGGCAATGGTAGCACGAAATTGTGATGAAGATTGTATTGTAGAGTGCCCGTTTTGTCTCTAGAGTTATTTCCTTGTTGGACAATAGTGATTACTATTGTTAAAACAACTGATATCAAAGACTGTGATTAATATTTGGTTGTTCAAACAATTGGTATCAAAGACTGTGATTAATATTTGGTTGTTCAAACAATTGATATCAAAGACTGTGATTAATATTTGGTTGTTCAAACAATTGATATCAAAGACTGTGATTAATATTTGGTTGTTCAAACAATTGATATCAAAGACTGTGCGTCGTCTTTGGGAATCACTACTCTACAGGTTAGAGGGAGACAACATAAAATATGTATATATAACTTACATTTTTTGTGTGTACCTGGTTGTCTCCCCTCTCCGATTTCTACTGGTTTGACGGAACCAGTTTTCTGTTCCTATGTGCACCACTAGGAGGTATAGGAGTATCTTGATCAGCTCTTGCCACTGATCAAGCAATCAACTATGAGCCACTGTTAGCCCACAAGACGGTATTCATTTATTTGATCCATATTACCAATTGGTTCAGAGTTTAACTATTTGTTTAATTCTTCTTTCATTAAATAATTATAGTGAAAGTGCCCTTAACCTGCAAAAGTGCCCAAATTAAGCTATTATGACAGGTATATTGTCTCTTCATTTCAATTTAAGCAAACAAACATTATAATAATAATCATCATCATCATCATCACTAAGTGCCGTAGTCGCATCAAAGGTTGGCTACCATATTTCTGGTACTCATATTTTTTCCCTCGATGAGTAACTGACGTTTCAAGCCGGGCCTCGCTGCTGAGTCCAGGGTGGTTGCCGCAGAGAAAAATCATAAATAAAAATCCCAACCAGTGTAACGGGTTTTGAACCAACAACCTCTCTGTCTCGAGACCAACCAGTCCCCGTGAACCTATTAACAGTCGATGGAACCTAGGCTTCACTAAACCTGTGACCCATGCGGGTTTGCCATTCTCTTAGCGTGTCAAGGAACAAACGACCAACAATATCGCTAAGAGCGACTTTTGCTACTAACGACCAGCTTTATTCTTGTTGCAGCGGTCTATACAAATAATTGTCTATCTTGATATATATTCACTACGGGAAGGGGTGGACTACAAAGGACAAGAGGTAGGGTTCGATCCGGCAAAAGTATTTGATGCGAATCTAAAATAAAGTAACACCGGAGAAGTGAATCTAATTAATTAAAGAAAAAAAAGCGGACTTATTTTGTTATCTCAAACGCCATGAAAAAGATTGAAAGAATAATAATGGAAAATATAATTCCTGCAAGAGGTAGGGTTCGATCCCAACCGACGGCCTCCGGATTCACCCAGCCTTAAATGGGTACCGGATTTTTTTTCTGGGAAAGTAAAGCGACACGGGCGTAATACCGGCCACATTACCCCAAAAATCATGTGCCGAAGGTCTGTAAAATTTATGGTCACTAACACCATATTCCCTATACGCCACTTGGCGTGACGTGGGTACTTTACTTTTTTTTTTTTACGGGAAGGGATGGTTGGTTGGGTAGTCTAGAGCTATGACGTCGGCTTCTAGATCAGACGGACCCGTTTCAAAACCCAGTATTGGCAGTGGTGGTGGTTCCAAAAGTAGGACAAATTAATTTGTGATTTCTTTGTGACGTTACCCTCCCCTGATCTCTTGGTTTGATGTCTAGCCCTCTCTTATAGGGAAGGAAGTCCCGTGTGCACTCGCGCACGTTAAAGAAATTTTGGTGGTTAAAATCGAAAAGAGTAGGTCATAAAATATGACCGCTGCCCGGGCAATATTGTCAGCAAAAACCTACCCTCACCGTTGATCTCCGTGCTACGGAGTTCATGCACGTGGACCAGAATTTTTTCGAGATTCTTGAGGGGCGGGTCATTGTGGTACCTGGATTCGCTCGGTATGTATTGTTGATGATCCTAACAACAACAGCAGTATATTTTCTTAATATAATGGACCTGGTTGGTCACGAGGAAAGACGCCTGCCTGGAGACAGAGAGATTGTGGGTTCAAATCCTGGCTGAGCCAGTTCTGATTTTTATTTATGATTTCTCATCTTACTTATGATTTCCCGGTCTCAGCAGCGAGGCCCGGCTTGAAACTTCAATTACTCATGAACGAAAAAAATGCGTACCTCCGAAGACGGAGTTATCTGCCTGTGCGGCGAAGGACCCCTGTGCACACGGCTGCCAGTGAAAAAACGGGATTAACACGCAAAATTCAGTTCATAGTCTCTAGGAACTTCGTCAGAGGTCAAAGCTGGCGAACGAAAAAAATAAATTCCTTAAAACAAAAGCAAATTTGAAGAGAAAGCAAACCTCGTTAAAGTACATATCCTCCGGACAAAATATGCACTGTAGAAAGGGGAAGCCGTTACTGCATCTGTAGAAACCGTTACAGAACTGAGGGTGTGCTGCGTCGTAGGCTTGGGTTGTTCTGCCGTAGTGAGGCGAGTTTTGACACACGGCACTCTGGGCTGGCGACAAAAAAACAATAGCAATGCTCATTATATATAAACAAACACACGCACGTGCATTTTAGGAAAAGTATTTTAGGCTGGTGGGAGCCGCGCTAGCTCAGTGGTTAGTGAACTGAACTACAGAGGACAAGGGGTAGGATTCGATCCCAACCGACGGCTTCCGGGTTCACCCAGCCTTTAATGGGTACCGGATTTTTGTTCTGGGAAAAGTAAAGCAGCACGGGCGTAATACCGACCACATTACCCTAAAAATCATGTGCTGAAGGTCTGTAAAATATAGGGTCACTAACACCATATTTCCCTATACGCCACTTGGCGTGACGGGGGTACTTTACTTTTATTTTAGGCTGGTTAAAAAAAAAAAAAAAAAAACTATCTTTACGACACATAGTACCATTGCTGGTGTATGTCGGGGGGGGGGGAGGGGGCAACGATAGAACCCGAGGGATAAAGGCCGCTTGGTCAAGCAGTCGCCACGACGTGTGAGGCTCAGGATTTTTAATTCACCCCCGATAGAAAAAATCCTTTCTGTCTAACGCGGGCTTCGTACACACCGTACGCCGGCTTTTCAGCTAGCGGATTAAGCTGGTTATTGTTTATAAAAGAAAGAATTAAGAAAAGATAATGTTAGATTTTATAACTTCTTCCAATATATTTTTCTAATACTTTCTCTTTTGTGGTCTTTTTTCTCCTTTTTTTCAGGGTTAAAGCTAACAATAGCAAAATGTTATATCATATCTTCTCAACTTTCCTATATAGTGCAGAAACAGGGATATTAGATAAGAAAACAGAAGAAAAAAAGTTGAAGCCCTTGGAATGTGGATATATAAAAGAATAGGAAGAATTGGATGGAAAGAAAATAAAACAAATAACATTAGGGTATGTTTTGCATATTTAAATATTTTTTTACCGTTATCATAGAGGCTAGACATCAGACCTCAGTACCCAGAGATCAAGGGAGTGTAAATCCACGAAGAAGCATAGGATTCGATTTTAATAAATTTGTCCACAGTCTAAGGTGGGAAACAAACCTGGGGCCTTCTTGTGCAGAGGCTGACGTCTTACCTCTAGACCACCCAACCCCCAGAGTTAAACATCGTTTTGTTTGGCCGCCTAATTAACATTATTTGACCAGAGGCAAAGATCGGCGAGCAGCTAGATATTGATCATTTGCTAAAGAGTACGAGCTATCGTGGAGCTGCGGAAACAGTCCGGACTATAAATGATGTTTTAGCCAAACTTGGATAGTTCAATACAATCGGTTATAATGTAACACTGGGTAGTTCCATACACATGTCAGATCTGTTATAATGTAACACTGGATAGTTCCATACAAATGTCAGATCTGTTATAATGTAACACTGGTAGTGCCATACACATGCCAGATCTGTTATAATGTAACACTGGGTAGTGCCATACACATGCCAGATCTGTTATAATGTAACACTGGATAGTTCAATACAAATGTCAGATCGGTTATAATGTAACACTGGATAGTTCAATACAAATGTCAGATCGGTTATAATGTAACACTGGATAGTTCAATACAAATGTCAGATCGGTTATAATGTAACACTGGATAGTTCAATACAAATGTCAGATCGGTTATAATGTAACACTGGATAGTTCAATACAAATGTCAGATCGGTTGTAATGTAACACTGGATAGTTCCATACAAATGTCAAATCGGTTGTAATGTAACACTGGATAGTTCCATACAAATGTCAAATCGGTTATAATGTAACACTGGATAGTTCAATACAAATGTCAGATCGGTTGTAATGTAACACTGGATAGTTCCATACAAATGTCAGATCGGTTGTAATGTAACACTGGATAGTTCCATACAAATGTCAGATCGGTTGTAATGTAACACTGACAACACCAGTCAGAAATAAAGTGAGCCGTACATAATAGAACCTCAATTAAGTAATAATCAATTCGGATTCAGAAAAGGCAAAAGCTGTACTGATGCTATATTTACATTGAGACAACTATGTGAAAAAACAATAGAATATGACAGAAACCTAAATATAGTGTTTATAGATCAGGAAAAAGCGTTTGAGCGTGTGGACAGGAACAAACTTTGGCAAACTTTAGAAACCTACGGGGTAGCAGGACAACTACTAGATAATATAATGGCATTATATAAAAACAGTCAAAGTGCCGTCAGAACATCGGAAGGTCAGTCAGAATGGTTTCAGATTACAGCAGGAGTAAGACAAGGATGTGTCCTCTCACCACTCCTCTTCATCACATATATGGACAAAATACGTAAATCAGGAAACAACCAACAACAAGGACAAATCAAATAATAACATAGAGGTAGAAAACTCCAACATCAATGAGCTACTCTTCGCAGATGACCAATGCCTAATATATGAGGATGAAAACCTGCTACAACAGCATTTAACATCTCTAGATAAAAGCTGCACAAACAACAGTATGGAACTTAACACAGCAAAAACAGAAGCTATAAGAATAAGCAAATTAAGACACCCATTAAACATCAAGAGCAAAGACAAAGAAATAAAACAAGTAGAGAGAGGAATTCAAGTATTTAGGCGCAATGTTCACAGAAGATGGAAAACTAGACAGAGAAATTGACATGAGAATACAAAAAGCAAATGCTGTCACATACCAGCTTTCACCATTGTTAAGACATCCAAACATTTCTATGCCAGCTAAACAACAAATGATAAATAGCATCTTCATACCAACTTTGTGCAATGAAAGTCAAACATGGACCCTTTCTAAATCACATTTAAGAAAGATCAATACATGTGAGATACGATGCTTGAGAAAAGTAACAAACATCACAAGAAGAGATAGAATACCAAATGAAACCATAAGAAAAATGGTAGGAACAAACCCTGCCAAAAATATATAGAACAACATCTTAAATGGTTCGGCCACCTGGTCAGAATGAATCCTTACCAATCACCATCAAGGGCGTTCTTCAGGAGAATGCATGGAAAAAGACCAAGAGGAAGACCCAGAAGAAGATGGATAGATGCAGTGACAGAGACACGTAACAACAAAGGAAAATCACTAATTCAGACAATTCGAGCAGCACAAGAACGACAAATGATATAAACCACGACACCTTTTAGGTATCAGTGAAAGAGAAAAAAAGCAGAAGAAGAAGATGAAGAGGAAGTAGACCTTTATTATGGGAGCCGCGATAGCTCAGTGGTTAGTGAACTGGACTACAAAGGACAAGAGTAGGGTTCGATTCCAAGCGACGGCTTCCGGGGTCACCCACCCTTTAATGGGTACCGGATTTTTTTTCTGGGAATGTAAAGCGGGACGGGCGTAATACCGAGAACATTACCCCCCAAAAAAATCATGTGCTGAAGGTCTGTAAAATTTATGGTCACTAACACCATATTCCCTAAACGCCACTTGGCGTTTACTCCGTAGTGACGGGGGTACTTTACTTTTGTATAACTCACACTCATAATTAATACCCTATTCAGAACATTTTTCGCTACTCTTCTACGTCATGCGTTTGAAACCATCTCTGGAGATATCTATATCCGTACATGATCTGATGGCTCTTTTTTTTTTAGACCTTTATTAACATCGGCCTACGGAGGATGGTACAGATCAGCTGGACAAGAACAGAAGAAATATAACCATCCTGCCATGCCGAGACCCTATAGAGAATATCGTGATACTGCACATTTTTTAAAAACCTTAGGCCACATTTTTTTTTTTTTTTTTTTTTTTTTTTTTTTTTTGTAATGTGGTCGGTATTACGCCACTGCTAACTTTCTTTCCCAGAAAAACCCGGTGCCCATTTGCAGCTGGGTGAACTATTTAAATTCAATAACCACTGAGCTACGGCGGCTCCTGTCAGATGGTCAGATCCCCCAACTTGTTTACTGTGGCAAGTAACGATTCTGCCTACAGTGGAAAACATTAGGTAAAAGTTCGTTGGATAATGACACACGCTTCGAAAGACAACTAAAAGTATTGCTATATAGGTAAATTCTTACATGGGACGCACAGGGAAAGAGGAAACAGAGAATGGAAAACGTGGAGATGAAACCTTGCAACATATATTTATCGTCATCATCATCATCATCGTCATCATCATCATCATCATCATCATCATCATCATAATCATCATCATCATCACTGGGTGCCGTCTCCGCATCGAAGGTTGGCTAATATGAAGCACCATTCCGCACTGTCTCTTGCTTTTTATAGTGCAGATTGTCATAGGCTTCATGATTGACGGTAACAACTGGGAAACTTGAGGGACGAAGAGATAGAGGGAAACAAAGAGAAAAAAATACCAGACAGCTTAAGAGAATGGCTTGGCAGAAGGTTAACAACAGAAATGATAAATAACTGTCGAGATCGAAAGTTGTGGAGAGGCATAATCACCTACGCCAGAAGGCCCGGTACTTGATGAGGATGATGTCATAGGCCTACTTGCCCATCTTATGAGGTGTTACTCATCCATGTTAGTTTTGGTTTGCCTCTGCCTTCCTCTACCTTGTATTTCCCCTTCCAAGATTACTTTTAGTAGGCTGCTGAGTCTTTTAGGATGTCCAAAAGATCTCATTTGTCTTGTTTGAATTGTGTTTAGTTGTTCTCTTTTCATTTTTAGTTGTAAGACTTCATCGTTTGTTTTCTTTTGTAACATGGGGCAGAGGGGTGGTGGTGTACTTGTGAGATGTTGAGGGATACAGTTAAAAGTATGGCTAGACGGACAAAATGGTCAATGCTACGCATGGAGAGAGAAACGAATTAAAGAATGGGGTTAAAGTGTCCTTTAACAAAGAGATCTTAAATGTTATGTAGAGCTAGTCTTAACATATGGATGTGAATCATGGACAATAGGACAACAGACAAGAAAATCACTAGAGGCTGTAGAGATGTGTTTTTACAGAATGATGTTGAGAATACCATGGACAGCTAAGAATAGTAATGTAAACTTTCTGAAAGAGGCCAAAGCAAAAAGAGAGCTCATTTCCAATATCAGGAAGAAACAATAATCATTTTTTTTTTGGCCATGTAATGGGAGGGGAACAGTAGGAATATATTGTGACAACTGGGAAAATCGAGGAACGAAGAGATAGAGGGAAGCAAAGAAAAAAGATACCAGACAGCTTAAGAGATTGGCTTGGCAGAAGGTCAACAACAGAAATGATAAATAAATGTCGAGATCGAAAGTTGTAGAAAGATATGATCACCTACGTCAGCAGGCACGGTATATGATGATGCTGATAAAGTGTGCAGCCAAACGTAGAAAAGAGAACAAAGGGCAGTGGAAATGGTAAAGCCGGAAGTAAAAACAACAACGCATATTTAAGAGATGAGTGAGTGATTTGTTTAAAACGATCGACAGACAGACCAAAGGTCAATGTCGAGAGAAAAAGTAGGGTTATCTTGTAGCTTCGAAGCGTGGAGTGAACGATGACGTGAAATTTGATTGGTTGAGATGAGAAGTATTTAAACGTGTGCGCAGACAAAACAGTCAGATCGGGAGAGAAATCAGAAGAGAAGTCTGGAGTTAGAAGTGTCAGTAGGAAGAGTCTGGAGATTAGTGAGACAGGAGATTAGATTATCAGAGAGAGGCAGTGACGCAGACATTAGAGGAGAGGGCTGCCACGATAACTACAAATACTACCACTATTACGACGGCTACGAGAACTAAGAGAGAGGAGCCAGACGGTAGAGTCAGCGGAATACTCAGGCAGTAGGTAGTAGGCAATCAATTAAGTGCACCTTAGGAATCATAGAGAGAAGAGCGTTGAGTCCAGACATTCCAGGAAGTGGAATGCCCGGAAGTTTAGGCGCCGAAGGAACGCAAATAGGGGACTATTTGAAGGTGCAGACAATTATCCGGAAGGATTAATCAGTGCAGCATCATATAAGATGATGGCTCTGGTTACGGACAGCAAGGACAGCAAGTGCTCACGTCGTAGAATTGTGATGTTAGAAAAGCGTAGATTCTGGTGAATTGGGGGCATTAGAAACGCTTTTGAAATTGGGGCATTAGAAATGCTTTTGAAATTGTGACATTAGAAATGCTTTTGAAATTGTGACATTAGAAATGCTTTTGAAATTGTGACATTAGAAATGCTTTTGAAATTGGGGCATTAGAAATGCTTTTGAAATTGTGACATTAGAAATGCATTTGAAATTGGGACATTAGAAATGCTTTTGAAATTGTGACATTAGAAATGCTTTTGAAATTGGGGCATTAGAAATGCTTTTGAAATTGTGACATTAGAAATGCATTTGAAATTGGGGCATTAGAAATGCTTTTGAAATAGTGACATTAGAAATGCATTTGAAATTGGGGCATTAGAAATGCTATTGAAATTGTGACATTAGAAATGCTTTTGAAATTGAGACATTAGAAATGCATTTGAAATTGGGGCATTAGAAATGCTTTTGAAATTGTGACATTAGAAATGCGTTTGAAATTGGGGCATTAGAAATGCTTTTGAAATTGTGACATTAGAAATGCATTTGAAATTGGGCATTAGAAATGCTTTGAAATTGTGACATTAGAAATGCATTTGAAATTGTGACATTAGAAATGCTTTTGAAATTGGGGCATTAGAAATGCTTTTGAAATTGTGACATTAGAAATGCATTTGAAATTGGGGCATTAGAAATGCTTTTGAAATTGGGACATTAGAAATGCATTTGAAATTGGGGCATTAGAAATGCTTTTGAAATTGTGACATTAGAAATGCTTTTGAAATTGCATTAGAAATGCATTAGAAATGCTTTTGAAATTGTGACATTAGAAATGCGTTTGAAATTGGGGCATTAGAAATGCGTTTGAAATTGTGACATTAGAAATGCTTTTGAAATTGGGGCATTAGAAATGCGTTTGAAATTGTGACATTAGAAATGCATTTGAAATTGGGGCATTAGAAATGCGTTTGAAATTGTGACATTAGAAATGCATTGAAAAAAAATGGGGCATTAGAAATGCGTTTGAAATTGGGGCATTAGAAATGCAAATTTGAAATTGTGACATTAGAAATGCTTTTGAAATTGAGACATTAGAAATGCGTTTGAAATTGGGGCATTAGAAATGCTTTTGAAATTGTGACATTAGAAATGCGTTTGAAATTGGGGCATTAGAAATGCTTTTGAAATTGTGACATTAGAAATGCATTTGAAATTGGGACATTAGAAATGCATTTGAAATTGGGACATTAGAAATTCATTTGAAATTGTGACATTAGAAATGCTTTTGAAATTGAGACATTAGAAATGCGTTTGAAATTGGGGCATTAGAAATGCGTTTGAAATTGTGACATTAGAAATGTGTTTGAAATTGGGACATTAGAAATGCTTTTGAAATTTGGGCATTAGAAATAATTTTGAAATTGGGACATTAGAAATGCTTTTGAAATTGTGACATTAGAAATGCTTTTGAAATTGGGACATTAGAAATGCATATTGGGACATTAGAAATTTGAAATTGTGACATTAGAAATGCTTTTGAAATTGGGACATTAGAAATGCATTTGAAATTGGGGCATTAGAAATGCTTTTGAAATTGTGACATTAGAAATGCTTTTGAAATTGGGACATTAGAAATGCGTTTGAAATTGTGACATTAGAAATGCTTTTGAAATTGGGGCATTAGAAATGCGTTTGAAATTGTGACATTAGAAATGCTTTTGAAATTGGGGCATTAGAAATGCGTTTGAAATTGGGACATTAGAAATGCTTTTGAAATTGGGACATTAGAAATGCTTTTGAAATTGGGGCATTAGAAATGCTTTTGAAATTGGGACATTAGAAATGCTTTTGAAATTGGGGCATTAGAAATGCGTTTGAAATGTGACATTTTGAAATTGGGGCATTAGAATGCGTTTGAAATTGTGACATTAGATGCAGAAATTGGGGCATTAGAAATGCTTTTGAAATTGGGGCATTATAAATGCTTTTGAAATTGGGGCATGCTTTTGAAATTGGGGCATTAGAAATGCTTTTGAAATTGGGGCATTAGATGCGTTTGAAATTGTGAGATTAGAAATTATTAGAAATGCTCGTGAAGTGTGACATTAGAAATTCTTGTAAGAGTGTTTGGCCTAATAGGCTTATATGAACTGTGAAACTTCTTACCAGCGAGAGCGTTGTGAGAAAGGATCCTTGAGAGGACGGTAGCAGTTTTATATTTTATTTACATCGTGAGAATAAAGTGAACTGAATATATCAGCAGTGAAGAGGTTTAAAAAGCAAATGCTGTCACATACCAGCTTTCACCATTGCTGAGACATCCAAACATTTCTATAGCAGCTAAACAACAAATGATAAATAGCATTTTCATACCAACTTTGTGCTATTAAAGTCAAACATGAACCCTTTCTAAATCACAATTAAGAAAGATCAATACATGTGAGATGCGATGCTTGAGAAAAGTAACAAATAACACAAGAAGAGATAGAATACCAAATGAAACCATAAGAAAAATGGTAGGAACAAAACCCTGCCAAGAATATATACAACAACAACATCTTAAATGGTTTGGCCACTTGGTCAGAATGAATCCGCACCAATCACCATCAAGGGCGTTCTTCTCGAGAATGCATGGAAAAAGACCAAGAGGAAAACCCAGAAGAAGATGGACAGATGCAGTGACAGAGACATGTAACAACAAAGGAAAATCACTAATTCAGACAGTTCGAGCAGCTCAAGAACGACAAATGATATAAACCACGACACCTTTTAGTTACCAGTGAAAAGAGAAAAGAAGAAAGAAGAAAAAAAGAAGAGGTTTAAAGTGGTGACATTTATGTCGTAGTGTTTTTACCATGTAAATTATGTGTTTATACGATGGACAGTTTTGCACTTGGGCTGTTCAGTTAAACGAAAGCCTTAATTCTAGAAAGATTTAAGTGTTTTCAGAATAAAATAAAGCCCGTAGTTTACAAAGACTAATTAACGACAAACAAGAAAACAAACATCATAATCCCTGTTACACTTTTCTTTCCATCCAATTCTACCTATTCTTCTATAAATCCCCATTTTAAAAGCTTCAAAAATGTTACAAAGATAAATAGCATCTGTAGAAGAATGGAAGGTATAGCAATGAAAGGTATAGCAATGGAAGGTATAGCAATGGAAGGTATAGCAATGAAAGGTATAGCAATGGAAGGTATAGCAATGGAAGGTATAGCAATGTAAGGTATAGCAATGAAAGGTATAGCAATGAAAGGTACAGCAATGGAAGGTACAGCAATAGAATGTATAGCAATGAAAGGTATAGCAATGGAAGGTATAGCAATGGAAGGTATAGCAATGGAAGGTATAGCAGTGAAAGGTATAGCAATGGAAGGTATAGCAATGGAAGGTAAAGCAATGGAAAGAAACAAGAACTACCAGCTTTACCGCAGCACTGCAATTAGTTGCCTGTTCCCCCTTCCTCTTGTTGATGGTGTGCATTCCCAATGGAGGGAAGGATAGACAAAGCGAATTAAAATAGAAAAGCATTTTCTCACAAGCAGCTGTTGAATAAACGTCACTGTAGATGTAATGTCAGAATGAAGCTTTTGTTGAAATCGTTGTCTCTGATCATCATCATTAAGTGCCGTCTCCGCATCGAAGGTTGGCTACCATGGAGCGCCATTCCACTCTGTCTCTTGCTTTGATGGTGCAGATTGTCATAGGTTGACTTGTCCATCTTTTGATGATACTCGTCCATGTTAGTCTTGGTCTGTCTCTGCCTCTTTTACCTTGTATTTTCCCTTCCAATATTACCTTTATTAGGCTGTGTCTTTTATTTATTTATTTTTTAAAAATTGTCCTTTCAAGCCGAAGACAGCACATAGGGCAGAACTACAATCTCAAAAACAGAAACCTTGCGTGCCAAAATGGCACATATTGTAGAGATCACTGCTTCTAAAATATATGGCTCTGTTTCCATAACAATACTTTTTACAATGACAGCTTGTCAAGCCGTCGATCAACCTCCTTATTCGCCTCTTACGACATGCCTGGAAGGTCACAGTGTCATTATTCTTTACTTCGCTCATAATGAGGTCCCGGTAACACACAGGAAAGAGGTTTTTAACATGGCCCATGTGTCTTTTACCATGGCCCACAAATTTAGAAAAGTCTCTGATAAACAAAGAAATATTCAAATAAACCATTTTGATTCATGCTTACGTGTATCACGAGGCCGGGGACCGTTACAGTTCACTTCTCCTGGCCAATCACAAAACGAGTTTCGTGGGTTGAAAAGTAGACCAGGGGGACAGCGTATTATTGATGCTTTACCGTTGTCACACTGAACATAACGGGAGCAGTCCTGGGCGTACTCGAACTGACCGGTTGGCTGCTGGCAAAGCGCTGGTTGTGAAGGAAGAGAAGGGGAAAACAACAATTGTTATTGTCAATTATGCCAATACCAGTAAATAGTAAATAACAATTTGCTAAATTTGTGCTATCTTTTTAGACTTGTTAAAAATCAATTTGACACACACGCATACATGATATGGAATTATGCATTGTATATAATTTTGTGACAGATTAGAGCGGACACATTTCCAGAATAAATAGAACATACCATAAAAGGGTACTGGACAGTCAGCATGGTATCAATGGGGTAAACATCAAAGACAGGTTAGTTGTGTAACATATTCAACTGTCCACGGCCTATGTCCCCAACATGAGTGGATGACGTATATAGATGACAACCTTGAATGTTGAACCACCGCCTCCATCCCCTTGAAGGTCAGCCTCCACCGCCTCCATAAGATCCGCCTCCACCACTTCCAGGAAAATTACAAACCGCCGCCTCCACCACTCCCAAAAGGCCAGCCACCACCACCTCCACGAGATCCGTCTTCAGGAAAATTACCACCGCTGCCTCCTCCACTCCGAAAAGGCCAGCTTCCACCGCCTCCACCAGATCCGCCTCCACCGCCTCCAGGAAAGTTACCACCCCCGCCTCTTCCACCCCCAAAAGGCCAGCCTCCACAAGATCCGCCTCCACCGCCTCCAGGAAAGTTACCACCCCCGCCTCCTCCACCCCCAAAAGGCCAGCCTCCACAAGATCCGCCTCCAGGAAAGCTACCCCCGCTGCCTCCTCCACACCCAGAAGTCTAGCCTCCACAAGATCAGTCTCCACCGCCTCCAGGAAAGCTACCCCTGCCGCCTCCTCCAGCACCACGATTTCCAGTATAGATGATCGTGGTTGTCCAGGACACGCGATGGTTTGTGACCATGAAGGAGCTGCTGGTCTATGGTGTGTCTCTGGTGAGAATGATGAACAAGTACATGGGTGACGTTTTAATGCCTTCAGTAGTAAGGCCAGCGCACAGAGAGGGAACCCAGAAAATTCCCATAATCGTGACGTCTTCAGCTATTTAGGGTATAGAAATCTGACGTCATTCTACTTAAACTGTTCCTCCTCTCAAAGTTGAGAACGAATGGGGTAATTCCTTTATGCCCACTGGCCTTACAATTACAGATGACTGTGGTTTCACTGACGCGATGCTTCTGTTTTTCGGTCCAAATTAGATGACACTGGGACCATATTTTCCTTTTCTTTCCATCCTTATCATTTGCCTTTGTGCGTTCAGGGGAGAGTTAGTTTTCTGTCTTTTGCTTTTTAGTTGACCACTTCTGCTCTCCTGTGTCCTATTTTCTCTAGCAATTCCTCTAGAAATACCGACGCCACGTTCTCGGAATGATCGCTAGAAGGCTACCTCAAAAGGTCCTATATGGAGACCACAAGGTAAAAGAAAACGAGGAAGACCGAAAGAAATTCTGTGTAGAATCATCATCAAAGAGAGCGCAGCTTTGGGTGTCAGAAACAAGCAAGAAATAAAACAAGTTGTGGGTGGCCGTCGAACATGGAAAACTATGACTTTGATAGTTATGTAATGGTGTTGAGAAATTAGCAACAACAATGTCAGGCCACGAAGAGGTTGGACCCCGTCTAAAAATAGATATAATATACTGGAACGCGTAGGCAAGGGGGTCAACAGAATATTCATAATCGTTGGTCAAGATATATGAGTTGATTGGATGACCATTCCAACTAGTCAATGAACAAGTTAGGTTTTGGCGCCGTTAAAGTGACATCAGAGATACAGGAAAACAGAAACTGGCCAGTGCTCCACCAGCGTTTGAAACGAGCAGTTGCTTTTGATTGGAATAGACCACATGAAACATCCAGTAGAATTGTTTAGAATAAGAGTGAGAACATTCTAGGTTCATAACCAGAACAACAGTAAAGGAAATAAATATCTACAAGGTTAGTTGTAAGAGTAGAATAGAGCAGAAATTAGGAAATAAAAAAATCAGATTTATGATCCAAAAGGATCGTGTAAGTCATATCGAGCCAGTTTCCCGTCAGTATAGAGACAGTGTAGCAAGTCATTAACAATGTTAGCAGAGAAGTGATTGTGAGAATTCCGGTACCAGGTTTGAGACATTTATTGAACATGTTATTGATTGTTAAATAAAACGGAGAAGTGAATGACAGTCGGACCACTCCCAGAACAAAATAACTGCATTGACTTGATCATAATTGTTTCCTAACATCAAGACAGATAGCAAGAGTGAGATCAAGGAAAAAAATTAGATAGGCAGAATAAAAGACATACAAGAACAACAATATTTCGTTCTTAATAACGTCCAGATATGCACAAGAACGACACAATGTCTAAAATGGAAAGGACCAAAAGAACAAGCAATACAACAGCAACAAACATTAAACCATATTAGACATTCAACCCTTCTCCTGTGAAGCTTCAATGCAACAGATGGACCAAAAAACAAAGATTTCACGTTAAAAACTGGTTAAAGTAGTTAAAACAATGACAAAGAGGCATACACCCAATCTCAGTCTAACCAACTGAAAAAGGGTACCTGACTCATTGAATGGTGATAAGGTAATAGCAGCTAGAACGATCTCTAGCCCCCTCAACCTAAAATTATATAGCCCAGGACGATGAAGTTTGAAACGTCACTCCCCGTTCAAACCAAGGACGTTAAATGCTATGGGACACTGTTTATCTCCTGGGGGATAAGGGAATAGCGATATTAATGGGCCGGATACAAAATAATGCCACAATTCCCCCCTCCCCCCCCTCACCCCAACCCCACAATAAGACATTTGATGTAAAATGTACATTATACAAAGAAATGTTTTTAATGGAGACCATATTCTGTAAACATTACCCCAACAATCATGTGCTGAAGGTCTGTAAAATTTGTGGTTACTAACACCATATTCCCTATGCGCCACTTGGCGTGACAGGGGCTCTTCATTTTACTGCTTTATGTTCTGTAATAGCAATAATAGATTGATAATAGTCTTACCACTGCGGCCTCCTCCACCGATTCCTCCAGCACCTCCGCCTCCACCTCCTCCGCCTCTAGGGAAGTTACCACCACCTCCGCCACCACCACTGCCGCCACCGCCGCCGCCAGAACCACCTCCAGGAAAGCTACCTCCACCGCCTCCACCTGAGCCGCCGCCAGAAGGCCAGCCTCCACTGCCTCCACCTGAGCCGCCGCCAGAAGGCCAGCCTCCACCGCCTCCACCAGATCCTCCACCACCAGGCCGGCCTCCACCGCCTCCACCACCAGAAGGCCAGCCTCCACCAGATCCGCCTCCACCAGATCCGCCTCCACCACCTCCAGGAAAGCTACCGCCGCCTCCTCCACCACCACGACTTCCAGTAAATCCACCGCCAAGGTGGGATCTCTTATGGCGCGATAAGCTTGTCACACCAACAGTAAAGATGGCCAAAAGCAGGAAACATGTTTTCAATTTTCCCGCCATTTCTGAAAACAAAGTCAACGATGTCGATATTACATTCGAATGCGAATCAATTCAGAGAAAGAAGTATGTTTACAGCATTGGGAAAAAATGACAAATAATCAACAACAGAAAAATAACTAAGAACAATATATGGTCCGAAGCAGTATCGAACCCGTACTCAGTGTCACAGCGCCTTGCCACGAAAAGCCAAACGCTAGGGAACACTGCCAACTCGGCTAGCTGTTATTACATTATTTCCGCTATTTTACAGATCAGCGTTTGGCCTTCGTGTTTAGATTTTTCTAATGTTTAATTTATATTTTAGAATAGCTTATGTTTTATACCTGGTGAAGAGCTTATGCTTACGTCTAAACATAAACGAACTCTTGTCGCACAGAGGTACGATGTCTGAGAAAAGCTCTTGGGTGGACCAGAAAAGACAGAATCAGAAATGATATAAGATTAGACATTGAACCAATTCAAATCTACATACAGAAACAACAAATAAACTGGCGCGTCCATGTAGAAAGAGATGCAATAGGCAGACTCAGAGTAAGATGGGCAGACAACATAAAAGAAACGCTACAACAACAATTGAAAATGAGGGAGGCCGAGAACCAGAACTTTGTATCTCCCTCGAAACCCGAACGGGTACAAGAGAAAGTGATGAAAGAAGAAAGGAATACCTGATGATTCTTTTCCCGAAACGTCACAATTTGTCTTGTCTTTCTATTAGGTTAGCTGCTTTATACCGTTGCATGTTTATTTTACATGTTATCTTATATGCGCGATAGCTCAGTTATTAGTTAAAACTACAAAGGATAAAAGGTAGGGTTCAATCCAAATCGACGGCTTCCGGGTTCACCCAGCCTTAAAATGGGTACCGGATTTTTTTTTCTGGGAAAGTAAAGCGGCACGGGCGTAATACCGACCACATTACCCCAAGAATCATGGGCCGAGGGTTTGTAAAAGTTATGGTCACTAACACCATATTCCCTATACGCCACTTGGCTTGACGGGGGGACTTTACTTTTTTACTCTAGAGTTCTGATATACCACGATCTTCTCCTTTTATGAGATTGGGTACGGTTACTTTTTTATATTGTAAAAAGTCCTGGTCGTAAAATATAAAATGTTACCATGAGAGAAGGTACTTGGCACATCTGCGGTGAAGATGATAAAAGCAAAGAAATAGTTGAATTTATGAAGAAAATGAATATAACAATCTTAGGATTAGCGGATACAAGAAAGAGAGGTAAAATCATTAAAGAAATACACCAAAGCTACACACTTGTCACGAGCGGAACTAACAACATAGCGGAAATAAACAATCACGGGGTCGGTGTCATTATTGAAAGTAACACTGCCAAAAATATACTAGAAATTGATTACATCTCAGATGCCCTTCGAGATTTGGGAAGAGCACAGGACTTCGACAAACACAGATCAACGTCGCTTCTTCGGATGATGGAAATGGGAGTTAAGATGGGCACAGCCAGAAATGAGAAACTTGGTGGCCGTGTAAGAAGACTTATCAACCAACATAGAACTGGAGTCGTCAGTCGCTGGACACTGAGGGAATTGCTGAGGAGGGGATCTGAGCACCTATGGACATGTTCGGAGTGCAATGATGATGACCCGCAAATAACTCAATAACTCAATACATCTCAGAAAGAATAATAAGTATCAAATTAGCAGAAAGAGGAGAGGAAATACCACTTATATTCAAACATATGCTCCATGCAACGACACCTATAGTGATGACAGCAAACAAGAATATTTTGATGAACTCTCAGATAAGAAAATTGGTAGGAATAAAACCCATGCCAAGAATATATAGAACAACAACAGCTTAAATGGTTGGGCCAACTGGTCAGAATGAATCCTCACCAATCACCATCACGGGCGTTCTTCTCGAGAATGCACGGAAATAGACCAAGAGGAAGATCTAAAAGAAGATGGATAGATGCAGTGACAGAGACATGTAACAACAAAGGAAAATCACTAATTCAGACAGTTCGAGCAGCTCAAGAACGACAAATGATATAACCACGACACCTTTTAGGTACCAGTGAGAAAGAGAAAAGAAGAAGATGGATAGATGCAGTGACAGAGACATGTAACAACAAAGGAAAGTCACTAATTCAGACAGTTCGAGCAGCTCAAGAACGACAAATGATATAACCACGACACCTTTTCGGTACCAGTGAGAAAGAGAAAAGAAAGAACCATAAGAGAATAGCAGCCGTAAGAAAATGTTAGAATGTTATATATTGCTACCCTGGGAGGAAGATGTTTCTATCAAGATGTGAAGGTTGCTTGCTTGCATGCGTTCGCCCAATGACTAAAAGAGTAACCTCTTCGTCATCCGCCCTTAAAAGGATGTTAAGTGGGTGTATCTGCGCTGTGTTGTGGTTTGCAGCATAACTCTGATATTTTTGTCTTTCGGTCCAAGACATCCGACTTCAGCACGACATTTTTGAGTACCGCGTTGTCTTCCCTCTTCAATCCCTACTCGCTTGCACAGACTAGACAGGTTAGTCTGTTATTGGAGGTACCACGGAGAGGTGGTGCAGGGTCTGGATCGTTCATCGATCCTGGCGCAAGCCATCAGCTGTGGGTCGCTGACAACTTCCAGCTCTGGTGCTGTGAGACGCGCCTTTGCCTCCAGATGCGACGGTTATACCAAGTTTTACAAAAAGATAATGTGATGCTTATGTCACTATGTCACTGCTATACCGAGCCATATCCTCAGAGGATGATACTTGTGACTATATGTCACTGCTATTCCTAGCTGTGCTCTCATAGAATGATACTTGTGACTATATATCACTGCTATACCTAGTCGTACCCTCATAGAATGATACTTGTGACTATATATCACTGCTATACCGAGTCGTACTCTCATAGAATGATACTTGTGACTATATGTCACTGCTATACCTAGTCGTACTCTCATAGAATGATACTTGTGACTATATGTCACTGCTATACCTAGCCGTACCCTCATAGAATGATACTTGTGACTATATGTCACTGCTAAACCTAGCCGTACTCTCATATAATGATACTTGTGACTATATGTCACTGCTATACCTAGCCGTACTCTCATATAATGATACTTGTGACTATATGTCACTGCTATACCTAGTCGTACCCTCATAGAATGTTACTTACACAAATAACAAACAAATATACCAGATCCTAATCTCAGAGAAGTGACTGAAGGCAGAAGTAAACGCTTTGATTGTTGAGAACTCTTTGTGAGAGTGAAGTAGCCACAGATGCCGGGTTTTTGTTCGACACAGAACGGAGCTCATGCGTTCAGGTCAATTGTCGAGGAAGATGGCGGTGCACTGATTACGTGTAGTTTGATGATGAAGGTTAAGGTCGTAAGAAAGACAATAGTTTGGTCTGAGACACTGACGTCTATCCGTGCACGTTTTCTCAGTGACTCTTGTGAGTTTGCTCAGGAAGATTGAAGTTTTGTTTGAAACAGTTGGAGTCTCTGACGAGGTCAGGTCTGATTAAAATCTGCATCATTTTTGTACCAGAGCATTCGGGTGTACGAATAAATGAGCACACAACAGTTGTTTGTTTTCATCTAACAGTGGTATTTTAGTTACAGTTTGTGGAAATTTTGCAACATTTATTAACCCTTTCTTTACGTTTCGACGCACCTTGCACAATACCGATTTCGGTCATGTACGTTTAGCCGCACTGTGCGTCACTCTCAATTTGATTAGTGTAAACTGTCATCAAACCATATTCTTTTTTATACGTCTTGTATAATCTTGGCATTGATGAAATCTAATTCCTTGTTCAATTATCTAAAAATGCATATATAATATGTTAAGTGTTAGATAAATATAAACACGTAGATTAATATTTAAAGACATGACAAATTATGCCTCTGCAATCTCTACTGCTAAATTGATAAAAAACGTTCCGTACTGAAAGAGTTAATGGAAATGTTCCGATACTAGTACATTCCTTTCATTTATGAAACTGATATCTTATGTAAGTGGCTTTAATGTGTAACACCAAACAAAACGTTACATTGTTAGCTAAACTAATGGTTAACGTGAGAATAATATTTTAGTACTTAAAGCTCGCAACAAAAAGATTAAAGATTAGCAAATCTAATAGTTTCAGGACATGCAAAATTAAATTGTTACCACAGGAGTTTACATTTTAAGATATATCTTCTTCTAATCACTTTGAACATGTAACAGAAGATGGATGTGTGCTATGTCTTCTTGAAAAAAAAAACACATACCGATGAACAAGTGAACTAAAGTATATATAATAAATAACTATAGGACTGACTCTTTAAGGAACACAATCAGTAACAAGATCCCACAACTAAACCACTAAAAGAACACAATCTGTAACAAGATCCCACAACTAAACCACTAAAAGAACACAATCAGTAACAAGATCCCACAACTAAACCACTAAAAGAACACAATCAGTAACAATATCCCACAGCTAAACCTCTAAAAGAACATAACCAGTAACAAGATCCCACAGCTAAACCACTAAAAGAACACAACCAGTTACAAGATCCCACAGTTAACTCCTAAAAGAACACAACTTGTAACAATATCCCACAACTAAACCACTTAAAGAACACAACTCGTAACAAGACATCACAACTAAACCACTAAAAGGACACAACTCGTAACAAGATATCACAACTAAACCCCTAAAAGAACACAACCAACAACCAGTAACAAGATCCCTCAAATAAACCCCCTAAAAAACACAACCAGTTACAATATGCCACAATTAAACCCATAAAAGAACACAACCTGTAACAAGATCCCACAATTTAACCCCTAAAAGAACACAAGTTGTAAAGTATCCCTCATGTAATCCCCCTTAAAGAACACAAGCAATAACAATATCCCACAACTAAACCTCTAAAAGAACAAAACCAGTAGCAATATCCCACAACTAAACCTCTAAAAGAAAACAACCAGTAACAATATCTCATAACTAAACCTCTAAAAGAAAACAACCAGTAACAATATCCCACAACTAAACCTCTAAAAGAACACAACCAGTAACAATATCCCACAACTAAACCTCTAAAAGAAAACAACCAGTAACAATATCTCATAACTAAACCTCTAAAAGAAAACAACCAGTAACGATATTCCATAACTAAACCTCTAAAAGAAAACAACCAGTAACGATATCCCATAACTAAACCTCTAAAAGAACACATCCAGTAACAATATCCCACAACTAAACCTCTAAAAGAAAACAACCAGAAACAATACCCCACAACTAAACCGCCCAAAAGATCACAACCAGTTACAATATCCCCCAACTAAATCCCCCAAAACACAACTAGTAACAATATCCCACAACTAAACCCCGAAAAGAACACACCTTGTAACAGGATCCTCAACTATACCTAGTCTTACCTGTGGAAGAGCAGCTGACGATGTAGGTCTTGTACAAACCAACACTGCAGGGTCTTTATATAGATCCCCTTCTTTCGCCGACTCCTCTGTCGGAATGTAAAGATCGTGCACATTTTTGTGCAATGTCCCCAACTGATTGTCGAGCAAGGCTGCAGTAATTGCTTTGTTAATACAGGAAATCCGCAACTATTTCACTACTATGTCAAAAATGACGTCTAAAATGCTTATTGTTTAGGACAAGACTTAACATTTTTCTTTGTGAAATGTTGGACGGACCAGGAAGAAAGCGTTTAGCGTTATCTTGTCAGACGTAAACAAATATTTCGTGAAGTCAAAAATAAACAAATAATGCACCGGTGCGTTATGGTTGTAATTTTAACCAATCAAGCTGAAGCTTTGTGTTTGTAATGACAGTCCAATAGCATTTCACGACAAAACATAAATAGTTTAACCTCGCAGTGCTCTATCTCAAGTTTTGGAGATGGATTCACCGAATTATTTTCGCGTTTGTTACTTTTCATTATAAGAAAGTTATATATATATATATATATATGGAAGTCACATTGGACGGGAAGGGGATACAAGTAAAGAAATTAGAATCAGAATAGCTAAAGCAGCAATGTCTTTCAGAAGCCTTGAAAAGTTGTGGAAATCAAAACTCATCAGCACAAACACAAAACTTAGACTATTCAAATCAAACGTACTATCAACCCTTACATATGCGTTTGAAAGCTGGAAAACAACAAGAGACATAGAAACATAGTTGAACGCATTCGAAATAAAGTCTCTAAGGAAAATACTTGGTATAGCGTGGGACGAATTCAAAACAAACGAGAAAATTAGCGAAATCGACAATCAACCACTAATATCTTCAGTAATAAAGAAAAGACGATGGTCATATGTTGGACATATGATGAGGAGAGATAATAAGCGAATAAAAAAGTAAGCCCTCATGTGGGGAACAAACAGGTAAGAGGATAAAAGGCCGACCCAGAGAGACACTGATAAGAATATTGATCAGAGAGGCAAGAGCAGCAGGAATTAGCCCCCTCAATGAGATAGAATTGCTTGCACAGAACAGAGACAAATGGCGAGATTTGATAAAAGACCTTTACAAGGATTGAAAATGCTAGAATAAAAATTTAGATAAGAGAAAGAGTATCTGAGTCTATGCCCTATGGGCCGGCCACGGCTTGAAAGGTATATCATACTTATATATATATATAGTAACTGGGGAAAAATTGTACTATGAGTTGTAGGAGAGTGTGTCCTAGGTGAGTTAGTGTCTTGTACATACTTGAAAGTCCTGTATCCTTGGTTTGTTTTCTTTTTAACTGGGGGAAAAATTGTACTATGAGTTGTAGGAGAGTGTGTCCTAGGTGAGTTAGTGTCTTGTACATACTTGAAAGTCCTGTATCCTTGGTTTGTTTTTCTTTTTTATTTTTTTTTTTTGCGTTTCACTATAACTATAAAACTCCGTTTTTCTTGAAGGTACTTATATTTTTTTTCCGTCGATGAGTAAATGACGTTTCAAGCCAGGTCTCGTTGCTAAGAACAGGGTGGTTGCCGCAGAGAGAAATCACAAATAAAAAGTCCCAACTGGTGCAACCGGGATTTGAACTCACAGCCTCTCCGGTGTCTTGTCTCGAGACCAAACTGTCACCTCCTGGGTGTATTTGAGAGTGTTCTACGTGAAGTAGTGAATCTCTCGAGTGAATTAATGTAACCTGCGTATTCTTGCAAGCACCCTGGGTACACTTGATAGTATCCTGGGTACACTTGATAGTATCCTGGATAGATCTGATGGTATTTTGTGTTCACTAGATAGTATCGTGAGTACACCTGATGGTATTTTGTGTACACTAGATAGTATCGTGAGTACAACTGATAGTATTTTGTGTACACTAGATAGTATCGTGAGTACACCTGATAGTATTTTGTGTACACTAGATAGTATCGTGAGTACAACTGATAGTATTTTGTGTACACTAGATAGTATCGTGAGTACACCTGATAGTATTTTGTGTACACTAGATAGTATCATGAGTACACCTGATAGTATTTTGTGTACACTAGATAGTATCGTGAGTACGCCTGATAGTATTTTGGATAAAATAAAGTGTTCTAAGTGTGTTTGAAAACATTCTGAGTAAAATATAAAGTTCTTGGTGCATTTTATATATCCTGAATGGAGTAGATGTTTAATGGTTGAGTAGATTATATCACGGTGGTGCAGATAGCATAATGGTGGTGCAGATAGCATAATGGTGGTGCAGATAGCATAATGGTGGTGCAGATAGTATAATGGTGGTGCAGATAGCATAATGGTGGTGCAGATAGTATAATGGTGGTGCAGATAGCATAATGGTGGTGCAAATAGCATAATGGTGGTGCAGATAGTATAATGGTGGTGCAGATAGCATATTGGTGGTGCAGATAGTATAATGGTGGTGCAGATAGCATAATGGTGGTGCAGATAGAATAATAGTGGTGCAGATAGTAAAATTGTGGTGAAGATAGTATATTGGAGGTGCAGAAAGTATAATGGTGGTGAAGATAGTATATTGGTGGTGCAGAAAGTATAATGGTGGTGCAGATAGTATAATGGTGGTGCAGATAGTATATTGGTTGAGCAGATAGTATAATTGTGGTGAAGATAGTATAATGGTTGTGCAGATAGTATAGTGGTGGTGAAGATAGTATAATGGTGGTGCAGATAGTATATTGGTTGAGCAGATAGTATAATTGTGGTGAAGATAGTATAATGGTGGTACAGATAGTATAGTGGTGGTGAAGATAGTATAATGGTGGTGCAGATAGTATATTGGTGGTGCAGATAGTATATTGGTTGAGCAGATAGTATAACTGTGGTGAAGATAGTATAATGGTGGTGCAGATAGTATAATAGTGGTGCAGATAGTATAATTGTGGTGAAGATAGTATAATGGTGGTGCAGATAGTATATTTGTGGTGCAGATAGTATAATGGTGGTGCAGATAGTATAATGGTGGTGCAGATAGTATAATGGTGGTGCAGATAGTATATTGGTGGTGCAGATAGTATAATGGTGGTGCAGATAGTATAATTGTATTGCAGATAGTATAATGGTGGTGCAGATAGTATAATGGTGGTGCAGATAGTATAATGGTGGTAGAGATAGTATATTGGTGGTGCAGATAGTATAATAGTGGTGCAGATAGTATAATTGTGGTGAAGATAGTATAATTGTGGTGCAGATAGAATAATGGTGGTGAAGATAGTATATTGGTGGTGCAGATAGTATAATTGTGGTGCAGATAGAATAATAGTGGTGAAGATAGTATAATGGTGGTGAACATAGTATATTGGTGGTGCAGAAAGTATAATGGTGGTACAGAAAGTGTAATGGTGGTGCAGATAGTATAATGGTGGTGCAGATAGTATAATGGTGGTGAAGATAGTATAATGGTGGTGCAGATAGTATATTGGTGGTGCAGATAGTATAATGGTGGTGCAGATAGTATAATGGTGGTGCAGATAGTATAATGGTGGTGCAGATAGTATATTGGCTGTGCAGATAGTAAAATTGTGGTGCAGATAGTATAATGGTGGTACAGATAGTATAATGGTGGTGCAGATAGTATATTGGTGGTGCAGAGGGTATAATGGTGGTGCAGATAGTATAATGGTGGTGAAGATAGTATAATGGTGGTGCAGATAGTATATTGGTGGTGCAGATAGTATAATGGTGGTGCAGATAGTATAATGGTGGTGCAGATAGTATATTGGTGGTGAAGATAGTATATTGGTGGTGCAGATAGAATAATAGTGGTGAAGATAGTATATTGGTGGTGCAGATAGTATAATTGGGGTGCAGATAGAATAATGGTGGTGAAGATAGTATAATTGGGGTGCAGATAGAATAATAGTGGTGAAGATAGTATATTGGTGGTGCAGATAGTATAATTGGGGTGCAGATAGTATAATGGTGGTGTAGATAGTATATTGGTGGTGCAGATAGAATAATAGTGGTGAAGATAGTATATTGGTGGTGCAGAAAGTATAATGGTGGTGCAGATAGTATAATGGTGGTGAAGATAGTATAATGGTGGTGGAGATAGAATATTGGTTGTGCACAAAGTATAATGGTGGTGCAGATAGTATAATTGTGGTGCAGATAGAATAATAGTGGTGAAGATAGTATATTGGTGGTGCAGAAAGTATAATGGTGGTGCAGATAGAATAATAGTGGTGCAGATAGTATATTGGTGGTGCACAAAGTATAATGGTGGTGCAGATAGAATAATAGTGGTGAAGATAGTATATTGGTGGTGCAGATAGTATAATTGTGGTGCAGATAGAATAATGGTGGTGAAGATAGTATATTGGTGGTGCAGAAAGAATAATGGTGGTGCAGATAGAATAATAGTGGTGCAGATAGTATATTGGTGGTGCACAAAGTATAATGGTGGTGCAGATAGTATAATTGTGGTGCAGAAAGTATAATTGTGGTGAAGATAGTATATTGGTGGTGCAGAAATTATAATTGTGGTGCAGATAGTATATTAGTGGTGCAGATATTATAATTGTGGTGCAGATAGTATATTAGTGGTGCAGATAGTATATTAGTGGTGCAGATATTATAATTGTGGTGCAGATAGGATAATAGTGGTGCTGATAGTATATTGGTGGTGCAGATAGTATAATGGTGGTACAGATAGTATAATGGTGGTGCAGAAAGTATAATTGTGGTGAAGATAGTATATTGGTGGTGCACAAAGTATAATGGTGGTGCAGATAGTATAATGGTGGGGCAGAAAGTATAATTGTGGTGAAGATAGTATATTGGTGGTGCAGATAGTATAATGGTGGTGAAGATAGTATAATGGTGTTGAAGATAGTATATTGGTGGGGCAGATAGTATAATGGTGGTGAAGATAGTATATTGGTGGTGCATATAGTATATTGGTGGGGCAGATAGTATAATGGTGGTGCAGATAATATAATGGTGGTGCAGATAGTATAATGGTGGTGCAGATAGCATAATGGTGGTGCAGAGAGTATAATGGTGGTGCAGATAGTATATTGGTATTGCAGATAGTATAATGGTGGTGCAGATAGTATAATGGTGGTGCAGATAGTATATTGGTATTGCAGATAGTATAATGGTGGTGCAGATAGTATATTGGTGGTGCAGATAATATAGTGGTGGTGCAGATAGTATAATGGTGGTGCAGATAGTATAATGGTGGTGCAGATAGTATATTGGTGGTGCAGATAGTATAATGGTGGTGCAGATAGTATAATGGTGGTGCAGATAATGTATTGGTGGTGCAGATAGTATATTGGTAGTGCAGATAGTATAATGGTTTTGCAGATAGTATAATGGTGGTGCAGATAGTGTCCTGGTAAAATAGATAGTATCCTGGTTTATTAGAAAGTTTCCTGGTACAATAGATAGTATCCTGATGGTGCAGATAGTCTATTAGTGGTGCACATAGTATCCTGGTGGAATAGATAGTATACTGGTTTATTAGATAGTATCCTTGTGGAGTAGATTATATCCTGGTGGTGCAGATAGTATCCTGGTTGAATAAATAGTATCTTGGTTTATTAGGTGGTATTCTGATGTAATATATAGTTTTCTGGTGCTACAGATAGTGTCCTGGTAGAATAGATAGTATCCTGGTGCTACATATAGTATCCTGGTAGAATAGATAGTATCCTGGTTGAATAGATAGTATCCTGGCTTGATATATAATATTCTGGCGAAATAAAAAGTATCCTGTTGGAATGGACAGTATCCTGGTGGTGCAGATTATAACATGGTATAATCGATAGTATCCTGGTACTACATATAGTATAGTGATAGAATAAATTATATACTGGTGCTGTAGATAACTTCAGGTAGTGCAAATAGTATCCTGGTGAAATAAATAGTATCATGATTTAAAAGACAGTTTCCTGGTGGTGTAGGTAGCATCTAGATAGTGTAGATAGTATACTGGTGATGCAGATAGTATCCTGTGGAACTGATAATATCCTGGTGGAATTGATAGTATCCTGGTTGTATAGATAGTATACTGGTTATGCAGATATCATCCCGGTGGAATAGATAATATCCGTGTAGTGCAGATAGTATCCTGGTTGAATATATAGTATCTTGGTGGAATATATAATATTCTGGTGGTATAGATAGTATCCTGGTGGAATAGATAGTATCCTGGTTTAATATATAGTATCTTGGTGGAATATATAATATTCTGGTGGTGTAGATAGTATCCTGGTGGAACAGATAGTATCCTGACAGAAAAGACCGTATCCTGGTGTAGTAGATAGTACCCTGGTGCTGCATATAGTAAGCGAATCAATTCAGATGAAGAGGTATGTTTACAGTACTCGAAAAAAATAAAAATAATCAACAGCAGAAAAAAAAAACAAAGAACAATATATGGTCCTAAGGAGGATCGAATCCGTACTTCTTGGCACAGTGCTTTGCCACGAAAAGCCAAACGTTACTAAACACTGTCAACTCGGCTAACTGTTGTATATAGTATCCTGGTTGAGTAGACAGTATCCTGGTGCTGCAGATTGTATCCTGGTGAAAAATATAGTATTCTAGTGGAATATATGAAATTCTGGTGGTTTAAATAGTATCCTGGTTGGATAGATAGTATCCTCACAGAAAAAAAAAACGTATCCTGGTGGAGTATATAGCATCCTAGTGCTACATATAATATCATGGTGAAGTAGATAGTATCTAGTGTAATGAATAGTATCCCGGTAGTGCAGATAGTATACACGTGAAATAGATATCATCTTTGTGGAATAGATAGTATCCGGGTACTGCCGACAGTATCTTAGTGAAGCAGACAGTATCCTGGTAGGATACATAGTATCCTTGTGGAATAGATAGTATCTTGGTGGAGTAGATAGTTTCTTGGTTGAGTAGATAGTTTCTTCGTGTTGTAGATAGTATCCTGGTGGAGTAGATAGTATCCTGGGTAGAGTATATGTGCCTTGGTAGTGTAAATAGTATCCTGATGGTGTAGATAGTATCCTGGTAGAGTAGATAGTATCATGGGTTGAGCATATGCGCCTTGGTAGTGTAGATAGCATCCTGATGGTGTAGATAGTATCCATGTGGAGTAGATAATTTCTTCGTGGTGTAGATAGTATCCTGGTAGAATAGATTATATCCTCGGTAGAGTAGATGTGCCTTGGTAGTGTAGATAGTATCCTGATGGTGTTGAGAGTATTCTATATTCTGACTTTGATTAAGAGCTAAAGATTCTTACTTTCCCTAATCACTACACGTCCTTGTGAAGTCATTATTTACGTTGCCTTTGTTGTCCAACCATTTTTTTTACAAGATTGCCTCTTAATCCCTACCTCGTTCCCACCTTTTTTCTCTATCTTTCATGTTATCACTAAATATTTTAGATCTCTTGGCTTTCGTTTTGTAATTATTGTTCTGACTGATTTATAAATGTTATTTGTCTGCGGCATGTCTTCACCGACTGTCTTAATTGCCTGTGTTTATATGTTGTTGACTCACTCACTCACTCACTCACTCACTCACTCACTCACTCACTCACTCACTCACTCACTCACTCACTCACTCACTCACTCACTCAATCACTCACTCACTCGCTCGCTCGCTCGCTCACTCACTCATTCACTCTCTAACTCACTCACTCACTCACACACCCACCAACCAACTCACCAACCACTTACCCACCCACCAAACAACGCACCCAATCACTCATCTACCCACCCAGTTACTCACTAACCCACACAACCAATCAACCACCCACTTACACACGAATTCACTCACCAGATCATTCACCCAATCACCCAAACACTCACTCACTAACTCGCTCACTCACTCATCTAAAAACCCAATCACTCACTTGCTCGACTGCCCGCCCATCCATCCACCCACTCACTCACACAACCCACTCACTCAGCTGACCACTCACTCGCTCACTGGTTAGCCCATCCACACGTACACTCTCCCACTCACTCACTCAACCCAACCACTCATCTAACCACTCACTCGCTCACTGGTTCGCCCACTCAAATATACTCTCCCACTAATTACTCAACCCACTTACTCAACCCACTCACTCACCCCACTCACTCTGCTAACCACTCACTCGCTCACTGGTTCGCCCGCCCACACACAAACTCACTCACTCACTCACTCACTCACTCACCCACTCACTCACCCCACTCACTCAGTTAACCACTCACTCGCTCACTGGTTCGCCCGCCAACACACACACTCTCCCACTCACTCACATAATTCACCACCTTTGAACGCCACCTTTGTTTGTTCTTGGTCAAGCTTTAAAACCTCCAACTTCCCCCCCCCAATTTTCCATTTTTATCTATATCTCCTAATTTTCACATATTCCTCTTGAATCTCCTCTTGAATTTCCTCTTAAATCTCCTCTTGAATCTCCTCTTGAATTTCCTCTTGAATTTCCTCTTGAATCACCTCTTGAATTTAATCTTGAACCTCCTTTAGAATTTCCTCTTGAATTTCCTCTTGAATTTAATCTTGAACCTCCTTTAGAATTTCCTCTTGAATTTCCATTGAATTTCCTCTTGAATTTCCACTTGAACCTCCACTTGAACCTTCACTTGAACCTCCTCTTGAATCTCCACTTGAACCTTCCCTT